>CM062295.1:217987778-220387778 GCA_031216915.1 Pictodentalium vernedei | reverse complement strand
CTCGACTCCAATGACTCCCCATCTTCCGGACCTAAGCCCTGAAAAGAACCCTGACAGTTCGAAGCTTCAACACCTCAAACTTAGGAAAGTGAACTACAATGGCCTCAGTCAGGAAATTCTACAGCTATGAAACAAAGGGAAAATTGATATCCTGGAACAAATAGAGGAATACCAAAAAGGTATGGACTTCACCACCACACCAACAGCCATGTCAGTCTCTCCCTTAAAGCCTCCTCCTCGAAAGGAAAAGCCCCAGGAAACACAGATGCCGCTAATTACCTGGACCCTTTGCTCTTTTGCCTTGAGTAGACAAAATCCAATTCTACAGCTGAAGAGGGTAGAAAGGTGCGTGGGCCACATCATCACTGCCCGCCTCCGGTGCGTGAAACTATTTCCTTCATACAGCCATGCCAGGTGAGCATTCACACTTTGGACTCCGAGGTGTCAAGACTGATCAAATGAAGCTCCAGTGCGAAATCCAAGAAATACTGCTTAGCCTGCAGACTGTTCTGGCTTCCACTTTATTATTTAAGTGCGTAAGGGCAAAATTCACATAGCAGCGAATTTTTTAGAGAATAACTGAACTGTTGTCCTTAGAGAGTCGTAGACCCTTTCGTGGGGGATCTGGTCACATTCCAAGTGACTTGGACAAGCTTGATGCAGGTTCAACTGAGTGCCGATAATAACAGCACATTATATTGATAGAATGATAGTTTGCTGGGATAAAACTACTTTGTTACAGTTTATTGGGGAGTGTTCTTGGGCACTCTCCAGTGAACTGGGGATGAACAATTACCCAAACAGACTCTGAAACCCTGGCCTTTTGCATTGATGTAATAAAAGCTGCCACCAGCATTTGATAACCTTTGCACACATAGTGGAGTTATAGACGTTTTTCCAGCATCTAGCCAGCATATGGTTATGATAACCTACCTATCATCTCCCAGAATTCTACGAGGTTGGCATGTAACTCTTCTGTGTTGTTAAAAAACAACAGCACACAATGTGGTATTGTAAAAGCTTTCCCAGTATCTAGCCAGTAGATGGTTAAAGATATTTTTACTTATCTTGTCCAAGAACTTCAAGAGGTAAATATGTGACTCTTATAATGATAGTTTCTTGAGACAGAAGTGTTTACTTACAGCTTATTGGAGGGTGTTCACCCACTATCCAGAGACCTTTGAATTAGGGCTGTCGCGACTATCATTTTTTTGTAATGGACTAATCGTGACCAGTAATCGACGGTTAGTCGATTAATAGTCGCTTCCCATGATTTTTTAGCAAATCATTCTTCTGTTCGTAAAACTCTGAAAATGACAATGGCACCAGTGTGTTCAGACGAAGTGGGGTTGTGGGAACAACAAATCGGTCCCGACTGAAGCTACATGTAGTCCAATCTTGGACCCACAGTCCGTAATATAATTTTTGGGGTTGGTACGTCCTGTAGGACGTACCAACCCCAAAAATAATATTACTGACTGCGGGTCCAAGTTTGAACTAGATTGAAGCCGATGAATTAAAATGAATTTACCAAAGAACGTTCCTGCATATGTTTCCTTTCTGCAATAAGTTTCTCGAAATTTTGAACATTGAGATCTATGCATTCCCTCGTCAGTTGTTAAAATTGGATCTTAGTCTGAAGTTCCGAACTTTGAGAAGTGATCTGACGTTCTGACTTTCGTCATAATTTTGTCACTTCCGCGCTTTGGGTTTTCCAATGGGTGCATTCGTGTGTACAAGACTGGAGAAATTCAGAAGAATCTATTCTTCTCGAGTAACTGTGAGTGTTCTTTCTTACACAGTCAGTGACAGTCGTACAGTCTTCCGGATATGAATGTTAACTATGGTTAGATATTTAAAGTTATTCACCTTCATTGATCATTCACCTCACAAAACAATGCAATTTAGCCCCGACGTGTAGTAGACGTGTACCACCTTGAAAATGAACGACGATCGACTAAAAATAAAAAACGTCGACTACTTCAATAGTCGACGGTTAGTCGACTAATCAAATAATCGCGACAGCCCTACTTTGAATAAACAGATATGCATACAGATTTTGAAACCTTGACCATTTATATTTGGTGAGCATGTAATAAGAGTTTCTCCCAATTTTCAGCACTCTTGCACATTATGGAAGTTTTTCCTAGTATCTGGCCAGCAGATGAAAAATGCTAATTTATCTTTCCCTCTCTCATAAATGTAAAAGGTAAATGTTACTCTAGCATTTTAGTCATAAAACTATAACATATTATATGGGTAGAGTAGTAGTTTGTTGAGACAGAACTGTTTTCTGACAATTTATGGGAGAATGCTCATGCCCCCCCCCCCCCCCCCCCCACACACACACACCTCAAAGAGGTATGAATCAACAGACATTGAATCATTGACCCTTTGTATGGGCATAATAGACATTTTTCCCAAGTTTTAATAACTTTTCACATTGCGCCTGCTGCTGGAAGTTTTTGTTTTTTTTTGTTTTTGTTTTTTTTTTGGGGGGGGGGGGGGGTTGGGGGGTTTCTTTGTTTTTTTTATCTATCCTGATGGCTAATAATAATTTATTTACCATTGTTCCAGAAATCCCCGTGGCTGGTATGCAACTTATCTATGTTGGCACAAAACAGATGATGTCTCATATTTGTTGAATGATAGTTTTGTAAACAAAAATCTTTGCATCCATTGTGTATCGTTATTATTTTGATTGTGTTTATTCTCTTTCCATTGTATCCGTATTTTGATCGAACTGTATGTTTATGTGCATCTGTTTTTCGAAAGCAGCTCTTGACCAAACAATTTGCAGCTCACGTGTAAATGCCAGACAATGTAGCTGCGAGATAATCATGGTTTGGCCAGCTTTGATTATAAAATGACATGAAAATAATTGAATGTTTGGCTCGATAAGCTTTCAGCATCAATTTAACTCTTTTAACATTTATTGCTGGAAAGGTCTTCCTAAAATATATTTCTCTGTGGAAAATTCTATTATCTCACAGCCTATATTTCTGAATGATACCATTCATGGGTAATATGTACGTTCGACAGTTAATTGTATTCTTTGAAGTTGCTAACGACTTCACTGGACATTGAGGGCTGATGATGATTGTTCAATGCCTATAATTGTTTCTCACCCTTTAATAATGGCCTACGAAAACGTTTGTTGATTCACAATGCCCATATCTACAGCAAAGACAAAATTAAAACACCGACTACACTCTGTAGTTGTTAGAGGGTCCAGGGCCGGCGTACACTCTAGAGTTTTTACCGCGCTGTGAGGTTGGGCCAACACCCCATCACACACCTCAACTGAATCTTCATTATGTTAATTTAATTGACCAATGTTTGTTTCTGTGGCCCCAAAATCCTATCTTTGATGAAATGTGCATGTAATCTATGCTAGAAATATTGACAATATTGATTTTATTTCTGACACTGCACCATCCCATACCACTTACGTTTCAAATGAAACGATAACCCATCAACTTTTTCAATTTACATTTTGCTGTTCTGTTTACAATATTTTTGCACTGAAACTGGTCTGAGAAATATGCCACATTTTTCTTACAATAGAATGCACACCTTCCAGGATCAATTCTCACAAACTCGTATTGCCTGAATACTGATAGCACCTAATGGATGGCAACATATCGACTTATCGCGCGAGGATTGAGCTTTTCAGGGGTGGATGCAGAAATAAATCATTTTTGAATCCCAATGCCGTTCTCCTTGTGATGCTTTTATCCACGGTTGGACATCGAGGATTAAGTATAATGATTTTTATGCATCTCTTTTTCAGGTGGAGATATTGAAGTTAATCCTGGGGAAATGAAGATTGTATATATCAATGTTAGAGGTCTCCACAACAAAACCGATATAATAAGCGCCGAATTGGGAAATTATGATATCATTTCTGTTTCGGAGACTCTGTTGTCAAACACCGTTCAAAACAAAGATATTCAAATACAAGGCTACCACAACCCACTTATTCGTATGGATCGAGGGGAGGGGCCGGGGGAGGAGTGGCCGTTTATATTAAGTCTTACATAGTTTGGAAACGTCGATATGAGTTTGAAATCCCAGGCTTAGAATTAATCTGGACAGAATTTCGAAGTCTATTTATTATTTATTGGTGTTTAAGGTCACATATTTATGCACAATGGCTAGTCAGAACCAGAAATTTATACTGGGAGTTGTATACAGCCCCAACCCCCTGGCAATATTTATTACTGGAGTCTTATTGATGAGTCTATCCAAAAGGCAAGAAACTTCAATTATGACTGTCTCAACAATACACACCCAAGGATCAGGCAGCTGGAAAACGATTACAGCTTATCTCAAATCGTCAAAGACCCCACGCGAGTAACTGAATACCTTTGCAGTCTACTTGATCTAATTTTAATATCGTGTCCAATGCTAGCGGAAAATTGTTCTGTTATTCCTCCCTTATGTAGTGACCATCATGCAGCTGCTGTTACATTAAAATTCACTAAAAGTAAAACTGCCTGCTTTAAAAGACAAATTTGAGATTACAGTAATATGGATATAAACAGATTATGGGCACATTTTGCTCAAACTACATGGGAAAACTTTTTTACTGAAACACTAAATGATGCCACAGAGAACCTTACATCATGAGTAGGGTGTAGCGGGGGATGCCAGCACACAAAATCTTGTCTACAGATCGTACCTCACCAAAACCTTACGTTTTTTCGGAAATTGCGTGTGTCACGATCAAAATCCATGGACATGTGCAATGTGACACGTGCGCGTTCACATCGTCACTTTCTCCAGGTTTTTACAATGGTTGCGGGAGACGAAGTTTCATGGGTTCAATGTTCCATTTCTCTAACGGTCAACGTGGGTCCGACTAAAATTTCGAGGGAATTTATTAAAAACTCTAAACAAATTCACTCTCTTAAAAAAATCACTTTTAGGTGCGGTCGCAGGTTTTGACAACGACCGTCCTCGGGAAAATACTCACCTTTTTGCAGAGGTGACATGGATTCGCATTTAGGTGAATTTTTTCGACTTGGATATTGCGTATTTTGCACGATTGCAAAATACGTCCGAGCCCCCCAAAAATTGCGATGGGGTTCGAACTCTCTCTCTCCCCCATGAAAAAAATATATATAACTACATTAAAAAAAAAGAATACAAAAATATAACTGTTATTCATTAAAGAAAAAAAAAATAAATAAAAATATAACTGTTTTTCATCCATTAAAAAGAGAAAAAAATAATAAATCAATAAATAAATAAAAACAATGTTTCTACACGTAGGAGATTCTAAATGAAGGGACGAGCAGGTTCGCGAATTAATACTGAGCAGGGAGAACATTCAGGTGCAGGACAGGACCAGGCGATTGGGAGAGATGGAACTGAGATGAGAGGCGACCAAGTTGTGTAGACCTGTCACCGAGGTTCAGGAACGAGCGAGGAAGGAGATCGTAGAGGAACTGAGACCCATAAGAGAAAGTTCTCCAAGGATGGGTACACACCCCAGTAGTTTTGCGCCAAGAACTCCAGAGAGAATCGAAAACGATCCGAGTTGTGTCGGTAGTGTTACGCCGAGAAGTTTGTCCGAACACACTCTGGAGAGGGTCGAGACCGATACGAATAGCGTCGATAATGACGCTTTGAGCATTATTAGCATCAGATCTGACGATAGTAGTGAAATGGATTCATATGGATTTCGTGGCGATGGCAATAAAACTTTCGTAGGTGACACGGAAGTATCGCTTGAAGATCGCTATTTGATCGTCAGTTCGAACAGCTACGAATTGACCGACGGATTGCGTACTCTGCTCTCTCACAAGAGACCCGACAATTACACCAAAGAGGATTACAACAAATACGGAGACATTCTGGTTCAGACTGACACCATGAAGAAGAACAACAATGCCAGAGAGACGAGTCCAAAGGATAGGAGAGGTTACAAGCGGAAGCACATGGTGGAACCCATATGGAAGGTGAACGAGTATTTCATGAAATCGATGACTGGAAAGGGAATGACGACCGACACGATATTTCTGCCGCTCGATCCTCGTGCTTTGTCGGAGAGATTGAGATTGTTGTTGGCTAGCAGAGAGGCCAGTAACACCGGAGTAAATAACGAAATAGTGAGCATGTGCGACGAATTGTTGACGAAGAAGTTCTTGACTAAGAAGGATTATCAAAAGTTGAAGAATCATTTGAAATGATTAAAATAGTAAGAGAAGAGAGAGAGAAAAAATATATTAAGTAAATAAAATATATATATATATATTCAAAAAATAATAATAAAAAAAAAACGAATTCTTAAAAAAAAATGTTAGTGATAAATAACAGGGGATACGCTAGATCATACGTCTATGGCGGAGCGGGCATCGTCGATTCCCTGGCCGCTTTGGTGGCCTCGTCTGTGGGCAAGCCATTTTCTTTGTACGACACTTTCAATCTCTGAAATTTAGCTCTATTATCTTCATATGCTCTTATGATTAAAGTGTCTATTATGTTCGTTTCGCCATCTTCCTCTTCTGAATATTCACTTTCAGTGGTTGTATCACTATCGTCTGACTCTGAATATGTGCTCTCGTCAGAATCAGACAAGTTATAATCTTCATTTGACTGTTTGCCTTCACCCGTCATCCCAAACCTCTTGGGGCAGTAACCATATTCATGTCTATTGCGTGTAAAGGATCTTGAGAATGCTTTCCTACAGAATTTACACTTGTGGCTCGACAGGTCTTCTCTCTTTGAACGCTCTAAGAACAAATGAGAACTGGGTGGATGGACATCACGATTTATAAGACAGTGAAGAGTACCCTCAAATACGCGCATGCGTACATCAGTTTTACATATGTGCACATCCGTTTTACATACGGGCACATCCGTTTTACATACGGGCACATCGGTTTTAAACATATACACATCGGTTTTAAACATATACACATCAGTTTTACATATGTGCACATCGGTTCTACCCACCCTACCAATTGATGGTTGCTTCAAATTCTCCCACAGAGCATTGTGGGAAATTAAAGTGATGCGACTCTGGGGTAAAATAAGTTTTTGCTCGACTTTCACTACTTGGCACAGGTTACTTTAAAAAAAAAAAACAAGACATAAAAGTCAGATAAATGTCAAGTCGGAGAATGATACATCTAAACTTCACACGCCAACTTGATAACAAACTTCCGTCCATCAATGTTACAGGAATTTTCTGCTTATTGAACAACATATGTGCCACAAAATGGTCTCAAATGGTCTTAAATATTTCTCAAATGGTCTTAAATATTTCTCAAATGGTCTTAAATGGTCTCAAATGGTCTTAAATATTTCTCAAATGGTCTTAAATATTTCTCAAATGGTCTTAAATGGTCTCAAATGGTCTTAAATATTTCTCAAATGGTCTTAAATATTTCTCAAATGATCTTAAATGGTCTCAAATGGTCTTAAATATTTCTAAAATGGTCTCAAATGGTCTTAAATGGTCTTAAATATTTCTCAAATGGTCTTAAATATTTCTCAAATGGTCTTAAATGGTCTCAAATGGTCTTAAATATTCTCAAATGGTCTCAAATGGTCTTAAATGGTCACTAAATGGTCTTAAATGGTCACTAAATGGTCACTAATTTGGAGTATTTACTATATGAAAAACCAGGTGCACATATGTAAAACCGATGTGCACATATGTAAAACCGATGTGCACATATGTAAAACCGATGTGCACATATGTAAAACCGATGTGCACATATGTAAAACCGATGTGCACATATGTAAAACTGATGCACATCGGTTTTACATATTTGCACATCGGTTTTACATATGTGCACATCGGTTTTACATATGTGCACATCGGTTTTACATATGTGCACATCGGTTCTACCCACCCTACCAATTGATGGTTGCTTCAAATTCTCCCACAGAGCATTGTGGGAAATTAAAGTGATGCGACTCTGGGGTAAAATAAGTTTTTGCTCGACTTTCACTACTTGGCACAGGTTACTTTAAAAAAAAAAAAACAAGACATAAAAGTCAGATAAATGTCAAGTCGGAGAATGATACATCTAAACTTCACACGCCAACTTGATAACAAACTTCTGTCCATGAATGTTACAGGAATTTTCTGCTTATTGAACAACATATGTGCCACAAAATGGTCTCAAATGGTCTTAAATATTTCTCAAATGGTCTTAAATATTTCTCAAATGGTCTTAAATGGTCTCAAATGGTCTTAAATATTTCTCAAATGGTCTTAAATATTTCTCAAATGATCTTAAATGGTCTCAAATGGTCTTAAATATTTCTCAAATGGTCTCAAATGGTCTTAAATGGTCTTAAATATTTCTCAAATGGTCTTAAATATTTCTCAAATGGTCTTAAATGGTCTCAAATGGTCTTAAATATTCTCAAATGGTCTCAAATGGTCTTAAATGGTCACTAAATGGTCTTAAATGGTCACTAATTTGGAGTATTTACTATATGAAAAACCAGGTGCACATATGTAAAACCGATGTGCACATATGTAAAACCGATGTGCACATATGTAAAACCGATGTGCACATATGTAAAACCGATGTGCACATATGTAAAACCGATGTGCACATATGTAAAACTGATGCACATCGGTTTTACATATTTGCACATTGGTTTTACATATGTGCACATCGGTTTTACATATGTGCACATCGGTTTTACATATGTGCACATCGGTTTTACATCTCCCAAGTCCCTAATATCATCTGTAGAGTAGAGTAGAGTAGGGTGGGGAGGGGGGAGTTGTGGAACCTATATTGAAACTGGCCTGTATTACTAGCTGGAAAAATACACATATCAATTTTGGTTCAAATCAAATAATCCAACTGGAGTTATCAGTCGGAAACCAATTGTTTACAGACAGATGGATGGACCGACAGATGGACGGACGAAAGTCATGACTATAGCCCTGACTATAAACAGTTAGGCTAAAAATGCATTTTGTACCAAAGAAAAAATATTGCATAAATGGCCCTGGGTTAGGAGGAGGTGGGGTGGGGTGGGGGAGAGAGGGGTGTGTTAGGGGATTCCATTTTTTTCCACATGTGGTCAGTCTAAATCCTTCAGAATGCATTTTGAGCAGAGAAAAAAAATACCTAACTGGCACCATGGGGATGGGGATGGGTGGTGGTGTTTGTCTGGGTTTTTAACCACAAACTTTAACCAAAACTGTAAAAAAGCATTTTTGACGAAAGAAAAAAGTGCCTAATTGCCCCCCCCCCCCACCTGGGGAGGGGGGGGGGGGGGGAGATTCCGCATGTAGTGACTGTAAATAGTTCAGAATGCATCTTCGAGGAAAGAAAAAAAATGCTTAATTGGAGGGGAGGGGGGGGGGGGATAATTTCTGTCTGGACTTTTAACCACAAACTTTAACCAAAACTGTAAAACAACATTTTTGACATAAGTAAAAAAAGGTTCTGCATGAGGTGACTGTAAATAGTTCAAAATGCATATTGGAGGAAATGAAAAAAATGCCTAATTGGGGGAGGAGGGGGGGGGGGGGGGGTAGTGGTGTTTGTCTGGGTTTTTAACCAAAACTGTAAACAAGCATTTTTGACAAAAGAAAAAAAAAGTGCCTAATTGGCCCCACCCGGGGGGGGGGGGGGGGAGGGGGATGGGGGTACATAAGTTTAAAAAAGGTTCCACATGTAGTGACTGTAAACAGTTCAAAATGAATATTGGAGAAAAGAAGAAAAAAAGCCTAATTGGGGAAGGGGGGGGGTGGGTGGTGGTAGTGGGTGGTGGTGCTTGTCCGGGTTTTTAACCACAGACTTGGAGTCATCCTACCAAGCTACAATAAAATCCCTTCATAATTATGGCCTGTGGAATATTCTAAAGGTTTTTGGGCTTAGGGCCTCTGTTGCAATCACAGTTGCCCAAAAGGGGACGTTCACATCTAGACATTGTATGAAGTCAGCCTATCAAGTTACAATGAAATCCCTCCATAAATATGACCTGTAGACTGTGCTAAAGGTTTTCGGGCTTCAGGCCCCTGCTGCCATCACTGTTGCCCAAAAGGGGACGTTCTCATCTAGACATTATATGAAGTCAACCTATCAAGTTACAATGAGATCCCTCCATAAATATGATGTGTAGACTGTGCTAAAGGTTTTCGGGCTTCGGGCTCAGGCAGCCATCATGGTTGAATGATTGCAACCAAAAGGGGACATTCTCATCATGCGGATTGATCCTACGAAGTTATAATGAAATTCCTTCATAAATATGACCTGTAGACTGTGCTGAAGGTTTTTGGGCTTCAGGCACCTGCAGCCATCACGGTTGCCCAATCATGTCCAAAAGAGGACTTTCTCATGTAGATATTATATGAAGTCAACCTAACAAGTTACAATGAAATCCCTCCATAAATATGACCTGTAGACTGTGCTAAAGGTTTTCAGGTTTTGGGCTCGAGCAGTCGTGACAGTTGATAGATCATGCCCAAATGGAGAAATTCTCATGTAGACATCATACGGAGTCATCATATCAAGTTACAATGAAATCCGTCCATATTAAACATGACCTGCAGACTGTGCTAAAATGTTTTGGGTTTCGGGCTTGGGCAGCCATCACGGTTGACAGATCATGCCCAAACGGGGATGTTCTCATCAGAGGCATTCTATGAAGTTGCAATGAAATCCCTTCATAAATACGACCTGTAGACTGTGCTAATGGTTTTCGGGTTTTGGGCTCGGGCAGCCATGCCAGTTGATCGATCACGACCAAAGGGGACGTTCTCATGTAGACATGACCTAAAACCTGCATATGAAAGTTCGTGATGATCAGACAAGAGCTACCGGGTATAGCCTGTACTTGAAGGTTGAATAAAAAACTTTAACCACAAACTTTAACCAAAACTCCAAATGTCAACTAAACAGGAAAAGAAAAAAACAAAAAAACACTTGAACCTTCAGTAAAAAACTTTAACCACAAACTTTAACCAAAACTCTAAATGTTAACAGACGGACGGACGGACAAAAGTCATTACTATAGCCCTCACTGTAAACAGTCGGGCTAAACAGTTATTTTTTAGGACTTAGAAATTTTTTTTTGTATACATATAATTATGAGTAAAATGAATGCTTCCATTGAATCGAGAGCTTGGTTTCTCGAAGGGCATTGTGTAGAGCTTACATGATCTGCGTGAATGAACAACTTCCTAGCATCTTGCACAATAGATGTCTTGGCTGTCGGGAGGAGAGAGAATTTAATCACATTAATCATTCGTGTCTCACGATGGAATGGGAAGATGGGAAGACATTGTAACATGTATTTCATGTCTGCATTGGAATGTGTTCGATGTGACGACGTGATCGAACGTTGGAGACAATTCATGTTTTGCATTGGAGAACTCGAGTCCACGAAATTGGAAGAGCTGAAGTTAGCGCATCGATGTCTCACCACCGAAGACAGGGGATGCATTTTGGAATATTTGTTGGAAAAGGGAATATCACTACCACCACTAAAACAATGTTCCGACGGGAACCACGTTTTTATGGATTCCTTGTTGAAGGCAAGAAACCATTAAAAAATTGATAATTAAATAAGGGGTGAAAATAAAAAATACATAAAAAAATAATAATAATAATAGATATAAATAATTAAAATAAAATGAAAATGGAACTTCAAAGTTAAAAAATATATCCATCATTAGAGAGATTGAACGTCGAGCCTACGGCACCTCTTCTATCACCACCAGAAAGTAGCGATGACGGGGAACAAAAGTATCAAATCAAACAAATCAATAGAATTCAATCATATCTGATGCAAGAGAGAGATTCTCATCATTCGCTCAACAAGAAATATTCGAGATTCAAGAAATTCGTGAGTGGTTTAGATTTGACTCTCATCACAATCTCTATGGGTTTGAACGTTGCCGGAATAAGTCTGTTGTCAACCACCATCGTTGCTCCTCCAGTCATGTTGGCCGCAGAAGGATTGCTTTGACTGCCAGATTCGCCAGTACGATCGGAAAATTTCTCACTAAGAAATTATCCGTGAAGGCAAAGAAACACGAAAATATCAGCGTTTCAGCTGATGCAAACATCGACACCATGTCGGATAAGATCTCCATGGCTCTGAAAGATGGTAGGATTTTGGATGGCGAATACGTCGACATATTGAACGAAAAACAAAAATACGAAGTAATGAAAGCGAAGATAAGAATCAAGAGTCGTCGGATCAATTGAAGGATTCTCTTGTGGAAAAAGGTAGGGAAGAAGCAAGACAATCATTTCGTAAATTGTTGGATCCAAAAACATTCTAGAAGCAATCGATTGAAAACAAAAAAGTTTATATATTTATATATATATATATATATATAGGATGAAAGACTCTGACGCCGATGGGGATCGAACCACTGCCTTGATGAGAGTACACTTCTGCGGCACCAATCGCCTAGCGAAACTGGACCAGCGCCATAGACCACTCGACTACCGACAAGCCCCCAAAAAGGCATGCTAGCAGATCGAGCGTCCATGGAACCGGTACAGTCCACACGAAATTACTCGGTATCCCCCAGAATTAGTTTTTTACAATGAATTATACCATGTAATGCAGATGAAATCAGTGAGAATCAATCTCTTTTCCAAATTTCCTGCTTACGGTACAGAATACAGAATTCGGCACTTCTGTTATGCATTTTTTAGGATGAAAGACTCTGACGCCGATGGGGATCGAACCACTGCCTTGATGAGAGTACACTTCTGCGGCACCAATCGCCTAGCGAAACTGGACCAGCGCCATAGACCACTCGACTACTAATTCTGGGGGATACCGAGTAATTTCGTGTGGACTGTGCCGGTTCCATGGACGCTCGATCTGCTAGCATGCCTTTTTGGGGGCTTGTCGGTAGGAAAGATTGTAGATTTTTTTATTGTTTAGTGGTGACATCGGTTGAATCTCTAGCATCCGCTACATTCACCACTCATTTAGATTTCAAGTCATGATCATCATGGCTTTACTCACGTAATTATCTCTCATCATCTGCTGGAAATTTTCGTATCCTCTATCGACATATTTTTTAGTCGCAGCATCCGACAGATCGATCAGTTTGGAAAGATTGTAGATTTTCTTATTGTTTAAATTTAAAGGTTCTTGTCGAGGTTCGTATCTTCGAATGCATCGTTAATCTAAGTTGGTAATGCCACCATCAACAACTTCGACTGTAACTCTTTCTTTTCTTTTCTTTCAAGCGGAACCTTTATTATCGTCAGCGTGACCAAATTTATCGACTGGCATGTTTTTTTTCTGTTTTTTGGTTTTGTTATTATTATTTATATTAATATTATTTTATTTCTTTATTTTAATTATAACTTTATTTTTTATTTTTATATATTCTTTATTTATATATATATATCTATGTCAATGTTCTTTATTTTTATATATCTATGTCAATTTTCTTCTGTCTTTCTCCTTCAATGTAAATAGCTGAGAATATCCTGAAAGTGATCTCCTTCCGACCATCTCTTGAGAACGTAGAGACACTGATGACCACAAAACACTCGACCTGACGCTTTCACTCATTTGGTATTTTAAATAACTGATAATAAATAGTTTCTTATTTCCATCGGCAGTGAGATTCTGTAGCTATCGAAATAATAATTTTTATTGTTCGAAAACCACATGACCCAATGCTTGCCCTCACCTCTGATGTCGTCCAGATTTAAAATTCTGCATTCCGAATCATCAACGTCTTTTTTCTTGGCAAAGAATCTCTAGAAAACCCACCTCGAAAATGTTTGATTTTTAAATCTTTAGCCACTTTCAACAGATCAATGTTAGATAAGGGTTCGTTGGGTAAGACAACACCTTCAATGAATATGCATTTTATTTTCTTCTTATTCATAAATATGTTTTGTTTTTTGTTTTTGTTTATAAATTTTTTTCTATTCTTTTTTTCTTTAATTTATAAACTTGCGAGTGTTTTTTAAATTTATGGCATTTCAGCGTCTTCAGTCCTACTCCATTCATCATCCTCTCGATTTTGTTGTTGTTGAAATGTTGCAACATAATGTGCCAAAGTGTGTATTTTATCCTCACGTATAATTCTCTTATCGTTGTTGGCCCTCAATGCAGTCTTATTGATTTCTTTGGTGTACATCTCGTGCTTTTTGCTTTGAATAACAGTCATCTTTTAATACACCTTCAAACCATCGAAACGACATTCTTTATACTTGTCGAAAGTGATGCTTTTATTTGTCACACACGATTGAATGCTTTTACATCTCTTGATCTCTTTGCCATCGAGGAGATAAGCATACAATTTTGGTCTCAAACCTACGAATTTGGTGATCTGTCTCCCATCACTCTCATCTTTGAAATTACCCAACACCTTTTTTGACAACTTTTAGAATCTTAGATGGATGATCGTCGGGATACTCGTGTCGAACCATTCGTTCACGTCTGGCACTATGTCCTCGTAGACACCTCTAGTCTCTATCTCATAAGCCAGACTGTCTGTGTTGTTGAACAATAGTTTGGCTTCCAACCCGAATTTGGATTTGATGTTATCGTAGTGAAACTCGTACATAAATTGCTTGCTGACGTCTAAGATGGTCGCTCCAAGATAACAAGGTTTGTCCAACTTCAGATGCGTCTTTTGCATGTGTACAGCCACTAGATTTTCATCAAATGTGATTCTAAGTTGATAACTGGGTTTCACGATTAATTTTCAAGACTTCTCTTCAGACGCTACGAGTCGAACGTTGGTTCTATTCCTAATGTTTTCCATAAATTTGCCGTACACGCATTTGTTCATGAGTTTGAAGAAATCTTTTTCAAAGTCACTCTCAGCCTGCATTCTTAAATTTGTGTTGAGATCGATGTATTTTTTCATCCAAGGCTCCTCATTGAATCGAATGATTCGATGCACGTCGCTCAATGTCATCCTGTGATCGATGTAACATTTCAGACTTTCACAATAGACCACGTATTTGCGTTTGTGATTTAAATTGGGAACAAGTTTTTTGACACCATTCACTTCCATTCATTCGGGAGCCAGCGGATAATCGTTGTGTGGATCCTGTAACGTTTCCGGATAATCCAAGTCGACCGCTACAATACAAGGATAATCTCTCCATTTTTGTTTTTCTTCTGACATTTCGACCCATTTGAAATTTCCTATCAGTAAAAGATGAGTCATGGCCCATCCATACAAATTATTAGCATCCCAATACTGTATGTATTTGCTCAGTTTTTCCGAGTTGAAATCTTTTCCCATATGAGAATTATTAGCTTTGGCATATCTGGTGGAAATCATATAGACGACACTCCTCACAGCTTTTCAAACATGGGCAACATGTCGATGTCCATTAATAATTCCAATCGAACCTCAGTCGTCTTCAAGAGAGCATCCCAAGTGAGTCTGGGTGCTGTGAAATACCAAGCCGGAACTAATTTGTGATGTCGATGACAAACCGATCGAAAATGTTCGAACATGTTGGCCCAGAGAACCACGTCAATTTTCAAAGAGAGGTCACAATATTCTCTCATGGATTTCATGTCAAACAATCTTCACACTTTTTGTGTACGATTGTATTCATCATCAAAAATGCGAGACTGGTATAACTTTAGAATAAAAATCTTTAGAAGGTAGAGCGACGTCGTCGAATTTCTCGAGATCACTCATGAAATCGTAAGGGTAGACACCTTTCCTCAACATGACGTTCACCTATTCTCGTCGACTGTTAAAATGTTTACTTGTGATTTTAAATTTCTCCCAACTCAAACTGTCAACTAATTTTTCCAGACCGGTCGACATAAATTTATAATTGTTGATGAAACGTATCTCTCTATGGATGGACTCATTTTCTCAGTCAAACCATTGACGACTCTCTTTTTATCGACGACCTTCCATTTAGTAAATGAAATGTATTTTTCATTGCTTTGCATGATGCAGCTCAACTCCCCTCGCTGACACCCATATGTTTCACGAACAGGTGACTGTCGTAGCCCAAGAGATTGTGAAATATCACCAGGTAGAACTGAGCATCTCGAAATCTTAAATTACATTTCTTGTGAGCAGCACTGTGAAACAGACCTGTGTAGTAATCTCTAACTTTTTTTTTATTATGTTCAGACTGATTATCAAATAATTGTCTACAAATGTGACATTCGATGGTTTTGTTGTATTCTCGCTGTTGCTCTGGCATGATGATCATGTCTTCGGTTTTTTTTAAATTTGTCATATAATATTTGAACTTTCGATTCTAACTCTTCCACCAATCTTTCAGCCACGTCATCAACATCCAAACGTTTGCTGTAGTTGAATGGTCCCTCTGATTCTCGATCGTTGAAAGAACATTTCATGTAATAACACTAACCCGAAGGTACGTGCTTCTGATATTTTTCAGCATAACTCCTATGCTCGTCGGGCTGGCAAGAATTCATTTTCATGGTGAAAGATTCAAAATTGGCTTAGAAGATGAATGGTGGTTTTAATCTTTTTTGTAGTTGCAAAAATCCATGTAAGTGTTAGGTTTAGGTATTTCAACGGCAACGCCTCGCTGTTCACTGCAATATTCTCGATGATGCGTCAGCAGTTCTTGACAATGGAACAAATTCATGCAGTTGAGACAGAAAAATCTCTTGCACTTATGTTTACTAATCTGCTTTGACAGCAAAAGACTCATATTTTTAATCCAGTAATAATGTTGATTGTCACCCTCGAAAATTAACAACAAATTAACAATATTTTCTCTCTCTTTGTGCGAAGTCAGTCTGAGAGGACATACTATTCCTTTTTTATCGTCTCTGTCATATCCTACGATGTTCACAGCCACGGAGATATTTAGCTTTCCGAAATGCTTCCAATCGCGTCAGGAAAGGCACTCCCGCCAATCAAGATTTTTACAAGTCTCCACATACTTGGAAACTCTCTGAGCACCCTTTTTTACGGGATACAAGGCCGATGTGATTGCCCGTTTGAAACACTCATTATCCTCTTTATTTTTCACGTTGATCATTGTTTGTTTTTTAAATACGAAATAAGGTAATGTTATGTAGGAAGACGATTTCAAAGGATCGTGCTGTCCACGTGAATCTCGAGATTCAATACCTTCTCGAACATCCAACCACTTCCCTTGTTTTGAAAAGTAGCCATAGATTCCAACATCTTGTCTTTCATCACTTCGTAAATGTCGGTTAATTTGTCATCTCTGAACACATCTCGTTTTTAGATCGGAAATAGGTATCTTCCACCACACTATCGCTCGTCTTTGCATCAAACTTTTTCATCAGACAATGCAAGATCATTTTTATTTTTAAACCCTTATCTAGATGTTTTCGAACTACATTCAACACTCTACCCGTCACCTGTTTCATTAACGATTTGGGATCCAGTTTTGCGAGACCGGGCTTCATTTTAAACCATCCTTTGATGGCTTCGTCTCCTTCTATCAAAATCAATGGTGACTTCAACACTTTCCTTATCATTTCCCTTATTGTGTCGAATCCCTTTTTTTCATTCACCGCTCTCTTGATTGCATCATTCGCTTTTTTTCTAATGAATCATCATCTCGAACAACATCGCTTTTAATTTTTTTATTATTCTCTTTCGAAACTTTCTGCCACATCACCACTTTTCATTTAATGGTCAACTTCTTCTTCTTAGTTTCCTTCTTTGTTGACATTATTTTTTTGTTGCTGTCTTCTCATTTTTTTGGCGATTTGAGTTGTTTTTGTTGCTATCACAGATCTTTCGTTCATTCCCTTTCCATCGAGCAAATGAGTTATGCATTCATTTTTTCATGTATTTGACACCTTTCAATTTCAACGACTGACACATTTTGGCTTGTAATTTCACCAGTGATAGATCACAAGTTTCCTCTTGCACAGCTTCGATAAATCGTTCTTTAGTTTTGTAACGGCTATAATTTTTAATTCCTAAATTTCTACAGTACTTTTTCAACTGGGGTTTGGTAGACAAATATAATTTTTTTTCCATGATATACTTTTTTGTTTTTGGCATTTCTTTTGTGTGTTAAACTTGTTATTTAATATGTTTATATAATATTTATTTTAATTTTTCAAGATTTTTTTTTTTGTGAATTGTTAAACTTCTTATTATATATATATATTTTTCTAAAAAAAAATTTTCTTTAATGACAAAAAAAAACAACAACAGAAAAACAAACAGAAAAAACCTGTACTAACTCATGATAAGGACTTTAATAAGCTTTTCAAGTCGAGATTTAAAATCTATCTATAAATGAACTAACTCTATCTTTTTTTTATCATATTTATCATTTCCCCCACTGATAAGTCCATCTGAAAACCAGATTCACCCCCTTGAACGTTTGTTTTTCAATGACGGTCAGATTCAATTTGTCGACCACTTCTTTAGAGATGCTCAGATATATATTACTCCCGTAGATGAACGACAGATCATCTGGATCGAAATTTTCTATCTTCTCTAAGAGAATGGCTAATAGATCGTCTTGACATTTGTACCTTAATTCCAAGGTGGTCTCATTCAATTTCAAAGGCAATGTATATTTGTTGTATTCCTCTCTAAATCCACTCATATCTACATTCTTCAATTTGATGGTGTCGTACGATTGTAGGCTATAAATTTTACTATCGAACTTCGATATCACTCAACTTTCTTCAATTCTTCAATTTTAATGTGGATTGCTTAGCTACTGATGATTTCATGACTGATTATTTCTTTTTTTTGTTGTTATCGTTTCTTGTGAAAAAATATTTTTATAAAATATTAAAATTTTGTGTTTGTGTTTTTTTAAATGATAATAATTATTAATTGTAAAAAAATATTTTTTTTTTTCTTCTTCTTATTATATATGTAAAAAATAAAAATAAAAATTTTTTTCACAGTTTTTTTTCTTTAAGGACAAATAAAACAGTCATTAAATTTAATGTGTTTTTTTTTTAATAATAATCATTATTAATTGTAAAAAATATTTTTTTGTTTTTTTTCTTCTTCTTATTATATAGGTAAATATATTTTTTTTTACAGTTTTTTTTTTTAATGACATAAACGGTTATTATTATGACTGATTATTCACAACTCATCACAATATATATATTGTGGTACCAGACGGTCTTCAGTAGGCAACCCAGTGTTCGCCAAGTGCCTTGGGAAATGACTTCAATCTCTTTGTTGATTTGTCACACTTATACTGAGGAATTCAAACTGTTCACTTCGTAATTCGATACTTTTGACTGACCTGCTTTGCAGAGACCTGAATCTTCAGTGTAAATGACATTATCATGTAGGAAAATCACTACATTTGGCGTCACTGACGAAAAAATTTCGGGGACACCATAGACTTTTCTCAAATTTATATTGAAATTGAAGTCACGAAATTTCGTGACAAATCATCGGTCTTTATTCATCACTTTTGTTTCAAATGTTTATAATTTTCTCAATTGTTTCACCGGTTATGTCTGGAGAAGTGATGTTTTAATGCTATTTTCTTGAAAAGTGACGAACGTCGATGAAATGTTTTGGGATTATTGTAATTTGAATTTTGATGTACAAATGTTTTTTCTCTGTTTATAATGGTAACGATCAGTGTAGCTGGTAGGTGAGGATTAGCAAACTGGACTTCCATGATTTAAATACACACCGATATTGTACCGTAAAATAATAATGCCTGCATTAACTATTTCCCAATCACAACGGGTATACTGAGTATTTTTCTTTAATATGACTATGCCATTATATATATTTCTGGCAAAATTTTGCAACTTTTGAAAGTTTCAAAATATTGTAAATTTACACATCATTCTCAGTATTTCCAAAATTTCACTTGTTAAAAACATTTTTTTCTGTAAAATATTACATGCACAACAACTTAAAATTAATTCATGCACAGCAGGTCATTGTTTAATTTGCTATTATCTATTCAGGTTATCAGTGAGCTTGAGATCAACTCACTTATTCACTGTTATTTGGCTGGCAGTTACCTTGTACAAACATCGTCTTGATTGCCATTAGTGGGTGATAATTGCTGATTTAAGGCCACTTTTTCAAAAAAATGTACACGTACATGTACATGTACCGCCATAGGGATTCGGTGTTAAATTGTGTACAGAGTGTAAAAAACGTTGTTTGTACATGGTGTCCCAGAAGCCACAAATGCAGTTATCACATTTTAGATTGTTCAAACAGCCGTTGGCAAGTGAGTGCAAATTCGACACATCGCTCGGATGGGAAAAATGTACGAAATTCGAAGAAATTTCAACATAAAGAAATCTCGCCGTTTCCATCGCAGATTAGACCTTCAATCTATCGTTGGTGAACGCCGTCAAAAAACGCCTTGAGGCTTCTAGGACAGCATAAAATATATGTTTTGCAGCTTCTAGGACACCGACGTTCGCAATTGCTTTCCAGACGGCCAAGGGTGCGATCCGATCGGTAAAACGATTTGAGGATTCTAGGACAGGAAAGTCGATCTCAAAACCTTTTCTCGACGTTCACCAATGGGGAAAGTGGGTGTAAAGTGTAGTTACCCATCGAGGATTTTTTTCCAAACTAAACAGAAAAAAACCTGAGACAGGAAAAATCGATCTTAAAACCTTTTCTCTATGTTAGCCAATGGTCGATCGGACTGTGTAGACCACGATGACCAACTAGTGCGGATTTCTGGGATGGGAACAAAAAACAAATGAAAAATCGTGAGGGCATCGTGACATTCGTTGCCACCTGATCATTTAATAATGTGGATGTAATGGCTAGAGCAATGTATACCAAAAACCAAAAGCTTGAAGAGCTTGAAATAAGTAATCACCCAATCACTTCACATTCCTAACACTGATTAACCAATCAGATTGCTTGATTCTCATAACCTGAACTTAATCATACAAAGTTGTCTCCCCTCGTCGTGGGGGTGGGGGTCACGTCCATCAGAAAAATCGAAAGTTTCAAGAAGGTGGTCATGTGACCTATCAAATTTAAGGTATCAATGAGTGGATTAAGAAGATCGTAATTTTAATCCTCGTCGTGGGGTGGGGTCACGACTAGAGCCGAAAAACGTCTTCCTTTTTACAAATCCAGGCATGTGAGGTATTAATATGGAAGGTCTCGATGAATACATTACAAAAATGACGTTTTTCATTTTATGTGGGGGTGGAGGTAACGCCCATCATAAAAATCGAAAGTTTCGAGAAGGTAGTCACGTGACCTACCAAATTGAAGGTCTTGAAGAGTGGATTAAGAAGATCGTAATTTTAACCCTCATTGTGGGGTGGGGTCACGACCAGAGCTGAAAAACATCTTCCTTTTTACAAATCCAGGCATGTGAGGTATTAATATGAATGGCTCGATGAATACATTACGAATATGACGTTTTTCATTTTATGTGGGGGGTGGGGGTCACACCTATCAGAAAATCGAAAGTTTCGAGAAGGTGGTCACGTGACCTATCAAATTGAAGGTCTCGACGAGTGGATTAAGAGAGTCGTAGTTTTAACCCTCGTCGTGGGGTGGGGTCATGACCAGAGCCGAAAAACGTCTTCCTTTTTACAAATCCAGGCATGTGAGGTATTAATATGAAGGGCTTGATGAATACATTACAGAAATGACGTTTTTCATTTTATATGGGGGTGGGGGTCACGCCCATCAGAAAAATCGAAAGTTTCGAGAAGGTGGTCACGTGACATATCACATTGAAGGTATCCACGTGTGGATTAAGAAGATCGTAATTTTAACCCTCATCATGGGGTGGGGTCACGACCAGAGCCGAAAAACGTCTTCCTTTTTACAAATCCAGGCATGTGAGGTATTAATATGAAGGGCTTGATGAATACATTACAGAAATGACGTTTTTCATTTTATGTGGGGGTGGGGGTCACGCCCATCAGAAAAATCGAAAGTTTCGAGAAGGTGGTCACGTGACATATCACATTGAAGGCATCCACGAGTGGATTAAGAAGATCGTAATTTTAACCCTCATCGTGGGGTGGGGTCACGACCAGAGCCGAAAAACGTCTTCCTTTTTACAAATCCAGGCATGTGAGGTATTAATATGAAGGGCTTGATGAATACATTACAGAAATGACGTTTTTCATTTTATGTGGGGGTGGGGGGTCACGCCCATCAGAAAAATCGAAAGTTTCGAGAAGGTGGTCAGGTGACATATCACATTGAAGGCATCCACGAGTGGATTAAGAAGATCGTAATTTTAACCCTCGTCGCGGGGTGGGGTCACGACCAGAGCAGAAAAACGTCATTCTTTTTACAAATCCAGGCATGTGAGGTATTGATATGGAGGGCTCGATGAATACATTACAAAAATGACATTTTTCGTTTTTAATGGGGGTGGGGATCACACCCATCATAAAATCGAAAGTTTCGAGAAGGTGGTCACGTGACATATCAAACTGAAGGTCTCGATGGGTGGATTAAGAAGATCGTATTTTTAACCCTTGTCGTGGGGTGGGGTCACGACCAGAGCCGAAAACGTCTTCCCTTTTACAAATCCAGGCATGCAAGGTACTGATATGAAGGCTCGATGAATACATTACGAAAATGACGTTGTTCATTTTATGTGGGAGGTGGGGTCACGACCAGAGCCGAAAAACGTCTTCCTTTTTACAAATCCAAGCATGTGAGGTACTGATATGAAGGGCTCGATGAACACATTACAAAAATGACATTTTCAACCCTCGCTGTGGGGATGGGGTTAACATCGATCAGAAAATCAAAAGTTTCGAGAAAAAATTCGTGTGACCTATCAAATTAAAGCTATTGACAAGGATATTATAAAAATCATATTTTACCCCCTTCTTCTAACAGTTGAGTTGTGACCATCTTGAAATCGAAAGTATTAAGAAAAGGTAGTTATGGAACATATTAAATTGAAAAAAAATAACAACTTGAATCTGATGCATTATTCATTTTTGATATCTGTGTTCAAAACATGGAAGAATGTTTTCAATATATATGATTGTAATGCTAATTAGAGATGCACTCACTTGTTAACAAGTCACGCCTTAAGATGTTTCCTTCAATAATAACTCTGTTTGCTGAACCATAGATTTGTCAATAAAAAATTATAAGTTGATCTTCTAACGTTTCTACATATTGAGGATAGCCTATTTCACCATGTCCGAAAAAGTGTCAATCCAAACTATTTTTTTTTTTTGGAAAAAATGCCCACGTCGAGAAGACATTACATAACTAAACGAGTATAACTTTGACTAAATTCAAATAAAACCATTTGTCACGTGTTAGAAAGGATTTGTAAACAGTCTAAATGCACGTGTGGAAAAGTTGTTTTGTTTTGTTTTTTTACAACAGGAGTTAAAATATTTTAAGATAGGTGGCGTTATATAAATACTGCAACAACAAAAACAGTGTTTACAATGTGTCAGGGTACGACTGAATGAAAATGAGAAAAAAAGCTCTGTTTCTAACCACCTGCTAGCGAAGCATTACATCAGTTTACTGAGATATTCATCACAGGTGTTCAACACATGCAAACATCATGAAAATTAGTGTATCAGACGTTTTGTGTAGAAATTTATGTATTGTTTTCCATATATAAGAGAGAAAAGGTACGCAACGCCCTAGCTTGGAACATTTCGACTCGTCTTATTCAAACTCGCAGAAAACAACAAACTCATGAATTTATAGTCGCGATATTGATGTCATCCAACAGTAGCCAAGCCATTAAGGGCCTATATAAGTAATGGAATTTTGTTTATTTTGAAATTCTCACCTCTCATATTCCTTAAATTCAGATTAAATATACACAAATTATACAGAAAAATGAAGGGTGGAGTATATAGAACGCGAAACACATATGTAATCAACTCATAGAGTCAACTGTAGGCACCACTGGTTCCTGGAAGTCTGCTACCGTATTCGCACTAGAACTGATAATAAAATAATATTTCATCAGAACAACTAGTGGCCAAATGTGCTTCATATTTTCAAGAACAAAGCTAGGCATTCAAAGCACTTTCGAATGCAGCGACAGCATTTTGGAAAAGGACAACACTGTCTGCATTTTTTATTGAAGATGGTTTTCATGCTCGACAGACATGCGCAAATCACTCGTTACCACGAATTTCCATCAAACAACAAAATCGTAATTCTAAGAAATTTTAACAGGTATCATGATACCTTGCATTGAATATGGCAACTATGCAATCTCTATCTAATAACAGTATACTGTATGAAGGCGATCTTTTTCATTATTTGATTTTAGACGGCGTTGTATTTTACATGCTTTTTCTGTCCGATGACGTCGGCCGGAAATCGAAAGTATACTCATACGTAAACAAAAGCAAACGCTTTGGAATTTTCCCCAATGCAGCTCTGTCGCCGTGTTTTGAAGAATTTTTATCCCCTAGCTTTGTTCTTGGATGTGTAAAGCATATTTGGCCACACGTTGGTTTCGTGAAATATTATTAAATTATCAGTTCTGGTGCGAATACGGCTGCAGGCTTCCAGGAACCAGTGGTACCTACAAGCGACTCTATGAGCTGATTACACATGTGTTTCATGTTCTATACATCCCAACCTTCATTTTGTTGTACATTTTGTGTATATTTAATTTGAATTGAAGGAATTTCAGAGGTGAGAATTTTCAAAATAAACAAAATTTCATGTCTTATATAGGCCCTTAAGCTTGCACGTTGGCATACCACTTGTCCAAAACAATTCTCTTTTTAAGCTAAACGGGTGAAAACAACTCGGGAACGACTCCCCTTTTTTACTTGATCAGACACGGTTGTTGGCGGAAAGTTGACTGGAGGGTCGTTCAAAACAATTGATCAAATATATCGAACGAAAACGACTCATTTTCTAACTGCGATTGTCGCCGTATTCTAAACGTCACCACACTAATCATACAATACGGTATTGGAACTGCACTACCTCTTGAATATTACAAATTTACGATTTGTATTGCCTTCAACACAAATCGTAAATTCCTTTCCGCGTCATCATACTTGTACTATACCGCATCGAATTTGACCTCGTCATCATCCCCTTGCTAGATAAACCTGAACTCGTCGTCCGAATGATGTTGCAAAGTGAGCCTATTGGGGTTAATTAAGCTACCAATCTCGGGTAAGAGCTCGAGCTCTTGATGTTTATTTTGAGAACTCAGTGGACTCAGGTTTATTCAATGAGCCTGATATCGTTTGGTAAGGAAACACAAAATGCCAGAGATGATGAGACCTCACAGAACTGCCAGTAATCACAACGTTTATAGTCCGATCTTACGATCTCTGATCGATAAATTTTTCCTAACATTCCGTAACAATGGTCGATAATAGAAATTAGTATAAAAATCGTGTGAACTGTTCTCTGAAATTTGCATTCGCTTGTGCAGTATTTTTGATTTTTAACAGATTGCGTTTAGGGTTCAGTTTAAAAAAAAAATAAAAAAACACCTTTGTCAAATGATTAGGTTCAAGGGAAGTAACTCTGAAACAACCCATCCACCAAATGGTTAGGTTCAAAGGGAAGTAACTCTGTCATCCTTAGGTAGAGGTTTATTATGAGGTCATCAGAGGTCATGATACAGGTTAGGTTCAAGGGAAGTGACTCCGTTCATCCGTAGGTAGATATTTATTATGAGGTTATCAGGGGTCGTGATACAGATTAGGTTCAAGGGAAGTAACTCGGTAACAACTCATCCCAAAGTAGAGGTTTATTGTGAGTATATCAGAGATGATGATACAGGTTAGGTTCAAGGGAAGTAACTTCGTAACAACTCATCCGTCAAACGGTTATGTTCGAGGGAAGTAACTCTGTATAACAACTCATCCGAGGTTTATGATAAGATCATCAGGGGTCACGATACGGGTTAGGTTCGAGGAAAAAGTAACTCTGGACAAAACAAATAAATATTATAAAGTATAATTCGTTGCATTTTTTGTTCCTTTTCTTTAAAAAAAATAAAAAAAATTATATTTATTAAAAAATTGATAATAGAAAAAATTAATAAGACCATACAAAGTTGATTGTTTCTCAAACCATTTTTTCCAAAAAAGCGGGCGGGCGGGAGGGCGGGTGGGCAGGCGGGCGGCCATCGGGCGAGCGGGCTTTTTGTTTTTTTCTTTTTATTTTCTCCCCGAGAGGTTGTTTGTGGTAATTCGATCCCCACCCAATCGCCTGGTGGACCACGCGAAAATTCGCAAATATATTGATTATTCACCATAGGGGTGTTGGGTCATAAATTAAGTGGGGTTTGAATGTTTGTTTTTAAGTGAAACATGAAAAATTATGACACAGGACGAAACGCCTCGTGGGTGAAGCGTCTCAGGATGAAACGTCTCTGGGAACAAATCAAATGATGAAGTTCCAACTTTCACAGATTTATTTTACCAATAGAAAAGAAAATCCTTTCACAACCTGCCTAATAAAGTCGTGAATCACAATTTTCCCCCATTATATTAAAAATTATCACAACCCATTTGAACAGGCAGGTCATCCATAAATCAAATTTTTGGAAATCTGAAAATGAAATACAAAACGAATGTTTGCGTGTTTTTATTAACCAATTCTACCGCAATTCTACAGCACATACCTACCTATATGCGATTTATTTTTAACTCGTAACGGTTTCAAATAACAGTACACAAATCCCCAATGACAGTCATTTACAATACAAATGTTACTAAAATAAATGCCAGGAGACTGTGTTCCATTCAACATAGCACCTGACTTTGCAGACTGTTCTGAGGTTTGGTGCGAATCAAACGTGGTGCGAATCGACCATTTCCCTTTGTGACTGTTTGTTGTCAGACTGAAAGACACCTTCCTTCTTGCTGTCATTATGACTTACCTTTTACAAAATAAAACACTTTCTGTCGTGAATATTGCTATATTGCTGAAACCCACCCACTTTATTAAAGTATGATGTAGAAAATGTTTGAAGTGTTAATTTAAAAAAAAAATTCGTCAACTCATCGATATCGATTTACCGAAATGAACACAATATCTCATGTGTTTTAAAGATTTTTTGGTGTCATAAAAAGATTGCATGCGCAGCAAAATTGACCATGTGCGCGCGCCTGAAAAACAGAGGTTCTTTTTTATGGTCTAATGTAATTAACAATACATCAATATTTTTTTTAAAACAATCAGTTTTTAACAGATAGTAGTGTTGTTGTTATGACTGAAAGGTTAGGGTTTTTATTTCGAGTACATCAAGGTGGACAGCTCTATTCCATTCCCTCACTCGAGTCCCGTTGCGTGAAGACTTCTTTTTTTAATTCAGGTAACCTCATCGAGACTTGGAAACGGTTTATAACTTCGCGAAATATAGATTTCTCTTGCTGTTTACTTAATTTTTTATACAAAAATAATGACTAAGAGTTTGTTGAACGTAGAAACGTCTTTTAGATTTTCTCCTTGATGAGACGCGAAACACGATATCAAACGCAGTTTATCTTTCTTGCTTCTCACGTTTTCGAGTTGTAAGAATCGTTTGCTTTTGACCAATCTGTCTTGAAAATCGAATATGTGTTTGGTAATCGGATCAAACGATTTTTCATTTTTTTTTACATTCCAGAGGAACCTCGAATTCTCCTCTTTCGCTCACGAAAACCCATTGATCATTTCCAGATCCGTTCCAGGTGAGCAATATACTGTGACACATCGCGCTATGTACCAACTCTTAATGTAATACGACGCTTAATGTAATAAACTCTTAAATGTTAGGAGTTTATCACATTTACGCTTGAGTTACACCTAAGGTTTCGCCCCATTACTCAAAATGTAGTACAACGCTTATGTGACAAACTTATCTCTGCATTAAACTATATGGAAATATATTCGTGTTCTCCATCCGCCCGTCCGTCCACTAAATCTGTTTCGACGAAGAGCTTCTATGTGTTAGGTTTTGATACGTTAAAAGCGTGCTATTATGGTCTGCGAGGGTCTATAGATGTACATAAATGTTTTTATATGTTTTTTGACTTCCGTGTGTGTGTGTGGGGGGGGGGGGGGGGGGGGGGCTAGGGAGAGGGGAGGGGGGTGGGGGGGCTCCACGTTTGTTTTTAGAGACGAGAAGCGTAACATACGGCAAACTCTCCCACGATTGACGCTAAATGTAATAAACTTTCAAATATTAGGAGTTTATTACATTTAGCGTAGTATTACATTTAGGGTTGCTTGTACCAACCCTAAATGTAATACGACGTATAATGTAATAAACTCTTAAATGTTAGCAGTTTATTACATTTAGAGTTGTATCACATTTGAGGTGGCATTATACTAACCTTAAATGTGATTCAACGCTATACGTAATAAACTTATCCTTGCCTTAACGCCAAATTTCATTTTCGACAACACAACTTTTAACTCTTGTGTGCACAGACTTCCAGTGTTACCCACTGAACCTAATAGGGTTTGATTGATTGAAGTTTTGTGTATCTCGGCGTGCAATGTGTTTCAGAAAACGCGTCACCACGTCCCCGCGTGAGCATGTGGATTAGAGTGCAAAACCCAAAGACACAGCGCGAGATTCCATATCATTACCGAAATGTCCCTCATCTACCACAGGGTGTTATTATGCGTTTTCCTAAGTATGGCAGGGTTGCGCTGAACAGAACATATGGCATGTATATGTAGAGTAAATCGGTTTGTGATTTGCAGCCATTGGGCAGTAGAGCGAGGTTTTCGATCACGCATGCGCAGTCATGATCTTGGATAATATGGCGCTAAATGGGGTCAATCTGGAAGTTGTATGTATGGACCGTCAGAAAGTGTTATGCGTCTCGTCAAACGTGGAAAGGTTTTTGTATGCGCAGTGAAGCTATCGACAATGAGTGGACGAATCGAGGCGAATTATGGCATGTGTGTAAAGAGTTAGTCGATTTGTGGCTCGCCGTCATCGGAGAGTTGGATAAGATTATCCATCACAATGCACAAAAACAATCTCCGAAACTCTTGGGCCCGATCTCCGAAACTCTTGGGCATATCGGGGCGAAATATGTGAATTTTATTTTTGGTCTGTCGGGAAGTATTATCACCCATTTCCACACTTTCTATTTCCGACCTTCTATACACTTTTCAATATTGGCTAGGATTAGCATTTGCACGGTAGTGATTCTGGAATAATTGGACTGTCGGAAAGAGATTTGTAATGTGTATACATAGTACATCGGGAAGTGATTTGCTGCTATCGCATAACGACAGAGCTGATTGTGACGAAGTCTGGTAGCGCTGTGCTGTAGCGGTGTGGTACTATGCATTGTGATTCCTTCGGTAGACGTTTGACCTTTTACCCCGGACAAAATCTGACATTCCAGGCTAGTGTATCATATATCTGAGCTTATTTTTAGGTGCGTATGTAGGCATTTGTCCGATTGCTAGAGCCACGATTGCGAGGACTTCTGTGTATAAGGCGTTGAGCGGACAGTGATTTGCCGTCATCGAGTAGATGGGCGAGGCTTTCAATCGCGAATGTGCAGTAACGATCTTAGAAAGTACCTATCACTTAAGAACAAAATCGGCAATTGGTATGCCTGGTCTTTTGGGCGTGTTTGGGACAACCATCCCACCGAAATTGGAATGCCTACCTAGTTTAAGCTTATTGTGTTGGATACAAATTCAAACGAGAACTTATGTTTTGGCAATGGTCGACAAGAAACACGTCTTGGAAACTATTTAAAATGTATTGATCATTCTAAAATGCGTCAAAGGAACACACAATCACAAATGTGAAATGTCCTCTGCACATGTGGTAGATTTTGCTTTTTATGCCATTTGTTGTTTTTGATTTGACTGGAACTTACTCCAGCTCTTCATTCCTTATTCGATATTCGGTGAACTAACTAGAGTCACGAAACGGATATGATCATAGGCTGGCTCCCTACAAATACTAATACCTGAGGGATCAACCATCCCGCTCAACCTTCTTAAAACGCTCAACCAAGTGGCTTACAAACAGTGGTTTTGATTTATTTGGTTGTTTGATGCCATATATTTAAGTAAATATCAACGTTGGGTGGCTCACCACAAACTTTATTACTGAAGTGGTCAATCACCCCACTCAACCATCTTCAACTGATCAACCAAGGGGCTTAAATCAGACTTTTTTGTTCGATCGTTATATATTCAAATAAATACCGACGATAAGTGGCTCAACACGAGCACTTTTACAAGAGGGCCAGTTACTCCACTCAACCATTTTCCACCATTCAAACAATGGGTTTGAATTCGATGGTTTTGATTTTCTCGGTTATTTGATGCTATATATAGTCAAATAAACAGCAACCTAGGGTGACACACCACCAACAATATTACTGAAATGATTGATTAGCACACTCAACCATTTTCAACCGTTCGACAGAGAGGCTTAAAATTGTGGGTTTTGATTTTCTTCTTCATTTGATGCCCTTTATTAAAATGAGTACTACAATCGAATGGCCCAACATACACGCTTTCACTAATGTGGTTCATTACCCCACTCAACCACTTCCAACCATTCAACCAGAGGGCATAATTCGAGGGTCTAGATTTTTGCGGTAGTTTGTTGGTGCCATGTATTGAAATAAATACCAACGTCGTGTTGCACACTACGAACACTATTGCTGAAAAGGTCCATCATCCCTCTCAACCATTCTCAAACTTTTAACTAACATGCGTAAAAAAGAAATGTTTGATTTTCTGGTCGTTTGAAGCCACACGTTCGAATAAATACTGCCGTAGGATAGCTCGCCACGAACTCTATTACTAAAAGTGTGACTTACCCGACTAAACCTTTTCAACCGTTCATCCAAAGGGCTTAAATCGAAGGTTTTTTTCAGTCGTATGATACCATACTGTCGAATAAATACTATCGTTGGGTGGCACATCGTGAACCTTATTCATAGATAGGGTAATTGACTCTTTTAGTGATAGTGTTCGAGTTGAGCCACCCTAGGGTAGTAGTTATTCAAATACATCGTGTCAAACTGCTGAAAAATCAAAACACCCCATTTTACACCCCTTGCTGATTGGATGAAAATAGATGAGTGGGGTAACTGACCCTTTTATCAATAATGTCCGTGAAGAGCCACCCCACAGTGATATTTATTTGAATATATGGCATCAAACGACTGATAAAATCAGAATCCCCGATGGAAACCTCGACCACCCCACAGTGATATTTATTTGAATATTTGACATCAAACGACTGAGAAAATCAGAATCCCCGATTGAAGCCTCAACCACCCCACAGTGATATTTATTTGAATATATGGCATAAAACGACCGGAAATCAATCCTTCGATTGTGAGCCCCTCGATTGAACGGTTGAAATGGCAGAGTGTGGGAAGTCACCCTTTTAGTAGTAGGGTTCGTGCTGAGCCACCCTGTGGTTGTATGTATTTGAAAACATGACATCAAATGAGAAAATCAAAACGTTCGATTTTAAGTCTTTTGGTTGAACGGTTGAAAATGGTTGAGTGGGGTGACTGACCTCATCAGTAATTTGCCACCCAACGGTGGCGTTTATTTGAATATATAAAATCAGACAACAAGATAAAATGAAAACCCTCAATTTTAAGTCCCTTTGTTGAACGGTTGAAAATGGATGATGGGCGTGATTGACCTCTTCAGTAATAATGTGTTACGTCAACTGTGGTCAAGAGTAGCACCTTGTAAGTCACCTCCACACTTCCGTTCTTAACCCCTAAACACCACTTAGAAACTTGTACTGTCGTTTGATAAAAGTTAGCCCCCTAGGCGGTAAAATAGTGAGCGAAACAATCTAAAATCACCTCATGAGATGTCTGTTTGGACCTGTACATAGCAATCGCAACGATCCAGTAAAGTACGGCTAGTCAGAAAGTTGTGGAACTTGGTTAACCCCTGTGTCCATCGCTCTCCCTCCATCGCCCCTCAAAAAAAAAAAAAAAAAAAAATCGAGACAAAATTCATGCCTATCACCCGTGATGCCTGCGTGTATAAGGTTGCTTAATTATGTAATGAATGTTTTTAAACTGTTAACTTCAACGCATCACTAGAAGGATTTTTTTTAAATAAATGACCACCGACTGGAGTTTATGCCTTACACTTGAAGGAGAAAAACATTCTCACATTGCTTCATACAGCTGTAATTTTCACGACTGAGTGAGGAGTATAACAGGCATGGATCTTACTCATCAGGGGGACCCCGCGGTGGACCTCAAAACTGACGTCATGCCACGTGTCTGGAGGCGGTCACGTTGTGTGACCCTGGTAACGCACGTACCTGGCCATGTTGTGACGTCATTGTCATGGTGATGCGGTATGCGCAGCGCGCGTTGTCATAGCATCGCATGTTTCCATTGTCTATTTGGTATACAGAGAGCGGTCATGTTGGTATCCAAGGTTTCACGTGATCGTCATAGGCTTTAACCTCTTGTTATAAGACGGGAGTTTATTTTCATTTTTTTATTTTATTTTATTTTATTTTATTTTTATTTTTTTATATTTTTTTTTTTTGGGGGGGGGGGGGTGTTTTCGTTTGAAGGGTAGTATGTTCCGGTAGAATAGTAGGATAGTCTCCTTCAAAATTAGGTAGTATCCTTAATGGGGCTATGAGACGTATTATGAAGTACTCATTATGCTCATTTACTTGGCTCTCATTTATGAGGCATATGAAGAGGTACTCATGCTCATTCTACGGCTCTCTCATGCAACAAAATCAAACTCCAACAACCCGCAAAATAAACCCCCGTCAAATAACAAGAGGATGAAATCCCATAACAATTACTTGACACCTTTGATACCTACCTGACGGGTTAACACTCATGAAAAGGCAGTTTATTCGGGCTCATTTCGGTAGTTCTGTTTCCAAGAAAACATAGGAACACATTTTCAAAATAGACCTCTATCAAATAGCAAGAGAAGTGACCCAGAGCAACTACTTGACGCCTTGGAACCCCACCTAATGGGTAAAACATTCATCAACATATGGCAAATTCGGGCTCATTATGGTAATTCCATACTGTCGGAGCATACTCCCATCCGAACGAATACACTCTCAAAATAGAATCCCGCCTTATAATAGGAGATTAGACCCATAACGACCACGTGACACCCAGGATACCAACATGGCGGCCCTTATATACAAAATGGACAACGGAAAAACCATCACAACCTGCGCTACGCATGCGTACACAACACTATGTAATCACATTCACAGTGACGTCACAATATGGCCGGTCACGTGCGCTACCATGACAACACAACATGGCTGCCTCCAGTCCCGTGAAATGACGTCGTTTCCGAAGTCCGCCGCAGGGTCCCCCTGATGAGGCAAGATCTATGAATCATCTATGACATAATTATTCCTAATTGAGGCATCACGCATTTGGCTAAGTTACACCCAAACTAGTATTAAAGTCTTTGTTTTAATATTAATTTTGCTGTGATGATTATGCAAGAGGACGTCAGTAGGTGATAATTGCCGATTCTGGACCACTTTTCCAAAAGATGTACAAGCACACGTACATGTACGTGTACCGCCATAGGGATTCGGTGTTAAATCGTGTACAAAATGTCGTTTTTTCATGGTGGTACAAAATCGGCAATTGTTTTGAGGCTCACAGATCGCACTTTTAACGTTCAAATACCCGTTGGCGAACGCGTACATTCGACACGTCGCTCAAAAGTGAAAAAACGTATGAAATTTTAAGAAAATGTAATTTAAAAATTTTCTCTCTACGTTCCCATCGTGGATTAGACCATCGATCTATCGTTGGGGAACGCGAGCAAAAACGCTTTGCCGGTTCTAGACCAGCATCAAAAAACGCTTTGCCGATTCTGGACCACCTACGTTTGCAAACGGGTCGTTCGAACGGTTAAAGTGCGATCCGATCGGCGAAACCCATTTGCCGATTCTAGACCAGGAAAAATCGACCTCAAAACGTTGTTTAGACGTTCGACAACGGCGAAAAGTGAGCGTAAAGCGCCGTTACTCATCAAGGATTTTTTAAAATTTTGTTTTAAGACCGATTTGGGCCTCCGGTACATGGAAAAAGTGGGGTTTGCGGGTTCTGGACCACCACGTTGACGATCGCGTTTCGGACGGTCTAGGGTGCAATCCGATCGGAGAAAACACGATTTGTCGATTCACCTCGCGAGTTTTGTGAGGTGAATCGTGATAGAATCGCTTTTGAGGAGTTTTTCAATTTTGTACTCAGTGTAAATAAATAGCTTTTTTCATTCAATAGAGTCGACTATAAAATTGAGTCCGATAAATTGTGTTATAATAGATACTCATGTTTTGTTTCGGTGTGAATGAAAGGTTTTCGTTCAATAGAGTCGACTATAAAATTGAGTCCGATAAATTGTATTATAATAGACACTCATGTTTAGTTTCGGTGTGAATGAAAGGTTTTCGTTCAATAGAGTCAACTATAAAATTGAGTCCGATAAATTGTATTATAGTAGACACTCATGTTTTGTTCCGGTGTGAATGAAAGGTTTCCGTTTAATGATGACATTGAAAACTTGAGTTTTAGAAAATTAGAACCGATGGAAAATCATCTGTTCATGTTTTGTCACAGTGAAATTTGGAAGATAAATTTTAATGAAACAGTTCGTAGAATTGTTTCATTCAAATAAAACAGTTCGTAGAATTGTTTCATTCAAATAAAAATTCCATTATAAAACCTTTTTCACTTAGATGAATTTTAAGAGATAAAATTGTATTGTAATAGACACTCATGTTTTGTTTCGGTGTGAATGAAAGGTATTTCGTTTTAATAATAGACAATAAAAGCGCATTTCCACTCAATCAGGTTTAAGAGGTAATTGAATTTTAATTTACTTGTGGTAATGTTCGGAGATATGAATGAACCCTTTTAACGGATATAATTATTCTCAAATGGGTTAAATCAGAAACCGGTTTCTTATACGCTAAAACTTTCAAACTTTTTCAAAGTTCTCCATTTAACGGATATAATTATTCCCAAATGCGTTAAATCAGAAACCGATTTCTTATACGCTAAAACTTTCAAACTTTTTCAAAGTTCTCCAGTTCATCACGGAGTGAATAATCGCTGATGCAATCTTTAACGCGTTCGAGGGCAAACGCATTCATAGAGGTTTTATCATGTAAAATGTTTTTCCTCAACTGGTTTTAGTTATTATATTAAAGACAGAAGATTTTTATTTACTTAAAACATAAAACATAAAATAATTATACATTTAATTTTGAAAATAATAAAATAACTCACGTTAGCATACTCTAAAGGAAATATTAATAATTTAAAAACGAAAAAATGTTTTTACACATCACAGATTCCAAACGTAGAGATCATCAACTTTTAAACGAATATGAACGTGCTAAGAAGAGTATTCAATCGGCTGACAGAAGCAGTCGACTTGGAGAGATGGAATTGAGGTGTGAAACCACAAAAATATTTAAAACCGCGACGGAGGTTCAGGAACGGAGCAAAAAGGAGATCGTTGAAGAATTGAGACCCATAAAAGAGAGTTCTTTGAGAATGGGTTCATTGCTCGGTAGTTTTACAAAACAGTATTCCTTTCAATCTACACCGGATTACGTTCCCATGAGAATCGAAACCGACGTGAGTGAGAGCGATTATACAGCTTCGACTATCACCACTGATAGCGTCGTGTCGTCCGAGTGGTAAGAGAGATCTGTTGTATGGAATTTATAAGGATTCTGACGGTAGAACTTTTGTGTGCGACACCGAAAAGCGAGAGGATGATGATAATTTAATCGTCGGTTCGAATAGGTACAAATTAACTCCTGGACTGCGCAAATTGCTCCTTTTCGACAAGCCTGGAGATTACACGGATTGGGATTTCCACAATTACTGCGACATTCTGGTTCAGACCCACGCCATGAAGAGAAATAACGATGCCAGAGAAACGAGACCCAAAGCCAACAGAGGTTACAAGTGGACGAAAGTGGTGAATCCCATATGGGATATGAATAAGAAGTTCGTCGAGTCGGTGACTGGCAAAGGGGTGAAAACCACTTTTCTTCCGAGCGATTTTGACGCTCTGTGTCAGAGATTGAGTTTGTTGATGGCAAGTAGACGCGCTGGTAACACTGGATTGGATAATGAGATAGTGAGCATGTGCAATGAATTGTTAAGGCAGCAGGTTTTGAATAAACGCGATTACAAAAGACTGATGAATGAATTGAAGGATTGATATATAATAAGTAGAGAGAAACAAACAAAAATATATAAAATAAAAAAAAAATTTACACTACAAAATAATAAAAGTAATTTAAACAACAAACAATTTACCAGTGAAAAACAAAATATATATTATAAAATAAAATATGTTGGTGATAAAGAACAGGGGATACATCAGAACTTACATTCAAGGCGGTTCTGGCATCGTCGATTCTATAATGCGAGCGTTCACGAGCGATGCAGGTAGAAAACTTGCATCGACCACGTTTGAGGTCGGTAAGAAGACGGCTTTGGATGCTGGTAAGAAAGCCACTTCCGAAGCCAGTGGTAGGATAGCTTCTGTGGCTGGCAAGAGGGCAGCCGCTGCATTGATCGACAAGTTGATCAGTCCACCGGTGAAGCGAGCTACGTTAGAGCGATCGCTGAAAAGTTGAGAGATTTTAAGGATGCTGTGGTACCCATACAAGATTTAGCCAAAATGACAAGTGGATCTGGATTGAAGAGAACTCGCGACGGTGTAATATAAATAAATAATAATATTTATAAAACTGAGTTTGAAAAAACATAAAAATTGTGTTTGAAAAATCTAAAATAACAAAAAAATAAACAAAGATGAACATTAAAGATATGTCTTGGAACCATGCCGCAACCAAGAGGTCGAATAACGAGTTCTTTCCCAAAAGCATAAGAGGCTTGAAAGTGGGAAAATCGAATTGTGGAAAACCAATCTGTTGATGAATCTGTTGTCGCAACCCGACTGGTTGGATTACGACAGATTGTTCGTGTTTGGAAAGAGCTTGTTTCAACCCGAATACAGATTGCTTCGAGAGTGCATGGTTCATAGATTGCCCAAGGACGTCATAGCCAGAATCTTTGACAGTAGGGAGGAATTCGACAAAAGTGAAGCTTCTCTTTCGACCATTTTGGACGGTGCGGCGATGGAATTGATGAAGAGAAATGCATCTTCGAACGTCCAGTGTCGATTTTATGAGAATGCTAGTGACGTTCCGGATCCTAGAGAATTGAAATCAGAAGATAAGAATCTCATGATTTTCGACGATCTGCTTTTGGAGAGACAGAACCGATGTGAATCGTATTATGTTAGGGGTCGTCACAGCAACGTGGACTGTTTCTACCTGTCGCAGAATTATTTTCGATTGCCCAGACAGACGATAAGGGAGAACGCTAATTTACTGTGTCTCTTTCGCCAGGATCTCAAGAATCTCAATCACATCTATGGCGATCGCGTCGCAAAAGACATGAGCGTGGCGGAATTCAGGAGATTCTGCAAGAGGGTTTGGGATGGAGGACTTTACAATTTCGTCGTGATCGATTTGACTAGCGAATTTAATCGTGGAAAATATCGGTGCGGATTCGACAAGTTTTATGTTTCTGATGATAATAAGACAGAGAGCGAAAATAAAATTAGAAAATAATAAATCATCAAATAATTTAGTTTTGAAAAATAAAATAAAAATTAAAATATAATGTTGGAACAAGGAGAATTGTTAGAACAGATAGCCGAGAATATGGCTGCAAAACAATCCATTCAAATCGTGGTGAGTGGCGACTCGACTCGATTCGATTCGCGATGAAATTCGAACCTTCCATCGAATTGAATAGAGAGAAAAGATACGAGATGGCGTTGGTGAATCTGGAGACTTATTATTCCTTTCCCAACGTCACCGAAAAGAATAACTCGTTCAAGTATTCTGACGGAGTGGATTGGTTGGAGATTCGAATTCCCAAAGGAAGTTACGACATAGACGACTTGAACAATTACATTCAGACGCGAATGAAGACGGATGGAAAGGGAAGCAACAAGATCAGACTCACTCCCAACCCTAATACCTTACAGACGATGTTGGATTTGGAAGATAATTTTCGAGTGGATTTCAACACGAACGATTCTATAGGCAAGATGCTGGGATTCAATCGAAAGATGTATCGAGGCCACGCGGCATCTGAAAATACGGTCGACATTCTCGCAGTCAATAGCATTCTGGTGAATGTGGATGTGATTGCTGGAAGCTACGTGAATGGTAGCGCTCAACCGACGATCTATTCCTTCTTTCCAAACGTGTCGCTGGGTTATAAGATCGTGGAACGACCTCGAAATTTAGTTTATCTACCAGTGATTTTAGACACGTTGTATAGTCTCAAAACCACATTGATGGATCAAAATGGTGAACTGTTAGATCTTCGCGGAGAGAGGGTGACGATACGATTTCACATAAGAGAAATATAAAAGCAAACAAAAAAAAATATTGTGTATATATATAAATAAGAAAATAAAATAAACGCAATATTAATTTACAAAAATTATTTAATATATATATAATTATCATTAAAACAAAATAAACAATTGAACAAAATATATTTTAAAAAAAGAATTATGATGCAATACATGGTTAAAAATGTGAACATATCCGCAGGACAGAGGACGAAACTTAAGAGAGCGTTAACAACTCGAGGCGAGGTGGTAAGATTCAAATTCACTCACGAAGATCTGACGAGTGGTGGTCAGGATTCGATTGCCTGGACCAGAAGTCAAATCAAAAGGATGGAGAAAGCGATTCGTGATGGAAGAGGGTTGATGGTGAGATTGAGTCCCGCTCAATTGAGATACAATTTGAGAATGAAAGGCGGTTTCCTACTGCTATTGGCAGGAATCACCGCAAAAGCATTACCCTTTGCCACAAAAGCATTACCCTTTCTCGGAAAGACTCTCGGCGTGGGAGCTCTCTCGGGACTCGCGAGTTCGGCAGTTGAGAAATTAATGGGTGGCAGCGGACTGTTTTTGAAGAAGGGAGGAGCCGTGTGTCGCATCCACGTAGACGACAGCGGTGAAGGATTGTATCTAGAACCTGTTAGAGGTGGCAACTCTTTGAGTGGAAACGATCTCTATCTGAAGAGTGGACGAAACGTTGAGCGACTCGGCAAGGGTTTGTTGTTTGGTGAGAATTCACCGTTTAAGAATATACAAATTTTGAGTATGTTATTATAATATAAAAATTATATAATTATATAAATATAAAATATAAATCATAGAAGGTATAAAATAATATAAAATGGATAAAACGGTGGAAAACAATTAGACGATGATGATGAATATCACGAGATAGAGTGCGAAAAAGATGTGAAAAACGATTAGACGCTAATGATGAATATTGCAGGATAGTGTGGGAAAAAGATGTGGAAAAACAATTAGACGCTAATGATGGATATCTTAGGAAAGAACTGAAAAAAGAGCGGGATAGATGGTTGAAATTGAAAAGAATGAGATGCATTCCACCATTACCACTACCTTCTGAAGAGAATGGTAATGATGCGAGTGTTACCAAGAGATGCACCACATTCGTTCATAATTATGATTCGGATAAACAAATGTGTTCTTATAAAAACTTAATATATCCCAAAAAGAAGAAAAGAAGAATCAACGCCGAAATTGAGAAAAAAGGAAATGTTATTATAATATATATGGGTGATAGTGAAGAAGAAGAAGAAAAAGGAAAACAAAAAACAAAAAAACTAAAAAGTAATGAGATCTAGAGAGGTTGATCATCTCTAGATCTCATTACTTTTTTTCTTCCCTTCTTCTTCGCTAAAAATCAGTCTCTCTATTGTTTATATTTCCAAGTCTGTTATTAGCATGTTGTCGGTCGTGTCCTCTCCTTTTTCGAAAATGTGTTGAATGTTTATCTTTACTTTTTTGAGTTTTTTTACATCGATGAACGTGCTCTCACCACCCGATTTGTTCACGAGTTCAAGTGAGATTTTTGGATATATGTAACTTCCCTAGGGTAACAACAAATCGTCCTTGTCGAATTCTCTATCTTTGGCGATGTCGATTTTCTGTAGATCACTTTGGTACTCGTAAAACAAATCGAGCGTGGCTTCATCCAATTTCAAAGGCATGCTATATTTGTCATGTTTGTGCTCTAAGCCCTTCGTCTCGACCTCGTTCAATTCGACGGAGTCGTGTCGTTGTAATCTATAGATTTTATAACTGAATTACTTACGCGTTTTGACTCGTTTCAATTTCAATTCACATCTTTTAGGTGTTGTTGTCATGATCGATTATTTGTTTTTTTTGTTTTATGAATTATTACAAATAATGTATATTTTTAAATTTTGTATTTAAATAATAATTTGTTAAAAAAGTTTTTTTTTTTTTACTCTTTATATATATATATATAAAAAACAGAAGTTTTTTTAATTTTAATTTTCTTTAATGTGAAAAAAGTCTCGTATTAATTCAATTTTTTCACGTTAAGGAACATAAAAAAAATTGATTAATTTCATCAAAAACAAATTTTTTTGAAGGAATTAAAACATATATATATAAAAACAATTTTAAAACTTTTTAACAATTATTATTTAAATACAAAATTCAAAAAAAATATTCTTACAAAAGAAGCAAACAAATAAAAAAATGGAAAATTTAAATGAGAAAACCGTACCTCAGTTAAACGAGATTTGCAAAAAATTAAAAATTCCACATTTCAGAAATCATACAGCCAAATCAAAAAAAATTGAAGTCATACAGGAATATCATTTGCGAAACGATGGAAAGAAAAAAATCGAAAGATCGGAAGTGGATAAACTTAAACAGACTCAAATTGCAGAAAGAAATAAGCTGATGACAGTAACGCCCGACGATAGAAAAGGAAAAGTGGAGCATGATGAAATTAGAAAGATCATGCGTGAGGCGATACGTAGTTTGCTCGATGAAAAGGCAAACAAAATGTCGATAGCAATGACATCAAAAAATGCATCGGTTGTGAAAAATGAGAAGAAGAAAAAGATAGTAAAAGGAATCGAAATGCCAACATCGAAAAAAACAAAAACGTTTCGGTTGTGAAAAATAAGAAGAGGACTAAACGAAAAGCCGTTGAAGAACTTCAAGTTTCACAAAAAAAAAAAAACTAAAACGAAAACATGTGATGCACTTCAGAATCTAGACAAACAAGATATATCAAATGAAATTCAATGAGCAATCGACGAAGGGAAAGGAGAAGAATATATAGCACGACTCGTCGCGGAAATATTCCAATCGAAGCCCGTAAAACGGGAGAGTGCGATCAAAGGCTTTTTTAAAACTTTCGACGTGGTTCCCTCGTTCAAGAAAGTCGATCCGAAATTGTTCATGGAACGGGTGAAGAAAAAAGTATTGGATTTGTTTCGCGAACACATGAACGTGGGACAAAAAATTAAGATGATACTCCATTGCATGATGAATAAAATCGATGTGAAGTCCGGCAAGAGCATCGTGACAAATGCATTTTTCAGATCTAACGTCAAACCCATACTTCGAGGTTCAGATTTATCTGACGTTTTCGAAAAGATGAAAGACAAGATGTTGATGTCTCTCGCGAATTATCAACGTGAAGGTAGTAATTGGACGTTCGATGAGGTGTTGAAACTCGAAATTCATATAACGGAAACCATTCGTTGAAAGGGTCTTCCTACGTGGAATTACCGTATTTCTTAGCTAAAAAACACTCCGTGGTCAATGTGAGAAATAAAGATGATCAGTGTTTTAAATGGGCAGTCACCTCCACTTTATACACTGTTAAATGCACTCCGGTAGAGTTTCTCGTTATGAGGAGACTTCTAAAAATCTCAATTGGACTGGAGTGACTTTTCCAATGCAGTTAAAACACATCAAACGTTTCGAGGCTCAAAATCCCACCGTAGCGGTGAACGTCTTGGGATACGATGATGAAAAACGAACGGTCTATCCTCTCAGACAGACTTCGTATCTCGAAAGAGAAAAGACGATTATTCTATTATTGATTTCGAATGGTGACAATCGTCATTATTGTTGGGTTAAACATCCAAGCCGATTACTGTCGAGACAAAATAATAAACTTGAACATAAGATATGTTTATGTTGCAACTGCATGAATGCATTTCACAGCAAAAAATCATTAGCGAAACATCAGGAATATTGCAATGAAAATCAAGGTGTCATCGTCGAAATGCCCAAACCCAACACCATCGTGAAGTTTGAAAATTGCAATAGAAGTTTAAAAGTACCATTCATCATGTATGCTGATTTTGAATGCTTCACCGTGAAAATGAGTTCCTGCCAACCTGACGCTCTTCAAAGTTACATCGAAAGATATCAAAAACACACGCCTTCGGGTTATTGCATTTACGTAAAATGCGCTTTTGACTCGCAACACGACATGGGTCCCTTCATCTACACGAAACAACGCGAAGACGACGTGGCTCAAAGGTTCGTGGAAGAGTTAGAATCAAAAATTCAAATGTTATACGACAAATTCAAAACTCCAGCGAAAATGATCATCACGCGACAACAGCAGGACGAAAATAACAGAGCCACCGAATGTCACATATGCAGACAATCGTTCGACGAGAATTCGGAGGAAAATAAGGTCAGAGACCATGATCATTACACGGGTCTGTATCGTGGTCCAGCTCACAGCAAGTGTAATTTAAAATATCGAGACGCCGTTTTCTATCCGGTGATATTTCACAATATCTTAGGTTACAACAGTCATCTGTTCGTGAAAAATCTTGGCACCTCCCATGAAGAATTAAATTGCATCGTGAACAGCGAAGAAAGATACATTTCCATCACAAAATGGAAGCTCACGGAGAAGAAAAGAGTAATTGATGGAGAAACGTTGGAAGAAAAAACAAAATCCATTCGTAGAGCCATATGTTTCATCGACAGTTTTAAATTCATGTCGACCGCTCTGGAAAAATTAGATGATAACATGAGCAAGGATAAATTTAAAATCATGAGCGAACATTTAGGAGAACGAGTAGATGTCATGTTGAGGAAAGGAGTCTATCCTTACAATTACATGAATGATCAAAAGAGATTCGACGACACCGCACTACCTTCGAAAGAAGATTTTTATTTGAAATTATATGAATCTGACATTTCTGATGAGAATTACGAACATGCCAAAAACGTGTGGAAATCATTCGATATGAAAACGATGAGAGATTATCACAATCTCTATCTGAAGACCAACGTTCTGCTCTTGGCAGACATGTTCGAAAATTTTCGAGACGTTTGTCGTCGAAATTATGATCTGGATCTGGCTTGGTATTTCACTGCACCCAGTCTGGCGTGGGATGCTCTGTTCAAGACCACCGAAGTCCAATTGGAATTATTATCCGATGTGGACATGTTGCTCATGTTCGAAAGGGCTGTGAGAGGTGGCGTCTCGATGATCTCCCACAGATATTCTGAAGCTAACAATCCCTACATGAAAGAAGGTTTTGATTCGAAACGATCAAATAAATACATACAGTATTGGGACGCTAATAATCTGTACAGTTGGGCTATGAGTCATCCTTTACTGATTGGAAATTTCGAATGGGTTACAGAACTGGAAGAGATGCAAAAATGGAGAGACTATCCTTGCATTTTAGAAGTCGATTTGAACTATCCGGAAGAATTACACGATCTACACAATTATCCGCTGGCTCCCGAACGAATGGAATCGATCGAAGGAGACGAGGAAAAACTCATTCCCAATTTATTTAACAAAATGTAAGTACGTTGTCTACAGTGAGAATTTGAAACAATACGTCGATCACGGGATGAAATTAGTTGACATACATCGCATCATTCGATTCGACGAAGAGCCTTGGATAAAAAAATACATCGATCTCAACACGAATCTCAGAATTCGAGCCGAGAACAATTTCGAAAAAGATTTCTTCAAACTCATGAACAACTGCGTGTTTGGTAAATTGATGGAAAACATCAGGAAGAGAACCGACGTTCAACTCGTCACGTCTGAGAAAAAAGCTAAAAAATTAGTGGCGAAACCCAAATACAAACACTGAACCATATTCGACAAAAATCTAGTGGCCGTTCACATGCAAAAGACGCACCTGAAGTTCGACAAACCATATTATCTCGGACCGATCATCTTGGATATCAGCAAGTGATTGATGTACGAGTTTCACTATGATTATGTCAAACGAAAATTTGGGGATAAAGCCAAACTACTGTTCACTGACACAGACAGTTTAGTTTACAAGATAGAGACAAAAGATGTCTACCAAGATATATCCACGGATGTGGCCGCGTGGTTCGACATAAGCAATTATCCCGTCGATCACCCGTCCAACATTCAATCGAACGACAACAAGAATGTGTTGGGTAAATTTAAGGATGAGAGCGGCGGTAAACAAATCGTCAAATTCGTGGGCTTGAGACCCAAACTGTATGCTTATCATCTGGAAGATGAAGAGATCAAGAAGTGCAAAGGGGTTAAAGCGTGCGTGGTGAAGAAAAACATCTCTTTCCGAGAGTATAAAGATTGTCTGTTAGGAAGTGGTCTGGTGTATAAGACTATGAAATCGATTCGAAGTGAAAATCACGACTTGTATACCGAAATAGTCAACAAGATTTCGCTGACGGCCGACGACGATAAGAGATTCATGTTAGATGATAAAATAAGCACTTTGGCACTCGGACATTGGACTTTGGATCTAATTTTAGACGATAGGATTTCAGATATGATTAAGGATGATAGGATTCCAGAAAATCAAGAGGAATTAGATGGATTCAAGATTATGGAAGTCGATAGAGTTAGTTTAAAAAGAAAAAGAAAAATATAAAAAATAACGTCATTTTAGTGAATTATAATAAAATAAATAAATTTAAAAAAAAATAAATACACATTTATGAATAAGAAAATAGAGATATCCGTAGAAGGTGTCGTCTTACCTAATAAACCCCTATCCAACATCGATAAGTCGAATGCGGTGAAGGATTTGAAAATCAAAGATTTTCTAGGCGTGTTTTCCAGAGATGCCTTGCCGAAGAGAGGACCTCGACAATCGGAATGCAGAATTTTAAATCTAGACAATTTATTGGGTGAAGGCACTCACTGGGTGGCGTGGTTCAAGAATGGGAAGAAGAAGAATTATTATTTTGACAGCTATGGAATCTCGCCGCCGAAAGAAATAAAGAACTATTTCAACAAATTGATGGTTCGTTACAACACGGAATGAGTGCAATCGCCAGATCAAGTGTTTTGCGGCCACCTGTGTCTCTACGTTCTCAAGAGATGGTCTGAAGGAGATCGGTTTCAAGACATTCTCAATGATTTACATTAGAGAGAGATTTTTTTATAGTATATATATAAAGGTAAAAAAATTATTTAAAAAAATTTAATCGAATAAAAACGAAAAATAAAAATAAGTGAAATAATTCATTTTTAATAAACTGTGTTTGAAATATATTTAAAACAAAAACCTCAAAACAACATGCCAGTCGATAAATTTGGTAGAAGTGACGACGAAAGTCGACCCAAAAAGAAGAGGAAGATGCTTGAAGTTGGTGATGGTTACAACGTTGCCAACTTGGACAAACATTACATTCGGAGATACGAACCTCAAGAGGAACCTTTGAACATGAACGACAAGAAGCTCTAGAATCTTCCCGAGCCGATAGATCTCACAGATGCTGTGACTGAAAAATACGTCGACAGGGGGAATGCGGATTTCGAATGAATCATGCTAGATAATTACGTGGATAAAGCCATGACCAATGATCTCGATCTGAAATCTAAACGTTTGGTGAATGTCGTGAATCCCATCGATTCCACCGATGCCGTGACCAAGAAATATGCGGACGACTCTCACGCGCGATTCAGCGAACATCTGAGAAGTAGATACATTCAGAAAATGATGCACTCGGAATTGAACGCCAATTCTAACAAGATAACGAACGTGGCCACTCCCACGAATCCCATGGACGTGGTGACCAAACACTACGTAGATCTGGAACATAGAAAGTCTGACAGACGAGAAATGAAATCGGATCTGAATGCGGGATTCAACAAGATAGTGAATCTGTCGAAGATCGACGATGCGGATGCGGACTCAACCGCGGTCAACAAGGGCTACATAGATTCTGCCTTGATACGATCACAAGAATACATAGAATCGCAAGTGGACGATCTCTACCTGAACAAACAATCTGGCGGAACCATGGAGGGTGGCATCAACATGAATGGTCACAATTTATTTGGTCTCGATCACGATCCCGAATTTGATTCCAGCGCAGTCAGCAGGAAGTACGTGGATGACAACTCAGTCTGGAGAAAGGGCGACATCATGGAAGGTAAACTAGACATAGGCGGACACGCGCTCACGAATCTACCGGATCCCTTGAACATGACGGATGCCTGCACCCTGATTTCAGTGGTGGAAAGAGTCAAATATGCTAGACAATTGATCACTGTGTGGGCCGAGGAGGCCAGCACGTTAGAGGAGGGAAAAACCGAGTGGTCTTTCGGAAATGGAGATAGCGGATCGCGACATGGTCAGGTGGGATATCCCATGCTGTTAGGAGGTGAAATCATACGAATGGGTCTGGCTTCCACGAATTTGAGTAGAGAGCGATAAGAGATACAGCATTGAAAAGACTGAGAATCAACACACAAATGTTAGCACGTTCGGCACGCCTCTCAAAGTGAACGCCGGAGACAGGATTAATTTTGTTACAAAAACCAATAATCCCGAAGCTGCCACTTCCGTGGTGAGTCTACTGATCGAACTAGATCCTTTGAACAAACAGTGAATGCGTGGAAATAATTAATTAAAAAAAAATAATGAGTGATTATTAAAAACAAAAAATCTCTCTAGATCTCATTACTTTTATTTTTTTTGGTTTTTTTGATAACTTTTTATTATTATATATTATTATACGATTTCTGAAATGTTTTTTTTTCTTTAGTAAAAGAATTTTGTCACTTATGACGATGATTAAAATTACATCTCTTTTTTAATTTTCTATCCATTTATGATTACAATTTATACACTTTGCGAATACGGTTGTTGGTTCATCACCAGATCTAGTTTGTTTAGATTCGATTTTTATTTGATGTTTCTTACATTTGCGACATTTTAAAATTGTATTTTTTTATAATTTCTTTGTTAGATCTTATGAGATCAAACTCTTCTTTTTCTTTTAAATGATATTCGTTAAAATCACAATTATTCCATCCTTTTTTGTGTTACGTTCTTCGTGTTCAATTTGAATCCATTTTTCCAAGCAATTTATTTTAACGTCATAGTGATCTGAAGTGAACAGATGATTTGTTGTTTTCATGTCAAAAACATCCATTTGTTTTCGAGATTTTGGTTTTTTAATTAATCTTACATCCTCCTTTTTAACGTTTGTTAATTTTTTTTCACACACGTCTCTCATCGAATGATCGACATCTTATTTCCATCCGATTCGAATTGTAATTCTCTGTCCGAAAGGACCAGGGCGAAGGCTTTAGTTTTTCTCGGCACGTTCCTATCGAATTGCATCTTGATCTGAATGTCTAAGACGCTACTCTTGAGTCGTTCACTCTGTTTACTAACGTCGAATACGAATATGGGATACATCGACTTGTATTCGCCGGGAGATATGTTAGGGTTCCTCATGAATTCGTCTAGACCGTGATACTTCTTTCTGAAATCAGTGGCATCGCCGTACAGTCTGCAGAAATTGTTCTTGTCAAACGACGCATTGTAATCGATTGCTGGCTATCTCGTGGCGTTCAGAAACACTTGCATATTTCTCAAATTGCAGTGATCGAACAGCGACGCATTCTTTTCCTGAGACCCGTCCCTATCGGTCTGAAATGCAAGCACGATGAAACGCGGTCTCTCAGAAGCGGATTTCACCATCAATCTCCAATCGAAGTGATTCATGGAGAGTGGAATGCTAGCTGTGTCGCACTGTCTCATTCTAAATCCCACAGGTAATTTACTCTTGGATTCTATGATCTTGTAGAGACGCGTTTTTTCCATGATCGAAGGCTCCACGTGCGGAACAAACCACGATATCTTGTGTAGAGTTATCTTACCCGCATCGGTCGCAGTGAGTCTCACTATTGCATCGTCGTTTCCTTTTCGAATCAACGTCAGATTGTGTTTGAATCCATACATGATCTTGTTGTAATCGTCTCCGAATCCGAACATGTGTTTCAAAGGTATTCTGAACGAAAACGTTCCTTTAGGTCTGGGCGTCTTGACGACGTACTCGAATATCGCGCCGGCGCCGGCGCTAGCAGGGCCAATGGTGTCTTTCATTCACAACTGATTAAGTCCTCTGGATTTCGAAAAATCATCCGGATACATCAAGAGTCCAAACATCGTGGTGGCCTGACCAGGATGAAACACAGATTCTATCTCTTGTCCGGATAGCAAGTATTTTATATTACTGAATAGATGCATGATGCCATTAATGGCTAGAGTAACCGTGTCATCGTCGGCGTAGTCGCTCCCATCTTCCTTGGTGAGACGTCCCTGCACCACTATGTAACTCTCGCTAGGATGGACGAATGGATCTTGGGTTTCGACGTTGCTTCTTATCTCTCCTGCATTGTTCAAACTCGTTCCGGTTATTGGTTTGTATTCGTGAACCTCGTATTCTTGATTACTTTCATCTTTCACTATGCTTTGTGCGATATCTAGTATATTTGCCATTTTTGAAGGGTTTTTGTTTTTTGTTTATTAATTAGCTTGCTTTTTTTATCTAAAAATAGTTTTAATTATTTTTTTTATTATTTTCTCTCCTATATATATATATGTAAACAAGAAAATGTTAAAGAGAGTAAATAAAAAAAAAAAATTTGTTTTCTTATCAAAACTTCGTCTTCTGCAATTGTTGTTCGTAAAACTTTCCGATGATCTCTTCTCCATCCAAAGCTTCGATTTCGTAAGTCACCAGATCGGTATGAAATATTTTGATTATCACAAAGATTTCCGAGGTCTATCGAGGAGTATAACCCTTTTCGAAGTGCTTCTCATAAGCGTAGATTCTCAATCGATCGCCGACCACAAATTTCGGCGTTCTAGACTTCTTCCTAATCTTAGATCTCTCAGGATATAGATTCGTGTTGACCCGTTTTTCGTTTCGAGGATTGCTAGCTTCCGCAGGAGTCATCTTGATTGATCTGTGTCATGTGTTGTTGTAATCTTTGACCAGACCATTCAGAGCATATATGTATTTCTTAGTCGAATTCGCCGTGAAGTATCTGTGCATCTTTTCCTTCATCTTTTGATTCCAACGTTCCACCACGCTGGCTTTGTCTTCATTTTCGATTGAGTAGAGGTTGACTAATCGATGACCGTGCTTGTTGTAGAATTCCTTTCCCTTGTCCACCCACAATTTATTCGGTTTTCGAGAAGATGAGTCGAACGCGCTCTTCAGAACGTCGGCGATGCAACGTCCCGATTCATTCTTCAAAGCTCTGATCCAACCGTATTTGGAAAACACGTAGATGACCATCAATAGATATTTGACGCCCTCGTTCCACCTCGAAAACGATCTCATGTCGACCAAGTCGGCAGACCAAATGTCATCCAAACCCTTCACGAACACCCTTCTTTTCGAAATTTACACATGATGGGTTTGTGTAACTCCTCGGCCAATTCGCTCGTCAATAATCGCTTCTTCTTCTTTTCCGATGCGCTTTTTTTTTTAACGCCACATCCGAATCGACGTTCACACCAATCAGATTACCGACCAGCGAACGTTCTATCTTCTCTCTCCTGGTCGGATTCGATATGCCTCTCAATTTCACCAACATGTTTTTATCGCAGACGTCTTTGCGAGTCTTGGTGTCGAGATGTCCGGCGTAGCACAGATCGTGATCATACGTGGCTGCGTCCACCCTATTCACGGGTTTGCTCCAAGATTTAGGAGTCAGATCGGCGTTGAGTCTCTTGTTCAATTTCGTTCTGGGTCCCGTGAAACTGTGACCCGGCAGATGCATTTCAAAAGGTAGATTATTGATCATTTTATTCACGACGCCTTTACCTCTGCTCGAGTTCTTTTTTTTGACGAATCAAGTCTTGATCGAACCACACACATCGCAAATTCCGCAAAGCATCTGTCTGTCGTTTTTAGTTCGTACTTCTCGAGAATTACTCGTCTCGGTAACTCTCTTACACTTTACGCAATACATTTTTTGAGAGTTATTTAAATTAATTTTGTTTCTATTTTATATATAAATTTAATACTTCTTTTTTCTGTTCTTATTATATATATTTTTTTTCAACCGCTGCTCTTGAGTTCTATCATCTTACTGAATTCCTCCCTGGCCTCTTTCCTCCCCTTTTCCACGAGAGAATCCTTCATCTCTTCCTTGATGATCTGACGAGTCTTGATTCTCACGGTTTCTTTCATGGCATCGTATTTCGTTTTCTCGCTCTATATCGTGAAGTATTCTCCGTCCAATATCCTACCATCTTTCAACGCCATCGAGATCATTTCGGATATCGTGTCGATCTTGGAGTTGGCCAAGACATGAATCTTTTTGTGTTTCCTTGCCTTTCCTACTCAAAAAGTTTCCGAGCGTGCTAAACAATCTGGCGGCGAGAGCCACTCCTTCTATGGTCAACACGATCGGAATGCTGACCGCGGTCGACAACAATCCGATCCCGGCCACGTGTAAACCCATGGAAATCGTGATGAGTGTCGTGTCGACCGCATTAACGAATTTCAGGAAACGCGAATACTTCTTCTTGAGAGAATGGCGAGAATCTCTCTCTCGAGTCAGATACAATTGGATTCTACTGATTTCATCGATGTGATACCTCTCCCCTCTTTCTTTCTCTTCTAGCGATGGTGGCGTTGGCAAAACGCCGTTCGGCTTCTCATCCTCGTCGTCATCTAATCTCGGATACAATTTATTTCTGGTTCTCATTTTTGTGTTTTTTTCTTTCTAATATTAGATAAAAAATTTTTTGTGTGTATTTATTTTTATTTTCTATTCTCCCTTATTTATATCAACGAGAAAACTTAGACGTATGCTTCCTTCAGCTATAATTTCATGATGCATCCCTTGTCTTCTAAAGTCAGACTTCTACGTGCCAATTTCAGTTCTTCCGAAACTGTGGGCTTGTCTCCATCCTTACAGAAGACTAATCTCTTCCAAAGCGTGATCACTTCATTGATTCGAACGCGTTCGAATGCCGGTTCGAAATACTTGACGACCATATCTTCCCTTTCCATCATCAGACACGAATGATCCTCATGATTGAAGTCTAGATGATCCCGACATCCGACGCATCGTTCTAACAAGATGGGATGTAGTTCTTCATTCACACAGATTGCGTATGCCCTCATCAGTGTGTTTAAAAGAAACCTTGCTCTAATAGTCTGGGAAGCGTTCATGATTTACGTATTTTTTATTATCTATTCGATTTGATATTTATTTTTTTAAATAACTATTTATTTATATTTTTTTCTCTCCTATATATATCAGTCACTTTTTTATTTCCTCTCGACAAAACCGATTCTATCACGATTCGCCTCACAAAACTTGCGAGGTGAATCGGCAAATCGTTTTTCACCGATCAAATCGCACCCTAGACCATCCGGAACGCGATCGCGAATGTGGTGATCCAGAACCGGCAAACCGCATTTTTTCGATGCACCGGAGGCCTAAAATCGGTTTAAAACAAAATTTAAAAAAATCCTCGATGAGTGACTACACTTTACACCCACTTTTCAGCGTTGGCGAACGTAGAGAAAAGGTTTTGAGGTCGATTTTCCTGGTCTAGAATCGGCAAATGGGTTTCGCCGATCGGATCGCACTTTAACCGTTCGAACACCCGTTGGCGAACGTAGGTGGTCCAGAATCGGCAAACCGTTTTTGATGCTGGTCTAGAACCGGCAAAGCGTTTTTTGCTCGCGTTCACCAACGATAGATCGATGGTCTAATCCGCTATGGGAACGTAGAGAAAAAATTTTAAATTAGATTTTCTTAAAATTTCAAACATTTTTTTTCACTTTTGAGCGACGTGTCGAATGTACGCGTTCGCCAACGGGTATTTGAACGTTAAAAGTGCGATCTGCGGGCTTCAAAACAATTGCCGATTCTGAACCACCATGAAAAAACGACATTTTGTACACTTGTACACGATTTAACACTGAATTCCTATAGCGGTACACGTACATGTACGTGTACTTGTACATTTTTTGGAAAAGTGGTCCAGAATCGGCAATTATCACCTACTGACGTCCTTCCTTTGTGAGACATTTTGCATTTCAATTAGTAAACCCACATTCTAACTCCGTCTGTGCTGTTCAACGCACGGGACAGCCTGGGTTTATAATGTTGGGGACCTGACAGATGCTTGTTGTTGCTCAGTGGTTCTATCCGGATACTTTCGACACCAATAAAGCTGGTACTGACATGATATCACCTTGGCTGTTAAAAGTGTCGTTAACCATCAGTAAATGAATAAACAAATAACGTCCAACTACACGTAGGTGCACGAAGTTCCGCAGATGTGTTATGCAACACCCGTTCTATATATATTTTATATATTTGAAATATATACAACACCCGTTGTACATATTTTGAATATATTCAACGGCTGTTATTCTCATTGGTTATATGCGGATGTTGTATAACATTCTTGAGGAACTTCATGCACCGGTATGTAGTTGGGCGTTACTTGTAAATTCTTTTATTGGTGTTTAAAGACACCTTTAACAGCTAAGGTCATACCGTGTCAGTGTCAGCTTTATTGATGAAGAAAATACCTGGAGACAACCACTGAGCAGCGACAAGCACCTGTCAGCTTCCCCACATTACAGTCCCAGATTATGCCACGCGTTGCAAAGCAGAGACGGAGCTGATTGAAATGTGTAATGTCGCACAAAGGAAGGACGCCCTGTTGCATAGTTATTACAGCAAAATTAATATTAAAACAGTGACCACTTCACATAGTGCCTTGGTTGTAACTTACCCAGATGCGAGGTGCCTCAATTAGAAATAATTATGCCCATAGAATTAAGTCTAAGAAATTCGCGTGTTTTAGTTGGGTCAGTTATCAGATAAAAACGATACACAAATAGTGTGTTTTAATATCTAGTTCATACAACTCGCTGAACTATAGCTGACATATTTTCTTGGCAAAGCCTCGAAAATATACTCGTATATTTCAATTCGATGTATAAACTTGATATCAACGCACACTGTATGTGTTTTGTCTATATTTATATTGTGAAATGTACCGAAGACGTGCAGATTCTAAAGGACGGGGTGGCTTCGCTGGGGTGGGGGTGCGGATAAACACACCGGCGATACCTACATGTAACACAACAGGCCGACCATGATACAAACCAGTTGAAGGAAGCGTTAAAACCCACCTGCTTTCTATATATCTGGACTACAAAGAAAATGTTGTCATATGAAAAGTTTTTACTCGTTTCGAATCAATCCTTTATATAGTTCAATACCGAAACTGTCAGCTTTGCACATTAAATTGCTCTCCGATAGTTATTATTTTGCCCATTTTGCTTCCAAAACAGGTTATTGGCCCACTCGAATGGGCGTGTCACGCTCGGTCCAGAAAAGTTTATATCCAATACTTTGAAAAGATAAAATGCGACGCCACTGGTACAGTGCGATCGGTGTCCTCACGGCTGCTGAAATCAAACTTACTTCCGTGTGACATTTGATAACCCTGTGTACGAGACGTTTCTTCGGCTGTCTCGGGGTGAAAGGACCCTCGTTTCTAATGTTTAAAATCCTCAAGTTTGTGTTTTTACTAGCGATTTAAATCGTCAAGTTTTCCTTGATATTTTCGTACCGTTTGTGCGTGTAAACGCTTCTTAATTGATAGTTACAAGTTTTGTTTGTCATCCATGCGTTCAGTTCTCAATTGGAAATTTTATTTTTAGATACGCGTGTCTTCACTTCACCATTCACTCCACCGTTTGTGCAATAAAAATGTGGTGAGGGGGGGGGGGGGGTGGTGTCTGTATTATCAAAAGTACTTTATACAAAACTGCAGCTTAAAATGATAAAAATAAAGAAGATACAAAGTAGTTACAGACAATCGGCACTTTTTCGGGTGGATGGGGGGGGGGGGGGGGGGGGGGGTTAAGTCGCCATTTACCTAATGTTAGTAGCAAACGACACTTTCAGAAAAATATTCCGGTACTTCGAAACATCCCAGCATTCTGAACATTGGTTTTCACACCTCATTGTTACGAAGGGTGCCACGTTTATCTCGTTGAGGAGTCATGGCCAATATTCTTTTCTTTTTTTCTTTGCTTTCTTTTTGGTCCGGGGAGGGGGGGGGGGGGGGCAGAATGAGATTATGAATAAAAGCAAAGAGCAATGTTCGTGCATAGCGCTGACAGTTTCGACGTTAGTTTTCATGATGATTCGATTTTAGATGCTATGTGTGGAAGAGAAGAATTATGTACATAAAACGGAGCCAGAATGTTTTAGTTACAAAATATACCAGATATTTGTGCTGGCGTCTCCTAAAAAAATTAAGAAAATATAAAAAAATGAAAATGTCATCTTTTTTGATGAGGAAACAACTCGGGAAAACAATGTCATTCATGTTTTCCTTGCTTTCCATCTCACGTCAGTTACTCTGAACCATCTGTGAGATAGTTCTTCAAGAAATAACCATGCATTTATCCAATCCCTAGTAAATCGAAAAATGTGGCGAAGTTCTAGGGTTAGACCCGAAAATTTTCCAGAGCGCTTTACCAATTGACGAACGCTGACAACTCTTGGCATAATTCGAAGAATAGTGCTTGCTAAAAAAAGGGTCAAATCTGGAAGCCTGTTGACAATATCTGCAAAAAGCGAACAGACTCTCCGAATTTTAAATCTCGTGATTTCATCTGAGCGAATGCACTTTAAAATAATTATCTCCCATATTTCAACTGGCAAGATTGGAAATTCTTCGCGGCTCGGCCCTGCATGATTAGACGAATTTATAGACCCTTGGAATGACCGATGACTACATAATTCATTGGCACCAGGCTCATTATTGACAGAAACCGGGTGGTCGGCAGCTTCAGTTGCCTCCTCGTTTTCTGAGTAACTGTTTGCGCTTTCAGTATCTGATGGTTTGTCTAGAGCTGTTAAAACATTTTGAAAAATGTTCATGTAACTTTCTTGGCCCATATTCAGACTCACAGAGTGCTCACCCGCATCTTCAGGAAAATGTCCAATAAACAATAAGGTTTGCTGGGGGTTATAGATCCCAGAGTTGGATACAAGTCTTGTCATGCTGTGATCAAATGTGGAAACAACTAGAAATTGAACGTTATACTCTCTGGCAAGAGCAATGAATGTGAGATGATCACCAAAAGTAGTTGGGTCTCTCATTTCATTTAAATAGTCTTGAAAACTATTGTAGGTTTCGTCAGTATCAATGAACTCGTCGTAACTGTCCGGAAAGGAGGCAAGGTGATTGACAGCTTCATCTCGCAGCGTTTGTGAAGTTCGATAAATGCCTATTTTTGACAGTTGATCGGAAACCGCCGAAAACTGACATTCACCATCCCCCGGGGGGTTGTACGATGTGTTTATGTCATTACCACATGAAATGAGATTTTCCAAGTTATCGGCAGTCGATTTTACTATGTAATACTTTTCTTTGTGCAATTTTCTTTGGGAACTCTTTGAAATTTTGCGTATTTTTCTCTGTGTGCTTTTTTCATTCTTGTGCTTTTTAACTATATAATATTTTTTTCTGTGGTATAACCTTTTTAGTTTACTAATATATTTTTGCTTGGCGTCGAGTTGTTTATTTTTTTTCTTTTGCGTAAGTTTTACTCGTAATCGCTTCAACAGATACCCACTGTTTTCTGAGAACTCCTTTAGGGGCTTTAAAGGCGAGAAAGTATCGAAAATGTTTGTTATCCTTTTGTAACACTTTAGCCATTAACACGTGGGTTTTTTTTTTTAACCCTCTGCGAACATGGAGGGTAGCGCATTAATACAACCTCTCCCTTATAGTAGGTCGATGGGGGGCGATCCCGCAATGCTCTTGAAACCATTCGCAAAGAACATCTCAGTCTGAGAAGCTTTTCTTGCCGTTTTTCGAATTTGTTTTCTGTGACGCTCATTCTGGAAACGAATCTGTCCAGTACTTTGGAGGTTTTCACCACTACTTGATCTTGCAAAATAAACCGTGAAAGGAGTTTCGTAGCCTAACACCTCCCTTGGTTGTGAATTAATCACTCCCGCCGTTTTTTTTAAGTTCCTTCACCCAGTTGGTCCCTTTTCTACCAGAAGTGTTTAAGTTATAACGCAGTTTTTGCCTGACAGTTCGGTTTATCCTTTCACAAACACCTTGTGATTGTGGATGATACGGGCGCCCATAAAGTATTTTCACGGAATTTTTTTTCAGAAACTTTTTGACATGCCCTTTGAATTCGGTCCCATTGTCCATTTGTGCTATTTTTGGAAATCCATGTTCAATGAAAATTGTGTCAAGTGCTTCTTTCACCGTAATACTTTTTTTGTTTTGCAGTGGTCTCAAAAAAAAAAACAAATCTTGAGAAAACATCGACTACAGTCAAAATGTACCTATACATGATGCCCATATGAGAAACATGTTCATTTTTCATGTTTATAAGGTCAAGTTGAACTCTCCCAAACACCTCCGAAGTCCGAACAGGGCGCAAAATAGCTTTGTTCAGAAATCTAGCGTTTAGCTGCTGATGAATTTTACTTTTTTGCAGCACTTTTTGCAAAACACGTTCACAAGTTCCAGAGAATTGTGTTTTTAGAGAATAACTAATTTTTCGAGCTCCCGAGCCTTTAGACTTTTTGAATGCTTTTATAACTTTCTTTTCAATTGCTGTTTTTTCAACACTTCTCGGCATTTGTAAAAAAAATTCTCTTCACCTTCGATTGTTCGTAAACTTAGAGACGAGCGGCATCTCCAGAATCGCACTAGCGCGTTTTTCTGAATTCTTGTTCGCTCTTTGACAGGCACATTGAATGTTTTTTTTTAATAAAGCTAGGAGTGTTTTGTACGCTTCGTCGTCAATCTGATGCATGTTGCGTTCCGTTTCCTTCGCCATGTTAAAAGTATAGTTTTCTCCACTTTGATTTATTTTAAAATCCGTAAGAGTACAAATTCATTATGATGTACAGGCACATAAGAATCTTTCCAAAATAACACTGCATTTTGTAGAAGTTGTCTAAAGAAACACTTTAAAATAATTCTCATATTGAACATTTTTATCGGAAGTTTATAAGTCGAGAATACTTTTGTACCCTGCCCCAAAAGCAAGAAATTGGCATCAAAGGGGTGATTCGTTACGTTTTAAAATCAGTTTTCTTTGATTGTTTATGTAGTCGTTTCAGCAGAGTTTTCCGATTAGAGTATTGCCAATTTCAAAGGCAATTTTCTTTTGTCACTAAAAAATCGTTGAATTTGACGTCATATATCAATATCTGCAAAGTCGGGAAATTGACAAGTTGGGCAACGTTTGATGTCAGAAAAGAGTCACAAGCAAGAAAGCTCTGTGGCGATATATTTCCAATTGAGAGCGACGCAAAAAGTGTAGAAAAGGCACTCCAACGCACACGCCATTACCAATTTTATACCCCCGACAACCATCAGTTGCAAAATGTGCTGAACCCAGTTTTCGCGGTTATAACCTAAAAATTCGAAACAAATTTCAACGATTGGTTATGTTTTTACACAAAGAACCAAAACTATTTTTCTGCGTCTGAGAAACAGTTTTCGGACACAAATCATCAAAATGGTGGACATCGGCTAAAACACTCAGTCCTAAAAATCACAACTGTATGCGAGAGCAATGTGAGAATGTTTTCTCCTTTAAGTGTAAGGCATACACTCCAGTCAGTGATCATTTATTTTTTTTTTGAAAAAACCTTCTCGTGATGTGTCAAAGTTTACAGTTAAAGAACATTCATTACATGATTAAGCAACCCTATACACGCAGGCATCGCGGGTGATCGGCATGAATTTCATGTAGATTTTTTTTTGGGGGGGGGGGGGAGGGTGGGCGATGGAAACACCGGATTAACCAAGTTCTACCACATTTTGATTATCTGTACTTTACTGGATCGTTGCGATTGGTATGCAAAGGTCCATAAAGAAATCTCATGAGGTGCTTTTAGATTGTTTCGCTCACTATTTTACTGGCTAGGGAGCTAACTCCTATCGGAGGTGTGGCGGGGGCGATGGGGATGCTATGTTAATTATGGTTCGACCTGGCTTGCAAAAAATTCACAAACCTAATGGAATAAAAGAACACTAATTCCTTGACTTAGTGGTCTTGATAAAAACAGATTTGTTTAAAAGTTCTACCACGTTTTGGTCAGGTGTACTATACTGGATCGTTGCCATTGTTATGCAGAGGTCCAAATAGAACTAGAACTATATGAATAAGTCCACAAGGAGTAAAGAGCAGGATTGAAAGACGACAAATGACAAGGGCCTAGGGGCCTAGGAACAGAGCTGAAGTAAAAAGCGGAGGGTGAGGCTGCAGGAGCTGGCCTGACTGCTCTCTTTCCCTTTCCCCTTTCCCTTGCCCCCTCCCCCCCCCCCCCCCCCTTTGTTTTTAAAACTGTATACATTTCAAAATTATAGCTTCGGTATGGATACTATGGAGCCTTAGAACAATTTATTTAAGGATACTATCCTATATCTGAATGAGCGCATTCACATGGCTCTCCTACCCTCATACGACAAAATATCTTTCGGAATCCATGAATTCAATCCATGGAATCTACTTTTGGTGGAAACGTGTGGCTTATGAAATCTAAAATGTGCCGTGAAACGTAAGAAGAGCTACTCATCATGCCCATCACCATGGTCTTCATTTATGAGACGTATGAATGCATATGCATCATGCTTATTTTCGTGGCTTTCGTAGCTTTATACGACACATCAGGGTATCCCATATGTCAAGTGTCCTTCAGATATAGGGTAGTATCCTTAGAGAAATTGTTCAAAGGTGGTACAGCATGCATACCAAGGCTACATTTTTGAAATGCACACAGCTTTGCAACGAAAAGGAAGAGAAGGGAAAAGCGGAAGGGAGCAGCAAGCCCAACCCCTACAGCCCCGCCCCCTGTTTTTTACCCCGTCCATGTCTATAGTTCCCTGCCATTTCAACCCTTTAAGCGGGGTGTGTGAAGGGAGGGCATCATCACTATATGTATATAGTGTAGTATGGAGCAGGTTTTTTCTTTCTTTCTGTTTTCCTTATGTTTTTCCTTTTTATTGGTAACTTTTTCACTATCTAATTAAGTCTTTCTTTTATCTATCCTAATTATTTTTTCATAATTTTGTTCTGCCATTGTATTTCTGTTATTCTATGTAGAAGGGAGCTGCAAGCCCAACCCCTACAGCCCCGCCCCCCTGTTTTTTACCCCGTCCCTGTCTATAGTTCCCTGCCATTTCAACCCTTTAACCCTGCACTTTAACCACTAGTGCACTTATTCATATAGTTAGCATCCTATATAAGTAGGTAAACCTACAAAGAATATGTCAAAATTTAATAATGTTATATCTCTACTCCAAATGATGGGATCTTCTGCCCCACTGGAGTATACTCCGAAACAATCGAGCACACCATGAAAATATATCCCCGTCTTATAACAAAGAGTTGGGCCACGTAGCAGCCACGCGATACCTTGGAAACCAGCCTAAAGGGAAAACATTCATGAAAATGTGGGAAAGTCGGGCTGATTTGGGAAATTCTATACTATCTGAACATACTCCCCTCTGAACACACTCTCAAAATATACTCCTGTCTTATAAAAAAGAGTTAGCATCCATAAAAACCACGCGACACCTTGGATACCAACATGACGGTCTCTATCCAAAAATTGACGACGGAAACACGCGATGTCATGACAACGCGCGCTGCGCATACCACATCACGTATTACCATGGCAATGACGTCACAACATGGCGGGGCACATGTGCTACCATAACAACACAGCATTACCGCCCGAGCCACGCGACATGACACTTCCAGAATCCTCCAGGAGATCCGCCTCCTGCGTCCAGCTTGGGATGTCATATACTACTAACGCTTTTTAGATTGTTTCGCCATACATTTTTTTTCTGACTATAAATCGACAGTACAAGTTTCTAAGTGGTGTTTAGGGGTTAAGAACGGAAGTGTGGAGATGACTTACGAGGTGCTACTCTTGATCACAGTTGACGTAAAGTTATGGGGTAACTTTGTGTGTTCTTGACCCCACATATTATTACTAAAGAGGTCAATCACGCCACTCAACCATTTTCAACCGTTTAACCAAGAGGCTTAAAATTGAGGGCTTTTATTTTTTCGGTCGTCTGCTTTTATATATTCAAATAAATACCACCGTTGGGTGGCAAATTACTGAAGAGGTCAATCACCCCACTCAACCATTTTCAACCGTTCAACCAAAAGACTTACAATCGAACGTTTTGATTTTCTCATTTGTTGTCGTGTTTTCAAATACATACAGACGCAGGGTTGCTCAGTACGAACCCTATTACTAAAAGGGTGACTTCCCACGCTTAACCATTTCAACCGTTCAATCAAGGGGCTTACAATCGAAGGTTTGATTTTCGGTCGTTTTATGCCATATATTCAAATCAATATCACCACCTGATGGCCCAACAAGAACACTATTACTAAAAGAGTGGCTTACCCCACTCAACCATTTTCAACCGTTCAACCAAGGGGCTTGGAATCGAGGGTTTAGTCTTTTTTGGTCGCTTGGTGCCACATAATCAAATGGATGCCGTCGTTTGGTGGCTCATCAAGAACTATATTTCTAAAGGGGTTATTTACTCAACTCAACCAGTTTCTCTCGGGGCTTAAATCGGGGATTCGGGTTTTCTCAGACGTTTTATGCCATATATTCAAATAAATATCACTGTGGGGTGGTTGAGGCTTCAATCGGGGATTCTGATTTTCTCAGTCGTTTGATGTCAAATATTCAAATAAATATCACTGTGGGGTGGTCGAGGTTTCCATCGGGGATTCTGATTTTATCAGTCGTTTGATGCCATATATTCAAATAAATATCACTGTGAGGTGGCTCTTCACGGACACTATTAATAAAAGGGTCATTTACCCCACTCATCTATTTTCATTCATTCAGCAAGGGACGTAAAATGGGGTGTATTGATTTTTCAGCAGTTTGACACGATGTATTTGAATAACTACTACCCTAGGGTGGCTCAACTCGAACACTATCACTAAAAGAGTCAATTACCCCATCTATAAATAAGGTTTGCGATGTGCCACCCAATGGTAGTATTTATTCGACAGTATGGTATCATAAGCCTGAAAAAAATAAAACCCTCGATTTAAGCCCTTTGGTTGAACGGTTGAAAAGGTTTAGTCGGGTAAGTCACACTTTTAGTAATAGAGTTCGTGGCGAGCTATCCTACGGCAGTATTTATTCGAACGTGTGGCATCACACGACCAGAAAATCAAACATTTCTTTTTCACGCATGTTAGTTAAAAGTTTGAGAATGGTTGAGAGGGATGATGGACCTTTTCAGCAATAGTGTTTGTTGTGTGCAACACGACGTTGGTATTTATTTCAATACATGGCACCAACAAACTACCGCAAAAATCTAGACCCTCGAATTATGCCCTCTGGTTGAATGGTTGGAAGTGGTTGAGTGGGGTAATGAACCACATTAGTGAAAGTGTGTATGTTGTGCCATTCGATTGTAGTACTCATTTTAATAAAGGGCATCAAATGAAGAAGAAAATCAAAACCCACAATTTTAAGCCTCTCTGTCGAACGGTTGAAAATGGTTGAGTGTGCTAATCAATCATTTCAGTAATATTGTTGGTGGTGTGTCACCCTAGGTTGCTGTTTATTTGACTTTATAGCATCAAATAACCGAGAAAATCAAAACCATCGAATTCAAACCCATTGTTTGAATGGTGGAAAATGGTTGAGTGGAGTAATTGGCCCTCTTGTAAAAGTGCTTGTGTTGAGCCACTTATCGTCGGTATTTATTTGAATATATAACGAACGAACAAAAAAGTCTGATTTAAGCGCGTTGGTTGATCAGTTGAAGATGGTTGAGTGGGTGATTGACCTCTTCAGTAATAAAGTTTGTGGTGAGCCACCCAACGTTGATATTTACTTAAATATATGGCATCAAACAACCAAATAAATCAAAACCACTGTTCGTAAGCCACTTGGTTGAGCGTTTTAAGAAGGTTGAGCGGGATGGTTGACCCCTCAGGTATTAATATTTGTAGGGAGCCAGCCTATGATCATATCCGTTTCGTGACTCTAGTTAGTACACCGAATATCGAATAAGGAATGAAGAGCTGGAGTAACTTCCAGTCAAATCAAAAACAACAAATGGCATTTTATAAAAAGCAAAATCTACCACATGTGCAGAGGACATTTCACATTTGTGATTGTGTGTTCCTTCGACGCATTTTAGAATGATCAATACATTTTAAATAGTTTCCAAGTCGTGTTTCTTGTCGATCATTGCCAAAACATAAGTTCTCGTTTGAATTTGTATCCAACACAATAAGCTTAAACTAGGTAGGCATTCCAATTTCGGTGGGATGGTTGTCCCAAACACGCCCAAAAGACCAGGCATACCAATTGCCGATTTTGTTCTTAAGTGATAGGTACTTTCTAAGATCGTTACTGCACATTCGCGATTGAAAGCCTCGCCCATCTACTCGATGACGGCAAATCACTGTCCGCTCAACCCCTTATACACAGAAGTCCTCGCAATCGTGGCTCTAGCAATCGGACAAATGCCTATATACGCACCTAAAAATAAGCTCAGATATATGATACACTAGCCTGGAATGTCAGATTTTGTCCGGGGTAAAAGGTCAAACGTCTACCGAAGGAATCACAATGCATAGTACCACACCGCTACAGCACATACATAGCGCAACCAGACTTCGTCACAATCAGCTCTGTCGTTATGCGATAGCAGCAAATCACTTCCCGATGTACTATGTATACACATTACAAATCTCTTTCCGACAGTCCAATTATTCCAGAATATCTACCGTGCAAATGCTAATCCTAGCCAATATTGAAAAATGTATAGAAGTTCGGAAATAGAAAGTGTGGAAATGGGTGATAACACTTCCCGACAGACCAAAAATAAAATTCACATATTTCGCCCCGATATGCCCAAGAGTTTCGGAGATCGGGCCCAAGAGTTTCGAAGATTGTTTTTGTGCATTGTGATGGATAATCTTATCCAACTCTCCGATGACGGCGAGCCACAAATCGACTAACTCGTTACACACATGCCATAATTCGCCTCGATTCGTCCACTCATTGTCGATAGCGTCACTGCGCATACAAAAACCTTTCCACATTTGACGAGACGCATAACACTTTCTGACGGTCCATACATACAACTTCCAGATTGACCCCATTTGACGCCAGATTATCCGAGATCATGACTGCGCATGCGTGATCGAAAACCTCGCTCTACTGCCCAATGGCTGCAAATCACAAACCGATTAACTCTACATATACATGCCATATGTTCTGTTCAGCACAACCCTACCATACTTAGGAAAACGCATAATAACACCCTGTGGTAGATGGGGGACATTTCGGTAATGATATGGAATCTCGCGCTGTGTCTTTGGGTTTTGCACTCTAATCCACATGCTCACGCGGGGACGTGGTGACGCGTTTTCTGAAACACATTGCACGCCGAGATGCACAAAACTTCAATCAATCAAACTCTATTAGGTTCAGTGTGTAACACTGGAAGTCAGTGCACACAAGAGTTAAAAGTTGTGTTGTCGAAAATGAAATTTGGCGTTAAGGCAAGGATAAGTTTATTACGTATAGCGTTGAATCACATTTAAGGTTAGTATAATGCCACCTCAAATGTGATTCAACTCTAAATGTAATAAACTCCTAACATTTAAGAGTTTATTACATTATACATCGTATTACATTTAGGGTTGGTACAAGCAACCCTAAATGTAATACGACGCTAAATGTAATAAACTCCTAATATTTAAAATTTATTACATTCAGCGTCAATCGTGGGAGAGTTTGCCGTATGTTACGCTTCTCGTCTCTAAAAACAAACGTGGAGCCCCCTATCCCCCCTAGCCCCCCCCCCCCCCCCCACACACACACACACGGAATTCAAAAAACATATAAAAACATTTATGTACATCTATAGACCCTCGCAGACCATTTTAGCACGCTTTTAATGTATCAAAACCTAACACATAGAAGCTCTTCGTCGAAACATATTTAGTGGACGGACGTGCGGATGGAGAACACGAATACATTTCCATATAGTTTAATGCAGAGATAAGTTTGTCACATAAGCGTTGTACTACATTTTGAGTAATAGGGCGAAACCTTAGGTGTAACTCAAGCGTAAATGTGGTAAACTCCTAACATTTAAGAGTTTATTACATTAAGCTTCGTATTACATTAAGAGTTGGTACAAGCAACTCTTAATGTAATACGACGCTCAATGTTATAAACTCCTAACATTTAAAAGTTTATTACATTAAGCGTCATTCGTGGGAAAGTATGCTGTATGTTACGCTTCTCGTCTCAAAAAACAAACGTGCTGCCCGCCCCAGCCCACCCCCCCCCCCCCCCCCCCCCCCGCTCACGCGCGGAAATAAAAAAAACACATTTATGTACATCTATAGATCCTCACAGACCATTGTAACAAGCTTTTAACGTATCAAAACACAACACATAGAAGCTCTTCGTCGAAACGGATTCAGTGGTCGGACGGATGGGGAACACGAATATATTTCCATATGGTTTATTACATTAAGCGTCGTATTACATTAAGGGTTGGTACAAGCAACACTAAATGTAATACGACTCTAAATGTAATAAACTCCGAACATTTAAGAGTTTATTACATTAAGCGTCGTATTACATTAAGGGTTGGTACAAGCAACACTAAATGTAATACGACTCTAAATGTAATAAACTCCTAACATTTAAAAGTTTATTACATTAAGCGTCGTATTACATTAAGAGTTGGTACAGCGCTATCGTAAGGACAATGCTGCTTTTTGTATGGATTTTATAGCCTACATTAGGCAGGGGTACGGGCTCCCTAGAAATTCTCGACATTATCCCTATCTTTTTACACAGTAGAGTAATAAGACCTAATCTCTGAGACTCTGACAGATTTTACCAGAGATAAAACGCTCAAGTTGAGATACTTCCACTTCATGTTCTAATGATACTGAAACGGGAGTTCTCTCTCTGAATACTACTATGGAAAACTATGATTACAACCCTCAACTAAATTGTCCAACACAAAAAAATATATTTCCTGTACACCTCCCTTTGCATTTGCGATGCAGGATAATTGGATAACTAATAGTAACCGTTGCTTGATATAAAAGTAACAGACATAGTTAAAAATAAATCGCATATAGGTAGGTATGTGCGGTCGAATTGGTTAATAAAAACACGCAAACATTCGTTTTGTATTTCATTTTCAGATTTCCAAAAAATATGATTTATGGATGAACTACCCGTTCAAATGGGTTGTGATAATTTTGAATATAATGGGGGAAAAATTGTGATTCACGATTTTATTAGGCAGGTTGTGAAAGGATTTTTTTTTATTGGTAAAATAAATCTGTGAAAGTTGGCACTTCAACATTTGATTTGTTCCCAGGGACGTTTCATCCTGAGACGCTTCACCCATGCGGCGTTTCGTCCTGTGTCATAATTTTTCACGTTTCACTTAAAAACAAGCATTCAAACCCCACTTCATTTATGACCCGTCACCCCTACGGTGAATAACCAATATATTTGCGAAATTTCGCGTGGTCCACCAGGCGTTTGGGTGGGGATCGAACTACCACAAACAACCTCTCGGGGAGAAAATAAAAAGAAAAAAACAAAAAGACTAAACGCCCGCCCGCCCACCCGCCCGCCCGCATGCTTTTTTGGAAAAAAATGGTTTGAGAAACAGACAATCAACTTTGTATGGTCTTATTAATTTTTTCTATTATCAATTTTTTAATATATATGATTTTTAAAAAAAAAATTTAAAGAAAAGGAACAAAAAATGCAACGAATTATACTTTATAATATTTATTTGTTTTGTCCAGGGTTACTTTTTCCTCGAACCTAACCCGTATCGTGACCCCTGATGATCTCATCATAAACCTCGAATGAGTTGTTATACAGAGTTACTTCCCTCGAACATAACTGTTTGACGGATGAGTTGTTACGAAGTTACTTCCCTTGAACCTAACCTGTATCATCACCTCTGATATACTCATAATAAACCTCTACTTTGGGATGAGTTGTTACCGAGTTACTTCCCTTGAACCTAACCTGTATCACGACCCCTGATGACCTCATAATAAACCTCTACCTACGGATGAAGGGAGTTACTTCCCTTGAACCTAACCTGTATCATGACCTCTGATGACCTCATAATAAACCTCTACCTACGGATGACAGAGTTACTTCCCTTGGAACCTAACCATTTAGTGGATGAGTTGTTTCAGAGTTACTTCCCTTGAACCTAACCATTTGACAAAGTTTTTTTTAATTTTATTTTTAAACTGAACCCTAAACGCAATCTGTAAAAAATCAGAAATACTGCGCAAGCGAATGCAAATTTCAGAGAACAATTCCCACGATTTTCTATACTAATTTCTATTATTGACCATTGTTACGGAATGTTAGGAAAAGTTTATCGATCAGAGTATAAACGTTGTGATTACTGGCAGTTCTGTGAGGTCTCATCAGCTCTGGCATTTTGTGTTTCCTTACGAAACGATATCAGGCTCATTGAATAAACCTGAGTCCACTGAGTTCTCAAAATGAAACCTCAAGAGCTCGAGCTCTTACCCAAGCTTGGGAGCTTAATTAACCCCTATAGGCTCACTTTGCAACATCATTCGGACGACGAGTTCAGGTTTATCTAACAAGGAGATGATGACGAGGTCAAATTCGATGCGGTATAGTACAAGTATGATGACGCGGGAAGGAATTTACGATTTGTGTTGAAGGCAATACAATACAAATCGTAAATTTGTAATATTCAAGAGGTAGTGCAGTTCCAATACCGTATTGTATGATTAGTGTGGTGACGTTTAGAATACGGCGACAATCGTAGTTAGAAAATGAGTCGTTTTCGTTCGATATATTTGATCAATTGTTTTGGACGACCCTCCAGTCAACTTTCCGACAACAACCGTGTCTGATCAAGTAAAAAAAGGGAGTCGTTCCCGAGATGTACTTCACCCGTTTAGCTTAAAAAGAGAATTCTTTTGGACAAGTGGTATGCCAACGTAAAAGCTTAAGGGCCTATATAAGTCATGAAATTTTGTTTATTTTGAAAATTCTCACCTCTGAAATTCCTTCAATTTAAATTAAATATACACAAAATGTACATCAAAATGAAGGCTGGGATGTATAGAACACGAAACACATGTGTAATCAGCTCATAGAGTCGACTGAAGGTACCACTGGTTCCTGGAAGTCTGCTGCCGTATTCGCACCAGAACTGATAATTTAATAATATTTCACGAAAACAACGTGTGGCCAAATATAGCGACGAGGGGGTTGCAGTTGGTGACTTGAAGATCCCAGGGCTATTTTTTCCAGACGATATGGTGCTAGTGTCAGAAAGCGAAGAGGGGTTAGAGAAGATTCTGGGAATTGTTGGGAAATATGGGAGCAAATGGAGACTCGAACTTAATGAAAGCAAGAGCAAAGTTATACCCGTGGGCCGCAAAGTGGACCCCACTCGAAGGTGGAGAGTGGGGGAGTTCTGCATTCCGGAAGGTAGCAGTAGACTTCTTAGTGTAGAAGAGACTAGTGACTTTGAATACCTGGGAGTAAATATAAACATCACAGGAAGAGGCATCCACCGAAACCACACAAATAAATTGATTCTGAAGGGGAAGCGAATCCTTAACCAAATGAAACTTATAGGGAGAAACAGTTTCAATAAGGTTTTCGTGGGGAAAACCATTTGGGAAATGGTGAGTCTGCCAAGTATAACATACGGTACGGAAACTGTACCCCTAAACCAGACAGCTGTTAAGAGCTTGGAAATCCTGCAGAACGATGCATGCCGATGGATAACAGGCTCGAGTAATGCCGCAACACTAGAAGCAATCAGGGGTGAGCTTGGGTGGATGAGGATCAAGGACAGGATAGACCTATTGAAACTAGGTTATCTTAATTATTTGGTAAATCTCCCCGATAGCCGATGGTGTAAAGTAATGTTCCTGAGAACGTTCAACTCAAATATCAAGACAGGGTGGATGGTCCAAGTGAGGGAGCTAGTAGAAAACTACTCAATGGAGATCTCGGACCTTGACGTTGGGGCAAACCAGGGCAAAAAGATCGTCAGAGAAAGGGTCATGGAGGATTGTAACCGTAATTGGCGAGAGGATCTTTGGGTGGCCTGCGTGATAAAGAGAAGCCTGGTTTTGAAGAGTACCTTGATGGCACCTTTGGGGGTCACTGTTGTTCAAGCTGAGGTCGCGGTCCCTGGAGCTGAGGGGAAAAATTGGGAAACACAGTGAAAAGGAGTGCCAGATGTGTAACGTGGGCGTGGTGGAGACCCTGGAACACTTTCTTACAGAATGCCCAAAATACCAGTCTAAAAGAACAAGATTCACGGGGAGTATAATGGAGAAGAGGAATGGGAGAATGAAGGACATGTGGGTAGGGGGCGACTCAAAAGAGAGGGTTAATATACTAATCGGAGAGATTGGGAAGAATGGGGCAAGGGATGTCATCAAGCAGTTCGTCTCCGAGTGTTGGGAGGATAGAAGAAGCGCGGGAATAGGGAGGCAGTTGGTATAACATGGGTAACCAAGGCCTTCTCATACGAGAACCGCGACAAATCAGCGGCCGGCCGAAGTGTTATTATTATTACGAGTCGAAATGTTCCAAGCTAGGACGCTGCGTAGCTTTTCTCTCTTATATATGGAAAACAATACATAAATTTCTAAACAAAAAACGTCTGATACACTAATTTTCATGATGTTTGCATGTGTTGAACACCTGTGATGAATATCTCAGTAAACTGATGTAATGCTTCGCTAGCAGGTGGTTAGAAAAAGAGCTTTTTTTCTCATTTTCATTGTCATATGCTGACACATTGTAAACACTGTTTTTTGTTGTTGCTGTATTTATATAACGCCACCTATCTTAAAATATTTTAACTCCTGTTGTAAAAAACAAAACAAAACAACTTTTCCACACGTGCGTTTAGACTGTTTACAAATCTTTTCTAACACGTGACAAATGGTTTTATTTGAATTTAGTCAAGGTTATACTCGTTTAGTTATGTAATGTCTTCTCGACGTGGGCATTTTTTCCTAAAAAAATAGTTTGGATTGACACTTTTTCGGACATGGTGAAATAGGCTATCCTCAATATGTAGAAACGTTAGAAGATCAACTTATAATTTTTTATTGACAAATCTATGGTTCAGTAAACAGAGTTATTATTGAAGGAAACATCTTAAGGCGTGACTTGTTAACAAGTGAGTGCATCTCCAATTAGCATAACAATCATATATATTGAAAACATGCTTCCATGTTTTGAACACAGATATCAAAAGTGAATGATGCATCAGATTCAAGTTGTTTTTTTTTCAATTTAATATGTTCCATAACTACCTTTTCTTAATACTTTCGATTTCAAGATGGTCACAACTCCACCGTTAGAAGAAGGGGAAAAAATATGATTTTCATAATATCCTTGTCGATAGCTTTAATTTGATAGGTCACACGACTATCTTCTCGAAACTTTTGATTTTCGGATCGGTGTTAACCCCATCCCCAAGGTGAGGGTTGAAAATGTCATTTTTGTAATGTATTCATCGAGCCCTTCATATCAGTACCCCACATAAAATGAAAAACGTCATTTTCGTAATGTATTCACCGAACCTTCATATCAGTACCTCGCATGCCTGAATTTGTAAAAAGGAAGACGTTTTCGGCTCTGGTCGTGACCCCACCCCACGACGAGGGTTAAAAATACGATCTTCTTAATCCACTCGCCGAGACCTTCAGTTTGATATGTCACGTGACCACCTTCTCGAAACATTCGATTTTATGATGGGCGTGACCCCCACCCTCCTCCCTAAAAAAGAAAAAAAATGTCATTTTTGTAATGTATTCATCGAGCCTTTCATATCAATACCTCACATGGCTGGATTTGTAAAAAGAATGACGTTTTTCGGCTCTGGTCGTGACCCCACCCCACGACGAGGGTTAAAATTACGATCTTCTTAATCCACTCGTGGATGCCTTCAATGTGATATGCCACGTGGCCACCTTCTCGAAACTTTCGATTTTTCTGATGGGCGTGACCCCCACCCCCACATAAAATGAAAAACGTCATTTCTGTAATGTATTCATCGAGCCCTTCATATTAATACCTCACATGCCTGGATTTGTAAAAAGGAAGACGTTTTTCGGCTCTGGTCGTGACCCCACCCCACGATGAGGGTTAAAATTACGATCTTCTTAATCCACTCGTCGAGACCTTCAGTTTGCTAGGTCACGTGACCACCTTCTCGAAATTTTCGATTTGTATGATGGGCGTGACCCCCACATAAAATGAAAAACGTCACTTCTGTAATGTATTCATCGAGCCCTTCATGTTAGGTTAAACATATTTTTATTTGCCAAACAAATAAGTTGCAAATTGGGATAGGAGGACAAGTGCTTTCCACTTAGTATACCCTCCGCTCCCTTAACATGATACAAAAAATCAATACAATGGCGAAGCAAACAAATGAGAGAAATGTAAAAAAACATATACAAGAAAATATAACTTCGCAATAAAAAATAGTGAGCAAGAGAGAAAAAAAAGTGATTGATTGATTGATGTCCTTTCTGCACCTTGGGTCTGTCTCTGTCAATTTGATTTTCCATGCCGAGGGTCGACCACTGAGTGGTTGATATTGCTACTACTACCATCATTACTGCTACTACTACAGATAATATACTCTCCCAAAAAAGAAAGTGTGCATGCTAAAAAATAACACTAAAAAAATATATATATCATTTTCATTCATGGAAATTTTATTCAATCACAGATGAATCAATTTGTGATCAACACGAGAAATTTCATTACGCTACGGCGAATACTCTTGGTGCCATGGAGAGTCAAAGACACTAAGGGTCAAACACAAAAATCACACACTCAATATCTGGTATGACCTCCGTCTGCATCGACTACTGCTGTGCATCTACGCCTCATGGAAGCGAACAAGTTAGCATGGAAGTGTTGTGGGATGTTGTTCCATATTCTGATAAGCTGTCTTTGGAGTTCCACAATCGTTGACGATGCATGGGGAAGCCGGCGTAGTTGACGTTTCATTTCGTCTCATACGTGCTCAATGGGTGAGATATCGGGCGAATTTGCGGGCCAGGGAAGAACATCCACTTGTTGTTGCTGCAGATACTGTTGAACAACACGAGCTGCGTGGGGTCGGGCGTTGTCCTGCTGTAGAATGACGCCGGGGCCGTGACGTTGCAGAAATGGGACAACAACAGGTGTAAGCATTTCACCACGATATCTGGCTGCATTGAGATTGCCATCAATAATGACCAGCTCAGTTCTGTTACGGGCAGTGATGCCACCCCACACATGAGAGACCCTCCGCCATAACGGTTTCGCTCCACGACACATGGATCTGCGTAGCTTTCGTTTCGACGTCTGTACACTCTCTGGCGGCCATCTGATGGTGAAAGATGGAAACGACATTCATCTGTGAATAAAACACGTCGCCACCAGTGTAGGGATGCCTGAGATGTTGTCTACACCACTGCAGTCGAGCACGACGATGACGTAACGTCAAAATCGGACGAATTGCAGGTCTTCGAGGACGTAAGCCGTATTCTCTCAGCCGGTTGATTACTGTTCGAGGATGTATCCGTCTCAGGTTAAGGATGTTCCTGGCTGTCGTCGTTGCCGTTTGTTGCCGGCTCCGGAGATGGACGACACGGATATACCGATCTAGTGCAGGGGTGGTAACTCGGGGTCTCCCGGCGCGGGGTCGGTCTCGAACGTCATCATGTTGTGCATGTCGATGGACTAGCCTGTCTACAGCGTTACGGTGGCAGTTCAAATGCTGGGCAACCTCTCTGTGTGTTCTGCCAGCTCTAATCATACCCAGGGCAAGGAGACGTTGATTCATTGTCAATCTTGGCATGCTAATGTGGAGTCGTTTTAACAGCAGCGCAAGTTTGAATGTGAACGATAGGAAGGCATTACTTTAGTGTTTAAATACCCAAGGATTCACACTGCTGCATGGATTTTCAGACTCTCCCCGTGCAAAACATGCCTTTTCACAAACGTGCAGCACGTCATTTAACGTTAATGCAATTTTAACGGGGAAAGCTGTTTTTGTGTTCAATATAACTTATTCATGAACAGGTTAACACTCTTTACACCTACGAAATTATTTTTTTGGAGTTTGATCAATTTCTGCAATGCACACTTTCTTTTTTGGGCGAGTATACTTTTACTATCGCGCTGAAATCTTACCACCGACATAGCACTCCTGCGGCGAATAATAATAATAATAATAATAATAATAATAATAATAATAATAATAATAATAATAATAATAATAATATTTACATATTAATTTCCGTAATCATCCATTGGTTACACTTTCGCCGCTTAGTCACGCGTCTAAGGAGTCGCAATGAACTGCATGTGTTAAACAATAATAGGATGGAAACTCATTATCGAATCTTCGAGTGTTACGAATAAATTTTTGAACAAATTTAAAAAGTGAAATATTAGTTTTATGTTCTAAAATGGGATCGCCGTACAGTAAAATATCAACGGAGTATGACGTACGAACAGGATCATAAATCAGTGAATTAAGCATGTTGCTAAAATAAAGAGTATGATACTCAATTAATATTGTATGATAATACCAAATAATATAGTATTATAGTATTATACTGAATTAATTCAGTATCATACTCAAATAATTGAGTATCATACTTAATTATTTATGCAGTATTTATGAAATCATACCAAATAATATAGCATCATACCAAATTATTAGAGTATCATACTAAAAAAACAATTATGACCCTCCCGTACGTGAACCTGATTTCAGTATCATGCTATTTTATTTATGCTGCATTCATGAAATCGTGCACAATAATATAGTATGATTCTAAATTAATTGAGTATCATACTAAAATAATTAAGTATCATACACAAATAATATAGTATGATTCTAAATTAATTGAGTATCATACTAAAATAATTAAGTATCATACACAAATAATATAGTATGATTCTAAATTATTTTGGTATCATACTAAAATAATTAAGTATCATACACATCAGTGAATTAAGCATGTTGCTAAAATAAAGAGTATCATACTTAATTATTTATGCAGTATTTATGAAATCATACCAAATAATATAGCATCATACCAAATTATTAGAGTATCATACTAAAAAAACAATTATGACCCTCCCGTACGTGAACCTGATTTCAGTATCATGCTATTTTATTTATGCTGCATTCATGAAATCGTGCACAATAATATAGTATGATTCTAAATTAATTGAGTATCATACTAAAATAATTAAGTATCATACACAAATAATATAGTATGATTCTAAATTAATTGAGTATCATACTAAAATAATTAAGTATCATACACAAATAATATAGTATGATTCTAAATTAATTGAGTATCATACTAAAATAATTAAGTATCATACACAAATAATATAGTATGATTCTAAATTAATTGAGTATCATACTAAAATAATTAAGTATCATACACAAATAATATAGTATGATTCTAAATTATTTTGGTATCATACTAAAATAATTAAGTATCATACACAAATAATATAGTATGATTCTAAACTAATTGAGTATCATACTAAAATAATTAAGTATCATACACAAATAATATAGTATGATTCTAAATTAATTGAGTATCAAACAGAATTAATTCAGTATCATACACAAATAATATAGTATGATGCTAAATCAATTGAGTATCATACAGAATTAATTCAGTATCATACACAAATAATATAGTATGATGCTAAATTAATTGTGTATCATACTGAAAACCTGTCAATCAACACATTCTAACCAATCAATGGCGCCGATACATACACGCTAGATTTTCTGGCGCCACATTTAAATAACACGATAAGCAAATGGAAGACCGATATAAAAATGAATCTGGAAGGTTTTCTTGAAGGCGCGCGCGGTATCGTGTCTACGGTAACCCGTACTTTACAGTCCTCGATCAACGAAGCATCTGTTTCAACAGCAAGTATGAGACTGGAAGCTTTAGAAAGAAATGTGAACAGAATGGTTGCGAGGTTCCCGGAATGTTCAGCTCTGTTACCGGTATTAACAGAGGCTGTGCAGATTGTTGAAGAAATGAAAAGGCAAGAAAAAACTATAATAGAACTATAATAGGGGTAACTAGGGGAACAAATCATCACCTTATTTATAGGGAGTCGGGTTTCATCCCTATCAAAGAGCGCAGACGACGTCACGAATTAGTATCTTTGTATAAAATCGTGTTCTCAAACGTGCCAAACTACATTAGGCTGCTCATTCCGCGACCTGTATCAGAACTGACCTATTACCAGCTAAGATCTTCAAACTCACTAAGGGAAATTAAATGCAACACTAACAGGTTCTCTAACTCGTTTCTGCCACCAGCGGTAAAACATTGGAACGGCCTACGTGCAGATCTGCAGAACTATACTCCCGTAGACCTATTTAAGAAGAAACTTGCAATTAGCGAGAATGTCGTTCCTGGGTTTTATTATGTGAGTGACAGAAGAGAACAAATCTTTCACACGAAGCTGCGTTTAAATTGTAGTGATTTAAATGGACATAAATTTGATAGATTTAAAAGTGATAATACTTCTTGTAGCTGAAGCCATTTATATGAAGGCACTGAACACTATTTATTATTGTGTTCTTTATATACAGAACAAAGGATTTGGCTCCTAACACAATTGGGCCACACCAATAATATCACTCTAATGTTATATGGTTATCCAGAGAAAACTGCTTTGGAAAATGCTAGTATATTCAGTGCGGTACAAGAATATCTTAGGGAAACAATGAGATTCGAGTGAGTAATTAATAGCCAGTGGAAATGAATCCTTGTGTTTTGCCATTGGAGACTGATTTTTGATATAGCACCCCAACCCGGACACTTCGTCTGTATACCGGAGTGCCTCCAAATCCGATAGGTAATGGATATTTAAGAGATGGCGAGATATTTTGTGGTACTTTCTTTCTAATTCATGTGATCAGTTTCTGTTTATGAACATTTGCTCTTGCTCCATTGTAAATGTGTGTTTTTGTAGGGTACGGTGTTAATATAGGCATTGCCTGTTCGCCAAACCCCATTTCAATGATGAAATAAAAATAAAAACTAAGTGCCGAATCTATACAGAGGGAGAGCGAAAGAAGAAGAAGGAGAAGAAGAAGATGAAAAAGAAGAAGAGGAGGAAGCGACCGACGCCATGATGCACGCCGACGTGAAGAAGAAGAGAAGGACGCGACCATCCGCCAGATATTGTGATGCGCGTCGACTGTGAGAGTTCCTGGAGATGAAGAAGATGGAAAGGGAAGAGAAGGCAGAGAGAGACATTAAAAGGAACATACCTTGCACACCTGGCATATCCACGTCTATCCCGACGCTTTCTCGCAGGGGAGCAGTCAGAAGAAGCCGATCGCCAGGGGACAGGTCAATTTCAGCATCAGCACAACTCATCTCTCTTCGAAGGATGAGACGGAGGAAGGAAATCTATCTCTGGTGCAGGATGTGGTTCCGGACGAGGTCCCTCAATCCTTTTCAGTTGGGGTGGAGAGTAGTGGGAGTAACGGGGAGGGGTGTGAAACCTGATTTCAACGGACTGTGATGGTTCAGTTCGTGACTCATCAAATGTTCCAACAACATCATCAAGGCACGCTGTCGTCGAAGGCATGCCTTGGTGTATAGTTGGAATATTAATTAGTCGTGATTACAGTTAAAATCTCAAGATTTCTTGGAAATTTATTTTCAGATAAATAAAATGCACATGTAGTAGTTGTTATGGTATTACATACTTCTATTTATATGACTGACCATGTGGGTGATATAAGCTCAAGTATTAAATTAAGTCCCGTAACAAAATACATGATTACTAGCAAGAGTGAATCATTATCTAAGACTCCAAATGGTACTGAAATGGTTAACCGGATAACCTGTTTGAAACTAGTTGCCCACCTAACTGATTAGAAAAACCGCCAACCGTTTACTGAAATATCGATAGTGATTGTCATTCCACAGTTAAAACGTAGAAAATATGCCACTTCTTTGGGATAGAGTACACCCCGAAGTCGCGTTGCACATATTGAGAAATAATCGACTTTGGTGTTCAAGACTTCGTTAATGGTCGGCAGTTTCCGTGCGCACTGGGTGATCGCAAAAAACTATACCGTACTATGCAGGGGAAACGAACGTTGTTGAGAACTCGACAACGTTCGTTTGCATACACACAGCAGAATAGTTTCTGTGAATACTGCTTTCCAATCCCTATGGTTTTGATCCTATATTCGGTGGAATTATGGCCACGGATAACCGGATACTGTCCGATTATAGCTATCAGTTTGTAGGTTGTGAAAATGAGCTAACCATTTCACCCTAACTCCAAACCAGGGGAAAGTGTCCCGATTGGAATAATTAGTGGCGCCCAAGAAAACCGAAGGTTTTTGTGCGCCGAAGACGATTAGACGAGTAGGGATGGTGTGGGATAAACTAACCCCTAATGACCCCTTTAGCTGTACAATTGTACACTTCCTCGTTCAGCAGCCGCACGGGAAAAGCAAAGGAGCCCCCGGTACCCAATCAGCCACCCTGCCAGTTGGAAGAAGTTGGTTAGTCTTATTCTGTTCTTCAGGCAGGTAAAATGTACCATTTATATAATATAACTCATAGAGAAGGTCCACTTTCTTCATTGACAAATTTAGTCTGTCTCCGGAAGTTAAAGATGATGATGATTCAAGGAGTAGCGTTAGTTGTTTTCTGGCAAGTATTGTCTACCATTTGTTGTAATTGTGCCCTGCATAGTCAAGCTTTCCCAGACAAGGATATTCTGTCTCCGGCTCTATCGATTCCCGAAGAACACATCCAGCCAACGAAGAAGGGAGAGAGTCTTCATCAATGACGTTATGACGTTCGACTCCCCCTGCTTCCTCCTTTCTCTACCTTGGTCAGACATCTTTGGAAAAAAACTATAATTGTAGTATTAGTGTATAGTAAAAATGGCCGAAAAGGGTTATTTTGTCCTTGTACCGTTCAAGTGCGCCATTTGCATGCGAAAACCATTTCTTTGTCCTCGTTTCAAAGCTGATCTCCCATCTCACCTCTCACGATCCATCAGTTTCACAACGGAGTGAATCTAGATACATCCTAGAATATACACGGATATATACTACTCAAAGTTTGCTAAGCACCAAGTACACCCAACTACCTGTTTTACGTTTTTAGTTGAAATATTGTTATGAAAAGTATATATACTTTTTATTTAATTATATCTTTAATTATTTAAGTACAGAAATTAAGATTTTATTTGTGTTTGACATTATTTTCTAGCTTTTGAATTCGATAAACATGGAAAATGGATATTTTTGGTAAAATTTAACAGTCTGGCAAAAAGTTGACGGAGCAAATTGGTTTAGCTTTAATATCGAGTATGAGACCCATTACTGTTAATTACAGCTTGACAACACCTCCTCATGCTCAATCAAGTTCCTGGTGGTCCTTTGTGAGATGTTGTTCCATTCTTGGCCCAGCATGGCACAAAACTCCTGGACACTTCTTGGCTGGACTGGACGGGCTGAAATTGCAACTCATTCCAGACATGTTCGATTGGATTGAGGTCAGAGGATCTTGCTGGCCAGTCTATACGCTCAATCCCCTTCCTCTGTCTGTACTCCCGACATCCTGGGCAACATGAGGACGGACATTATCGTCCATCAAAATGAATCTATCAGCTCTGCACCTGCATACAATCTGACGTGGACATCCAGGATCTCACCAATATACCGCTGTGCAGTCAATGTACCACGTTCAAGGACACAGACCTCTGCACGTCCATCCCAGCTGATGCCGCCCCAGACCATGATTGACCCTCCACCATAGCGGTTATGCTGAGCAATGTTGGCTGCATGGAATCGCTCTCCTGGTCTTCTGCATACCCTAGAACGCCTATCTGTGTGGTCTAGGCAGTATCTTGACTCATCTGTAAAAAGGACAGGTCGCCAATCTTCTCTGGTCCATCCAACGTGGTCCATGGCCCATTCATATCGTGCCTAGCGGTGGGTCGGGAACAGCGGAATGCGAATACAGGAGACCACCTCCGTGTAATCTTGCCCGGATAGTGTGCGTCGAAACATTTACCCCGGATGCATTCTGAGGGTCACTGCGAAGCTGGGTTGCTGTGGCAAAGCGGTTCCTACGGGCCTGAATGATCAAAAACCGGTCTTCGGCTGCAGATATTGTCCTGTCTCTGCCACCACCATGCCGTCTTATCTTACTGGTGTGCCATACTGCTGAAATCTTGCCGAGGCTCTGGTGATCACCGTATGGTACACACCAAGGGCTTCACAAACCTGACGATGGGTAGCCCCTTGCTCCACAACCCTACAGACCGCCACATTTCTGCCTCAGAGAAATGTATTTTTACATTTGCCATATTCAATCATTAAATCACAAGGGTTTGTGTTAAAATGAAGATTGAATACCCTACACATGTCATGTACATGTAGACAGTACAGGAAAACATCATAGAAATCAAGGAGTACATGCTTTCCATGACTGTCACAAAAAGTCTGCCTGTCAAAAGAGCTAATGTAAACACTGGGGACCATCTCAATACATTCCTCAGTCATATCCACCAAGAATATCGCAAATATGTCACAAGCAAATCTCACAATGATGTGTCAAATATTTGGTGCTTAGCAAACTTTGGGTTGTATATATATTTTTGTGGCAAAGATATCAAACGGATTATATACTAATTACCTGTTGAATATACAGAAATCTTCAAATGACCTCCACATATTTCTGCATGATTTCCAACACATCTCGAAGAGCAAGAGCTGTCGGGTGCTTTCCCATATTTGTCATAACTGTTCCCACAATAGCATCGCTTGCCTCCCTGCAGGAATGGAAAATGTAGGAATTACTTTAAGAATGAATCTATAGCATCTTTGCTACTCCCACTCATATTTTGCTCCCCAATAAATTTTTGATGAATAAAAAATTACCCATGGAGATTTTTCTCTCAACTTTATTTATCATTATTATTTGACCCTTTGCTCAATGCAAAAAGAAAAACAAAACCCTAGAAAATGGAAATTTAAAAAATCCTAAAACCAGGATCCAATTACCTCCCATTGGAGCATTCTCAACGAGATCCTTTGGATGAGAGGGCATAAGCTATCATTTTAAGGTTAAAACTGAAAAAATGTCAGTACACCTGCACTTCCATTTCAGTTCAACTGCCACTGTGTGTAATTATCTGTATGCATGTATAAAGTGTTTTATCCAGGCCGTGATTGTGGAGAGAGAACAACAAAATAAAATATAAAATATAATCATAAAAAAAATATTTGTCAAGTAAAAGGTAGGCGTTATTTTATTCACGCAACTAAACACTGCTCACCCTTCTTATAGAAAGATTATTGCAACAATCAGATCCTCTGTGTCATCGGATACCTCTGCGTTGACGAGACCAGATCTGCCAGATCAAATAGGCGTTGCGTGCGTTTGATCTTACTGATCTGGTTTCATCAACGAGGCGCCATATGACCATCTAAATTATCTGATTAGTAATTCTTTGGCTATCCGCTGATCTGTCTTAGTCTTCTAACGAGGAAGCCTGCGTCAACCCCGTCACCCACCGAGTCACTCGTCTATCCCTCCTAATCTCCCAGCATTCTGACACAAACCGTTTTATTAATTCCCCACTGATGCCTTCTCAATCCTTTCAACAATGATTTTATTAGTTACCCTTGTGCTTTCCATGGTGTATGGGAAGTTAAACAGGTTTTGGAAACATACACCCTGAGGCGAAGCCGAAGGGTGTATGCGTTCCAAGACCGGTTTAAGTCCCTTACACCCTGGAAAACACAAGGATAACGGATTTATTTCCAAGAATTTTGTTGTAAGTAATATTTTAACCTATACTGTTAGAAAAAACAGACAGAAAATTTGTACTTTGTAAATTTCTTAATAAAACCAGACAAATATGGATGTCATTGGAACTGGCTCACTGAGCCAGCTCCATTAACATCCATATCTGTAATATTTTATTACACATAAATATTAAATCTCCTGTATTCTTATTTTTGTTCTAACATAACCGAATAATTAAAAATGGGAATGGTATGTCAGGGGCTTTTCACCTCATAGTTGGAGGACCGCGGAAGTGACGTCATGTCACGTGAAACAGTGGCGCCATGTTTGGTTGTCAGGGTAACCCGCGAGAGCGGCCAAGTTTTGCCGTCATCATAGTGATATGTGGTGTTAGTGCGCATGCGCAGCGCTTGTTGTTAGGGTGGTACGTGTTTCTGTCGTCCATTTTGTATACTGGAGGCCGCCATCTTGATTTCTATGGTAGCACGGAGTTGCTATGTGTCTCAATTTTCTGCGTTGTGGTGGGGACAGGTTCGGAGAGTATGTTCCTTTGTACAAGAGCAATTTCCCAATTCGTAGAATTACCACGAACAACCCGATAATCTCTCCAAATCACCAAAAGCAAATGAGCTTTAGAGCAATTGCTCGATCGAATGACTCTCACATACTGCTCGATCTTGGTTGTGTTCGATCAATCCTACTAGTTCGATCTTCATTCACTTTGTTATGTTATGTTCCCTTCGATCTTAGTTGTGATGGATTGATTGAACACAACCAAGATCGAAGAGAACTGACCCAATGAAGTTGGCGAAGTGAACTGAACATAACAAAGTGAACAAAGATCCAACACAACCAAGATCGAAGTGAACAAAACAAACATTATGAAGTTTTACTTAATCTCAACACCCAATAAATTCTTTAAATTATTTTCACCTGAATGAACTTTATATAATATATATAAATAGTATTAACCCTTTTGAACATAACACAACGAAGATCCAACATAACCAAGATCGAAATGAACAGAACATAACAATGACTGAACAAAGCCTGGGTTCCATAACAAACTTTTAAACTTTATTTTTGAGCTATAAGCTAAATGAAGTTTAGAACTACAACCCTTTGAACTAAATTTTTCCAATAGGCAAGAGGAATACCCTAGAATATTGATGTTAAATCGCGGAATCCGATTTACGGGATCGGATAAGAATCCCATTTACGGAATCCCTTTTTCAGAATCCCTTTTTGGAAAACGTGTGTGGCTATGGGATCCGTTTTTCTGAAATGAGTGGAAGAGTCATATGTGGAGTCACTCGATCGAGCAGTTGCCCAAAAGATCATTTGCACGATGGGATTCGAGTCGTTCGAGCAGTATGTACGAGTCACTCGATCGAGCAATTGCTCTATAGCTCATTTGCGCGATGGCATTTGAGTCGTTCGAGGAGAATGTGCGAGTCACTCGATCGAGCAATTGCTCTAAAGCTCATTTGCTCGATGGGTTTCGGGTCGTTTTAGCAATGACTTTTCAGTAATTCCTCGATGACTTTTTACAGGAATTTGGAATAGGTTATGTCATGGGGTGGCCTAACAGGCTGGCCAAACGGGTATTAGTATCTTCAAATTAGTATCCTATAAAGGTGTCCACAAAAGGTATCCTCAAATAATACAATACTAGGTCATAGGTATTCTCAAATACCGAAATGATTTGAAGAGCAGTATGTGCGAGTCACACGGACGAGCAATTGCTCTATAGTTCATTTGCTCGATGGGATTAGAGCAATATGTGAGAGTCACTCGATCGAGCAATTGCTCTAAAGCTCATTTGCTCGACGGGCTTCGAGTCGTTCGAGTAATTACTTTCCAGTAACTACTCGATAGCTTATAAGGGGAATTTGTGATAGGTGTGTCCCGGGTGGCCTAAACGGCTGGGCCGAATGAGTAATAGTATCCTCAGATAAGTATCCTATAAAAAGTATCCTCGAATAATACATTCCCAGGCCATAGGTATCCTCGAATACCGAAATGAGTCGAAGAGCAGTTTGTGCGTGTCACTCGAACGAGCTATTGCTCTATAGCAGTATATGCGCCGATCGAGCAGCAGGCAGGCAGGCAGGCAGGCAGGCAGGAAATCGATTTCTGTTGTAAATTATTTCTATGGAATTCAATGTTGTTTTAATATTTTTGAAGAGTTATATGACTTTATGACAAAATGAACTCATCTCAGAAGTGCTTTCACAAGAATATTTCGAAGACTGGGATTTTTTTTATAAGCTATGATGCATCGTTTGTTAATGGCTTCAGGTAGTTTTGTGTTTAATTCTTTGAAGTTGTTTTGAAAATTTGTGCAATATCGACATTGCGTCGATTATAAATCAAACGAAAACAATAATTTTATTTGGCAACCCGGAGTACTCTCTATTGGGTCCGTATGGGAGATAGGTCCTGAGCTTACCAATAGTTTTCATGCTCAAGTCGTTTGTCTGTTGTGGTTTCATCATCGTCCAAAAACGGGATTTGCTCAATGGGTTGAAAACTGAAATGTGACTTAATGTCATGATCCGGGAGGTTAAAGTGGTCTGAGACTGCCTTTCCTGAATCTAAACGGATATCTGATAAATGGTTTTGCATTCTGACGCGCAGAGGGTTGTTCGTCTGGCCGACATATTGGATATGGCATAATTTACATGTGGTTAAATAAATAATGTTTTCAGAATCACAGTTAAAGCTGTTTCTAACTTGGTAAAACATCCGGGGTTGTTCGCTAAAGAAAGTTTGACCGGTATTGACCGGTATTCATGTTGTTCATACGATGTATGTAACAAATTTTACGTTAACATAGATTTACTGACCCATTTCCCAGAATTGGGCGGTTATGCCTAATTTTCCTGGGGTGCGTTGGCTCCGAGTCCCAAATGGGTGTCTCTGTCTCACGGATTGTATCAGATTTAATTTTTCGCAAAAGACGTTTTGAGTAACCGCGTTTAACAAGCGTTTTGAAAAGAGTTGAACATGCGTGATTGTTCTTTGGAATCGAATAATTTGAGATTTTACCAACCCATTGAATAGTTTGGGTGGGTGGTAAGCAGCTCTATGGAGAAGTTGGTGAGAATCGGTCGGTTTAGAAAAGACTTTTGTGTCTAGTACATTGCTATGCCGGAACTGAGGGCCCTTGAATTCAGTCACATCCAGAAAGTCAATGGTATTTTCTGAAATGCAAGGCTGTAATTTAATGGATTCATCGTGGTTGTTCAGGATTTTCAAGAATTCGTTGAAGTCATCACGGCCATGGGGCCATATGATGAAAATGTCGTCTTGGAACCTATGATAAAATAACGGCTGTTTTCTTGCTTTAGCAAAAGCACCTCTTTCCCATTCTGCAACAAAAATATTAGCAAAACTGGGACTGAATTTTTTTACCCATACTACATCCACTTATTTGGAGGTAAAATTTATTGTTAAATTATATATAGGTAGGTAGGTAGGTAGGTAGGTAGGTAGGTAGGTAGGTAGGTAGGTAGGTGGGTGGGTGGGTGGGTGGGCGGGCGGGCGGGCGGACGGACGGACGGACGGACGGACGGACGGACGGACGGACGGACGGACGGATAGATACTAATGGGTACCTTTTTAGCCATATAGCCTGCCATTTTGTATTCTTGTTTTTACACCGCGGTTAACCACGGTGTAAAAAAATCTACTTTGGGTTGCATGTTACACCTGTTCCTCTCAGCCAATCGAAATGCAGTATTTTGTTTCATTCGGAAATAATGATTCTTTCCCTCATATCCCCCCCCCCCCCCATCTGCTTATCTATATTGCTTTCATCACATAGTTTTTCGTTCTAAAATATGTTCCATGGTCTCCGTTATCCCTAAGCTGCAAGTGTGGTACCTTCTTTCCTCGCCGTTTCCGATTTTCCCCCTCAACTTGAGCGACTTTGATCTCACATTGAACAACAAAGACCCTCGCCCCCACCAAATAATCCATCCAGGTACTTCTCCAAGGTTGGGGCATCATCTTTTTTGTATTACCCGTCCAAAAAGCTCTTGGTCCTAACTCCGGCTCGCCAGTTTCCATTGCAATCATTGAGAATCCTTCCCTTGGCAAAACTGCCCCCTGCTTCAATCGTCCTTCGAGATGTTCAGTCTCATTAGCATAATTCTTCCATTAACTCTCTAAACTGCCTTGTCCAGCTTTGTCACAACTTTCGCAAGCCTTTCAAAGAGAATCTTGCAAAATAACTTCCCAGTACTGCTACTAACGTAGACTCCTCTAAAATTATCCAAAACTCCAATGTCTCAAAGTTTAATGAATAAAGGTTACCATGTTTTCATTTCACCCATTGGGGACCTCTTGCTTACTGATAGCAATGCTGAATTATGCTCATACAGTGGATACCCTCCTCTTTTTAAAAAGTAATTTCGAATTTCGTTTGTATTTGTCATTCTTTAACATATTGACTGCATTTCGTACTTCTCCCGCCTCAATTTCACTGCACACTAATTTGGATTAGTTTTCTGTACTCCCAGTCTCACATTCTGGAAGAAACTATCCCCCGTCCCCCATTTTTTATCATGTACCCTCTCTCAATGCTTGACCATTTCTATTGCAATGCTGTCCTGGTCATCAGTGCTATTGCCATCCACCTTGATACTCTGTGAAGTATTGCCATTGTTAATTTTATTTACCAATTTCCAGAAAACATTGGAACTTGATCCTCTGTTTTCCCTTTTGTCTTAATGAGATTACTATTCCGCTGTTTTCTATTTTTGTCCTCGATTATATTAACATTTTCCCTCGCCCCTTCATATACTACTATGGCACCTCTAGTGACTGTATCATTCATCCCCTTAAGTTTTCTGCTTCTTCTAAAAACAGCACATTTTTCTTCCTCTCTTTTACTACATTTTGAGCTCATTGTTTACACTCTTTGCTTAAATCTTTGTCAACACTCTAATCCTCCCTAAGCCTTCCCTTAGACTTCTTGCTGCTGAGTCTGCCAACTCCTGAACGTTATCCTTATTTGACACATTTTCTAGCTTTGATTTTAAATTTAGTTTCCTTTGAGGTGTTTTGTCTAAAGGTGGGGCTGTCCACCTTTGCCATTTTTCTTAACTGGTTTAGATGTAAGAAGCGCTGTCCTATACTCAATTCGAATAGCCCCCCCCCCCCCCCCCCCAAGTGCCACGGTAGTTTGTCCATCAATTCTAGCCTTTCAGAAGACCAGTTTCTCAAATTTCCCAAAATCCGTATCACCCCTGTCGCGAACGATGTTCATAACCTTTTCGTCGATTCCCGTTTCGTCACTTATCAACATAGCAGTTCCCTTTTCATCAATTGCCTTTCCGTCAACCAGTTTATTACAAATTACAGAAAAAAACTTATTTTTGCCAAACAGATAGTTTGCATTATAGGAAATTTTTTCGACTTTGATATTTTGACATCATCGCGTGCAGATGGTTAACCCGTTACTTAAGACGACACTTGCAAACAAAATTCTTGAAAAACTATTTTTATGCATAAAAATAGCTTATGGTCCCACATTTCAATGAGCTCATCGAGCTCATTCCAATGAGGCGTTATAAGCTATGTTTTTGAGACAAAAATGCAAAAATAATGAAAAAAGAATGGTAATTTTTGGGAATAGAACTGAGCGGCTTGGGCTGTTACATTAGGGTAAAGGGTTAACCCCTTGAACTCCAGACCCCTTTTTCCGCCCGGGTCACAAATGCCATTAAGTGGGATGGCTACAAGGTAAATGTGAGGTGAAGACGAATCAATATTTTCAATGTGCACCTTGAAAATAGTAATTGGTCTGACCCCAAATAATAGATATGGACAAATCCAGCTGCTGCCATTGAACTGACATGGAAGATACCACCAGGGTTCAAAGGGTTCAACCTCAATATTATAAATTAAAATGATCACCACTTCGGTGAAGTGTCCGGGATTTTTTCTTTGCAGACCCCAACACCTCGAAACTGATGTGGATTTCCTCCGTGATGTTTTGGTGCAATACTAATTAAAAATACAGGTGACAAGAAATAACATGTGAAAAAATAGAGAGTAATCGTTTGACTGCACTGGTTACATGAAATAATTCATGTGAGGTGAGGCACGAGTGTTTTACAATATAGTCTCTCGCCTCGAATGAATTATTTCATGTAATCAGTCCAGTCAAGCGATTACTCTGTTTATTACTTTTCATTATTAACGATAATTATATTATTTAACCCTTTAATACCTAACGTAACGGCCAGCACTATTCTCAAAAATCGCCATTTAATTTTCATTTTTTTTTTGTCTCTAAAACATAGGTTATGACCCCTCGTTGGAACGAGCTCGTCGAGCTCGTTCCAATGAGGGGTCATAACCTATGTTTTTGAGACATAAAATTAAAGTAACAGCTATTCAAGATTTTTTTTTGCAAGTGTCGTCTGTTTTTCATATTAGGTGAAGTGTTAAAAAAACAAACAATGAAGTCCCCATTACACCCACGGCAAAGCGTCTTCCCTTGCGCGTACAGATACATGACACAATTGTTGATTGCATAATTCACTTGAGAAGTTATCGTTTATAATCAAACCCGAAAATCAAAGTCAATCACACTTTCGAAAGTAATAATGAAACTTAGTGCACGAAGAAGTAAAACATCAAATACAAAGATACGAACATAATTCTTTTTTTTTAAATATTATTGTTTCAATAATTATATCCCCACCTGTGTTCCTGCGTATAGGTACTTCAGCGATGTGCAAACACGAACACACTTGTCTATTGATAGTGCTGGGTCATTTATATGTGTATAACCCTTTATTGCACCACTGTTGCCTGGCTTGTCTTTATAACAACCAATATATTTTCTCCTGATGGGAATCACACCTAGGCATAAAAAAAAAAACACTCGTTAATTCGAACAATAAATTTACGTTATTTTGATATAATTATCTTCAGATGCTTATCATGATTGGCAGAAAATGAATTGGTTTAGGTCCAGACGAATGCCCGACATTACCACCTCCTGCAATATCATACTGTAACAAAACGAATCCCAACAAGACGAATTGGTAAAATATCCAAACAAGACGAATCCCAACAAGACTAATTGGTAAAATATCCCAGCAAGACGATCCCAACAAGACGAATCCTATCAAGACGAAACATTTTTTCTCATCAAATATGGCGGAAATTTACTCTAAAAAGAACGTGTACATTACAATGTGTGCTGGTTGAAGTATGTTAGGTTTTTTTTTCAGTTTGTATGTGCTTGGGAGTTTTGTTGATAAAAAAGATACAAAACAAACAGTAGCAAATAGTGTCTTATGACAAAGCGTTGGCCTCTGTTAACTAGTTGCGTGCTCAGTTTTTTTGGTTGTCAAAATTTTGTTAAAAAGATATTGCCTTGTTACAATTAATGGGAGAGTTCCTATACACTCCCATTAATTGTAACAGGGCAAATCCTCCCATGCTTAATAATATCACAGCAAAAATTAATTGAAGTACATCCACAGAATATGAAGCATTTTAGCTCTGGTACCCACACTTCAGGATAAAGCCCCAAAATGGACTTCCATCACTCGACCAGTTAATTGAAATCTCTTCGTCCAAAAGTAAGCCGTGTGTGTTTGCAGTTTACGTTGGAAAACCTAAAAAACGGATTATAAAGTCATAAATACGTCTTGTTGAGATTCGTCTTGTTCGGATGACCATTTTCGACATTCGCCTTTTTGAGACTCGTCGTGTTGGGAATAAACCAAATCCACAGTATATGTGATTAAATAATATTAGTGTTAATACATTAATTCTAAAGTCCAAAGTATTGGTGGCGTTTTACTGTCAAACAGAAAGTATTTCCAGCGATTAAATTGTTTGAATTTACGAGAGAGTGGTGACTGAATTGTGAAAATGGAGACCAGAACTGATTACGATTCGGATGACTATGTTCAAGGGTGGAGGTCGCGAGTTCATTCCGATGAATTGCCAGGACAGGGGGCAAGACCAAACACTCTCGGGGAGTTCTCGAGTCTTTATGTACTCCTGACCCTACACCCGAGCGAGATATTCTATTCGATTTTTGGAATATGAAAGGGGTGAATTAGAACTCTGTGAGAATTACAGGCCCATTCGGAGAAGCTGGATGAAATTAGTGAGAGCCCTAGAAAAAAAGCTGACATCACTTCTAAAAAGCAGAGGGTACGAGTCAGTGGCACACCCATGGATGACGGCCGCGGGCCCTCGAGACAGGGTTCGTGGGGATCACCCGTGATTGCGACACCGACACACCCCAAACCGGTTGTGCCTCAAATAAAACACTCAGGGCTGAAGACCAGGAGTGATATGCAAAATTTAGATCATGATACACAACTACCAGATTCTAGGTATGATTTTGGTAAAGATGATTTTAGGTATCGGAACCAAGGGTTTCCAAGGAAACCGATAATTTCGCTGGATACTTATAATGGTTCGACCAGGTTAACTGACTGGTTGACCCATTTTCAGAAATGTGTTTTGATTAACCAATGGTCGGAGGACCTTACCCAACAGTTTTTGGTTGTCTTGTTGAGGGGTACGGCTTTACAGTTTTATGAGGATTTGGACCCGTTTGTTCAGGCACACTCCTCTAGAGTTATGCAAAGTTTGAAGGATAGATTTGACCCCTATCGGGGAACGGCTATTTATAGGGCCTCATTACGGTCCCGAAGGAGGTCTCATAGGGAGACCTTACCTGAGTTAACCCATAGTATTAGACGGCTGGTAAGAAAAGCGTATCCCGAGGCGCCCCTGTTGGTTAGGGATGCTTTGGCCAAAGAAAGTTTCATATCAGCCTTGACTGATAATGAAATCCGGATCCAGGTACCTGAAGCAAAACCGGAAACACTGGATGTGGCAGTCTGACTGGCATTCGAAGAATAGTCATATAAAATGGTCGACATTCCTGTGTCGTCTCTTGGGGTGGTTAATGAGTCAGTAGACCCCGGAAGTTTGGGAGTGTTAACCCAGATGGTGCAAGATCTGCAAAAGAAGTTGCAGAAGTTGAGTGTGGAACAACAAAAGTTAAGAAGTGAGTTGTAAGGTCCAGGTTTTCAGGATCAACCCTAGGGTCGCTGTTATCGAAGTAGAGGTGGAAATAGGTGGAATAGGAGAAGGGGTCGTTGTCAGATGGGCCAAAAAGGTGAGGTCTTGATTGATAATGTAAATGATTTTAAAAGATTAGAGTGGGGTTGGGGTCAAACCACATTCTGAAAGACATAGGACGCCCAAAACATGGAACTGGTCATGTATATCTTACACTAAACGTTTTTGGACAGGAGGTTGATTTTCTCCTAGACACCGGATCCGCAGTTAGTTTGTTGAGTTCCAGAACGTTAGAGAAAATTATGGAAAATGGGACCTCCACGTTACGGAAGGCCCCAAGCGAGATTTTGGGTGCCACTGGTCAACCGTTGGATGTGGCAGGATTGATTGATTTATCTGTTGAAATTGGTAATGATAAAATTATTCATACTTTTCATGTGGCTGCGTTTGCTTTTGAAGCAATTTTAGGAATAGATTTTTTACAGGTCTCCGATGTTGAATTATTTTTTTGAATATATCTCCACTTGTTACCATCTAAGGAAGATCTGTCCATAATTTACAATTAAAAACAGTGAACAGCGTGTAATGCGGAACATATCTTTACTTGTTGCCACCCAGGGAAGATATGTATCGGCGATCTTATAGACGGGTCCGTGATCAGGAGCTAGGCGGCCACTTGCCAAATAATAAATCGTTCTGTAAGACGTACGCGTATCTCAATCAATTTTATAATTCCCATTCAACAATTAGGATCTGTGTGACGCTAAATCTTACTTTTCCATGACGCGATACACATTGGTACGGCACTTAACGTAACGGAATTATAATTAGTCAAAAATGAAAGCTGCTTAGAAGGAAGTAAACTTCCGAGCATGACGGCAATTTGACGAAGTTATATAAAATATTTGATGAAGTGTATGTTTATGCCGACTAAAAGAATCCCAAGGAAACATGTCGTACCAAGTAATGCGCGAAAGGAACGTATAAAATCGGATTTTCAGGAATTATCGCGAAAAGGGAAGACGGTCTGCAATGTGGGACGGAAACTAATTGAAAAAATAAACAAACGCGAATCACATATAAAATTTCTTAGAAAATGTCAGGAAGAAAATATAATACCGCGAGGATTCAAAGTGAAATGGAATATGACATCGGATGTCAGTGGAAGACGAAAATCGGAGTATGAAAACCTTTTAAATAAAACATCAGAGAGACTGGTAGATATTACGCGATTAGAATTCGAGGAACAGTTGGGTCTTCTGAGGGATGAGTTCGCGAAGTTAAAAAATTCGATAAATTCCCGTTTCAACATCTCGGATAAAGAGGCAATTCTGGAGATAATAAAGAACCATGGTGATAAAATCCAAGTCCTTACTGAAAAAACCCAAGATAAGAATATAGCGGGACTGGGTGATTCAGACGGTACCAACCTACCTGGAAAGAATGTATCGCTGTCGGAAATAAATAATGTGTTAAAAGTATTAGGAATAAAACTACAGAAGAAACTTCCCGGCCACACTGATATCGCAACACACAACATTGAACTGAGAAGGCAAGGGTTTGGATTGCAAAATGTTAGAGCTAATGGAAATTGCTTTTATAGATGCATCAGCAAAATCTGTACAGGTGATGAGGAATATCATCATGTAATACGGAAACGAGTAATGGAGTATGTGGAACATCACGAGGAAATAATGTCTAAATATATAGATGGGCCAGTATCAGGATTCATTAGAAACAGATCCAAAATGAATGGTAGTATTGAGAGCTGGGCAACAGATGAGGATATAATAGGTTTGGTGAATATGCGAGGAATAGGGGTTTATGTATATTGTAAGTATGGTCAAAATTACAGGTGGGTGCGACTCGAACCTGAAAAACCGGTGAGTACAAATGAATTAATTTTCTATCTCTTTTTGAATGATTCTCATTTTCAGGTTGCACAAATGATTGGAAGTATGAAAAAGACAAATGGGCCTAAAACAATCAAATACAAATACTTGCAGTCACAAAATATTTCCGCGTTCCGTAGGGCTGAACCAAAACTGAATCCCCGGAGTTATCCAAAAGAAAATACCGACAAAAAGTCCGAGAAACCCTCCAAAAAGGACAAATCTGTGAATCCCCGGGGTTATTCAAAACAAATCACTGACAAAAAGTCTGAGAAACCCTCCATAAAGGATGAATCTGTAGAAGTTGAGAATATCAGCGATGATCAAAATAACATTTATGTAGATATGAAGAGTAAAATTTTGCACAATGAATCTAAAATTAATCAGCAAAATAACGTGTTTAATTTATCCGGTAAGAAACTAACAAAACACCAAAGAACATTACTTAAAAGGGGTCTCAAGTTTGTCCCAACGGAAAGAACTTTGGATATAGCGAACCTTATCGTTGAGATAAAAGAATGGGAGCGCAGAATGCGACTATGTGAGTATTTCCTAGACAATAAACAGCAATATATTAATGATAAATTTAAAGAGCGCAACCCGTGGACTCCCAAAGAAGGTAGAGATAAGCACCTTGACCTTTATTTAGAGATAGTACGGGAAGATATTTTGAAGGGCATAAAAAACGCGTGCGAAACAACATAACAAAAATGGAAGAGAAGGCTCTGAAAGAGTTGTTAAATGATAATACAATAGTCGTGCGACCAGCCGATAAAGGGGCTGGAATAACCGTTTTGGATGCAAGTAAATATGAAAATGAAATCTTGATGGAGTTGGGGGACCAAACAACATACAAAGAAGTACCTGTAAATCTGACAGAGAAAATAACAAACAAGATTAAAAGCCAACTCAAAAAAACTAGAAAAAAACAAACTGATAGACAAAAAAGTATTAGCGTACATGATATCTAAGCAGCCACAGGCTGGAAGGGTAAAAGGTAACCCCAAAATGCATAAAAATGAAGCCCCTTTAAGAACAAGAATTTCGGGAATAAACCACCCAACATAGAAAATAGCAGAAGTGATGGAGTCTGAATTAAAACAACACGTTGAGTCATTACCATCCTACATACGCGACACCACACATTTCTTGAACAGACTGGACTGTATACCCCAACCACTCCCCGAAAACAGCATAATGTACTGTATGGACGTCAAGAAACTATATCCAAGCGTCCCACGTAATGAAGGTATATTAGCATGTAAAAAAGCACTAGAAAACTCTAAAAGAAAATTATTCCCAACAGAGATAGGTCTTAAACTAATAGAAACTGTTTTGGACAATAACAATTTTTCATTTAAAGGAAGACATTATTTACAAACGGACGGCATTGCAATAGGTTCGCGATTAGGGATGAATTATGCGTGCACATATATGGGTGAATGGGAAGAGAAACTGTCAAAAGCATCGAAGTTACACCCCCTTGAACAGGTACGGTACGTTGATGATATCTGGGGAGTATGGACGCATGGGTTGGAGTCTCTGAAACAATATCATTCTTTGCCAAATACGATACACCCAAGAATACAGGTTGATTTAAGGTGGTCTGAAAATGGGATAGAATTCTTAGACACATTAGTCAAAATTGAAGACGGATTTCTTAAAACCGGTTTATATACAAAACCCACGGACACGCATCAATACCTGCACGCAAAGTCAGATCACCCAATCAACACTAAAAGAGCGATACCATATGGAATAGCTTCAAGAGTAAAAAGAATTTGTTCCGATAATGCTGAATATGAATGCCACAAAAATGATATAAAACAACACCTGCATGCCAGAGGTTACGACGAAAAATTTGTAAGCGAACAACTAAAAAAGGTCGACCAAATCGAGCGTAAACAGTTACTTGAAAAACGATCCAACAAATCAACCGGCGAAAGAGTCCCGTTTGTGGTCACCTACTCGCGGCGCCTCCCCGACATCGGGAAAATAACGCGGGAGCGGATGCCCATTTTACACCGCTCAAAACGCATGAAGTTGGCATTCGAAAAACCTCCCCTGATTTCGTACAAAAGACTGAAAAATTTGGGAGATATCATAGTCCATAGCAAGCATAATAAAATGTTCAACAATCAAGGGACGGGATCTGATAGATGCGAGAGAAATTGTGCAATCTGTGGGTTTATGATCCAAACAAAACAATTCGCAGACAGGAACGGAACGACCTACCACATAGGCAAACAAATCACCTGCATGTCCAGGAATGTGATATATGGGATTTTCTGCGACAAGTGCAATGAAGTTGTGTACGTGGGAGAGACGGGGACAAAATTGTATGAGAGAATGCAAAACCATCTGAGTAGAATAAAACTTGAGGTTATGGATGAACCAATACCACATCATTTTCTGACCAAAAACCATAGTATAAGGAATTTTAAGATTATTGGAATTGAACAAATTAATCAACAAAATACAGCTTACAGGAGTGGTCGCGAAGCATTTTGGATTAACAAACTTCAAACACTAGAACCCAATGGGCTCAATAGACAAGAATAATTCCAAATATTCTCATTTATAAACTTGCTGAACCGGGGGGGGGGGGGGGAGGGGGGGTATAAATTAGTGTATAGAGCAATTACACCTAAAAACGCATTCTTGTTGAATACAGCGGGTATATGTTGTGAGATTATGATCATTGGGTATATGTCAATGCGTACGTCATGTGTATATGGGGGGGGGGGGGGGGGGGAGGGTGTGTATGGAATCCTAGCCTACGATTGTTAGTGTAGACATTATAGGGGGGCTGCACTTAGATCAGTGATGGGGGGGGGGGGGGCATATATATGCTGCAATAGTGGGTGGGGACAAAACATTTACACACCCTGGAAAGATCGGGCGGGGGGTGGGGGATTTGGGGTTATTACTACGCAAGGACGGTATAAAAAGATTCTATTTTTCATCAGCGGTATTAATGTCTGATTGACGCGGGTTGGGTACTGGGGCGGAGATATGGAGGCGCGCTTTTAAATGATTGAATGATTAGGGCTAAGGAGTGGATGGATGTGTGAATACAGTATACGAACTTACTTGCCTCTGCCTCTGTTACCAGGGCGAGGTTTTAGAAATAGTGTCTAATTCATTTTTGCTTTTTACGTAATAACGCGGAACATATCTTTACTTGTTGCCACCCAAGGAAGATATTATACGGTATTTTTTGCATAATTTAGACTTGAATACAAAAGGCAAAGTGAAGCGCGCAACATATCTTTACTTGTTGCCACCCAAGGAAGATATGATACGGTTATTTTGCGAGTAATAGACTCGGATACGGGGAATAACATGAAACGGGGAACATACCTTTACCACCCAAGGGAGATATGATACAGAGATTGTACAAGCAATACACTTGAATATGGAGAACAACGCGTTTGAACAATTCGGGTCAAGGAATGGTTGAATGTGTGAATATTGCATGCGAACTCGCTTCTGCCTCTGTTACCAGGGCGAGGCTGAGATAAATGATTGAATGCTCCTAATTCTAAGGCTGAAAACAAAATTTGCGCATAAAAACGAGGAATATATCTCCACTTGTTACCATCTAAGGAAGATCTGTTCATAATTTACAATTAAAAACAGTGAACAGCGTGTAATGCGGAACATATCTTAACTTGTTGCCACCCAAGGAAGATATGTATCGGCGATCTTATAGACGGGTCCGTGATCAGGAGCTAGGCGGCCACTTGCCAAATAATAAATCGTTCTGTAAGACGTACTCGTATCTCAATCAATTTTATAATTCCCATTCAACAATTAGGATCTGTGTGACGCTAAATTTTACGTTCCCATGACGCGATACACATTGGTACGGCACTTAACGTAACGGAATTAGAATTAGTCAAAAATGAAAGCCGCTTAGAAGGAAGTAAACTTCCGAGCATGACGGCAATTTGACGAAGTTATATAAAATATTTGATGAAGTGTATATATATATATATATATATATATATATATATATATATATATATATATATATATATATATATATATATATATATATATATATATATATATATATATATGCTGGTTGTCGTAACCAAGTGTAGAATATATCGTAATGCGGCACCGGCTAGTGTCAATGATGGGGCATGCGTTATGATATAGAGAAGTGTAGATATTGACGCGATGTCTCGTATTGTTATTTTTATGAATGGGGGATCCCGTATTGTGCGTCTTCCGGTTTTTTGGTGTAATTGGAAGACCGTTCGCGAGTGGAGACATCTCATCAATCTAAACAAAAGTTTAGGTTTTGGATATTTGTTTTTTTTACTCTAGGTGGTGATGACTTCGGATCCTTCTGTCTGGTTCGATTGTGGGGCATCGTGCTCTTATGGGTGGGTTTTAAGGTGGGGGTATCGCGTGGGATCTCGTGGGTGGTGTCGCGTGTGTGTCGTGTATGATGTCGCGTGTTGTTTCCCTGGGGTGGTGCGTGAGTTTGTGGGGTAAGTTGAAGTGCGACTGTTTAAAGTATTGCAATACAGGTGAATGGGGATGCGAGTGAGTTGCCCGCAGGTGGTGGCCTCCATCAGGCGAACTGGACAGTCGTTGAGGCAGTTGTCCCATATCTAGGTATAATTTTTATGATTCTTTTCTGGAAGGGATGCTCCTAGGAAATATGTAAAATTGAAAATAATATACATGTTTTGTCATCAGATACTTTGGCTGTATGGTTTTGCTTTCAGCGTTGTGGTGAAGATCTACATACTGGGCCACAGCTATATTCATCGTCTCCAGAAATTACAGAAGAAGCTTCCAAATATATGGAAAGATTTTGAATTTAAAGATGCAGTGGAATTTTTTGGTTTGCCTGGAGCAAAATTGATGGACTTGATCCCGGTGAATGTGGAATCCGCTGATTTTGTTATACTGCAGATTGGTGGCAATGGCATTGATGACATAAGTTTTTCGTCACAATTATATCTGAGTGACTTTCAGAAACTGTTGCAACATTTTGAGGTTGCTGGTGTTAAAACACTGTTGTTTGAAGCATTTTCCTCGAGTTAATACTCGTCATGTGTCTTCCGATATGTTTGGAATGAGAAGATATTACTTGAATCAGTCCATGAAGGCTATGTCTGGCCCAATTTTTTTATTTATTCAACGTACACAAACTATGGCCACCCATATGTTGTCTGATGGTGTGCATTTGAATGCACGGGGAAATACCTTTTTAAATAGAATTTTAAAGGTCTTACGAGGAGTATTATTATAAAATATGTTGAGATTTTGATCAAGTCTAATTGACGAGGTTGAGTCACTCTTACTCTAGAGGTAACATCTCTTGGCGCAAGTCAATATGTGGTGACAAGCAGGCCACGAGTATCGTGGGCTGGTTGGGAAGCGTGGTGCAGGCTCGGGCTCACTTTTGAAATTTCTAGTTCCGCTAATGTGTTTGGAACTTTGAGATTTATAATGTCCTTTACGTACGGAGTATCCTTCCAGTGACAAAATTATTGTTTTTTCGGCCATATATTTTTTTTTTTTAAAATCAGGGTTGTGTTTTTTAATGTATTTTTTAGTGGAGCACACTTTCATATATTTGTAAATAGTCTTGCTTGCATTTTCAACGGGGACGTTGCCCTCTAGGATGGGGGTAGTGAAACGATCCAGTAGTGGGAGAGTCGGTAAAAAATAATTCTCGGCTTGGTTCAGTAGTTTGGGACCGATGGTAGTAGCTGCGGAAGAGTTAAATGTTATTACCTGTCTTCGAGAAAGAGTTAAATCGTAATTCTCGGAGACGGGTAATTCAAATATCATCAGAATCACGGATTTCCATACTCATAGTGATAATTACGTGAAGAATGTATAACACCAATGCTTCTCTATGTATACACTCGCCCAAAAAAGAAAGTGTGCATTGCAGAAATTGATCAAACTCCAAAAAGAAAATAATTTCGTAGGTGTAAAGAGTGTTAACCTGTTCATGAATAAGTTATATTGAACACAAAAAAAGCTTTCCCCGTTAAAATTGCATTAACGTTAAATGACGTGCTGCACGTTTGTGAAAAGGCATGTTTTGCACGTGGAGAGTCTGAAAATTCATGCAGCAGTGTGAATCCTTGGGTATTTAAACACTAAAGTAAGGCCTTCCTATCGTTCACATTCAAACTTGCGCTGCTTTTAAAACGACTCCACATTAGCATGCCAATATTGACAATGAGTCAACGTCTCCTTGCCCTGGGTACGATTAGAGCTGGCAGAACACACAGAGAGGTTGCCCAGCATTTGAACTGCCACCGTAACACTGTAGACAGGCTAGTCCATCGACATGCACAACATGATGACGTTCGAGACCGACCGCGCTCCGGGAGACCCCGAGTTACCACCCCTGCACAAGATCGGTATATCCGTGTCGTCCATCTCCGGAACCGGCAACAAACGGCAACGACGACAGCCAGGAACATCCCTAACCTGATACGGATACATCCTCAAACAGTAATCAACCGGCTGAGAGAATACGGCTTACGTCCTCGAAGACCTGCAATTCGTCCGATTTTGACGTTACGTCATCGTCGTGCTCGACTGCAGTGGTGTAGACAACATCTCAGGCACCCCTTACACTGGTGGCGGCGTGTTGTATTCACAGATGAATGTCGTTTCCATCTTTCATCATCAGATGGCCGCCAGAGAGTGTACAGACGTCGAAACGAACGCTACGCAGATGCATGTGTCGTGGAGCGAAACCGTTACGGGGGAGGGTCTCTCGTGGTGTGGGGTGGCATCACTGCCCGTAACAGAACTGAGCTGGTCATTATTGATGGCAGTCTCAATGCAGCCAGATATCGTGATGAAGTGCTTACACCTGTTGTTGTCCCATTTCTGCAACGTCACGGCCCTGGCGTCATTCTACAGCAGGACAACGCCCGACCCCACGCAGCTCGTGTTGTTCAACAGTATCTGCAGCAACAACAAGTGGATGGTCTTCCCTGGCCCGCAAATTCGCCCGATATCTCACCCATTGGGCACGTATGGGACGAAATGAAACGTCGGCTACGCCGGCTTCCCCATGCACCGTCAACGATTGTGGAACTCCAAAGACAGCTTATCAAAATATTGAACAACATCCCACAACACTTCCATGCTAACTTGTTCGCTTCCATGAGGCGTAGATGCACAGCAGTAGTCGATGCAGACGGAGGTCATACCAGATATTGAGTGTGTGACTTTTGTGTTTGACCCTTTGTGTCTTTGACTCTCCATGGCACCAAGAGTATTCGTCGTAGCGTCATGAAATTTCTCGTGTTGATCACAAATTGATTCATCGGTGATTAAATAAAATTTTCATGAATGTAAATGATAGATATCTTTTTTTAGTGTTATTTTTTAGCATGCACACTTTCTTTTTTGGGAGAGTATATAAATACACAATAATTGACTTGGAAATTTTGAGAAGGCAGCTGAGGTAAATATTAGCTACATTTATTTGGAAATATATTATTGCTTCTATGTCTCGCTAGTTGGAATTTGGTAAGGATTATGGAATTTCCTCTCTCGGAGGATCTGGTGAGTCTTTAGGCAAATGTATTATATTTGTTTTGCATTTTTGTAATCCTGCGCTTGAGAGTTGTGCGACCCGACTGAGACTTACTTAGTGGGGCCGCACACTTCTCAGCCAGTGGCAGACTCAACCGGAGGGCCGAGGGCAGAGTAGTCCAAACCAATCCTAGTTTTGACTGGCCGAGATAGTGCCCCCTCTCCCTTAGGCAATCTTTCTTTGGCAACATGATAATCTAATTGTAGAGATTATGTCATAGTCCTGGAATGTAGTTAGAGCATTATGGATGGAACTCTTTAGTGGGGGGGGGGGGGGGGGGACATAGTTTGGTTGTAGGTGGGGGAGACTTTTGTCCCTCCACACCCGTGAACTACAGGAGGAGTTAAGATCTATAAGCAGTTTAGCTTGAACATGGTTAGGATTGGGATCCGGTATATGTAGGCCAGCTCACCTCTGTAGAGGTCTGCACTGGATAAAATTGATAATGATTGGGATCCGATTTATGTAAGCCATCTCACCTCCGTAGAGGTCTGCGCTGGATAAAATAGTTAAAGATTGCGTCGCGATAATCATGGTATTTGGTAGTGGTACTCCTTAGAGTATGTAATTTTGTATAGGATTTGGGCGCGAGGTTTTGGGACGGAACTCGTTTGGGTACGTAAAAACTGAAACTATCTAAGCTCCCCTCCTCCCGACGGGGATAGGGTATGCGTAGTAGCTTATTTATTGTTCAGCGCATTGGTTGAGCGTTCGCGATTGGTATTGATCTGAAGGTAATGAGTTAGCTTTAATGCTGAGTAGTGCTTGTTTACACAGGTAAACAAGCCCTGCTGGTTTTGGTAAACCTCATTAAGGTTGTAGGTAAAGAAGTTTTCTTGAATGGCCTGTTGGCAAAGTTAAATAAAAGACAACGATGCAAGTTCCCCTCACTTGAGTAAGGACTCGTATAATGTTCTGAAAAGTGTTGAAAATGGATTGTTTATATTAAATATTATATCCCATTTTCTTGTTGTTTAGTCGTTGCAAACCCCGCTAGGAATGAGAACCCGCTTCTTAACCCCCAGTTTTATCCAAACTGTGGATCTCTATGGGACCCTCTTGTTGTTTTGATCGGGGGCGGTGCACGGCATTTCTCTTTGGAGGTCTATAGGAGGCGCTGCCTTCGATTAGAACCACAACAGGCGCTAGATGCGGCGTAAATTGAGAGGGGCGGGGCACAGGTTTGTTACAATATGCAAGAGCTGCTGCAACATTACAACGGATGATCTGTGCCCAACACTAAACTCATGTCTTTGGGTGTGATGATGGCCCTAGATCACCTTTCACTCCCAAAGAAATCACTTGTTTCGCATCCACTCTGTTTGACCAAATCACCCGTGTGACCAAGAGATGTTTCTTGAAAATTTTGCACATTCATTGGTGAATAGTTGAGCTTGAAGCGGAGCATTGTTACATTTATTAACATTGTCAGAAAATATTCAGCCCATTGTCGATAATTCCAACCGATGGCCCGAAAACGTTAAAATTAAATTTGTCTACACAAAGTTTAAAGTAAGTGACACTTCGGTCACTATGGAACAACTACCGACGTTTTTGTTTAGTTTCTTCTGGTAGACAAGATCGTGCGCAGAGTTAAATATATTTTATTGATAACTTTCGACACATATGTTATCAAACCTTAACATAACTGCTCCACGTGCATTTGTAGATGTGCGATCTACCTTCGTGCTTCGCAGGCTAAGCTCCAAAGCTTGCTTTAGCTGAAAAAAGTCAATTTTTGTCTTCCTCGAAATTATAAAACTTGTTTTTTTATCAATGTACCTCACAATTGTTTACAACAGGCTTGCACTACAGTGGAAGTCCCTAACTCGGAAATATACTCTCTATTTGTTCTTTCCCAAGCACCAAGAAAAAATAAGCCAAAACTGGGTCGAGTGCGACCGGCGCACGCCCAGTAGGGAAGATTGTTCCCTGTACTAATCCATGGATTCTAGTAGCAGTGCGCAGACGTATAACGAACGTGTCATTCTTTTTTTCCGCCATCTCGTGAAGGTGCGCTTTGATTTTGCTCACCAACAGTGATGACTTTTTTGACTCGATGTTGACGATGTCCCTGTTCTGTATTGTGAATCGTAGCTGTTGCTTCTCCATCCAGACATAAAACAGCTGTCTTTTTGTATATTCTCTCGATTATTCACATATTTTTCCGTGATATATGTTTGTTTTCTCTATATCGATTTCGCGCGCGATATTCGCTTACCATGCTGTTTCTGTTTCTTGTTCGTAAATTGCCATTACTACTAACCCTCGAGGTGTTTGCGTTCATCTGAGTTTGGTGTCAGCTGGGGACTAACGTGACAGCTTTTCTCTCCTCTGTTGAGGGCCCAATTTTTTCCAGCTTTTCCCTCTCTGGCTGTTGGGGTTCTTTTATGTTCCCATCGGGTTTTTATTTCCTGCCACCTTACTCTGGTAGTTGGGGTGTTCTGTTTTATTTTTATTTGGGTTCACCTTCCTTCTACATTGCTCTCACCAGATATGCCTGGTACTATTCCTCGCACACGCTGTTTGTTACCTTAGCATGCTCAATTGATATGGGGGTTCGATTGAAAGACCCTGTGGGCGATTTATTTCTTGGTCTTCCACCGTTTGGGTTTCTGCCTATCGTTTAGTCCGGGCGCATGGCCGATCCTCCCGCGCATGCGGGAAGGGTACGCATTCGTTCGGCGCCTCCATGATTTCGCTGCGATGGTCCGGGATGACGTCCTGTGTCATTCTAGAGATCTAAAGATCAGCTTCTGCTTCGCCAGTTTGATAAGTCTTCTGCTGGAGGCCGGAGCCGTACCAAGCCTAACAAGTGTCTTTCTGCTTCTTCTGCGAAGAAAAGACTGATCCTACTGCCTCCACCCTTCCTTTTACTCGCGTGGTAAGGGTAAGCGTCGGCAGACCAGGGGGAGAGATCCTTCTACCAGCAGAGGAGGTGATTTCGCCTCTCACAGGCCTCGCCGGGGCTCGAAATGAAGATCCTCACCTCGATTCGTCACAGGCTCGAGGAAGGATATCAAAATTTGCAGTTCGTTGGGCCACGATCACATCCGATCCTTGGGTGTTAGATGTTGCACTCCAGTGCTGCTCTTCTGGAGTTCGATGTCGACACACTGTTAAGCCTTTTCTCGCCGCTCAGGTGCAGAGTCAACGAGGAGAAATCGGGCCTGGTCCCTTCTCAATCGGTCGTTTTGTCATCTGTACTCAGCTGAATACGATGGCTGTTTCTCGAGCGAGGGCAGTGATTCTCTCAGCTTTTGCCCTGACTCTGATCCAGTCCACGTCCGCGACAGCTCGGAGTATTCTCCAGTTACTCGGTCTCTTCGAGTCGGTGACGCATCTCATTCCTTGAGGTCGGCTGCATGTCCGACCTCTCCAACACTTTCTGCCCAGTCGCTGGAGGCCAAATGTCGATCCTCTGGATCTGATACTTCAGTTACCACATCTCTCAGTCGTCTCCTCTTTTCCTGGACGGATATTCGGTGGATTATGCAGGGAGTTCCGTTGGACTTGAGGCCGTCCGATTGTGTTCTGACTGCATAGCCATGAAAGGCATACACGTATTTATTATGTGTTTACACATGAAATAGCAAACAGTCATTGAGAAACTAGAGAAACAGAATTTACTGCATCCAGTAAATTCAGGTCTGTGTGAAAAGGGTTAAAGTATCAGAAAAAACTAGATAGAAAGAGAATTTACGGAAGCTTTATTTTCCGGAGTAAAATATTTTTTAAGCAAATCAGAAATGGATTTTCGTTAATAGTATTCACAGATATTCATACATAAATCAGAACAATTTTTATAAGAGACCATGATAGTCATATATGTGTCCACTATCTAAAGGATTCGATCATGGAATCAAAAATTGACATTACTGGATCTGCCACTTATTTGAATGATGAGATACATGCATGATCTTCAGAAATGCATTAGTTGTTATAAAATGCAATTCCCAAAGGTTCTGAAAAATATGCACTTAATCACCTCTGTTGACCACACTGAGGTGGACCACATTTTGAACCTCCGGCAAGTTTCAACTTATTCGGTGTAGGTCCCATGTCTATAGGCCATACCAAGCCTGAAGCATGAGCGTAAAACATTTTAAAAAAATCGTCCCCAACAACTCCGGATCTGCCATATTTGTAGATGATAGCAAATATTCGTATTAGCTGGAAGATGTTCAGCCACACCCATTTTTTTGTAAAAAATGCATGTATGGACTGGGGATGCGTTAGGGGGGTTCAAAAATGTGATTTCCATCAATTCTGAAAAATGCACTCAATGACCCCTAGGTGACCTCCGTGACCTTGACCCATATTTTGAACCTCCATCGAGTGTCGACTTATTAGGTGTTAGTCCCAAATCCATTCGTCATACCATGCTTGACATATGAGCGTGACCCACTTTCAAACATTTTGGCCACGCCCATTTTTTTACGTAAATATGCAAGCATGGACTACGGGAACTGCCATCAAATGTCGACTCATTTGGTGTTGTTCCCAGGTCCATAGGTCATACCACGCCTGAGAAGAAGAAGAAGAAGAAAAATAAAAAAAAAATAAAAAAAGAGAAAAAGAAACCAACCAAAAACAATAGTCTGTGTGTTTCAAGACTAATAAAGAGTGGTATTTATTTTCAACAGCAACATTGGAAACGTTTTCTGTAAAATCCTGTATGGAAGATTAGAGGATGGGAACGAAGATAAAATGTGCCTGGGAGAAATCCACAATGGATTTAGGAAGGGATGAAGATTCACTGACCATCGTTTCAGGCTTTTCCAAATGATAGAATCTGCGAAAGTAAAAAAAAAGATGTTTATAACCTTTCTGGGCGTGAAGAAGGCATATGATAGATTATGGATGGAGGGTATGTGGCGGAACCTTGAGGTCTCAGGACTGGAAAGTGCGTTTGTGGGAATTCTGAAAGCATCATATAAAGACGTACAGAGTGAACTTAGCCCGGGTAATAAAACGTGTGTCTGTGGAGATAGGCCTGAAACAGGGGTGCATCCTTTGACCAATTCTTTTTGCACTGCACATTAAAGATTTACGAGATGAACTCCTGCATTTGCGACGAGGGGTTAGCAAGTGGAGACCTGAAGATCGCAGGGCTATTTTTCACAGGTGATATTGTACTGGTGTCAGAAAGCGATGTGGGGCAAACGAAAATGCTGGCAATTGTTGGGAGATACAAGAACAAATGGAGACTCGAATTAAATGAAAGCAAAAGCAAAGTTATACCCGTGGGTCGCAAAGAGCAACCTACTCGAAAGTGATGTGTGTGTGTGTGTGATTGAGGTTAAAAAATCACACTGGCACAGACATTTCCTACTGAAACGTTTTTTCTTTTAATATGCCGACGAAAAATTGTTTTCATTCACTGAACCCTGATTGGTTTCAAACATGACAAAAAAATACATAAAATTGATTTAAACTAAGTGATGAGTTCAGGAACTGGTTAAACTGTCTGGCAAAAAATGATGTTATTCATTGATGGGCTCTAATTTAGTCCTTACAAGGATGTTACGCAAGCTTTGGTTTTTCTTATAGGCGATGACAGGTCGAAGATTCAAAGGTTCATTTAATTTAGCATTGGTAAAATTGAATTCATCTTTTAACATTTTTGCTATTTCGATATTCATTCTGTTGTACGTTAAAGTGAAAGGAATGATGGACCTCCTTTCGCATTCGCCCTCTGATATGTTCATACCAAATGGCCAGAGGGTTTGAAGCGTATTGATCCAAAAAGCTTCACGTTTTTTTTCTAAATTCATCCGTTTCTTCTGATGTGTCTTTAATTGGTGATTGTTCAATAGGATGGATTTCGAAATCGTCCAAAGAATGGCCAGGAAGGTTAAAATGTTGTGCTACTGGGGCATCAGCATTATGTTTTATATCCTGTTTGTGTCTAGTAGCACGTTCTCGGAAAGGATTTTGACTTTGACCAACATACTGTTTCCGACAGCGTTTACATGTGATAAGGTAAATAATGTTTGGTGAATCACAATGGAGGGGGTTACGGATCTGATAATGATTTTTCGTTTGTTCGGAGGAAAATTCCTCTTTCTGATCAGGCATAAAAGTATGCAATCTATATCGAGGCTTTTGGCAATTAAATACCGCGCCACTACCATTCTGCAACGGTCTGTTGTGTTCAATCTTCAGTGGTTCGAAATCAGAGGTCTCAGCTGGACTTTCGAGCTTTTTCAAAGTTTGAGATTTTAAGGTAAGCAAAAAGCGCAGCGAGTATCCTCTCGATCTGAGGGCGCCAAATAGAGTAGAACAAGCCTCGTTGAAATTTACCTTATCACTTGAATTGCGGTGGAAACGAATGAGTTGTGATTTGATGATACCTTTAAATGTATGTTGAGGATGAAATGATTTTGTGTGCAACAATTGATGTGAATCAGTTGGTTTAAAATACACTTTATAATCTAAATGACCGGACGCCTGAAATTGCTTGCCTTTATACACGGTCACATCGAGAAAATCAACAGAATTTTCACTGATAGTAGCTTTCAATTTAATATTTGGATCGTGATTGTTCAAAATTTCTAAAAATTCATCAAAATCTTCTTTTGAATGTTCCCAAATAATAAAAATGTCATCTAAATACCTGAGATATACGAGAGGATGCTTTGCACATTTGCTTAAGGCATTTTCCTCCCATTCCGCTACATAAATGCTTACAAAATTAGGACTGAATCTTTTGCCCATAGGACAACCCATTATTTGCAGAAAATATTCTCCATTGAATTGAAAGTCATTACCTTTTAAGCTCAACTCTAAAAGATCCAGAATTTGTTCATCCGGGCGTTTCGCATCCGGATATTTTTCAAATGCATTTTTAACTGATTTAACACCTTTATCAATATCAATGTTCTAACCCTAACCCTACATAATGTCGATATCCAAAGTAGCCAGAATTGCATTTTTCGATATTTTCAATTTCGAAATTTTTGACAGGAAATCCTGTGTATTTTTTAGATAGCTTGGATGTCTATTTGCTATAGGTTTCAGATGATAATCAATTAATTCCGAGATCGCATAAGATTCCGAATTACAATCTGATACAATTGGCCTCCCGGGTGGAGTTAAGTCATCCGTCCATGAAGAACGGCCCTTGTGGATCTTTGGTAGGATATAAAATTGTCTTGTTTGAGCACTGAGCTTAGCTGTTAAATATTTCAATTGTTTTTTAGTAATGTGACCTTCGTCGAGGAGAAATTTTAAGATCTTATTGAATTTTTTGATATTACTAGGCCAAATAAGTGAATCTATTTTCTTATAATGTTTATTATTGCTGAGTTGTCTCATGGCTTCCTTTATATAATTATCCCGAGATAGAACAACTATCGACCCACCTTTGTCGGCTGGTTTAATTACTAATTTCTTATTTTTTCGAAGTTTCGTGAGGGCTCTCCGTTCACCAGCTGTTAAATTGTCTTTATCGGAGAGTATGTTCATGCTGAACACCTTTTGGATGATTCGTTTGCTAGCCTCAATAATTTCGGGATCTACTTCACTATCTGGAGGTGACCAACCAGATGATTCTGTAAAAGGAAGTTTCCGACCGCTGGAGTTTCTAAAGCGGTCTGCTAATTTCATTTGCCTAAGAAAATTACAGTTGTATGATGGTAAATTTGTTTGGTTATCAGTTTTAGGCTTTGGTGCTGGTACAAAAGTTAAACCGCGATCTAAAAGCGATTTCTCTTGGGTTGTTAGGTCATTGGTGCCAGACAGGTTAACCACATTAGTTCCTAATCCCACATCTGTTAGGCGGCTGTTACCTTTGCCTTTACTCAATTTAGGTGGTTCAACCAGTGATCGTACATAATATTGGCGGTTCTCATGGTCCAATGGATTAAATCCTGAGCAACATCAAACTTCGCGTCATCAATTTTTGGTATAACGTTAACGTCCTTCACTTTCCGAATGGTTTCGTTGATGATGCTCAGGGTTCTCCTCTCAGCCTGAGGGAGTTTTTGCGAAAAGTTTAGTTCAGCGAAATAAATTTTTGCTGATCTAAACTTGATCCTGATATCGCTAAGCATATTCCGCAACTGCTTAACTACGAGATCAGAATTATCGTTTCGAGAATTCACGCCAATATTTAATAATATTTTTGGGGGACTGGACTGGCCCCTGTGCCCTTCAAACATAGAGCGCAACATTCCACCTGGATGTCCGGATGGGGATTTCGATCAATGCGTCCTAAATTTGAACTTCCAATCATAAGGATGTTTTTACAAACATTGGGGAGGCGCCAATTCCTTTTGTCAAAATCAACTCCGCTTTTATGCCGAAACTGGGAGAATTTAGAATCAAATGAGCGGCCCGAGTTGCGGCTCGGTGATTTGACTTTCTCTGAGTACGATATACCTGGTTGAACCACACTAGAGGCAGGAGAAGGGGGAGAAGAAACAGAAGCAGGAGAGGAAACAGAAGGAGGAGGAGGAGTTCTAGTGAGAGCACTAGGAGAACCAGAGAAGAAAGGCTGAGGAGGAGTAGGAGGTAGAAGAACAAGACGAGGCGAGACAGCGTTACTCAATTTGCGAGCATCTTCAGTCACAATATGGACCGGAGATGTTTGCAAATTGAGGCGCTTTCTCTGAGAGAAAGAAGAAGTAGAAAGAAAAGAAGAGGGAGAAGTGCTTTGCCTTGATCTTTTCTTATTTTGCTTTTCGCGTTGGGGTAGAGGGACAACACGGGCCGGAGTTTGCTTGCTCCCTCCCGTATTGTTCCTTACTCCAGACGCTGGGCGAAGTTCCGAAATATAAGACTCATAGGCCGAAATCGTCTTATCTGTCAACTTATTTTTAAAGTTCTTTTTAGCCCAGATCAAGGCACACGCCGAAGCGCTGTTGAAGTCTATTTTTCGAGTCCAGGAGGTGGTCGCATAGCCAAAGTTATCTTAGACTTCAACTGGTTTAACTTTATCTTATAATGCTCAACTAAAGCATTTAACGTTTGGTTGGCCCACATATTTCCGCGTATCATATTCTTTAGAGTTTCCAAGAGTAATTGATCGCTTATGGCGGACACGTCCTGTGAGTTATTATTATCATTGTTGTTGTTTTGGTGATGGTGTTACTGTTGTTATTGTTTGAATTATTATTTTGGCTGTTTCTGGGAGAGAGAGAGAGAGAGAGAGAGAGAGAGAGAGAGAGAGAGAGTGGGAGGGGGGAGGGGGGCTTGTATTGGTCTATGTTCTCGGCAATAGTATTTCTTACTAGATTTACAAAAACTGGATCGTTTAATAACCTGTTGTTAAATTTCCATAAGCTCCGCCCTTGCTTTTGATTTATGAATTTTAAAGACGCTGCGACTGGGGAGTGATCCGACTCGTACCTAACAACGATGTCAATAGATTCCAAAACGTTTTGCAGATCAGAGGTAATCAAAAATCAAAAAGTAATCTAATCGGGCTATTTTGTTGTTTGGTCCACCCCAGGGGATTGGATTTTTTAGACGTCATGGATCAAGTAAATCTAATCTGTCCATATAGCCATGAATGCATTCATTACATTTTGTGTTTTTTCGGTTTTCGTCGTGTTCTGTATCATATTCATAGTTCAGGGTAAATGTTCCAGTCGTCACGTATCGGGATTGAACTATTACCAATATTTTCTATTTTGTCGAAAAGGTTTCTATAAAAGCTAGGCTGATCGGCATTTGGGTTATAGACAGCAGTGACAGAAATCCTTTAATCTTTTATTGTTATATCTAAAACTATAAAATTCTCAGCTGTGTCGTAAACTTTCTTTTTCATTTCGTAGCTAAAAGTATTCTTGAAAACTCTCCAAACTTAAATATTTGGTAAATCTTCCTAACAGCCGATCAAGCCAGAAAATAAGCAGACTGTCATCTGCAAAATGAGGCCCCCAGAGAGTGAATTTAGTGATGCTACCCTGCACAGCTGGGTAGCATCACTAAATTTACCCTCTGTGAACCTCAATCTGAATCAGGGTCTCAAAAGTAAACAGGAAGAGGCACCCAGAGGATAAATTGCCCAACTGTATGGGATAGTATAATCAAATTCACAATCTGGGGACCTCATTCTGCAAATGTCAGACTGCTTATTTTCAGGCCTGCAGCCGATAGCGTAAATTCATGTTCTCGAATATTTGGAATCCAAACATAAAGACAGGGTGAAAAGACCAAGTGATGGATTTAAAAGTGAACTATTCAATGGGAATCTCGGGCTTTGAAGTGCGCTCAACCCACTGAACCCAGGGTAAAAAAATTGTCAGAGAATTAATTATTATTTATTTATTTATTGGTGTTTAAGGTCACATACTTATGCACAATGGCTAATCGTGACCGTGACAGTTTTACGGGTGGAGGAAGCCGGAGTACCCGGAGAGAACCACCGAGAATCGACGAGCAACTGTCAGCTCCACAACATTCTAATTCTGTTCAAGCTCCGCTCAAGAAGAGTTAGAGCGGTCGAAGACATGTGCACCATGGACCTGCAGTGCGCCTTAGTACACGGCGTCCTCGTACTCCCATGTAGGCAACCGGGATAAAGTGCCTTGCCAAAGGATACAACGCGGGTCGTCCCGGACGGGGATCGAACACGGGGCCTCTAGCATAGAAGTGGAACAAGCTACAACTGAGCCACCCGCCCCGTCGTCAGAGAAAGAATCATGGCGGATTGTAACATGAACTGGTGAGGTCAAAGCAAAGAGGTCTTTATAAAGAGAGGCCAAGTTTTGAAGAGTACCTTGATTGCACCTTTGCGGGGGGGGGGGGGGGGGCACTGCTATTCGAGCTGCGGTCGTTGGAGCTAAGGTGGAAAGATGGGAAAGACAATTCAGAGGAATGCCAAATATGTAGTCTAGACGTAGTGAAGACCTTGAACACTTTCTCTTAGAATGTCTAAAATACTAGTATAATTGAATAAGATTTGCCGGGGGGGGGGGGGGATGAAGGACATGTGGTTGGTAGGTCACACAAAGGAGAGGGTTAGTGTGCTTATCGGTCAGACTGTGAAGTATGGTGTACGGGATGCCATCGAGCAGTTCGTCGCTGAGTGCCGGGAGGAGAGGAGAGGCGTGAGGATAAGGAAACACTGGACAAATCAAGGCCTTTTCACACGACAACCGCGACAAATCATCGGCCGGCCAAAGTGTTATTATTATTACTTTGTCACTCGTGAAAATATGATATTTCTTTCCAGTCACGAGAAAAATATTCCTGATATTCAAAAGGTGAATGTAGGTGTTCTCTATTTATTGCGAACCTGCTAGAAATTAACATGAGATCAATCGGAAGGGTGAAGGAAAGGCGAGTAAACAAACTCGTTATTAAGATCAACTGCTTCGGATTTAATAAATGTCGGTTTGTTTGTTTGTTGGTTGGTTTTTAAGGTCACTTTCAGCATCAATGTCTATATCATGAGCACAATACAAGTATAAAATCAAGTTCATTCAACCATGTATACTTATATTGCCCACTTTTTTTTTACCCTACATATTGGTGAGGAGTTCTATTTTACCAGTTGAGCATAACTAGTTCAGCCCAGTGAACAAACACTCTTGCACATCCCGGGGTTCACATAGGGAAATTACCTTCAGTAACAATGTTCAAGTCGTCATTTAACCATTTACCCAACGTAACGACCAAAACCGGCCAGCGCTATTCACAAAAATCGCCCATTAATTTTCATTATTTTTTTATTTTTTGTCTCAAAAACATAGGTTATGACCCCTCATTGAGACGAGCTCGTTCCAATGAGGGGTCATAACCTACGTTTTTGAGACAAGAAACGAAACATATTAGATATTCAAAAATTTTGTTTGCAAGTGTCGTCTGCTTTTCGTGTTAGGTAAAGGGCTAAAAAATTATTTAGAAGAGTGTTTGTTACTGAATGGCCATCTTCTTTGTAACATACTGACTTTTAAATTGACCGCTGCATTTAATACGAAAGTTGTTGGAGATTGAACAAAAAATATTAACACAACGGAGACATTTTAACAAATTGCCAAGTAAAACCATTCATTACAGTTTATCACATAATAAGCCGATTTTACTTGAAGAGTTTGAAAGAACGCGGCTGCCCAAAGAGATGATAAGAGGAAAAACAACACAGATCGCAGCCTCATTGCAAATTGGCCACAAATTTTAAGAACAAGGTAATGTTTGCAGTTCAAGTTCTGGTTTGCGACGCGCTGTTATTAATTTAGGTACCAGTGAGTCATAGATAGAAAAGTACGGCAACGTTGAACCGCCACCCCCACTTCTGCTAGTAACATGTTTAAACACCTTACTAACTTGTTTAAACAACTTACGTAACTTGTTTAAACGAGTTACTAACTTGTTTAAACAACTTACGTAACTTGTTTAAACGAGTTACTAACTTGTTTAAACAACTTACGTAACTTGTTTAAACGAGTTACTAACTTGTTTAAACAACTCAAGTAACTTGTTTAAACAACTTACTAACTTGTTTAAACAACTTCCTATCTTGTTTAAAGGAGTTACTAACTTGTTTAAACAACTTACTAACTTGTTTAAACAACTTATGTAAATTGTTCAAGTAAGTTAGCTGAATGCATGTAAGGTAGGGGCGTTGGGCCATCCCGTCATGGCACGGTGAGGTCTCTCATTGGGATAGGTCGGGTTACAGTGTCGCCCTAGGAATTAATATTGCATTACAGACTTTGAATCGGATTACCGCGATGGGTATCCTGGGTGGGTCTATCACTAGGTTGAATGGGCGGAGGGATTACTGGGTGCGAATTTGGAGATTTGGCTTTCCTGGGACGGTTGTGATCGTGTGAGCCACACATGACATTAGCGATGGGGTAGGGTGACTGATCTGTATCTGGGGACGGTCACTAGAGTACGCACAACAGTTGATACTTGGCTTAAACATAATATAATATATGACTTCGGGAAGAGTAGGGTGGCACCTCTCGATCTGGTCTTTGGCCAAGGTTACACTTGGAATGTATAGGTGAGGTGTACAGTATGACTAATTGTAGGGTTTTACACTACAATGAGTGGTAAAATAGGCCCTCTTGGTCGGGTCTCTGGATCCTGGAATGAAAGGTGAATTATGGAACTCGGGAATGGATCGTCGAATCCAATACCCACAGAGAGTTCAATAGCGATCGAGTTGATTGTAGCTTCAAGGAACACAAGTAATCAACATGCCGAAATGTGGCCATGGTCTGATGAGGACTCTGAATGGGACAGGTCGGGCGACAGTGTGGCCCTTGGGATGAACTGGAGGGATCCGAGGTTGTTTCCTCGTATTATACGAAGACTATATCCGTAGCCCCGGACACCCTATCTACTAAACTATTTACTAAACCGGTACACTCACATACGGATATAGTCGTACAGTACGGGGAAACAAGCTGGAAGCACATGGAGAGCCTTCAAACTGAGGTATTCTGCTCAACTGGAGTCAAGTCTGCAATTGTTTTATTCAAGGACATATTCCGTACAATCGAACAATCCTCAGAACACACGTTTGCCCAGCTAAAAGGCTTCCAGTGCCACAGCACCCGCATGTAACCCTAACATCCAAGATGGCGGCACCCATGGTCAAAATGGATGATGGAAGCGTGCTTCAGCTTAGAGACACGCGCTGCTCATGCGCAGTGAGGCCACGTATCACTATGATAATAGCATCGCGAGATGGCCACTCACACAGTCTACTATGACAACCACTAGAACGTCCCTATCGGTCACGCGACTGATGTCTGATGACGTGGGATGACATCGCCTACGAGTCCCCCCCCCCCCAACCACACCCAAACCTTACGCTATACTACTGCTGCCCCTCTCTGCAGCAAGATCAATATTATATTCTGATTAAGCTAAATGTCAACTGTTATTTGTCACATGGTAACCATCGCCAGTAACCATACCCGATTGCCAGTGCCCAAAGAAAACATACCCATCCCGATGAAGTCATACCTCAATATTCGCATTCAGCGATCACCTTGTCCATTCTCCATACACGAAGTTACCACTCTCGGCAATCCTGGCCAACTTCAGAGACCTGAGCACATCATGACCGCATCGCGGCATGCCGCCATGTCCGTCCCATGTGTATCTTGACACCACACCCCATTTGATCGGTAATGGACTCTATGGGTATTGGATTCGAAAATTCCTTCCAGAGTCTCAAACTTCCATCCCTGGATCCAGTGACCAGACCTAGAGGGCCTAACTTGCCACTCATTCTAAGTGTATACTCCCTCAATTAGTCCCGCTGTACACCTCAATAACACATTCCAAGTGTGACCCGACCCATAGACAGGACCAAGAGATGTTACTCTTCCCGAAGCCCTATATTATATTCTGTTTAAGCTAAGTATCAACTGTTATGCATACTCCCCTGACCATCCCCAGATACACGATCAGTGACCCAACACCATCGTTAATACCATGTGTTATCCAAACGGCCACACCTGTTCCGGGAGGGGGGGGGGATCTCTAGCTTACCACTAAGTAATCCCTCTACCCATGCAACCCGATGATTCTCCCCAGAGACCCAACCAGGAAACCCGTTTCAGTAATCTGAACCAAGGCTGTAAACCTCCATCCATTCGAAGGGCGACACTGTAGTCCGACCTGTCTTACTCAGAGACCTCAACATACATTGACTAAAATCCCGACGCCCCTATCTTCCGGGAAGTTAGCTAACTTGTTTAAACAAGTTACTTAACTTGTTTAAACAAGTTAGTAAGTTGTTTAAACAAGTTAGTAAGTTGTTTAAACAAGTTACGTAAGTGGTTTAAACAAGTTACGTAAGTCGTTTAAACAGGTTACGTAAGTTGTTTAAACAAGTTAGTAAGTTGTTTAAACAAGTTGGTATAACTTGTTTGAAAAAGTTAGTTAAGTTGTTTAAACAAGTTAGTAACTCGTTTAAACAAGTTAGTAACTCGTTTTAACAAGTTACGTAAGTTGTTTAAACAAGTTAGTAAGTTGTTTAAACAGGTTACGTAAGTTGTTTGAACAAGTTACTAACAGAAATGGACGTTTCGGTTCTACGTTGCCGTACGTTGCCGTAGAATATCCACCCCGGCTAATCCGCACACTTTAAAAACATTTAATATTCGGTCGGCCGAACAGAACTAATTTTGTAAAGACGCACACTATGCACATCTACTTGTCGCCGAAAAGTTATGAAAAGAGAGGGGTAGATCAACGCAGTTGAACGATAAGAAAATAATTGAAAAAGGGAATGGTTGCAGTAGCCAAATGACTAACCGTAACGCTGACAAAAACCTCCTTTCGTCCGAAAAAGACAACGATCTGCAGGAAAATCGTGTTTTCTAATTTCGAGGTGGACAAAAATGACTTTTTAGAGATAAAACAAACTTTTTGAGCTTGTCTTGCAGAGCGTGAAGGTAGAACACATACCTACAAATGCACGTGGAACAGTTATGTGAGAGTTTGGTAACATATGTGGCGAAGATGATCAATGAAATATATTTCCTCTGCGCCCGATCTTCTCAATATCTCAACAGGAAGTGTCTAAACAAAAACGCCCGTAGTGGTTTCCATACAGTGTTAGTACTGCAGATTCAGACACCTTTACTCACCGTGGGGCGACCCGGCGAGGGTGATGCATGCTTCGTTCAATGACTTCTGGAGATTCGCTTCGCGATCTCAAATCCATCACTTTTTTGGTTGTTAACCCTCTACCTAACATGAAAAGCAGACAACACTTGTAAAAAAAATTCTTGAATAACTATTTTTTTCATTTTTTGTCTCAAAAACATAGGATGTGATCCCTCATTGGAACGAGCTCGTTCCATCGAGGGGTTATAACCTATGTTTTTGAGAGAAAAAATGAAAAAGAATGAACATTAATTAGCGATTTTTTAGAATAGTGCTGGCCGGTTTTTGGCCGTTACGTTGGGTAAAGCGTTAACGGATCGGCTTCAGTAATCAGGCATACTCCAATGGAACCAACATATCTTCCAAGGACATCCCTTTACATTGGAAAGCCTTTCAGACCCATTGTAACTAGTGCTGCAAAGCGAACCTGAAGAGTTGGATCGAGCTGGAGATAAAAGCTATAGCTCATGTAAGGAAAAGTGCTATAGTGATTTACTTGGTACATCAGTGGATACAGTTTTTATTAACAGAATTTTATCAGAACGAGAAATTACATGGAATTATATAAACTGACGACCAGAGTACAGGCGTACTCTGTGAGTACACATAGCAGTGGATGCCAGCTGTCCTGTTGATAATATTAGGCTTGCCTTTGCAGACCAATATTGTTAGCAAACAGTCATATTGTAGGGTTTGTTAACAGCTAGAACAATAACATTCTGCAGTTACTGTTGGGGTGGTATTGTTCGAACTGTCACACAAATCATAACATGCACCAAGTTGAACATGCACCAGAGATAAGGTGATGCTTAATTGCAAATTATGCAATCCCCTAGCACATTCCCCTGGTTAACAGGCACCCAGCGAAACACAGCGTTTGGTGCGCAGAGAACTCAACGAACGTGCCTCGATGGACCTGGATAGAGAACTGAGAAAGATTACAGAATCCCAAGCCGTGAACGAAGATGAACTGCTGAGTAGAATCAATGGTCCTCATAACCTCAAAATTCAATGAGGCTATGAGGGATAATAAATGAGGAGTCATTGAGGGCTTTTACATAGCCCTCATGGCCTCATACGAAAAAAAAAGGGTTCCACAGTCACAGGCGTTTTCCAAAATGGGATTCCATAGGATATACCTGTTAAATACTGAAATGAGACTAAGAGTCGTAGTAAATTATACCTCATTGAGGGATTTTTCAAGGTCCTCATAACCTCAAAATTCAATGAAGGTATGAGGGATAATAAATGAGGACTCATTGAGGGCTTTTACATAACCCTCATGGCCTCATACGACAAAAAAGGGATTCCATAGCCACGGGTGTTTCCCAAAAATGGGATTCCATGGGATGTGGCCATTGGATATAGGCTTTTATTATACACAGGGGAGATAACTCTGTATACAGTTTATGGGAAAGCAAGCAATCTGATTGGTTATAAATGATCTAGATAAATGAAACAACAAGAGTACTTGGAATAGGGTCAAAACTAACAAGAATAGACCAGAACAGCTAAATATAGTAATAATAAGATAAACTGTTCCAACTAATAGGCTCTTCTACGCTACTGGAGTATACTCCAGAACAAAGGAACATGGCCAGATAGACGAAAGCTATTGCATATATAGATAGAAGCAGAGAATTCTGAAAGAATTCGAAACAATAAAAGTTGGGATAGATTTTGGTGATTTGGAGTGATTGTCGGGTTGTTTTTGGTAATTAGATTTACTCCGATTCAATCGAACACACCCTCTAAACATACCCCGTCTTATTGCAGAAAAATTGGGTAACATAGCAATCACGTGCTACATAGAAACCAAGATGGCGGCATCCAGTATACAAAATGGACGACGGAAACACGAATCACCCTAACAACACGCGCTGCGCATGAGCGCTCACAGCACGTACCACTATGGAGATGACGTCACAACATGGCCGCTCACACGGGTTACCATGACAATACAACATGGCGCCACTACGTCACGTGACATGACGTCACTTCCGGGGTCCTGCACCGGGGTCCTGCTAATAAGGCCCCAAACGTGCATGACATTCTACTCTGATATCGTCTGGTAAGGAATTACTAAAACGCCACGGGCTGATGGGACTTCGCTGTTCTCTCAGTAATCACAACAAACTGAGTCCGAACTTACGATCGTAGATCGATAGACTGTCACGTAATTCCGCCACACTAGCTGCCACTACAGAAACCAAGATGTGGTCTCCAAATAAAACGAACAACGGAAACACATGTCACCGCAACAACACGAGCTGTGCACGCGTACTAACACCACGTTATCACCATGATAATAACGTTACACCATTATCACTCACTCGGGCTACCATGGCAACCACACACAAAGTGAATGGTTACGTTATTGATAACATGACTCCGTAGGTTCACTGTGTGTTCCCCCCAGAAAATAGGAGCTCTGGACTTTATTTACTACAGTACTGGAAAGGCTCAAATTATATGTATCACTCAATTTGGAGACAAAATGATAAAAAAATTCGATTTCATTTCTGCCGCGTCACCTGCATCGCATATGCTGTGAATCCATGTTTTATCTCAGATAGTAATTTCATTTCTGCCGCCTTTTCTCATTTTTGTAACATCTGAAAAGCCTCCGCTAATTTAAAAAAATAAACCATGTCGAACCTTTCGCGAATAGCTTCTCTTAGGACGTATCCAAATTACAGACTGTAAGCCCTGATTATAACACACATCAACAGCTGGAACTTTCATCGCATATTCGACTCGAATTTCGAGGATCCTGGTCCCAGAGGGCTCATGCATTACATTTAAAATTAACTTAAAACTGGTCTTAATTTTCAAATGTTGCTAACAATTTTTCTATTTCAGCGCAACATTTTGAAGAATAAATTAAATTTAATGGTTTTGAAAACTATTTTCTTTAATAAAAACACGCAAATATGGGTATCACGAGAACCGGCCATATCAGCAGGCTCGGGGTGGCTCCAGTAACGTACAAATTTGTGCGGGGTGTTATAATTTAATATATAGTTCACATATATAATATATATTTACAGAAATATATAGTCTCAATAATCACATGAATGATGTGGGTGTTACCGTGTTGGGTTTTTCGACGCAATAAGAACGTGTCTTGGTTTAAGCCTTAAGGCGCGACAAATTTTAAAATCCTTGAATTGTGTTCCAGTGTCCGAAACTGGTGAATATTTACAGACTTAAAAATTAAAATTATTGCACGCATCACTTTTCGTACTAAACTAAAGCACGAAAACAACTTCCCGTAGAATGGAATTAATGGGCGGGTAATTTTATCCCTTTTTATGTGCACCCATACTATGCATGGTACACATAATGCCGGCATCCGGGGTGGCCATCCGTCGTTCGCCCATCCTTTGTCCGTCCGTCTGTCTTCCGTCCGCCGTCTGTCCGTCCGGCGTCCGTCCGGCGTCCGTATCCACTTCACTGGCATTCGATAACTTGCAAAATATTGCTTGGATTGTCAAGTTACTGTATATTTGTGTTCAGGTTACTGATGTACTGAGCTGTATAGTTTTTGGTGTAAATCTGTTATTTTGATCCTGAGATATTAACCCTTTATCCTTCAAATTGAAAGTTCCTCCAATCCCTTTGGCATTTGATAACTTGAAAAATTTTGCTTGGATTGTCAAGTTACTTTATATTTGTGTTCAGGTTACTGATGTGCCGAGCTGTATAGTTTTTGGTGTAAATCTGATAATTTAATCCTGAGATATTAACCCTTTATCCTTCAAATTGAAAATTCCTCCAATCCCTTAGGCATGAGATAACTCAAAAAATATCAATCCGACTGTCATGTTACTTTATATATGTATTCGGGTTACTGATGTGCTGTGCTGTATAGTTTTTTTTTATGTAAATCTGATAATTTGATCCAGAGATATTAACCCTTTATCCATCAAATTAGGAACTCCTCCAATCCATTTCTATATGTACTCATACCATGCATGGTGTACATGATGTCGGCATCCGTGGTGGCCCTCCGTCATACAGCTTTCTACTAGTTGCGCGTATGGGTACACATCCGATTCAGATTGAGGTTCAGAGAGGGTAAATTTAATGATGCTACCCAACTATAGCAGGGTAGCATCACTAAATTCACCCTCTTTGGACCTCATTTTGCAGATGTCAGTCTGGCTTGCTATCATTAGAATATCTGATCAGCATGTCGGCCAAAAAACAATACCACCTGAAAACAGCAATTGTTCGAAGAAGATATGATAAAATTTCTTCGATGTACACCATGCAGGATTGTCAGAATTTGAAATTTGCGTACCTGTGAAAAGGTCCTGCAAAAATGTTGTGGCTAATCTCCCATTATTGTGTACCCCATCCCCTTGAGTTCCTCTGATCCATGTCAAATTTACAGGAGAGAAATACAGGTACTGACAAGTGACATTTGAGAGAATTCCATGCAACTGTCATTATCACTCCCGTAATTTTGGTAGGGCCGCCATCACTATTATTTGAAACCATCACTTTTATTTACTGAACCTCAAAATGTGCAGCATCACTATTGTTTGGCCATCACTATTATTTTGCAGAGGAGAGTACTTATCCTTGATTCAGCATTTATTTTGCGGTCTAGCAGAAGACACTGAGCCAATAAACAGGATTCTTTGCGTTACCCAGGCTCAGCCAGCAGTTCATTTCTTTGAATGCTCCACAAAAAGGTTGGTTTTGTATGCACAGGCACCACGCACGGTACATGTGACGGTTACGATGCACGATGTGTGTAAAATAATGCAAACGAGCCAGTTAATATTTAATACGAGCAACAATCGAGTTGTTAGATTGTTTTTATTTCATTGCTACTATGTGGCAAATAAATCGGTGGATTTGGTGTTGTATTGTGTGGTACATGCAAAATCACAGACATGCAGGAGAGTTTACTACGAAGCCTATTATTTTCACCTGTACATGGAAAAAAGTTGTTTTTTTCTGGCGGGGGGGTGCCAGCTGTGACCCCCGGTTCTTACGCCACTCGACACCCACTCCCTCCAACTGACTGACAGTCAGTTGGAACTTGGAAGGCTTAGATATTGGTTGAATAACTGCTAGTGTATAGTCCTTGTGTGGCCTGATCAGTGTAAGGGAAAACTCATGGACTTATCTGGGGAAAGGCATTTTTCTTATGGATAAAATGGCTAAATTTAAGCCCGAGGTCAAACCACCTCTTTTTGGACTGAGAAGGAAAAGACTGACTTTTTATTAGAAGTAACTAGAAAATATCAAGTCGGAGAGATGCCAAGTTCATGGTTTATACGTTCAATGGGATACAGATTCAAGACTTGTAAATATCTTTTAAAGATAGTGTCAGTTTTATGTTTTAGTGCCAGTGGCTATTAAAGAACAACAAACAACAATATATACTGCTCTAAATTCCTACTTCCACCACCCCGTGGTGAGAGGGGAACAGACAAAGTCCGGCTAAGGGAAGAGGTATAAAAATGTAACAATAAAAATTTGCGCAATTGTCCTTTTTCCTTTTTGTGCAAATGTTCACTTTTTATTTGCGCAAATACCCTTTTTGCGCAAATGACCTATCAGTTTGCACAAACGTCCTTCGACGGCTGGTAGTGATTCGAGAAGACAGTCGACTTTTTGATGCAGAAATAATCAATGCCAGAAAAGTGTCTATCTGGTATTATTATGTAATTCCAATACATGCACCATTGTGCTGGTACGGTGTGAAATTGCCATATCTGACCCTGGTTGTAGAAAATGCCGTTAAACAAGGCCTGGCATTCTTTAGGCGTGCAGGAGTGCTGCACGCCTAGAAAAAATTGAGGAGGGCATTTTTTTAGCACGCCTTGATTTTCTGGAATGCCAGACCTGTTTGGGACTTCCCTAAAAATCAATTATCATTTCGTCCTCTGAGTTCCAATGTGTTCTCTGTGCCTAATGGCACAGAGAACACATTTGAACTCAGGGGCCGATTTGTCAATGTTGCATTGATTCACAATAATTCATGACCCATTCAGTATCGCACTTTGATAGATTTTGGGTGCAGAAGACAGTCACGTAAGAATTGAATGCATTTTGAAAAATGAGAATATGTGTGTGCCAATTTTTCCACTATGTAGATGAATGAAGTACAATTTTTCAGTCACCGTATTAATACCTTGAAGTGAATATAACCAAAATAGCATACAAATTTTTGCATTGAAAATTTCAGGTGCATTTTCACTCCCAAGAAATCTGAGGGGCCAATTGTTTTGCACTCCTTGTTAAAGCTTATAAATAAATAAATAAATAAATAAATAAATAAATAAATAAATAAATAAATAAATAAATAAATAAGTTGGTATTTGAGAATTGGTATTTTAGGTATGGGTTCAGTGGTAATTGATATTTTCAGAAATTGGTACAACTGAAGACACGGTAACGGGAGCTGAAATACACACGCTACTAATCATTCACCTGTTGAGTATACTGTGTTTTTGAATTTTCCACCGCATACTTCTCTAAGGTTTCCACTACACCTCATTAAACACATCCTCTCAGGAGCTTTTCCATATTTGTTATAACTGTTACCGCAGAAACAATAGGTGCCCATCTGTCGAAAGAAAAGTGGTGGTGATAATACAAATACATTCATTTAACTTTACAAAATACAAAATAAAGTGAAAGTATCGTTTGTGTTTGTGTATCTTGGGGAGGGGGAGGGCAATAAAAGAATTATATGTATCGTTCTCAGGAACGGCAGAAGCTATGTGAAAGTGGAGAAGCACCAATTTCAAAGATTACTGTGGTTCGGCCCGGTGGTGGGAAGGTTGTTATAGCATACCGGCGAATGAACGATTACCCACAAGTCTCTCTTTTTGATAAGCATACCGCGATGTGTGTGGTCACTGTCTGGTCAATTTCTTCCACTTCACTCATTTCCCATCCCGTATGGTAGCCTTCGGTGGGAAGATAACTGCAGTAGAAAAGACAGACCGGAGAGGCTGAAGGTGGGGTTCTTTGCCCAAATGCAACGAAATCTGTTTAGATTTGCAGATGCATGTTACAAGAATGTCTGTGTATCCCAAGTTTGAACGCGTCCATTTTGTAAATCATTGTGTAACCGTCTAATATGTCTGTGGTATAAGGGATAAGGATATAAAGTATAAAGGAACGTGCCCCTTCCACCATCCACCCCCTGTTCCAGCGCCATATTATGGTCACATGATATGGTGAAGTTGAAATTTATAAAAAACATTTTTTTTTTATTTCAACTGATCATTTTGTAAATTACGCGGGCGGACGTAGCCCATTCGTTGGGGGAAATAGTTGAAGTACGTCTGACGTCTGATCTTGGCTCGAAATAACATTAACTACAACGACTTTCTTCAACAAGGATTGATGGGGAACGTAAATACGTGAGGGGGGGGGGAGTGGTGTATGTTCGTGATTAAGTGGATGTATGTAAGCGTGTGTTAAGTTTGTCTTTCATGCATAGCGTCATCACGGCAACCAACCTTGCTTGCCTTCAGCAACGTTATGTTGTTAGGAACGCGGGGGCTAAAACGAACACCAATTGATTTATGAGAAGTGAGAAGCAAAAGTAAGGAGTGTACAGTTGGGCTACAGTTGCATTGAGGGTACTTCCGATCCCTTCAATATAAGGGAATTGTATGTGGTGATGAAACAGAGGAGTTAATTATTCTGATAAACTTGCAAAGGTTTAGAAGACATTTGGGATTATCTCTTGCCATAAGATTGGAGAATTTATCTGTATGGGGTCTGTGTATTAATATTTTTTCAAGTACATTTTGCGGCTCTTCTGTAGGGATGGACACACTAGGATATAATAGTATTCGCCTGGAGGATCACCTTTGTTTTAATGGTGGCACTGTCTATCCTCTCTATGAGTAGCGTCCCATTTTCAGGTTTCTATTGGAAGTTTGTGGTTTAATGATCTAAATTTAATAAGGGAAGTTCTGCTTCTTAACTCAAGTATGAGTAGATAGTTCTCTAATCTAAGAATGGTTTTATATATTCTATATGTAGTTCCACTTGGGGAAGACATTTTTTGTCGTGCCATTCTTGATTATACTGGTCTCTTAGTATTTGTTCGAGTATCTCGAAGAAACGAGAGGAGTTCCCAACGTTTTGTCCATCTCATATAAAACTGAGGCCACAGAAGTTTAGGGTATTTTGTACAAATGTTAACCATGGGTTTTATACGCCCCCGTTAAAATAACACATGTAAGTAACGAATGCATATTGTGGATAGTTTAACTGATTCAAACTCCAATAATTTTGCCCAAAAACGAATAACTTTAGTTTCACAGTTATCCATGGCGTAACTATGCCTACTTTTACATATGCCATGTATGTGGGAATACAAGATTTGATTTCAATCGCAGAGTATATTTTAGAAATTTGAGATGAATTTTCTCCACCTTTCGAGTCTTGATACTCATCCCCACACTTCGCAGCAGTAAAACAAAACAGGGGAGACTACTTTGTCAAAAAGGTCACAGCGATATATGCAATCTTCTTTGTTTGTACTAACTCGAGAGGCCAAAGATTGCGTCGTTTTAAAGGCATTATGGCCTCAAATCAATGCCGTGCCAGGATGTACATAGAGTATTAGCTTTCATCCTGGATGCATAATGCATCAGTAGGTAATATAGGCCGTTTCTGGACCACTTGGTACATGTACTGTACGGTACATGAAACATGGTGCGTTTACCATCGTAGGATTCAGTGTTAAATCGCATGCTTGTTCGCAAAAAATGTCGTTTTTATGGTATCCCAGAATCGGCTGTTATTTTGAGACTCCTAGAACGCAATTTTAACGTTCAAATACCCGTTGGCAAACGTGTCGAATGTAAAAAAAGTGAAAATGTACGAAATTGTACATTTTATTTTACATAAAAATCTTTGTTTGCGTTCCCAACGTGGATTAGACTAGACCTTCAATCTATCGTTGCTGAACGCGAAAAAAAAAACGCTTTGCCGGTTCTAGACCAGCATAAAAAAAAACGGTTTGCCGATTCTGGACCAGTGTCCCAGAATCGGCAAACGGCTTTTGAGGTGGGGATTTTCCCATTTCTGACGTAAGTGGGGGAATACCCATAGTGGGATTTTCCAAACTCAACGGAAAAAAACTAAGTTTTTTGGAAAATCTCTACTGTATAAACTTACTGAGAACGCCATTTGTCACGCTCGAAATGTATTACGGGTTTTTATTCAAATGAGCGTCAATTGTCAGTTAAATGGTTTAACTGAAAAACTATTCTATGGATGAAAGCGGAAACAGTTCAAAAGATTAATTGATATGATTTAAACGCGTTTTTTTTGAAAGCGTTACATTACTGATGTGTTTACTTATGAGTTTGATTATCAGATGTAATTATTCTCAAACGCGTTAAATCAGAAACCGGTTTCCTATGTACTAAAACTTTCAAACTTTTCAAAGTTCTCCAGTTCGCCATTGAGTGAATAATCTGTGATGCGATTTTAACGCGTTCAGAGGCAAAACGCATTTATAGAGGTTTATCATGTAAAATGTTTTTCCTCAACTGGTTTTTAGTTATTATATTAAAGACAGGAGATTTTATTTACTTAAAACATAAAAAATAATTATACATTTAATTTTGAAAATAATAAATAACTCACATTAGCATACTCAAAGGAAATATTAATAATTTAAAAAACGAAAAAAAAAGTTTTTACAGATGGATGCTAAACGCCGAGATCAGCTTTTAAATGAATATGAACGTGCCAAAAAGGGCATTCAATCCGCTGACAGAAGCAGACGTCATGGAGAGATCGAACTCAAACGCGAGACCACAAAAATATTTAAACCCGTGACGGAGGTTCAAGAGCGAAGCAAGAAGGAGATCGTTGACGAATTGAGGCCCTTAAAAGAAAGTTTTTTTGAGAATGGGTTCGTTGCCCGGTAGTTTTACAAACCAGTATTCGTTTCAATCTACACCGGATTACGTTCCCATGAGAATCGAAACCGACATGAGTGAGAGCGATGATAGAGCTTCGACTGTCACCACTGATAGCGTCGCGTTGTTCGAGGATGGTGGTAAGAGAGATCTGTTGTATGGATTTTATAAGGATGCGGACGGTAGAACTTTTGTGGGCAACACAGAAGTGGAAATAGATGATGATGAATTAACCGTCGGCCCGAATAGGTACAAATTAACTTCCGGACTGCGCAAACTGCTCCTTTACGACAAGCCTAGTGATTACACGGAACAGGATTACAACAATTATGGCGACATTCTGATTGGGACCAACGCCATGAAGAGAAATAACGATGACAGAGAGACGAGACCTAAAGCCAGCAGAGGTTACAAGTGGACGAAAGTGGTGAAACCTATATGGAATTCGCATAAGAAGTTCGTCAAATCGGTGAGTGGTAAAGGGGTGGAAACCACTTTTCTTCCGAGCGATTCTGACGCTTTGTTTCAGAGATTGAGATTGTTGATGGCAAGTAGACGCACTGGTAACACAGGATTAGATAATGAGATAGTTAGCATATGCGACGAATTGTTACGACAGAAGGTTTTGAATAAAAACCATTATAAAAGGCTGATGAACGAATTGATATAAAATAAAAACAGTAAATTTTACACTAGAATAATAAAAAAAGTATTTAAACAACAAACGATTTACCAGTGAAAACAAAATATATTTTATAAAATAAAATATGTTGGTGATAAAGAACAGGGGATACGTTAGAACTTACGTTCAAGGTGGTTCTGGTATCGTCGATTCTATAATGCGAGCGTTCACGAGTGATGCAGGTAGAAAACTCGCATCGACCGCATTTGAGGTCGGTAAGAAGACGGCTTTGGATGCTGGTAAGAAAGCCGCTTCCGAAGCCAGTGGTAGGATAGCTTCTGTGGCTGGAAAGAGGGCAGCCGATGCGTTGATCGACAAGTTGATCAGTCCACCGGTGAAGCGAGCTGCGTTAGAGCGAACGCCGAAAAGTTGGAAAGATTTTAAGGATGCTGTGGTACCCATACAAGATTTAGCCAAAATGACAAGTGGATCTGGATTGAAGAGAACTCGCGACGGTGTAATATAAATAAATAATAATATTAAAAACTGAGTTTGAAAAAACATAAAAAATTGTGTTTGAAAAAATTCTAAAATAACAAAAAAAAAAAAAAATAAAACAAAGATGAACATTAAAGATATGTCTTGGAACGACGCCACGACCAAGAGGTCGAATAATGAGTTCTTTCCCAAAAGCATAAGAGGCTTGATAGTGGGAAAAAAAGTGAAGCTCCTCTCTCGACCATTTTGGACAGTGCGGCGATGGAATTGATGAAGAGAAATGCATCTTCGAACGTCGAGTGTCGATTTTATGAGAACACTAGCGACGTTCTGGATCCTAGAGAATTGAAATCGGAAGATAAGAATCTCATGATTTTCGACGATCTGCTTTTGGAGAGACAGAACTGATGCAAATCGTATTACGTTAGGGGTCGTCACAGCAACGTGGACTGTTTCTCCCTGTCGCTGAATTATTTTCGATTGCCCAGACAGATGATAAGGGAGAACGCTAATTTTCTATGTCTCTTTCGCCAAGATCTCAATAATCTCAATCACATCTACAGTGATCACGTCGCAAACGACATGAGCGCGGCGGAATTCAGGAGATTCTGTAAGAGGGTTTGGGATGGAGGACTTTACAATTTTGTCGTGATCGATTTGACTAGCGAATTTAATTGCAGAAAATATCAGTGTGGATTCGACAAGTTTTATGTTTCTGATGATAATAAGATAGAGCGTGAAAATAAAAAAAATATTAGAAAATAATAAATCTTCAAATAATTAGTTTTTGAAAAAATAAAAAAATAAAAGGTGTCACCATTGAAATGCCCAAACCTAACACCATCGTGAAGTTTGAAAATTGCAATAGAAGGTTAAAGGTACCATTCGTCGTGTACGCCGATTTCGAATGTTTGACGGCGAAAATGAGTTCCTGCCAACCTAACGCTCTTCAAAGTTACGTCGAAAGATATCAAAACCAAATACCTTCGGGCTATTGCATTTGCGTGAAATGTGCTTTCGACTCACAACATGACATGGGTCCCTTCATCTACACGAAACAGTGCGAAAACAACGACGTGGCTCAAAGGTTCGTGGAAGAGTTAGAATCGAAAATTCAAATGTTACACGATAAATTCAAAACTCCGGCGAAAATTATCATCATGCGAGAGAAGCAGGACGAAAATAACAGAGCCACAGAATGTCACATATGCAGACAATCGTTCGACGAGAATTTGGAGGAAAATAAGAAGGTTAGAGACCACGATCATTACACGGGTCTGTATCACGGTCCGGCTCACAGCAAGTGTAATTTAAAATATCGAGACGCCGTTTTCTCTCCAGTGATATTTCACAATCTCTTGGGTTATGACAGTCATCTGTTCATGAAAAATCTCGGCACCTCCCACGAAGAATTAAATTACATCGCAAACAGCGAAGAAAGATACATTTCCTTCACGAAATGGAAGGTCATGGAGAAGAAAAGAGTAATCGACGGAGAGACGTTGGAAGAAAATACGAAATCCATTCGTAGAAGCATACGTTTCATCGACAGTTTTAAATTCATGCCGACCGCTCTGGAAAAATTAGTTGATAACATGAGCAAGGATAAGTTTAAAATCACGAGCGAACATTTCGGAGAATGAGTAGACGTTATGTTGAGGAAAGGAGTCTATCCTTACGATTACATGAATGATCTAAAGAGATTCGACGACAGCGCACTACCTTCAAAAGAAGATTTTTATTCAAAATTATACGAATCTGACATTTCCAACAAGAATTACGAACATGCTAAAAACGTGTGGAAATCATTCGATATGAAAACCATGAGAGATTATCATGATCTCTATCTGAAGACTGACGTTCTGCTCTTGGCAGACATGTTCGAAAATTTTCGAGATGACTGTCGTCGAAATTACGATCTAGATCCCGCTTGGTATTTCACCGCACCCGGTCTGGCGTGGGACGCTCTGTTGAAGACCACCGAAGTCCAATTGGAATTATTATTGTGGCGAGAGGTGGCGTCTCGATGATCTCCCACAGATATTCTGAAGCTAACAATCCCTACATGAAAGAAGGTTTCGATTCGAAACGGTTGAATAAATACATACAGTATTGGGATGCTAATAATCTGTATGGTTGGGCTATGAGTCATCCTTTACCGATTGGAAATTTCAAATGGGTAACGGAACCGGAAGAGATGCAAAAAATGGAGAGACTATCCTTGCATTTTAGAAGTCAATTTGAACTATCCGGAAGAATTACACGATCTACACAATGATTATCCATTAGCTCCTGAACGAATGGAACCGAATGAAGGAGACAAAGAAAAACTCATTCCCAATTTATTTAACAAATGTAACTATGTCGTCTACAGTGAGAATTTGAAACAATACGTCGATTACAGGATGAAATTAGTCAACACACATCGCATCATTTGATTCAACGAAGAGCCTTGGATGAAAAAATACATCTATCTCAACACGAATCTCTGAATTCGAGCCGAGAACGATTTCGAAAAAGATTTCTTCAAACTCATGAACAACTGCGTGTATGGTAAATCGATGGCAAACATCAGGAAAAGAACTGACGTTCGACTAGTCACATTTGAGAAAGGGCTAAAAAAGTAGTGGCAAAACCCAATTACAAACACCGAACCATATTCAATGAAAATCTAGTAGCCGTTCACATGCAAAAGATGCACCTGAAGTTCGACCAACGGCATTATCTCGGACCGATCATCTTAGATATCAGCAAACGATTGATGTACGAGTTTCACTACGATTACGTCAAACAAAAATTTGGTGATAAAGCCAAACTACTGTTCACCGTCACAGACAGTTTAGTTTATGAGATAGAGACAAAAGATGTCTACCAAGATATATCTCCGGACGTGGCCGCATGGTTCGACACAAGCAATTATCCCATCGATCACCCGTCCAACATTCAATCGAACGACAACAAGAAGGTGTTAGGTAAATTTAAGGATGAGAGCGGCGGTAAACAAATCGTCAAATTCGTGGGCTTGAGACCCAAACTGTATGCTTATCGTCAAGAAGATGAAGAGAGCAAGAAGTGCAAAGGGGTTAAAGCGTGCATGGTGAAGAAAAACATCTGTTTCCAAGAGTATAAAGATTGTCTGTTAGGAAGTGGTCCGGTGTATAAGACTATGAAATTGATTCGAAGCGAAAATCACGACTTGTATACCGAAATAGTCAACAAGATTTTGCTGATGGCCGACAATGATAAGAGATTCATGTTAGACGATAAAATAAACCCTTTGGCACTCAGACATTGGACTTTAGATGATAGGATTTCAGATATGATTGAGGATGATAGGATTCCAGATATGATTAAGGATGATAGGATTCCAGAAAATCAAGAGGAATTAGACGGATTCAAGATTATGAAAATCGATAGAGACATCGAGAGAGTTAGTTTAAAAAGAAAAAGAAAAAAAAAAAAATAATGTCATTTTAGTGAATTATAATAAAATAAATAAATTTAAAAAAAAAATATACACATTTATGAATAAGAAAATAGAGATATCCGTAGAAGGTGTCGTCTTACCTAACGAACCCCTATCCAACATCGATCTGTCGAATGCGGCGAAGGATTTGAAAATCAAAGATTTTCTAGGCGTGTTTTCCAGAGATGCCGTGCCGAAGAGAAGACCTCGACAATCGGAATGCGTAATTTTAAATCTAGATGATTTATTGGGTGAAGGCACTCACTGGGTGGCGTGGTTCAATAACGGGAAGAAGAAGAATTAATATTTCGACAGGTACGGAATCTTGCCGCCGAAAGAAATAAAGAACTATTTCAACAAATCGATGGTTCGTTACAACACAGAAGGAGTGCAATCGCCAGATCAAGTGTTTTGCGGTCACTTATGTCTCTACGTTCTCAAGAGATGGTCTGAAGGAGATCGGTTTCAAGACATTCTCAATGATTTTCGTTAGAGAGAGAGATTTTTTTTATAGTATATAAAGGTAAAAAAATTATTTAAAAAAATTTAATCGAATAAAAACGAAAAAAATTAAATAAGTGAAATAATTCATTTTTTAATAAACTGCATTTGAAATATATTTTTTAAAAACAAAAATCTCAAAACAACATGCCAGTCGATAAATTTGGTAGAAGTGCCGACGAAAGTCGACCCAAAAAGAAGAGGAAGACGCTCGAAGTCGGCGATGGTTACGACGTTGCCAACTTGGACGAACGTTACAATCGGAGATACGAACCTTGAGAGGAACCTTTGAACATGAACGATAAGAAGCTCTACAATCTTCCTGAGCCGATAGATGCTGCGACTAAAAAATACGTCGACAGGGGGAACGCGGATTTCGAACGAATCATGCTAGATAATTACATGGATAAAGCCATGACCAACAATCTCGATCTGAAATCTAAACATTTGGTGAATGTCACAAATCCCATAGATCCCACTGATGCCACGACCAAGAAATACATGGACGACTCTCACTTGAGATTCAGCGAACATCTGAGAAATAGATACGTTCAGAAAACGATGCACTTGGAATTGAACGCCAATTCTAACAAGATAACGAACGTGGCCACTCCCACGAATCCCAAGGACGTGGCGACCAAACACTATGTAGATCTGGAACAGAGAAAGTCTGATGGACGAGAAATGAAATCGGATCTGAATGCAGGATTCAACAAGATATTGAATCTGTCGAAGGTCGATGACACGGATGCGGACTCAACTGCGGTCAACAAGGGCTATGTAGATTCTGCTGTGATATGATCACAAGAATACATAGAATTGCAAGTGGACGATCTCTACCTGAACAAACAATCTGGCGGAACCATGGAGGGTGGTATGAACATGAACGGTGAGAATTTATTTGGACTCAATCACGATCCCGAATTCGATTCCAGTGCCGTCAGCAGGAAGTACGTGGACGACAACTCGGTCTGGAGAAAGGGCAACATCATGGAAGGTAAACTAGACATGGGCGGACACGTGCTCACGAATCTACCGGATCCCGTGAACATGACGGACGCCTGCACCCTGATTTTGGTGGTGGAAAGACTCAAATATGCTAGAAAATTGATTACCATGTGGGCCGAGGAGGCCGGCATGTTAGAGGAGGGAGAAACCGAGTGGTCTTTCGGAAATGGAGGTAGCAGATTGAAAGACAGGATTAATTTCATTACGAAAACCAATAATCCTGAAGCCGCCAGTTCCGTGGTGAGTCTACTGATCAAACTAGATACTTTGAACAAACAGTGAATGCGTGGAAATAATTAATTAAAAAAAAATAATGAGTGATTATTAAAAACAAAAAAGAAGTAATGAGATTTAGGAAGATGTTCAATCTCTCTAGATCTCATTACTTTTATTGTTTTTTTTTGGTTTTGTTTTAATACGTTATTTCTCTTAATGTTTCATCTCGTGAAATTGGATCACCTATCTCGAAACACGCATCGACATCTATTTTAGCATTTCGAAGAGCTTTTATAAATTCTTGAAAAGCAGTCGGTCCTCTATACGTCAACGTGTCTAAAAGTTTTCTGGTCTTATCTTCTATCAAGATTTTATTTTCAATTTCACATCTCATATAATCGGTCAATATCAAAGGTTCTGTTTCGACTAAAGTGTCTAGAATTATTGCTAACGAATCTTGCGAAATATTTTTAATCAAAACACGTCTGTTTCTTCTTAAGTATTCTCTTTCTTTATCATTCATTTTTATAATAATTTTTTTATTTATATATTTTTTTTTCACACACGTCTCTCATCGAATGATCGACATCTTATTTCCATCCGATTCGAATTGTAATTCTCTGTCTGACAGGACCAGGGCGAAGGCTTTATTTTTTCTTGGCATGTTCCTATCGAATTGCATCTTGATCTGAATGTCTAAGACTCTACTCTTGAGTCGTTCACTCTGTTTAATGACGTCGAATACGAACATGGGATACATCGACTTGTATTCGCCGGGAGATATGTTAGGGTTGCTCATCAATTCATCTAGACCGTGATACTTCTTTCTAAAATCAGCGGCGTCGCCGTACAGTCTGCAGAAATCATTTTTGTCGAACGACGCATTGTAATCGATTGCTGGATATCTCGTGGCGTTCAGAAACACTTGCATGTTTCTCAAATGGCAGTGATCGAACAGCGACACATTCTTTTTCTGAGACCCGTCCCTATCGGTTAGAAACGCAATCACAGTGAAACGCGGTCTCTCAGAAGCGGATTTCACCATCAATCTCCAATCGAAGTGATTCGTGGAGGGTGGAATGCTAGCCGTGTCGCACTGTCTCATTCTAAATCCCACAGGTAATTTACTCTTGGATTCTATGATCTTGTAGAGACACGTTTTTTCCACGACTGAAGGCTCCACGTGTGGAACGAACCACAATATCTTCTGTAGAGTTAACTTACCCGCATCGGTCGCAGGCAGTCTCACTATCGCGTCATCGTTTCCTTTTCGAATCAACGTCAGATTGTGTTTGAATCCGAACATTATCTTGTTGTAATTGTCCGCGAATCTGAAGATGTGTTTCAAAGGGATCCTGAACGAAAACGTTCCTCTAGGTCTGGACGTCTTGACGACGTAGTCGAATATCACGGCGGCGCCGGCGCTATCAGGGCCGAGGGTGTCTTTCATCCACAACTGATTAAGTCCTCTGGATTTCGAAAAATCATCAGGATACATCAAGAGTCCGAACATCGTGGTGGCCTGACCGGGATGAAACACAGATTCTATCTCTTGTCCGGATAGCATGTATTTTATATTACTGAATAGATGCATGATTGCATTATTGGCTAGAGTAACCGTGTCGTCATCGGCGTAGTCGCTCCCATCTTCCTTGTTGAGACGTCCCTGCACCACTATGTAACTCTTGCTAGGATGGACGAATAGATTTTGAGTTTCGACTTTGATTCTTATCTCTCCCGCATTGTTCAAACTCGTTCCGGTTACCGGTTCGTATTCGTGGACCTCATATTCTTGAATACTTTCATCTTTCACTATGCTTTGTGCTATATCTAGTATATTTGCCATTTTTAAAGTTTTTTTTGTTGTTTTTTTTGTTTATTAATTAGCTTGCTTTTTTTTATCTAAAAATAGTTTTAATTATTTTTTATTATTATTTTTCTCTCCTATATATGTGTGTAAACAAGAAAATGTTAAAGAGAGTAAATAAAAGAAATTTGTTTTTCTTTATCAAAACTTTGTCTTCTGTAATTGTTGTTCGTAAAACTTTCCGATGATCTCTTCTCCATCCAAAGCTTCGATTTCGTAAGTCACCGGATTGGTGTGAAATATTTTGATTATCACGAAGATTTCCGAGGTCCATCGAGGAGTATAACCCTTTTCGAAGTGCTTCTTATAAGCGTAGATTCTCACTCGATCACCGACTGCAAATTTCGACATTCTAGACTTCTTACTAATCTTAGATCTCTCAGGATATAGATTCGTGTAGACCCGTTTTTCGTTTCGAGGATCGCTAGCTTCCGCGGGAGTCATCTTGATCGATCTGTGTCACGTGTTGTTGTAATCTTTGACCAGACCATTCAGAGCGTATATGTATTTCTTGGTTGAATTTGCCGTGAAGTATCTATGCATCTTTTCCTTCATCGTTTGATTCCAACGTTCCACCATGCTGGCTTTCTCTTCATTTTCGATCGAGTAGAGGTCGACCAATCAACAAACGTGCTTGTTGTAGAATTCCTTTCCCTTATCCACCCACAATTTATTCGGTTTTCGAGAAGACAAATCGAACACGCTCTTCAGAGCCTCGGCGACGCAAGGTCCTGATTTATTCTTCAATGTTCTGATCCAACCGTATTTGGAAAACACGTCGATGACCGTCAATAGATATTTGACACCCTTGTTCAACCTCGAAAACGATCTCATGTCGACCAAGTCGGCAGACGAAATATCATCCAAACCCTTCACGAACACCCTTCTCTTTCGAAATTTACGCACGATGGGTTTGTGTAACCCCTCGGCCAATTCGCTCGTCAATAATCATTTCTTCTTCTTTTCAGATGCGCTTTTTTTTTAATGTCCCATCCGAATCGACGTTTCGCACCGATCAGATTGCCGACCAGCGATCGCAGACATCGTTGCAAATCTTGGTGTCGGGATGTCCGGCGTAGCACAGATCGTGATCATACGTGGCCGCATCCACCCTATTCACAGGTTTGCTCCAAGATTTAGGAGTCAGATCGGCGTTGAGTCTCTTGTTCAATTTCGTTCCAGGTCCCGTGAAACTGTGACCAGGCAGATGCATTTCGAAAGGTAGATTATTGATCATTTTATTCACGCTGCCTTTACCTTTGCTCGCGTTCTTTTTTTTTGATGAATCGAGTCTTGATAGAACCACACACATCGCAAATTCCGCAAAGCATCTGTCTGTCGTTTTTAGTTCGTACTTCTCAAGAATTACTCATCTCGGTAACTCTCCTACACTTTACGCAATACATTTTTTTTTTGAGAGTTATTTAAATTAATTTCGTTTTTATTTTATATATAAATTTAATATTTCTTTTTTAAAAATTCTGTTCTTATTATATATATATTTTTTTTTTCAATCGCTGCTCTTGAGTTCTATCATCCTCCTGAATTCCTCCCTGGCCTCTTTCCTCCCTTTTTCCATGAGAGAATCCTTCATCTCTTCCTTGATGATCTGACGAGTCTTGATTCTCACGGCTTCTTTCATGGCTTCGTATTTCGTTTTCTCGCCCAATATCGTGAAGTATTCTCCGTCCGATATCCTACCGTCTTTCAACGCCATCGAGATCATTTCAGATATCGTGTCGATCTTGGAGTCGGCCAAGACGCGAATCTTGTCGTGTTTCCTCGCCTTCAGATATAATTTCCTACTCAAAAAGTTTCCAAGCGTGCTAAACAATCCGGCGGCGAGAGCCACTCCTTCTACGGTCAACACGATCGGAATGCCGACCGCGGTCGACAACAATCCGATGCCGGCCACGTGTAAACCCATGGAAATCGTGATGAGTGTCGTGTCTATCGCGTTGACGAATTTCAGGAAATGCGAATACTTCTTCTTGAGAGAACGACGAGAATCTCTCTCTCGAGTTAGATACGCTTGGATTCTACTGATTTGATCGATGCGATACCTCTCTCCTCTTTCCTTTTCTTCTAGCGATGGTGCCGTCGGCAAAACGCCGTTCGGCTTCTCGTCCTCGTCGTCATCTAATGTCGGATACAATTTATTTCTGGTTCTCATTTTTGTGTTGTTTTTTTCTTTCTAATATTAGATAAAAAAAATTATGTGTGTATTTATTTTTTATTTTCTATTCTCCCTTATTTTATATCAACGAGAAACACTTAGACGTATGCTTCATTGAACAATAATTTCATGATGCATCCCTTGTCTTCTAAAGTCAGACTTCTACGCACCAATTTCAGTTCTTCCGAAACTGTGGGCTTGTCTCGATCCTTACAGAAGAGTAATCTCTTCCAAAACGCGATCACTTCGTCGATTTGAACGCGTTCAAACGCCGGTTCAAAATACTTGACGACCATATCTTCCCTTTCCATCGTCAGACACGAATGATTCTCGTGATCGAAGTCTAGGTGATCCTGACATCCGACGCATCGTTCTAACAAGAGGCGACTTAGTTGTTCATTCATGCAGAATGCGTAGGCTCTCATCAGCATTTTAAAAAGAAACCTTGCTCTAATAGTCGGGGAAGCGTTCATGATTTACGTATTTTTTTTATTATCTATTCGATTTGATATATTTATTTTTTTAAATAACTATTTATTTATATTTTTTTTTCTCTCCTATATATATCAATCACTTTTTTTATTTCCTCGACCTTCAATTTGATAGGTCACGTAACCACCTTCTCGAAACTTCGATTTTTTTGATGGGCGTGACCCCACCCCCACGACGAGGGGAGATAACTTTGTATGATTAAGTTTATGAGAATCAAGCAATCTGATTGGTTAATTAGCAGGTCACGTGACCACCTTCAGAGCCTCAAAAGCCGTTTGCCGATTCTGGGACACTGGTCCAGAATCGGCAAACCGTTTTTTTTATGCTGGTCTAGAACCGGCAAAGCGTTTTTTTCGCGTTCACCAACGATAGATTGAAGGTCTAATCCACGATGGGAACGTAAACAAAGATTTTTATGTAAAATAAAATGTACAATTTCGTACATTTTCACTTTTTTTACATTCGACACGTTCGCCAACGGGTATTTGAACGTTAAAAGTGCGTTCTTGGAGTCTCAAAATAACAGCCGATTCTGGGACACCATAAAAACGACATTTTTTGCGAACAAGCATGCGATTTAACACTGAAACCTACGATGGTAAACGCACCATGTTTCATGTACCGTACAGTACATGTACCAAGTGGTCCAGAAACGGCCTATATTACCTACTTGCATCACTAAAAATTGAATGCTAATCTTGGTAAATTTATTTGATTTGAAATAAATACTGTTTAAACAGAGCTGGTTCCATCTCAGGGACAAGATCAGAACCAGTTTTGGTTCTAAAGAGAACCTATATTTTTTGCAGTGTGATATGACTTTGTTGAAATCTTTTAAGACTATATTCTTTCAACTGCTTAACCCTTTACCCAACGTAACGGCCAAAACCCGCCAGCGCTATTCTCAAAAATCCCCAATTAATTTTCACTATTTTTTTCTTTTTTTGTCTCAAAAACATAGGTTATGACCCCTCGTTGGAACGAGCTCGTCGAGCTCGTTCCAACGAGGGGTCATAACCTATGTTTTTGAGACAAAAAATGAAAAAAATAGTTACTCAAGAATTTTTTTTGCAATTGTCGTCTGCTTTTCACGTTAGGTAAAGGGTTAATTGGTAAATTTCTCAGTCGATTTGTTAGGTAAATGGTTAAGTTGCACACAAACGGCAATTTTCATTTAAATAAGACAGGTAACTCAATATTGCATTAAGACACATTTGCTTTGCTTCTTCGATGGGTTTTGGTTCTACTTGGAACCAAATTTGGCGCGGATTTCTCCGAGTGTATGAATTTATTTGTGGATAAATACATGTGGTGATCGTGACTCACGATATATCCATCTTCTTACGTAGCATGTACCGCACTCCCAACAGGTTGGTCATTCCAGGTTCCAAACTTCTCAAATCAGGTACAACAACGCTTCAATTGTATTACTGACTGTGACGGTGTGTGTGACACAAGGTCGAGTATCAAGTTTATATTGTCTCGTAAGGAGGGGCAATACTACCCGTAAGAGCACATTATGCCCCCCCCCCCCCCCCCCCCGGGTGACCATATTGAGAACTGAGCTGTAAGCAGATAACCAAAATTGCCAAGCCATCAGCCAGACTCTGTAAAGGAATTCGATGCAATGGAAGAAGGATGGAATAATTTAAAAAATTTAGAAATTTATCAATTTGAAGATGACAATCTGAGAACCTAGTAACGTCTTCTGACACACAGTCATGTTTCCATATATTCGTAATGATAGGGGCCGTAGGAAGGCGGCCAATCTGGCCATGTTGTCTCCCAAAAAGAATGCTATTTATTTGCATCTTTATTTTCAACTGATGTGAGAAAATTGTAACCTTTGTGTTCTGTTGAATAAATTGACTTCACTTTACTGTTTCCTTGGCGAAATAAATATTTACTGATTGGTATATATCGATAACTGGAGAGCGAAAGAATATCTGTATATCTTTATGAGTAAAAGGAAAAAGAATAAATCAACATTAGTTTGGCGATCAGATAGCCTGTGATAGCGTCAATTACTAACAGAATTAAACAGGTGGTTAGGGCCCTGAGAAGCTTCGAGATTCGATTCGATTCCTTTCACTGAAATATAGCCTGCTATATATAGTCATATCGTCGTCTCATAGTTCAGATGGACATTGGACATAAGTAATGTTGAAAATAGAGACTGAACGTAATTTCCGCTATATTAACATAAATATCGCCCGCACCAATGCCACCACCCATGCTAATCCAATCTCACCAGTCTCTGCCACTATTGGAAGCAAATTTAAAGTTTCCAAGCAATCTCGACGATGAGCTGTTGCTAGCGGCTTGTCTCGTGCAGTACCAAGTAGTGGCAAATCTCGCATTCGTTTCTGTTTTTGAACTGTAACCCATACTGCGTAATATTCCAGCTACATCATCAAGGCATGCCTTCGACGAAGGCTTGCCTTGATGATGTAATTGGAATATTTTATCAGTCGGATTACACAAAAAATCAGGGTTTACAGCACCCCGTCCCCAGTCGGTCATCTTCAAGGCGCACCTGATTCGATTCGGGGTCAGATTGGTTTTCGAATAATAGACCTGATTCAATGCGACATTCGATTCGAATTGAAAATGTGCGATTCGCATGGCTCTGCTGGGGGCTTAGGAGCTTGTCAAATAACCAACACTCGAGTGATAATTTGACTAGTCTCTCCCCTCACAACACGTGGTTACCTGTGTTCCTGCATACAAAAAGTCCATTGATGCACATTTTCTAATACACGCTGATGTTGTTAACGCTTTGTTGTTTTTTTGTTCAAAACCCTTGATCGCACGGTTCGTTTTGTCTTTGAAACATCCAAGATATTTTCCTTCAGTGACTTCTGAAAACAAAACAAAAAATAACTGGTTGGAGTACTGGAGATCGATTTTACTGATTCGAAAAAATCAGTTCGTCGGTCTGTTTGCTATCGGTTTACAAGTCAATATTCAATTTTTTACCACAGAAATAAGCTTTGGTGATGCACATAAATATTGCCCCTGCGAAAGTGTTTGCAACTGATGTCATCAAAATACTTCATTCAGTACTTTTTGTATTTGTGGAAGCACCCAAAATGATTTATAGAACATGTTTTCGAGATAACATTTAGAAATTTCGACTTTTAAAGTTGAAGTTACGAGACTTTATATCGAAATTTCGATAGAAAATTCGACTTTTGATATGAATATTTCGAATTTTTATCTCCAAATTTCAAGTCGAAATTTCTACTTTTTTACTGGAGTTTTTTATTATCTCGAAATTGCGAGTTTTCAAAACGAAATTTGGAAATAGAGATGAAAAGTAGAAATTTCGAGATACAAGGCCAAACATTCGACTTAGGAAGTCGAAATTTCGTGATAAAATCTCGAAATTTCGACTTAAGATTTTTTACATGTGACTTGGACGCTAGCTTAGGTATTAGGGTTGTGACATTTTTTATTGCATAAATTATATCCGATGGACACAATTTTCACGTCGGAGACTCATACAAAGTGTAATATTGAAATCTTGAGATAATACACAGTTCGTCACTTAGGCGAAAAGTGTAGTTGTGATTTCAGAATAGTGAACACAAGTAAATATATTACTCAAAGTTTGCTAAGCACCAAGTACACCCAACTACCTCTTTTACGATTTAGTTGAAATATTGTAATGAAAAGTGTATATAATTTTTATTTAATTATATCTTTAATGATTTAAGCATAGAAATTAAGATTTATTTGTGTTTGACATTATTTTTTAGCTTTTGTATACGATAATCATGGAAAATGGATATTTTTAGTACAAGAGGAAATTTTTTCAATATGCCAAAAAGTTGACGAAGCGAACTGGTATGGGTTCAATATCGAGTATGAGACCCATTACTGTTAATTAAAGCTTGACAACGCCTTCCCATTCTCCAATCAGGTTCCTGGTGGTCCTTTGTGGAATGTTGTTCCATTCTTGGACCAGCATGGCACCAAGCTCCTCGACACTTCTTGGCTGGACTGGGCGGGCTGAAATTGCAAGCTGCAACTCATTCCAGACATGTTCGATTGGATTGAGGTCAGGGGATCTTGCTGGTCAGTCCATACGTTCAATCTCCTCCCTCTGTCGGTACTCCCCGACAGCATGGGCAACATGAGGACGGGAATTATCGTCCATCGGAATGAATCTATCACCCACTGCACCTGCATACAATCTGACGTGGACATCCAGGATCTCATCAATATACAGTTGTGCAGTCAATCTACAACGTTCAAGGACACATAGCTCTGCACGTCCATCTCAGCTGGTGCCGCCCCAGACCACGATTGACCCTCCACCATACAGGTCATGCTCAGCAATGTTGGCTGCATGGAATCGCTCTCCTGGTCTTCTCCATACCCTAGAACGCATATCTGTGTGGTCTTGGCAGTTCCTTGACTCATCTGTAAAAAGGACAGGTCGCCAATCTTCTCTGGTCCATCCAACGTGGTCCATGGTCCATTCATATCGTGCCTGGCGGTGGTTCTGGGACAGCTGAATGCGAATACATGATCTTCTCGATCGGAGACCACCATCGTGCAACCTCGCCCGGGTAGTCTGCGTCGAAACATTTACCCCGACTGAAAGTCACTGCGAAGCTGGGTTGCTGTGTCAAAGCGGCTCCTACGGGCCTGAATGATCAAAAACCGGTCTTCAGCTGCAGATGTTGCCCTGTCTCTGCCACCACCATGTCGTCTGACTGGTGTGCCATACTACTGAAATCTTGCCCAGGCTCTGGTGATCACCGTAGGGTACACACCAAGGGCTGCACCAACCTGACGATGAGTAGCCCCTTGCTCCACCATCCCTACATCCCGCCACATTTCTGCTTCAGACAAATGTCTTCTTACATTTCCATTTGCCATATTCAGTCATTAAATCACAAGGGTTTGTGTTGAAATGAAGATTGAATACCGTACACATGTCATGTACATGTAGACAGTACACGAAAACATCATGAAAATCAAGGTGTACATGCTTTCCATGACTGTCACGGAACGTCTGACTGACAAGAGAGCTAATGAAAACACTTGGGACCGTCTCAATACATTCCCCAATCATATCCACCAAAAATATCGCAAATATGTCACAAGCAAATTTCACAATGATGTGTCAAATATTTGGTGCATATCAAACTTTGAGTGGTATATAATATCAGCCGAGCAGTGATGCACGAACAGTATTTTCGAAACAACAAATGATATTGTATTTTGTCGATCCACGCTAATAATGAGCCAAAGTGAACATCAAAGAGTGGTACGGATATTTCATGTCATATTTTTTTTTTGGGGGGGGGGGTAGGGTTTAACAACACTTTAGACAGCCAAGGCCACCTCATGTCGAACTGATTTACGGTTGGAGTACCAGAAGAGAATCACCGAGCAGCGGCGTACAACTGTCAGCCTCCGTAACGTACTAACTCTGCACATGCATGTGGGCCCATCAGGACTAAGTGTCTTGCTCAAGGACACAACGCAGTTGCCCCTGACGGGAATTGAACCGTGAACCTTTCAGTTTGAAGTCCAATGTCGTAACCACTGAGCCACCGTGCTCCCACACCTGTTAGCAAATTTGGACAGGTTAGTGTTACAGAATACACAAGGTTGTAGACAGGAGATGGGTGTAACACGGGTAATGTGACCACCACCCCAATTTCAAAAAATGACCACTCGTGGTGAACATTAGCCCAGACTTAGACCCGGGTGAGGCAAAAAATTACGGCTACAAGATGGAAATTTTTACATTTTCAATCTTTGGGACCCACCACACCCGGAATGCAAATTTTTGCCAGTCATGTCTTGGACACCCACCCCTCCCGCACAGTTTTTCCTCGTAGCCAATTGGAATTTGGGGACCCACCCCCAATTTATAAAATCTGTTTATCGAAGTATTCAAATTACCTAAATAAAAAAAATAAATACTTTTCCCAAACATGAAAGGTGCCGCAAACCAACTTGTCCGATATCCCAGCCCTGCTCTTGGACATCCAAGGCATCCCTAGCCACAGATGGCCCCAAAACAATCTCTCTGCATATAAAGCCACAACGGAAATGCCGCATCAGACCCCCAGGTAACCACTGGAACCCGCCCCCACCAACTGAATTGCAAATACACACCCATTCATGTTCCAAGCAACACAACCCTTACCCCGATGTACAACATGTCTATGCTGTTCAGACAACAGTCGAATCCCACCACCAAGAAGCCATGCCCAAAACATATTGTTCCCACCTGCACTCTAAAATCAGTTGGGTTAAAAATTAACCCAAATCGACTGGGTTGAGTGAATATGAACCCAATTGGGTTCATATTCACTCAACCCAGTCGATTTGGGTTAATTTTTAACCCAACTGATTTAAGAGTGTGGATATCTTCGACTGTCCACAAGAAATAGTTGTTTTTCATTTCATTACTTTTCGGTTAAATGTTTAGTTTGTAAGAGACCTAATACTGAAGTTCTTTGACCCATGCCAGGGTGGATTGTCTGAGATGAATTGCCTCTTATTTATTTTTTTATATTAGTATCACTAGAATCATATTTACCTTGAAATTATACACGTTTTCCACAATCAAGATTTTTATTCTTAGTAGGGGAGCCAGGAGCACTTTTTGGGGTTGAACCTGACACGGAAAGATATACTTTGCAGACCTTATTTTTCTGTTAGATGAACTTATTATCTTCTAAAATCAAGAGGCCTGCTCGGTCATTTGGATTGCAAAAAAAAAATATAAGCCAAAAAGTGATGCACCCCGGGTCCAAAATCAGACGAAAAATGAAAAAGCCTGAATTACTAAATAATGTAAAATTACATCATCAAATTATCTTTTTCAAATAATAATTTGATGCATTTTGATGTAGTATAACATCCCGAAGCATAGTATGGATGAAAAGTTGAATAGAATCTTTGAAATATGGAAAATAATACCATTTTTTATCAAAATTTGCTCAATTTATCTGACATTTTTTGTTTGCGCTCTTCTACTTTTATGCTACGTTTTTGTCCAAATTCAGACTAGAGTAATATAATATATATACCAAAATAATCCCCAACACCTCTGCAAACTGGTACACATATTTAACAGCTATAATACTCTATGTATTGTGCCACAATATTCACTAACTTAAGTCTACCCCCAATTCATTTTTGTGTAAAACTGAACAGTTCACTGATGCTAGAGCCTCATTGTTGTATTTTTATTGCTCTTGATGTTGAATAATATCCAGAAGCATAATATCACTCAAATTTGTGATAAGTTTGTTATACATTAATGTTGATAATTTTTTCCAGACTTTCGTGTCTGCTTTTCTGGTGTGCTAAGGACCGAACAAAATCGGTTATGAACATCCCGCATTTTTTGTATAGAACAGCAGCTTAAATAGAAACATACTACTCTAATACTGATATTGTACCTTTATTTAATATTGTACTTCATGCAAAGTTTTTTCCAGCATTCTGTGTGTATTATCCAAAGATCATCTTACAGTGAGATACTAGATATTGTTCTGATGTCATAGTCACTGATAGTTTTTCCGCTTTTTTTAGGTAAACATTAACATGGAATCATCCAGTGCATCACGGAAACGTTCCAGTCCTCACACGGATTATACACAATGTATTATCTGCCAAGCGCCATCCCTGGAAACATTGCAAAGACTAACAGAAAACGGTTATCCAGCTCTAGTATTTGCGGTACAGAAACGTGATGATTCTGTTGCACATTGCCTTTGTGAAGCAGTTGCTAACAACACTTTGCTTTTAAAGAATCCCTTATATCATGCAAAATGCTGGAATTTATACACTAACCGAAAAACTGTAGAACAGAAGTGCCGAGCAAAAGTGGGAAAAATTGCAGAAATTGAAGGGGACCAGTCAGCTCAAAATGGCTCACATAGACTTACAAGAAGATCATCACAAACTGGCCCAATCTTAAAACTCAAAGAAGAGTGCTTTGTGTGCTGCAAGTCTCGTGACAAAAAGGGACAAAGACAGCTAACACTTGTGAGTACGACTGATAGACAGATGTCAATATTGTCAAAAGCAAAAGGGCTGTGTGATAACAAGATGTTGAATCTACTTCAAGGAATGGAGATTCGTGTGTTGACATGATCGCCAATGATTTTAGATATCACAAAACATGCCTGAATACTTACCTCAACAAGAAACCACAAGAAACCCTGCTCAAATCTCAAAATCCATATGAAGCTGGATTTATGTGGCTTTCATCTTATATAAATGATGCAGTATCAGAAAACAGTGAATGTATTTTTTTCCTAACAAAACTACGTGACATGTACAGAGAATGGTTGTCCAATCATGGAATTGAAACTGCATCCTTATACAGAACATCAGCTCTTAAAAGGCGCTTGCAAACTTTTTACGAGTCCTCGACAGATTTCAGAATAATGATACTACCACGCAAAGGTGAATCAAGTGTGCTGTGTTCAAAGGATCTTCGCATTGGAAAACTACTATCTGAAGTCGCAAAGCAAAAGCAGAATCACCGAGAGAGCGACTACATGGAAAAAAGTGATGATGATGATGATGAAGTCGAAGCTGATTCCACAGATAATACCATGAGGATTCATTCTTATCATGCAGCCAAATCACTGAGGCGTGAAGTCAGAGACATTGCAAAACAGGAACGAAAAGACCTGAAAACATTCCAGTCACAGAGTGAAAGAGATGAAGATCACATTGATGAGCCTTCATTAGAAATTTCTTATGATTATGCTATGAAACGATCAGGAATAAATCTTTACAACCATGTTGCATGGTTAATTACTGATGCCTCTCCAGAAACGAAAAGTAGTGGAAGAGTCGATCTTACTTCAAAACAACATGAACAAGTTCTCAATCTTTCACAAGACATTAGTGCCGCAGTATCTGGCTTTCCAACACCAAAGCATGTGGGTACAGCTCTTCATATATTGAAACAAACTAGAAGCAAAGAGACAATCACAATGCTCAATAAATTTGGAAATATCATCAGCTACCTGGATGCACAGAGATATGTAGCCACTATTGCACAAGCAACCGAAGAGCAAACAAAAACAGATGGGTTTTTCACACCTTCACACCTCAAACACGGTCTTTTCACTCACTGTGCAATAGACAACTTAGATTTCCATGAAAATACGAAGGATGGAACAACTATGCATGGAACAACACATGCTATTTATCAATACCCCACTTCTGATGAGCTAACACTTCCGTCTACTGCATCTGCACCTCTCAGAAAAAGAAGAAAGTCGACTTCTCTAACAGTAGACAACTTTGTCACCAAAGAGAGTAAATTGACGCTGAAGGCCAGGCAAAACAGTAGGTCTCTCCACGGAACACAACTTCGATCACAAAAGCTAATGGATTTTCACCACAACACATTTTGGCACATGCTGGGAATGAAAGCTGTGCAATCTGAAGATATAGAAAATCCTTTAAAACACTTGACATGGAATGCATTTAATAAGATTTTGATTGAACAGCATGTTCCAGCAACAGTCATAGGATATGAGCCATTCTTCCCACAATCACCAGCAAGTCTTGATGTTGTGCAATCATCTGTCGATTACTGTATGAAAGTCACAAGCAAACTGGGACAGGAACACTGTATATTGACATGCGATCAGGCAATATGTGAAATAGTTTTGGGTTTACAGAAGAAAAATCCTGCAAGATATACGACGCTCATACTCCACATGGGAGGGTTTCATATTGCATGTAATTTTATGGGAGCAATTGGTCATTTGATGAAATCATCTGGAATAGAGGACATATTGGTTGAAGCTGGAGTGTATGGTCCAGGAACAGCAAACAAGATAATGGCTGGAAAGAATTATTATGGCATGTTGAGAGCTCACAGTCTGATCTTATCAGCCTTGCTTGAATTGCCTTGACTTGCACTGGAGTTCATTCCAGCAGTGGTTGATTTACCAAGCCGATAAAGAAACGGATGATCTGGAGTGTGTTGCACACTTCCGTGAACACGTAAACGACTTTGTTGAATCTGTATCACAGTCCGATTGAGATGCATCAAAAGAACTGCTGCAAAAACTATTTGTGTTTGATGGCAGAGTGAATCGATTGATGACACAGTTTCATGAATCACGTTGTTCATCTCGCACTTCTAAATTTTGGCTTATGTATATGGACATATTTAGTGGCTATGAAACAGCTTCCAACAACTGCACCTTATGTCTATGAAGCCTTCAGGAGAGGTAACTTCACAGTCCGCCAGACCCCTGGAAACTTCAATGGAGTCTGGTCGGATATGGCATTGGAACAAACGTATAACTGTGATGCAAAGACTCAACTCTTCAATGGAATCACACAGCAGCCTCAAACCATCGACAAAGCACTCCCTATCATGACTTCTATTTCAGAACAAGTGAAAACCATGGTGCACTTGAACCCATCGTGACACTGTTGAGACGGAAATAGCATTAATTAGGGAAATTTCCAATGTTGTACAAACAAAGATGATTCACCCGTTTCGTGAAGAAATAGATGGCTTAGTGAATATATCTAATGGAAAAAAGGTGTTGCTCTCTGGATCTAGCAAATAATTGGACAAAAAGCTCTTTCTATGGCACAGTATTCGAGAAAAAGCTCTGTTGGATCAGTGAAGCAGCAAACATTTGTGGACAAGGTACAAAAACTTTTGTCAGTCGTTCAAAAGTCCAAAAAGGTTTATGAAGAGGAAAGAAATGTTGTTCGACACCTCTTTTTTGCAAAATTTGGGCTATAGTGAGAAAGTAAAAACATTCAGCCATGAGTGGACTATGTATCCATCATCGCTCTTTGAACCTGATACACAGTTGTTGAGTGGTTATGCAATGCGAGGGGGAAATAAAGCAGAGTACCTGGTCGGCATAAAGAAACAACTTGGTGATTCATGGACAGAGGTGGATCAGCTCCCAATTTTTAATCAGAGAACACACTTGATTGTGCAAAAAAATTGTGATCTGAACTGTGAAACATTTGAGGAACTACAAGTGAAATATCTTGAAGCTATACTGGCAAAAATGCACCTTAACTGTGACATTATAAGTGTTGTTGGGGACAGATATGATGTGGAACCAGAGAAAGGCCTTAAGTTGGAAAAAAGAAGCAAACGTGAAAGGCTCTGTACACCCAGCAAAGCCTACGACGTACACGAAAATTTACCAATACCACAATGGAAGCCATTCCCCACAAATAATTCTAACAAAGCAGCACTGCTAAACTTTCTTGCTGAATCATGGATAAAGAACCATGCATCACTCCCACAGGGGATTACCCTCTTTCTCGGGGGAATGTTAAAGGATTCAGGAAGAGCTGTTGCCTTGACATCATGCGACGTAGTAGATGTTCCTGAACTGTCATGCAGACCACATGAAGAAGCTGATTCTCGTATTTTTGTCATCTTTATTATGTTGCAGAGGCATTCGACTGCCCCCGTGCTGTGGTGCAAGCAATAGACACAGACATTTTTGTTATGGCTTTATACTACACAGTTCGCGTACCAGGATTACAAGAACTGTGGATTCATAAGCTGCAGACTTTTCTGCCATGCCACCAAATTGTTCAGCAAATTAAAAGTCTTGTTAACAACAGAGATGTTCTATTGGCAACTTCTGTGTTACTCAGTGTCCATATTTTAACTGGATGTGACACCGTCAGTTACATTTACAGACGAGGAAAAAAACGTGCTGTAGAAATTGCTTTCCAGTGTATGGATCAGTTGAAACCATTGGTAGACTATGGCACATGTGATACCATAAGTCCCATTGGTGATGACATATTTAATGCTGCAAGGATTTTCTTTGTAAAACTTTATCGAACACACGACTTCAATGGAGATTTAAATGCATTACGAGCACATCTATTTGTCACGACCAAAGGAGATCTTCGTAATCTTCCTCCAACTGAAAGTGCATTTCATTTTCATGTTCTGCGAGCTCTCAACCAGATGGTTGTCAGTAAACGTGCTCACCAATGATATCCTGTGTTACCGGACCCTTTAAAGCATGGTAGACGGCTTCAAGCTGGGATTCTTGTGCCAATCATGATTGATATGGACCCCAAACCAAGCATAACAGGGCAATCAAAATACTGTGGATGTTTTAAGAGCCACTGTCGGCATGACTGTTCTTGTGCTCGCGCTAATGTGAAGTGTGTAATAGCTTGCCGATGTGCCGGAGATCCAAGTAGATGTTGTCGTGTTCACGATGACAGTGATAATGATGAAATGTGAATGAATAAGGCGTTACTTCCATGCCACTGAAATGTAAAATAAGATTTGATAAATGCAATTACCCTTTATGTTGGTATTTACTACACTGCTGTACTAAAACAAAAATGAGATACTGTACTTGGGGAGTGGTATTCCACTAAGAGCTCACCAATTCCTCATCAAACACTGGTTTGTCTTGTGTTCAAACTGTACGTTTTAATATGCAAACATGCTTTGCTGGAAAGCTGATTCACTACTCTGCTGATTTCTACATTTTTCCCATGATCAGCATTATAATAAAGTTATAACATCAGTGAACTGTTCAGTTTTATGCAAAACATGAACTTGGGGGTATACATATGTTAGTGAATATTGTGGTTCAATACATCAGTGAACTGTTCAGTTTTACACAAAAATGAATTGGGGGGTAGACTTAAGTTAGTGAATACTGTGGCACAATACATAGACTATTGTAGCTGTTAAATATGTGTACCAGTTAGCAGAGGTGTTGGGGATTAATTTGGTATATATATTATTATTATAGCCTGAATTTCGACAAAAATATAGCAGAAAATCAGAAGGGCGCAAACAAAAATTGTCTGATAAATGGAACAATTTTTGATAAAAAATAGTATTATTTTCCATATTTTAAAATTGCTATCCAACTTTTCATCCCTACTATGCATTTGGATGTTATACTGCATCAAAATGCATCAAATTAATATTTGAGAAAGATAATTTGTTGATGTAATTTAACATTATGTAGTAATTCATACTTTTTAATTTTTGCCAGATTTTGGACCCGGGTTGCATCACATTTTGGCTTATATGTTTTTTTCGCAATCCAAATGACCGAGCAGGCCCCTTGATTATAAAAGGCAAAAGGTCCATCTAACAGAAAATCAAATTCAGCAAAGTATATTTTTCCATGTCAGGTCCGCCTCTAAATATGGCTCTTTTTGCTGTCTGGATCCCCTACTATCTATCAATCTTTCCAATTATTCCATACATGGAAGCACACTAGACCATTGGCACGAGGCACCCTGAGGCTTACAGAAGAATCAAATAATAGGAGCTACAAAGCACTAATAAGCTCGGCAGACTGCCTTGGTAGAAATATAAAGGAGTGAAAACCATGACCAAATAGCTGGGAATCACTTTTTTATTTTGCAAATATTTGTCAGACCCAGAACAGGACCCACCCCCCAAGGAAGTGTAAAACATGGGGAAAAAATTATAAAATTATAACATGGAGCCCCCAATACATCATCAATGCTCTATTCTGTTCTAAGTTATGAATCTGAGCACTTGAATTCACTTTGGTTGTAATTACTTGTCTGCAAAATGATATTTGGCAAAAAATTGCATGACACCGGCAAAAAATGCACTTTGGGGCTCGGAAAACCCACCCACCCACCCACTCGGACCTTGTGTACTAGCATTTTTTGCGACCCCCCTCCCCCCCCCCCCCCCCCCCCCCCCCGTCAGAGAAAACAGTAATATTGTTTTCTCTGAGCCGTATATGACACTGTATCTGTTAACTAAACGCCCTGTAACGTATTTATTATGCACGGCACAGGGGGGGGGGGGGGGGAGGGGCACTAAAAATTTGCGAGACGTGAAGTCCTATTTTTTATTCGGCTCCTTTTTACACCCACCCACCCACTACGTGCATATTTTCTACTACCGTTCTCAGACACCCACACCCCACTCTCTCATTAAAATCCAAAATAAACTTACCCCAATTGTCCACGTGGGGGCACGATGACGCTGTGTGCTGAGACTACTGCACGCCGAGATGCAAATGTCTTCAGCCAATCTAACCCCGTCTGTGCTGTGTAGTACGCAGTATCGCCGTGCAGTGTGTAGTACAGTCGTGGGTTATGATGTTGAAGAGCTGACAGCTGCTCGTCGTTGCTCGGTGGTTCTCTCCGGGTACTCTGGCTTCCTCCACCCGTAAACCTGTCACGGACACGATATGACCCTGGTTGTTAAAGTGTCGTTAAACAACAACAATAAATAAATAAATAAATAAATAAATAAATAAATAAATAAATAAATCAATCAATCAATCAATTAATAAATAAATAACTTGGGTTGAATTTAGTGTATCAGACTCAGAGAGAATTTTCCCCAAATATTGTCCCCAAAGGCCCAAATATTGTCTGCACATTTTCTACATTTCGAACAAGACACCCACCCCATACTAACGTGTGACATTTTCCCAGATTAAGCCCAATATTCTCACATATAATGCCTCCTGATGTTGTATTTATGTTAAGAGTGTGATGTACAACATTATCTTTAAGGTTTGAAACACAAATGATGGTATATATTAGCTGATATAGGCCTATTGATATATTTTTAAAAAATTCAAAACCTTGCACAAATTGGAAATGCACATTTTTGGCGCACTCAAGAGACCCACCCACCCCCACGTCACGTCTTGCAAATTTTTGCCCCCCCCCCCCCCTCCCCCTGCACGGCATGCTAAAATGTCACTGGGGAAGTTAACTCAACGAATAACTAAATTATGCCCACTTTTCGGCATCTTGGGCTGGTTTGTAGCCTATTATTAGGATTTTCCTGAACGCTCGAGTCGAGGCTTCTCTCTTGATGTTAAAGGATTAGCTTTCGCTATGAAATGTGGAAAACTCCACCTCAATAAACGAGGAACGGCATATTTTAAAATATAATAAACCTTTACACCAAGAGGGATATTTAATACACCAGTGATTATTGCAAAAGTAACAACCAAATTCACGTTGACGAAACACACAGTTGCTCCACTTCGCAAGACAGTATTCAGTAAAGTGAATCCCAGTGACGTAATTTTCTCTGAAGTGTAACGTCATCACTGACCTCAACATGGAGATCAATGAACTCAATTCTATTTTTCAATTTGCGTCTTTCCATCGAAAAGACAAACGAAAAAGTTCCTCTTCAAATTGTTTTATAACACATTTTGTGGTTAATATTGTGAGATAAATTTATCATCACCACAGTGTGTCTCAGGAAATTCTGATCAAGTCTCGTTGTAGGCACAGAACGTGCTCGTCGAAATACTGTTCTGTTCCTACAACTCGATTTGATCTGAATTCCCGGAGGCACACACTGTGGTGATAATCTGTATGTAATGAAGTATAGTAAAAGTTCTATTAAGCCTTTGAACCCGAGAGGCCGTTTTTCCGTTCCAGGGTCGTGATACGACATGGGTTTGTAAAGTAGATGGTTGAATGATAAACCAATGAATATTTTCAATGTGCAGCCCGAAGGCTGCACGTCGAAAATATTAATTGGTGGTACCCCTAAATAACAAATGTGGACCCTTCCAATTGATATACTATCAGGGCTCCAGGGTTCAAAGGGTTGGACGATTTTGGATAATCAATATCACATATTATTAAATCCTTTATAAATAACCACATTTATTTTGGCTGGATCTTTAACACGTGACTGGTACTCAAAATCCATGTACACCGGTTGCCCAGTGAATGTCAACGTTCTAAATATAGTTTCTAGTTATATTTAAATCGACATGCATGCGCAGACAACCTGACTTCCCGTCTCATTTTTATGTTATTCTGCAGATGATAGCTATTTAATTGTCAAATGAAAGCATTTCTTGTTGATATAACTGAACTTTTAATTGACAAATAGAAGATTGGTTTTGAGGATGATGTATGGAATTTTGTGGTGGTAAATATGAACCTAAAATACATTTATTGACCTCAGCTAAGTTTTTTAGTTTCATGTGACATCATCTCCACCACTACGAAAACCCACAATTGTTTAATAATAATTGGAATCTCAATCGGAAAAAAATGACAGTGGTAGAAGAACGATAGATCGACCCACATTGGGGATCTCATGGGGGACCCCACAGGGACCGAGGAAGGGAGTAGTAGGAGGTGTGGAGATTGCCCCTTATTGGGATCTCATGGCGACTCCGCAGGGAATCGAGGAAGGGAAGTAGTAGATGTGAGATCGACCCTTACTGAGGAAGAGACGTATTAGGAGAGCGATAGATCGGCCCATATTGGGGTTCTCATGGGGGACCCCACAGGAGACCGAGGAAGGGATGTATTAGGAGAGCGCTGGATTGGCCCAGATGGGTGAATTCATGGGGGTCCCACGGGGGATCATGGAAGGGAAATAGTAGGAAAGCAATGGATAGGCCCAGATTGGAGAAATCTCAAGGGGGACCCCGCAGGGACCGAGGAAGTAAGTAGTAGGAGAGCGATAGATCGTCCCCGCAGGGAACCGAGGAACGGAAGTAGTAGATGTTGAGATTGGTCCCTATTTGAGAGGGAAAGGTGGAGGGAGAAAGGAAATAGTAGGAGAGGGATGAGACGTGCCTCATTGAATGGACCCGACTCGAGAAGTAGGAGATGTGGAGGCCGGGCCTCGTTGGGCGGAGGGAAAGGTGGATGAAGAAGGGAAGCAGTAAATGCACCCGAACGACCCCAAACGACCCCGGGTGACTGGAGGGAAGGGTGGAGGGAGAATTGAAGTAGTAGGAGAGGGATGAAACGTGCCTCATTGGATTGACCCTGCAGAGGACCGAGGAAGGGAAGTAGTAGGAGAGGGATGAAACGTTTCTGGTTGGATGGGCCACGCAGTGGGCCAAGGAAAGGAGTTAGTAGATGTGGTTAACGGGGCTCATTGTCCAGGTGGAACAGTGGAGGGAGAAGGCACGTAGTAGGAGATTACCCGAACGTCCCGGTTGACTGGATCTCATGGGGACCCCGCCGGGTCCGTGGAAGGGACGTAGTAGGAGAGGGAGGAAACCTGGTCGGATTTCTGGAGAATCTGCATTTTTCCCAATATTTGGCGCGCTCCTTTGTGCAAGAGCAACTTTAGGGGCTCGGAATTTCCACAAATCTTCGGTTACTTCCTATTTATCTAGTTCGTATACCCTCGGAAAACTCTGCTTCTATCTGTCTATTTGTTCTGATTTGCCCAGAATTATACTTGCAACCACAACGGTCAGCCTGCTGGGTTCCTCGTAATCTGAATGTACGTACCTATGCAGAGTTAACTCGCCTGAGTTAACTCATGTATGATTCTTGAACCCGAAAGATAATCGATCTGGAACAGACATTGCGTCGCCTGAGTGCTAGAATGTTCTATGTCCCCTATGGGACATAGGACATTCTAGCACTCAGGCGACGATTGCTCGAATGGCTCGAATCTTATCCACCAAAATAAGCCATCGAGTTGTGACTGGAACAGGCATTATATTGAACGTGTCGAATTTAATCGAGCAAATAAGCCATCGAATAATTTGTCGAACGACTATCTCCTCTTACGACTCTTATGCTCATCTGGGTATTGAAGATACCTATGACATGATGATATTCTTGGAGGTTACCTTTTGAGGATATCTTTTAAAGGATACTTTTCGGAGGGTATCTTTCTCAAGATACTTTTGACGCCTAGCGCCTGCTCAGTTCCCGGCTTCTCGGCCACTTCCAAGCCACTACTGCTGATTTGTCCATTGTCACCACCGTGTGGTTTTAGTGTGATTAGTGTCCACACTTTACTTCCACTACTTCCGACTACCACTATCTCTCCTATGCTAGAGTCGTCCACACTTACTGTTGACTACCATGGCCTTCTGCACCTATATCACTACACCACGGATTCCGGTTCATGCCACTATCACACTTGGCTTCCACTACAACTATCAGTCTAATACAATCTAATACATATCGAGCAAATAAGCCATCGAGTAGTGACTTGAACTGGCATTGTTCTAACGACTCAAATTTTATCGAGCAAATAAGCCATCGAGTAATTGCTCGAACGAGTGACTTCTCGTACGACTCTTATGCTCATCTGGGCATTAGGGGATACCTATGACATGGCGATGTGCTATTAGAGGCCTGTTCAGTTCCTGACATCTAGACTACTCGTGATCTTCCTTCACAGCTCCAAGATCACTCGGGCCAATCTGGCACGTTTACCACATCCCTTTGTGGTTCCCTTCCCCTGTCCCTGCGGGGTCTTCCGTAGGATCCGTCCACTCTGGCACGTTTACCACATCTACTACTACTTTACTTCCTTGCTCCCCTGCGTGGCCCATCATGAGTTCCGGCCAATCCGACACGTTTACCATATCCCCAACTACTTCCTTCCCCGGTCCCCTTCGGGGTCCCCATGAGACCCCTCCCCCACAATAAGGGATGATCTGTCGCTGTCCTACTACTTCCTTTCCTCGGCCCCCTATGTCACCCCGCCCCCCCCCCCCCCCCAATCTGGGCCGATCCATCGCTCTCCTGCTACAAATAACAAGGAGTTTTAAAGTTTGAAATGTTCCGTGTGTGATGTTTGAATTTTTAAATTAATGGATTCTGTGTCATAGATGCGTGTCAGAAACATGTTACGCCCCGATGCGTGAATGCATTCGTCAATACGGCACTCATGATATTCCGGAAGGATAGAACTTGAGGCTGCTCCTCTCGTTCTTTCTTTCCGGGCACGTTACTCGTGCCGTATTGACGAATGCATTCACACATCGTGACGTTCTGTGTATATATTATTATTTCCAAATGAAACAAAATACTGCATTTTGATTGGCTGAGAGGTACCGTGTAACTTGCAATCCACAGCAGCGATTTTTTGCACCGTGGTTAACCACGGTGAAAAAACAAGAATACACAATAGCAAGCTATATGGCAAAAACTGTACCCATTTTTAATTATTAATTCACACCTTCTGCTCGGTTATGTTAAAATAAAATAAAAATACAGGAAATTTAATATTTTTTTGTAATAAAGTAATAAAATATTACGAATAAAGATGTCACTGGAACTGGCTCATTGAGCCAGTTCCAATGACATCCATATTTGTCTGATTTTATTAAGATACTTACAAAGTACAAATTTTTCTGCCATCTTTTCCCCACAATTTATGTTAAAGTATTAAGTACACCAAAATTCTTGGAAATAAATCTGTTATCCTTGTGTTTTCCAGGGTGTATGGGAGTTTACACCGGTCTGGGAACTCATACACCATTCGGCTTCGCCTCAGGGTGTATGAGTTCTCAAACCGGTGTAAATTCCCATACACCCTGGAAAACACAAGGACAACTAATACTCTTCGGTTGTCTCACCTATAGCTTTGTTTTAATACATAGCTGATCACCAATTCATAGAACGTTTCAATTTCCATTCAATAATTTTTCGGACTGTATGCATGCAACCTGTTTCCAAATTTCGTTTTAAAAACCTCGCTCATTCCACATACATCGCTGGCTATAAAGCTCATCTGAGGACTACTTTATGCACAACGGGGGAGAAAATGCGAAAAATTGTCTTAATTGCCCTCGCCTACATAAAGCGCAGGCTGAACAGTACAATATACCTGCGTTTCAGTACTATCAGTGTACCTGGGAAATTTCAGCCGATAAATATCAGAATCGAACAGATTGTTTGATATTGTCATTTTAACGTTTTGTCTTACAATAAGTATCTACTTGATCCGTAATTACCCCAATGCGCCGTGCAACAGATGCAGATGACACCACCGCGTATACCGCTCACCATAACCAAGCTGGTAGAAATAACACAAAACGAAATGATGAAAATAGCAGAGTGGTGTTCTGCCAACAACGTAGTGCTCAATCCTTCTAAATCAAAATGCATGTTGTTACACCCGATAAATGACACTTGGAATCTTCGCGGCAACGTGATCACCATAAGTGATAAAAATTTATCTCGAAAACATAGGTTATGACACCCCCCCCCCCCCCCATTGGAACGAGCTCGACGAGATCGTTCCAATGAGGGGTCATAACCTATGTTTTAGAGACAAAAAATGAAAAAATAATGAAAATTAATTGGCGATTTTTTGAGAATAGCGCTGAACGGTTTTGGCCGTTGTTAAGTAAAAGGTTAACGTCGAGGTTTTCCCCTCGACGTTCGGATAGCTGAACTTTCTCTTATCTCACTTCACCGAATCTCCGCTTACGATACTGAATTTTACCCTGCGTCGAACTTTGTGCGCAACTCTCTTTCTTTCTCTTTTTATCCACCAAATCCTTACTTATTGCTACCATTAATTCCACGCCATACAAAAACCACTCCATTTTCCCGATAACGCCAGTTGTTCCTATTACCTGCGATGAATATCGATGAACGATTTCGCTGTAAACAAAATCACTGTGCCTAGAACCCAATCAAGGGGCAACTCTAGCGTGGCTTATATCGGTCGAGATCGGCGTCATATCGGCCGAGTTTGAAGTCATATCAGTCCAGTTCGATAATCGACAATTCTGGGAAAGAAAATCATATCTAATAAAATATTTTATCTCAAATAATTTTACCTGTATCTGTTAAAATGTGTATATATCACCTGACGCTGTTCTGAAGCAAGCAGACGAATTATTTATTATAATTAAAGGGGAATCTCCGCACATTGTAGGTAGAAAATTTGGTTTGTTCAATGCGCAGAATAAGATGGCGGAAATAAGATACACATTACACTGGAAAATGTCACAAATAAAGGCTCTTTTTTTAAAAAAAAGTGCAACTTTCGTAACGATAACATCGGCGAAATGTGTCAATGGTTAAAACTGTACCCGCATGCAAAAATGCGTGGCCCCGCGAAAGTTGCTTCACGATGACAATCTCAGTTTTCGGTCCACGGTCTTGCAGCCGTTCCAATCTTATGACTTTTCAAATAGCTTCTGAAGCACCAAATCAACACAACATGCGTAGAAGAACATTACACAAACCACGGTCATATTGAGATGTACTGTGTGGACGCACTAATTCGTGTCCATGTGTTTATGCGTGGGTGCGTGGAGATCTGGGGTATGTGAGTGGTTGGGTAAGTTTGTGTATGTAGGTATGTGTATGTGTGTTCTAATATCGTAAAGCTTTCTCTGCCTGATAATATATACAAGATACTTGCCTGCATTTTTTAGGCATACGACCAATGCCATAAGCGCAAAAAATACTTTTCCGTCGAACATCGTTATCTGAAAGAATAGATACATAATATTTATTACACGACAACCACAAATAGCTCCTTCGCACTGCTGCCGACAGCGAGAGCCTAATCTTTTCCAAATTCATATCATGCCTCTCTTGAACGAGGTTCATATGCCATCAATGATGTGACGATCTTTTCGGGGCGACAGTTTTACAAACAACAACTGAAAACAAGAGTGCATTTGAGCTGAACACGACGGACAAACCTAACATAATTTATATTTTTGTTTACATCTTCTGTGGCGTCTTCAGTTTTAAATGTCCACTGTCATATCAGGGACATAGGCAGGATTATTCAGGATCAGTAATAACTTAGGTTTTATACACCCTCGATGACCGAAGGTCTCCCGCGACTGCCACAGGTAAAAGCTAGGGACAACCCCCCCCCCCCCCCCCCCCCCCACACACACACACACTCGTCGATTCCCCAGGAACTGTTTCGAAATTTCAAGCCCACGAGAATAAATCTGTGTTTCCAATGCTCTTCTTGAGGAATTAATTCAAATTAGTAAGCTTTGTTGCTTGAAATGTAACCCAGTTGGTTTTACACAGTATGGCTTGGGGATGTTAACGCAAGTCTATCTGGTCCAAACTTGGACCGAAAGCCCTTAAAATGATCTTTGGCGCGATACGTCCTGTGGATGGACGGCACCAAAAATGATATATCGTTCCTTGGGTCCAAGTGTGGACTAATGTCATATTACCCAGTCTCCGGGCTCTACCCGAGCATGTAATAAAGAAATTATCACAACTGTCAACCATTTTGTGTGTAGCCATATTACTTTTCCGTGTGGCGTCTGGTATCGTCAACTCGACGAAATTGGAAGACCTGTATCAGTTGACTGTTGTACGAATCTGTATTAATTCTCTGTTTTTGTGATAAACAGGAATGGAGCACATGGAAAGCGTGCGATCCCGAAAAAGACTTTTTTTAATTACACGGAACCAATCGTGTCAACCATTTGAACTCAAGAGACCGTTTTTCATAAATAGGATGGCTGCAGTGTGAATAAATGGAGTAGACAAATCAGTATTTTCAACGTGCAGACCCAAAGCTAGCACGTAGAAAACATTAACTGGTCTACCCCCAGATACTTAATACATACTCTTCCAATTGATGCCATTGAACTGACATGGAAAATACCGAGATTGTTCAAAGTATTAACCATTGTCCTGTCCAACTGTTGTCATAAACACGAGTGAGGCATTGTTTGTACAAAAAATATACATTTTTGTTCCAGACACATTACCGGCTAGGCAATAAAGCTGAGATTTCTAAGTACAAGAAATTGAAATTTTTTTGGGTGTTGTTCAATTAATTGAAAAACGAAGTAAATTCCTGCATCATTTCCTTCTATCGTGTGGCAATAAATATAAAAAAAACAGGAATGCAGGGAATTTTCAAGTGATCATCGTACTCTTTGGAGGGAGGGGGGACGGGAGCGGATCTACGGTGTCACTTGAGGATGCACTGGTACAATCTAACAGAAACTCAAGCCAGGGACGTTGGGACCGGACATACACTCAGGGAAGAGAGAGAGAGAGAGAGAGAGAGAGAGAGAGAGAGAGAGAGAGAGAGAGAGAGAGAGAGAGAGCTAACATTATCTTTACCATTCAGTCATTGGAATATTGTTGAAAATTAGTAGAAAGAGGGTGCCCAGACCATTCGTCTTAACCCTTTACAGAACAAATCGCCCACATCTTCCGCGTAATATGCAAATTTGTCATCTGAAAAAATATTATTTTTCAAACAATTTCAACAAAACCATATCATGTGACCCCTCTTTGGAACGGCCTCGTTCCAATGGGGGTGGGGGGGGGGGGGTTACATGATATGGTTTTGTTGAAATTGTTTTAAAAATATTAAAAAATGATTTTTCAAATAATAAATTTTGATACCGTCTGCGTTGGATAAAGGGTTAAGATATGCCCGATGATTCTCTCTTTTGATTAGTCTCAACTACGACCTTTAAAGTCGCCAAAATTGCACATTTTGGGGTTCCATATTTATCAAATGTCCCGCCCAGGCCGTAACCATAAAAATAAATTTGTTGAATATGAAGCTAAAATGCGTATTTTCCTCAATGCAGAGGTGCGTGAGTCCCAAACATGGTGTATTTGTATTCCTACCGTGCCAATCAGGCACATATATATCAGTATGTGGATGTAGTATGAATGCCCCCCCCCCCCCCCATCTCCATTTCAAAATGCTTTCTATGACACTCTTGATTCTGCTGACAAAACACTGAAAGAAACCCTAACCGCATGATCCAACTAAAGCAGATTTGGTGAAAGTCTTTGCTATTACTCATCTCCATTCAACTCCATATCTCTTTTGACCACGCACCATATAATATACCCATTTAGTATTGAAAGAACAAAATACAATGGTCTAGGCATACCATTGAATTCGGCTCTCATATGATATACCACATCCAATGTGCATTGAACTAAGAAAGTAGTGTGATATGTGAAATACTAGAGGAAGGTTTGCAATTTAACACTTACGCTGACTTTTGTCACCTATTTTATGAGATGACAATCTGTATGTTTTGGTATGCGTAGATCAAATCTACCATCCGATTAGTTGTTAGAAAGGGCTCATAGAGACACTTCCAACAATTAATCATGGGAAAGGGTTTCAGGTATGTCATAAATTTTATTGCACTTCCTCGCATACAGAAGAACATTGAGGTATTCCATATATGACTAAAGTGGGCGTGGCAGTGAAAGGGTTAAAAACATAACAATTGTCACACCTCTGCCCGCCTTAATCATTGATACAAGATGCGTGCTTCTACTAGGGACACTTTGGAGAAGATGGTGGTGCGTTCGTAAGATCATTAAACTTGAGCTCGAAAGGTCGACGGAACGATCCGGCCTGCGACATTCGCGTCGTGTCCTTGGGCAAGACACTTCATCCCGATTGCCTATGTGGGAGTGCGATGGTGTTGTGTACTAAGGCGTAGGGTACAACAACGGTTCACTTGCCTTCAACCGACATTAACTCTCTCGTGAAGTGTTTATAAGTTGGAGAGTCTGACAGTTACTCGTTGTTTCTAGGTGGTTTTCTTCTGGCACTTCGACCTCGCCCGCCTGTAAAACTGTTCCAAAAGATCTGATCCTGGTTGCTGATTTTCATTATTTTTTCATTTTTCTGTCTCAAAAACATAGGTTATGACCTCCCGTCGAGCTCGTTCCAATGAGGGGTCATAACCTATGTTTTTGAGACAAAAAATGAAAAAATTAGTTGTTCAAGAATTTTTTTTTGCAAGTGTCGTCTGCTTCCCATGTTAGGTAAAGGGTTAAAGCAGAGCACAACGGAAGTGGAGTACTGCGATCTAGAATCAGCGACCGGAGTTGGCGTTTTCCCTGAATTTCGTGAGGATCAAAGGTGCGCGTGAAATACAAGAAAAACTCCAAAATGAGTTATTGATTTCCGTCCCCCGTATTCTATCCGAACTGTATTCTGTATTTATATTACGATTTAACTTGAGTGCAGTGGATGAAGCTGATATTTTTTTTTTAAAATGTCACCTTCGGCCGGCAGTAGTTCACATTCTTGCTTGACATATTCGCGTCATAACATCACTCAGATGCGTAACGACCAATAGATACGTCCTAACACGACGTTGTTAGACGAATGTTGCGCCCACTCTTGTAATAATTTGCTCTTTTGTAAGAGGTCCCTACTTTTGTAAGAATTTTTAGGCCTTTTGTACGAGGTCGCTTCTTTTGTAAGAAACTCATTAAAATCATGTTCCCGGTCAGAAAAAGAAATTATTACAAAAGGGCTATAAAACTATTTCAAAAGTGGGGACCTCTTTCAAAAGGGCTAAAAAATTCTTACAATTCTTTTTCAACTTATTATAAAAGTGGGCGCAACAGACGTAGCCTGGATTCCACGCGTAGTGTATATATCTAATTTCACATTGCCTGTATTCTACTGGGTATCGTTGAAAACATACAAATATCGAGGTGCAATATACAAAACTGCAGTCGACGGATGTTACCAACAACCGCAATTGGGAGAAGTGAGGGAGGGGAGTAGTATGCTTGGGGCTGGATGACCCAATTCTTCCGGAGGGCTGGGCCGGAGATCTGGGCCGGAGTCCTGGGTCGATGATGTCATCTTAATTAAAAAGTTACGTAAGGTAATTAACGTCACTTAATGAATATTTTTTTAATCACTTTAATAACTGTTGCTTAATTAATTTTAAACTTAATGTAATTAATGTAATTAATGTAATTAATGAGTGTAATTAGGGTTGATTATAATAATTAGTATATTAATAAATGAATTAATAATGTCGATTAGTACATATTTTTTTTAAAATCATAATTTGGGATAGATATTATTAGATAAAAAAATAATTTATTTAAAAACAATATTGACGTACTGAACATATATATGAATGCTATCGACTGACTTTAACCTGGACACGTGCTAAGGTAAACAGTTCATTGCGTGTTTAGGTGTCATTAAATCGATTTTTTCTTTTCAAATGCCAACTACTACACGAGAGTGACAGATGTTGAAGCAATTAAATCTATTATCACACTTTAACGACCGGTCATAAATATCATTAGACTGGACATGCTATCATGTATTTAAAAATCAATGATGATCTCACATGACAAGATGTGTCTTGCTTTTAACTGAAGGCTGTGAACGACTCCATTGTGGCTATTTTTATAGGTGCAATTGGATTTAATAACTTGGCGTGATTCTTACATATTAATAACGCAAGTTTATTCTTCTCGTTTTTATGGCTGTCGAAAAACTCTCATAGACCAAGGTATTCTGATTTTACGCCTCACGCGATAAAGTAATTTTTTAATCTGATGACCACATGAACAAATAACATTTTGGTTATTGAAAAGTGGGCGTGTTTGTTTTTTCCCCTATAAAGTCCGATCATTCAAACATCACTCTCATTAGAAACTGAGTCAGAAAAGCCAAGATGACAAGCATCGACTATACTTCTGTGAACAGCTATGAGCGAACCACGAAGCAGCGAGCCAACGAAGAATTTGCATTAGCGTTAAAAAAGTGGTGGTCAGCGACGCTCCCCACGAAGGAACAAGAAAAGAGACTAAAAGACTACCCTTTTGTTGAGGCTGCCAGACGTCTTTTCGGGGAGAACCAGTACAGAAATCGACCCAAACACTGGTTCGATCTTCCTGTACACATGCAGGAGGAAGCACTAGTAGGGTCACCAATAACAGTTGACGAAGATTGGGAAAAGGAGTTCTTCACTGAGGCAGAGATGGGAGGAAAAAAATAGCTTTCTATGGAAAGCAAAAAAAAAACGGCCCTTTTCAGGGCCACCATAATCTTAAAAAGAATTGCTTTGTCACAAACACACACTTTTTCAACCAATCAGACACCTCCATTATCCCACACCCTCACCGTCACACCCCTGTATCCCCTCACAGTACCTAAAACTTTCATGAACTTCCCTCCTCCAGGTCATCCAATACTAAAAAACTTTTGGAAACCTCTCTCCCCTCCCCCAACCCTCACAATAGCTAAATTATCTCGAACCCCAGTCCAGTTCTCTAAATGTAATGGACATGTCAGGCCCCCGAATACGCCTTCCCCACAATTTTGAGCGATCAAATTACCCCGATTAGTCTCCTCTCATAACTTACCACACTCTTAACCCGTATTTACTATGAGATTGTCCCCCTAATAAATAGCGTATGTTCATTTAATATAATATATTAATAATTTTCGTTAAATAATTCATTCCACAAGACACTTGTCGAAAAAACAAAATGGCAGATTATTTTGACAGAAATACGCGTATCGATTTATTCATGAGTGTCTATCGGTTATGTCCTTGGGCAAGACACTTCATCCCCATTGACCATGTGGGGGCATGGTGACGCTGTGCACTAAGGCGTACTGCACGTCGATGGAGCAACTGTCTTCAACCAATGCTAACCCTGTGTAGAATTTTGACAGTTGCTTTCCGTTGCTCGGTGGCTCTCTCCGGCTTCCCCCACCCGCAAAACTGTCGTGGTCATGATTAGCCATTGTGCAGACCTTAAACACCAATAAATAAATATAAATAAGTAGTCGGTTATCAAAACAGCCCTTAAGTGTTTAACAGTTAATTGTGGACCAGTGCGTTTAAAAATGAAAAATTTGGGTGATAACACTACGGACTGTGTTTAATCATAGAAAAATCACACCCGCGCTATTACTAACCTGTATGATTTATTTTTGAACGTTCACTGAAGAATAACCCACCCATCTAAGTAAAAGCATGAAAGAGCTACCATTATCTAATTACCTATGTGGGGTGGGGGTGGTCATAACGTTGTGTACTATGGCATACTACCTTCAGCCAATGATAACCCTGTGTAGAACTTTGACAGTTGTTTGCCTCTGCATGATGGTTCTTTCCGGATTGCTCCAACTGTCGGTAAATAAATGAAAAAACTACAATTCTGTAATAACAGGCCAAGCCCCCATTCGTTTTACATGTTTTGTGAGGGGGGAAATCACAAGTCTTTCACCCCCCCTCATTTTGATAGTTGAAAAGCGCTGTTCCTCGATCAAAAAAAAATGGTAAAAGGATATGCGACTCTGTATTAGCCACCCAAATTTGCGAGACTTGGGAAAATATAACCCACCTAGAGCTGCACGAAAGCTACGTACACTGTTCAAACTCCCACTTTGTGTCCTTGGGCAAGGTAATTTACCCCGATTATCCACATGGGAGCACGATGCTGGCGTGTAATAAGGTGTACTGCACGTCGGTGATACACATACTTTAGAACAATCCAACCCTGCTTGTGCGGATTTCCGACGTTGGTGAGATGACAGTTACTCGTCGTTGCTCTGTGGTTCTCTTTGGATTTTCCGGAGTCTACCCGTAAAATTGTCACGTTTAATTATAACTTGAACTTGATGTCCAGGTGTAATGAAATAGCATATTTTTTACATACATTCTAAATAAACGCAGCTGGTTTACAGACCTGTATATCTTCTTTTCTTTTCAATTGAGTAAAAATATATGATAGTTACTGATGTAACACGCCAATTAGTATGTTTAATGAACCTAACTACACAAGCCCGACTGACCCTTTGCCCACCATGATCACAACAAACGTTTCAATTCTCTCTCTCTCTCTCTCTCACCGATACAGTACGGGTGGAAACTAATTGTGTTCAAGCTGTTGTTTTTTTCTAGGTTTTACCACCCCCCCCCCCCCTTACAGCGCAAATCGAAATGAAATCTGATTCATTGAATCATACTACAGCGTATGTGCTAAAACGATTATTTTTGTACAAAACTCAAGACCTTTCCCTCACAAATACCTATATAAAACAAGATAATACGCGAGAATGCGTTGTGTACCTGCATTTTGTTGATAAAATATGTCATGACCACATTCCCGAATATTATTAATGTACCCACTTAATAACAGTCAAATGGCGAATGTCAAGAAAGGCACTCTGTAGTTTAGGAGACTCCACAAATAAAAACAAAATCAAAAATCTGAGATATATTGCATTTATTTAAATATCGATATTAACCAGAGGTCGAAGCTAGTCAAATTGATTAGTATTAAATTACAAATGAATATTTTCAGGGGCCATTCTTCAGACGCTGGTCCATCGCAGCTTTGCAGAGATATTGTTTTCTGGTCAGACCCCTTGGGATATTTTGATCTTCAAGGATGTTTACTAAAATTTTCCACCCTGTCGGTTGAAAATCTTTTCTTTTTCGCAGCAGATCATTTATTAGATCACACTTATGGGAGCCCGAAATTGTAATGCCGTTATACACGAGTTGATCTTTCTCATCCCAGGATAAATTGGGTATATTCATTATTATTTGGTGTAACAAAAGCGCCTTCTCCTGTGTGGAATCGGGTATAACGGCTAACCAGTCCAGATGATTTTCCACTGAAAAACTAGTCGTTAAGGAGTGTGGTTTGGTGTTTTCTTTGCGTAAATTTGAATGGCGCTGAAAGACTGTCTTGGAGAACAGACCTTTCTCTGCAGAACTTGATGTTGAAGATTTAGTAATTGGTCTCATACCCTGGTCTATGGGCGGGACAGCTACAGCATTCAGGGGTGTGCGTATTTTGCTGCAACTGTTCACTCCTCCATGGTTTAATACACTGAATTCTGCTTGAGGGTAGGCTGGTTGAGACATCTGTATGTTTTTTTCCCTCAGTGATTCCCCCATCACTAGCGGTTTTACTGGCTCTAGCTTATTTGCAAGCCCCAAAATATTTCCACTTGTCAATGCATTGTTCTGACTAAAGGCTGATTTCAGATGCACTGGCGGATAGGGTAGCTGGTTACAGACAGATCTGGTTGTTAACTCGGCTGTATTTAGGTTCGCTCCCCCTATAGTGTGTTTAAAATTTACATTTTTGTGTAATTTTCGTCTGTGTGAATAATAATGAGTTTTATGAGAGTAAGATTTTTGACCCAATTAACAGACATAGCGTGAATTCATCCTTTTCAGAAGTGAGTTAATAGAGTGGCAATACAGTTCCGACACTCTTGAAATGTATGAATAGGATGGGTCCCACCCCAACCTGTCAATCACTGGTTGGCTAATTATATATCAAGATAAGGTGGGTTCTACCCCAACCTGTTGATCATTGGTTACTTCAAATTCTCACACAGTGCATTGTGGGAAATTACAGTGGTAGAGCTCTGGGGTAAAATAAGTTATTGCTCAACTTCACACAAATTGATATAGTTTACTTCAAAAAAGAAACATCAAAGTCACATTCATGACAAGCCGAGGTAGCATATCTGAACCACCCGTGCCACACTGTTTAATCAGATAAGCCCTTTAATCAGATAATGAGTGACCACTCATTTTACAATTCGATGAAACGGTTTTTTAGTGATTTTACAATTTGATGAAATGGTTTTTAGTGATTTTAGAATTCGATGAAATGGTTTTTAGTGATTTTACAATTCGATGAAATGGTTTTTAGTGATTTTACAATTCGATGAAACGGTTTTTAGTGATTTTACAATTCGATGAAATGGTTTTTAGTGATTTTACAATTCGATGAAACGTTTTTTAGTGACCATTTGCTCCTACATGTTCACTAATTGGTCACTAATTGCCACTAATTGATCACTAATTGGTCACTAATTGCCACTAATTGATCACTAATTGGTCACTAATTGATCACTAATTGCCACTAATTGATCACTAATTGGTCACTAATTGGTCGCTAATTGCCACTAATTGGTCACTAATGGTCACTAATTGATCACTAATTGCCACTAATTGGTCACTAATGGTCGCTAATTGATCACTAATTGGTCACTAATTGGTCACTAATTGCCACTAATTGATCATTAATGGTCTAATTAAATTATCTGATTAAAGGGCGTATCTGATTAAACAGTGTGGCGCGGGTGGTTCAGATATGCTACCTCGGCTTGTCATGAATGTGACTTTGATGTTTCTTTTTTGAAGTAAACTATATCAATTTGTGTGAAGTTGAGCAAAAACTTATTTTACCCCAGAGCTCAACCACTGTAATTTCCCACAATGCACTGTGTGAGAATTTGAAGTAACCAATGATCAACAGGTTGGGCTAGAACCCACCTTATCTTGATATATAATTAGCCAACCAGCGATTGAAAGGTTGGGGTGGGACCCATCCTATTCATACATATAAATGGAAGAGTGTTGGAACTGTATTGCCACTCTATCTGAAAAGGATGAATTCACGCTACGTCTGTGAATTGGGTCAAAAATCTTACTCTCATAAAACTCATTATTATCGACACAGACGAAAATTACACAAAAATGTAAATTTTAAACACACTATAGGGGGAGCGAACCTAAATACAGCCGAGTTAACAACCAGATCTGTCTGTAACCAGCTACCCTATCCGCCAGTGCATGTGAAATCAGCCTTTAGTCGGAAAAATGCATTAATAAGTGGAAATATTTTGGGGCTTGCAAATAAGCTAGAGCCAGTAAAACCGCTAGTGATGGGGGAATCACTGAGGGAAAAAAAACATATAGATGTCTCAACCAGCCTACCCTCAAGCAGAATTCAGTGTATTAAACTATGGAGGAGTGAACAGTTGCAGCAAAATACGCACACCCCTGAATGCTGTAGCTGTCCCGCCCATAGACCAGGGTATGAGACCAATTACTGAACCTTCAACATCGAGTTCTGCAGAGAAAGGTCTGTTCTCCAAGACAATCTTTCAGCGCCATTCAAATTTACGCAAAGAAAACACCAAACCACACTCCTTGACGACTAGTTTTTCAGTGGAAAATCATCCGGACTGGTTAGCCGTTATACCCGATTCCATGCAGGAGAAGGCACTTTTGTTACTCCAGATAATAAAGAATATACCCAATTTATCCTGAGATGAGAAAGGTCGACTTGTGTATAACGGCATTACAATTTCGGGCTCCAATAGGTGTGATCTAATAAATGATCTGCTGCGAAAAAGAAAAGATTTTCAACCGACAGGGTGGGAAATTTTGGTAAACATCCTTAAAGATCAAAATATCCCAAGGGGTCTGACCAGAAAACAATATCTCTGCAAAGCTGCGATGGACCAGCCTCTGAAGAATGGCCCCTGAAAATATTCATTTGTAATTTAATACTAATCAATTTGACTAGTTTCGACCTCTGGTTAATATCGATATTTAAATAAATGCAATATATCTCAGATTTTTGATTTTGTTTTTATTTGTGGAGTCTCCTAAACTACAGAGTGCCTTTCTTGACATTCGCCATTTGACTGTTATTAAGCGAGTACATTAATAATATTCGGGAATGTGGTCATGACATATTTTATCAACAAAATGCAGGTACACAACGCATTCTCGCGTATTATCTTGTTTTATATAGGTATTTGTGAGGGAAAGGTCTTGAGTTTTGTACAAAAATAATCGTTTTAGCACATACGCTGTAGTATGATTCAATGAATCAGATTTCATTTCGATTTGCGCTGTAAGGGGGGTGGTAAAACCTAGAAAAAAACAACAGCTTGAACACAATTAGTTTCCACCCATACTGTATCGGTGAGAGAGAGAGAGAGAGAGAGAGAGAGAGAGAGAGAGAGAGAGAGAGAGAATTGAAACGTTTGTTGTGATCATGGTGGGCAAAGGGTCGGGCAGGCTGGCATAGTTAGATTCATTAAACATACTAATCGGCGTGTTACATCAGTAACTATCATATATTTTTACTCGGTTGAAAAGAAAAGAAGATATACAGGTCCGTAAACCAGCTGCATTTATCTAGAATGTCTGTAAAAAATACGCTATTTCATTACACCTGGACATCAAGTTCAAGTTATAATTAAATGTGACAATTTTACAGGTAGACTCCGGAATATCCAAAGAGAACCACAGAGCAACGACGAGTAACTGTCATCTCACCAACGTCAGAAATCCGCACAAGCAGGGTTAGATTGTTCTAAAATATGCGTACCACCAACGTGCAGTACACCTTATTACACGCCGTCATCGTGCTCCCATGTGGATAAGCGGGGTAAATTACCTTGCCCAAGGACACAATGTGGGAGTTCGAATAGTGTACGTTGCTTTCGTGCAGCTCTAGGCGGGTTGTATTTTCCTAAGTCTCACAAATTTGGGTGGCTAATACAGAGTCGCATATCCTTTTACCATTTTTTTTTGATCGAGTAACAGCGCTTTTCAACTATTAAAATGAGGGGGGTGAAAGTACTGTTGATTTCCCCCCTCACAAAACATGTAAAACGAATGGGGGCTTGGCCTGTTATTACAGAATTGTAGTTTTTTTCATTTATTTACCGACAGTTGGAGCAATCCAGAAAGAACCATCGTGCAGAGGCAAACAACTGTCAAAGTTCTACACAGGGTTATCATTGGCTGAAGGTAGTATGCCATAGTACAAAACGTTACTGACCACCCCCACCCCACTTAGGTAATTGGATAATGGTAGCTCTTTCATGCTTTTACTTAGATGGGTGGGTTATTCTTCAGTGAACGTTCAAAAATAAATTATACGGGTTAATAATAGCGCGGGTGTGATTTTTCTATGATTAAACACAGTCCGTAGTGTTATCACCCAAATTTTTCATTTTTAAATGCACTGGTCCACAATTAAGTGTTAAACACTTAAGGGCTGTTTTGATAACCGACTACTTATTTATATTTATTTATTGGTGTTTAAGGTCTGAACAATGGCTAATCATGACCACGACAGTTTTGTGGGTGGGGGAAGCCGGAGAGAGCCACCGAGCAACGGAAAGCAACTGTCAAAATTCTACACAGGGTTAGCATTGGTTGAAGACAGGTGCTCCATCGACGTGCAGTATGCCTTAGTGCACAGCGTCACCATGCCCCCACATGGTCAATGGGGATGAAGTGTCTTGCCCAAGGACACAACCGACAGACACTTATGAATAAATCTTTATGCGTATTTCTGTCAAACTAATCCGCCATTTTGTTTTTTCGACAAGTGTCTTGTGGAATGAATTATTTAACGAAAATTATTAATATATTATATTAAATGAACATACGCTATTTATTAGGGGGGCAATCTCATAGTAAATACGGGTTAAGAGTGTGGTAAGTTATGAGAGGAGACTAATCGGGGTAATTTGATCACTCAAAATTGTGGGGAAGGCGTATTCGGGGGCCTGACATGTCCATTACATTTAGAGAACTGGACTGGGGTTCGAGATAATTTAGCTATTGTGAGGGCTGGGGGAGGGGGAGAGAGATTTCCAAAAGTTTTTTAGTATTGGATGACCTGGAGGAGGGGAGTTCATGAAAGTTTTAGGTACTGTGAGGGGATGCAGGGGTGTGACGGTGAGGGTGTGGGATAATGGAGGTGTCTGATTGGTTGAAAAAGTGTGTGTTTGTGACAAAGCAACTCTTTTTAAGATTATGGTGGCCCTGAAAAGGGCCGTTTTTTTGCTTTCCATAGAAAGCTATTTTTTCCTCCCATCTCCGCCTCGTTGAAGAACTCCTTTTCCCAATCTTCGTCAACTGTTATTGGTGGCCCTACTAGTGCTTCCTCCTGCATGTGTACAGGAAGATCGAACCAGTGTTTGGGTCGATTTCTGTACTGGATCTCCCCGAAAGGACGTCTGGTAGCCTCAACAAAAGGGTAGTCTTTTAGTGTCTTTTCTTGTTCCTTCTTGGGGAGCATCGCTGACCACCACTTTTTTAACGCTAATGCAAATTCTTCGTTGGCTCGCTGCTTCTTGGTTTGCTCATAGCTGTTCACGGAAGTATAGTCGATGCTTGTCATCTTGGCTTTTCTGACTCAGTTTCTGATGAGAGTGAGGTTCAAATCATCAGACTTTATAGGGGAAAAAATAAACACGCCCGATTTTCAATAACCAAAATGTTATTTGTTCATGTGGTCATCGGATTAAAAAATTACTTTACCACGTGAGGCGTAAAATCAGAATACCTTGGTCTATGAGAGTTTTTCGACAGCCATAAAAACGAGAAGAATAAACTTGTGTTATTAATATGTAAGAGTCACGCCAAGTTATTAAATCCAATTACACCTATAAAAATAGCCACAATGGAGTCGTTCACAGTCTTCAGTTAAAAGCAAGACACATCTTGTCACGTGAGATCATCATTGATTTTTAAATACATGATAGCATGTCCAGTCTAATGATATTTGTGTATGACCAGTCGCTAAAGTGTGATAATAGATTTAACTGCTTCAACATCTGTCACTCTCGTGCTGTAGTTGGCGTTTGAAAAGAAAAAATCGATTTAATGACACATAAACACGCAATGAACTGTTTACCTTAGCACGTGTCCAGGTTAAAGTCAGTCGATAGCATTCATATATATGTTCAGTACGTCTATATTGTTTTTAAATATATTATTTTTTTATCTAATAATATCTATCCCAAATTATGACTTTAAAAAAAATATGTACTAATCAACATTATTAATTCATTTATTAATATACTTATTATTATAATCAACCCTAATTACACTCATTAATTACATTAATTATGCAACAGTCATTAAGTAAAATTAATTAAGCAACAGTTATTAAAGTGATTAAAAAAAAATATTCATTAAGTGACGTTAATTACCTTACGTAACTTTTTAATTAAGATGACGTCATCGACCCAGGACTCCGGCCCAGATCTTCGGCCCAGACCTCCGGAAAAATTGGGTCATCCAGCCCCAAGCATACTACTGATGGGGTTCTCAAAGTAGATTGAAAACAATGTACGCCCGCACGTTCATAATTTTATATTGTTGAGAGGTCCTCGCTGGTAATACACTTTATATAGGCACTGTGCGCAAAGCGTAGGGCTTTAGGAAGCCTTTATCATTCACGGAAAATATGATTTGAAACAATATTATATTTCATAACTCGTTGTACATGAATATTCAAATATCTACAACATAATAAGGCTATAATACTGTGGGTTATTTAAATTGCATTCAGCAGCAAAATAAAAGTATGTGGGCTATTCCATGCACAATTTACATATAAAATACCTATGGCTAGAAAATTATACATTTTCAATGCACATTGCAGATAGAAAAAATAATTCTGAATCCAGGAAAAGAAATAATAAGAAAATGAAAGAGATAGAAAGTGGACTGTCAAAAAGGAAATGGGGAAAGAAGAAAGGAATGATGGAACGAAAGATCCCAGTGACCAAATGGTAACCAGGATTCTATAATAGGGGTACCCTAGCCAGTTGTTTTGTTTTTTTTTCTTTTTTTTTGGGGGGGGGGGCATAATATTAGGAAGGGAGTTGTGGGGGGGGGGGGGGGGGGGGGCTCCCCTATTCTTAACAAGGCCCGTCCGCGGTTACCCTCTCCCTTAAAGGTAAGTGGGAGGAGGGGATAACAGCCGAAGCGTCCTAGTCAGGACGAGGCCTCCCTCACCATAGAAAAGTTTGCAAAATTCAGCGTTCTAAGAGCGACTATGGGGCCTTTTATGTGTGTAGCCTTATATTGAAGACCCTTTAGGGCTCTATATGTTATATGAAAGTCGCATTGGGCCAATGTTTGGGGCGGGTACAGCGAAAACTGGGGGTCAACACCCCCCCCCCCCCCCCACACACACACCCCTGAGACTACACCAATGCCAGGAGGGACAAGTAAACCCACAATGGTGAACACTCCACAGTTCACTGCGCTCACCTGTGGTTTTCATGGTGAAATGTGACGAGTACTGCGCGAAAACCGAAGATGCACTGCATACGTGGAGTGGATGGAGTGGGTTAAAAGCGTTATGTTTCCAACAATCACGCACCTGTCACATGTATTGTTGTTTCTTAGTAAGGGATAAGTTGTTCCATCTGTGCGGAAAGTAAAGAATGGAATGAAGTGTGTATAATTTTAGAATCTTTCTGTGGCATGAATAATATATATTCAGGTAATTTCCGGAAAAAAAAATCTTTATTAATTTAACAACTGCAGGAAACGATGCCGTTCGGGAGGATGTCGGTATTAATGAAATGGTTCAACAAGGTGAGAATGTCAGAAACTGCTTCAACACAGCTACAAAGTTTTTCTGAAGAAATATATTCGTTCGAAGAGGTGGTCGTTAAGGTGCTTTTTAAGTAATGGGAAATTTAACTTGAAAATATGTGACATGCTATTTTCGATAGCGTCATAAATCTAAAAAAAGTTATATTTCGTTTCCTGGTGTTCAAACTGTGAAGCATTGTTCATAAATACGGATGGACAGTAAAAAAGTTACAACTTATTATTTTGTTCAGTTTTTGACGACATCGAAAATAAACTATCACCTATTTTCAAGCTAACTTTCCATTATTTGCATAGCTGCTTAAGATAACTACACAAGAATCGTAATTCAGAGGGAAGGATTTGTGTTCTGTGTGAATTTTCATAGAAAAGGAAACTTGGCTTGAGCTGCCTATTCCGATTGAGATGCTGTTTGAACTCGGGTGGTGAGAAATTCTTACGGACTTCACGAGGTTAATGGTACTTGAGGGGAACTAGAGACAGAATGGTAACAGTTAGTACAAGCTAGCGTTACTTGGAACGTGGAGAGTGGAGGAGTGATTAAAGTTGAAAGGTAAAAAGGAGCGAGTTAATGGTTCATTTTGAAAAATTTAATACATTAGTCTTTTTCTCTTTTGTTGCCCTTTTTATCTTCTAAATCCTATGTCACATACTTATGCAAGTTGATTCCAATGAGGGGTCACATGATATGTTTTTTTTTTAAAAAATTAAAATATTTTTTTTAGCAGCTGAATTTATAAACAACGCAGGAGGATACGGCGTGGGGGATGGAGGTATTGATGAGCTCGTACCAATGAGGAGTCATAAGCTATGTTTTTGTGCCAAAAAATGTAAAACGGTTAACCCTTTACCTAACATGAAAAGCAGACGACACTTGCAAAAAAAATTCTTGAATAACTAAATTTTTTCATTTTTTGTCTCAAAAACATAGGTTATGACCCCTCGTTGGAACGAGCTCGACGAGCTCGTTCCAACGAGGGGTCATAACCTATGTTTTTGAGACAAAAAATGAAAATATTTTGAAAATTAATTGGCGATTTTTGAGAATAGCGCTGGCCGGTTTTGGCCGTTACGTTGGGTAAAGGGTTAAATTTGAATGGCAGTTTTTGAAATTGTATAAGTCAAATATATTCATTACGATAGGGAAAGAGCAAAAATATATATGTAAAAATACCGTTACATTTTGTATCCTATTGCGGCAGGCTGTGGTAAAAGTCAAGTTCATGCAGAATGCCACTTTTAAGTGGAGTTGTAATAAACAAGATATTTTTATAGAAGAATATCCTATTTCATCCGAATGATAAATGAAGGACACATTTCAGCCCCGCAGTTAGTAGGGATGCCGGTTTGACCCCCCCCCCCACCCCCACCCCCATGACCATGTCTGTCGGAAAATTTTGTTCTCCGTCAGAAAAATTGCGGGTCAAATACCAACATTTTCTCTTACAAGCCGCTAATTTGAAAAATGATCGGCCATTTTAACCCTTCACACAACAAACATGATATAACAATTTATTTTATTTTTTTAAAAATTTTTAAGTAAAATAAAAATTATGTGACCCCCTCATTGAAACGTGCTCAACGAGCTTGTTCCAATGAAGGGTCACATGATATGGCTTTGTTGAAATGTTTGAAAAACTATTTTTTCTAGCTTAATTGGAAAATTACACTGGAGGTTCTTGCTGATTCATTAACTGGTTGAGTGCTGGAAGCCCTATTTTGGGCTTTACTAAAAGTGACAGGCAATAACTGTCTGTAGCTACATTCTACCTGAGGAATCGAATCCTTTATTGTCCCTGATATGAATCAGATTTTTTATACAATACCTTGCTCTCTGACATTTAATTGGATAGTGCCTATAAGGCACTATCCAATTAAATGTAATAGAGCAGTATATGATGAGCTTTGATTTGTTGTCAGAAAAAAACTCAGCACTTTACCAGTTAAGAGAAGGGCTGAAGAAGTATCTTGAGTTAGGTTCCAAGTTCATATCGACGCTCCACATACTGTCGAAAAACATTACAACCCCCCCCCCCCCCCACCTCACTCCCCCCAGACCCGAAACACTTGAGATCATGTCTTGATCCTAGGACATTTGCATTTAGAATCTATCGCTTTTATCAGATGAGCCAAAGGCAATAAGAGGCCCCAGTAGCATGGGAGCTCACCTGAAAGAAGTTTCGGAACTATGGAAAATGGAAGAAAGGTATACCAAAGAATGTATATTGATTTAACGTAACGAACTGAAATATTTTTAACTAAATCGTCTAAGAGACTGTGACTAATTTCTTAACTACCAATGCTATTAAATCGCCAACCCTACCCCCCACCCTCAATAAGATACGCATATTTTTGCGTGAGGGAAAGACGACATAAAGAACAATAAATCGATATTGAGGATCAGTACTAATTCAATCCCAGAGCTCTTCAGAGCTGAAGAATTAAATTGCTATTGAAATTCCCCACAAACGTAACGTGGATTCGTCCGTTTCGCCGTTGACATTATTGTATGGGACGATACCACCCAGGCAGGCGCCAGTGTTGAACGGATTCAGTTTCCGTGGAATTTCAAGTCACGTTTTCTTAACCCTCTACCTAACAAGAAAAGCAGACGACACTTGCAAAAAAAATTCTTGAATAACTAATTTTTTTAATTTTTTGTCTCAAAAACATAGGTTATGACCCCTCATTGGAACGACCTCGACGAGCACGATCGTCCCAAAGAGAGGTCATAACCTATGTTTTTGAGGCAAAAAAAATAATGAATATTAGTTTGCGTTTTTTTTGTGAATAGCGCTGACCGGTGTTTCCGTTACGTTGGGTAAAGGGTTAACAGATATATCTTATCACGATGTCAAGCTTTACCTGAAAATTAAATTTCTTTTATCTAATTTTTCTAATTGTTTTTTTATCTAATGCCTGATAAAATGCTGCGGGACACGCCAAAGGATTTCAATCGGCGGCCTTGGTAGCATGTTTAGGTCTTTTTGGAAAAAACAATTTTTGTTGGTGAAAGAGGGGTGGGGGTGTGTGGGGGGGGGGGGGGGGATTTGGTGTCCCAAGATGGGGTCATCTAAGAACGAAACGGAAACCTTTATAACATGCGTAGGCCTATATGTGGGAGATTATTTATTTTGCTGCTTTATGTTATGTGAAACGTGCATTGGGCCAATGTTTTTTTTGTGGTGGTGGTGGAGGGGAGGGGGCATAGAAAATTCTTTGGGCCCCAGATCCCCATCTCGTGCCTATTGGCTTTAAATTTTGGTGAAATACAACGTGGTCACAGCTTATTCTTCAAAATGAATTAATGGCGTGTTTTTTCGTGGATGACAACGATTTCTTCACAAGTGGAAGTCCCGTGCCACGAATGAGTAAATCGTTGCTATGCACGTAAAAATACTAATTCATTATTATTATGCGTGCTTCAGAAAAATTACAGGGCTTTCCGAAAGCGCCATCTATGAATCATTCGAACACCACATGATCTAATCGTTGCCCAACCATTCTCCTGCTGTGTCGGCTATTTTTAAACCGACGAAGCTAGTTTGGGTTCTCCAGTATAGTGAAGGCCATTTAACTTGATATCTTTTAATCAAAAATCCTACTAATTGAAAATAATTTCCAAACATAAAACCATTTACTATACCTTCAGTACAAATTTGACCTGTTTATTGCATATAGATTATAGAGTAAACTATTAATTAAATAAAACAATCCAATTGTATGTGTAGAGACATTACCCTGACAGTCACGAAATTTCCTTGCTTTATAGGCCTATTTCGCACATTATATCAATTATATCTTATTTGACAGAGCTCTACGAGCTCTGCCAAACAAGATATAATAGAATGAATGATCAGTTTATCTCCAGAGTACAGGAAAATGACCAATTCCGCTGTAAATGAATGCGCCCGTTAATTGTTTAGTTTACACTGGCAAAGTGACCCTTTAATTAACGGAGCTCCGCTGCATTTCCTATTCATTGTTAAAAAATCAGCGAAATTGTTTTAGAATGAGAATTTAATAGAGATTAAATAAGAGAAGCAACACAGAACATGTTCTTCGATAAAAGAACAATGATTTTGAATAAGTATTAGAGTCTGACCAAGCTCTCAGGTCACCAGTCTAATTCTGTAAGGAATTCGATGTTGTTTTGAGATGTTTATTTATCCACTTTTCGTGGAGTTTGTGCGTAGATTACCAATTATGTAATATGTTGTTCCTTCACCCCTGAGAAATACCGATATTCTTTTGTGCTCCAGTTACAGATATTCTAATCAATAAGACTTTAATATACATTGAAACCAACTAGATATTAACACAAATAAATAATGTAAAGAGTCTTATCATTTTCGCCGCTGCTCGGTGGTTTTCTCCAGGTAGTCCGGCTTCATCCTTTCGTAAAACTGTCTCACACGATATGACCCTGGCTGTTGAAAGTGTCGGTAAACTCCATTAAACAAAGAAACATTTGACCTGACGCTCTGACTTTGTACGTCGGACTGTAGTGAAACGTTTCCTCAATATCTCACACTTGGTGATGGCCGCCAAATGGTCAAGTTTTTTGAAGTTTCGACAGCGAAAATTGACAGCTTACATCTACATATCACCATGATGTGGTATTTTGCTGCGATCAGATAAGAGATACAGGCTATAACAGGCTTCACAATCGGTACCAGTTCCGACACGGGAAGCGCAGTACTCCGGGCACTTCGTTGGTAGTTTAACTTCACAGTTCCGAGTGTATCGGTCTCACAGATGACAAATACATTACTGGAGCTGTGCAGCTTTGTCACATCAACAATCGGCGACTTTCTGACCATGAATTTACGCACCCTTGCATAATAAGCCTGACCCTGGAGTATATTTCTGGTATGTATATAAATTTAAGATTTATAGTGTCACTGTGAAATTATAGGTTCTAGAAATTTTCCGACACTCCTCTTAGGATTATTGTTATGCAACAGTACATCAGTCTTACGTCTTTCGATACTGGCGTATAATAGTCCAGGCACATTAGACATAAAAATGAGAAAGTAAGGAAAAAAATCGGAGAAAGCTGATTTTTTTATATGTTTCCGGGACACACATTGCGGATAAAGTGTGAAAAGTCCCCGCGAATCCGAGTTGAGCCTTTTTAGTTATAGCGTTTTTTTGATGAAAAAAAAAATTTAAAAAAAAATTCGACCCAGCTCCATATTTCTCATTCTTATTCGCCTTAGTAGGGTGAGAATCATAAATATCGTGCTGAATTATATTGAGAATACATATCCCCAACAGAAAATGCCAACTTTGTACCAATCCTCACACTCAATGGTGAAATATTCACGAAAATGTACAAAATTACGAAAAAGAATTTATTGTTTTCATACACACAACGGTACACAACGTCCATTAAATCAAATCTACGACTACTTTGGGAGTTAAATTATAAATCAAAAATTGCAGAAGAGCAGTGGCTTTATAATAATATATAACAATAGTCATTTATTCCATAATGAACTGGTGAAACGTGTGAAATATTAACCATACCCCCTAAACTCAAATTCAAACGGCATCGACTTTTCTCATTCAAATACCGTACAAATACTTGTCCAGTGACGTTTGACCAACCACTTTATATCAAAGCAGTGGAGATTGTGTCTTCGTCAGATAAGTTGACAAAAGTTTTCGTTAGACTCGGCGGCTTCCATATGATTATGTCATATTTAGGGGCAATTGGTTCGATCATGGCTGGTAGCGGCTTGGATGAACTTTGGGGGACTGTTTATGCTGGTGGGTCAATCCATCATTTGATCAGTGGTCATGCATATTCAAGAGCAGTTCGTGCCCATTTGCTAACACAAATTGCCATTACAAAACTTGTGTTTGAAGAAAGCCGAACACTATAACATAGACTGCACAGAAGTCAATGAAATATTCTGTGGACTTGCCACAGGTGACTGTACAACAGCTGACGCTGTCAATCAAGAAAGTGTCAACCATCTACTGTCAAAATTACACGAACTGCTCCAGAATGCGTCCGTAGGACGCACAGGAAAGCTTTGGGTACAATACTACGAGCAAATAGGTCTTCTCCAGTTGTTCTTGAGAGCAGAGCGCACAGGCGACTGGGAACTCCACACATATTGTGTTCGCAATATGATTCCAGTATTTCACGCAGGTGGTCATTTTGCATACGCAAAAAGTTCTCATCTCTATTTGCAGCAGATGAATGAGCTAACAGAAATAATGCAACAGGATGATTTGAAGTTGTTCACTGAGAAAGGTTACTTTACCATAAGGCGCTCAGATAAATTCTGGGACGGGATATATACTGATCAGACCATAGAGCAGTGTTTAATGAGAATGTTCAAGCTCCCTGGTGGTCTCACACATGGCAGGGGAATAACCGATAGCACTGTTGCGAAATGGGTACATGGACTACCTCTTTGCCTTCCGATATGTAATGCTCTCGAAAATTTTGTTCATGTTCACACTCGTCATGGCGAACAACATCGGGATCTCCGTCAAAGTTCACAATTGACTGATGCCAATGATATCACCAAATTATTGAACTGGCTCAGAGTGCATTCCCCCTTTCAGAATAGAGATCCACTACAATTAGTCTCTATAGCGACCGGGCTTGTGGCCGACGAAACTGTGAAATGTGACCAAGTTCGCAAAATTGGTGAATGTTGCGTATCGAATGTTGTAAGCAAAACGTTCAACAGCATCAAACTACGACGTGTTGACACTGTGAAGTCTTTTGCATCGATGGCAAATAGCATCAAAGTCCGTGGAAGTAAGGTAGTGACTGACCCCACAATTCTGTTCAACCGCATCACATGTGTTATTCAGTCACAAGCAGAGATGGAAGAGTATCTCAAATATGAACTCGCCCCGAAACCACCAGCATTGTTTGATTCTGCTGGAATGAGGAAGACACAGAAAAGCACGCTCGGTAAGATCCTCAAAACATGCGGTTCCAAGCAAACTAAAATCCCAGAACATTCTCTGTTTGTTGTAGATGGTGGATTTTTATTGAGGGCAGTTGTATGGCCTAAACAGTCGTCATATAAGGACATATGTACATCATATTCCAATTATCTAGTGAGGCATTTTGGGGCGAACGTCGTGGTTGTTTTTGATGGTTATGCTTGTACAATGTCGACAAAGGGCATGGAACAAGCCCGTAGATCTAAAGACAGGTATTCCATTGATATCAATATCTCACCCGAGTTACCAGCCACCACACCCCAATCCGATTTCCTTGCAAATGCCAAGAACAAAACCCAACTGATCGATCTTCTAATGCAGGAGCTATCTGCTATCAATATTCAGTCCAAGCAGGCCGAGGCTGATGCTGATGTACTGATAGCCGAAACTGCACTTGACATCGCTCAAGATGACAACAATGTTGTCGTTGTGGGAACAGACACAGACTTGTTAGTCATTCTTACCTCTCGAGTTCAACCGGGATGTAATATTCACATGATGTATTCCATTACCCCAAACTTACTAGTTTCAGTTAGTGAAATAGCAACCAAAATGGGTGACCATAGAAGCAACCTCCTTGTAGCACATTCTATAAGTGGTTGTGACACTACTTCTGCACTCTTTCGAGTTGGTAAGAAGAAAGTATTCAGTACAATTGTCTCCGATGTTACTAGCGACTCACAACAGTATGTCAACACAATTTTGGCGGATGACAGTACACCAAGTGCAGTAGCCGCTGCCGGGGAACAACTTCTCCTGATCTTATACCGGAGTAAAACTGTTTCTTCTCTCGACCAATATAGATATGTCACTTACAAGCGTTATGTAGCAAAATCTAAACTGAATAAACCCATCGACCTAGCCTCACTCCCACCAAGCAGCGATGCTGCACAACAACATGTCTACAGATGTTATCTCCAGGTCCAACAATGGCTGGGCACTTCGCTTCCTCCGACGGATTGGGGGTGGTCGCTAGACAATGGACTTCTTGTACCGACTGCAGCCACAAAGCCATGTGCCTCCGATAACCTACTGAATCTGATCAGTTGTGGTTGCAAGAGTGCTTGTACAAAAGGTGTGGGTGTAAGAAGGCAGGACTCTCTTGCTCAGGTTTGTGTAATTGCAGTTCGGATTCTTGTAACAACAGAAACACTGTCCTGTCGGAAATTTCTGAGTTCGATGAATAATATGTATATAGGTCATGTCATTTCTGTATATAGCGTTGATAATAGTCAATGTAACTTAATCCATGTTGATTGATTTGTACATTCTGTAAATATTATTTATTGATTTTTGTACATTCTGTAAATATTATTTATTGATCTAATGCTGCCAGACACAGACGTGTCTGTTCGGTCCCAAGCCCGAAAATAGTTGAGTTCTCATGCTGACGAATTTTATGCCAAAAGGGGAACTCGGCCAGAAGCAGAGGGGGTCTTCCATAATGTCTATTTTGTAAGCAATGATAAAAGTCTTCAAATGGTGGTGGATTTTTTATCGTCTGTCCAACTAACATCCCGTTCTGTACTACGACCCTTTGGGCAAATCCGTTAGGAAAATCGTCATTTTTTGCGTAAATCCGATACTTTTTTGTGAATTTTCAATAATTTTTCGCAGAAATTGTCACAGAATGCACATTTTCCTCTAGGTAAATGTATATTAGACATTATGTAGCTCGAAATACGCGTAAACAAAAAATACAGTTGGATCAATTCGAGGTTACAAAGTTCGTGCGATTTTTTTAAATTTTTTTCAAACGCGTTTTCGAAAAAAGGCTGTAGAAAAAAAGCTCAACTGGAATTTTAGGGGACTTTTGTCTAATCGTTCAGTGACATGTACTCGACATTCCCTGAAAAAATCAGCTTTCTCCGATTTTTTCCCCTAGTGAAACCTAATGTTCTTGGGCTATAATGGAACACTGTGTAAGTGATCTTTAGAGCATCCAGACGTAATGCCAGAGAGCACGGAATACCATTTACACGACCTGTTCCGTTATTCGTAACCTCGTGTCTGTTGTTCCTCACGAGACAAACATCTTTACAGTATACACCCCTGACTTGTCTGTCATGAAAATCGATTTTCAATAAAGTTATCTCCCCTGAAATTATTAGACTGGCGTGGGTGAGCAAATTGAGAGGCGTTTAACTGTTGAGAAAATACCAATGACTTCATAGTTGTTACCTTTAATAAACGAAAACAACAGACAGCTCTCGGAGTTGTCTGTTGTTTTCGTTTATTAAAAGTTAAAAGGAAACTTGGCTTTTAATGGCAAGCTAATTAGAAGCAACTCAGTAAATGTCAAATTGTGTGTTTACAGTAATTTGCAAATTTTTATTCTTCCCAAGAAAACAATGAGAAAATCTTACATCCTAGAAGTTTATATTAATGGATACGATAGTGTATGTATCATATGTCACGATGCGCACACTATTGATATGAAGAACAACAAAAAGTCACAGAACGTCAAAAGATGGAAAAAATTGTAAAAAAAACAGCTTTGGTAATTTTAAACTATTCTGCAGGAAAATGCCCGAAGCCTTCAAATGATGCGCACATCGATGAAACAACTTCACTAACATTACTAAATTTCAATTTCTATATGAAATTCCGATACCCTTAGAGTTAAATTTACTGACCACTTTAGAAAATTAAAGGGAGCTAACTTTCATGTACATCTCTTCCAATGACGAAAAATGTCAGCCAGGCTGTGTGATTGCCGCGGTGCAGGTACCATGGCCGGAGTGTCCAATTCGAGTATAAAACCCTTACCTCTGTGTTTGTACCATCGGTACTCGACGAAGCTTGGGCTGTCGAATGTGCCTAATGAACTTCCATTGAACATTGAGGAGAATCAAATTATGCCCCAACGGTGGCCCTCTTTCATCGAAACGCGGACAAACTCAATCCGTCGCATTTTGTTCTGAATAATTATAAAATTATGACATTTCAGAATCATCATTCCAGAGATGTGGGCTGTACATGCAAGGTACCGAATAATTAAAGATCGAAGTACAAAATCGTCCTCCGGGGGGGGGGGGGGGATCTCATGGGAGGACCGACGAAGGGAAGAGGAGGGGTGAAACGGGCTTGGATTCCTGCTGAATCCTCGTTTTGTGACCTATTTATATAGTACGGATTCCTTCGGAACCTCTGCTTTTATCAGTTTATTTGCTCGGGTTTTCCCCAGAATCATACGTATAACCCAACGATCAGACTATCACATTTCCCGCAATATGTAAATACCGATACAGAGTTATCTCCCCTATTTATAACGGAGGCGCCTATGATTGCTAAGGCCAAGAATCAATCGAGCTGGAACAGACATTGCTCAAATGGCTCGAATCTTATCTAGAAAATAGGCCAACGAGTAATTACTCGAACGTGACAGCACATACGACTCATATTCTTATCTCGAAAAAAGTGATTCCCTGTCCACAGATGTTTTTCAAAAAGGATTCTCCTAGTGGGAATCCGTAAGAAGGATATCTCGTCCCCTGAGTGCTAGAATGTCCTTTGTCCCATAGCGGAATAGGACATTCTAGCACTCAGGCGACGATCTATAATTTGGAGGATACCTATTCGTAGAAAGTTATGGCCTCAAGCGTCCGACCAGTTCCTTGCATCTAGACCGCCCACACGTCATAGGTCTCAGAACACTACAGCTTATTTAGCCATTGTCACAATCGTCTATCCTATGATCAAGTCCAACTGTCACCCAGTAGTCTTCTACCCCTTACAATTTTGTACGGTTTGCTAACTATATCCAATTGCTCGAATGCTCGAATGACTCGAATATAATCTAGCAAATAAGCCATCGAGTAATTACTGAAACTACTGACTCCTCTTACGACTCTTTTACACAGACATTTTTCAAAAAGGGATTCTCCACGTGGGATTCCGAAAGAAGGATATCCATTGGATGATTCCTATTCGAGGATAGTTATGGCTATAAGCACCTGATCAGCTTCTGGTTTCTAGACCCCCCCCCCCCCCCCCCCCCCACACACACACCTTTATAGGTCTAAGAACACTACTGCTGACTTATCTGTAGTCATCATCATCATTCATATGATTAGCTTCTACTGCAACTGTAGTCACACAATACTATAGTTGTGTACCACCCTTGCAGCTCTGTACCACTAATGTCTACTTGTAACACTAATTCACACTTTCTAGCTATCGCTGATCCTCTATAGATCCCTTCGGCGACCATTCCATTTATCTAAGCCCGCATCAGTCTACACAGTTCCTTAACCCTATGCACGGTTGGAAGCCTTACATACAAGAAATTGCCTGTTGATCGTATCGAGACCTGTTTATGTGCTATTACTCTCCAGAAATCCTAACTAAATAAAAGTAATTTAAGGGTGATTTGTTGGTGGTAGGGACTATCTGAGGATACCTATGGTATGGTAGTATACTACTGGAGGTTAGTTGTAAAAACCTGTGGTTTCTACAACCGGGATCCGTATCTCCTACTACTTCCCTTCTCCCTCCACCTTTTCCATCCTAGATACCCTGCGGGGTCCATCCAGTCTGCCTTGTTTCACCCCTCTCCTATTACTTGGGTGTTAATAGACTTTATCAGCATCTCCCATGTTGGGTCACATTAGGTTGGGTTCAGGTCACATTTGCTTCCAAAATAATAAACACGTTGGAGCAAAAGAGAGAGCCAACGATGGCTTCTTCCGTCAATCGCTTCATATGTCATGCATTTCCTTACGTATAACTCAACAATGCAAACTTCCGTGTTACAGGTATTGGTGATACTTTATTTATATCAATGCATTTCGAATGTTGAACTTTTGCAATGGTAGCAGTTTCGCTTTGCAAAGCTACGAAGATTCGCAACACAATTCAGACTGTACGCAGTCGCATTTCAAAGTGTTCTTAACCTAAGGCTCCGTTTCCAACTCGGATTTACCATGATATAATAATATTGCAATTGATACTTACTGTAAAAGTTGCTTTCAACACAAATGATTGAGTGCTCAATATACCAGTTTATCTTATACCTGTTGAAGATATAGCCCATGTGTTATAGATTATCTATAACACATACCCCTATGTCATATAGATTGGAGAACGGACTATAGTCTTTTTCTATATTATAATATAATGATGACATTCGCAAAATTGTTTATAAATCGTGTCAAATCTGGTGAAATTGATTATCAAACATATTTTTGTCATAAATCATAAGAATTGAGGCGTAAGTATATTTTCTGTAATTGTTTTCCCAGTTACAGGGCCACTTTCTATGGGGAACTATACTCTATCATTCACTTGATTTTGTAGCCTTGTTACGCACCAACAGCTTTTCCGGGCACATCACATGTATTCATGCCCAACAAGAGAAAGCAGTCGACTCCTCTCCAGATGAGTCGACATTTTGACACGAAATCATCCCCAAAACCCTTTTAAAAATGCAGAAAAGAACAAAAATGGTCGGTATAAGATAAATACAACAATACCATAGTGTGTTTTGATATGTTTGATATCTCAACTCGTTGAAAGTGAGTTTTTTTCGCTCGGCAAGCCTCGCGAAAAAAACTCACTTTCAACTCGTTGAGATATCAAACATATCAAAACACACTATGGTATTATCGTATATTTATTATATGCTAGCCTGTGAATTATTGCAAATTATCTAAAATATATTTCTCGATATCCATTGACTCGATAGATATCGAGAAATATCCCAAAGTAGCTTCCTAAATGACGTCACACTTCGGCATGAAGGTCGCCTTGAAGGAACGATCAGCAGATCTTTGTTATTGTCTTGAAACTGTTTGCAGTGGAATTGGGCTGAGTCTTGCGCAGTAAAATATCACGTAGCAGAAATAAAAAGAAAATAAAGCGCTCGTGAAAAATAAAACTTTCAGCACCTCACTCATGAGATAATTCCCGATACTTACTAAAACAGGATAGATATCCTCTATATATTTATTGGACGTTGAGTCGAGTTCACGTCCGCCGTTTTCTGACCAGATTGTGCCTGTTAGATATTCCACGTGGAAACAAGGTGACGTATGCCCACCCCATTACGTAACCCAATATGAGGAATTCTGATTTCCTCTACACATAATTTCTTTATAGCCTGGAACTTTACCCATAACAGGTAGCAATGGTGTCAGTTGTCAGTCAATAGGTAACAAACAAGTGAGGATTTGATAAGAACAATGTTCCGAATTAGAGTTTAGCTGTGAGTGTGCGTATTTTTACTGAAAAGAATCATGTCTCTGGAACACGATTCTGTTCAGTAAAAATAGACACATCCACAACTAAAATCTAATCACTTTGACATAATTAAAAATAATGGTATCAGTTCAACAATCTAAGCTTATGCTTTCGGACATCGATCGATGAGGTCTTTATAACGGGCTCGAGGCCCGAGCATTCACGTGTATATTAGTGTCTTCTTTTTCTTCTCACTATTCTTTTCTTCTTTTTTTCTTCTTGGGCCCCTCCCTAAAACCGGGGACCTACTGGCTCAACTCCAGACGGAGTTGGTCCAGTAGGCAATACTCTATTTATATCAATGCGATACTTTATTTTTGGTGGGGTGGGGGGCCCATACCCCTCTTCCCACTCCCCTGAAGGGAAGGGAGGGAGGGAGGGGGTTGAAACCAGCAGTAAATAAATGCAAGAACATTGAATCTCAAATGCTCTTCTAGTTTGTTTTTTTTCGTGTGATACGGTCTTCAGCCTGCACTATTTTTATTTATTTAGGAAATCCAAAGACCTGGCTAGAGGTTTCGGATTGGAGGGGTGTGGGGTAGTGAATTGCCAACTAGGGGGAGGGACCGGGAGGGGGACCCCCCCTCCCGGTCCCTCCCCATAGTTGGAAATTCACTACGGAGAACCATTTTGAAAATGAAGCCATGAAAGGGGGCATAAATTGATTCTAGTAACTGAAATGCCAACACATTTATGATAGAATTATCAGGTTATTATTATTTGGTATTATTCTGTGAATTGAGTATGTGCTAAACAAATGCTCAAGCTTAGAACTTTGAGCAATTCACACTGTCCTAACATTAAATCAGATCTTATGCAGTTGGTATTTTGGGAAGTAAAGGAGATATCAGCATCACCAAAGAAGCTTTAAAATCTAGATAGATGGAATTTCCAACTACTCATGACTACTCACTACTCATGACTTGCCCTCCGGATTTTCCAACTATAGGAAATTTTGACCAGGATTGGGGGTGGGGGTGAGACACCCCCACACCCCTCTCGCCACGCCCCTGAGGAAATCTCAAAACCGGGAACCCACTGGACGAACTCAATGGACGGTCTGCCACTGACGGTTGCATAGTTTAGTTTCACTCAACCATACATCCCGTGATGCAACTTCTTAAGCATATAGGATCAGAAAACAACAAAGATACCAAAAATAATACTTTAGCAGTATTTCTAGATCTCTCTAAGGCCTTTGACACTATAAATCACAACATTATGTTGTGTAAACTGGAAAAATACGGATTTAGAGGAATAAGTAGCAAATGGTTTAGGAGCTACCTATCCAATAGGTACCAATCCGCCCAATATGGTGACAAAAAATCTAATTTAGCCGAAATAACGTGTGGCGTTCCACAAGGATCTATACTTGATCCAATACTATTCCTGTTATATATTAACGATATCAGTACCGCAACATCATTAAATCTTCTTTCATTTGCTGATGATCCGTCTACGTACGAATCGTCCTCGAACGTCGAGTTTCTGGCAACACGCACTAATGATGAACTCAACAAAGTGTTTGAGTGGTGTTCGGCCAACCAGTTAGTCTTAAATGCGAATAAAACAAAGTATATGTTGATACATCCAACGCCTAATAATAGATATACCGAAATTTCTGAAATTTTTATAAACAATAAGAAAATCGATAGAGTAGGTACCCATGAGGAGGAACAAACTTTGAAATTTCTGGGAATAAACATATATCTAAAATCAGCTCTAAAATAAGATGGGCAAATTAAGCACTAAACAAAGTAAAAAAGATATTACCACACGAAGCTCTAAAAACGTTATATTATACATTAGTTCACAGTCATCTGGTATATGGTATCCGTATATGGGGCACTTCAAAAGCAGTCAGAAAACTTCTTACAATTCACTTCGAATCATAAATAACAAAAATTATAATTAAAAGATAAGATTCTTAAAGTAAATGACGTGTTTATATAACAAGCCTGCCTTTTCATGTTTGACCGGAAACAAGATATACTTCCTCAGTCCCTGAATAATTACTTTAGTATCCTACACAACACACCATATATGAACACAAGACAAACGGGGCAAATACGGGTAAACAAAACACGGACAAGATCGCTGGATAAGTTACCCATGTTCGCGTACCCAAGGTTATTGAGTGATCTGGGCGACGAATTTCATAACCTCATTAACCGTAATGAATTCAAAAGAAAACTGAAACTCAAACTTCCAGCATCATATGCCGCTAATGTCCAATGTAACAATCCATATTGTCCCGATTGTAATGCGTAATACTCCTTGCATAAACACTATCATTATCTTTCCCAGGGTTAAATAGACTTTCCTTAAATTGTTACGACCTTCACCAGGTTAACCGTAATACACATCTTTCTCTGAGCTTGAAGTACCTCTGAGTATCTCGTCCCGTTGCCTTTTCCAGTGAGCCACCGGGTGTAAAGAACATATTTTAAAATAGCACTGACTTATGGATGTCCAAGGTAGAGCTACATATTTAATATTTAATAATATTTAGTTCCTAGTCGATTTTCAGTGTTGAGGATAACATACTTATTACAAGGGGGTGACAGGTAGACAGCCAATCTGGCTATGTCACCTCCGTGCGGTGTATACATCTGAATTATGTTATGTAACAATAACTCTGTAATGAACTCTGTAAAACATGTATATTGATGCCGCAAAATAAAAAATCTGAATCTGAATATGAATCTAGTTTATACTTACCCAATTTCTTTCGCAGCTGCAACACTTGGAAGTGTGATTTGCTGGATGTCAGAGCACGATGCATAAAGTGCCTCTGGCTTACCACCTTATATAGTGGATGAAGCGGCAACAGATTTATGAAAACATTCTCTACGTGTAAGTAGCTAAACAAACCCCGCAGGACACAACTCATTCTAAAAGCCATTACAACACTTACCTCCACGTGTAACACGGGGCGAACGAATTGCGTCACAGCTGCAACCATTGGAACCATTAAAACCTCATAAACAACTATTTGTTGTCTCGGGTATTCAAGATAAAATTCTTGTACCATCGCTCAAGCTTGCCACAGTTTGAAGAAAAAAATTCTCGACAGTTATGTGGAAATTGTATCACTGAAACACATGTTGGTTGGAACTTTCTCCGAAACAAATATTACAAATTCTGTCAAACAGCAAAAAATCATAGGCAATGTTTGAGCCAAGGAACCCGAATATTGAACCGGGTGATCCATTGACTGTAAGTCTTCTTGTTTCTATTATGCTTTGACGCTTAGCCAGGCGCTTAGCCAGTATATTTGGGGATGTATATTTTTTCGGGGTTGGGGCGGGGTGGGGGAGGGGGGGTGGTGGGGGTGGGATCCAAACATCTTTGTGCCGTAAGTTTATCACGAAAAATTAAAATCTTGAGTGAAGAGGGAAAGGTATAGAGGTGGTGTGCCTCTCGTAGTACTACTGCTGGTGTATGTTTTATAACCCTTTACCTAACATGAAAAGCAGACGACACTTGCAAAAAAAATTCTTGAACAACTAATTTTTTTCATTTTTTGTCTTAAAAACATAGGTTATGACCCTTCATTGGAACGAGCTCAGCAACGAGCTCGTTCCAATGAGGGGTCACAACCAATGTTTTTGAGACAAAAAATGCAAAAAATAATGAAAATTAACTGACGATTTTTTAAAAATAACGCTGCCGGTTTTGGCCGTTACGTTGGAGAAATGTTTGAAAAATATGCCCCAAATGGCGATCCGGGAAGACATTTTGAGGCTCGGGTGAATGTCAGTTTTCACTAAGTATGGTATGTCAGCTGTAATTTCTTTAGTTAATGCCCCATGGAAGTCGTAGATTTCAGAATCTTTGAGGAGCAGTGGGCAGGTTCTCTCATCACCACCGTGGCTAAGCCACTGTTTGACACAGAACATGAGTTACGACTTGGGTGAAAAGTTCACTTTTTGAAAAATAACGCTGGAGGGTTTTTGCCGTTACATTGGGTAAAGGGTTAACCCGGAGAAATGTTTGAAAGATATGCCCCAATTGGCGCTCCGGGAAGACATTTTGAGGCTCGGGTGAATGTCAGTTTGCCATAACTATGGTATGTCAACTGTAATTTCTTTAGTTGGTGCCCCATGGAAGTCGCAGATTTCAGAATCTTTAAGGAGAAGTGGGGCAGATTCTCTCATCACCACCGTGGCTATGCCACTGTTTGGCACAGAATATGAGTTACGGCTTGGGTGAAAAGTTCACTTTCCGAGTGTTTTCATGTCAATCCACTCCCCACGTACAATACTGTGATTACAACCCCCCCCCCCCCCAAACAAACAACAACAACAACAACAAAAAACGGAGGGAGAATTTCGACAGGTTCGCGTCATCACTAGAATCTTTACCTATCGAGAAAAAAATTGCGAGAACATTGAATCTCAAATACGTTTGGTTTTTCCTGTCTGATGCGGTGTTCTAACTGAAATATTTTATTTATCTGGTATAAAGTGCTGAATTATTGTTGATCGTAAAATGTGTTCACAGGTGTTTGTCGTGTTACAGTTTATGGGAGAGTGTCTCAAGGCACTCTCTCATAAATTGTAACAAGGCAAATCCATACAGGCTAAATAATTTCATGAACTTCAAAGATAATACTAGAAAATTGTGATCCTGTAGAATAACGGGCTCACCATGCTTGATAAGATGGTACTTTTTCAAGTTACCCAAACTGAGAGTGGGTTTTATCAAAGATCTAACCTTATAACAGTAGCTTCGCTTACCAAGCATCTGTACACACAGGGAAACAAAGAGTTTAAGGTAACCCTTTACCTAACTTAACGGCCAAAACCGGCCAGCGCTATTCTCAAAAATCTCCAATTAATTTTCATTATTTTTTTCATTTTTTGTCTCAAAAACATAGGTTATGACCCCTCGTTGGAACGAGCTCGTCGAGCTCGTTCCAACGAGGGGTCATAACCTATGTTTTTGAGACAAAAAATGAAAACAATTAGTTATTCAAGAATTATTTTTGCAAGTGTCGTCTGCTTTTCAGGTTAGGTAAAGGGTTAACTCTAATACAACTGATCGAAAACAGTAAACAAAGTTTGCGAATTTTGGTATTTTTTAAACCGTACTCTTACCCTACCAATTACTGTGCTAAAGGGTTAAATGCCACAAACAAACTTGAACCATATAAATTTATTTTATGATCAGTGTGGCATCTTCCTATACGAAAATTGCGAGTGATTATATATCAATCACAAACTATGGCCCATTAACGTTCGATGGGGGTTAGAAGTGATGGGGCTGCTCGGTTATGCTGTTGCATCATATTACACTCAAAATATATGGAAAATTTTATCTAGCCTGGACTCAAACGTCGCCATATTTTTCTGAAATTTTGCCATACTTTTCTCAGATTTTGGCGCGTGAAATGTTTTCACTAAAATGACGGTATGTGGAGAAACAACTTAGAGGGGACAAATAGGTGTCAGAACTTTCAGAAAGAGTTGGCCCGTTTCTGAGATCTGCAGGCCACAAAATTGAGTGGGATTTGTTAAAAAAGGAAGACATACCTCCCTTATTAAGGTAACCAGAATGGATAAGGGTTAAGTTTAAGGTCTCTACTTGTAAAAACAAGATTATTTAGTTAGTGATTTCTTACAAGGAAAAACAAAAAGTGTGATGTTAATCCTCTTGCAACTGCCCGAACACGGTAACTAAAGTATGAAGTTTTTATGTCGACAGTTCCTTTGTTCACGCGAACAGAAGAAGCGTTGCGTTAAACATTTCAAGATAACTGATAACAGTAAAACTGTGCGTAAGTTAATGATCTCTACGTCTGTGCAACGCCTGTGTAACAAATTTACATCTTCGTTGTTCCCAATGCTGGAAAATTTAACACATAATGCGTGAGTATTGTACAAAATAAGACACCACTCGTAGTAGTCTCGTACTCAAGTCAAAAAGACACGGGCGAGTGTTAAGTCTGATATTTAAACTTTTCACAACAAGTTTGTTGAGTAGACATTTCTGCAAAAAAAAAAATAAGTGTGCAAACTTCACAAAAAAGTCGTCCCATATTTTACAACTACAGGCCACGGGATTGAGGTGGAATTTGTTAAAAATATGGCATTTCTCCCCTTGTTAAGATAATCAGAATGGCTAAGGGTTAAGTCTGACGTCTCCTATTACAAAGAAAGATTATTGGATTTTCCTTTGAAAAAGGAAAATCTATCTGTTATTCTTCGGGTTCTTATTTTTATTTTTATTTTTCCAACGCTTTTATAATCACTAAATCTCGGAAAAAAACTTTAAGATTTTTTTTAAACTTGGGGAACGCGTAGATCGTCCCAAAGTATTTGCCTCTCTCACTAAACCGTTCTGGGCTAGCATTTTTGATGGCCATTTTTGGGGGCCCGAAGGTCCTCCAAAACGACAAAAATGGCCAAAAATCGAGAAAAAAAAAATTCGATTTTTTTCGTGCTTTGTATCAGTTATTAGCCCCAAAAACATCCCCCAAAATGTTTCCTCCCAAAACATTTCGGTTCGGACTCCACGACCAAAAAACGAAAAATCGGTCTTCGGACTGGTAATTTGACCTGATTATACTGTACTACAGGAGTGGGATAAAAACGGCGGTGATTGAGAATATGTAGCCCGTATATAGATAAAAAGATTCCCCATAGTTTGGAAGCACAGTTTTATAGCGTTTGGCTTCGGGCGGTCGCCAAAGGTACACTGTCGGCCTCTCAATGGTCCGTACACCCCCTCTTTGGCATGATAATACTCGGCGTTCTTGACTCGTATAAGGTTTCCGTGATTGAAATGGCAACATTCACGGTCTCTTGAAACCATTCCCCGCCCTAGGGGAATAGGGTTTTATTTCGTTTGGCTTCTGATGGCTGGAGAACTACCACTCCGGTTCGGACTTGGAAAATTTTGAACAAAAGTCGGAAATTTTTTTTTCCGATTTTCTATGCGTTTTGGTCAATTTTGAGACGAAAAAATTTTTTTTTCTTTTACCTGGAAGTTTTTGGTCCGGTCTTTGGACTGGTACTACGACCTGATTATACTTTACAACTGGAGTGGGTTAAAAGCGGTGGTGATTGAAAATGTGTAGCCCGTATATAGGTAAAACGATTCCTCCGTAGTGTGGAAGCACAATCTTGTTGCATTTGGCTTCAGGCGGTCGCCAAACGTACACTCTCGGCCTCTCAATGGCCCGTAACCCTCTTTTTGGCATGATAATACTCGGCGTTCTTGGCGCGTGTAAGGCTTCCATGATTGAAAAGGCAACATTCACGGTCTCTTCAAACATTTCCCCACCCCATGGAAATAGGGTTTTATTTCATTTGGCTTCTGATGGCTGGATAACTACCACTCTGGTTCGGACATGGAAAATTTTGAACAAAAATCGGAATTTTTTTTTAGGTTTTCTATGCGTTTTGGTCAAGTTTGAGACGAAAATGTTTTTTTTTTTTTACCTGGAAGTTTTTGGTCCGGTCTTCGGACTGGTAGTACGACCTGATTATACATTACTACCGGGGTGGGTAAAAAGCGGTGGTGATTGAAAATGTGTAGCCCGTCTATAGGTAAAAAGATTCCCCGTAGCGTGGAAGCACAGTCCTGTTGCATTTGGCTTCGGGTGGTCGCCAAAGTACACTCTCGGCCTCTCAGCGGTCTGTATACCCTCTATTTGGCATGAGAATACTTGACGTTCTTGAATCGTATAAGGCTTCCGTAGTGGAAATTGCAGCATTCGCGGTCTCTTTAAACGTTTCCCCATCCCATGGGAATAGGGTTTTATTCCACTTGGCTTCTGATGGCTGGAGAACTACCACTCCGGTTCGGATTTGGAAAATTTTGAACAAAAATCGGAATTTTTTTTTCTGTTTTCTATGCGTTTTGGTCAATTTTGAGACGAAAACATTTTTTTTTTACCTGGAAATTTCTTGGTCCGGTTGGGACTGAAACTTTTTGATCAAAAACCAAACTTTTTCTTTCGATCGCCACTTTCACCTGACAAAACTGTACTACGAGACGGGTTAAAGTGGCCGTTATTCAGAATTTGGATGTTGAGGCTCTTCCGCCACCTGTAAAACTATCCGACGCGACTGCCCAACCCCCACCCAACACAAGCACCCATTAGTTGGACTCTGCAACTCCATGACAGGAAACACGTCTGAAAAACATTGAACATTTTGCACCCGGCGACCTCAACTTCAGTGAACGCTGTACATAATTTGAAATAAAAATTTGCAGTAAAACCCGCAGACATTGGAAATCGCGTTTCTTTTAAATATTTAATATTACTTAATCAGTCCTTGAGGATAGAAAACCAATTCAAATGATTTGTTGTAATTTGTAATATATTCAGAAAAATATGCGCTTTTAAATTATATAGGGTAGGCGTTTAGTGGCATTTTACGTTTGAGTGAAAAATCATTGAAACTTGAAGGGTGTCTTATTACAAGAAATATCCCGACAGTTATACCTACCTGCAACTACTCATTTGCTTCCTAACATTCTGACATCGAAGCCAAAAGTAATAGAGCACCACGAAGGCCTGGAATTACTTGCTGTAACCAGATTGAGGACTGGGAAACTCTGCCCCCCCCCCCCCCCCAAGAAAAAAAGATGGGTGTGCTGCGACGAGCGAACCGCGACCCCAATAAACATCTCTGTCAAAAATTTACCCATTCTGTCGGAAAATAATTTCTGACCAGTAAGGCATAGATCCAGAGCCAGCAGCCCACAGAAGCTAACGAATGTCCGATCACCTCCTACATAACTGTTAGAATATCATGATTGTCAAAGAACTCATTATGCAAGTCGGCAAAGAGATTTTCCAACACCATTCCAGAACCGAGACCGGAAAGTGCGGGATTTAAAAAAATGTCACACACCATTGTTAATCATTCACTAAACGCAGAGCCATGACAAGCCTCAGATGAGGCATTATGGGGTTCTAGAATTGTTATCAGAGCCTCTTATTATAAAAAAGTCGGGAAGGGGAGGACCCCTTCAAATACCCCCCCCCCCCCGCCCCCATCTCGGGGCTGTGCACTTTGAGTATGCCTAATATGTTACGGACTTTGGGTCCAAGTTTGAATTAGTTTTAGGTATACATATGCCCCCTCCCCCTCCTCTCCGCACACCCATGTCAAATTTTTAAATACTGCTGACTTCGAGCCTGGGAAGTTGCCTTCTGGTACCGCGTTTCAATTTCAGGCTTTCACCATAAGAGCTCACGGCATAGATGAATAACTGAGAATTCTTCATCTACCCGAAGACCGTGCGACGTACATGTAGGTAAGAAGCAACAGGAAGGGTTGGGGCAATATGACCAATGAATTCCTCTAAAGTGACAACAGTATACGTGATTGGTTACTCCTGACTTTAGGCCTATACTTGTTGATGGCTGGAATCTAGCTTTTTAGATGAAGTCCTCATGATTACTTGGTTCATCTTCCTTTCGGCAGCAGCATGAATGTATGGAACGCGCTGACTACAGAACGACGAAAGTGCTGTGGATGGCCTCAGACGAAGACTGGCACGGGCTTGTGTGTGTTTTTTCAAATGACACAATCATGTTTTAGAGGAATTTTGAATATTGGTTTCTGCTCCCCCGCCGGGATTCGAACCCTCGGCAACACCGCCTGGCAATCAGGAGTCCAGCGTCTGAACCACTAGACCATTGCACACCGTCAAAAACGATGGCTGGAATCTAGCTTTTTAGATGAAGTCCTCATGATTACTTGGTTCATCTTCCTTTCGGCAGCCGCATGAATATGTGGAACACGCTGGCTACAGTACGACGAAAGTGCTGTGGATTGCCTCAGACGAAGACTGACACGGGCTTGTGTGTGTTTTTTCAATGACACAATCATGTTTTAGAAGAATTTTGAATGTTGGTTTCTGATCCCCCGCCGGGATTCGAAAAAACGATGGCTGGAATCTAGCTTTTTAGATGAAGTCCTCATGATTACTTTGTTCATCTTCCTTTCGGCAGCAGCATGAAAGTGTGGAACGCGCTGGATACAGTACGACGTAAGCGCTGTGGATGGCCTCAGACGAAGACTGGCACGGGCTTGTGAGTGTTTTTTCAATGACACAATCATGTTTTAGAGGAATTTTGAATGTGTGTGTGTGTTTGTGTGTGGGTGGGTTTGTGTGTGTGTGTGTGTTTGAGGTTAAAAAATCGCACTGGCACAGACATTTCCTACTGAAACGTTTTTTTCTTTTAATATGCCGCCGAAAAATTGTTTTCATTTACTGAACCCTGATTGGTTTCAAACATGACAAAAAAGTACATAAAATTGATTTAAACTAAGTGATGAGCTTAGGAACTGGTTAAACTGACTGGCAAAAATTGATGTTATTCATTGATGGGCTCTAATTTAGTCCTTACAAGGATGTTACGCAAGCTTTTGTTTTTCTTATAGGCGATGACAGGTCGAAGATTCAAAGGTTCATTTAATTTAGCACTGGTAAAATTGAATTCATCTTTTAACATTTTTGCTATTTCGATATTCATTCTGTTGTACGTTAAAGTGAAAGGAATGATGGACCTCCTTTCGCATTCGCCCTCTGATATGTTCATACCAAATGGCCAGAGGGTTTGAAGCGTATTGATCCAAAAAGCTTCACGTTTTTTTCTAAATTCATCCGTTTCTTCTAATGTGTCTTTAATTGGTGGTTGTTCAATAGGATGGATTTCGAAATCGTTCAAAGAATGGCCAGGAAGGTTAAAATGTTGTGCTACTGGGGCATCAGCATTATGTTTTATATCCTGTTTGTGTCTAGTAGCACGTTCTCGGAAAGGATTTTGACTTTGACCAACATACTGTTTCCGACATCGCTTACAAGTGATAAGGTAAATAATGTTTGGTGAATCACAATGGTGTGTGTGTGTGTGTGGGTTTGTGTGTGTGGGGGTTTGTCTTACCAACTTGACGAGGTAACTAGGCAAAAGAGTTTGCGTGTTTTGCCTTACCGAGGTACAAAAGACAAAATAAACCCTTTACCTCGTCTGTTTTTCCAGAACTGTACCGGCAAAACGAGGTAGAAACCGTTAGTCCACACAAAGGACAAACAATGGGGTACCTCCAACTACCTCGGTATGTGGGGTAGACAAAGATGTGTGTGTGTGGGGGGGGGGGGGGAGGGGTTGTCTTACCAACTTGACGAGGTAACTAGACAAAAGAGTTTGCGTGTTTTGTCTTACCGAGGTACAAAAGACAAAAGAAACCCTTTACCTCGTCTGTTTTTCCAGAACTGTACCGGCAAAACGAGGTAGAAACCGTTAGTCCACACAAAGGACAAACAATGGGGTACCTCTGTATGTGGGGTAGACAAAGATTTTTTGGCATTGAAAGTTGAAAAAAATGAAAAGTTAAGTAGCAAGAATACAAGTAGGTAGTTATTTCTTAATTCGATTTATCGATCGCTCAAATTTTGACAGTGGCATTTCTGTGCATGGAATTCAGAGACATCGCCCCACTGATTAGGTAAATGGTAACACTATATCCAATTTAACGCTTCAAAAGAGTAGCCATATGTTTGATTTTGAAGAAAAATGAAATATCTATATTATGAAGCCTTGCTCTGTTTGAAATAAATTACTTTACTTTTTTACTCGCACGTTATTTCTGAACTAACCGGCAACTGGTGAAAGTTCGGAACTGGTCACTCGACTCGACGTAAAATGAATTGGTAATTGTGTATTGATACGGTCTTGAACTGGTGAATCTTAGTTTGAAATACCCATCTAACATTTTAAATATGAGGCAGAAAATCCTGATATATATTTTCGAAGTGTAGAATCGTCGTTATAATGGCGCATAACAATTTTAAGCCTGGAAACTGATTGGAGCAACCGGACTGGAGACGTGAATCGCCAATTATATCCAGTGGCGGCGCCAGAATTTTTTTCGTGGGCAAGTAGGGGGGCAGACCCCCATGAAGGGGGGGGGGGGGGCAAATACGTAAAGGATCATATCATTACTTTATTATGAGGTAGTCGAAACTTGGACACAAAGTCCGTAATATAATTGTTTGGTTTGGTACGTCCTGTGGACGTACCAAACCAAAAAATGATATTACGGACTTTGGGTCCACGTTTCGACTAAATGTAATGGTAATTAGCGCTCCTCCTTTCAAAAAATCCTGGATCCGCGTCTGGAGAGAGAGAAGGCAGAGATAGAGAGAGGGATAGAGAGAGGGAGGGAGGGAGAGAGGGAGGGAGAGAGAGGGGAGAGAGAGAGAGATGGAGGGGGTAGAGAGAGAGAGTAGGGAGAGAGAGAGAGAGAGAGAGATAGAGGGGGATAGAGAGAGAGAGGAGAGATAGAGAGAGGGAGGGGCAGAGAGAGGGGGGAGGGAGGGAGGGAGAGAGAGAGAGTGTGTGTGTTTGTGTGGTTGGATGGATGTGTGTGTGGTGGGTGGGGGGGCAAGTGGGGGGGCAGAGCCCACGTTTGGGGGGGGCAATTGCCCCCCGTGCCCCCCTGTAGCGCCGCCACTGATTATATCAGTTGGAAAAAGAAACGCGAGTTTAGGAATTAAAAAGTTGCTTAACCCTTTTACTGCCACACCCAGTTTAACCATAAATGGAGGATCTCATTGTACGCCTCTGTGCGAGGAAGTTTAATAAAATTTATGACATACTTGAAACTCTATCATCTGATTACTTGTAGGAAAGGGCTTCCTGAGCCCTTTCCAACAATTAATCAGATAGTAGGCTTGATTCGCGCATTCCAGAACGTACAGATAATCATCATACAATAAGTGACAATTGTTGCCTTCGGCAGCGTAAATGTTAAAAGGGTGACGAGCACGACAATCGTATTCACCACTTGTCAATTATGTAGAAACGTTCGAGTTTTTACTTTTCCGCGAAAATGCTTCTGGAAGTAAAACTTTTGAAAAACTCGACCCATCTATCCTTGAACTCCTCTATCATCAGGTCTCAGGGTATTTGGTTATAGTAGAAGAGTTTAGAAAGAGACCCTTGGTAGGATATTGTGAATATCTCGATAATACGAAAATTTCCGAATCAGCGCGACGCAAATCGAATCGAATCAGGGCCCCACTGGAAATATTAGCGGTAGTGAGTGGATTATTCATGAGCACTTTTGTGAGCCCCCAAATTTCAATAGCATTTTATCTCTCAAGGTAAGAGGAAGGTGGGTACATGAGAGCGGGAATTTCATTACTTGGGTTATCTTCTTTGTATTCGACGAAGTTCAACTTCTTTTACACAGGGACACGGGAGTTCGGGAGTCTGGAAGGAGGTACCCCCTCCCGATGGGAGGGGGGCACATCCTCTCACCCCCATCTCTATCTCGGGCCTTCGTCCTTCAAGACATGCATGCATGCTGCGAGAGAATACACTTTTCCCGGGGATCTGTCGCCCCTGCCTGCCCTGAAATGCATCCCGCGCCTCTGCTTTTCCGGTTGTTTTGAACGCCTGCTGTGTGTAATTTGAGAAATCTTTGACAATTTTAGTAAGTTTTAGCCCTTTGAAATTTGAACATTTTTTGAAATGCTGTAACTTACAATACATTCCAGTCGGCAAGTGGCAGAACAATGGGAAATACTCTTCGAGCCTGGACTTCAAAAATGGGTGTAGAAAATTCCCCTGGCGTTGGAGAGGTGATGGGGGTAGGAACTCTGCTAACCAGCGCAGTAAGTCACTTTAAAACCAATATCGTTTTGAAAATTGATGAGAGGAAGTAAAATTTCGACTTTTTTTTTAGCCGAAACTACCGACTTTCCCTCGCCTTTTTTTTATGGAATTCGTGTTCAGAATGCTCTCCCTTTCTCAACCGGAATACATGGGCAGCAAATAATGTTTTAGACAGTATCCATGCCATAAAGTGACAAGATCTGGAACTGGTTAATGATTCACATCTTGAGACTGCATAATCAGTAACAGGAAATACGGTACTATGGGTATTCCGGCTGTACCGCTTCTCATTTCTTAGTACCGCAGGTACAGGTGCTGCTTCACACTCTACTTTCCGACGAAAAATCTCCGCACTCTGGCGTAACAAGCTTGACCATATGGTAAATCTCTGCTACCTATTAATTTCATCAATGGCGTTATGAAACTGTAAGGCGTCATTGGTGAATACTGTAGGTCCAAGAAATTCCAGACACTTCCAATCAGTGTCGTATCCATGGTCACACTGGCTCCCTAACAATTCTAAATTCTACAATATTCATGGGATGTCAGCTAATGACATTACAAATGACATACCACACTTGGGGGGAAATTGACGTTCTTCCGAGGAAAGCCGCAAAATATCTTCAAAGAGTTCATTAGGGGGCATATTGTCAAACATTTTTTCCGTAAAGGCCAAACCTTTGACCTCCCCGGGAGAACAGTTAAAAAATATACCCCTAGTCGAAGTAACGCGAGAGAGACACCAGCTCCACACTTTTCCCCAACTCAAGTCTTCAGTCCTCAGACTTTCATATGCATACGGCATAAAATGCTTAGACCCCCCCCCCACCCCGAGATTCCTGTGCCACGGGATACGGCGGGTAATTAGTTCTTACATGACGCCACAGTGATTCCCATCTTGATGCCGTGAGGTCCACCCCTCACGCGACCTTTGTTTCCAAAACATATCACACGCGGAACATTAGCAGTGCACAAGCCTTCTGTAGCAAATGGCTGACGTGAACTCGCCTCAGAATTAAATAAATCGATATTGCAAAATTAAGCGCTGGACCCTTGTGTTAAAGTTAACTTTTATAGTAAGTATCAAATGTAATATTAAAAATGTGGCAAATCTGAGTAAAAAACGAAACTTTAGGTAAAGAAAACGTTGAAATGTGACTGCAAAAAGACTCTATCAATTTGTGTTTTATCGAAACGAAACTATGAACTGCCATTATAGAAGTCTAACATTTTGAATGCATTGGTATAAATAAATTATTTCAGAAGAATCTGAAATACCTTGCTCTGATGGCCAAGAGCAGCCATGTAAATATCAGTACCATATTTTTTACATCGTGGCAGAACTCCCTGTCGGAATGTGTGGACAGCATAATTAGAGATTTGTCTGAATGAGCATGTCGTGGCGATCATCCATGTAACATTTCATTAACCCTTTACAAACACAACGGTAAAAACCGGCCAGCGCTATTCACAAAAATCGCCAAATTAATTTTCATTATTTTTTTCATTTTTTGTCTCAAAAACATAGGTTATGACCCTTCTTTGGAAGGAGTTCGACTAGCTCGTTCCAAACAGGGGTCATAACCTATTAGTTGGGGAGCCAGGAAGTTTTTAATTACACTATCGCGCAAGGAAGGTTTGATGCCTGGAATTTGTTGGCGGGAATAGACCATGACGGAAAACCCATATCTTAAGTTGCGCAATCCTGGCGTTTTGGGGCCACGGGACCCCAAAAATGACTTTTAATTACACTATCGCGCAAGTTCATGATTTTTATATGGAATAATCTATCATTCACTGACCGTAAAAACACAACTTCAGAACGAAATTTTCCTGGCGTTTTCAAATCAGAAGGGGTCTTTTAGAGGGTACCCCAAAATGTCAAATTTTCAGTTTTAATTACACTAGCGCGCAAGTCCACCATTTTTTTGAATACTCTACCATATTCACTGATCATAAAATCACGCCTTCAAAATCAAAAATTCCTGGCGTTTTCAAATCAGAGGGGGTCTTTTGGGAAGTACCCTAAAATGTCGAAAATTCGTTTTTTAATTACATGTGCCAACGCCCACTTCCGTCAGTTTTATGTGGGAGAATGAAAAAAGTTTACTGAAGTTAAAAACACATAAGAACGGATATTGCATGAGATTTTCAAATGAGAAGTGGTCTTATTTTTATTGGGGGGGGGGGGGGTGGGGGCTATAGGCCTACCTTCCCGCTTTACAGCAAAACATAATAGTTAGGGTGCACTGTCTTTGTGGCCTATATTTTTGGAGATATTACACGGATCAATTGTTTGGTGAATGGATTGAGTTTGTTAGAAAAACCTGGATTGGGTATACCAAACAGCAAAGATGTGTGCCGATTCAGATGGGTGGTAAGTATAGAATCTTTTTTATAACATGCCACGAAAAAGGCGGTTCATAATCGCTTAATTGTAACGCATCTGGCTTACCGTACATGACAGACTGTATAATACAACTTCCGTTAAACGAAACAGCTTCTGCTCAATTTATTTTACGCACAAAACGTCTTGTCTGGTAATTATTTCACCTCCACACAAACACATTATTCATTTTTCATATCGAATAATATCATATTTATTGCAATCGCTCCAATAATTCACGAAAACCATGGGGCGATCACAGAATGTCTAAAAGAGAATGCACGTCGGTTTGCTGCAAAAACTACGGAAAGCCGATTCGTTCCAAATTATGTTTATTTTAGTTAATAAAAAATAATAATGTGTGATTCGTTTGTTCTTTCATCCCCAATCCCAGTATACATTTTAGCTATTGGATCACTATCGCCGGTGTTAATTATTAACGATTATTAATGGAAGTGATTGTGTTGGAAAATGACAGAACAACCATTCATATAGTTTCGTATTCATACCAGCCTTGCCCTAATCAACGCCAGCACCGGCATCAGTCTAACATTATTACATGGGCATATTTTCACAATTATAAGCCCCTCCCTAACTAGCTGTTGTCGATTTTTATGCCGGTAGAGTGCACTGGTCAGCAGGTCTACCTGATATCAACGGACGAATATTAATTTCATTTGCATGAGACATTATAATATGCCTTCACGCATAGCCGCTCTTTCTTACCACTCTTTCTTATCGTACTATGTGTGTGCGTTGATAATACATTCCACCGCATTATAGAAAAAGTTCATACCCATATCAACGCGATGTTGAGAACATGCCGGTTGATGTTAGCTTTGTACAGAATTGGTGTTTTGTTTCACTATCACGAATGGCTCTCAGCGAACTTACAACCAAGTCGTTGAGCTGGGAGATTACTAACAATAACGCCTCTATGTGACATTATATGGACACTTGTGTCAGGGCAAGGCAGTGTTTCTAATAGCATCGCCACGAGCCCGCAAGGCGAGTCGCGATGCGTGTCAAGAACACTGTCGGGGGTTGATACCAGCATCCAGATCCGCACATAGTCGTGATGATACATTTGTCTTGTAATTCTTCTCACAAACACGCACAAGTTTCATTGTTTTTTCGTTGCATTACCATTTATTGTCTCGGGCAACAGTTCGATAAACATTCCTGATACCGAGAGACAACAGTTTTGACTGTTCCCAAAAGACCAATGAAATATTAACTGTTTAATGTCAGCGCTAGCATGGTACCACACTCTCATATAGCTCTATTCCCCTAGAAGGAATTTCAATATGCAGTTAGGTCAATGAGGGTTAGCTTCCTGGAATTATACACCTTTGGTTTGAAGAAATTTTCCATAACACTTGTTTGTGTGAAGTTGGGCCCTGAGAATCCTAATTTTAGGGTCGAACTGAATCTCGAACCGAATCAGTCTGAGCGTCGCGGTTTCGAATCGAACCGAATTTCTAATCCAGAAACCGAATGTGCTGTGAGATAACTACAGCTTATATTTGGATAAAACATTTTTGTTTGGTAGATGTTTGGCAGAAAGTTCCGTTCACAAAACTACGACAAACCACCGGTGTTCATGCTTGAAAACGCACTATTTTCTAAAAAAAGCCCCTTTCCCACCTCCCAGCGCATGTATCCGATTGAAAGCGAGTGTACCTCATCTATCAGTGTCATATTATTTATTAAGCAATAAGATACCCGTCGATAACCGTAGCTATTTTGATAGCAGTCGGAAAACTGTGGGCAGATTATCGTAACATCAAATGGTGAAAAGCAGATAGAAGTCATAACAATGGTAGTGAAAGTCCTGAAATGTTGGGGTTAAAGTAGCTTGAATAGACAGAAAACCGAGGATTCCGAAAGAATCCGAGCCAGTAAAATACTTCCATCGAATGGAACACAACCTTTGGAGAACCCCTCGGTCCTATTGCAGTACGTGCTACTGTTATAAACCCCAGGTACATTTACTCGCACTCTCCGAACACACTGCGGTCCTGTTGTAGGGCAATGCATTACATAGCATGAACGAGCCACCATAGATACCAAGACTGCGACTTCCAGTAAACAAAATGGATGACCGAACCACTCATTTTACCGAAACGCGCTGTGCATGCGCATGCGCGCTGACAACACTATGGGATGACGTCAAAACAAGGTCGCACACGTGGGCTACCGTGACAACCAAACATGACGTAACTGAGTCACGACTATCACGTCACTTCTGAGGTCCGGAGCGAGGTTCGCTGTATACTTCAATACTTCAACCCAGCAGTGTTTGATTCCATTTCGTGGGTTTTATAGGTTGTGTGTAATGCTTGATCAGGGGGGGGGGGGGGGGGTTATTGTGGGGTAATGCTTGGTTGTCTAGTGCGGTAGTATAAGAGAGATTGTCTGTACACCTGTTGGTATACCGTTAGCCTTTCGTAATACTAAACCATTGAATGCATAAAACCACCCGAGATTGCCACGAATAGAAGGTTAACGCAAATTTGTGGATAAATATACGCCGTAGTTGTGATGCATGGGCTTCACAACTTCTTTTTTAACTCTTAACCTGCTGAGTATGTTTTTTCTTCTGTGAAGCAGCCATGGCTAAATTTGATGAAACTTTTATCTATATTTAACTCCAAGAATCAGTGGTGAAAAACTCTATACAATTGACAGGGGTAAACTGTGATTAAATATGCCCAAATTATACTTATTTCAGTTGCAAGAGAAATCCTGTCCTGGGCAGGAATATCCGCTAGCACCGGTTGCCTACATAGGGGCACGATGACGCCGTGTACTAAGGCGTACTGCACGTCGATGGAGCACGTCTTCATCCGCTGTAACCCTGCTTGAGCGGAGCTTGAACAGGGTTAGAATGTTGAGGGGCGGGCAGTTGCTCGACGATGCTCGGTGGTTCTCTCCTGGTAATCCGGCTTCCTCCACCCGTAAAACTGCAACGGTCTCGATTTGTCAATGTGCATAAGTATGTGACCTTAAATAAATAAATAAATAAATAAATAAATAAATAAATAAATAAATAAATAAATAAATAAATAAATAAATAAATAAATAATCCGCTGCCAGCATGCAAGGAGTTAACCAACTTCTTTCGGATTCAGAATTGTTCAAGCTAAGACTCCAAAACCCCAAATCAGCCACAGACTCCATTTGCATGAAATCAACTGCGTATGTAACATAAGTCCAAAAAGTAAATCGAGTTCCGTCAAAAAATACATGAATACCAGCAAGATCGAATATATGTCTGAGCTTCCAATCCAGATAAACACCCCTCCAATCCCCATAGTTATGCCCCCGGGGATGCCCGAACATCTTGACTTGAAGACAGCTAATACTTACAAAAAGACAGGTTCAGTATGACTTAATCCGACGAAAACAAGTAACTTCGAACTGAGCGAGTTTTACCGCCGGGGAGGTGACTCACAAAGTATCCGGTTGTAAGAGCAGTTGTTGACTACCAGAGAATTATTTCTGCTTTGTATGCATACTAGCAGGATTACCCGGCGTTGCTCGGGCTGAGGAGAGTATTATATAACTGTTGGTGCCCGTCTACACCCCCACCCCACCCTGGCACTTTTTTAAACCTCACCATTAAGATTCCTGGTAAAAATTACCCCTACTAGACCCCTTTGAAGACCTATATCGGTGAGAAAAAATTTAGTCATAACTTTTGGTGCCCCTCTACACCCCCACCCCACCCCGATACTTTTTTAAACCTCATCATTAGATTCCTGATAAAAACGTACCCCTAGTGGACCCCTTTGAAAACATATAGCGGTAAAAAAAATTTTGGTCATAACTTTTGGTGCCCCCTACACCCCCACCCCCACCCACCCACTTTTTTAAACCTAACGATGACCTCCGCCATAAAACGTGCCCCTAGTAGACCCCTTTGAAGACATATATCGGTAAAAAAAAAATTAGTCATAACTTTTGGTGCCCCCTACACCCTCACCACCACCCCCCACACATTTTTAAACCTGACGATGACTTCCGCCATAAAAAGTACTCCTATTAGACCCATTTTGGACACTCGAGGTGGCCCCATATTCATTTCTATAGCGGACAGACAGACAGGCATACATACAGACATTCTAAAATATAGTATAGATTACTGGGGGCGCGGTGGCTCAGTAGGTAGAGGTGCAGGCTGCAAGCCGAGAGGTCCTTGGTTCGAATCCCACCTGCGGCAATCGCGTTGTGTCCTTGGGCAAGACACTTCACCCCCATTGCCCACGTGGGGGCACGGTGACGTTGTGTACTAAGGCGTACTGCACGTCGATGGTGCACCTGTCTTCAACCAATGCTAACCCTGCTTGTGTGGAGTTAGTATGTTGGGGAGCTGACAGTTGCTCGGTGGTTCTCTCCGGGTACTCCTGCTTCCTCCACCCGTAAAACTGTCGAGGTCATGATTAGCCATTGTGCAAAAATATGTGACCTTAAACACCAATAAATAAATAAATAGTATAGATTACTAAGGTGTTGTTTTATTTGACCCATTCTTCAAATAAGACAAAGATAGAAACTTCAAAGAGAATTCGCTTCACATGCATTGTGTCCTTGGACAAGGCAGTAAATTCAACTTGCCCAAGTGGATTTAACATTTCAAAATAGTGTCTATTTCTGACTCTTTGTGTGGAGCTCGTGACACAACGAGTAATATGGAAATATAGTGTTCGTAGTTTACTATGACAATTCTACCCAAAGAAAAATCAGTTCAAAATGTCATCTGTTTGGACGCAATATTGATTTTAGGGCGTTTTACACCGTGCTAATAGAAAGAAATTTTTCTCTCAGCATATGTTTACAATCGTGAATGCTTTGGAGCAGTTTCCAAAGATGATGGTGGTGGATGAGAACATTATTTGTTTCTCGTTTTCTTGTGCAGGGGCGAGAAGGGGCAGAAGCACACATGAACACCCGATCAAACAAACTATCGCTTTAAAAAAAGCAACTTCGCGCTTTGGGCCTATTACGTAACATTATCCCTGTGAAGCGAGAGGCCGTTTTTCCTACCCAGGAACATGATACGTCATAATTTCATTAATCAGGGTGGGTGCTAAGTGCGCGTGGTGGGTAGACCAATCAATATTTTCAATGGGCAGCCCAAAATATTAATTGGGGTACACCAAATAGTTACTGCCATTGAACGGACTTGGAAGATTCTACCAGGATTCAAAAGGTTAATCATTTGGTTCCAAAGTTCCTGAGCGAGAATGACATTGGGAAAACTGGGTCTATGCACTAATTTTTGAACGAGAAGTAGTGGTGCTTTCTCGGGGGAGCGCGGGGGAACGCTGTCTTCTTGCATTTGGCTGAATGGGAACGCCCCACTCTACAATTTCAACATCTGGATTTCAACACCTGATTTGGGACCTCCGCGAATACACACTACGGTAAGCACTCACTAAACCAATTCAGCTGTGTGTGTAACTCGCGTAGCCCTACACAGATAGCAATTCTCACTTCTTTTGGGGAGTTTTGGGTACTAAAATTCAAACCTTTTCCGGAGGTGGACCCTGCTACCCCCTATTACGAGTCTACGAGAAAGGGGTCCTCCCTCTTGGGTTCTCACTCAGAGACGTCTTGGCTATCGCTGAGCGTTGGTCACCTGGTAGTAACGGGCAATCAAAGTTCCGCTGTGGCAACCACTAGACGCCTGCAGATCGTCCCCACTCCTTAATTTCGGAAAACATCACTGATGGGTAGGTTCCTTAATAATTCATCAAATTATTTTTGTACAGTTTCTATTTCTTTCTTTTTCTTCTTCTTTTTCTTCTTATTCTCCTATCCTCTGTATTCCCAATGCATTTCCGAAGTTGATACATGCATTTTAACACTCCAAAAAGTGAGCGTGCCCCAAAATGTTGAAAGTGGGTCACGCTCTCACATCTCATGGTATGACGTACGGACCTTGTACCAACACCAAGTGAGTCGAAACTCAGTGGAGGTTCAAAATATGGGTCAAGGTCACTGCGGACACCCAGAAGTCATTGGGAGCATTTTTTCAGAATTGCTGGAAACCACATTTTTGACACACTGATACATTCCCGAAGGAAAATTTTTATCCGAATCCTGTATGAAAATCTTGAAACGCTGTTTACGAAAACCTATTTCTGATTCTTTAAAAGATATTTTACTCCCGAAAATAAGTCTCCATAAATTCTCTTTCTATACAATTTAGTTCTGATGCTTTCATCATTTTCGCACAAACTTGAATTTACTGTTCATATTAAATTCTGTTTCTCTATTTGTCACAACCAGTTTGTTTTCTGAAATTATTGAATAAGCCCGTTAATTGGATATCCCGCAGTGTGCGTTTATCAGATTGTGGCGGAAGACGTCTGCAGGGCTTACCTTTGCCCCAATATGGCCTACGCTCCTATTCCGATGTGTTTATGAGCATGTCAGCAAAATCACCACAAATTATAACCTTGTACTCGAGATGTCCAACTTGTGGGAGTTTGATCATGCAGCGATAGAGCTGCTGGCATTTACAGCGGACTTAACCCATTGTACCCGAAAGTCCGTTTTTCCGGTCCAGGGTCGTGATACGTCCTGAATTCATAAAGTAGATGGTTGAATCGTGAATTTGTATGAGAGACCAATCAAGATTTTCAGCGTACAGTCCCAAGGCTGCACGTTGAAAATATTCATTGATCTTTCCCATGCAAATAACGAATATAGACCCTACCAGTTGCTGGCTCTGAAGTGGGATGGAATATACCACCAGGGTTCAAATGGTTAACCCTTTACCCAACGTAACGGCCAAAACCGGCCAGCGCTATTCTCAAAAATCGCCAATTAATTTTCAAAATATTTTCATTTTTTGTCTCAAAAACATAGGTTATGACCCCTCGTTGGAACGAGCTCGTCGAGCTCGTTCCAACGAGGGGTCATAACCTATGTTTTTGAGACAAAAAATGAAAAAAATTAGTTATTCAAGAATTTTTTTTGCAAGTGTCGTCTGCTTTTCATGTTAAGTAAAGGGTTAAGGGCCTTGCTAGGAGTCTCATTTGTACGACAATGTCGATGAGTATACATGTGCCATCTATCGCCACCAATGATAACCGAGTATCACTGCGATATACTCGAGTTGTCCAACCAGAGGGAGTGTGAACATGCAGCGATAATCTGATCCCATTTACAGCTGCTGTAAGGGCTTTGTTAAGCCCCTGTCACATCTTTGTGATTTTTTGTACGAATGTCCAAGAATGGCCACGAATTCAAATTTTCACGATTGATCGCGATATTTTTTTTAAAAAATCGTCCTGAATCGGCTTCTCTCACGACCTTACACGACCTTCACACCACGTTCCTACGACGTTGTGCGGTTCATCAAGACTATGGTAAGAATCTACCGAGATCTTCCAAGGCGATTCAGTACGAATAGATACGACCTTGTACGTTGCACGCACGACACCAGTACGAACTGGTAAGATGATGCAAAACCAAGCAAGAAACTTCGACAATCAGAACAGAATGATTTCAGAGCCGCTGATTGCCGGGGTTTCTTTTTGTCGGGAATCGTGGGGAAAACGTACGAGTTCTTGGAACTTCCTACTGTATCCTACTGGATCTTACTGGAATCGTATCAAAATCGTCCAGAATCTTGAAACTACGTAGAGATTCTTAGTCTGGCCAAACTAGTTCTTACTGGTACCGTGATAATCTTGGTACGTCGTACTATAATCTTACGACAGTCGTTCAGAGTCTTGGTGGAGTCGTCCGAAACTCGCTGTCGAAGTAGACCTTAAGCCTTCGTCTCAACTGGCCGAGCGTGTGTGGAGATCGTGCGTCCTCTGTGACATGTTTGACTACCGGGGTAGCCGTGGGTGGTCGTAGGGCTCGAGAACAGTTGAGAAGGAGTTGCAAGTGCATCGTAGAACAGGAGTAAGTCTGGCGTGCGAGTCGCAGGGGCCACGTGCGATGTTCTTAGGAACAGGCACTCCACTTGCAACGTGCGATGCCAGTGGGATTCGTACTCACTTCTTACGACTCTCTTGCAACCAGCGTACGTTGGCCGTGCGAATTGTACGATTAACGTACGGGTCGTGCGCCACTTGCAAGACATTCGCACCGACGCCCTACGTCGGTTTTACGAAGGTCACGCGAAAGTCGCACGAGCTATCGTCAATTTCCAGACTTCCTGGGGGACTTCCTAGTGGTCTTCCCTTTAGGAGGCATGTTGATTTGAATACTCAAAGAATAAAGCACGCAAAGAAAAACTTTCAAAACTGAATCTCTTAACTTGTCGAAATACAAGTGCAAACTGATAACTTTGTACGGCGCGCGCACTCTTTTTATAGTCGGCGGTGCAAGCGAAATCCGTGCGACGCAAGTGTCACGCACTTACGCCGTGCGTGCGCCATGCGTTCCGTTACATTCGTGAGCGGCAAGTACGAGCAACTTGCGGGCAACGTACGTCGGACGCAAGCAGGGGATAAGTGCCCTCTCCTTGCGTTCTTCTTACGTCTTAGACCCGCGACTTTCTCACTTGCATTTCAAATCGTACTGTAACCCCGAGGACCCCTTGCGTGGTGCGCACGTCAAACGTGCGTTCTCAGATTTCGCAAGGAAATCGCAGAGTTTGTTGTGCATGCCCAACAGCCTCCTTGTGTGCTTACGGTCGGCGTACGACCCCGAAAAATCGCAAGATGTCCTTGCGTGACGAGCACGATTTTCACAAAAATGCCCGCAGATCACTCGCAGAAGCACGTACGGCCAGTTGTGACCAACGCTTTAATAAATCTTACTAGTTCTTAGTGAATCTTGACGCAAGGGTACTGGCCAAGTGCGCACAGACAACCACGAATACTTGGGAAAACCCAAGAATACTCCGTACCGTTTAGTACGGTCCAGTACGACAGCGGTACGACGCAGTTAGGAATTGAAAAATCGCACGATGGAGTACGAAAGTTTTAACCCTTTACCTAACATGAAAAGCAGACGACACTTGCAAAAAAAATTCTTGAATTACTAATTTTTTTCATTTTTTGTCTCAAAAACATAGGTTATGACCCCTCGTTGGAACGAGCTCGACGAGCTCGTTCCAACGAGGGGTCATAACCTATGTTTTGAGACAAAAAATGAAAATATTTTGAAAATTAATTGGCGATATTTGAGAATAGCGCTGGCCTTTTTTGGCCGTTACGTTGGGTAAAGGGTTAAACAGTTTAAAACTTTCTACGCGTATGCCGATCATCCAAGAATACTCAATAATGATTACGAAGCAGTACGGGAGTCAGCAAGGATATCCACGATTGCCCAAGATTTTCATGTCGTAGTGGAACGTGTAAAAAAATCGAAAAGATATGACAGGGGCTTTATTGGTCGCATTTGTGCGACAATAGCGGCGAACGAGTTGGCCCCTTTGATCAATCAATTATGCATAAATGTTTGAGTGAAGAACATGGGAGCATTAAATGAAAAGAAGACACGATGCAAAAGGAGGATGAGCTGTAGGGCTGTAGGTTTAAATTATCACTGAACCACCCCATGGGAGCGCGGTGGCTCAGTGGTTACGGCAGTGAACTTCAAACCGAGAAGCCCACGGTTCGATCCCCCGCCAGGGGTAACTGCGTTATGTCCTTGGGCAAGGCACTTAATCCCGATTTCCCACGTGGGGGCACGGTGGCGTTGTGTACTAAGGCGTACTGCACATCGACGGTGCACCTGTCTTCAACCAATGCTAACCCTTCTTGTGTGGAGTTAGTACGTTGGGGAGTCTGACAGTTGCTCGCCGTTGATCGGTAGTTCTGTCAGGGTACTCCGGCTTCCCCCAACCGCAAAACTGTCCGACACAAGGTGGCCCTGGCTGTCGAAAGTGTCGTTAAACTTCAATAAATAAATAACCTCCTGAATACAAAATAGATTCGCCAACCTTTGTTATATATTGTATTTTTTAAGACATTGCAATTCGGGAGTTTAGTGTTGAAAGGGCTGACAGGTTCCAGACTGTCGTTCGTGGAAATCAATTTCGTGTCCCAAGTCAAGACCGTAGCGAAGATGACCAATACTTTAATTTCTTTTTGTCCTCACTGTTATGACTCAAGTTCCGACTGATAAAATATCCCAACCACATTATTAAGGTTTGTCTTGATGATGTATAGCTGAAAGATTCGTCAATCGGGATAATACTATCATTATAGTTAAAAAAAAACCCTCGAAATTTGTGTGATGATAAATGCGTGTGGTAGCCCTGAATCATGCTCTTCCCAACTTCTTATTCTATTAGCACGTATTGGACTCAAAATTGGTCATGCTGGGACCATAACCACATGAAACGGCTGCAGACCGCCATTTTCATGAGACCGACTGTGTGACAGAAGTCCAAGTAGAAAATCTTGTCCCGTAAGAAAGTACCTGACTACCAGCGAGAAGGAATCGCTACTTTAGACTCCACTCCAGATGAAAATATCCCGACTGCAAAATTATTAGGACGTGTCACAGCACCCTATGCCCTTAGTTTCGTCCAGAGGCGGGGCAATGGGGTTGGGGGGGCAGCCCCCTCCAACCTCAATCTCCCCAATTCGAACCCCATTTCAACTATATTCACCCATCTATCACATGTCGCCCCCTGAGTTCCAATGTGTTCTATGTGCCAGTGGGCACATAGAACACACTGGAACTCAAGGGACTATGTTACACCCAGACTGATGTAAAAACACTTTTTGTTGTTGGGGAACATTCATTATAGTTCGTTTCGGGAATAAAGCACAAAAAACGCCCCAGTGGCATGCAGATATTTGGTAACACGGTCACTGACACCATATCTGACATTTGGAGCTTGTGACTGTAATTCTAATGATTTGCATATTTATGAAACTTCAAAAAATCGCCAATCATTTTGGCAAATTTTAGCTCTGTTTGAGAATCTGTTCCTCGTGAGAACGATACAGGCACTAGCATGTCAGTCCACACCACAATTTCCTAGTCTTCCTTGCGCTAATCATTACCTCCAGTTGGGAGCAAATTTGACCCCAGATTCACTTTCAGAGCACTAGATTTTTCAAAATTTGCCCGGGTGGGGGGGGGGGACTGGGAGGAGAACACCCCCTCTCAGTCCCACCACCTGCTCTACCATTCGGTCCTCAGGACATGTCTACGACATGACTTCACGTGCCTCCTGAATATTATTTACCCCCTCCCTTATTTGAGAGTCCTAGCTGATTTTTCCTCGACTACATGTAGTGATCGGCTCCAAAGCAAAACCATTTCGAAACACATCGTCATTTATATTTTTCAAGTTTTTGTGAGAACTACAAGGGGTTACAGTCCACTGAAACCGAAGAGTGATTCTGCAAAAACACCCGAGAAAACCAAAACCGCGCCTCAGTTCGGCAAGCAACAAGTTCATAGAAAGACAGACACACCTGTGCGTCATTGAAAATCTTCATGCTATGTTTGACATCTGAAAAACCACTTGATGGTTTGCAATTAATTAATTTCACGTTGTTGAATAATGTGTCTTAGCGCGTTTCTGCACTGTGAAGATGTGTATTGAAATTCGTCAATCCGAACGTCACACATGTTACGTTGATTTGTTGCTTAATCCTTTACCTAACACGAAAACAGACGGCACAATTTTTTTTTCATTTTTTTCTTGAAAAAACATAGCTTCTGACCATTCATTGGAAAGAGCTCGAACCAATGAGGTGCCATAAGCTACGTTTTTGAGACAAAAAAAAAAAAAGAAAAGAAAATTAAATGGTGATTTTTGTGAATAGCGCTGGCTTGTTTTTTGGTCATTATGTTGGCAAAAGGTTTAATTAAAAAGGGCATTTATATATCTATGGGGAAATTTATAGCCGTTGTATTGCACAGAGTTTCCAACTGGTAAAAGAGGTCTTAAACCGTAATTGGACGTTCCTCTGAAATAGTCCGGGAGTCAAGAGACGAACCTGGATTTGTTGGATTTAATTTTTGTTTTCGCTGCTTTTTATGTTGTTTGGGGGTATTTCTTTATGAGTTTGTGAGGCGACCGTGGTGTTCTAGTTCTTGTCTGTATGTTTGTATCGAGTGAAATATTGTGTTGAAAATTTTGGAAAAAATCGAAAAGAAATACCTCCCCAACCCCGAGAATAAAAGGAAGAAGAAGAAACATAAAAGCAGACAGCGTTTTATTCTTAGAGGATCTGCCGTTTGCGAAGGTTATATTGTGCTTTTGGTTTCATGTCGGGAGGAATGCGGAATGTGCGTGCAAAATTTATATAAAACCATGTGTTGAGATACCAAGGCCGTTAACCCTTTACCTAAACTGAAAAACAGACGACACTTGCAAAAATAATTCTTGAATAACTAATTTTTTTCATTTTTTTGTCTCAAAAACATAGGTTATGACCCCTCATTGGAACGAGCTCGACGAGCTCGTTCCAACGAGGGGTCATAACCTATGTTTTTGAGACAAAAAATGAAAAAAATAATGAAAATTAATTGGCGATTTTTGAGAATAGCGCTGGCCGGTTTTGGCCGTTACGTTGGGTAAATGGTTAAAGGAAAGGCTTGTATATTGTTTTTTTTTCACCAGAAGTTTAGAGAACCCAGTATCCCGGACTAATATCGTAATGAAAATAGACTTTCGATAAAGTTATCTTCCTTGAAATTATTAGACAAGCGAGGTATGTCCAGTGCAAAAGTGAGTAATTGTTGAGAAAAACCCATGACATCAGTAGAAAATAAAACCAAGTTTCATTTTGTTACCTTTAATAAACGAAACAATTGGCAGCATTCAGAGCTGTCTGTTGTTTTCGTTTATTAAACGTTACAAAGGGAAACTTGGCCTTTTATGGCATACTAATTACAATCAATCACTGAGAATCCCCCATTAAGAATAGCTATTAGTATCACTCTTACAAACACTAAGTAAATGGACACTTTGGCTCTTTGTTTAGAGAATGTGTTTTTACAGTAATCTACAACTTAGTTATGCATTCCAGGAAAAAAATAGCAAAAGTCGCCTTCTGGAAATAACTGTTTTTTTTATAACATGTCTCTTCTAAGTAAACCTCCATCTACATCAAAACTAAACCGTGCAGAAAATGAAAATCGTTCACGGACGATTTTTAAATAGACGCGAAATTTCCCAGGAATTTTCAACAAATTGTGCAGTGCAACGCAATTACCATTTGGATCACAAGCAAAAGCTGAAAATCGTCCCTTAAGTTCCAATGTGTTCTATGTGCCAGTAGGCACATAGAACACTTTGGAACTCAGGGGAGGAAATAGCAAGACGGGCTCCCCTAGCAAATTTGGTTGACGATAAAATGTGTTGTTTTTGTTGATAGTTGTCAAATGAATTGGAGAGTGTCATTCTGTAATTGTTTTTATAGACGTGAAGGCGTATAATAAACACTGAATGACACACCCGTGCGAATGGGTTAATCGATATCAAAGGAGGGCCAGTGCGGAAGGATAAAACTCGAAGCCGCGCAAGTGTCATATCGATTAACCCTTTCACACGCGTGTGACGTTATGTGTATGTATGTCACGATGCACACACTACTGATATAATGAGCAGAAAGAACGTTATGAAACATCAAAAGATGGTGAAAACCACGTTTTCATATTTTTAAATGGGTTTCAGCCGATAGTGGAAAATTCCAAAAAGCCAGCTTCTGTATTTTTATGCCTGAGGTTTATGAAATTATAAGGGCGTAGTGGCAGCAAGAGGTCTTCGGTTCGAATCCCACTTGCGACAACCGCGTTGTGTCCATGGGCAAGACACTTATTCCCAATTAGTGGTGTTGTGTACTAAGGCGTGCTGAAAGGCGTACTGCACGTCGATGGTGCACTTGTCTTCAACCAATGTTAGCCCTGCTTGAGTGTAGTTAGTACGTTGGGGAGTCTGACAGTTGCTCGCCGATGCTCGTTGGCTCTCTACGGGTAATCCGGCTTTCTCTACCCGTAAAACTGTCCGACACGAGGTGACCTCGGCTGTCGAAAATGTCGGTTAACCCCCAATAAATGAATAATATGAAATGATGCGCAAGTTGATAATATAATTTCGAAATTCCAAATCGTCTATATGAAATTCCAATACCCTTAGTGTTAAATTTACTGACAGCTCCAGGAGCTTAAGGGAGCTAACTTTCACGTAAACCACTTCCGGTGACGGAAATTTTCAGCCATTGTACCGTAAACAGGGTAGTAAGGGTAATAAATAAAGGACATTTTTCGGGAAAATTTTAAAGACGCTATTTTTGTTTTTAAACAGAGAAGCATGGGAAGTTTTTATTTTTGAAGTATATGTTAAAGGATACAAGATATCTTGCTTTTCCCCATCCCTAATTTGTTTATAAAGGAAAATTTGGGGAAATAGGCACTAATTACGGAAGAAATTCATATTGGTCAAAGCATATAGGACAAACTAGAAGAAATTCAGGAGGCAATACCTTCAGGCTTATGTTGGAGTACATCGCCTGTGTTGCGGCGAGTTCAAGATGTGCAATAGAACCCATTCGTATCGGCGGGTTCTTGGCCATTCTGGGAGAAAATGTTAGAAAATGGAAGGCCAGTGTGGCCCTCTGTTGGCGTTTTTTACAAATGGCCGCAATGTTTTTCAGCCAAAATGTTCAAGAAGTTTTATATCCACGCCGGAACTGTAGCACGGCGGAGAACGGCATTATCCGCGAAAATATACGGACATTCACTACCGAAGGTAGTAGATGTCCGCGTATTTTCGCGGATAATGTCGTTTTGCGGATAATACCGAAGGTAGTGGATGTCCGTGTATTTTGCCGGATAATGCCGTTTCGCGGATAATACCGAAGGTAGTGGATGTCAGTGGGTTGTCAAGTAAATACCGTAATTCCTGATATCGGTGCGTGTGAAAACAATTTCAATTTAAAACTAGACGGAGAATCACGGCCGGGCTTTTCCTTACCATTGAAAGCCTTACCTTCATTCCAGAAAGACCAATTAGATATGTTGAAAAATTTTCTGCCAAAGGCTAGCAACGCCAAGAGCTGCAATGAACTGAAACAAACTGCATGACAATTTCCACATGATGTTGGTTGAGAATATCCTGTTACTTTTACAGTTTACAAGCAGTGACGTGGCCAGAAATGGGTTGGAGTGTGTGGGCACGCCGCCCCAAAATGAACACAACACCCCCCCCCCCCCCTCTCGCCGAATCCCCCCCGCCAAGAAAACCCCAAAATAAAACAAAACAACAACAACAACAACAACAACAACAACAACAACAATTTGACAAAATAAAATGCTGAGAAAAAATATACCCCCTCCCTATACGTGTTTATTTAATATATAAGGACGGGATACATTTCCTCAGCTTTTCATTTCGTCAAATGTCCGGGTCATGTGCCTGTGACCAGACCCAATAATAACTCACAGCAGTCATATGGACATGTCCCAATTATCATTTAGCCACCAGTTCTGAATTTTACATCACTGCTGCCTTGAACACCTTCACACCAACGACCAGGTTTATAAAATAGATCACGAATTCAGTACCATTCCGGTAAGTATTAAGTTAACCCACATGAAGCAAATTTGTGTTGTAGCCAATATTTTCATATCATTCCGCTGTTCGACTTCTTCGTGCAGTTTTTTTCTGTCATTGACGTTGGGACAGGTACGGCTGAGCGGTTTTTGCCGTACCAATATTTTGAGCAATAACATTTTTTTATTACTGCCTGAACGTGGGAGTTGTCTGATAGAACGGTCTGTAAAACGAGAGATCTCCCCGTGGTCAGTTTATATTCCATTTATTTATTATATTGTTACAGGGAGTTAATATCACACTTTCATATCGCGTTATCGTTCCATTTACTTTTCCCGCATGCAAAATATCACCAATCCTGATGCCATGTCGCACTAGATTGTTTCACTGTAAGGATTATTTTCAAAACACATTCTCCTCTAGAAAGGGAGGCTACATTAACCCAGGCCTCAATTCTTTAATACAGTCTGCACCTCAAATTATTCTTATTGAAAACATAGCATGTAGGGAACCGAAATTAATATATTCTTAATTATCACAATTCTTGTCTTATTTCATAATCCTTTTATAAGCAATGAAAATTATTCTTCTCTTCAAACACTACACGCAGTCAAGTTAAGCTGCAATGTCATTTACACGTTCACTGTGAATGGCATTGTGAGGGTATGGCTGATATGTTAGGTAAAGGATTAAATGCATACTGAATAATTGAATGTTAATGTTTAAGAACAAATGCAGAATTTGTATTCTCTGATTTCCACATAGGATGATAGTGAAGTCATCCAGACAACAATTAACCCTTTACCCAACGTAACGGCCAAAACCGACCAGTGCTATTCACCAAAAATACCATCCACTTTTCATTATTTTTTCATTTTTTATCACAAAAACATAGCTTATGACCCCTCATTGGAACGAGCTCGTTCCAATGAGGGCTCATAAGCTATGTTTTTTGTGATAAAACATGAAAAAATGAGTTATTCAAGTATTTTATTTGCAAGTGTCGTCTGTTTTTCGTGTTAGGTAAAGGGTTAAACTACTATTGAAATGATTTCTTGTCAATTGTTGCCTTCCAAAATAGACTGCAAGACTTGCTAAGATAATGCTGATTAACACATACAGATGTTTGCTTGTCAAAAATGTTTACACACAATTTTTATATCCATCATCACATAAGAATTGTGTGTAAACTTTTTTGACAAGCAAACTACGCCAGATCTAACGCATTGCTTAACTTCAGTTATTCTGAACCCTAACATGATGTGACCGTCTGCCTATATAACACTCATGGCTATGTGCTGCTACCTATGTCAACTCCGCACACAACAATTATCTCGTTCGCAAGAGATACTAACTCCTACGTAAGACATACTAACTCTTATGTAAGAGGTATTCTGATGTAAGGCATACTAACTCCAATGTAAGAGATACTAACGCCTACGTAAGACATACTAACTCCTACCTAAGATATTCTAACTCCTATGTAAGAGATATTCGGATGTAAGACATATTTACTCCCACAAAAGACATACTAACTCCTATGTAAGAGATACTAACTCCTACGTAAGACATACTAACACCCACCTAATAGATAATATCTCTTGTATAAGACATACTAATTCTTACATAGGACATACTAACTCCTACATAAGAGATACTAACTCCTACATTAGAGATACTAACTCCTATGTCGGACATAGTTACTCCAATGAAAGAGATTATATCTCTTACATAAGACATGCTAACTCTTACGTAAGACATACTAACTCTTACATAAGACATGCTAACTCTTACGTAGGACATACTAACTCTTACATAAGACATGCTAACTCTTACGTAAGACATACTAACTCTTACATAAGACATGCTAACTCTTACGTAGGACATACTAACTCTTACATAAGACATGATAACTCTTACGTAAGACATACTAACTCTTACATAAGACATGATAACTCTTACGTAGGACATACTAACTCTTACATAAGACATGATAACTCTTACGTAAGACATACTAACTCTTAAGTAAGAGATATTATCTCTTACGTAGGAGATAAAAACTTTTCTCATGTGACACTGATACGTCTCCATACATATCTTAAAAGTCGGTGAAAAATTGCGCCATTTGCTCTTTGTTGTCAGGAGTTATTAGTCAATGAAAAGTTAGTCGTTTTGTGCGATTTTTGGCGCTCGTCTGCGTCAAGTGAGGGTACACTAAACAGAACAACATTTTACAACGATCTTTGAGAGTGTAAAATGTTGGGAAAACCGAAACATGTCATTTGTCCCTTTTGTCAGGAGATAATGATCAACGCAACGTTGTCCGTTTTTGGAGGCCATTTTGTGCCCATTATGGATAACACCATTTTTTTGCATTATTGCACTGGCGCGATACTTTCGAACTATTCAAGATATTACTATCATTCGGCCAATTGACAGTCCCGATATGATGGCCCAAATAGATTATTTGGACAGAAAAACATGATCCGAATAGACTCCCCTAACCCGAGGTCAAGGAGTCATAAGGGACATATGGCTATTTTCTCTTTTTTTGGCAAAACATTACTCGAAACCCTTCTAAATTCAATTAAAAGCAGAAAAAAACATGACTCAAATTGACCCTTGCCCTAACTGGTGTCAAGGGGTCAGGCTGAATTTCTTTCTTTTTTGCCTAAAATCACTTGAAATATGTCAAAACTGATTTTCAAACGGGAAAACATCCTCCAAATACACCTTTCCCCAAACCAGTGGGTCAAAGGGTTGTAAGGGTCATATGTTGATGTCCTTTTTGGCAAAAAAATACTTAAAATCTCTCAAAACTCATTTTATAGCAGCAAAATATCACCCCAAATGATGACGCCTTGTACTAAGGCGCACTGCATGTCGATGGCACACATGTCTTCAACCGCTGTAACCCTGCTTGATCGGTGCTTGAACGGAGTTAGAATGTTGAGGAGCTGACAGTTGCTCGTCGATGCTCGGTGGTTTTCTCCGGGTACTCCGGCTTCTTCCACCCGTAAAACTGTCACGGTCACGATTAGCCATTATGCATAAGTATGTGACCATAAACACCAATAAATAAATAAAATAAATGATACATTACATGCCTAGCTTTCAAAAACGTACGTTTTGACGCAAATGCCTCTACCCCACCCCATCGGGGAGGGTCAGTCATTTCATTTTCGAACTCTCCACGCCAAGACGTTTCATTTGATGCTTCACATGCCTAACTTTTGAAAACTTAAGTTTTGACCCCCTTGCTCCACCCCTTGGGGAGAGTCAGTTACCTCAATTTCGAACTCTTATGTGCAGAGGCATTTCATTTGATGTATCACATGTCTACCTTTCAAAAACTCAAGTTTTGACTACCTGGCCCCACCCCAGTCCCTCGGAGAGGGGAGATAACTTCATTTTCGAACTCTGCACACCGAGACCTTTCATTTGATGTGTCACATGCATATCTTTCGAAAACTTACATTTTGAAACCCTTGCCCCCATCCCCGCCTCTCAGGAAGGGGGCGATCACTCATTTTCGAACTCTACGTGCCGAGAGCTTTTATTTGATGTATCAGAATACCTGAAAAAAATAATAATGAAATTAACATCATCCAAAAAGACCCTTCCCCTAATCGGGGTCTTGGGCCATAAGGAGCATATGGTGATTTTCTTCTTTTGTTGCAAAAAAAAAAAAAATGCTCGAATCCAAAAACAAAATTTCCAAAATTGACCCTCACCCCAACTAGGATAAATGGATAATATTGTGCATGGTGAATTTCCGTGTTTTGCATAAAATCACTTGGAATCCTTGAAAAATCATTTTAAAGCAGAAATCATCTTTAAAATAGACCATCCCTCAAACTGGGGGACAAGAGATCATAAGGGTCATGTGGTGATTTTTGCATGAAATCACTCAAAATTCTTCAAAACTTATTTTAAAGCAGATAACCATCACTCTAATAGACCCTCGTCCTAATCGGGTCAAGGTTCATAGGGATCATATGAAGATTTCTTTTTCATAAAATCATTCAAAACATATTATAAAGAAGAAAAAAAACATCACAAAATATACCCTCGCCCTTATCCGTGGTTGAGGGTTAAATGTATTTTTGGGAGGGGGGTGGGGGTGGTTGAGGTAGTTGCAAATACCAGTTGTCAGCAATGCTTGCATCGCACCCGGCATGCTAAAACCTTTGATGGATAAAACAGTTACTTTATTAATTAAAATCATCTTGGCCCTTCTGAGCTGCCATAGTCACCAGCATGAAACAGTGCACTTTGAAGCACGCGGTTGTTAGGTGTCTGAGTACAAATCAATCCCCGTCCGGGATGACCCACGGTGTGTCCGTGGGCAAGGCACCTTATACCGGTTGCCTACATGGGACCACGATGACGCTGTGTACTAACGCGTACTACACATCGATGGTGCACATGTCTTCAACAGCTGCAACCCTTCCTGAAGAGAGCTTGAACAGAGTTAGAATGTTGAGGAGCTGACAGTTGCTAGACAATGCTCGGTGGTTCTCTCCGGGTACTCCGGCTTCCTCCACCCGTAAAATTGTCACGGTCACGATTAGCTGTTGTACATAAGTGTGTGATCTTAAATAAATAAATAAATAAATAAATAAATAAATAAATAAATAAATAAATAAATAAATAAATAAATAAATAAATAAATAGTACAAACCAATTTTCTGAACTTGAATATTCTAGTTGTTTCATGTTGTCCTCAACTCATGTCTCTGCCCCTCAAACTGAACCTAAACAGGGATAGCCCAGCATCTTTATATGTATATCATTCCACTATGATCACGATGTACGGTGTTGTAACATTTGTTAACCCATCATTTGACTTATGAGTTCTAGAATTTCAAAAATGACCACGTCTGGAGGCCATCTCTGACTCATTCTGGATAAAATCGAACTTTATTTTGCATAGTAGGTAATTATACATTACATGCTTACTATTCAGTCCATTGCTGGTGTTCTTCTATTTCACAGTGCCGAGATTGTAGGCCAAAATGTCCAATTTTCAGGCCTATTTTTGATGTTTTGAAAAATTTTGCCAGAAAAAATAATTCTGGTATACTTTTGTTACCAGTTGGTTGACAAATTTGTGAAAATTTCCATTCGAATCAGCAGATAATGGTCAATGAAATTTTGGGTGTTTTGGGAAATTCAGAGCACTTAGTCGAAGGTCAAAAGCTTATCAGACCTACAACTCATATTCGTCTATGACTGAGCAAAATTTCAGAAAAATCTGCAAGAGAGCCTTCGAGAAGTCGTCTCTTCCAAAGTGTTGAAAAAAAACCAACAAAAAAAACCCCCAAGAAAAATAATTTTTTCGAGAAGAAAAACGAATGACTTTTCCTTTCAGGATCCCCCCTCCCCTCCACCCCCCCCCCCCCAAAAAAGAAAAGAAAATAAAAACAAATAACTTTTAGAGAAGGATAACAAATTCTCTTCCTTTCTGAAAAAAGCAAAAAAAACAAAAAAACAAAAAAAAAAACAAAAAAAAAAACAGAAGGGGCGCTGGATCCGCCCATAGTACTTTGTTTACTTGCATTACCAGGGCCGGGAGAGAATTAGGAATTAGAAGCTAAAAAGTTGATCGAGGTACGCATTCGTAAGCGACTCATTTTGTGGCCAACGAATCGCTGTTTGATGCATGTGTGTTTTCAACATTCGTAACACTTATACACAACTGTTTGGAAACTGTTGGTGTAGAATCTAGGATCTGGTAGTCCAAGGATTTAAAGTTGTGGCGTTTTGTGCACATTGGGGTACGTTTCTGGTGGTCAGTGGAATGGAACGTATTGTCTCTGCTTACCAGCCACTGGCAGAAGTTAACTATCTGGACTATTATTGGTACACTCTAAAATCACTTGGGTTAAAAATGACCCCAAATCAACTGGATTGAGTGAATATGAACCCAAATTGACTTGGGTTGATTGTAGCCCAACCGATTTTGGAGTGTACACACATATAGACCCGTTAGCCCAAGACTGGTAGTTGTGGTATTCTGTTTGCAATGCGATAAGTTCAATGAACCAAACTAACTGATGCAGGCTTGGGTTGAACAATGGATGGCATCTTGCCATTTCTCTTCCATCCATCTCTTGTCCATGTCTGGAATGACGGAGACAGTGGCCTTAGTAAGCACGTTGTGTCGGCAGGAGAGGGATATGCTGCCTGCCAAGATGTTATACTGTTCAACAGTTAGTATGGGTAGTACTTAATGCTAGGCCAAGCGGTACTGTGGGTGTAGGGGTAATGCAGCCTCCATTGTATTCACCATTACTGTGGTGTTCTACCATCCTTGCTGTCTATTATTACTATTACTATTGACTAGTGGCACTTTGACTCTCAGCACCTATCATTAAAAAGCTACCGCTACCAGTCCCACTTCATATCACTATCAAACCTGGTTTTCAGTACTACTAACAGTCGAATACAATCTGCTTCCTCTGTTTTCACACCCATTCAATGTTCTATTGAGTAGTGGAACAGGCATCGCCGGACGACTCGACTCTTATCGAACAAATTAACTATCGAGCGATTGCTTGACGAATAACTCCACATACGACTCTTACCCTCATCTTGGAAAAGGTGCGTTTCCCCCCAAAAGCTACTCGTAGTGGGATTCCAGAAAAAGGATTCCCCTTAGAGGATGCTATCGCTCCTAGAACCTGATCGGTCTTTGATTTCTAAACTGCCCCGTGGCCTTCATATGTCTAAGACCAATACAGCTGTCAAAACCAAAGTCACCGTCATCTTTCGTATGATCAACTTTTTCTGTAGTCGCCTAACACTATAGTCTTCCACCGCGCTTACAGTCTTCGACAATTACCATTGACTTGTAGCACTACTACAGGCTAGTTAGCTCTCTCAGATCACAATCTCTACCCTCGGTCAAGTATTAGAATGTTCATAAGACCGCCCATTCTCTACTACGATAATAGAAACCGAGTATACACCACGCAGCCAGATGACTAGTAGAACAACATGAAACATACAGTACCCCTTATATTACCGTACCCCACAACACAGCATGACCTAGCATTACGCACTTCCTATACCAGCTATTGGTCAGCACAACACCTTAGAGGGTAGTGTACTAAGTGCTAACAGTAGACCCATGGGACACTTACGGTTCATCCTATTCTACTGTTCCAGACAGCCAAGTATTGCACTGCATGACCTTGTATTACGTACTAACCAGACTAATTGTAGAACAGTATAACGCCTTAGGTGGATTAATAGTACTAAGGGCTAACAGTAGATCGACATAGGTACAGACCACACATCCTGTATTAGTACAACGTCTTAAGTGGCTTAATAGTACTTAGGACTGACAGTAGATTAACGGGGGTACGGACATATCCTATTCTATCGTTCTAAACTACCAAGTATTACCTCACGATACCGCATGGCTTAGCATTATGCATTACCCATACCAGCATAAAATACATTCACTGGGTTAGTAGTCCCAATCCTTTTGTCAGTTCTCAATCTAATGACAATAAAATATGTTTAAACTAAGTCCAGTACCAGAATCCCAAAACACTCTGACCCGAACAATGGAATGTCGGATTGTGTAGTGGACATCAACGTTTCTATGATGTCGCACACGCTACATGACGTTACGGCATCATTAGTAACTTCAACGCTTTAACCCTTTACCTAACATGAAAAGCAGACGACACTTGCAAAAATAATTCTTGAATAACTAATTTTTTTCATTTTTTATCTCAAAAACATAGGTTATGACCCCTCGTTGGAACGAGCTCGACGAGCTCGTTCCAACGAGGGGTCATAACCTATGTTTTTGAGGCAAAAAATGAAAAAAATAGTGAAAATTAATTGGCGATTTTTGGGAATAGCGCTGGCCGGTTTTGGCCGTTACGTTAGGTAAAGGGTTAACGGAGTAAAATTGCGATAAAACTCACCTTCCCCAACCTTCTATCGCATACCCATAGGCTACTATAAATCCAATACCATACCCACGCATACATGTACACCATATTATACTGTAGTGTATATGCAGTACGTATACCACTGCCCAGGTCCAGTTGGAAGGGGCGTAAAGCACGCCTCATGTCGGCGGCACTAAAGCTCCGGTTTTTATGGGAATTTAACACAGCGACTCCACAAAAGCTTCGGCTGATAGGGGACGAAAATATTCCGCTACACTACAAGGGCCTGTTACATCAGGGCCATGCAACTAGCTTATGTGGAAAGCTGGTTGCTTGAGTGTTTCACAGAAACTTCACGCAAAGGAGCACATTTATGTTTTAAAACACCTTACCCCAACACATCGTACTGATTATGGCTAAGCCACTAAGATGTATCTTGGTAAGTGAGGTCGCCCCATTTGATCAAAATTTTTAAATCAAAAGTAGGAGATAGTCTCCCAAGTGGAACTCTAATTCTGTAGGAAAGAGCGTTCGACCCGTCGCACCTCCCCTGGCAACCCACCTGTAACCGTATTGCTCCTGGCTACCCACCTGTAACAGTATTGATACAAACAAACCCTGCGGCCCATGAGTTTGTTTGTGTGACCCCTTGCTGATGAACTGGTGTCCATGTGAGTTGACGAAAGAAACCGAATGGTCGATCTAGAGGAATCATTGTGAGGCTAGAATGAAGTTGCGAGTATGATGTTAGTAACTCTTGGTCCGGTTTTGGTGTATCTAGCGGGTGTTAGCTCCTGATCGCTGTGAGTAACGTAATAGAACCTAACAGAGTCACGCGATTTGTTGGTGGCCTGGTTAGCTTAACTTGACAAGGTCAAGATAAGCTACTGCCATCACGCGTGCGGAAGTCTGTGAGTCTGCGAGTCTGTTCACATTTTCCTTTAGCACAAGCTACACCCCATAGTTCTTATTCGATCGTCACAAAATTTCATATGCAGGTTTGCGGTAATGTCTAGACGAGACCATTCCCTTTTTGGTCGCGATCGGTCCACCATGATGGCTGCTCGAGCCCAAAACCCGAAAACCTTTAGCACAATCTACAGGTCGTATTTATGAAGGGATATCATTGTAACTTGGTAAAATGACTCTGTATAGTGTTTAGATGAGAACATCCCCTTTGGTCATGATCTGTCAACAGTGACAGCCGCCCAAGCCCGAAACCCCAAAACGTTTACCACAGTCTACAGGTCATATTTAGTATGGAAGGTTTCATTGTAATTTGGTAGAATGACTCCGTATGATGTCTAAATGAGAACTTCCCCATTTGGTCTTGATCTGTCAGCCGTGACGGCTGCCCGAGCCCAATACCCGAAAACCTTTACAACAGTCTACAGTTTGTATTTACTGAGGGATTTCATTGTAACTTGATAGGATGACTCAGTATGATGTCTAGACGAGGATGTCCCCCTTTGCTTGCGATCGGTCAATCGCCATGGTTTCACAGGCCCGAAGCCCGAAAACCTCTAGCACAGTCTTCAGGTCGTATTTATGAAAGAATGTCATTGTTGTAACTTGACAGGATGACTCGTTTTGGAATCATTTCACTGTAACTTTATAAACTTTGGTTGACATACATTAACTGTGAGGGACCTATTAACCCACCCCTCAATTACATCTCAAATTATTTTTATTGAAAACATAGCATACAGGGAACAGAAATTAACATATTCTGAATTATCACAGTTCTTGTCGTATTTCATAATCCTTTCATAAACATTCATAAACATTGAACATTATCCTTTCCATCAAACACAATACACAGTCAAGTTAAGCTACAGTGTCATTGACACTTTCATTTTTGGAAAACTGTCTTAACCCTTTACTTAACGAATCGCCCGCATCCGCCCGCGTAATATGCAAATTCAGCAGTTGAAAAAATATTATTTTTCAAAAAAATTCAATAAAACCATATCATGTGACCCCTCGTTGGAACGAGCTCGTCGAGCTCGTTCCAACGAGGGGTCACATGATATGATTTTGTTGAAATTTTTTGAAAAATTAAAAAAAAATTTTTTTTAAATAATTAATTTTGATATCGTCTGCGTTGGGTAAAGGGTTAAGGTATAGCTGGGAGGTTTTGATTTTTCAGATTCGGTTTCGGTTCGGTTTCAGGAAAAACCTCGGTTTGGGTTCTGTTTTTCCATGTGTTAAGAACATATGTATACATGGAACTTAAGTACCCCCTGTTTTTTTTCGCAGTGGTGTTAATACAACTGTTATTACTTACATGCTATCTTTCAGATGGCCAAAAGTGATTCTTTGCAGAAAGAATGGTCTATTGACAAATGAGAGCCAACACAGTGATGAAAGAAGGCAGTATTTTAAGGACACTAATTACACATATCTGTCACTAATGTTTTTGATGGAAAATGTTCTCTCGACAAGTATGGTGCTGGAACGGTCCTTAATGAAACAATGCCGGTAATTACTGACAGGAAATGTAATTTGTGATCTCCTGAACACAATAACAGTGTCTGACGTCAGTAGCGAGTGCATCCACCACGTGCCCGGGTGGCAGCTTGAACCCTCCTCCTAATGCAACCAGTGACCCTTCTGATACGGCCCAGAGGAAACTGCTGCCACTCATCGTGCAATTCAGCTTTCAAAATCAGCCATATTCTTACAGGCGGATCCCTTGCTTGCACACGACGTCCAAGAAAGTCCCAGATATGTTCTAAGGGATTCAAATCGGGGCTCATTGCAGGCAATGTAGTGTAGTAATAGCGTTGTTCCGACGGAATGCTCTCACAACATGGGAACGATGTGACCTTGCATTGTCGTCCACCAATACAGGGCGAGTAGCCAGCGGGTGGTTGTCAAAATGTGGCACGACAACCGGAATGAGAATGTTCCGGATGTACTGATGACCATTGAGATTCCCACGTACATTCACCATATAACATTCACAGTCATGAGAAAGGCATACCCAGATTATTACTAATCCGCCACCATAAAGAACAGTAGGTCTGATGTTCCCGGGTACGTAAGCAGTATTTCTATGCCTCCACACTCTCATGCGACCATCTGTGACGTGGGGCAGAAACCTACACTCGTCTGACCAATGGACTCTCCTCCTCGTCCTGAGATTCCAATATTGTCGTGCCATACACCACTCCAAACGTCGTCTTTGATGCTGATCGGACAGAGCTGGAAGCTTGATGACAGTTCTGGACCTCATACACGGTGCGTTGAGACGGTTTCGGACAGTTCTGTTGCACAAACGCCTGTTGGGGAGCCAAAGGCGTTTAAAACCTCCACTTGAAGCAAAGGGTTCACGCCTAACAAAGCGTGCCAGACTTCGATCTTCCCGAGGATAGATCTTTTGGGGTTGTCCAGGCCATGGTCGGCCCTTACCATCGTTGGTTTGTTGATGTTTTTGGACAAGTTTGCTGATGACAGAATGACTAAAGCCAAGTTGCCTTCCATTGGCTTTGAATGGCTGTTGCATGCATGCCAAAGATTTGCCATCTTCGTGCCTCTGACAGTCTCCTCCTTGCAATGTCAAAATTTATTGAGAAAAGAAGCGACAAATTTTCTTGTTTTATCCCCAGATATTGCATGTGGATGAAAGTGTGTTTTGTGACATTCGTTGGAAGCATGCTTCACGTGAACGAGGGGATGTGTTTGGGGTACGCTAACCACTACAAACATCATGTTTTACTAGATGAAATGTATGGCAAGACATAGCAAGCATTAAAACACAATAATCAGTAACAGCAACCCCACTGTCATGAAACATTTCAGGGGGTGCTTAATTAGGTCCCAGGTGTACAGTTAATAATACTTCGGGCTCCTTAACCAAAATCCACAATAGTTTGTACGACGCCGCTCACCACAAAAGTCTCCAGAGGCTGCAGCAGAGGCCTGTGGATTGGCAGGTGTTTTCGGGAAGTTTGTAAGCCGAAGGCTCACAAAGAAAGCCCTCCACCCCCCCCCCCCCCCCCCCCCAAAAAAAAAACAAAACAAACAAAACAAAACACAACACCATCGCCACCTTAGCGGAAGCCAAGCTTTCGAGCATCGCGCAGATCTGTATTCAAAGGCTGTTGCAGATGACCAGATATCCGAGGAGGAATTCAATCGTGTACCTTCTGAGGAAGAGAAATTCAACCAACTCCGGTTTGATATCCGCAAGACATCTCGCCGAGAGAGCCCGCAGCAGGGCACAAAAACGAGATGTTGCTGCTACGCCAAGAACTCACCAGGCAGAGACAGGGACCCCCTGCTGTTCCTGTTCTGAAGGAACAACGGAAACAACGGGAACAATAGGAGCGGCTGAGACCAGAGCCCACCGCATCCGCCCATCTGTAGTTGCTCTGCAACTCTCATGGGCCATTAGGATTACTTTACAGCATAGCTAGGCGGCCTTCCGTTCCGAAGGAATAGACCTACTTCCGTCATCCTAAAAAAACCTTCATTTTTTACACGCATAGCGAATCACTGGGGGAGTTTGTAGCTAACAAGCCCGACCACACCCAGCCCTAGTATGATGAAGGCGATCTCACGGTCCCTGATGGTGTGTAAAAGTCTTCTAGTTACGGTTCTGGGCCAAGAGTGTTTAAACTATTCCCAGATACCTGTGCATACTCTTGAATCGCAGCATCGCCATCCTGGAATGTGCGCAAGGCAGGCATGACCTTGGCGATGTAGTTCTTCGTTGATCCATTCGAGGCGTTCTGTTCGCTTACGGGACTATGCTGCCTGGGCGGCCTAAAGCTTTTCTATGACTTTGTCATGTCGCACACCAGCATCGTTATCTCGAAACTTGGAGAAGAGGTAGTTGGTGCCAGAGAAGGCCACTGCGTTACAAGGGTCCCTAAACTAGCATTGCGATAGAGGCCATCTTGTTATTTCATATCTGCTGGAATGATTCCTTGTTTAATTAGCATGTCCCTGTTTGCCATCGCCAGCCCCACGTCAAGGACTACCAACCCGACGTCATGGCCGGTGACGTCAAGTTTAGGGGTGGCTCCCACCATTGCCTTCTTACCCAAGTGGGTATACCCTATTGCGAGGACAGAGACCACGGCGCTGTGACAGGCAGAATTTACTAGCCTTTTTCTGCTGAAGACATTGTATATACATATACATATACAACTCCATATGGAATGGGTCTGAAGATACCGTTAAATGCTTGTTCGGAGGTGCCGCGCTACGGCTGTCCGGATCAACAGGCGGTGCATTAGATTGGCCGCCTACTTATTGTTGTTCCTGTTCCGTTGGGAACTTTGAACGAAACTGCAGCCGTAATGCCAACCCATCCGCCCCAGAAATCTATGGGGACCAGTCATCTAATGAACTGCGTCCGTGATGCATTGTATTCGAGACCCCTTGCTGCTGTCCATGTTGTTCTTATTCCGTTGGGACATCCTTCGGAACGGGTCTACCAGCCGCTTGGGCTGCCAGGGCGTTTTTTACGATCATTCTTTGGAGATCGGTCTTCTCTTCTTACAGCCGGTAAAAGGCGTTTTGCTGTTTTGCTCCTGCCCTTCCGGCAGCCACTTTTTAGGGTCTTTCTGTCGCTATTCCTTCGGAACAGGAACAATCGACGACTCGGTGGTTGGCGCAGCTGTCACACTTCACCTGTTTCTGTCTGTTCCGTTGAAACAGCAGTAACTATCGTCAGGTTTGGCTCTGTCATCGATGACAACGTCTTGATTTGTTAAAGAACAGGTGTGTCAAAATCGACAGTGTTTGGCAGTTGTTGGCGGTACTAAGTATATGCCATAGCGATGTTATAGCTCGCACGTGGTACTGCTTAGCGTGGTACTGCTTAGCGCGTGCCCAATAAATAGATCTGCCTCAAGATCTGCAACCAACTTTAGTTGGTTCTCTGGGGGTATGGGAAGAACCATGTTAACCGCCCCTGCATAGAGTTGCAGTGCAACCGCCCTAAGAATTTGTGTCATTGTTGCGCCGAGCCGTGCCTCATATCGGGCATAGAGTTTATCTATTTCCGCGACCTGGTCAATTGTGAGGTTTTTCCCTATATACTGCTCAGCCTGCCCACCGGACGCTAATGCAACTCGCCTTTCACCCCATCGACCTGTTTTTCCTTCGGAAGTTCCACAGAAACAGGCACAGCAGGATCCACGGCCGTCTCCCCCCCCCCCCCCCCCTGCTGTTCCTTCGGGACAGCGCCACCTTGCTCTTCCAGTAGTTGGTCAATGATATCGTCACAATACATGGTCTGTATGCATGTACATATACGCCGTTTGAGTCTAGCTCAGACAGCATGTCTTTCTTTTGCGTCAAAGCTTTCGTAGCCGAGCAATCGTCGATAATCTACAAGGTTGGCTCCCCCTGGAGCATCTGATAGAAGGCTCGTAGACATGAGTGGAGATATTCATCAGGATTTGCCATGTACACGTCGGGGTCATCCCAAATCAACGGACGGTCGTGGTGTATTTTGTTGTGTTTGATTGTGGGACAAAACACCACAATGTTCCAAAACACACCCCTATAAGGGCTCTCCAGCAGGTCCAGAGCGATAACTATCTTGCCACAGCTTGTTTGATCGCAAATAATGCCTGAGTGTGGCCCCGTTAGGAAAAGCTCAGTAATAGACTGTACCGATGAACCGGCCATCTTCAAAGTAAAGCTGCAAGTCCGTGAGAACGTACAGATATGCGTTCAATGCACCACTCACCTCTGCTGTCCTTGTGATATGGATAGAGATACATTCACTGGCGTTTTTCTATACGCCTGCCACTGCCGTGTAGTCCGCCATCATCCCAGGTGCGCAGGTCAAGCCATACTGCATACTTGTTGGTCAAGAACTCTCCCAATGTGACATCAGCCAGAAACAGCTCCATTGCGAGTAGAGCCACCTCAGGATCTCTCTTGCTGGTGGAGCAAGCTCCAAAGTGCCGAGTGGCTTCGATCCATTGCTGGTAGGCACGCAATCCCTGGGAGTACAGCAGATTGGTCACCCCCTTCGATGATAACCTCAACTTTGGTTATCTTGAGGTTATAAAAAACCCAATCTTCTTACCGAAAGCTGCACCCGCCGCAGCAGGGTCCTCGAACAGCAGCAGGATCCCTTTCATGCTCTTTGCGGCAACGTCGAGGTTGATGTTCCACACAGAGTCGCTCTTGTCTTTGGTCATTTTGCGGAGGCGAAGGACGCGATTGTATAGGATGACGAGACCACCAGCATACAGGTTGGGGACCATGCGAGCAAGTTCACATTGGGCTGTTGGTTCGGGCCATTTGTACAAGGGTTATGCATGATCACAGCCGACTGCCGAACTCCCTTTACTCCAAGAGGCTCTCGTAGTTTACGGTATGTCTTAAGCTTGTGTCCATATTGGTTTGAAGACATGTTGAATATAATTAACATATCTCGGATCTATCTTCAATACAATGGCAGACTATGACCTCGACGAGTTCGTAAAACGACAGGACGATGATGATGCAACAGAGTTGCAAGATGAGACTAGCTTTATCCGGGCCCCTTCGGATGTTCCTTTAGAACAGGAACAAAAGACAGGTGTTAAAATACCATCATTGCAGCACGAGCTCTTGGAGGGGGTTGCCAATGGCTGGCTACTACCAGAATCTGTCTGAGAAAGGGATGGTGCTCTATCTATGTGACTATTCTAATTTTGAACTAGACAAAAATGGGCGGCTGAGGCTGAAGGTCCATCCAACTATCGACATTGTTAGTAAATCGGGAGCATCCAATGCTCTCTCAACAATTGCTGGAAAGGTGGTGAGATCATCTGGAATGAGCTGGGGTTTACGGACTGGACTCGAGGGAGGCAAGGCGCTTAAGCCAAAGGGGCTTGAAACACTGCAGGTCAGTGTCATTGAGTTGGGTGAGGCAGCTGCTACGATCAGATCGCATACTACAGAACTGCGAGACCTGGAACAGGTGGCTTATGCTGTGTCAAATTCCACTCAAAACGTGGTGGAAAGTCTTAACGAGGCGGAAGAAACTGCACTTAAAACCTTACATGACACTCCACTTGATACCGTGGCATTGGCGTACATCATTAGAGAGCTCCGCGGCCTCGACAGGGCAATGCAGACCACCCGAGGTGAGTTAACGAACAACATGGCCAGACTGTCCGGGCTGGACAAGCACATCGCTTTGGAAAAGAGAAAGCTCGATGAAACTCAAGAGATCAGTTAAGTAGGCATCGGATAGCAGAACGCTTGCGCAACCTGGAAGATGAACGAGCATCCCGCCTGGAGGCGGCCTCAGCGAATAGAGAGGCTCTCCGATCTCAACCGAATCAGAGAGACGATCAATCAGATCCTCAATGAGGACACGACGCTCGGTGAGCGCATTCGCACCGTCTTCCGGGAACAAGGGATTACGATCGCATCTATCTTCACAGCGATTGGGATGACAATCTCGACCCTAGTACTTGCTCTGACCGGCGTGGATGGAAGTACCCCCACTCCCACTTCACCACCATTTGATAAGGGTCGCTTCAAAGAGTGGGCGAAGAAGCACCTACAGGCTCTTGGGCGCATCCTGGCCAAGCTAGCTGGAAAGGCAGCGGCTGCGCTATCTGGAATTATAGGCTCCATTGTTTCGTGGCTGTTCAAGTTACTCACAAAAAGTGTAGGCTGGCCGGCCGAAAACCTGTGGGCCGTGGTCCTTGCTGTCGGGGGTCTGCTCCTTGTGGCGGCTCGTCAGTGGCTATCATCGAAGAAACCAAAGCGCGCGTAAGCAACTGTAACGCCACCCACAATAACGGCAGTTTTCTCGTCATCATGCTGGCGCGCTGCCGCAATTCCGGATGCCGCCGACTCGGCACCTCCGCTACGGGTCCCCACTGACGCATCAATATGAATTATGGACGCCATCTTGGGTTATGGCGTCCATATTGAAACAGTGAACAATTTTAATTTGAATCCGAATCCGAAATCTATTTTGTGGCAGAGTCTTGACCCGCTGTCCTTCTCCTTGCCTTCAGGGAGCATTCTGAAACATTTCGATGCATTGGATAAATTAGTTAGCACAGACGGCTATCGTGAATTTTGGACGTCATTTTGAAAGTCGGCATTGTGGCAGGTAGTGCTCCTGGACTAAACTTAACAAAGGCAGATGTATCCGGATTTTGACCTTATTGCCCGCCAAGCATCGATTTTGCTAAAAATAGCCTAAAGCCACCATACTATAGCCACGTTACACTGGGAATGAAATCGAGATATTTCGACATCGAGGCTCACGTTTGTATTATACGTTACCCGAATTTGTGTCAGAAAGATAATGAATTGAGTGAATGAGATAATATGAATAATCTTCTCCGTTTTATCGAACATTACCAGAACAGGTTGTGTTGTAAGTGGCATTACGCCATGAATGGGCTTATTCCACAAAGTTAGTAAGTTGAAGTGTGTGACAGTTAATCGCCGTTGCTAGGTGATTCTCTCCTGTTACTCCGGCATCCTCCACCATAAAATAGACTGACTTGATAGAACCCTGGTTGCTGAAAGTGTCGCCAACCCCAATGAACATCCATACCACAAAACCATAAAATGCCCACTTGCCTGACAAACTAGGGATTTCGGGGTCTTACCGGGGATTAATCTTAGAGTCAATAGTATTGTTTGTGACTAAAATTTAATGTAATTGAAAAATAATTGAAAAATACATGGTATTTTCCAATGTTATTAATTACTTTTCAATTACATGTAATTGACAAAGATCTTAATTACACATTACACCCAATTACATTGAAAACATTTAATTAATTACGCTTATTACAATTCCAAATTACAATTACCCCAGCCCTGGTCAATACCACTAGCAGTGTTCACGCTGCCGAGTGCCAATTTAGCCAGTTGCACTAAAAATGTTGATTTGACCCGGAGGGTAGGTGGGGGGGAGGGGGAGGGGGGGGGGGGTTGGGCAGGAAAACAATTTTCGGACACAAGGCGCAAAAAGTTTTTTCCGACCCTTGGGCACCCGCCCACCCTTTTTAAAGGATTTTTTTCCATTTTGAAATTTGGTACCCACCCTCAAAAGTGTAACTTGCACATAAACTGCTTTGATTGGAGATTTCAACAGGTATTTTTGCTGGAACATGGTTTGTGTTGTTCCAGTAACCATTCCCGACATTTAATCTCCCCACAACCAGCTGATGGAGATAAAACACAATTCTCCAGAGTTTGCAACTGGAAGTTGGTCCAATGTCTTGGCAAGTTTATGAATTTATTCAAACTTTCTCACATGCACTGGCAGTAAGTGTACACATGGGTAATCGGGAGAGTATACATCATATACTGGCATTCAACCTGAACAGTATTAAGATAGGTGAAGAGGAACAGGTGTGAAATATTTTGAAAATGTTGATGTTTTGCCCAGTTTCACTACTGTATTCCCGCTGATTTCTATCTGTTTATACCCATTTCTATACTCGATTTTAGTTTCATCATTCTAATCTGGATTTATTGAGTATTATCAAATTCAGAATTCAAAAAGGCAGTTAGTTCAATGCTGTAGTAAACCTGTCAAAAGTCAATGTGATGAGGGATGATTCTTTGGTATCTGAAATCCACCCTCATAAACTCTGCGCTGTTAAACGTGATCTGATATGAGTAGATTTGATGGAGCGATTAGTAGCTTTGGTCAGACACTAAGAGAGAATTCAAATCATGTGGCTTAAAAACCACGTGTAATGTGTGTGACATAAAATTATATTTTAAAGCACCTACGATATCGCTGTTTTTTCTTCTCGGTAGTGAATGGGCCACATGGTTGGGATTATCTCTTATTGCATGACCAACGTCAAATGATGCACTACTCATATAGGCCAGAGTAAACAGCGCAGAGTTTATGGGGGATGGATTTTCAGTTTGTCTGTTTTGTGTCACACACGGTGCCAAAGAATCACCCCGAGTCTCAAACGTAGACATTCTGGCTTCTCAGCCTAAGAAAGTGATCATGTTAGTTGAAAAGGTTTACCATATCTCTCAGAATTTGGTCAGGATGCATTAAGGAAATTTTGGGGCGCTGATGTGTCAAGTGACGTCCCTATGATTTATATAATTTTACCTTTTACACAATGAATGTCGGTGTTATTCTACAATATTTTGGAGGCTGTTCATTCAACTAAGAGGCTTGAAACCTGTTTGCTTAAAATATGTTACAGGACCAGTAACAGGGCACTTTCCAAGTATTTTTCTGCAACAGTCAGCTTGATCTCACTGAAACATAATGCACATGCCTATCCTTTCTGACTCAGATGATCCCAACACACTTTATTATATGATTTAATTTTATTGTTTGTTACAGCAGCTTGCTATAGTTTAGTTTAAAAGAAGTTAATTTTTTTCTATTATAAGATAACCCAACCGGGTGTCTTATATGTGTTTGCAAAGTTTCAGTTCCCATACGCCAGGTTTGTCTCCAGACATCCAGTATCTTCCTCAGCATGTGTTGTACACTATGGTCCAGGGGTAAATGACTGAAATTCATATTAACTAAAACTAATTCCCTATTAACAAACTGTTTATACCATTGTATAAACAGTTTAACATGGAATCTGTTCCATGTTGATAAACTCTCTCTCAATAAGATAGAGAGTACCCACTGTCATTAAACCCTCTATCAATAAGATATTATGTCCAGACTATTTGACGGTTCATCAGCCTTTCCTGACAGTATATCACACATTGAAGGGAATTGGTTTGAAGGCTACCCACTAAGTCTAAGGCTTGAATGATCAATAACAACCCTGCATTTTGCTCATACATGTTTTTAACTCTGTCAGTTACGTTGGGAAATGGCGTTATGCCACTACATGTTATCTACTATTCATAATGACAAGAGTCATTTATTTTCAGATCTGGTTAGATTACATCCACGTTAGATTACATAAATAGAGGATATGGAATGAGTGTTTTTCTCCTACAATATTTATGAAACGAGTCTAAGAATTTTCCATTTTGGGGAGCCTCTGGCGTGCCCAAACGGAAAATTCGGACGAGTTTCATAAATATTATATGAGAAAAACACTCATTTCATATTCTATTTATCATATGACACACACACGCACAAATTAGCCACTTAGTATGACTTTTTAACCCATCACCTAACTTGAGTTGCAGACGGCAATTGGAAAAAACATCCCCGTATAACTAAATTTTTTTCATTTTTTGCTTCCAAAACATAGGTTATGATCCCTCATTGGAACGAACTCCTCGTGCTCGTTCCAACGAGGGGGGTCATAACCTATGTTTTGGAAGCAAAAATTGAAAATATAAAAAAATGAATGTCGTTTTTCTTGTCGGTAAAAGATTAATACAATATAACCCACCCTGCAAATAGGACAGATAACGTAAATTCTCCCTACTGAAATTATGCAAATGTGACCCAGTTGTATTTTGTTTAGCCAATCAAATTGTCCAGTTTTGAAATTGACCAATGAAGGCTCCCAACTCTAATTATGCAAATTATGAAAATGTGGCCCAGTTGTATTTTGTTTAACCAATCAAATTGTCTAGTTTTGAAATTGACCATTGAAATTGACGGAAGGCTTTATTTATCACTGATTAATATGAAAGCAAAATATCAAATGTTTTAAAGTGAACAAAACGGATGAGTCATGTGATAAAAGATAATTCGTTTAAAGTCTATAACTTTTTGTCAGAATTGTAAACCACTGATGGTGAGATGAAGAACGTTGAACGTCTGTCCACAATCCCATGCTGATACCCCCTATCATGTACTACTAATCACCATCTTGTTAACCAGGGGAGATTGAGTGGTGACAAAAGACTCACAAGCTTCCCTGGTCAGTTTGCACCACTTATTTGAAAGATAAGAATTCATAGGTAAAAAATGTCAAGGCATGGATAAAACATGTTTTCAGAGCCGCTGACCTACCCACCCACCCTCCCACCCACCCCGCCTTGTGACACTCCAAAATCTTGCTGGCTAAAATTTTCATACCAAAAAAAATCCTTTCACTTATGAGGGAAAGCCACTGCAGCAATGAAGAGCGCGATTGATTACGAAACAAAAAAAATGTTTTACTTCTAGTGCAAGAAAATCATCTGGCAATAGAGGCGGAAACAATAAACTATTTTCACGAAGCACACTCAAACCCACTGATTCTGTCAATAAGGTGTTAGAGATAGTGTCTGGAAAAAGTCTCAACGTTAATTGTGGTTGAGTGGTACGGGAGCATTGTTTTTTAGCAATACAATTTTGTAGGTTATCAATTTTACAAAAGCCAGCATTCAATTTGATAAATACTTCTTAACCTCGCGAGTGACTTGCGACGGTGTGTAGTATTTATCTAAACAAATGCTTTGTAAAGACTGTCGACCCGTAAGCGGGTGGGCGGGAGGGCGGGAGTGCGGGGGCGGGCGGGGGTTCGGGCAAGCAGGCAGGCAGGCAGGCAGGCAGGCAGGCAGGCAGAGAATTGGACTGCCCTAAGTAAACGCTGCGTAGTTTAACCCACCAATAACTTTGCGTGGAATAGGTCGACCCCTCCCCTTCCAATACATATGACTAAGACAGGAGTCAGAGTGTACGAAGCGCTGTCCTCTACGTCATAGCTGAGTGAGCTTCCAGCATGTACTATCAAATAAGAAGACGCCAATGCTCCAAAAACAACCATAAGTCTAACAACCTAATACATGGGATGCAGGTGAGACATTTCGAAATTGATCTGTGAATACAGTAATGATCTTTACACGTTTGATAACTTTTTGTGTATTGCATAGGTTTTAATCGAAAACAGTTGTGGCTACCTTATCACTGCGTGTCGTTATACTTGGTATTTCGCAGTAAATACCAACATCGTATTCGCTTGATAAAAAAATGGAAAGCAGATCAAAATATCCCATGAAACTATAACTATCTTACCTGGGCATTAAATTACATGTTTTCATGTTATCATACTATAAAAAATTGGGTACTGGCGTCCAGCCCCTTATAAAATAAACGTGCCGAAAACGGGTTGCTACAGCGACGGGCTTTTCAAAACCCAGATAAGGTCCAAGAGGAAATACCTCATAAATCATTTAACTAACGCATCGGCCGCACACGCCCGCGTAATTTATAAACTGAGCACTTGAAAGAAAAATATTTTTAAAAAATTTCCAGCAAAACCATATCATCTGACCCCTCATTGGAACGAGCCCGGGGCATGGTATTATCCTCAAAAAGGGCATTCACTATCCGAGTTAGTGGATGTCTTTGAGTTGTCACAGATAATATCCAGAGCTTCTGTAGGGGTATCTTCTTGTCTGAGCCATTATAAATTCAAATGAGTCTGGTGAAGTGAAAAAAAGGAACCAGAGGGCTACACTGACCTCACATAAGGACGCCATGCAATCAATTTCTACAAGCCTCTAGTCTTCAATTTAACGTTCTGGGTTTTTTTCGATGTGGACCTGCCACTTATACGCCATAACATTGAATTTGATGATCTATAGTAAACGTTAGAAAGAAATTCGCCAATTTTAACAGAAATCAAGGGACAATACACACTCAAAAGAGTGGTGCAAAGAATTTCGAAAATTCGACTTTAAATAGCGGGGATATGACGCAAAACCTGGGTACATCACATTTCGTACCAACCCATACCGCCTGATTGGGGCCATGAATAAAACTCTTTTTCTGGAGGAAATATCTTGTTCTCACAGCATAATATACCTTGTCTCCGACAAGCTAAATATCTTGTTCCCACAATATCATATCTTGTTCCCACAACCAGATAACTTGCTCCCACAATGGTCTGGCTGTTGAACGGTTGAACCCGAAAAAAAATCCAATCAATAGGAAGTTTATTGTTTGACGCACAAAATAAATATATCGCCCTATGTTATAATCCAAAGTAGTTTTGTAGTGTATTCAATATATTTCCGAACCAAAATATGTTGTTTCCGAGTAAAAGAACTAATGTCAGCCAAAACTGGAAAATATCAGAGTTAAGAAGATTTTCTGGTGCCTGTTCTGCAGTTTTCATCCCAAATCTTGTGGTTCTAGATCGCTGAAGTATTTATCGATGTCTTCTTTTCGTCGAGCGATCGCTATTAGTCGTGTTAACAAATCTGGATTGTTAATATGAACTCGGTTGTTTTCGATCTTAACTGGTTGAGGGCTACATTATTTTTGGTGGCCTGAATTTGTTCATCAAAATTTGCTTTATTACAAATTATTGAAAAGTGCCCACAGGCACTCTTCAATAATTTGTGATAAAACAAATTTATATAAAGAAAATATTATTTTCATTTGACTGAATATGAAACATGAGTAAGGAAAATGTTGGCTTTTGCTGTGGTACCCTCATTTTTTTTTGAAAGCCCTGATAGCGGCTTCTAGCACTCAACCAGTTAACTCTAGGAGTTATATGACCGGGACATTTGTAGACTGTTGCTAATATTACCACACTCGAATTGGAAGATATTCTCGGTTCGAATCCCACCCGCGGCAACCGCGTTGTGTCCTTGGGCAAGACACTTCACCCCCATTGCCCACGTGGGGGCACAGTGACGTTGTGCACTAAGGCGTACTGCACGTCGATGGTGCACCTGTCTTCAACCAATGCTAACCCTGCCTGCGTGGAGTTGGTATGTTGGGGAGTGATAGTTGCTCGCCGTTGCTCGGTGGTTCTCTCCGGATACTCCGGCTTCCTCCACCCGTAAAACTGTCACGGTCATGGTTAGCCATTCTGCAGAAGTATGTGACCTTAAACACCAATAAATAAACAATTAAATAATTGGAAGATATTCAAAAATCTATGTTTTAAATGTAAGGTATAATTAATTGGTTTTCAATCGAACGTTGTTCACTGCGAGGAGCTAGCATTCCGACGCTCAGTAATCTACCATTGTTTTATTTCAACTACAAGCCGACTGTGTGACTCACACCTCACGTTGCGACCACAGTGGACTGCTAATTATCCTATAGAAAGTTTATCTCAGCTCCCAGCACGAAGACTTGCATCAGCATGTTTAATATGGCGTTAATAAATCAATTTCCTTGTTTACCACTAATTAATATTCTTCGCTAACTTAACAGTGTTAGTAAAATCGTATGGTAGAATGAAATCCTTTGTTAAATATTATGAAAATGAATGATATTTCAAATGTTCAATACAAACTTCAGAAGCACAAGTTACTGACCATGTTATACGGCTTTCGTATCCCGGATTTAACGCCTTACATGTTATTGTTATGCTTGGAGATGTTTGCTGGATGTTAATAAATATTATATGCGTCTGATATCATTTGGGCATTTTTTGATCCCGTAGCATTCAAAACAACGACCCCCCTGCTCACAGTTAACTGGTTGAGGGCTAGATTATTTTTGGCTTTCTAAATTTGTTATTCAAAATTTGTTTTATTACAAATTATTGGAGAGTGCCCATAGGCACTCTCCAATAATTTGTAATAGAACAAACTTATATAAACAATATATTATTTGCATTTGACTGAATTGGAAACATGAGAAATAAAAATGTTGGCTTTTGCTCTGGTACCCTCATTTTTCTGAAAGCCCTGTTGGTGGCTTCTAGCACTCAACCAGTTAAATAACTGAGCGCCCGAACCTGATCTTTTCTCCTTACAGACGCATCAGCAGAAATTATGTTATCTAATTTCTCTTGAATTTGTGAGCCAACAAACTCTGTTTCGTCGCAATTAACTTTGTCATCTGGTCCTGTAATCAAACCGGAAGAAAGAGAAATGAGCCGTGAGTCATTTGGGTCAAAAGGCACATGCCCATTGAACCATTCCTGGATATAATAGTGATGAAATCAGATTCGTCACGTCTGCCTCTAGAGATGCTAAGGTCAACATGTTGTTCACTGGTATTGTGTTTGTGTTTGTTAAGTCTGTCATTTGGGAACACCTGTGCATGTTATAAACCCATTTCTAGGTTCGGGATTCAGTTAAGCCTCTTCCTCGCGTGAGTCCATCCCGACTTTTGATGGAACGCATGAGGACTTGCTCAGTGACTAGGTCACTCGACAGACCTGCTCAAAACCTACTGCTCCTTCGAATAGTATGGACACCCTCCTAAAAAACACTTGTATAACCACGGATATTTCTTGGGCAAGACAAGCATCATTTGCAAATGCAAGAGGCAGGTCTTCGCCTAGGGTACGTGTCCAGTGGCGGCAAAAAATTCAACATTTTTCTAATAACTACTGAATGGAGATACAAATCTCCTGTACTGTCAGCTCGAATGAAATCTTTCAACATGTCTTTTTACTCCATATACTGAAACCAATGTTTTGGATGTTCTGGATTTCTCGCTAATGTATGTCTTGTAATATTACTTCAGTGTACCAACCACTTTTGTAATACAACCACTTTTGCAATAAAATTTATTACAAAAGTGGTTAACGCGTACCAACCACTTTTGTAATAAAACCACTTTTGTAATAAACTAACCATTATTGTAATAAACTCATTTCAGTGATAAATCACGGACGTCCATTTTATAGTCGGACATTGGGGTGGGGTGAGGGACTAGTTTACCTAAACATGTTTGTGTGTCGTTCAATGGAATGACGTGTCCATTCACCCTTTGAAACTTGGTACTGACTGAAGAAAGTACGCAACCACTTTTACAATAAACTTTATTACAAAAGTGGTTATCGCGTACCAACCACTTTTGAAATAAAACCACTTTTGTAATAAACTAACCATTATTGTAATAAACTCGTTTTGGTGATAAATCACGGACGTCCATTTTATAGTTGGACATTGGGGTGGGGTTAGGGACAAGTTTACCTAAACATGTTTGTATGTCGTTCAATGGAATAACGTGTCCATTCCATTCACCTGTTGAAACTTGGAAATGACTGAAGTAACCACTTTTGCAATAAACTTTATTACAAAAGTGGTTATCGCGTTCCAACCACTTTTGTGCTAAACTAACCATTATTGTAACACACCTATTTTTGTGATGATTCACAAACGTTCATTTTATAGTTGGACATTGGGGGTGGGTTGAGAGCTAGTTTACCTGAACATGTTTGTGTGTCGTTCAATGGAATAAAGTGTTCATTCACCAGTTGAAACGTGGCAGTGTCTGGAGAAAGTACGCAACCACTTTTGCAATAAACTTTATTACAAAAGGGGTTATCGCGTACCAACCACTTTTGTAATAAACTAACCATTAGTGTAATAAACTCATTTCGGTGATAAATCACGGGCGTCCATAAAACTAATTTCGGTGATAAATCACGGTTCTCCATTTTATAGTCGGACATTCGGGATGGGGTGAGGGACTAGTTTACCTAAACATGTGTTGCGCCCACTTTTGATATATTTACCACTTTTGATGTAGCTTGCCATTTTTGTGTAAAAATCGCCCACTTTTGATGTAGACAGGCACTTTTGATATAAAATCGACCACTTTTGATGTAAAAGAAACGGCCACTTTTGATAAAACGAACAAGATCACCACTTTTGATAAAATCTATCCTCTCTTATTATATTTGAGTAATTTTGTTTGTTTCTTTGTTTGTTGGTTTGTCCTCCATAGACTCGAAAGCGACTAGGCTGATCGGGTCGAAATTCGGCCTGGGTGTGTAGATTGCGCCCGGAAAGGATTGGGACTTCCGGACATGGCTTGGGGCCCGACTTCGCGTATGCGCAATGACGATATCGGAAACTACTCAGCCGATTGGGATGAAACCTGAGATATAATTATATGATCCATAGTGTAGGGATTTTCAGGTATGGGATGGGGCCCGACTCCAAGCATGCGTAGTGGCGCATTCGGAAACTACTGTTTCGATCGGGACGAAACTTGCAATTTCTCTGTGGGGTCCACCCGGTAGTCATTTGTCACCGTCGGGTTTGGGCTGGGGCCGTCTTGTCGCATGCGCAGAAACGACATGGGAAACTTCTAGACCGATCGGGAAGAAACCTGGGATTTTGTATGTATGGTACATCGGGTAGTAATTTGCCACCGTTGGCTATGGCATGGGAGCCAATCTTTGCGCACGCACCAAGATAAAAAAACCCGGACAAAGTCGAGCACCCCCATCCAGTTAATACAGAAATTTGAGCAATCTTGTCCCTTTGCCTGCCTGTTTGTTCTCCATAGACTCGATGATGGCTGGGACGATCGGGACAAAATTTTGTGTCATGGTTGTGTAGCTTGGGCCAGAAAAGGACATAGACTATTTGAACATGGAGTGGGGGCCCGTCTTCGCGCATGAGCAGTACGATCTCGGAAACTACTAGGAACGAAACTTGGGATATGTATGTAGGGCCCATCGGGTAGTGATTTGCCACTATCGGGTATGGGAGGGCCCGTCTTCGCGCATGCGCAGTAACGGTCGTGTTAATTACTGGGCCGAATGGAACGATACTTGGAATTTGTATGTAGGGTCCATCAGGTAGTCATTTTCCAACTATGGGTGGGATCCAATCTTAGTACCAATAACCCGGACGAAGTCGGGCACTCCATTTAAGATATATGTATTTGAGTAATATTGTCTGTTTGTTCTCTATAGACTCGAAAACGGTTGAGCCAATAGAGACGAAACTTGGCACGGGTGTGTAGGTTAAGCCCGGGAAAGGCATAGGCTATACGGAGATTGTGATGGCGTCAGTTTTCGCGCATGCGCAGTAACTATATCGGAAACTACTGGTCTGATCGGGACACAATTTGGGATTTGTTTGTAGATTTCACCGGGTAGTGATTTGACACTGCCGAGTATGGGATGAGGCCGTCTTTGCGCATGCAGAGTGACCATTTTGGAAACCACTGGGCCGATCGAGACGAAATCTGGGAATTGTATGCGTGGTCCATCGGGCAGTGATTTGCCACCTTCGGCTATGGGGTGGCAGCCAATGTTTGTGCATGCGCAGTGACAATAGCCTGGACGAAATCGGGCACCCAATCTAGCCTATATATATGTATATATATATATATATATACATAGAGGTATACATTTGAGTAATCTTGTCTGTCTGTCTGTCTGTCTGTCTGTCTGTCTGTCTGTCTGTCTGTCTGTCTGTCTGTCTGTCTGTCTGTCTGTCTGTCTGTCTGTCTGTCTGTCTGTCTGTCTGTCTGTCTGTCTGTCTGTCTGTCTCTCTATGGACTCGAAAATGGCTCAGCTGATCGAGACGAAACTTAGCATGGATGTGTAGCTTTGGCGCGGGAAGGACATAGGCTATTTGGCCGTGGGATTATGGCCCGTCTTCGCGCATGCGCAGTACAAATCTCGGAAACTACTGGGCCAATCGAGCCGAAACTTGAGATTTTTATGTAGGGGCCATCGGGTATTCATTTTCCAACGTCTGGTATGAGGTAGGGTCCGTTTTCGCGTATGTGCAGTGACGAGCTCGAAAACTACAGTGCTGATCGGGACGAAACTTGGTATTCTTTTGAAGGGCCCATCAGGTAGTTATTCTTCACCCTCGACTATGGGGCGGGGCCCGTCTTCTCGCATGCGCAGTGGCGATTTCGGAAAGTTCTGGGCTGATCGGGACGAAACCTAGGATTTGTATGTGCAGTCCATTGGGTAGTAATTTGCCACCGTTGGGTAAGGGGTGGGAGTCAATCTTTGCGCATGCTCAGAGACAGTAGCTCAGACAAAGTCGATCACCACCAACTAGTATTTATATATGTATTTGAGTAATCTTGTCTGTGTTTGTCTGTTCTCTATAGACTCGAAAACGGCTTTGCCAATCGGGACGAAACTTGGCATGGGTGTGGAGTTTGGGTTCCGACGGAACATGGCTATACGAGCATGGGGTGTGGCACCGTCTTTGCGCATGCGTTAGTGACCATCTTGGAGACTACTCGGCCGACCGGGACGGAACTTGGGTTGTTATGTATAGTCTATCGGGTATTCATCGGTCATCATCAGGTACTGGTTTTCGCCCAACTTCGCGCATGCGCCGTAACAATCTCGGAAGCTACTGGGCGGATGGACTCAAAACCTGGGATCTGTATGTAAGTTCCATCCAGTAGTCTTCTGGGCAACTCAAATTGCTCGTGCTCGGCTCAGCTGCCTATTTAACTCATTCCCCCCAGCTAGTCTGTGTATATACTACAGTAATCTTGTTTGTCTGCATGAATGTCTGTCTGTCTGTGTTTATCCGCCCAGTAGTTTTGTAGAGCGTTACTACGCATGCGCGAAAACGGACCATTACCTACCCCATGTCTGAAAAGTTCAAAACCTTCCGGGGCAAAACTACATACCCATGCCAAATTTCTTTCCAATCGGACCATCCGTTTTCGAGTCTATAGAGAAGTGACAAACAACAAACAAGATTACTCAAATATATATTTAGACTAGATTGGAGAGCGGTGGAGGGAGACTTCGTCCGGGCTGGTTGTTTCCGAGATCATCACTGCGCACGAGCAAAGATCCCAACCCCAGAGCCGATAGTGGCAAATCATCATCTGACGGACCGTAATACAAATCACAGCTTTCTCCCCGAGGGCCCACTAGTTTCCGAGAACGTCACTGCGCATGCGCGAAGACGACCCATCACACACCCGACAGTGGCAAATCACTACCCGATGGATCTTACATACAAATCTAAAGTTTCGTCTCGATCGGCCTAGTAGTTTCCGAGATCGTTACTTCGCATACGCGAAGATGGACCCAGTTCCAATAAAGGAAACACCTTCCCGGGACCAAACTACACACACAATTCCAAGTTTCGTCCCTCTCGACAAAGCCGCGTTTAGTCTATAGCGAACAGACACACACACAGACAAACGAACTTGAATATATAACAGACTAGATGGGGTGCCCGACATTGTCCGGGCAGTAGTTTCCAAGATCGTAACTGCGTATGAGTAAAGATTGGCTTCGCTCTGTAGCCGACAGTGCTAAATCCCAGGTTTCGTCGCGATCGGCCCAGTACTTTCCGAGATCGTCACAGTGCATGCGCGAAGAAGCACACCCACCCCAATTCACCCCACGTCCGAAATACCAAAAACTTTCGTTGGCCCAAACTACACACCCATGCCAAATTTCGTCCCGATCGGCCCAGTCAGTTTCGATTCTTTAGAGACAGACAAACAAACTGACAACATTACTCAAATGTATAGAGAAAAGATAGATTTTATCAAAAGTAAACATTGTGGTACAACCACTTTTGTGATAAACTCCATTACAATAGTGATTATCGCGTACCAACCACTTTTATAATAAAACCACTATTGTAGTAAACTAACCAATATTGTAATAAACTCATTTCTGTGATAAATCACGGACGTCCATTTTATAGTTGGACATTAGGGTGGGGTGAGACCTAGTTTACCTAAACATGTTTGTGTGTCGTTCAATAGAATAACGTTTCTATTCACCTGCTGAAACGTCGTAGTGACTGAAGAAAGTACGCAACCACTTTTGCAATACACTTTATTACAAAAGTGGTTAACGTTTACCAACCGTTTTTGTAATAAAACCACTTTTGTAATAAACTAACCATTATTGTAATAAACGCATTTCGGTGATAAATCACGGACGTCCATTTTATAGTCGGACATTGGGGTGGGGTGAGGGGCTAGTTTACCTAAACATGTTTGTGTGTCGTTCGATGGAATAACGTGGCCATTCACCAGTTAAAACATGGTAGTGACTGAAAAAAGTACGCAACCACTTTTGCAATAAATTTTATTACAAAAATGGTTATCGCGTACCAACCACTTTTGTAATAAAACCACTTTTGTAATAAACTAACCATTATTGTAATAAACTCATTTCGGTGATAAATCACGGATGTCCATTTTATTGTCGTATATTGGGGTGGGGTGAGGGACGAGTTTACTTAAACATGTTTGTGTGTCGTTCAATGGAATAACGTGTCCATTAACCTGTTGGAACTTGGAAGTGACTGAAGAAAGTAAGCAACCACTTTTGCAATAAACTTTATTGTATAATAGGTTAGGTTTGTCATTCAACGTAACCGATGATGTAATAAATTTATTGCACAATATGTCAGGTTTGTCATCCAAAGCAACCGATAATGTAATAAATTTACTGCATAATAGGTTAGGTATGTCATCCAAAGCAACCGATAATGTAATAAATTTATTGCATAATAGGTTAGGTTTGTCATCCAAAGCAACCGATAATGTAATAAATTCATTGCATAATATGTTAGGTTTGTCATCCAAAGCAACCAATAACGTAATAAATTCATTGCATAATAGGTTAGGTTAGCCATCTTACGCAACCGATAATGTAATAAATTTATTGCATAATAGGTTAGGTTTGCCATCCAACCAACTGATAATGTAATACATTTACTGCATAATAGGTTGGGTTTGCCATCCAACGCAACTGATAATGTAATAAATTCATTGCATAATAGGTTAGGTTTGCCATCTTCCGCAACCGATAATGTAATAAATTCATTGCATAATAGGTTAGGTTAGCCATCCAACGCAACCGATAATGTAATAAATTCATTGCATAATAGGTTAGGTTTGCCATCTTACGCAACCGATAATGTAATAAATTTATTGCATTTGCAGTTAAGTTTTCCATGCAAGACAACCGCTGGCGTATTAAGTTTATTGCATAATAGGTTAGGTTTGCCATCCAACGCAACCGATAATGCAATAAATTTATTGCATAATAGGTTTATTACATTACCGGTTGTAACAATGCTTATCGAGTGGATTATGTGGGTACCAACCAAGCAAGGTTTTCAATTGGTTGATAGCACATGGAGGGGCCGCGTCAGATTGATCACGAGTGGTCACTGTTACTATTCTGCATTAAGCATAGGTTATTTCCTTTCAAGAACGATGAAAGTTCAGACACGGTTATTGCTTCGGATAAGTTAACCGTTGCGCAGTCCGTCCTTGCGGCACAAGATCTGGAGCATGCGTAACTTGTTCCGTGTTATGTGGAAGGACTAGATCAGAGTAAATAAATTTCTTTTGACTGCTATACATTTGCCAGCTGTTATATTGCCAACTGAAACACTCATCCTTCCGGTATGGCAATATAACAATCGGCCCGTAGTCAATTGTTATATTGCCAAATTAGGTTCATGAAAGTTCAGACTCAGATGTTTGATAAGATTACGCGTGCGACTGCACGTAATTTATTACTACGTTTCAGAGCGAGCAATCGGGCCAGTGATGAATCCTTTTCATGGATGCAAAGGGATCAAAGTTGAATCCAGTTAATCACCAGCGTTCAAGTTGCGCCATTCCTTCGTGTATCAAAAAAGCAAAGGGAGATGTTTCACTTGTTGTCTTGTGGCACGCGGAGAGACAAGACCAGAGGGATAACGTGCAGTTGAGTTTACTACTGAATACTCGATATTTGTAATATTTGTTATGTTCATTAAAAAACAAAAAACAAAAACAAAACGGCGAAAGTTTAAATTCAGGTGTCAGAAGTGATATGATGTGAGCCCCTTTTCACGGTTGCAGAGTCGGACCTGCTATCACATCCCCAAGAGCAGCCGTTTAGTACAGCAGTAGACCAGCCAAAGGCGCCCTCTTGCAATTCAGATGGATTTTGGAAGTCACGTCATGTCACGTGACTGCGGGCGCCCATGTTGTGTTGACATGTAACCAATGTGCGTTGTTATGTTGTGACGTCATTGCCATAGCGATTCGAATGCGCGTGCCCAGTTTGGGTGTATATGGGGACAGGTGTTTTGGTCGTCCATTTTGTGTATAGGGGCGCCATCTTGGTTTCTCAAGTGTCACGTGGTTGCCTGGGGACGAAACCTTACCTCTTGGTATAAGATCGGGGGTATGTTTTGAGGGTAGGTTTGATTCGATGGGAGTATGTTCCTGTAGTATAGAATTACACAAATGAACCCGACTTCTGTGTATTTTAGTGGATTTTAATCTGGTAACCATGTTAATGTTGTAGCTGGGACGTGGAAATGTTCCGGATCCAATGTTTGTAGGGAATGGGTTTTGGGAAAACATGGAATTACCCCAAACAACCGATATTAAATGCAGAATTACCCAAAACAGCTTGACAATGACTAAAAAACTATCCATGGATGGAAATTTTTCTGAAAATATCGCGTCTTCCAGACACGATGGACGGCAGCGGCAGGGGCAAAGGGGACCAGGAGCTATGGGGGTGAGGCGGCAGAGACCACAGGGAACCAGAGGCTCTTGGGGTATGGGCGGCAAGGGGCAGGGGCTGTCAGGTAGCAGAAACCCGGGGCCAGGGGCACTAGAAGCTGCGGAGGCTCCTCTTCTTCCATTTTCCCTCTCTGTTTATTGTTTAAAAAAATAACAAGAATTATCTCCATTGAAAGCAGAATGTGCCTGTATGTAAAATGCTTTTCTCTTAGAATCCATTTAATGAGTCCTAGTTAGTGACTCGGTGGATCCAAAAATATCGAAATGCGGCTATGATACGTATGATTTTGCACGCATTGAACTCATTTTCATAATCTTCATTTTGAGACATATGATTCTGCGCGCAATGTGCTCATTTTCACAGCATTCATTGTTCCATTCGACGAAAAACGGTATTCAGTTGCTTTATTTATTTATTTATTTATTTATTTATTTATTTATTTATTTATTTATTTATTTATTTATTTATTTATTGGTGTTTTACGATACTTATATAGTCTGAGTTATTTTGTGTCGGTGACAGTTTTATGAGTGGAGAAAGCCGATGTACCAGAAGAGAACCACCAAGCAGCGACGAGACCCTATAACCTCTTCAACGTCACATAATCCAAGACTGCACTGCGCACTGTACATCAGTACTACGCACTGCACAACACAGTCAGGATAATTAAGGTTAAGACGCGTGCACACCAGTCCATCTCAGAACACCGGCAGCTTCCCCACCCGCTCCACATGCGAGCAGTCGAGGTAAAGTACTTTGCCCAAGGGCACGAAGTGTTAAACCAAATCAATCACTGAATGGTCACCCCATCAATAGACTAACCGGGCTGGCTCAACGGAGCCTAACTTCGGCGATGTTGGAGGCTGATGCACGTCCACCTGTATTGTGATAATTTACTAACACCAGTCAATAGTGTGTAATAAATTTCTAATTTTCTCGCCTCATTTGGGGTTAACAGTGTACGGAAGAATTCAACCCGACCTATAAAAAGGGACAACACGATCGATAGGAACTACGGGGTTTAAGACAAACTGCGCACGTAGTAGGAATTCGGGCAGACATATCAAAAACGATAGACGTCAAACCCAGCTTTCCCCATCCATCCGTGTGCAGTAAGATTTTAGCACCCACCAAATTTGGGAATAGATTTGACGCTACTTTGTGCTACCCCCTCTTCAAACAAACACACCGTCCGGCTATAAAAGGGACGTCCGTGATTCATCACAAAAATAGGTGTATTACAATAATGGTTAGTTTATTACACTAATGGTTTTATTACAAAAGTGGTTGGTACGCGATAACCACTTTTGTAATAAAGTTTATTGCAAAAGTGGTTGCGTACTTTCCCCAGACACTGCCACGTTTCAACTGGTGAATGAACACTTTATTCCATTGAACGACACACAAACATGTTTAGGTAAACTAGCCCTCAACCCACCCCAATGTCCAACTATAAAATGAACGTTCGTGATTCATCACAAAAATAGGTGTGTTACAATAATGGTTAGTTTAGTACAAAAGTGGTTGGTACATACGCGATAACCACTTTTGTAATAAAGTTTATTGCAAAAGTGGGTACTTCAGTCATTTCCAAGTTTCAACAGGTGAATGGAATGGGCACGTTATCCCATTGAACGACATACAAACATGTTTAGGTAAACTTGTCCCTAACCCCTCCCCAATGTCCAACTATAAAATGGACGTCCGTGATTTATCACCAAAATGAGTTTATTACAATAATGATTAGTTTATTACAAAAGTGGGTTTATTACAAAAGTGGTTGGTACGCGATAACCACTTTTGTAATAAAGTTTATTGTAAAAGTGCTTTCGTACTTTCTTCAGTCACTACCAAGTTTCAATAGGCGAATGAACACGTTATTCAATTGAACGACACACAACATGTTTAGGTAAACTAGTCCCTCACCCAACCACAATGTCCAACTATAAAAAGGACGTCCGTGATTTATCACCGAAATGAGTTTATTACAATAATGGTTAGTTTATTACAAAAGTGGTTTTATTGCAAATGTGGTTGGTACGCGTTAACCACTTTTGTAATAAATTTTATTGCAAAAGTGGTTGTATTACAAAAGTGGTTGGTACACATCAGTTCTTTCACTTTGAGCAGTTCTATTGAATCGGAAACAACAGAACTGGGGTGGACCTATCAAAAGCTTTTTCATACAGCTCATTTATTGCTTTCACTTCAGCCACACTAAGCCACTCCTCTATAGGGCGCTGTACACAAGGAAATGCCCACTGAGTAGTGCTCCCGAGAATGCCTTCCCAGAAACCATCGTGGCAACAATGTTTGAGCCATAAGCGTTTTTAAGAGCCTCATTTAACCCCGACCCATCCATCAATGTATGCTGAAGCCAGTTTTACTTAACGATCTCTATTAGGAATTTAATGAGAAATAAGTTTACCATTGCCCATTGCCCAAATATAATATTTGATGATCTTGCGATTATACAATCATTCATTATATGGGAATATATGTACTGAAAACAACTTTTCACTAGCTCACCTTGCGCACGTACGGAGTCCCGTAGTTACAATTACCTTCATAATTTACGTCAGCCCCCACCCCTATTCAGTGCGCAGTAGAAAATTTTCCACAAAGCCGATTTTAGCGGACTTTGGATATATTATTCACAAAGGTTTTCTCTTTCCAACGATACCAAATTTAGCTTGTTAGGGATTTTTTCCAGGTAGGCCCTAAATTTCAGCCCCGACAATCAGACTACAAGACAAATATCCTGTTCCCACAAGAAAAAATATTTTGTTCCCACGACATAGTATGTTGTTCCCACAACATAGTATCTTGTTCCTACATCTTGTTCCCACAAGATACTAAGTTGTTTCGACAAGAAAAATAATTTGTTGCCATAAGAAAAATATCTTGTTCCCACAACATGACACATTGATTCAGATTCTTTATTCACGGTACACATACATGTGAAATGGTTACAAATAAACATATTGCACAAATGTTTCGTGATCTCACAAACTAATATCTTGCTCCCGCAACATGACATCTTGTTCCCGCAAGATAATATCTTGTTTCCACAAGAAAATATATCATGTTCTCACAACATAACATTATCTTGCAACATTATAATATCTTGTTCTCACAAGATAATATCTTGTTCACACAAAAAAAAATTTTGTTCCCACACGAAAATATCATGTTCCCACAAGAAAACATGTCTTGTTCCAGCAACACAGTAACTTGTTCCCACAACATAATATATTTTTGTTGTCAAAAGACAATATTATCTTGCGGGAACAAAATATTAGGTTTTGGAAACAAGATACTATGCCGTGAGAAAAAGATATTTTTGTTATGGGAACAAAGTATTATCTATTATCTTGTCGGAACAAGATATTATGTTTGTGGTAACAAGATATTATGTTGTGGGAACAAGATATTTTTCTTGTGGGAGCAAGCTTGCCTGTGGGGATAAGATATTATGTTGTGGGAACAAGATACTATGTAGTGGGAACAGGATATTTTTCTGGTAAGAACAAGATATTAGGTTGTGGCAATAAGACACTGTGTTCTGGGAACAAAATACTGTGTTGTGGGAACAACATATTTTTTTGGAGAACACGAATTTTTTCTTGTGGGAACAAGATATATGTCGTGGGAACAAGCTAATTTGTTATGGTAGCAAGATATTATGTCAGATATTATGTTGTGGGATCAAGACATTTTCTCAAAAATTATCTTCTATGTGGCCTAAATCAGTAAAATGTGCACGGCACATACAGTTGCAAAATTTCACGGACAATCTCAGTAGTGATATGACTGGTGCCTTGAATAGGATTCGATTGTCTGAAAATGTAGAGCGGAAATATGCACAGGCCTCTAATATTCAGAAGAGAATACATTTGGGCCATTGCACCATCACATTAATTACCACGGTGGTGTAATAGCCATCCAAAAAGTATGCACCAGAGGAGCGTAGCCACGATCTTTCAGGGTGAGTAATAATTTGGGTTTCTGGGCAATTGATGAGTGAAGGTTACTCCAAACTTTGACCCAAATACGTAATATAATTGTTTGGTGTGCTACGTCCTGTCCACGTGAAGTACAAGACAAAACAATTATATCACGGCCTTTGCGTCCAATGCTGGATTAACCGAAGGCCATCAGATGGGGAGCGCAATTGGGTGCCCGGTGGCATTGCTGGCATAACAGACGACCTCCCCTAGAAAAGTTTTGAAAATGCAAACTCATGAGAGTGAATTAGTGGCATCAATGCTCTTTTTAAGAATTATTTCACCTGCGGCAACCGCGTTGTGTCCTTGGGCAAGACACTTCACCCCGATTGCCTACATGGGGGCACGATGACGCTGTGTACCGAGGCGTACTGCACGTCGATGGTGCGCATGTCTTCAACCAATCTAACCCTGCCTGTGCTGCGGTGCAGAGTTCAGAGTTACTATGTTGGGGAGCTGACAGCTGCTCGTCGTTGCTCGGTGGTTCTCTCCGGGTACTTCCTCCACCCGTAAAACTGTCACGGTCACGATTAGCTATTGTGCATAAGTATGTGACCTTATACACCAATAAATCAATAAGAAATTATTTAAATGGAGTAACTTTTGTTGTCTGAAATAAAATCCAGATGTTTTCTACAGTATTATTAGGAGATCATTACCTAATCGTACCCTGAGTTCCAATGTGTTCTATGTGCCAGTTGGAACACATTGGGACGTAATGTCTGTCATGAATGGACCTTTTCGGAAATTGAAAAGGAAACATTACTCCTATTAATCCCCGGACCAAAGCTACTCCCTTTGAGCACGAAGCTGCACTCCCGACACACCTTGTAATGTGTCCGTGGTCTCAAATGAGTAGTTCCAAATTTTGTAATGAGACTCAGACACCAAAAATACGACGTAAAACCATCAAAGTATGTACCTTGAATTTTGCACTACCCGAAAATCCGGAACTGTGGAAGATATATTATGAAATTACACAGACCTCAGCAATAGTGTTTAAGGTGGTCCCCCTCTTTTTATTATGATTTCGAAGGGCTAAAATCTTTGGGAATCACAGTATTAATAGCGTCAAAGTTCTCGGAAAATCGGTATAGTTTGATCATCAGGCCCGAAGCCTGTGGCTGACAATTTTCGTCACTGAAGAGATTTACAAGAAAATTAGCTCCCATTAATTATTTACTGGGGTTTAACGACACTTTCGACAGCCAGGGTCACCTCGTGTCGGACAGTTTTACGGGTGGAGGAAGCCAGAGTACACGTAGAGAACCACCGAGCAACGGCGAGCAACTGCCAGGCTCCCCAACATACTAAATCCACACAAGCAGGGTTAGCATTGGTTGAAGAGAAGTGCACCATAAACGCCCTGCACAAAGACGCAACACGGTTGCCACAGGTGGGATTCGAACCGAGGACCTCTCAGCGTGCTGCCTGCACCTCTATCAACTGAGCCACGCGCCTCTAGCTCCCCTTAAATTCCCGAATCTGTCAGTATATGTAACACTAAGTGTGTGGAAATTTCATATAAAAATTGATATTTCGAAATGTTAGCGAAGTTTTGTCATCGATGTGAGCAACATTTCACAAACGTCAGACATTTTCTTCTGCAGAAGTATAAAAATCTAGAAGCTGGCTTTTTACAACTTTTTTTCCTAATCAGTTTGAACGTTTGAATATTATTCTCTGTTTAAACAAATATAGAAATAAAGAAATGGCGCTGTGGCCATCTTTTGATGTTCTGTAAGTTTTTTTCTGTTCATTATCAGCTCCGAGAGCTGTCTGTTGTTTTCGATTATTAATGGTAATAATATATCATCCCTTGAAATGCACAAGGTGCCAGACGCGCTCCTTGTTCCACTAAAGGGACTATATAAATCTTTCGAAATCATCACGCTGATTGTATAGTTTCTTTGTTTGGTGATTATTGACCAAACTCCGTCACTATAAATGATTCACTCCCTCACCCATTGGTATTTGCACACGAAAAGTGCAAAAGAAAAAAATACTCGGGAGTTTTCAATTAAACAATAGCATGATTTTGGAGGGCATTATGGTTCGTGAGCGGCCCTGCATCGATGTTGAACAGCCCGAGGGTTTATTAAAGGCCCGAGACGAAGTCGAGGGCCGTTAATAAGCCCAAGGGCTGTTCAACATCGATGCAGGGCCGCTCACGAACCATTATGCCCGACAACAATCATGTTATTACTATTATTACCACTACGAAACTGATTACATCGAGACGATGAGAGAGTTTAAAAAAATTCCGTCTTCCACTTCCAGCGAGGGAGGTAATGCACGCACTAAAGATGACGAATCAGTTGCCATGGAAAATGGCTACAACTGACAACATGGCCACGTGTCATTTGTTTCTGTTGCTGTCGATCAACAAGACCGCAACATGGCGAAAGCATCAACTTTTCCTTGCGAGTTCTCGCCTCATTTCTAAATTTTCAATTCTAAAAGACGTCACGTGACAAGAGGGCCGATAATGAATTTTGTTTTCCATTAGCGGCCCTCCTATCACGTGACTACCGAGCAATAGAGGATATGATTGCCCGTTAAATCGACATTAATGCAATAGGAAACGCCCTGCAAAGTGGTAATAATTACAGTTCTCGGAAAGTATAATATTTCCACAAGAGCAGTTCTGGAGAAAAAGTGCAAGACCCATTGCCCCCTAGACTCACGGCAAGGGGCTGCTTCCCCCTCCTGCGAACGTCCTTGAGGACGACAAATCGTCGCCAGAGTGCTAGAATGTTCTATGTTCCATAAGGGACATAGAATATTCTAGCATTCAGGCTACGAAATGTCCAAAAACGTAACGACATAAGACACGATGTCTCTTTGCAGTATTTCTATATGAACAGCCCAGTGGGATACGAGGAAGAGGTCCATTATTCCATTGATGGGTCATAAGCTATGTTTCTAAGGCCAAACATTACACTTTTTTGATATTGAAGATATGTTTGGCATGTGTCGTCTGCTGTTCGTGACAAAGGGTTGAATAAAAACAATACATAAATGTTGATTATTAAATTTCACGGACAATTTTTATTCATCAAAAGTGTGGAGGGGATGAGGTTAAAATAAGATCTATAAAAGTTATGGGCAACGCTTCTTCTCCCTCCAGTTTCCGCTGACATGGAGCAGCAACATTATTTCCCACCCACCTGATCGTCGAACATGGGAATGTTTAATATCGTCTAACAACATTCGTAGAAATCATTTCCATGTTCGCCGATCAGGCAGGTGGGAAGGCATAGCAACAGATTTGCCACGTCAGCAAGCCGACAGTCGAGAGGCATTTCATCAAGGTTAACATAGCCACAGGTAGACGACGCTTATTAGGAACAGATGTGCCTGTGATTCGAAGACTATTATTCGCAACGGTTCATTCAAAGACAAGCTAATTTGCTGTGAATTCATTCATTCTCCACTTGAATGCTGCATCAAACTTGCGCCGTATTGCACAATAATGTCTGTGAGGACCAATTACCACAATGCTTATCAGACATATGTGACTATAACGTTAGACAATGCATCCCACTCAATATTCTCACCCATTCAAGAAAGAGGAGTTCTAATGAGTTGCAATTTCATATGGCATTTTTGTGCCGAGTTCGCTAAAAATGATCTTAGTGGACGTAAGTAGTATGTCAGGGCTGGACAACCCCCTTTTGTTGGACCTCATCGGGAGATCTCATGTGACGCCCTAGTCACGTGAGCCAATTGGACTATTACGCTACCCGCTAGCTAGCTATGCTATGCTGTTGTGAGGTCATTACCGTAGTGATACGTGGTGTCAGTGGTTTCTATGTTGCACCAAACCTTCTAATCAGACGGGGTTGCATTCGGGGGCTGTATTCGATTAAATTGGAGTATATTTAATAACCCAAATGGATCGGACAATGACTCAAAATTACCAAAAACTTCCAAAATCATCGAACGAAGCGGACTTAGCGAAGCCCCCATCCAAGATTTATAACTGTACATGCTGTGCTATAGGGCTGGAGCGTGTTGGTCTATTGTACAAGAGTACTTTTGCTGGCTCGGATTTCCCCAGTATCCTTGGTTTTTGCCAATTTATCTAGTTCGGATTACTTCTGGATCATCTGCTTTTACCTATATATACCCTCTTCCACCTATGTTACGACTTCCCAGGTGTGTCTATGTGAGAGTACACAATGCGTAACAACCCAGGTATATGATAGGGTGTAAAGAGTGATGTGCCGAGAAACATGGGTCATTATTTCAACAAATCAACCGTCGATCAGTGACTGGAAAAGACTTTGCGCATACGACTCGAATTTTATCGAGCAAATGAGCTATAGAGCAATTGCTCGAACGAGTGACTTCACGTACGACTCTTTGATTCATCTCGTAAAATGGGTGCCGAAAGTGAGGTGCTACAAGTGGGGTACCTGGCGGTAGAGAAAATGCTCGGTAGCTCATTTGCTCGGTGAGGTTCTAGTCGTCCGCGCGATGCCGGTTCGAGTCACTATTATTTGCTCGATAATGTTCGAATAGTGCGAGCAGCACCTCTTCCTGCTGAATTGTCTTTCGGGTTTAAGAATCATAGAGACCTTCGTTATAAACAAGGCAGATATGGTTAGCGTCTGTATGGTTAGCGACAGATTATGAAAAAATCAAGCAATGAGACTGGCAATTATAAGACTTGGACGGGGAGAGAGAATGATTGGAGAGATTTGAATGAGCCTATTACAGACCCTACATTGAAACAGGGTCAGATTGAAACAGGGTCAGGATTAGCTAGGAAGTGCGGAGTAGTACAAGTCAGCAGTAATGATGGAAGGCCATGGCACTGGACAGAAGATGATGACTATGGGTAAGTCAGCGGTAATGCTCTAGGCATATAAAGTCTATGGAGTGGGCTGGAAGCCATGTGCCGTACTGGGAACCATAACTATCACCCACAAAAGATATCCTCCACTCTTCTAAAAGGTATCATTCGATAGGTATCCTACAACAGGTATCCTCCAAACAGGTATCCTCCAAAAGGTATCACCAAACGGTATTCTCCAATACTCATATGTACCTATGTGTTGCATGTGCCGTGGGCACATTGTGCACTAGCGCACATCGGCACATCCAGCCGCATGTGATGTGCATACGTTGTTACACATTGTGTACTAACACATAGACACATCTACGAGGCCATAACATAGGTGGAACAGGGTGTAGATAGGCAAAAGCAGAGCATCCAAAAATGAATCTGAACTAGATAAATAGGCAGAAACAGAGGGAACTGGGAAAGTACCCTTGTACAAAAGAATACATTAAGAATACATTCCAGCCATATAGCACAACGTGTACAATTATAAACCTTAGGAAGGAGCTTCGTTCAGTCCGTTTCTGTGATTTTTGGACAGTTCTTTGTGATTTATGGTATATGTCCGGTTGTTTGTGGTATTAAGATTTATACTAGGTCAGTCGGACACACCTTGTGATGACCTCTCAGTCCAAAAACCACTATGTGCTAGTGCCATAAAGAGGATTCTCAAGGAATCCAAACACAATAGTGATTGAAGCCGAGGATTCCGAAGGAATCCGAACTCGTGAAACAATTGTCGGGTCCATTTGGATAATTAAATATCCCCCTGTTTAATCAGACACGACTTTTGGTGACCTTTCAGTCCAATAGCGCTGCGTGCTACTATTATAAAGAGGATTCTCAACGAATCCGAACAAAATAGACAGGCAGAAGGCGAGGATTCCAAATGAATCCGAACCAGTGAAACAATTGACAGGTCCATTTGGGTAATTAAATATACTCCATTTTAATGGAACACAACTTTAGTTGACCTTTCGGTCCCATGGTGCTACTATTATAAAGAGGATTTTCAAGGTCTTTGAACAAAATAAACAGGTAGAAGCCAAGGATTCCGAAGGAATCTGAACTGGTAAAGCAATTGTCGGGTCCATTTGGGAAATATCTTCCGGTTCAATCGAACGCATCCTCGGAACGCACGCCCTTCTTATAAGAAGACTTTGAGTCACACTGCAACCACGTGTCACCATAGAAACCAAGACTGCGGCCTACAGTATACTGCGCATGCACACTGACATCACGTATCACTACGGTACTGACGTCACAACATGGCTGCTCACACGGACTACCATGGCAACCCAACCTGACGCAACTGGGGCACGTGACTATGACGTCACATGAGATCCCCCGATGTGGTCCCCGAAAAGGGTTAATTCGGTTCAGATAGTTCACATCAAATCGTGACGAATTTGAGATTGTTTTTATCACATAAAGTAGTATTTCTCTTTCTACCTGACGTAACGACTAAACCTGGCCTGTGCTGTTCACCAAAATCGCCAGCCAAATTTGACTATTTTTCTTTTCAATTTTTACCTCAAACACTACGTTTATGACCCTTCATTGCGGCGAGATCAGCAGACTCAAATTATTTTAGCCATTCATCAACGCAATCTCAAAATACCTGCAGGAAGGTGTGGTCACAGAGCATGGCACCGTTCGTTTCGGCAACCTTTCTTATTTGGGAACCCTTACGTCCTGTACTATATATGTGCTGGCGAACCGCCCGAGAGGCCTCTTGATTTAAAGTGAAATGTTTTGTTTGCCCAGATGCGCAAATTCACATACAAAGAGGGATTGAAGAACAAGTTACGAAAGCTTATTCAATTTGATTTCCAAGAAATTGTTTAATAACAAGATTGTTGTGTATATCCAACGATACCAGATACAATACAGACATTGAGAAATCATTCAAACTGGTCACGAATGAGCATGTAATGAAGTCCATCATCTCATTCCTTCAGTGGAACAAAGCTCTCTCTGCAGTGTTTTCCCACTTCAAGGGGTCCTTATCCCACTCAAACGACAATGTTTTCGAACTCGTTAATTTTCTAAGTTCAATGTACTAATTGCTTGTGTTTTGCTGGTTACCTGGACATGCTGGAATCTCCGGATATTATTATTATCTTCTAGTGGTGGTGTGCGTGTGTCGGGGTGTGGGGGGAGTGGGTGGGTGGGTGAGAGGGGGGGGGGGGGAGTGTATAAATCTCATGCGACGTGGAAATATTTGACCCATTGTCAAGATCAAATATCCTTCTCCGAGGTTGAAATTTTCCCATCCCATCCAATCATCACACGAGGATTATTTTGCCCCCCCCCCCCTTTTTCCCCGCATGACGTCATCAAATCTCACCAGAACTGACATATTTGACACAGACACGAGGCAGGGGTTAAATATCTTTCCCCGAGGGTGAGATTTTCCAATCCCACTCCAATACCATTCGTGGAGCCCCCCCCCCCCCCCTCCCTATGACGTCATCAAAATCAATTTGCTGCTCGTGCGATGAAAATTTACTGCTTTGACGAGTTATCGTAGTTAAAATCGAAAATGACACTGTTGCTTACCTTGACTTGGTGGTGCATTTATGGGATTTATATCGTAATTATCTCACTAATATTGTGTTTAAGTAAATTGTAACATAATTGTTGACATTTGGTTATCTATCAGGGATAGAAAACTTAAAAGAGTCTAATTTGTGATTGCCAATATCCATGCAATATACAATCAATAATCACAGGATGACTCAAAACACTTTGGTAAATATTTTGAACCTGCAATGAGTTTGAACTTGATTTCAAAGGTTGATAATGTCATTATATTCTTCAGATATCAGCGTGATCATCTTTCAAAGTTGATGGCTTCATTTTTTAGCCAAAGATTATACCATGATCTGAAAAGTGGAAATTAGCCTTAAATTTTGAAAGTGGGTTACATTTAAAATCATTTGCTCCTCCCACTTTTCGGAGAGATGAAATGCCTGTAAGAACTTCGGGGATGAATTTGGGGTTTATAAATGCAATTTACAGAAATCATGAAAATGCTCTCGGTGATCCCCGAGTGATCCCAGTGAATTTGACCCATGCTTTAAACCTCCTGCGTACTTCAACTCATTTGGTGTTGTTCCCACTCACACAGGTCATAACATGCCTGAGATATGAGGGTTACCACTTTCAAAATTATAGACTCCGCCCACTTTTTTGATTGTAGAAATACATGTCTGAACTTCGGGAATGCATTAGAGGGCATACGATATCCAACAGCAAATCTGCATAGATATATCTTTGGTGGCTCCCCTTTTCGCTTTCCAAAGATTTTCTTGAGCGATATTTTGAATCTTCATCGAGATTCGAGTCATTTGGTGTTGGTCCCAGATCTACATGTCATATCATTCAAAATGTTTGGCGCTCGTCCATTTATTGGGTTGTTAAAATAGTACACGCATGAACTTCTTGAGTGATGTCTCCGCTACCTGGAGTCCAGTGAAGATCTACTGTCAATATACTGCAGCTACTGTAGCACTTGGTAACGAAATGATAATTCCACCCCGTGTGTGATTTCATGATGTTTAGCTGTAAGATATAATAAACACGGGTGATGTTCCAGTCAGTGGGCCTCCTGGTCCATTGGCTGAAACATTGCTCGTGTTCCAAGTGCAGATATAAACAATTTGAATGATTCTTGAGTGATAACTCCACCACCTGAGTGGTCTGGTGAAGATCCACTGTCAATATGCTGCTGCTACTGTAGCACTTGGTAACAAACCTCCAGCCTTGTGTGACCTCATGATGATTAGCTGCAAGAGATAATAAACACGGGCGAGGTTTCAGCCAATGGTCCTCCTGGTCCATTGACTGAAACATTGCTCGTGTCCCAAGTATGGGTGAAGCATTTCCCGCACTTCCTATGCAGAAATACATAATCTGAGAGTGTTCTTTGAATGATAATTGCACTGCGCCTGTAATCCACTCTCCGCAGTCCGCATTACGTATGCTTTGTACCAACCGCCCCTCACTCCACCTTCCAAACCACGGTAAAGATCAGTGAACGTTAATTGGACGATCGACCTCCAAGCTTATTCTCCTCGGCATGAATTTCTTCAAGTTAGTCATTTTTATAATTTTCATTTTTTGTTTTATGCTACCAATTCATAAGTGTTTCTCTACTCCTTCTATCTCAATTCCTGCTTCATGTCTCCACGTGAAAACTGCCGGTCTGACGATTTCAAGCACAAGCTTTTTGCTTGATACTGCATGTCGATGTGGAATTTACCTGTCCTTGTATCTTAATTTTCCACACTTCTGTGATCTTCCAAGATGATTGATACGTTAATTCACCGTGTACGGATAGGTCTGTTCCACATTCCCATGCATGTACGTCGAGTAAAAAACGCTCTGTCGACTCAGGCGTCAATGGTTGCAACGCGCTACTTGTTCTTGCGTTTATCGGGTGTGAAACTCACTAAAGGTTTAACATTAATGGTCTGTTCCTTTTTTTAACTTACCCTCCTATGGTGAATGTACATGTAGGTCAAAATTGAGCTCCTTGAGAGAACATTCCGGAAAATGTCTCAAGCCTCTTGTGAACAATATCTTTCCTCTGAGTCTGTCAGGTCTCAAGTTATATGTTCAATGGATGTTGACAAAACAGTCATTCTCGTTTGTCTTTAGGCTTCGTTTAATACTACTCCAGTCGGGAGACATTGAATCAAACCCTGGATCCTCTCCTCTAAATGACTGTAACCAACCTCTTACCCATCAGAAGAACCAGCTAAAAATTATGCACCTGAATATTCAAAGTATTGTTCCGAAACTTGATATATTGAGGGCTGAAATTGGCCCCATTGACGTTTGCTCCTTTACTGAAACTTGGCTCTCCGACACAACCAACTCGATTACAATAGATGTACCCGGCTTCCAACCCCCACTGAGAAGAGGCAGAACAGAAAGAGGTGGAGGCGTAGCAATATATGTAAGAAATAACATGTCTCTTATTTTTCGCAATGATCTCTCTACCCCCAACCTTGAATGTATTTGGTCTGAAATATCTGATGGCAAATTCAGCTTCTTACTTGGAGCATTTTACCGTACGCCCAACTTGCCTGTTGCATCGTGGCATGACATTGAATTATCCATCGACAGTGCGGTCGATACCCGTATAAAGAATATAATTGTAACAGGTGACTTTAATGAAGATCAAGTTCTATATGGGACAAATCACATACACTCAATCTGCCAGGTCAATTCACTGAAGCAAATCGTCTCTTCGCCGACATATTTTACTGAAACTTCCTCATCATTTCTTGACATTTTCTTAGTTAGCGATTCCATATCAGTAGTTGAGACAGACTCCTCCGATCCCTTTTTCGCTGACCTGACCCGATATCATGTACCAATAATCCTAACGATCTATACTAAGATGGGTCACCTGCAAAACACAAAAGCGCCCTACACCCGAGAAATTTGGCAGTATGATCAAGCAAATTATACTGAAATGCAAAATGACTTTAATAATTACGATTGGCTAAATATGATTGAAAATACACCACTTGAAGGCATGTGCGATAAATTAGAGTCTGTAATAAAAGAGTATTCCATAAACATGTCCCTCATAAAACTGTTACCATAAGACCATCAGAGCCCAAGTGGATGCACAACGGTATTCGACTCCTAATTAGGCAGCGACGACGTCTCCACCTATCCGCAAAGCCACATAATACACCAGAAGCCTGGGCAGAATATCGCTTCAAACGAAATGCTGTAATTGCTGAAGTCCGCAAAGCGAAAGAAGCCTTTCTTAATAAAATTGAAAACACATTGCCAAATACCTCAACAAGTTCACCTCTGTGGTGGAAAACATTGAATCGGCTGATCGACACGTCATCAAAAAACTGTATACCTGTCATCCAGCATGGAAACGCTGTTCTGACGTCTAACACAGACAAGGCAGACCTGTTTAATGATTATTTTTGTTCAATCTCAAATATTGATGACAATGGTCACACTATTCCACATTCTGTATTTGACAACGATCGGCCAATACTTAACAATATCCGTCTTTCAGCATTGAAGGAACTGAAATGTAACAAAGCAATGGGCTCCGATTGTGTTAGCCCATATATACTTAAAAATTGCAAAGACAGCCTAGCTGAGCCCTTAACCTTGATTTTTAATACGTTCCTACAAAACTCCTTTTTCCCAAATGAATGGAAACTTGCGAATGTCTCACCGGTCTCTAAAGGTGTTGATGATTCCAAAGTAAATAATTATCGTCCCATTTCAGTACTCAGTTCTTTAAGTAAAACATTTGAAAAGTGTGTTTTTAAGAAAATGTTTGATTTCTTGAAAACTAACGGCCTTCTATCGAAGTGTCAATCCGGTTTTACACCGAGAGACTCAACTGTGTACCAACTAACAGATATTTATGAAAATGTTATCAGCGCCTTAGACGACAATAAAGATGTTAGACTACTCTTTTGCGGTATTAGTAAAGCATTTGACAAAGTCTGGCACAAAGGTTTACTTCATAAATTAGAAAAAATCGGAGTAACAGGTCATTTACTGGCGTGGTTTAAAGATTATCTCAGCGACAGGAAACAACGAGTTGTCATAAGTTCCTGCGCCTCACAATGGACAACTGTATCAAGTGGTGTTCCACAAGGGTCAATTCTTGGTCCCATTGTATTCTTAATATATATTAATGACATAGTAGACGATATAATATCTGACATCAGACTGTTTGCCGACGATACCACGCTATTTATTGTAATTGAGAACCCCGAACACTTTGCCCAAATACTCTCAAACGACATCTCCAAAATCGAAACATGGTCCCAGCAATGGATTGTACAATTTAATCCATCTAAAACGGAAACAATGACAATTACAAGGAAAAGAAACCCCCAGATACACCCAGAACTTGAAATGTTTAAGCAAAGCATTCAAGAAGAAGCAAACCTCAAACACCTTGGATTAATATTTAATTTTTAATAATCGAGCGACATGGGAAGAACACGTTGACATGATCACCAATAAGGCATGGAAGCGTATTAATATTCTTAAAAAGTATAAATATCAGTTGAATCGCTCCACTTTACAAACAATCTACTTTTCCTTCATCCGCCCCTTGTTAGAATATGGCTGTCAAGTGTGGGACAACTGTACAGTTGAAGAATCCCAAAGACTAAGAAAAAATTCAATTGGAAGCAGCGAGAATCGTTACAGGTGCAACGAAAAGTATATCTAGGGCCCAACTCGAAATAGAAACTGGCTGGGAATCTTTGGAAGCAAGGCGTAAGAAGCATAAACTTATCCAGTTTCACAAAATAGTTCAAAAACAAACCCCAGCATACCTTTACAATTATATCCCACCACAAGTATCACAAACACAAGGCTACAACCTAAGGAATTCTCGTGACTTGTCGTTACCTAACCGAAGATCAACCCAAGGTCAGCGTTCATATCTGTATTCATCTGTAAAGTTATGGAATGACCTGCCTGTAGATACTCGAAACTGTACAACAACTGTTGCCTTCAAGCGCGTACTGAATAATAATCTTCGGAAACCCCCTAAACATTTTAATCAGAGCTACAACCGCTAGGGCCAAATTATTCACTGCCGACTAAGACGAAGATGTAGTAACCTTCAGGAAGACCTCTTCATTAATCATTTGTCAGATTCACCCCTCTGTTGGTGTGGAGCCGTTGAAACATATGAACATTTCTTACTGTACTGCCCGATTTACGATGCAACGCGGCGCAGTACCCTCGGAGCTCTCCGTATACATTTAGACAACGATACTTTAATATTTGGTTCACAATACAACGATGACATAACGAATACACAGGTATTTCTAAAAGTCCAAGAGTTTATAATCAAAAGTAAAAGATTTTAGTAACGTGCTGTTATGAGAAGTTTGGATAAAAGCAGGCCTTTTACATCGGGTAACGCTCTCTTTCGGTCAGTGTTGTTGCAAAGGGGAACACACAGGTAAAGATCTGTATAATCTTCAAAGAGTCAGATACAATTCATCTGCAACCTTTTTGTGATAATTATACTCCCCGGAGCGTTTTTACTACCTCCCTACGTCGACCGGCACCATTCATTCATTCTCTTTTCCTCTCCCTCTCTCTCTCGTTCTCCCTTTCGTATCTCTCTCACACGTTCTCTCTCTCTCTCTCTCTCTCTCTCTCTCTCTCTCTCACACACACAGCAAAAACAGTTCCAATACAGCTTGTACAAAATGTCAATCCCTCCTTCTCAAATGTGAATGCTGAAGGTGAAAGGAGACGGCTTAAAATAAGCTCATGCTTGATGCCGAATCCTGTCAATATCTCAATTTTCCATTATTCAATTATGCTTAACTTGTATCGATGTTCCTATTATTAAGTTGTATATCTCCTTATTGTATATGTTTTGCATGTGTTTATTTTTTACTCTTTGAATAAAATACTGTTTAAACTAACTTCATGGATACATTATGTGGTCACGATTTACAACAATTCTGAAAAGGCACTCAATAACCCATTGGAGACCTCGGTGACCTTGACTTATATTTTGAAGCTCCATTGCGTTTCGACTTATTTGGTAATGTTCCCAGGCCAATACGTCGTACAATGCTTGAGATATAAGCATGGCGCACTTACAAAACGTTTGCCCCCACAATCAACCACCCCCACCCCCACCCGCCACTTCTTTGGAGTATAAAAATACATGTATCAAATTCGAGAATGCATTGGGATTTTTTAGCAATTCTAAAATGCAATAAATGACTCCTGGCTGATCTCATTGGCCTTGACCCATATTTTGAACCTCAGTTCAGTTTCGACTCATTTATTATTGGCCCAGAGTCCATTGGTCCTATCGTGCTTGTGATGTGAGCCTTGCTCACGTTTTTAGTGTATAAATGAATGTATGAACTTCGGGAATGCATCAGGGTGTCAAAAATGCGATTTCCAGCAACTCTGAAAAATGAACTCAGTGAGTCCTGGGTAACCACAGTGATCTTGACCCATATTTGAACCTCCATTGAGTTTAGACTCATTTCGTGAAGCGTCCATGTCCATAGGTCACAACACACTTGACATAAGAGGTGACCCACTTTTGTCGACCTAAAAAAGTGACTCCTCCCCGAGATATATTCGACCCGTTTTAGCGTTGAAAAGCTTTTAATTAGTCAAGTCGTACACTAACGTAAAGTTTATGTCTTAACTGTCGAATGACATCAATATCTCGCCAGATAGTTCAGCACCTTGTCCCTCCTTTAACCCTTTACCTAACATGAAAATCAGACGACGCTCGCAAACAAAATTATTGAATAACTAATTTTTTCCATTTTTTGTCTCAAAAACATGGGCTATGACCCCTCTTTGGAACGAGCTCGTTCCAAAGAGGGATCATAACCTATGTTTTTGAGACACAAAATGAAAAAAATAATTAATTGGCGATTTTTGTGAATAGCGCTGGCCGGTTTTGGCCGTTACGTTGGGTAAAGGGTTAATACTGAATGGAGGGAAAATACATAATTTGTCAAAAAACCTTTTCATGATCTCTGGAACATGTCGAACACCCGTGGATTAGAACGGGACGCTGTATTAAAGGATACGAAGTAAGGCCCCGCGTTCGTTTGAAATTCAGACGATCATGAACTACTCTGGCGATCATCAGATATTCAAACGAGAATGGCCGCGTGGGAATGGGAAACACAGATTTTTTTTTTAACACGCCCATCACCGATTCTAACATTCCTTCTCACGTTTCAATAAAGATATCAAAACTGTGTGGCAGGCAGAGTGAAATGGAGTGAAAAATAATTACTTTTATCGCTTCTGAACACACCCAATTATCGCTAATAATTATCATTCCTTTGTACAACCCTGTTAATGTTTTTCATTATTTATCTAACGACACTTTCGACAGCTAGGGTCACCTCATGTCGGCAGTTTTACGGGTGGAGGAAGTGTGTTTGTGTGTGGTGTGGGTACCCGGAGAGAACCAACTTGGGGCGGCGAGCAATTGTCAGACTCACAACGCACTAACTTTGCATAAGCAGGGTTAGCATTGGTTGAAGACAAGTGCACTATCGACGGGCAATACGCCTTAGTATATAGCGACACCGCCCCGTCTCTACATGGGCAATCGCTATTAAGTGCCTTGCCCTAGGACGCAACGCAGTTTCCCAGGGTAGGGATCAAACAGTGGACCCTTCGGTTTGAAATCCAATACTGTAACCACCGCTCCCAGCCTGTTAATTAAATGGCCACTTTGCGTTTAAGAATTATTCAATTAACAGGAGTGACTACCCCCCACTCCGACCAACCCTTTGCCCACTATGAGGTTATGGGCACAAAATCGAAATTAATTCCCACATACAATGCTTCAATATATAAGCCCCCCTCACTCACTGCCCACTTTCAGTCTATATCGATGGTACAGCGCAAGTGAAAATTAATTTATTTGTTCAAACTGTTTTTTGCATTACACTGCAGCACAACTCGAAACGAAATCAGATTCACATGAACCATTCTACAGTGCATGTCAAAATTGATTCCCGTATACAATTTGTCAAGCACGTCCCTATGTGTCACTATCAGCAGCTACGACTATAGCGTAACTTTGAGGTAAAAAACTCGAGCCACTCCCATGGTAAATTTCGAAAAAAAAGCAAAATAATACATGAGAACAACTTGTGTACCTGCTTTTTGTTGATAAAATAAGTCTTTTATTAGACCACATTGCGGAATATTATTAACGTACCCGCTTAATAACAAATGATTTTTTTATTGGACCACCGTAGCAGTAGCTAGTATTTGTTTTGAATGTCGAATAGTCACGAAGATACATTCGGTAATTTACGGGGATTTCCGAAAGTTAGCGAATGCGAGAATTGCCGAGAAAGGCTCTCGGTAGCTTACGAGAAACTACGAATAAAACAATGAAAAAATCGGAGATATACTGCATTTTTTTAACAATCGATACTAACCAGAGATCAAAAGCGAATCCAACTAATTACTAATGAATTACTAACCGCTATGAGATCTGTGATCAAATGATAACTTTTTTGTCAATAAATTACGAATCTATATGAAATCTGTGATCAAATGAGTCCCTCACAACTCATCACAAACAATGAGCATTCACTCACAAACAACGAGTATCACTCACAAACAATAAGGCCATTGAGGGGGCCCTCACAAACAGTGAGGAGTCCCCCACAAACAGGGAGGAGTCACTCACAGAGAGTGAGAGTTCCCTCCCAAATGATTCCTCCCATCTTCATTCAAGAAAAATCTTATACTTCAAAGATAGTGTATTTAATGGACTGAGGTGGGAGATGAGGTAAACTAACCTCTCTGATGGCTATCATCATTCCCTCATAACGCTTTTTCTACGTAGAAACTTTTTTCTGTCCCACAACACCTATAAGGCTACATCGAAAGTACCTATGGTTCAGGGACAGTGGCCCACGCTTTGCGTAGCCCTAGTAGAATAAAGTACATGCCCTTGTTACGAAATTGATAACGCCCCCAGTGTGTGTTCCATCCTCCAATAAGGAGATTATAAACAATAAACGAAATATTTTCAATGATATGAGTTTTATTTCAGCTATGAAAATATTACATACATGTTTTTTGCCATTTTTATTTCGGCAACAAACATAGTACAGTCCTTTTCACAATACCATAATATAATAAATTTCTTCCAGGGCTATCTCTAATCACCATCTGTTTCTATCGACACGTCTAAAACGTATATTTTCTTAATAATGGGTCAAAAATATATTTTCTTTTCTCAATTGCGAATGTTTGGGCTTCACTCATTCCGAAACCCTCATGGTGCCGAAGTCGCTGAGCAATTTCTTCTATTTTTCTGCAGATCAGATGCCGTCTGAACATCCGTACTCGATTCACTCCCCTGAAAAACCTCTTACAGACGGAATCTCTCACACTGTCTTCAAGAGAGTCCCTGGCCTCATTGAAGGCCTCGCCTTCGGGCAAGCCACTATCTATGTGCGACGCTTTTAACTCCTGAAATTCTTATGCGTTATCCTCATATGCTCTTCGGATAAAATCGTCTACAGGACTGTTCTCGTCGGCTCCAACTTCTGAGTATTAGCTTCCAGTAGTTGTATCGGTATCTTCCGCCCTTCAAATTTGGGCTCTCCTCAGAATCTGACAAGATGTCACTTTCTTTCGTTTCATAGCCTTCATCTCCCATTATTATTTGGGAACAGAACTTCCTACGATGTCTCGATAAGTTATCTGATCGAGAAAAGAACTTTCCACACGACTCAAATACTGGCATATCTCATAAGCGTACATGTAAATTGATAACTGATGCAAGCCAACCGACAACATTGTATTTAAAAGCGTGATGATGAAATGATGAATTATGGATAGATAGCTATGAGAGAGAGGCTAGTTTACTTCATCCCCATCCCAGTCCATTAAATACACTATGATGAATGAAAGGTTTTAGCGCAGGGACGACGTGAGATTTACAAATCCCTTGCGATCCGGTTAACCTTATTTTATTTCACTTGGATCACACAGGCCTAGCTTTCCTATTGACTCAAATGGGGTCTGAGGGGTATGCACGCGGTTAGAATTCACGGCAGTTTACGTTGGAGTGATAGATTGTCAATACTCAATCCCTCAACGCCATTAAGACTATTAGAGCGAGGGCTCTATTCGGCTCCAGCTCGGCGATGGTAGAGGTTTGAGTCCCACCATGGTGGCGAGTCAGAATATAATGTTGTGCGATGGCAAATTTAAGGGCAGAAGAAAAAAGAAAACCAAACAGCAACGCCGGTTTGGCAGCGGCCCCGGTATATGACCATAGCGGTTACAAACAAGGAGTGGAGAAAGCTTCAACAGTTTAGTTTTGAAAAACCGGGAGTCATCCATCAAGCTTTCTGGGCGATAGGATGCCGTATGTGATTAAGAGGTATCTGGTTATCCTTCGGGAATTCCAAATGACCCCCCCCCCAACCCCCCCCCCCCTCCCAAAAAACACACCCTCTCACAGACACACACCCTCAAGCCCTTAAAAGGGCTATTAAATCTTTATTCAAATGTTTATTTATATAAAATGTACACTCGCCCCAGCCAGTCAAGCTTGTTTCAATCCTTGCCTGGTGTTTGGTGGTTTCTTGTGTATGTTGCAGAAAGGTAGGTTGCACCAATTCCTCCTACGCTTTGTCTACCATTTCCATGCGTCTTTCTGATAAGAGTGTTGCAAGAGAATTTGAGAATGTTCAATTAGAAAAGTTATAGGTAGAGAGAAAGATAGGTATCCGCTATTGTATATCGTGACTGTTGTGTGATTGTTGCTATGGATGGAGTAAGGGGTGTGTTTCTTCGGAGCCCACACCCACACGCAGAGTTGCGAGGCAATCCTCACAGACTCAATCCTAAAGATCTCAATGAGTAGCGAGGCAATCCTCACTGACTCCACTCAGTTTAATTCTATTGAGTAATTTTAATTTACTGTGGCTTATTTTGATTTTCTGTTAAGGGTTCGGTGTTCGTTCAGCTTCACCATTGATTCACTATCCTGGAGTATGTGGAGGGGGTTGTTATATAGATCTTATTAAACTCATTTCAATCGCGCTTCAGCAGAGTTGCGAGGCAGTCCTCACCGAATCTCTATCCTAAAGTTCTCAATGAGTAGCGAGGCAGTCCTCACTGACTCCACGCAATTCAGTTATGTTGTATAATTTTTTTTTAATGCTTTTTTTATTTTCTGGAAACTTATTTTGTTTTTCTGTTAAGAGATCGGTGTTCGTTCAGCTCAACCATTAATTCACTATCTTGGAGTCTGTTGAGGGTTTTGTTTTGTAGGTCTTTTAATCGCGTATCAATAGTTTCTATTTTTGCTAGCTCGTGAAGTTCCTTTATCGGTGTCCATTTGGGTTTGCATAGTGCCACACGCAGGGCATAATTTTGAACCCTCTGTAGCTTCTGAATGTTGGTTTTGCTCAGGTCACTTGTTATTATGGCACCGTATTCTAGTACCGGACGTATAAATGTTTTGTAGAACTTGAGAAGCAATTCTTTGTTTGCTCCCCAATTTCTGCCTCTGATCATCTTCAGAAAATTGATACGTTTAGTAGCTCTAACCGTAATGGAGTTTACGTGACTGTTTAGACTGAGATTGCTAAGCATACACTATGTTTGAAGTATCAGGTTTTCTTGTATGAGGATGAGAGGAATCATTTGTGAGTGAGTCCTCATTGTTTGTGAGTGGCTGCTCATTGTTTGTGAGTGCACCTCACTATTTAGGGGTGAGTCCTCATTGTTTGTGAGTGAGTCCTCACTGCTTGTGAGTCCTCTCACGAACAATGAGATACGGCCATTGCCTATTATTGTCGGTGGAAACCCATCCAAACATAAGAAAATGGCGTTTTCATAATCTTTTGATGTTCTTTTTCTTCACTTTGGTTTGTCAACAGTGTGCGCATCGTGATATAATTATAATACAGACTCTGAACTTTCCGTTAATATGAGACTTGCTAATGTTTTTCATGGGAGGAATAAAAACTTTCAGTTTACTGTACAAACGCATTCTCTAAACAAAGAGCAAAAGTGGACGTTGGTGTTGGGAGATGTGATACTGAGATATTCTTAACGACAGATTATCTGTGAAATAATTGCTTCTAATTAGATTGCAATATTATTAATTTATTTATTTATGTATTGGTGTTTAAAGTCGCATACTTATGCACAATGGCTAATTATGACCGTAACAGTTTTATGAGGAAGCCAGAGTACCCGGATAGAACCACCGAGCAACGACGAGCAACTGTCAGCTCCTCAACATTCTAACTCTGTTCAAGCTCATCTCAAGCAGGGTTACAGCAGTTGAAGACGTGCACAATCGACGTGCAGTACGCCTTAATACATGGCGTCATCGTCAACCCATGCAGGCAACTTGGATAAAGTGCCTTGCCCAACGACACAACGCGGGTCATCCTGGATGGGGATCGAACTCGCTCTAGCATAGAAGTCCAATAGTCTACCACTAAGCCACCGCGCTCCCAAGCTTGCAATAAAAAGCCAAGTTTTCTTTTGTTACTTTTAATAAACGAAAATAACAGATAGCCCAGGATCTGTCTGTTGTTTTCGTAATTAAAAATAACAAAAGGAAACTGGACTTTATTTTCTACTGATGCCATAGGGGCATTCTCGATAATTATTTAATTTCATGGGAGATAACTTTATCGAAAGTTGATTTTCATGACAAAAAGTTGATGATGGTGAAGGCATAGGTATATGGAGTGACGTTTCTATAACCACTCTGCCTCTGGGATACGCGTAATATATCTGGGGGAGCCACATCTATCTTTCGCACCTCACGTGACCATCTGTTTCTTAATATCTAATAATTAACGGGCTATTTCCTTACCGTCTACATTTTGTAATAATAAAAGAAAACGCATATGTACAGAATTTGAAAGTGATACTTTGGGTGATAACTCCACTCCACGGGTGATTTAGTTACAATCCACTCTCCACGTACTATACCACCCCCTTTGTGGGAGGATTTGTCCACCGTTTTCATGTGGGGGTCCTCCCCCTTCAACCATGTTTAACCCGCTAAAATGAATCATCCACACAAAGCTGTCCAGTTTTAGTCATAGTACTGATCCGTTTCTACTCTTCTGCTTTTTCTAACAATTTCTAACAACACAAAAAGTGTGATAATTCACAAAAAAAACTGAAGCAGAGTTTGAGTAAAACCTTAGGTAAATATTACAAATACTTCGTGTCTGCAATAATTTAATGGTACTTAATTGTACCAAATTATATTTTAAAATGTTTTAGCATGGGCTATTGAGCTGACAAGGTCAATTATATTCACTAACTTGAGTAGATGTGCAGGTTGTAGCTCCCTGACACAATGTTAATATTAAGTCAGCATCTAGAACACTTGGAGTGACCATTCAAATCGAACGTATATTGAATGGGATCTTGGAGGTGAGTTGAGATGGGTTAATAGGCTAGAAAGAGAAAATAGCTTATAGGGCATATTTGTATACTGTATTCATGATATCTTTCTAACCCACCAGCACAATGATTTTGAATTTTTGTGGAGGAATTGACAAACTTGACCATATACCCCATTTGAACCCTAACCAAATACAAAATATCAAATTCATCAAACTGATCGTGAATCGTGGGTTACCGGTACAGGATGAGCCAGGTATGTGATAGAGTGCCGAGATACGTCGATGATAGTCTCAATGAGCTAAAGAGCAACGAAAGCAGTTACTCAATGCTGGTACGACTCTTCGACTCATTTTCAAAAAAGGGATTCTAATACCACAAACATATCATAAAAGGGATTCTACATGTCGGGTGCCTGGAAACGTGGATTGTGAGCTGAGAAGCAACGACAAAACTCCTCCTAGGAGACCCTAGGACTCTTCGACTCATCCCCGAAAGGGGTGGCTGTTGTAAGATAGGGACGCTGTAAGTGAGGTGTCGAGAAACTTGTCTTTTTTAAACGAGTTAATCCTTTACCCAACGTAACGGCCAAAGTCGGCCAGCGCTATTCTCAAAAATCGCCAATTAATTTTCATTATTTTTTCATTTTTTGTCTCCAAAACATAGGTTATTATCCCTCGTTGGAACGAGCTCGATGCGCTCGTTCCAACGAGGGGTCATAACCTATGTTTTTGAGACAAAAAATAAAAAAATTAGTTATTCAAGAATTTTTTTGGCAAGTGTCGTCTGATTTTCATGTTAGGTAAAGGCTTAAAGAACTTGCTTCTAAGAGTAAATGCTCGTAATGATATACGACTCATCTAGGTATTTTGGGGACTGAAGAGAGTAGTGAATTTAGGTTCAGTTGAGACTGAGACTGGTGGGGGCGATTGGGGGATACGTTTTGGCAGTTAATTATCTTTCGAATACTTCTACGTCCGGGTACTTCAGATGGGAAAGGTATATCACCGAGTTCCCGAATTACATCAGCCTACACAATATTTATTAACCTCTTCGTTTCTGCGCCATTTGGTAATATCACGTACTGAACCATAGTATTGGGAATAAAATGGGGTTAAGGTGAAAAGACGTTTTTCCCTGGTATCTGGGACAAACACACTCCATAGAACATAAATGAATGGAACAGCCTACAAAAGTTTTTTGAAAAAAAAAAACAACTCTCTGTTTTAACATGATCAAGATGGTTGGTGTTTGTTTACACAAGTTTCAATTGCATATTTACAGAAACTCTACCCAAGTTTCTTTCATGACACAATATATCAAAATTCCAGGTCTTATCTCATATACACTAGAAAAAAAATGGAATTATCAGTATATTTTTTGTAATGGCTGGATTGCACACAGGGGCATTGCTAGGCCTCGGATTGATGTATCCACCTCCAGATTTCTAATTTCACCACCCCGCCCCCACCTCGGGTTTTCACAAACTTCCGACTGCCACTGCATAATTTCCAACAAGTGAGAAATTCCTTTATCACCGCACCTCCCCTCCAGTCAACATTTTCCATCGACTGGTTTTAATTGGTGGAAGCGTGCTAAATTATTCTCGGTCGTCAAATATTGTCTTTACATTGTTACAATTTATGAGAGACTGCCCAAAGATCCCAATGCTTTAGCATTACAGATGGCACCCTTTCCCCATGGGGCAATATATATAATGCCATCACTACGGAGTGTTATATCACATTGTAAACTCTCGAAAGTATTTTGTACTCAGAGTCGAGAGCCCATTTTTGATACCCCTGCCTCCTTGCCTATCGCATGCTTCCAGCGCCCTTGACAGAACAAAATGGCCTTAGTATTAAAACGGCTGCTCACCACTAAGTTAAAATTGTTTTTCAAAATCATAGCTGCAGAAGATGCAATACACATCATTTAAGAAACAAGAGGCCCTATGGGCCTTAATAGCTCACCTGGTAAAATTTCTCAAAAAAGATTTTAGAGCCAATTCAGCATCTATATGTTAATATAGTTGATCTAATTTAGATTGGGGAATGGGGTAGGGGGAGAAGGGTCTTTTGGGTGAATTTTGTTTTTGTGTAAAACCATTCCAACGCCTTCAAAACTCATTTTGAAGAAAAGAGAAAAAATCGCCCAGTGAACCCCTCCCAAAACAATCGATCAAAATTCTCCCACTTTTGCTTTTGAGGGGAAAAATGCCCAATGGAACCCCCCCCACACACACACACACACACACACTCCTCATCTGGGTCCTCATTTGAGCAAACGTTTGCGTTACGTACTCACAATTACATCTCAGTAAAGTTTAAAAAAATAATCTTTGTAATGAGTGGACACAATTCATTTGATCAAATCGTAAATTCTCCATTGGGTTGAATGCCGGTAACTTCGACTGTAATTTCGACCCAAAGTAACCTCGTCCCAAATCGGTAATTTCGACCCTAAAAAGTAATTTCGACCCAAAGTAATTTCGACCCAATTTCGGTAAATTCGGCACACTATTTTCCCCGACTCAAGAACCCTCCCGCTGACAGCCTTGCCGATCGGTAATTTCGACCCAAAGTAATTTCCACCCTCTTATGACATTTAATTTTTATTTGTATCCATAGACATATTTTTTAACAGAATATAAACGCTATAACATGCAAGATGAACTCAGCCAAGCCTAAATGTAAGTATTATTATCTCTTTAGCTGAAATCAATTAGAGGTGTGACTGTCCCTGATGGGCCTGCCTATACCCCAACCATGATTACTCAGACAAAGTTCTAGGCCTGAGCTTTCAAGTCGTAAAGGGGCATAATTGTGACAAAAATAATCCGACCGGTACTATAATCCCATGTGCACAGGTTCCCATGGTGGAGAACATTCGTATCAAGTTTCGAGCAGATTGGTCCACAAACATCTGAGAAAATCTCCGGACAAAATTTTGCTATTTCCAAGGGATGTAACCACGCATAAGTTTGTCGCATCGAAAATTCCTGGCCACATGCACATCTACACTTGATACTGATACATCAGACCAAGTTTCGTAAAAATCCAATAAAAATGTAAGAGGAGTTAAGTGGACAAGCCTTTGTGATAGAAATTTTGCTGTCGCATCGAACATTCCTGGCCACATGCACATCTACCCTTGATGATCTGGTAGTCATTTACAACATCTGTTTATGTACTGACTTGATTGCAATGACGGTTGCGATTCAGCAACAGAAATTTCTTCGAGTCGAGCTGGTACAATGAAGCTTGGCTGTGGAGCAGGTGACAGATCAGGAGCAAACTCGTTGAGAATTTGATGTGGAAGGGTCATTTGGTCATCGTCGGTGTTTGCAGTACTATGTGCCACAGCGAACTGGCCAACGTCATTCGTCCCTGTTTCTTCCCACGAGCTTACAAAGTTTTTTATTTATCAAAAAGTCGGGAAAATAGTGAGTTGAATTTACCGAATTGGGTCGATGTTATCCAGCGGTAAGTCTGTCAGCGGGACGGCTCTTGAGTCTGGGAAACTAGTGGGTCGAACTTACCGCAGTTAGGTCTAACTTACTTTGGGTCGAAATTATTTTTTAGGGTCGAAATTTCCGGTTTGGGTCGAAGTTAGTTTGGATCGAAATTACAGTGGGTCGAAGTTACTGGATGCCATTGGGTTCTGTGTTAAATTTCAAACACACACCGGTGCCCACCAAAATCAGTCAAGTATGACATTTTGAACAAACTTTAATCAAGGAGTCATATTAATGCTACTTACCAAATATCAAACAGTTTTGCCTGATGATCTGAGGAAGAAGTTCTTTGAAGAAAATTCCTCATACTGCCTCACTCCTCATACCTCCCTAAGTTAAAATTCCGGCTCCCACAGGGAGCCCTAACATGATCACAGGGACTTGGTTTGAACAAACTAGAATCTGAACTCACAAAGGATGCTGTAAACCAAATTTCAAATGAATCTGACTGGAAGAAGGTTTTTAAAGAATATTCTGCATATCACACTCATTGGGAGCCCAAATGTGAATGTAGGGGCTTGATTTAAACAAACTAGAATCTGACCCCACAAGGGACACTGCAGATCAAATATCAAAAGATTCTAATTGGTTGATTTGAAGAAGGCTACTACACGAAGTTAAAATTCGGGCTCTCACGGGGATCCCAAATATGACCTAAGGAACTTGATTTGAATAAAAATAAATCAGGAGTTGCTAAGGATACTACATGTCAAATACCAAACGATTCTAACTGGTAGATCTGAAGAGGATTTTTAAAAGATACTCCACATATTGTACTGAGTTGAAATTCGGGCTTCCATGGGAAGCCCAAATATGATTTGAATAAACGTGAATCTGAATCTCCCGAGGATGCTTTTCTCATATATCAAAAGTTTTTTCCCTCTCTCTCTCTCTCTCTCTTTCTCTCTCTCTCTCTCTCTCCAAGGATGATCGAAAGATTCTGCCTGGTGGATCTGGAGAAGATTTTTTTAAAATCTCCGCATATTGGACGGAGTTAAATTTCGAGTTCCCACAGGGAGCTCAAATATCAACTTAGGGACTCGATTTGAACAAATCTAAATCTCACCCCACACAAGGATGCTACATACCAAATATCAAGAGATTCTGATTGGTGGATCAGAAGAAAAAGACTTTTATAGAATATTCTCCATATTACACAAAGGTCAAATTTGGGATCTCACAGAAAGCCCAAGTATGACTCTATGGACTTGACTTGAACCAACATCAAGCTGCCCCCCCCCCCCCCCACCTCCCCCGTCTGAAGATACAGTATACCAAATATCAAGAGGTTTTGACTGGCAGATCTGAGGATTTGAGTTTTAATAAATAAATTTCCTCATATTGCACCAAGCTAAAATTCGGGTTCTCATTGGGATCCCAAGTATGAACCCACGGACTTGTTCCAAACAAACCTAAATCTAACTCTTCTATGGGTGATGTAGATCGAGTATCAAAAGATTAGGATTGATAATTCTAGAGAAGAAGATCTTTAATTTAATTTTCTTTGTTTTAAATTGTGGTGCTAACAACGCGAAGTCATTCCGGACGGATCACTTTTGCTCATAATAATAACACTTTGGCCGGCCGCTGATTTGTCGCGGTTCTCGTATGAGAAGGCCTTGGTTACCCCTGTTCTACCAACTGCCTCCCTATTCCTACGCTTCTTCTCTCCTCCCAACAGTCGGAGACGAACTGCTTGATAACATCCCTTGCCCCATTCTTCCCAATCTCTCCGATTAGCATATTAACCCTCTCCTTTGAGTCGCACCCTAACCACATGTCCTTCATTCTCCCATCCCACTTCCCCATTATGCTCCCCGTGAATCTTGTTCTTTTAGACTGGCATTTTGGGCATTCTATAAGAAAGTGTTCCAGGGTCTCCACCACGCCCAAATTACACAAATTGGCACTCCTTTTCACTGTTTTCCCCAATTTTTCCCCTCAGCTCCAGGGACCGCGACCTCAGCTTGAATAGCAGTGAGCCCCCAAAGGTGCCATCAAGGTACTCTTCAAAACCAGGCTTCTCTTTATCACGTAAGCCACACAAAGATCTCTTTGATTTGACCCCCTCTCGCCAATTACGGTTACAATCCTCCATGACCCTTTCTCTGACGATCTTCTTACCCTGGTTTGCCCCAGCGTCAAGGTCCGAGATCTCCAATGAGTAGTTTTCTACTAGCTCCCTCACTTGGACTATCCACCCCGTCTTGATATTTGAGTTGAAAGTCCTCAGGAACATTACTTTACACTATCGGCTATCGGGGAGATTTACCAAATAATTAAGATAACCGAGTTTCAATAGGTCTATCCTGTCCTTGATCCTCATCCACCCAAGCTCACCCCTGATTGCTTCTAGCGCTGCGGCATTACTCGACCCTGTTATCCATCGGCCTGCATCGTCCTGCATGGTTTCCAAGCTCTTAACAGCCGTCTGGTTTAGGGGTACAACTTCCGTACCGTATGTTATACTTGGCAGACCCACCTTTTCCCAAATGGTTTTCCCTACGAAAACCTTATTGAAACTATTTCTCCCTATAAGTTTCATGTGGTTAAGGATTCGCTTCCCCTTCAGAATCAATTTATTTGTGTGGTTTCGGTAGATGCCTCTTCCTGTGATGTTTATATTTACCCCCAGGTACTCATAGTCACTAGTCTCTCCTACACTAAGAAGTCTGCTGCTACCTTCCGGAATGGAGAACTCCCCCACTCTCCACATTCGAGTGGGGTCCACTTTGCGGCCCACAGGTATAACTTTGCTCTTGCTTTCATTAAGTTCGAGTCTCCATTTGCTCCCATATTTCCCAACAATTCCCAGCATCTTCGCAAGCCCCTCTTCGCTTTCTGTCACTAGCACCATATCGTCTGCAAAAAATAGCCCTGGGATATTCAAGTCACCAACTGCAACCCCCTCGTCGCTATGCAGGAGTTCATCTCCTAAGCCTTTGATGTACAATGCAAAAAGAATTGGCGAAAGGATACACCCCTGTTTTAGGCCTATCTCCATAGGCACACGTTTTGTTGTAATGTTACCCAGGCGAAGTTCACTCTGTACATCTTTAAATAATAGTAGTATGTCATGTACCTTTCACCCTTATTCTGGGGGACCCCGGTGGGGGACCCCGGAAGTGACGTCATGTCACGTGACCTAGTGGCGCCATGTTGTGTTGTCATGGTAACCCGCGTGAGCGGCCATGTTGTGACGTCATCTCCATAGTGATACGTGGCGTAAGTGCGCATGCGCAGCGCGTGTTGTTAGGGTGATACGTGTTTCCGTCGTCCATTTTGTATACTGGAGGCCGCCATCTTGGTTTCTATGGTAGCACGTGATTGCTATGTTACCTAAGGCCTACAATAGGACAGGGGTATGTTCGGTTGTAGAAGAGTAAATCTAATTACCACAAACAACCCGACAATCCCTCCAAAACACCAAAATCCACCCGAAATCACCGAAATTGACTTTATTTCCCCAATTGATCTCTTTAGCACGTAGTGCTATAGTACCGGGGTCGTGTTCGATTGAACTAGAGTATTTTTCTGGTTCGGATTTTCCTCAAATCCTCGTTTACTTTGTAGAATTACCCAGATAGACCCGATCACCCTTACAAACCACCAAAATCTCCACCAAACCACCCAAACGGACATGTGAACCCCCATTTTGGGCATATAAAAATAACACGTTATGCTATAGTACCAAGGGGTACAGGGGTATGTTCTATTGAATAGGAGTACAGGGCCTGATTTTCCCAGAATCCCATTTTTAATGCCTATTGCATATGTTTCTCTATAACTAACAGTCTATCCAGTCCAAACTATCTCTGGTTCTCTCGTCCAAGTCTTAAAATTACCAGTGCTTGATTTCCCATAATGCAGTTATCTCCCTTGTGTATATCAAAAGTATTCCCAAACCCAATAAGCAATCGAGCAGTTACTGATAAACCATTGCTCGAATGACTCGAATCCCATCGAGCAAATGAGCCAACGAGCAATTGCTCGTTCGAGTGACTCCTCGAACGACTCTTAGACTCATTTCAGAAAAAAGGGATTCCACAGCCATAGGCGTTTTCGAAAAAGGGATTCCACTAATGGGATTCCAAAAAGGGATTCCAAAAGTGGGATTCCATCTTATGTCGAGTGACTCGCAACTATTGCTCGAAAGACTCGAATCCCATCGAGCAAATGAGCCAACGAGCAATTGCTCGTTCGAGTGACTCCTCGAACGACTCTTAGACTCATTTCAGAAAAAAGGGATTCCATGGCCATAGGCGTTTTCGAAAAAGGGATTCCACAAATGGGATTCCAAAAAGGGATTCCAAAAGTGGGATTCCTATCCAACTCCATAAAATGATGTTCCGTGTTTTTACATAAAATCTCGAGGGTATAAAAGGGATTCCTCTCCCAAATTTTGTCATTCCACGTTTAGCCAGCGATGGATCAACATCACACCTGTGAAGAGTGCCAGAAATCATTCAGTCATTTTAAATGTCTCATACTACACAGACGAACCATCCACGGCCCTAAGATGTATCGATGCTTAAAGTGTGCAAAGACGTTTAACAGGAGACACCACTTATCCAGACACGAGTAGGTCCACTCACCACTACGGCAAATATGCAGAAGAGAAGAACGCAAAGAAATAAACCAAGTTGAACCAATGGAACTGTCAAAACCGTACCTGGTGAGTACCCATAAACCAACCAGAAAGCCGTGGGTACCAATGTCGCAAAAAGAAATGCCTCGGACAGTAATAACCGGAACGGACAATAAACCAGAACCAAATAAACCAACCGGAAACTTGTGGGTACCACGGCCACCAACAGAAATGCCTCATGAAGTAATGACCGGAATGGGCAATAAACCAGAACCAAAGCATAATCCAGCAAGTGAAGACAAAAAATACGTTTTGGTCGAACCCAGTTTATTGGAAAGTTTACTAGATCGACAGTGTTTGGTGCGTAGAGAACTCTACAAACGTGCCTCGATGGACCTGGATAGAGAACTGAGGGAGATTACAGAATCTAGAACCATGAACGAGACCGAGAAGATTCGTCACTACAACCAGATTTTACAAAGATATAGAGAACTCTACAATAAAGCTTCGCAGCCAACAACGATCAAGATACAGGACCAATGAAGACAATGGAGAGAGCAAAGTGAACGAAGAATGAAGTGATCGAACACAACGGAGATAACAGAAAAAACAGAACAAATATTGAACTATATATAACAAACAGTGTACAGAAAAGTCAATAAATTTTTTAAAATATAACAGAAATTCTTGTTTTTTTACTAGCAGGGAAGAGGAAGACCCTGCGAAATGGGTTGACCAGATATCTTCAAATAAGTATCCTATAAAAAATATCCTCGAAAGGTATCCTCAGCTGATACGTAGCCATGTCATAGGTATCCATTTTTTCTGAAATGAGTCTAAGAGTCGTTCGAGGAGTCAATTGCTCGTTGCCTCATTTGCTCGATGGGATTCGAGTCGTTCGAGCAATATGCCGAGTCACTCGATCGAGCAATTACTCTAGAGCTCATTTGCTCGGTGGGATTCGAGCCATTCGAGCAATGGTTTATCAGTAACTGCTCGATTGCTTATTGGGTTTGGGAATACTTTTGATATACACAAGGGAGATAACTGCATTATGGGAAATCATGCACTGGTAATTTTAAGACTTGGACGAGAGAACCAGAGATAGTTTGGACTGGATAGACTGTTAGTTATAGAGAAACATATGCAATAGGCATTAAAAATGGGATTCTGGGAAAATCAGGCCCTGTACTCCTATTCAATAGAACATACCCCTGTACCCCTTGGTACTATAGCATAACGTGTTATTTTTATATGCCCAAAATGGGGGTTCACATGTCCGTTTGGGTGGTTTGGTGGAGATTTTGGTGGTTTGTAAGGGTGATCGGGTCTATTTGGGTAATTCTACAAAGTAAACGAGGATTTGAGGAAAATCCGAACCAGAAAAATACTCTAGTTCAGTCGAACACGCTCCCGGTACCCTCTCGGTACTATAGCACTACGTGCTAAAGCGATCAATTGGGGAAATCAAGTCAATTTCGGTGATTTCGGGTGGATTTTGGTGTTTTGGAGGGATTGTCGGGTTGTTTGTGGTAATTAGATTTACTCTTCTACAATCGAACACACCCCCGAACATACTCCTGTCCTATTGTAGGCCTTAGGTAACATAGCAATCACGTGCTACCATAGAAACCAAGATGGCGGCCTCCAGTATACAAAATGGACGGCGGAAACACGTATCACCCTAACAACACGCGCTGTGCATGCGCACTTACACCACGTATCACTATGGAGATGACGTCACAACATGGCCGCTCACGCGGGTTACCATGACAACATAACATGGCGCCACTAGGTCACGTGACATGACGTCACTTCCGGGGTCCCCCACCGGGGTCCCCCAGAATAGGGGTGAAAGGTACATGACATACTACTTATAATGCTTTCATAATCCCAACAAACTCGCCTCCCAAGTGAGCTAAAACTTAAATGTGACATGTGTTCTGTCAGGCGTGGAAGCTTTCAATACACGTTTTATTTTCACAGCGTGCAGTTACTTAATTGTTAATCATCAAGTGATTTGTCATCAAAATATCTTTTCATGTTACATAACCCCAAAATGTTCAGTCATTGACTTCCCGCGTTTGTCGTGCTGCGAAGTAGCGCGTGGAATGATAAACAGATGAACGGCTTGCATTTTCAAGAGTTTTTGAAGAAGGACTTTGCGGTTCGAATTCACGGCAACGCCCTGTTATGCTGCACTCAAATCCTCAAGGATATAAATAACGATGGACTTTGACAGGAGCCTAGCGAAGGGGGGGGGGGGGGGGGTATAGGTAAAATCCCTACCACCCTCTCCCCCAATAAAATATCAGTCTTGACTTTTGCGCTTGGATTGGAGTCTTGGGCCCTTATATATTATTCGATATTTTGAATCAACATCGACTCATTTGGTGTTAGTGCCAGATCTAAATCATTCTACTTATTTATTTATTTATTTATTGGTGCTTAAGGTCACATATTTCTGGACAATGGCTAATCATGACCACAACAGTTGTGCGGGTGGAGGAAGACGGAGTACTCGGAGAGAACCACCGAGCAACGGCGAGCAACTGTCAGCTCCCCAACATACTAACTCCACACAAGCAGGTTTAGCATTGGTTGAATACAGGTGCACCATCGACGTGCAGTGCGCCTTATACACAGCGTCACCGTGCTCCCGCGTGGGCAATGGAGGTGAAGTGTCTTGCCGAAGGACACAACGCGGTTGCCGCAAGTGGGATTCGAACCGAGGACCTCTCGGCTTGCAGCCTGCACCTCTGCCTACTGAGCCACCGCGCCCACGTCATATCATTCAAAATGTTTGGCGCACGTCCATTTATTGGGGTGTTAAAATAGTACACGTATGAACTTCGTGGATACATTATGTGGTCATAAAATGAGATTTGCAGCAATTCTGAAAAAGGCACCCAATAACCCATTGGAGACCTCGGTGACCTTGACTTATATTTTGAACCTCCATTGCGTTTCGATTCATTTGGTAATGTTCCCATGTCAATACGTCGTACAATGCTTGAGATATAAGCATGGCGCACTTTCAAAACGTTTGCCCCCACCCCTACCTGCCACTTCTTTGGAGTATAAAAATACATGTAGGAACTTCGGGAATGCATTGGGATTTTTAGCAATTCTAAAATACAATTTATTTATTTATTGGTGTGTAAGGTCACATATTTCTGCAGAATGGCTAACCATGACCGTGACAGTTTTACGGGTGGAGGAAGCCGGGGTACCCGGAGAGAACCACCGAGCAACGGCGAGCAACTGTCAGCTCCCCAACATACCAACTCCACACAAGCAAGGTTAGTATTGGTTGAAGACAGGTGCACCATCGACGTGCAGTACGCCTTAGTACACAACGTCACCGTGCCTCCACGTGGGCAATGGGGGTGAAGTGTCTTGCCCAAGGACACAACGCGGTTGCCGCAGGTGGTATTCGAACCGAGGACCTCTCGGCTTGCAGCCTGCACCTCTACCAACTGAGCCACCGCGCCTCCCCTAAAATGCAGTAAATGACTCCTGGCTGATCTCATTGGCCTTGACCCATATTTTGAACCTCAATTCAGTATCGACTCATTTATTATTGGTTCAGAGTCCATTGGTCTTATCATGCTTGTGATATGAGCATAGACACACTTTCAAAATTTTGGCCTTGCTCACTTTTTTAGCGATTTCCAGCAATTCTGAAAAATGAACTCAGTGAGTCCTGGGTAACCACAGTGATCTTGACCCATATTTGAACCTCCAATGAGTTTCGACTCATTTCGTGAAGTGTCCATGTCCATAGGTCCCAACATACTTGAGATATGAGGTGACCCACTTTCGTTCGACCTAAAAAAGTGACTCCTCCCCGAGATATATTCGACCCATTTTAACGTTGAAAAGTTTTTAATTAGTCAAGTCGTACACTAACTAACGTAAAGTTTACGTCTTAACTGTCGAATGACATCAATATCTCGCCAGATAGTTCAGTACCTTGTCCCTCTTTTAACCCTTTACCTAAAATGAAAATCAGACGACGCTCGCAAACAAAATTATTGAATAACTAATTTTTTTCATTTTTTGTATCAAAAACGAGCTCGTTCCAAAGAGGGATCATAACCTATGTTTTTGAGACACAAAATGAAAAAATAATTAATTGGCGATTTTTGTGAATAGCGCTGGTCTGTTTTGGCCGTTACGTTGGGTAAAGGGTTAATACTGAATGGAGGGAAAATACATAATTTGTCAAAAAACCATCAAATACACCATTTTTCATGATCTTTGGAACATGTCGAACACCCGTGGATTAGAACGGGACGCTGTATTAAAAAATACGAAGTAAGGCCCCGCGTTCGTTTGAAATTCAGACGATCATGAACTACTCTGGAGATCATTAAATATTCAAACGAGGATGGCCGTGTGGGAATGGAAAACACAGATTTTTTTTTAACAAGCCCATCACCGATTCTAACATTCCTTTTCACGTTTCAATAAAGATATCAAAACTGTGTGGCAGGCAGAGTGAAATGGAGTGAAAAATAACTACTTCTATCGCTTCTGAACACACACAATTATCGCCTTGTGTCGGCAGTTTTACGGGTGGAGAAAGTGTGTTTGTGTGTGGTGTGGGTACCCGGAGAAAACCAACTTGGAGCGGCGAGCAATTGTCAGACTCACAACGCACTAACTTCTCATAAGCATGGTTAGCATTGGTTGAAGACAAGTGCACTATCGACGGGTAATGCGCCTTAGAATATAGCGCCACCGCTCCCCCTCTCTATAGTTATTAAGTGCCTTGCCCAGGACTGAACGCAGTTTCCCAGGGTGGGGATCAAACAGTGGACTCTTCGGTTGGAAATCCAATACTGTAACCACCGCTGTTAATTGAATGGCTACTTTGCGTTTAAGAATTATTCAATTAACAGGAGTATTTTAAAAACAGGGATTTGGTCATTTCCCTGTATTCTAGAGACAGGTGTAATTTGAGTATTTAATCTATTATATCCTGTTTGACAGAGCTCAAACAAGATATAATAGATTAAATGCCTGTACTGTATCTACGAAGCAAGATATGTCTACAAAAAACAAAGAGAATTCGGTGAATTCCAGGGTAATTTTTCAACATAGTTTTTATTCAATTACGTTAAAGAACATTTGTAAATAATGCACTGAAGGTATAATAAATACTTTTGTGTTTGAAAATTATATTCAGTTAACAAGGTTATTCAATTAAGAGATATCAAATTACGTGGACTCCACTGTAGTAGCCCTTGTAGAAAAAGACTACGTGGTTTTGACACAATGTTGTATTGATCATGTCAAAACAAATCGATCTATCGCCGTCATCTTAAGGAGAAATCCGATCCAACTTTGGTAAAATTTCAGGTAATTTTCTCCAAAGTCCAGAGAGGAATAACTCCAATAAATTATATATCATTTTTTGGGAATGAAACATAGATGTTGTGGAAACTAATAGTTGAAATGGAACTGTTACCAGGTGGCAGAAAACACAACCTGAAACTCTGCTATGACATTAGTAAGAGACCAGATTTTATACAAGAAAATACTTAAATTTACTGAATAATGTTAAATTCTGCAATCTTTCTTGTACAGACTCGAGAAATCTTTTTCTCATTCTTGCAAGGAACGGACAGCAAGACTAATTGTAATTTCGGATGTCTAAATTCCACAAGACCTGCCATGTTTATCCTTTTATGAAGTTCACGAAGGGTCAAATCCACACAGGTCACAAGGACAAGTATGGAGTCACGAGAGAGTAGTAGTATGTCATGTTCCCCAACAGGGGCCATTGGCAGGATCTCATTGCAGGATCTCATGTGACGTCATAGTCACGTGACCTGGTGGCGCCATGTTGTGTTGCCATGGTAACCCGCGTGAGCGGCCATGTTGTCACGTCATCTCCATAGTGATACGTGGTGTGAGTGTGCATGCGTAGCGCGTGTTGTTAGGGTGATACGTGTTTCCGTCGTCCATTTTGTATACTGGAGGCCGCCATCTTGGTTTCTATGGTAGCACGTGATTGCTATGTTACCCAATTGTTCTGCAATAAGACGGGGTATGTTCGGAGGGTATGTTCGATTCTAGAAGAGTAAATCTAATTACCACAAACAACCCGACAATCCTTCCAAATCACCAAAATCCACCCGAACTTTTACTATTTCGAATTCTTTCAGAATTCTCTGCTTCTATCTATATATGCAATAGTTATCGTCTATCTGGCCCTGTTCCTTTGTTCTGGAGTATACTCCAGTAGCGTAGAAGAGCCTATCCGTTGGAACAGCTTTGCTTATTGTTACTATATTGTTACTATATTGTTAGTTCTGATCCAATTCCATGTACTCTTGTTGTTTCATATATCTAGATCATTTATAACCAATCAGATTGCTTGATTTCCCATAATCTGTATGCAGAGTTATCCCCCTCGTGTATAACAAAAGCAGTCCCAAAGCCAATAAGCTATCGAGCAGTTACTAATAAGTCATTGCTCGAACGACTCTAAGCCCATCGAGCAAATGAGCTATCAAGCAATTGCTCGATCGAGTGACTCCTCGAACGACTCTTCGACTCATTTCAGTATTTGAGGATACCCATGACCCGGTATTGTATTATTTGAGGATACCTATCCCAAATATCCCTTATAAGCTAAAGAGCCAAGAGAGTAATTGCTCCACGAGCAATTGCTCGAACGACTCGAAGCTCATCGAGCAAATGAGCCTTAGAGCAACTGCTCGTTCGAGTGACTCCTCGAACGACTCTACGACTCATGTCAGAAAAAAGGGATTCTAGGGCCTAAAGGGATTCCGTAAGTAGGGCTTTTTCCCAAATAAGCCAAAGAGCCAAGAGAGTAATTGCTCCATGAGCAATTGCTCGAACGACTCGAAGCTCATCGAGCAATTGAGCCTTAGAGCAATTGCTCGATCGAGTGACTCCTCGAACGACTCTAAGACTCATTTCAGTATTGGGGGGATACTAGTTGGAATTTACATCCGGGTACTTCATGCTACATCCGGGTACTTCTGTTGGGAAAGGTATAAAAGGGGTGCTGGTACGCAAATAAATTCATTTGTGTCCTGACCGTCGTCGAGTGAAGACATGTTACCAGTTCGATGCAGATACTGTTCCAAGTTATTTTCAAGATCGGATAATGCTCAAAGACACGAGAAGAACCATCATCGGCTCCACTGCAGATATTGTGATAAAGAATTCTCCAGGAGCTTCACATGTAAGAGACATGAAGAACATTACTGTCCAAGAAGAACGGAAGAGGAGAGAGATACTGGACTGACTGACCAGAATAAAGCACTTTTAGAATTTTTACGGGATGCTGACAAGGTGGAAATCGATGCCGTTCTACGTGCTGCTGATGAAGATTTGATTACCTGTTTATGTAAATGTGCTACCAACATCCTCGAAGATAAGATACCACTGAATTTAGCTGAATTTGATGACCTGCGAAAATACGAACATGTATTGAAGCTGCTAGCAGATGATGGAATTTCTCCAGATATAAAAAGATGTATACTACGAAAGAGTTGCTTTCCCTCGGCGCTTATCAACCCTGTCCTAGCTCTGAAAAAAGTATAAAAGGAGTGTTGGTGTGAAAATAAATTCATTTGTTCTACGACCACGAAAGAGTGAAGACATGGCGATACATAACTGCGAGTACTGTGGAAAAACATTTTCTCGAAAATTTAACATGAAGAAGCACAAAGAAGAAGTTTGCCCAACCCGAAAAACGGAAAAATCGAGCAACACTACAAGATTAGAAAGAAATCTAGATACACTGCGAATCCCATCTGATGCGGATCGATATGAAGCCAAGACTATGCTGAAGATGGCTAGTGATGATTTGATACAATGTATATGTGATTGTGCTTCAAACATCTTGATAGGCGCAGTACCTATAACCAAATCTGAGAGGGCTAAGCTGATTCCACACAAGTACGAAATAAGGAGAATTGCCTCACCAAAGACAAAACTATCTTATCGGAAAAGAAGACGGATCGTACGGAAAGGAGGATTTTTAGGAAAGTTGATCAAACCCGTCATCAATGCTCTATCCGATATCCTATAAAAGGGTCGTGCTCATAAGAAAGTTGTTATTTGTAATCTGACCTTCGAAGAGAGCGGACACAATGCAATCCAGCTGTGCACCAAAAAATTGGTCAAGAGATTCGGACTCTGATGAATCGTCAGAACTGTCAGAAGATATGGAATATAAAGAAGAAGAAGACGAAGAAGAAGACGTTTCTATGATGGGAGGTATCGTTCAAAGTGCCTTTGACAAATACCAACACGATTTTGACAACCTCATGTACAAATATATCGAAGATGGGATGGATAGTGAAGATGCAGTTGAAACAGCATATAGAGCACTTCAAAAGAATGTAAGAGAAGCCATTAGTGAGAAATGCATTCATACTCTTGTGTACATTCGAAATTTTTGCAACGACCCAATTCACAAGAAAATTCAAGAAACTGCCAAGCGTCTTCGTGAAGAAGAGGATTTTGACTTTGAAGAATCCCAGAAATATGCCTTGGAAAAGCGAAGATTTCTGTTCGACAACCTTATGACAAACTACTCATTCCAAGTAGATGATGATGAAGAAGAAGAAGACGATTAGAAAAGTATAAAAGGAGTGCTGGTATAAAAATGAATTCATTTTCGTTTTGAACGTCGAAGAGTGAAGATGTCTGTGTCAACAACAGTGCTCAGATTCAAAGATGACTTACATATACAGATCTTCAAGAATGATGCTGGATTAAAGCTGACTTCCCAGGAACTGACCCAAGTGAATCGTGTGGTAAATGCAGCCAAGAGAAAAAATCTAGACATGGATGCTGGTGGAAAGAAACAAAGATGTGTGGATACTGGCCGATCAGTAAACAACAGAATAAAGACAGAACTGACTCACAATACAAACAGGAACGAAGTTACTACTGCGAACAAAGTTTCTACAGAAACAAAGAAAGATGTCTCCATTAAGAACGAAGTTTCTACTGAAGACAAGAAAAAGATGCCAGCTCCCACAAAGAAAGAAGTTTCCACTAAGAACGAAGTTTCTACTGAAGTCAAGAAAAAGATGCCAGCTCCCATAAAGAATGAAGATACCACTAAGAACGAAGTTTCTACTGAAGTCAAGAAAGATGTTTCCACTCAAACCACGAATGAAGTTATTACTGAAGCTAGGAAGGATGTTTCCACTCAAACCACAAATGAAGTTACTACTAAGAAGACTGAAGTTACTACTATGAAACAGCTAGAGAAAGAGGAACCAAAAGATGTCAGACAGGAAATTAAAGCAACCAACAAAGCCAAGTTATCAAATGAGAGAATGTGTTTTATCAAGAACCTAGCCATGCGATGGGAAGAAGCTCCAACCCACAAGAAGATGAAATGGTTAGCCCATGCAAGAAGAACTACAAAGAGAAATGCCTTGAGACATTGAATTGTATACTTGAATAAAAATGAAATGTTATATATATTGTTGTTTGTTTTTTTATCTACTACCCAACAGAAGTACCCGGATGTAAAGTCCATCAAGTATCCCCCAATAGTGAAATGAGTCGTTCGAGGAGTCACTGGATCGAGCAATTGCTCTAAGGCTCATTTGCTCGATGAGCTTCGAGTCGTTCGAGCAATTGCTCATGGAGCAATTACTCTCTTGGCTCTTTGGCTTATTTGGGAAAAAGCCCTACTTACGGAATCCCTTTAGGCCCTAGAATCCCTTTATTCTGACATGAGTCGTAGAGTCGTTCGAGGAGTCACTCGAACGAGCAATTGCTCTAAAGCTCATTTGCTCGATGGACTTCGAGTCGTTCGAGCAGTATGTCGAGTCACTCGATCGAGCAATTGCTCTAAGGCTCATTTGCTCGATGAGCTTCGAGTCGTTCGAGCAATTGCTCGTGGAGCAATTACTCTCTTGGCTCTTTAGCTTATAAGGGATATTTGGGATAGGTATCCTCAAATAATACAATACCGGGTCATGGGTATCCTCAAATACTGAAATGAGTCGAAGAGTCGTTCGAGGGGTCACTCGATCGAGCAATTGCTTGATAGCTCATTTGCTCGATTGGCTTAGAGTCGTTCGAGCAATGACTTATTAGTAACTGCTCGATAGCTTATTGGCTTTGGGACTGCTTTTGTTATACACGAGGGAGATAACTCTGCATACAGATTATGGGAAATCAAGCAACCTGATTGGTTATAAATGATCTAGATATATGAAACAACAAGAGTACATGGAATTGGATCAGAACTAACAAGAAGAGAACAAAAATAGCTAAATATAGTAACAATAAGCAAAGCTGTTCCAACGGATAGGCTCTTCTACGCTACTGGAGTATACTCCAGAACAAAGGAACAGGGCCAGATAGACGATAACTATTGCATATATAGATAGAAGCAGAGAATTCTGAAAGAATTAGAAACAGTAAAAGTTCGGGTGGATTTTGGTGATTTGGAAGGATTGTCGGGTTGTTTGTGGTAATTAGATTTACTCTTCTACAATCGAACATACCCTCCGAACATACCCCGTCTTATTGCAGAACAATTGGGTAACATAGCAATCACGTGCTACCATAGAAACCAAGATGGCGGCCTCCAGTATACAAAATGGACGACGGAAACACGTATCACCCTAACAACACGCGCTGCGCATGCGCACTCACACCACGTATCACTATGGAGATGACGTCACAACATGGCCGCTCACGCGGGTTACCATGACAACACAACATGGCGCCACCAGGTCACGTGACTATGACGTCGCATGAGATCCTGCAATGAGATCCTGCCAATGGCCCCTGTAGGGGAACATGACATACTACTGAGAGTGCATCGGTGCAAAATGAAGAATTTCCTTGTGGCTTTTGTCAGACTGCTGTGATCATCCCCACTCCCCACAATTCTGTAAAAAAAAAAGATGAGAATGATACAGCAAAAAGGGAAAACTAGCGCACTTCACCATTTAGTATTATCTGGGCCATATCTGGTATTGCATGTGCAATGACAGCTGCCAAGAGCGTCATGTGAATGCTCAAGTACGGCCCAAACAACAAATACGGCTTACCGTACATGCTGAATACTTACATCAATCGGCTTCGTTAAGTTAGAAAGCATGGTTTCTAATTCATTCGTGTACATGGTTTGGTATGCTTCATTTGTTTTGAAAATATCGCCCGTCAGTAGTTGCCGTTTGGGAAGGCTTGACTGTTGTTTTCTCGTGAGATTTAAGAAAATTAATAACTGATCTGCTTACCAATATTAATTTTATAGGCAGTGAATTACCGGCCTGGACAATATCGCAATTATGTTGGTTATTAAATTAATTTATCTATAAACTTCTGAGACGTTGTGGTCTAATTTTGATAATTCGTTTGATTTTGTCCACCAGGTGGCTTCATGCAATTTCTGTCAACAGTCTGTCAAAACACATAGATTTTTGCAACCTTATGGTGGTAATAGCAATCAAAATCGGTGTCGTCTCGTTATGCCGTTGTGCTTAAATAAACATACCGAGATCGGGATTAGTGAAAGGTGCTAATTACTTTTACTGGTCACTTTTACCCAGGATTTTAGATGAGAAAAAATTACAAAAAAATTACAAATAACGAACATTAAACATTGCATGAAACATGGGCATTAATTAAATACTCTCAAAAAGGACTGGCCTTGGCCACGGCATCTAAACATTGTAAAATGTTCATTCTACTTTCTCTGTATTCTCTTTGGTAATGCCGGATGAAATGTTCAATTTTTCGGTACTTTTTTCGTCGTGGGCAAACTTTACCACCGGCACGGAGTTGAAGTATTGTTGCTTCTGTGTAAGCCTGTTTCTGTTGAATAAAACTCACCACAGAGTACAAATTTGGATTACTTCCGTTGATTATTTTCTTCAATTTAGAATGCCATCCCTCCACGTGGTTTGTTGTTCTTGGGCCATTTGTCTCAGAATGATTCCATATATTTTGATTAACTCCTTCAACCCAGAATGAAGTTACATAGTCTGTGAACTTTACCACTCGCTGGTCAACATCCCTAGTATTTAATTCTTCTTCCCATGCACTCAGTACTTTAAATTGACGACGATACTAAATATCGCTATATTTGGTGAACAGTAAAATAACTTTCTTAAAATTCTCCTTGATATTGGTCTTCTTTTTCGATTAGCAGACTTTACCAATTCTTCTTTACGTTACAAATATAGTTCGTCTACAGTCAAATTATTTTTTCGTAAATATACAATTGGGAGGACTGTAATGTATGTTGATGTGAATATATTTTTGTTTTCAAATATAATTTTCCTGTTTTATGTTTTGCTCATCGACAACAACCAAATAATTGGAGTTCAAATCGGTGGTGTATTATTAATCCCTTTCTGAAACTAGAGTAACTTTCTACAGTTTCCCAATCCACCATTGCTTATAAGGACTGCATCTCGCAACTATCACATTGTCAGTGGAATATTTTCCTATGAATGGTTGTGTGTTATAATTACACCGCCTCGCAGATTCAATTATCAATGAAATGTTTTTGCAGATTTCAGATCTCCGGAAATCAAATAGTTTCCCAACTTGGCCCAATAATCATGTAATGGAAACAAGCATGTCATCCCAACACAATCTGTAATTTCGTGGTCGTTCATTTCCCCTGAGAGAATTCAACACGTCGGTAGTAGTAGGAGATACGCTTTTCGATGTCGATTGATCGGAGGAGGAGCGGAGTAGGAGCTGCTCCTCTTCCGGCAAGGGGAATCAAATGAGGTTCTGAGAAGGGGCGAAGGAAAAAAGGGTGTGGTCATATTTTAAAAAAATAAATTATTTTAAAAATTTTAATTGCTATGACTTAGCCCCCCCCCCCCCCCCTCTAACAATTGAAAGGAGGTAGCTGACAATTTTAATTGCTATGACGGCATACCCCGTCCCCCTCTTAATGTCGAACAGTGATATGATGCAATACCCCATCCCTTCCCCGTCTCCTAAATTTTAATTGCTATGACGCAGTCCCCCTAACAATTGGTGTATGATCATTTAAACGAAAGTTTATAGCATTCAAATGGCGTAACAAGCTGTTAATTTTCGTTAAAGGATTAAATAATTTTTAAAGGAATTAAATGACGTGTGTTCATTTAATATAATATATTAATAACTTTCTTTAAAGAATCTTTAATTCATTTTAAATTAAATTTATTTATAAAAACTTCTCAACATGTCTTGAAAAACAAAATGGCGCAGCACTTTGTGAGAAATACAAACCTACTATACTTGTATCTGAATTACTTCGATAAAGCAACATTGAGAAGTGTCATAGCGCGTAATTGTGGGGGTGGGGGGCTATTGTGTTTTTGAACAACGGACACCTACCCCACTTTGCTTTGATACATTTAAACATTAGTAAAATTTAAATGGCGGGGGCTTGTTTTTGTTTTCTCATTCAGTATGGTCTGTCGCTTATCAAAACATCCTTACGTATTCAATAGTTAATTATGTTCCACTGCGTTTAAAATTGACAAAATCAAGTAAATATAATGTCCAGCCACCATTTTTCTCAAAGATGATGATAATAATTGCTTTTAATTGTTAAACTCAAGTAAAAATTCAAGTAAACAAAAGAAAGTTGCTTATATTAAGGTGATAGCATCCAATTGTTTATCGATGAAAATGCAGTAAACGATAAAGCGTTAACGAGCCAATAGAAAGCCACACCCCTTTGTAATGGTCACTCTACAGGTTAGCCAATCAGAGTGCAGAAAATCGTTAAGTGCACCCATCAAATTTCGTTCAGTGTTTCCGATCAAGACTGAAAATGTGAAGAGAATTGTGTGTTTGTGACAAGACCTTCATGGCAATCTCTGCGCATTTACATATTAAATGAAACTGATAATTAATTTTGAACCCGCATTTCAAGATTTGAAGTCCGGGTGTAATGAAATAGCGTCTTTTCTGCAGATATTCTGTTAACTTTTACTGTAAAATCATCACAATCAGTTTGTTATCACTCTATCGCACATAATTATATTGGATTTATTCATGTTGAAGCAGCTGGTTTACAGTTTTTTAACTTGTACAAACCTGTATAAATTTGTTTTTATTTGGTGTTCAGTTGAGTAAAAAACCGGTATTTGATAGTTAATGGTAGGCATAACTTTTCGCATACTTCACCCGTTGACCACTCCACTGAGAGATTTTATGACGCGCCGGTTAGCATGTTAATTCAACTCGCAGGACTGACTACCCCCACCCCGACCAACCCTTTGCCTACTATGAGGTTATGGGCACAAAATCGAAATTAATTCCCACATACAATGCTTCAATATATAAGCCCCCTCACTCACTTCCCGCTTTCAGTCTATATCGATGGTAATGCGCAAGTCAAAATTAATTTATATGTTCAAACTGTTTTTGCATTACGCTACAGCACAACTCGAAATGAAATCTGATTCACATGAACCATTCTACAGTGCATGTCAAAACTGATTCCCGTATACAATTTTTCAAGCACGTCCTTATGTGTCACTACCAGCAGCTACGACTATATCGTAACTTTGAGGTAAAAAACTCGAGTCATTCCCATGGTATATTCCGACATAAAAACAAAATAATACATGAGAACAACTTGTGAACCTGCTTTTTGTTGATAAAATAAGTCTTTTATTAGACCACATTGCGGAATATTATTAACGTAACCGCTTAATAACAAATGATTTTTTTTATTGGACCACAGTAGCAGTAGCTAGTATTTGTTTTGAATGTCAAATAATCACGAAGTTACATTCGGTAATTTACGGGGATTTCCGAAAGTTAGCGAATGCGAGAACTGCCGAGAAAGGCTCTCGGTAGCTTACAAGAAACTACGAATAAAACAATGAAAACATCGGAGATATACTGCATTTTTTTAACAATCGATACTAACGGGAGATCAAAAGCGAATCCAACTAATTACTAATAAATTACTAATCGCTATGAGATCTGGGATGAAATGATAACTTTTTTTTGTCAGTAAATTACGAATCTATATGAAATCTGTGATCAAATGAGTCCCTCACAACTCATCACGAACAATGAGCATTCACTCACAAACAATGAGTATCACTCACAAACAATGAGGCCATTGAGGGGGCCCTCACAAACAGTGAGGAGTCCCCCACAAACAGTGAGAGTCACCCACAGAGAGTGAGAGTTCCCTCCCAAATGATTCCTCCCACCTTTATTCAAGAAAATCTTATACTTCAAAGATAGTGTATTTAATGGACTGAGGTGGGAGATGAGGTAAAGTAACCTCTCTGATGGCTATCCCATAATACCTCATTCCCTCATAACGCCTTTTCTACTTAGAAACTTTTTTCTGTCCCACAACACCTTTAAGGCTACATCGAAAGTGCCTATGGTTCAGGGACAGTGGCCCACGCTTTGCGTAGCCCTAGTTGAATAAAGTACATGCCCTTGTTACGAAATTGATAACGTCCCCAGTGTGTGTTCCATCCTCCAATAAGGAGATTATAAACAATAAACGAAATATTTTCAATAATATGAGTTTTATTTCAGCTATAAAAATATTACATACATGATTTTTGTCATTTTCATTTCAGCAACAAACATAGTACAGTCCTTTTCACAATACCATAATATAATAAATTTCTTCCAGGGCTATCTCTAATCACCATCTGTTTCTATCGACACGTCTAAAACGTATATTTTCTTAGTAATGGGTCAAAAATATATTTCTTTTCTCAATTGCAAATGTTTCGGCTTCACTCATTCCGAAACCCTCATGGTGCCGAAGTCGCTGAGCAATTTCTTTTATTTTTCTGTAGATCGGATGCCGTCTGAACACCCGTACTCGATTCACTCCCTGAAAAACCTCTTACAGACGGAATCTCTCACACTGTCTTCAAGAGATTCCCTGGCCTCATTGAAGGCCTCGCCTTCGGGCAAGCCACTGTCTATATGCGACGCTTTTAACTCCAGAAATTCTTATGCGTTATCCTCATATGCTCTTTGGATAAAATCGTCTGCAGGACTTTCTCGTCGGCTCCAACTTCTGAGTATTAGCTTCCAGTAGTTGTATCGGTATCTTCCGCCCTTCAAATTTGGGCTCTCCTCAGAATCCGACAAGATGTCACTTTCTTCCGTTTCATGTCCTTCATCTTCCATTATTATTTGGGAACAGAACTCCCTACGATGTCTCGATAAGTTATCTGATCGAGAAAAGAACTTTCCACAAGACTCAAATACTGGCATATCTCAAAAGGGTACATGTAAATTGATAACTGATGCAAGCCAACCGACAACATTGTATTCAAAAGCGTGATGATGAAATGATGAATTATGGATAGCTATGAGAGAGAGGCTAGTTTACCTCATCCCCACCCAGTCCATTAAATACACTATGATGAATGAAAGGTTTTAGTTTAAACAATATTTATTCAGTAATTGGCATGTGTACACATTTCACAATAACAGTAGGATAACAAATATTCTGAACAACACTAGATACAACAGTATACACAAAACAAGGAATCAGATTACTATGTAAAAGAGGGATTCGACAGAAAGCTAAAGCTTATGTAAGTCGTCTCCCTGACAACTTATAACTTCTCCTGTAGGTGGTACAAATCAGCGGAGGAACGTCGTGGCATGACGGCCGAGACTTTCTCTCCATTGTAAATGAAGTTACAACTTAGTTACTACGTCAAAAAAAAAAATATATATATATACGGAGCAGAGGAAGGCGCCTCGACCGCCAGACAACGACGTGTGGGATTGTTTAAACTTCAAGGTGAAAGGAAGAGAAAGAAAGAAGCGGGAAGAACAGGAGCGCTGATAAGTAGAAAGAAGAAAAAGAAAACAAAACAAAAAAAAAAGCAAAAACAATATGATATAATGGAATGAAATCAGCTTGAATACATGGAGCTTATCAAAATTATGCGGATGCAAATGAGCATGTATCGAAGTCACGCTCGAGCCTTCAATGGACAGCTTACGACTTGCCGAACAGAAGTTACGATCTATCCTCAGGAACCGGAGCAAGACTCCGACACACATTTTGCACGTACACGCAGATGGTAACAATATGCATAACCTACAATGTCTTGAGAATAAGTAAGTTAATACAGACAAAGTACATGCCGAAAGTCTGCTAAATAGAATTAATACTCAAAATAATCGTAATTAGGCAATTTATTAACTTCTAGTTTAGTTAGTCACAAATTAGGTGTAAATAAACCACGAGGTGTTAAAAGTTGGAAGGCGTAAGGGGGCATTCCACAACTGGCATTGGTCAATGGGTCGTATTATGCAAGCAATGCAACACCTGTCTGATACAGTGAACAACTGCTATTTCAGAGTTGACTTTCCCACGAGGAGTGGGGATGGAGTGGGGGAGGTGGGGGGGGGGTAGTATTCAGCTTTAACTTATTGAAATCGCTTGCTAGATAAAATGAAGTCATGTACCACTTCCAAAATAAAGTGGTTGTCCTCATTATTCAAGAATTCAGAGCCAAACAGAAATGTTGATGTATCTATACATCAACACTTCTGTTTGGCTCTGAATGAAAGGTTTTAGCGCGCCGAAGGCGCGCAGGGACGACGTGGGATTTACAAATCCCTTGCGACCCGGTTAACCTTATTTTATTTCACTTGGATCACACAGGCCTAGCTTTCCTATTGCCTCAAATGGAGTCTGAGGGGTATGCACGCGGTTAGAATTCCCGGCAGTTTACGTTGGAGTGATAGATTGTCAATACTCAATCCCTCAACGCCATTAAGACTATTAAAGAGTGGGCTCTATTCGGTTCCAGCTCGGCGATGGTAGAGGTTTGAGTCCCACCATGGTGGCGAGCCAGAAAATAATGTTATGCGATGGCAAATTTAAGGGAAGAAGAGAAAAGAAAACCAAACAGCAACGCCGGTTTGGTAGCGGCCCCGGTATATGACCATAGCGGTTACAAACAAGGAGTGGAGAAAGCTCCAACAGTTTAGTTTTGAAAAACCGGGAGTCATCCATCAAGCCTTCTGGGAGATAGGATACCGTATGTGATTATAAGGTATCTGGTTATCCTTCGGGAATTCCAAATGACCCCCCCCCCCCCGAAAACACCCCCCCCCCCAAACGCCGCCCCCCCCCAAAAAAAACAAAAACAAAACAAACACACACCATCTCACAGACACACACCCTCAAGCCCTTAAAAGGGCTGTTAAATCTTTATTCAAATGTTTATTTATATAAAATGTACACTCGTCCCCAGCCAGACAAGCTTGTTTCAATCCTTGCCTATAGTGTTTGGTGGTTTCTTGTGTATGTTGCAGAAAGGTAGGTTACACCAATTCCTCCTACGCTTTGTCTACCATTCCCATGCGTCTTCTTGATAAGAGTGTTGCAAGAAAATTTGAGAATGTTCAATTAGAAAAGTTATAGGTAGAGAGAAAGATAGGTATCCGCTATTGTATATTGTGACTGTTGTGTGATTGTTGCTATGGATGGGGTAAGGGGTGTGTTTCTTCGGAGCCCACTCCCCACACGCAGAGTTGCGATACTATAATCCCATGTGCACAGGTTCCTATGGTGGAGAACATTCGTATCAAGTTTCGAGCAGATTGGTCCACAAACGTCTGAGAAAATCTCCGGACAAAATTTTGCTATTAACAAGGGATGTAACCACGCAAAAGTTTGTCGCATCGAAAATTCCTGGCCACATGCACATCTACACTTGATACTGATTCATCACACCAAGTTTCGAAAAAATCCAATAAAAATGTAGGAGGAGTTAAGTGGACAAGCCTTTGTGATAGAAATTTTGCTGTTTCCAAGGGCAGTAACCATACAGATTTCGTCGCATCGAACATTCATGGCCACATGCACATCTACCCTTGATGATCTGGTAGTCATTTACAACATCTGTGTACTGACTTGATTGCAATGACGGTTGCGATTCAGCAACAGAAATTTCTTCGAGTCGAGCTGGTACAATGAAGCTTGGCTGTGGAGCAGGTGACAGATCAGGAGCAAACTCGTTGAGAATTTTATGTGGAAGGGGCATTTGGTCATCGTCGGCGTTAGCAGTACTATGGGCTGCAGCGAACTGGCCAACGCCATTCGTCCCTGTTAATTCCCACGAGCTCTCAAAGCTTTATATTTATAAAAAAGTCGGGAAAAATAGTGAGTTGAATTTACCGAATTGGGTCGATGTTACCCAGCGGCAAGTCTGTCAGCGGGGCGGCTCGTGAGTCGGGGAAACTAGTGGGTCGAACTTACCGCAGTTAGGTCGAACTTACTTTGGGTCGAAATTATTTTTTAGGGTGGAAATTACCGGTTTGGATCTAAGTTAGTTTGGATCGAAATTACAGTGGGTCGAAGTTACTGGATGCCATTGGGTTCTGTGTTAAATTTCAAACCCACACCGGTGCCCACCAAAATCAGTCAAGTATAACATTTTGAATAAACTTTAATCAAGGAGTCATATTAATGCTACTTACCAAATATCAACCGGTTTTGCCTGATGATCTGAGGAAGAAGTTCTTTGAAGAACATTCCTCATACGGCCTCACTCCTCATACCTCCCTAAGTTAAAATTCCGGCTCCCACAGTGAGCCCTAACATGATCAGAGGGACTTGATTTGAACAAACTAGAATCTGAACTCACAAAGGATGCTGTAAACCAAATTTCAAATGAATCTGACTGGAAGCATGTTTTTAAAGAATATTCTGCATACCACACTCATTGGGAGCCCAAATGTGAATGTAGGGGCTTGATTTAAACAAACTGGAATCTGACCCCACAAGCGATGCTGCAAATCAAATATCAAAAGATTCTAATTGGTTGATTTGAAAAAGGCTACTGCACAAAGTTAAAATTCGGGGTCTCACTGGGATCCCAAATATGACCTAAGGAACTTGATTTGAATAAAAATAAATCAGGAGTTGCTAAGGATACTACATGTCAAATACCAAACGATTCTAACTGGTAGATCTGAAGAGGATTTTTAAAAGATACTCCTCATATTGCACTGAGTTGAAATTCGGGCTTCCATGGGAAGCCCAAATATGATTTGAATAAACGTGACTCTGAATCTCCTGAGGATGCTTTTCTCATATATCAAAAGTTTTTGAACGGTAGATCTGCAGAAGATTTCTAAAGAATACTCCTCACATTGCACTAAGTTAAAATTCGAGTTCACATAGGATGCTCAAATATGACAGCAGTGGCTTATTTGAACAAGCTTTAATTAATCCCCCCCCCTACACACACACACACACACACACCACACTCACACACACACACACACACACACACACACACACACACACACACACACACACACACACACACTCCCTCTCTCTCTCTCTCTCTTCTCTCTCTCTCTCTCTCTCTCTCTCTCTCTCTCTCTCTATATCTCTCTCTCTCTCCAAGGATGATCGACAGATTCTGACTTGTGGATCTGGAGAAGATTTTTTTAAAAACTCCGCATATTGGACGGAGTTAAATTTCGATTTCCCATAGGGATCCCAAATATCAACTTAGGGACTCGAGTTGAACAAATCTGAATCTCACCCCACATAAGGATGCTACATACCAAATATCAAGAGATTCTGACTGGTGGATCAGAAGAAAAAGACTTTTATAGAATTTTCCCCATATTACACTAAGGTAACATTTGGGATCCCACAGAAAGCTCAAGTATGACTCCATGGACTTGATTTAAACCAATTTCAGGCTGACCCCCTCACCCCCGCCTAAAGATGCAGTATACCAAATACCAAGAGGTTTTGACTGGCAGATCTGAATAATTGAGTTTTAATAAATAAATTTCCTCATATTGCACCAAGTTAAAATTCGGGTTCTCACTGGGATCCCAAGTATGAACCCACGGACTTGTTCCAAACAAACCTAAATCTAACTCCTCTATGGGTGATGTAGATCGAGTATCAAAAGATTAGGATTGATAATTCTGGAGAAGAAGATCTTTAATTTAATTTTCTTTGTTTTAAATTGTGGTGCAAACAACGTGAAGTCATGCCGGACGTATCACTTTAGCTCATGTGAGCTAAAACTTAAATGTGACATATGTTCTATCGGGCGTGGAAGCTTTCAATTCACGTTTTATTTTCACAGCGTGCAGTTACTTAATTGTTAATCATCAAGTGATTTGTCATCAAAATATCTTTTCATGTTACATAACCCCAAAATGTTCTGTTAATGACTCCCCGCGTTTGTCTTGCTGCGAAGTAGCGCGTGGAATGATAAACAGATGAACGGCTTGCATTTTCAAGAGTTTTTGAAGAAGGGCTTTGCAGTTCGAATTCACGGCAACGCCCTGTTATGCTGCACTCAAATCCCCAAGGATATAAATAACGATGGACTTTGACAGGAGACTAGCGAAAGGGGGTATAGGTAAAACCCCTACCACCCTCTCCCCCAGTAAAATATCAGTCTTGACATTTTCGTCTTGATTGGAGTCTTGGGCCCTGTTTATATTATTCGATATTTTGAATCTATATCGGGATTCGACTCATTTGGTGTTGGTCCCACATCTACATGTCATATCATTCAAAATGTTTGGCGCCCGTCCGTTTATTGGGGTGTTAAAATAGTACACGTATGAACTTCGTGGATACATTATGTGGTCATAAAATGCGATTTACAGCAATTCCGAAAAAGGCACTCAATAACCCATTGGAGACCTCGGTGACCTTGACTTATATTTTGAACCTCCTTTCAAAATTTTGGCCTTGCCCACGTTTTTAGTGTATAAATGAATGTATGAACTTCGGGAATGCATCAGGGTGTCAAAAATGCGATTTCTAGCAATTCTGAAAAATGAACTCAGTGAGTCCTAGGTAACGACAGAGATCTTGACCCATATTTGAACCTCCATTGAGTTTCGACTCATTTCGTGAAGCGTCCATGTCCATAGGTCACAACATAATTGAGATATGAGGTGACCCACTTTCGTTCGACCTAAAAAAGTGACTCCTCCCCGAGATATATTCGACCCGTTTTAGCGTTGAAAAGTTTTTCATTAGTCAAGTCGTACACTAACGTAAAGCTTATGTCTTAACTGTCGAATGACATCAATATCTCGCCAGATAGTTCAGCACCTTGTCCCTCCTTTAACCCTTTACCTAACATGAAAATCAGACGACGCTCGCAAACAAAATTATTGAATAACTAATTTTGTTCATTTTTTGTCTCAAAAACATGGGTTATGACCCCTCATTGGAACGAGCTCGTTCCAAAGAGGGATCATAACCTATGTTTTTAATATAATAATAACACTTTGGCCGGCCGCTGATTTGTCGCGATTCTCGTATGAGAAGGCCTTGGTTACCCATGTTCTACCAACTGCCTCCCTATTCCCACGCTTCTTCTCTCCTCCCAACACTCGGAGACGAACTGCTTGATGACACCCCTTGCCCCATTCTTCCCAATCTCTCCGATTAGCATATTAACCCTCTCCTTTGAGTCGCCCCCTAACCACATGTCCTTCATTCTCCCATCCCACTTCCCCATTATACTTCCCGTGAATCTTGTTCTTTTAGACTGGTATTTTGGGCGTTCTAGAAGAAAGTGTTCCAGGATCTCCACCACGCCCAAATTACACATCTGGCACTCCTTCTCACTGTTTTTCCCATTTTTCCCCTCAGCTCCAGGGACCGCGACCCCAGCTTGAACAACAGTGCCCCCCCCCCCCAAAGGTGCCATCAAGGCACTCTTCAAAACCAGGCTTCTCTTTATCACGCAGGCCACCCAAAGATATCTTTGATTTGAGCTCCTCTCGCCAATTACGGTTACAATCCTCCATGACCCTTTCTCTGACGATCTTTTTATCCTGGTTTGCCCCAACGTCCAGGTCCGAGATCTCCAATGAGTAGTTTTCTACTAGCTCCCTCACTTGGACAATCCACCCCGTCTTCATATTTGAGTTGAAAGTTCTCAGGAACATTACTTTACACCATCGGCTATCGGGGAGATTTTCCAAATAATTAAGATAACTGAGTTTCAATAGGTCTATCCTGTCCTTAGTTTAAACAATATTTATTAAAGAGTTTGATATGTATTCAATATTCAATAACAGTTAATGGAAGTAAACAAAATGTGAACAGCAAGCAATACAATTGTATACAAGTAGCGAGCAGACAAGTAACAGTTTGAGTGGGGATCCGACAGAAAGCTTATAGCTTATGTAAGTCGTCTCCCTGGTAGGTTAAAGATACTCCTGTAGGTGGTGTAATATCAGTCGAAGAACTCACACATCGTCGCATGGATGCCGAAAACACCTCGCCCCCCGTTGTGTTTTAATTAGGACGAGATTGATACAATTGTAGATTAAATTAAACCTAGAAAATTAGGCACACATACCCTCTCAGGCCAATGGCATCCAGAGACGGGGCGGCGAAGCGACCTCGGCCACCAGGCAACGATATGTGAGATTGTTTAAACTGAAAATGGAAATAAAAAAGATAGAATGAAGTTGCGGAAGTACGAAACACTGATAGAAGAATGAAGAAAATAATGGAGAAAAATTACAAGAGCCAGGTTGAATGCATGGTGCACTGACATACCCTGTCCTTGATCCTCATCCACCCAAGCTCACCAAAGACACAAAATGAAAAAATAATTAATTGGCGATTTTTGTGAATAGTGCTGGCCGGTTTTGGCCGTTACGTTGGATAAAGGGTTAATACTGAATGGAGGGAAAATACATAATTTGTCAAAAAACCTTCAAATACACCATGTTTCATGATCTTTGGAACATGTCGAACACCCGTGGATTAGAACGAGACGCTGTATTAAAGGATAGGAAGTAAGACCCCGCGTTCGTTTGAAATTCAGACGATCATGGACTACTCTGGCGATCATTAAATATGCAAACGAGAATGGCCGCGTGGGAATGGAAAACACAGATTTTGTTTAACAAGCCCATCACTGATTCTAACATTCATTTTCACGTTTCAATAAAGATATCAAAACTGTGCGGCAGGCAGAGTGAAATGGAGTGAAAAATAACTACTTCTATCGCTTCTGAACACACACAATTATCGCCTTGTGTCGGCAGTTTTACGGGTGGAGGAAGTGTGTTTGTCTGTGGTGTGCGTACCCGGAGAGAACCAACTTGGAGCGGCGAGCAATTGTCAGACTCACAACGCACTAACTTCGCATAAGCAGGGTTAGCATTGGTTGAAGACACGTGCACTATCGACGGGTAATGCGCCTTAGAATATAGCGCCACCGCAACCCCCCCCCCCCCCCCCTCTAAACGTGGGCAATCGTTATTAAGTGCCTTGCCCAAAGACGCAACGCAGTTTCCCAGGGAGAGGGGGGGGGGGGATCAAACAGTGGACCCTTCGGTTGGAAATCCAATACTGTAACCACCGCTCCCACCCTGTTAATAAAATGGCTACTTTGCGTTTAAGACTTATTTAGTTAACAGGAGTATTTTAATAACAGGGATTTGATCATTTTCCTGTATTCTGCAAACAAGTGTAATTTGTTTGAGCATTTAATCTATTATATCCTGTTTGACAGAGCTCTCGGAGCTCTGTCAAACAAGATATAATAGATTAAATGCCTGTACTGTATCTACGAGGCAAGATATGTCTACAAAAAACAAAGAGAATTCGGTGAATTCCAGGGTAATTTTTCAACATATTTTTTATTCAATTACGTTAAAGAACATTTGAAAATAATGCACTGAAGGTATGATAAATAATTTTGTGTTTGAAAATTATATTCAGTTAACAAGGTTATTCAATTAGGAGATATCAAATTAAGTGGACTCCACTGTAGTAACCGTTGTAGAAAAAGACTACGTGGTTTTGACACAATGTTGTATCGATCATGTCAAAACAAATCGATCTATCGCCGTCATCTTAAGCAGAAATCCAATCTAACTTTGGTCAAATTTCAGGTAATTTTCTCCAAAGTCCAGAAAGGAATAACTCCAATAAATTATATATCATTTTTTTGGGAATGAAACATAGATGTTATGGAAACTAATAGTTGCAATGGAACTGTTACCAGGTGGCAGAAAACACTGTCTGAAAGTCTGCTATGACAAAAGTAAGAGACCAGATTTTATACAAGAAAATACTTAAATTTACTGAATAATGTTAAATTCAACAATCTTTCTTGTACAGACTCGAGAAATCTTTTTCTCATTCTTGCAAGGAACGGACAGCAAGACTAATTGTAATTTCGGATGTCTAAATTCCACAAGACCTGCCATGTTTATCCTTTTATGAAGTTCACGAAGGATCAAATCTTCACAGGTCACAAGGACAAGTATGGAGTCACGAGAGAGTGCATCAGTGCAAAATGAAGAATTCCCTTGTGGCTTTTGTCAGGCTGCTGTGATCATCCCCACCCCCACCCCCACAATTCTGTAAAAAAAGATGAGAATGATACAGCAAAAAAGGGAAAACTACCGCACGTCACCATTTAGTATTATCTGGGCCATATCTGGTATTGCATGAGCAATGACAGCTGCCAAGAGTGTCATGTGAATGCTCAAGTACGGCCCAAACAACAAATACGACTTACCATACATACTGAATACTTACATCAATCGGCTTCGTTAAGTTAGAAAGCATGGTTTCTAATTCATTTGTGTACATGGTTTGGTATGCTTCATTTGTTTTGAAAATATCGCCCGTCAGTAGTTGCCGTTTGGGAAGGAATGACTGTTGTTTTCTCGTGAGATTTAAGAAAATTAATAACTGTCCATTTACCAATATTAATTTTATAGGCAGTGAATTACCGGCCTGGACAATATCGCAATTATGTTGGTTATTAAATTAATTTATCTAAAAACTTATGAGACGTTGTGGTCTAATTTTGATAATTCGTGTGATTTTGTCCACCAAGTGGCTTCATGCAATTTTTGTCAACAGACTGTCAAAACACATAGATTTCACTTTGCAATCTTATGGTGGTAATTGCAAGCAAAATCGACATTGATCTATCTTACACACAATGCGGTTGTGCGAGGAAGAAATTTAATTTGACGATGATACTAAATATCGCTATATTTGGTGAACAGTAAAATAACTTTCTGAAAATTCTCCTTGATATTGGTCTTCTTTTTCGATTAGCAGACTTTACCAATTCTTCTTTACGTTACAAATATAGTTCGTCTGCAGTCAAATTATTTTTTCGTAAATATACAATTGGGAGGACTGTAATGTATGTTGATGTGAATATATTTTTGTTTTCAAATATAATTTTCCTGTTTTATGTTTTGCTCATCGACAACAACCAAATAATTGGAGTTCAAATCGGTGGTGTATTATTAATCCCTTTCTGAAACTAGAGTAACTTTCTACAGTTTCCGAATTCACCATTGCTAATAAGGACTGTATCTCGCAACTATCACATTGTCAGTGGAATATTTTCCTATGAATGGTTGTGTGTTATAATTACACCGCCTCGCAGATTCAAATATCAATGAAATGTTTTTGCAGATTTCAGATCTCAGGAAATCAAATAGTTTCCCAACTTGGCCCAATAATCACGTAATGAAATGAAATGAAATGAAATTTATTTTGCAGTATACGTTTACATGAAGCATAATAAACAACTTGCAGAAATGTACAGAAATAAATGTAAAACTGCATGGAAACAGCATAGCCCTGGGGGCTGTCTTCCTGCCATTCCCATATTAAAAGATAATTAGTCCTGACATAAAATTGTAAACAATTTGCATCCTTACGGGATTCATGAGGGGAACTTGTAATACATAATTATTTAAACCCTAGCCCAGCGCAAACAGAACACTGTTTTCACAAGAAACGCTCTTAAATAGGATTTCCATTTATTTTCTTATCAGTCCTTTGACTTTCAATTCTAGCCATAGGGACAACGACATGGCACTCAGCGGAATGACTAAATGAGCTTACTCCAGTGATAAACCATGGGCCCTGTTCCAGAGGCAAGAACAGAAACGAATAATACCCGCACAGTGCGATCTTTCCGAACAGTGCAGGTCACACACGACTATTGCGCTAGGTAAGGGAATGGTCTAATCAGCAAAGCCTAGATTCTGGAGTGTTGAAATCTGAATGTGGAGATCCAGGCGAAATGGAAGTACAATCGGGGCAGGAAGGGTTATTACAAGAGACATCTGAATGGTATGAATTTAGAGCCTTATCTATTATTGCCTTCTTATGTTGGGATCTATTGAGACGCTGGACTGATGGTTCAATGTCATTCCAAATCCGCAGGAAAGAATGGAATGGGAGGTCGGCCGAGAAGCAAGTTCTGGGTTTTCGTGTGCGTATATCGCCAAACTGTCTAGTATTCATGCCAGATGGGTTTGTATAAATTTCAAATGTGTAATCGAAGGACTCGGGTAGTTTATTATTAAACCAATCATGCATGAACAGGAGACTGTGTAGTGTATAAAAGTCTCTGAATTTTAGTATACCACAGCTTTTAAAAAGGGGATCGGTGTGTGAAGTATAGGATCGTTTCGTTATCGCTCGAATAGCTTTTTTTGAAGACCAAGGATCCTATTTGTGGCTGCAGCGTGTCCCCTCACTTGTATCCCATAAATTAAATGACTTTGGATCAGAGAGAAGTACAATAATCGTAGAGCTACTCGGGGAAGTAATTTTTTAGCCCGATTTATGGCAAAAGTAGCCCTGACTATTTTCAAGCATACGGTGGAGATGTGTTGCTTGAATTTGAGATTTTCATCCATATGAATACCGAGAAACTTAAATGTCGATTCCTCTTGATGGTTACCCACTAGTGTAATATTCGTATTATTCAATGATATGCTCTTGCCTATCGCACTATACGGATCAGTTGGGGGTGGAATAACATGAATTTGGTTTTAGGAGCGTTTAGAGCCAATTTATGCGCAGAGCACCACTCACTTATGCTATATAACTCAGAGTTTGTATTTTCTATAAGAGTATCGACGTTATTGCTAGCTGCATGCGCTGTTGTGTCATCTTCGAACGACAAGACTTTTAACAAAGTCGATTTGCTGATGTCGTTGATATATAGTAGAAATAAAATGGGCCCGAAGATAGAACCCTGGGGTACACGGGAGGTGATCTCTCTACTGTCAGATACCTCGTAATGGAAAGAAACAGACTTCCAGTTTCTTTAGCATAATGTTATGGTTAATGCTATCGAAAGCTTTCGCAAAATCTAGGAAAAACGAAAGAGTGCAATCTTTCGTTGTATTATCGTTTGCTTCTGCAACATTATTTATTAGGTGAAGTATAGGATGTATGGTTATGATGCTTTTTAAACCCAAATTGATACTGGTATACAGTCTTTTGGTCATCTAAGAAACTGGATACGCGAGAATACATACATTTTTCAAGTACTTTTAAGAATACTAATGGGTCTGTAGTTATTGAATACATGGGGGTCGCCGGATTTGAAAATAGGTATAATTTTGGCTATCTTCATTTTACTTGGCACTATACCAGTAGAGAACGAGAGGTTAATTATGTGAGTTAGCGGATTAGCCACCTCGAAGATGATTTCTTTTAAAAGCTTAGTCGACAAGTTATCACCATCTTTAGTTGCCTTTCCGCGAATGCTATTAACACAGAGAATTACTTCCTGCACGTTTGTGGGCGATATGAAGAAAGATTCCGCATTGATATTGCCAATGTAGTCCGAGAAATGACGGTTTGGTGAAGGTATTTCGTCACTGATTGATTTACCTATGCCTGCAAAAAAGTTATTAAATCTATCGGCAATCAATCTAGGGTCGGTTAGTTCGTCGTCAGCACGAAAGGAAGACGGCAGTGTGGCTGTTTGTTCAGTTTTTCTGATTGCTTTACGCAAAATTTCCCGGTTTTTTTTAATGTTATTTTTATTTGACAGTAGGGTATCGGTGTAATAATCAGATTTACTTGTTCTTTTAAGACGGTTGAAAATCCGGCAATAGTCTTTGTATTCAGTGACGTTTCGGGGGGGGGGGGGGGGGTTGGAGATTTTATCTTTCTAGCATACAGTTTATTTTGGTTCAAAGACGATAGTAAGAGGCCATGTGTCATCCATGGTTCACGTTTTATGTACTTCTGTGGCGTTGATCTCACTTCCAGTGGGAACGCTCTGTCAAACAGACAATAGAATTTGCCGAGGAAAAGATCAAAAGCTCTATTCGGACATTCTATACTGAGAACGTCCGAAAAGTCGCATTCCGATAAAAGCTGCTTAAATTGATTAATATTTGTCCTTTTGAACATGCATTTCATGGTTTGAGTTGAGTGAACCGGGCGGCTGTTTTTGTTCTCGTAATAAAATGTTGCGAAGTGGTCGCTAACATCAGTAATTATAATTCCCGATTCGTATGGGTTAGGGTTGTTGCTGAATATATGATCGATTAGTGTTGCGGAAGTGTACGTTATTCTCGTTGGCCTTGTGATAGCTGGCATGAATCCTGCACTGAACAGAGAATCTATATAAGAGTTGGTCTTAGTGTGAGTGTTGAAATTTAGGAGATCAATATTAAAGTCGCCCATAAGATAAGCCCTTTTATTTTCGGCGTTTATTACACCCAACAGTCGAGATAATTCGGTTAGAAAAAGGTCGAGATCTGCTTTTGGTGCAGTAGTTGGTCAAGAGATAGAACCAATTATACATTTATTTTTGCCAGTGATTTCTATGAATAATGATTCAAAGACATGAGGTATAAAGGCTGAGAGATCACTGCGTATTTTGTAGGACAAATTATCTTTTACAAATAAACCAACACCACCTCTTCCGTCATCATTGTCGGGTCGTGTGTTACAAACAAGAGGGTGATAGCCTTCAAATTCGTGGCACAGAGCTTTGGGGTTAAATATTTCAGTCATACCTATTACGTCAAAAAAGTTTCTATCCGATTGTAGATAGCACAATAAATTATGGAGATTTTCGAAATTCACATTAAGACTACGGCAGTTTATATTGAAGAGGGAGAGAGATTTACTTTGGCCCGATATATTATCTTGGAATTGCTCGGGTGTATAGTACTTGCACAGTTTGTTATCCACAGCAAAAGGGTGATTCATGTCTTCGCTGTCTTCAGAGAGTGTACCAATGAATTTAGAGATAAAATGAAAAGTATCGTCATTCTGGATCTCATCAAGTGTAGGATTGTTTGCCATGTTGGTCAAACAGATCATCGAAAGCACATTTATGTTGGCCTTTTTAGAGGTATGAACAATCAATTTATGGATTAGACCAGGCATGGTTATTAATAAGAAAAAGTTGAATTGTACGTGGAAGAGAATTTTGATACAGATTCTGGAAAAAGCTCCTTCCTTTTCCGGGAAATGAAGTCAAAGAAATTGTACATTCGTGTGACTTCTAGGCTGAAACGAGTACAACATTTATATATATGTAAGAAGCTGGACTTTTCGTCCAGGTAGCTGGGGGGAAGATTATGGTTACAAGATTCAAATCATTCAGACACAAACACATAAGTATCATAAGTGGGGATTTTTGAAAAGACGCGATCCATCTCTACTATAACGCTGAATGTCATGTTGTCTGATGATTGCTTTCCAATTTCGTATAAAAAATTATAGTAAAGCGAAATTCACAAAGAGCATTAACTCAATTTGCGATAATTCACGATGACTATTAAACTTTAATCTTACCAAAATCAGCGTTAATACAAGGCTTTTTTATCAAATTTTATCAAAGTCCAATGTTCACTATTCGAATAATCATATGGACTTTCACTCAGTCATTGATATCCAAAGCCGCCTTCGGCATTTTGCAGAATGCAACTCTTGATACCAATAACTAAGTAAATGTCCATACTTTACAAAAAGATAAAAAAAAAGATATCAAATTTTGTTTAGATCCGAGTCTACTTTTCGTGAAGATTTCGCAGAACAGAACACAAAGGGCAATAACTCTATAATTTCGTTAGGTAATTGAAACGGACCAAGACACTGTTTGTGGAAAGTTGACTCCACAATAATTGGAGGCCGTATTCTGATTACTATTCTTCATGATATCGCATAATCAGGTTTTCGAACAGACGGACAGTTAGGGGATGGGGCTTCTTATTATGCTTCTTATATACCCAAAGTAATTTCGACCCAATTTCGGTAACTTCGGCCCACTATTTTCCCCGACTCAAGAACCCTCCCGCTGACATCCTTACCGATCGGTAATTTCGACCCAAAGCAATTTCCACCCTCTTATGACATTTAATTTTTATTTGTATCCATAGACAAATTTTTTAACAGAATATAAACGCTATAACATGAAAGATGAACTTAGCCAAGCCTAAATGTAAGTATTGTTATCTATTTAGCTGAAATCAATTAGAGGTGTGACTGTCCCCAATGGGCCTGTCTATACCCCCACCATGATTACTCAGACAAAGTTGTAGGCCTGAACTTTCAAGTCGCAAAGGGGCATAATTCTGACAAAAATAATCCGACCGGTACTATAATTCCATGTGCACAGGTTCCCATGGTGAAGAACATTCGTATCAAGTTTCGAGCAGATTGGTCCAGAAACGTCGGAGAAAATCTCCGGACAACATTTTGCTATTTCCAAGGGATGTAACCACGCAAACGTTTGTCGCATCGAAAATTCCTGTCCACATGCACATCTACACTTGATACTGATACATGAGACCAGGTTTCGTAAAAAAACAATCCAATAAAAATGTAGGAGGAGTTAAGTGCACAAGCGTTTGTGATAGAAATTTTGCTGTTTCCAAGGGCAGTAACCACACAAATTTCGTCGCATCGAACATTCATGGCCACATGCACATCTACCCTTGATGATCTGGTAGTCATTTACAACATCTGTTTATGTACTGACTTGATTGCAGTGACGGTTGCGATTCAGCAATAGAAATTTCTTCGAGTCGAGCTGGTACAATGAAGCTTGGCTGTGGAGCAGGTGACAGATCAGGAGCAAACTCGTTGAGAATTTGTTGTGGAAGGGTCATTTGGTCATCGTCGGTGTTTGCAGTACTATGGACCACAGCGAACTGGCCAACGTCATTCGTTCCTGTTTCTTCCCACGAGCCTGAGCTTACAAAGCTTTATATTTATCAAAAAGTCGTGAAAAATAGTGAGTTGAATTTACCGAATTGGGTCGATGTTACCCATAAAAAACAATTCTAGAAAATACAGTTGTAAATATTTTATGTCCTCCTCAAAGTTTGCTAAGCACCACGTACATCCAACTACCTGTTTTACGTTTTAGTTGAAATATTGTAATGAAAAGTGTATATATTTTTTATTTAATTATATCTTTAATGATTTATTTAAGTAAAGAAATTAAGATTTTATTTGTGTGTGACATTATGTTTTATCTTTTGAATACAGTAACCAGGGGAAATGGATATTTTTGGTAAAAGAGGAATTTTTTCAATATGCCAAAACGTTGACGGAGCGAACTGGTATGGCTTCAATATCGAGTATGAGACCAATTACTGTTAATTACAGCTTCACAACGCCTTCTCATGTGCCCAATCGGGTTCAGGGTGGTCCTTTGTGGGATGTTGTTCCATTCTTGGACCAGCATGGCACCAAGTTCCTGGACACTTCTTGCCTGCGACACTTCTTGCAAGCGGCAACTCATTCCAGACATGTTCGATTAGATTGAGGTCAGGGGACTTGCCGGCCAGTCCATAAGCTCAATCCCCTCCCTCTGTCGGTACTCCCCGACAGCATGGGCAACATGAGGATAGGCATTATCGTCCATCAGAATAAATCTATCACTCAGTGCACCTGCATACACTCTGACGTGGACATCCAGGATCTCATCAATATACCGTTGGGCGGTAAATGTACCACGTTCAAGGGCACAGAGCTCTGTTCGTCCATCCCAAATTATGCGCCCCGGACCATGATTGAAACTTCACCATAGCGGTCATGCTCAGCAATGTTGGCTGCATGAATCGCTCTCCTGGTCTTCTCCATACCCCCCTAGAACCTCTATCTGCGTTGTCTAGGCAGCACCTTGACTCATCTGTGAAAAGGACAGGTCGCCAATCTTCTCTAGTCCATCCAACGTGGTCCATGGCCCATTCATTTCGTGCCTGCTGGTGGTTATGGGACAGCGGAATGCGCATACATGGTCTTCTCGATCGGAGACCACCTTCGTGCAACATTGCCCGGATAGTCTGCGTCAAAACATTTACCCCAGATGCATTCTGGAGGTCACGTAGAAGCTGGGTTGCTGTGGCAAAGCGGTTCCTATGGGCCTGAATGATCAAAAACCGGTCTTCAGCTGCATATGTTACCCTGTCTCTGCCACTCCCATGTCGTCTTACTGGTGTGCCATACTGCTGGAATCTTGACCAGGCTCTGGTGATCACCATATGGTGCACACCAAGGGCTTCACCAACCTGACGATAGGTATCCCCTTGCTCCACCATCCCTACAGCCCGCCACTTTTCTGCTTTAGACAAATGCCTTCTTACATTTGCATTTTCCATATTCAGTCATTAAATCAAAAGAGTTTGTGTTGAAATGAAGATTGAATTCCGTACACATGTCATGTACATGTAGACAGTACACGAAAACATTATGAAAATCAAGGGGTACATGCTTTTCATGACTGTCACCAAAAGACTGCCTGTCAAGAGAGCTAATGTAAACACTTGGGACCATCTCAATACATTCCTCAATCATATCCACTCAAAGCAAATTTCACAATGATGTGTCAAATATTTGGTGCTTAGCAAACTTTGAGTAGTATAGTATTGGCTCCTGGTCGCATATTACCCTGGACTGGAACTATCACAGACGGGGCAAATCAGGTTTACACTCCAACAATCATTCCGATGGCCCTGGACTTCCAAACAGTCAGTCCATTTGAGCTAATCACTAGTCCAGGACAGTGTTCACGATAGACAGAAACTGTCTGAGAGACATCCGCGTGAAATTTGATTCCAAATAGAACCAAAAGCGTCGGAGAACCCAAACAAATGTCTTCATGTGATCTAGAACAATACAGAGTTGCCCATCTTGTTTATATGAAAAAAATGCCGTTGTCGCGCAATTAACGCATGTGTGGTGGAACCAGGCCTGAAAAGAAGCAGTCTGACATTTGCATAATGAGGTCCCCAGAGGGTTATTTTGATGATGCTATCCCATACAGTGGGCCAATTTATCCTCTGGGCACCTCATTCTGTTTAGTTTTGAGGCACTGATTCAGACTGAGGTTCACAGAGGGTAAATTTAGTGATGCTACCCTGCTGTGCAGGGTAGTATAACTAAATTCACCCTCTGGGGACCTCATATTGCAGATGGCAGTCTACTTATTTTCTGGCTTGTGTGGAGCAAATGAAAACGTGTTTCTGGCGTTCCTGTGTCGCCTGTCAACTTGTCACGCCTTTTTGTTTTACAATTTATATAATATCCAGAGGCCTTACAAGTCAAAATGTGAAAGGCTGAAGAAACAAAACATGCGTATGTTTTGTTCCATTAACCAAATTTGGTTCCCCTACCAGGATAAACTGAAGAAACAGAAGCATATTAGTCCAGTGAAAATACGACTAAAGGCGACTAAGCTAGAACAAAATTATTCAGCATGGGTTTTAACTTTTTTTCGAATCTACGAACCTTCCCAACAACAGAGAGAAAACCAAGCTCGAACTCGCGCGTGTTTAAAAAAAAAATCAAGATAGCGTCTAAAATGGCCGCCGATTGTGCAAAATTGACCAAGTCGTTTTGATGCCATCATGCATTCATGAATCGTTACAACATGTGCTCCATTACAATGGATGTATGTTCTACAATAACCAGAAATACATTTGACATTGGAATTGTTCATTTTAATTCAGGATGGCTGACAAAACGGCGGCAAAAATTCGAAAAACCATATTTTTTTATTATAATTTGTGTGTATGTTTTCCCACAATTACAAATTTTATAAGGTTCGCGTAGACTGCAAATGAACCAAAAGAGGTCAATCCGCTATGACGTTGTGCTAGCGAAATGACTTCTTTGAGGCTGAGATGACTGCTCAATCTGTATATTCATACTGTGGTTTACATCAAACGGACACACGCACCAAATCTCACTTTATATTCAACAATGGCATAAGAAGGTCGCGCAAGACCAAATATTGTGAGATTCTAGAAATGAACAGCAGATTGCAAATAACTTCCATGCATGTTACAATAATAGGAATCAGATGTCAACATATCAATATGTCATCTGCTCAGAATATGAAACCAGAAACTTAGCATAACAATGTCAAAATGACCAGCTTAGAAATACATCCTCCAATCGTTGGGATCATTAGGGCGGATGGATATAGAAAACATTATAGACTACATTCTAAGCTGCCACCACACCCCACCAATGTTTTTGGGTGCATCAGGGCACACTCTGTTTACAGATACCTCACATCGCTAACCCAGAGAACGGAGATATTTCTCTCTAAAGAAAATCACAAATAGGATAAAACACAACAGACAAATCCAAACTTTCAATCTCGTCTATTTTTGGCTGTTGCGTATTGTCACAGCTCGTAGCCCTACACGACCCAGACATCGTTGTACATTTATGCAGTTACATTGTGCAATCTTCCGAAGACTTTTGGGTTCTGGGGGTTTGTTTGTTTTCAAAATGCAGAACGTTTTCCTTCATAGGCCATCCCAGTCTGTGGCTATCAGGGAATCTACACTTCTCTGTTGACATATTTGGGGGTATGTCATCATGCTATGATATTGAGCAGAGCTCTTAGTTGGTAGGAGTATATTGGGGTCGACAGCAGACGCCGGTTTGGATACATTGTATGTGAAGATGGATCCACGCAAACTGTCCAAGTTACCAGTCGCCACACCTTTATATAGAGAAATGAACGCAGACTCGCCAGCTGAGATTATTTCATCTTTATTCACATCACAGGGGCGTTGAAAAAGATCAACACAGGCCCAGCGATATCAGAAGACCCATTCGAATAATTAGTGATAGAAATATTACAAAGTTTGAGGAAACTTTGAATAGTCGTTCGTTTGACACAATGTACGGCTGTCTCTCTGCGGATCAAACATATGATAAATCTATAGATGAGTATTTACAACCATTCCAACAGACCTTCCGCTCGTATATCCTACACGAAAAACGAAATATATCAAAACAGATCCCTGGATGACAAGTGGCTTATATCAGTGTCGTATTAACCCATGGCTGGGCCACTAGGCTTTTAAGTACTACGGCCTCGGGGCCCCTCCGGTACTCCAGTCTTTCACCACACTACAGCAGACAGCCTGGCCCTGGTACAGTAGACACTATGCCGCAGTACATAGCCCTATATTCATTTTAGGGTCTCCTGAAGACTTTTACTCACAACTTGACATATTATTTAAATAAGCATTAAAATGATGTACTGTATATAAATATATATATATAGTATAATTATGAGAGTATATATATAGATAAATATGGAAAATACATACATGTATACGTGTATTGATACGGCAAAGAGTGCAAAGTGCCTTTAGCCATTGGAGCCCTAAGGCACCAGTAAAAAAAAAATGGCGGGTCCCCTGTCCCTACTGGCCTCTAGGCTTCAGCTTCAGCCTTGTGAATAATATGGTCCTGGCTTATTTAATTTATCAATAACTAAAAACGCACTTCTGGCTAAGAAAAACTATCGCATCCAACAAATTCTATAGTTAAATATAAAGCTTATTGTAAAATATTCAACGAAATGAAGAGGAAAAGCAAAAATATTTACTGTCGAACAATACTTGCAGAAGGTAAAAAATAATATGAATCATACGTGGGCTATTTCAAAGGATACACTAAAATGCCCAGAACTTCACAAAATCTACCCAAGAAAATGAGATATAAAAAATAATACCCTATCCGATCCAGGTAAAATAACAGTCATTTCACAATTACTTTTCTGAAATAGGCACAAACACCGCTAACGGGGTAAAATAAATTGCGGTCGTAGAGCCACTTGATTACATGGACCAATATAATCAGAAAAGTTTGTTTTCTTAATAGAAACATCCCCAGCAGAATTATCATCCAGTTGCTCAAAGCTTTCAAACAAAAACTGCGTCGACTTCTCTAACATATCAATGAAAAAAAACTATCGACAAAACAGAACATGGTCATATATCATAAATTTATCCTTCAAACAAGGTATTGCACCAATTAAAATAAAAATATCCAGAGCTGTACCTTTTTACAAAAACGGAGCCCAAGAAAACCTTGAAAACTATAGGCCAATACGTATCTCACAATCATTCTCAAAAATTATAGAAAAATTTATGTATAAACTACTGTCAGCATTTCTCACCAGGTTCAACATCCTTCATAAAAATCAATTTGGCTTTACAGAAAATCACTCTACAACACACCCTTCACTGCATCTATTAGATCACATGACTGAAAATAACGATAAAAAGACACGGGACACGGGACTCTGTTATAGGCATATTTATTGACCCGTCTAAAGCGTTCGACACTATAAGTCACGACATACTATTTCACAAACTTGATCACTATGGCATTAGGGGGAATAACCAAAAATGGTTCAAAAGTTGGAAGTCAACAATATTAAATCGAGGGCAAGAAATAAAGCATGTGTAATATCAATTGTGGGGTTTCTCAGGGGTTTATTTTCAAGCCGATACATTTTCTTATTTTCACGAATGATATGCTTAACACTACGGCTTTGAACGCACTTTTATATGCAGATGATACAACCCTTCATACATCCGGTCAAAAATTAAGGAAGTTGAGGAAAAGGTGAATTCTGTGCTAACAAAAAATTATCTCCTGTGTTGTTGCAATAAACTGGCAATAAATATAACAAAAAGTAAATATGTGTTATTTCATCCAAAAACAATGGCCGCAATGGAATAATATCAAAGTATTATTAGATGAGAAAACTCCTAACGCGCGTAGGCAATGGTATGTCAGAAAAATCATAGAAGTTCATAAGTGTCGTTATAGATAAAAATCGCACATTCAAAAAACTATCACACATCAATGATAAGTCGAAAATTGACCAACACCGTATATATGATCAACAAGGTGAAAAGAATACTACCAAAAGATTGCCTAAGAACGTTATATTTCTCTATTTTCACAGTCTTCTATCCCAAGAGTAGCTAGTTTGGTGGCATGTAGACCATGGCAACGCTATTTTCAAAAAACAGAAACACGTCATAAGAATTCTATCAAACAAAAGCTACGGGAGTCACACGGGAGTCACACGGAACCCATCTTTCAAACTGAGAAGGTACTGAAATATCAGTACCTGTATCGACTACAAGCGACATCATTCATCTTTAACTGGAAGAGCAGAAACCCACTCGAGCCATTCAATAAAATCCTTGAATACACAGCTGCAACGAATACCCGGCTTGCTGGAAATCTAAACGTATCTTCACTAACAACGGAATTTTCCCCTGTTCTTCCAACGCTTTTTTCCAACCGTCTGGAATTCATTAGATGAGATGATCAAAAATCTCAAATTTAAAACCGCTTTAAAAAAGAATTAATCAAAAGGTACCTCTCAAAATAGTTGAATGTTGTAAAATCCAAAAACCAATTATGTCCCGACCAGTTGAAAAACACGGTCCAATATGAGACCCCCACCCCCTTCATTCCACTTTATGTCCTAAGTTTTATCATACACTGAGGTGGCATTTGCTCTTCACCTGCTCTTTCTGTAACCCTTTGGAATGAGTGTTCGGCTTCCTGTCCAAGCGAAGCAGAATCAAACAACACCAAGATCTTTTAGTCGTGCCTTTTAAATAGTTAGTGGGTTATATTCACTTTCCAGTTTTATTGTTGTTACTGTTACACTTACCCTAAACACAACTTACAGTAAACAAAACAAATCTAGTAGAAAGTGAAATAATATGTGCAAAAATGAAGATGAAAAACAGACTTGTCGTACTTGGGGATGTATATTTAGCACTTGATGGGAGCAAGCCTGAGTAGAATGATGGAATATATACGACACTTTGATCCAATGTTACAGAATTGGAAAATAAGGGGTTCCATTTTGTATTAACGAGAGATTTTAATGGACACATTGAAGACGAAGAGGAGAGTATAGTGTGTGGAGAGAAGAAAATCAATGTTAATGGGAGGAAACTATTATAGTTTACAAATGAACCGTGCCTAAAGATTTTAAATAGGGATGCAAAGTGGGAGGGTAAATGGACGTGGGAAAGGAACAATAGAAATACAATAATCGACTAGCCCAGAGCTAGGGAGGGGAGGGGTGGGGGTCATAGGAATGGAAATAGACGACGAAGGAAATTCTGAGTTAAATAGTGATCATAACCTGATAACAGTACGGGTTAAGAGAAATAGAATAGCAAACAAAGGGCAGTCTTTAAGGACATTTGGAAACAGGGAAAAGAAGCACTCTGGGGGCACTTTGGGGAGAATGTAAACTCAAAGTTAGAAAATGGGTCTACTGGAGATAACGTTCAGGTGGGGGCAGTTTAAAGGTTGCTGGGAGGGAAATCATAAGGAGAATCAGAGTGACGACAAATGAATTAGAATATGGAGTAAACAATGTTCTCAAACACCTAAGAAAAGAGAGAAAGAAAAAATGCACTGCGTTTAGAAGGTGTAGAAAACTCGATGGGGTAAATAATACAGCCACTAAGAGTGCCAAAGAAGTGTATGAGAGGCAGAACAAAGGTTTACATAATCAAGGACAAAAATAGGAAAGTGAGGAATAGTAATCTCATTAAAGCAATAAGAAAAACAAAGGAGTCAAGATCCAATATATACTGGAAATGGATAAATAAAACTAACAAAGGCAATACAGAGTATAAAAGTGGATAGGAAAGTACTGATGACCGTGATTGTATAGCAGTAGAAATGATCAAGAGGGCAAATGGCAGAAGGTGGGGAAGCGTCCCTCCTGAATCCATGATGGAGAGTGCAGAAAATTTATCTGACTTTTGTATGCAAGAAAATTGGAGTGGTGTGAGTACGAAATGCAGTCACTGCGTTAAAGAATGACAAAGCACCAGGCACTGATGAAATTACCAAGTTTTATAAAGAAGAGGGGATCCATTATATGAGCATCTAACTGCACTATTAATACGGCAATCACAAAGCAAGAGGTCCTGACAGAGTGGCAGGAAAGCAGAGTAACATTTATACACAAAAAAGGAGAAATTGTTAAGATAGTTACCGAGGGATATTTGTTAATAGCAATATTGGGAAGGTATTCTGCAAGGCCCGTGCAAACTGTGGAAGAAAGAGGACTCCTGTGGAAAATCCAGAATGCATTTCAGAAATGGAGACGAGTCACCGAACCCTTGTTTACATTATCATAACTTCGTAAAAGCATATAACAGAGTATAGAGGGAACGAATGTGACAGAAATGTGAGGACCTTGGATTCGGGAGGAAGTTTTGTTGGAATCATGAAAGCACTGTACAAAGATGTGCAGAGTGTACTTAACCCGGGAAACATCACAACAAAGAGGGTCCCATTGGAGATAGGCCTTAAGCAGGGGCGGATCTTGTCATAATTCTGTTTACATTATACATAAAAGATTTAGGAGAATAGTTGATTGCAAGCGCAGAGAGGGTAAAAGTCAGAGAGACAAAATTCTCAGTGCTTTTCTTTGCCGATGACATGGTTTTAGTACCCGAAAGTGATGATGGACTACAAAAACTGTTAATCTTAATAGGAAAGTACGGAGATATATGGCGACCTAAACTTAACGAAAACAAAAGCATGATAATACATTTGAGCCGTAGGGTAGATGAGTCGAAGGTGGAGAGTGGGTAAATTCTCCATTGGTGAAGAAGAAAGCAAGGATATAACAGTGGAAGAAACGGGCGAATTTGATTACTTGGGATAACGCTATGAGTTACAGGTAGAGGCATATACAGAAAACACACTGATAAACTTAACCCTCTGAACTCTAGTGGTATCTTCCATGCCAGTTCAATAGCAGCAATAAGAAGAGTCCGTATTCATCATTTGGGGTAGCCTCGGGGCTGCACGTTGAAAGTAGTGATTGAAAATACTGACTGGCCTTCCCCACACACTTACTGAACAAGTGTCGTATATAATGTGTTATGACGTATCATGTTCCTGGTCGGAAAAAGGCCACTCGGGTTCAAAGGATTAGGTCAAAAGGGAAAAGTATACTGCAGTGGGAGTAAGTCTCTGCTCTATTTTGAAACTCACTAGACACACTTCTAGAAAGACGCCGCAAACACAAATTAGTACAGTCCTTCAAAATGTATCACCACGTAACTCCCCCATATATTGCTAACAATGTACCACCGCTTATCTCGTCGACTAACCAATGACACAAACTTCGATCTTATCACAACCATAGAGTTAAGTTTTGTCGCACATGTACCACTGCTCATTCATTCCCAACGCTACCAACCAACGAAGTAGCCTACCCTTGTCTATCCTAGAGAATTTTCCTCTAAGTACTTAAAAAATGTTCTCAACAATGGCAACCTTCGTGCGCCGCTATTTTATAGCGGCAACGAATCAGGTGTAGCCCAGATACATCATTGTAAATTGCGATTGCGTTGTTGTAACCTAAACGCCCACTTATATAATAAACAGTTATCACCTCCCCCTTGTGCCAATGTGAATTGGGCAAAACACCTGAACATTTTCTCTTAACCTGCCCAGTCTCTGCAAATTTCCGCAGTGATTTTATCAATGCCCTGCCTTTCACTCTAGATCTTTCAATGTTACTGACTGGTTCAGATTTATTGAACAACGTCGAGAATCGTCTTAATTTTGAAGTTGTACAAAATTTCATTATGTTAAGTGGACGTTTCGTGCTGGTAGCGCTTTTCAGAACCTATTCTTATTCAATCCACTAGAACCAACGTGATCTTAAACATGTTCTTATAACTTAGCAAGTTGGTCATATGCTTCTCCCTGCATCATGCACATACTGGTTAATGTCCAGCACGACGTCATGATGAACTTACATTCTGTCTTTGAGTTGGCTTATTATTACCCCCCCCCCCCCCCCCCCACACACACACACAGACACAGACACTTTCGTTTCTTTTCTTCTTACTGTTTCACTTTTACTCCTTCATCTATCATCTCTCGGGGTATAGGACATCCCCCAATATCTAGCTAGTGTGGGAAACAAAGATTTGATACAAATACTCAAAGAAGAGCATAGTAATCTTCCCTCATGCTTTCTCATTCGAATCTTATTTCAGAATCTCGGTCATGAGATATGTAAAGTTTATACAAAACATAGACGACCCCGCACCAAGCCTCGCCTCGCCATAGTAATTCTTCCCTCATGCTTTCTCATTCGAATCTTATTTCAGAATCTCGGTCATGAGATATGTAAAGTTTATACAAAACATAAACGACCCCGCACCAAGCCTCGCCTCACATCACAACTTCCCTAACACTTGGTGGTAAGAAACCCAACATCGTACACCACCTGTATCCATACTAAGCGGGGGTTGCATTCTACGTCAAACACCCTGTCTCTTTTTCTTTAAATTAGTTTAAATAGTTTCTTATGACAAATTAAATTGACCCATATCTACAATTAACTTGTGCTTAAATATTATTTTTCTTGGGAGACTATTCACAAAAGCTCCACGCTTTCTGTCGAATCCCGTATTGACAAGTCTTTTCTCTTTGTTATTTTGTGTACTATTAGTTTAGCTTTCGCTTTGTTTCATCTTCTTTCTTTCCGATCATGATGTGTATATATATCAAGTTTTTTTCATTGAAATAAACCAGTGTTTAAACTAAACTGAAGTAGGGCTGGATGGTATGTCGATAAACTGATACATATCGGTATTCAAACCAGTATCAGTTGAATACCGATGTAATGACAAAAATATCGGTTTATCATCATTATTTATTTAGGCTACCCAGAATTTAATTCTCAAGATGTCTCCAGTTTTTTTAAACTGCAATCCCGAATGAATAATATTATCTATTTACCTAACGAATCGTCTGCATCCACTTGGGTAATATATAAATTGAGCAGTTGAAAAAATATTATTTTTAAAAAATTCAACAAAATCATATCCAATGAGGGATTACATGATATGGTTTTGTTTAATGTTTTGGAAAAATTCGATAAACTAATATTTAAAAGAATAAACTTTGATATTGTCTGCATTGGGTAAAGCTTTATTCTAAATGCGCCATCAAGGTATGATGATTAGTTCCGTCTGTGATAGTGCTTGTCCCGATTATGGTTCGTATGTTCAGATATCTGAAGAGTCTTTCGATGTACCGGTACACCGTGGTATTTGTTTTTAACACCGATACCAGTATTCCATTTCAAATACCGTGCAGCCCTGAACTGAAGAACCAGTTTTGGTTCCTGGAAGAACCAAAGTTTCTCTGAATGGACCTGTTGTTGCACTTAGATGACAACAGATTAATCAACTAATTGGTTTAACGGACCACGATTCTTTACATTTTAATTTGATAAATCCTTCATGTCACTCGCGACTGTATGAAGTAAAGTGCAGTCTTTACTCTGCAGTAAAGTTGATAATACACAATGTTTTATTGAAGAAAAACAATGCCTCATAACCACTCACTGGTAATTAACGTTGAAAGTTTGTCAAAACACAATTTCCAACACTTTATTGACAAATGAAGTAATAATTTTTGTTTGTTTGTTTCGTCATCGATCATGGTCTTCACTGCCGCAACAACTTTCCTCCACAAGTGAAAAGAAGTTTCTGGTGACAAATCAAATGCTTTAGTTTAATTGCCAAGACTGGCACCCAACAACGTGAAAAATGATCGAGGGGCCTGAATTACCAAATTAATGGAAATGGTAGACTGTCTGCAGGTTGCTTCGTCTCTTTTAGCGCCGTTTCGCACAAATGTGCGCCATAACAAAACCCTTGTTGCCTCAGAAAATTGTATGAAACCCATCAAACCCTTTTTGGACTCAGGATTGGCCAACTTGGGTACATCGCATGCATAATAATAATAATAATAATAATAATAATAATAATAATTATAATGAATGAATGAATGAATGAATGAATGAATGAATGAATGAATGAAAGTATTCAATCTCTCATGTGCTGTCTGAATGAAATAAAAAATAAGAATGAACTGAAAAATCCTAGCTGTATTACATAATGGATTTCTATGACAGTTATATAATAGATGGATGACTTGTATTTTTTTACCTTCTAACAAAAACTCAAAAGAGAAAATAAAAAAGTATCATGGAAAAAATACCTTTGGAGTTTTGTTTTGACACCTGATTTTTTTTATTCCTACACATTCATTTTAAATATTGTCTATTGCTTGCTAAATTTTCTTGGGAATGTCTTGGATGAAATTTAATAGTAAGAAACTGCCTCTAAATCATATACTTTTGCAAGATGATCTAAAGCAAATATACGGTGCATTCCACACACAGCACTAAGATCACTTTGTAGTCTCATTGTATTTATTTGTCAGCCGTTGATTTGTCACATTTCTCAGTTGAGAGGGCCTTGATTACCCATGCGCTCCCAACTACCTCCATATCAACACTCCTCTTCTTTCCTCCCAATACTTGGAGACGATGACATCCCATACCCCATTCTCTCCAACCCCACCCCAATAAGCATACTATTCCTCTCCTTTATGTCACCCACTAACCACATGTCCTTCATTCTCCCAACTCACTTCCCCTTAATACTCCCAGTGGACCTTATTCTATTAGACTGGTATTTTAGACATTCTAATAAATAAGTGTTCCAGAGTCTCCTCTATGCCTAAAATACTCTTTTCGTACTCCTTTTCGCTGTCGTTCCCAATTTTCCAGTGACCGTGACCTCAGTAGTAAGGGAAGGGACATGGGGGAACTTCTCAAAATATTTTAACACTGAAATTCCCATAGACGACCATGGATACACTCTGGCGAATTGGCCAGAGTGCATCAAGGGTCGTCTATGGGAATTTCAGTGTTAACAAAGCTTGCTCAATTACCTTCGCCTCTTAACCCTGTTTTTCCCGTAACACTGCATTCGCCAGAGTGCCTCCGAGGTCGTCTATGGGTTTTTCAGTGTTAAAACAGTTTGCCAGAGTGTTATCGCCTCTTAAGACTGATTTCCCCATAAACAACCCTGGGGGCACTCTAGCGAATTGCTGGCGGATATTGCCCCCAGGGTAGTCTATGTGAATTTCAGTGTTAAATGTAGGGGATAAATTTTACATCATATTGGTTTTAGGATATCTTGTTTCTACTTCTCTGCTTTTTAGAAAGGCTAAGAAGAAAAAATAAAATGAAAAAACTTAATGGTAAACATTGTTGCCAAACTCTTTTAAGTTTTTTCAAAATATTAAATTTGATAGAGATACCTAGCACTTGCAGTAAAATGAGAAGTGACTCTTGAAACTATTTTATGCCAGGCTGTTTTAGAGTATTTTGTTTCTATTTCTCGGCTTTTTAGAGAAGCCCAGAAGGGGAAACCAAAATAAAAAAAAAACTTGATGGCACGCATTGTGGTCGACCTTTCTGTGACAGTTGTTTTAGGTGGAAAATATTTATGATTATATGATTATCTAGCAGCATTTCACATTTTGAAAAGAGTTTCTTTTCCAAAATATTAAATCTAGTAGAGATGCATACAATATTATCCTATCACTCACAGTAAAAAGGAGAAGTGAGTCTTAACTCTATTTTTACTGATGGGACGTGCGGGAGGCGGTGATAAAAAAGGGATTATAGGACTAGCCTAACAATTCGACAAAACTGTCAGAGAAGTTTTAACAAATAACAAAATTTATTTAAAACTAATTCAGTGTATTGCAATGAACTGAACATATGTACATCGAGATCTGAGTTTACCTATCTGAAAAACCTATTTGATCGAGATGTTTGAAAAACTGAATGAAAGTATTCGGTCTCTCATTTACTGTCTAAATGGAAATAAAATAGAAGAACGAACTAAAAATTCTAGTTGTGTTACACAACGGATTTCTATGACATTTTACTATCTAATAAAAATGAAAGGAAAAATAAAAAAGTATAATTGAAAAATACCTTTGGAGTTTTGTTTTGACACCTGTTTTTTTTATTCCTACACAGTCATTTTAAATAGTGTCTATAGTTTAGCTCAAACAAATGAAGAACATCTCTGTCGTTTTCTTGGAAATATCTTGGATAAAAGTTGATAGTAAGAATTGTTTCTAAATCATATCCTTTTGCAAGATGATCTAGAGCAAATATACAGTACATTCCACACATAGCATTAAAATCACTCTGTAGTCTCCTTGTATTTATTGTCCAGGAATCTGCGGTCCATCCATTGGTGTTATTGAGTGTACCACACCATTGTTTCAACGAAATAAACTTGTCCCACACATAATTTATTTATTATTTAGTTGTCCTTTATATTATCTAGGTTTTTTGCCGATAATACTTCAAGAATCCAAACACTAAATAATCTATCAACGATACAACTTGACTTTGTTGAATACATGCGCAGGGTTTATCAATGGTTATTGGAGTAAATATTTCGTTGGGATCTTAATTATCGTGTGTCTATGTTTAGGTTTTCGTTTTGGTAACAAGTCTTTTGAACACACTTTTCCATTTAAGGATGATAACCTTTCAGAACTGTCAAGTATATGTTGTAATTGTATGGTTTCCATCTTCTTAGTCCCGAAAAGCGCTGGCACAGAGCCGTTAATTAAGATATGCTGTATAATATGACCAGTCTCTTTTTACTAAATCTACCCACTTTTGAATGTGTTTATGGCAGTCTATTTCAAAGTCTATACCAGCACAATATTGTAATAAGTTCATTCTTCTTTCTTTCTTTTGTAGATTATATGATATAGTCACTGGACACAGTTTCTGTAAATATTCTGCAATATACATATCTATCAATGTTCTTGTGTGTTATTGACATTCTTCACAGATAATTTTCATTTCTGTTTAATGGATTTTGTCAGTTCTATCTCCACACATTCATGAAATAATGTTTGTATTTTTTCGTCATACATCTTGCAATGTTCACAGTGACTTATTTTTTAATAGTCAAAGATCACTTCTCTAAATCTGTTGATTGCTATCTCACTATCAAATTCTGCATAGACAACAACGCTGATAAACTCTTGAAGAGCTTGATCAAACTGAAGTTTGATTCGTAGAGTTCCAGATTTTATAGGATGAGCCAATGGTCCATTCATACACTGATCACGTGTCAAATCAATTCCCCAAAGAGTCTGATTCTGTCCAAAATACCCCATGGCTTCAGAAGGGAAAGATATGTATTTAGATAAAGTCCACCTTCGAAATTTGGTTCAAAGGGACGTGATTTAATGGAATGTTAATCTACTGTTACTTCCAACTTATTCAAACTGAAAGATGGAAATTAAATGGAGTTGTGCCAATATCTCCATTTATGACTCTATTAGATATAAGTCAAAAATAATTTTATCATTGTCTCTTTATGAAACAGATATTCTTCTAATTTTGAATGAAGATCATTTCTAGCAGTAAATGTTTTAATTTCTACTTATAGGCATTTTGGAATTGAATGATCTATTTGTGCATTAAATTCAGTTGCAAATTTTGGAATCAAATCTAATGATTGTATTTTAAAAATAGCCTTTTGAATTTCAATTTTTCCATGTTCACCACCAATCAGACAAAATTTAGATGGAGTATGATGCAATTTAATTCTCACCTCAACTCCATTTGGTAAATATTTTTCTTTCACAAATAGATCTAAGTGCAATTTTCCTCTTAACTGTACATATTTACTAGCAGCAATTAGTTTTGTACGTTCAGTCAAACCTTTGTTAGATGATCTTTTTGTACTTTCCGTGTGTGTGTGCTACATTTCACTTGCAGCAATTGTGATTTTTCAGATCTTTTGAAAAAAAATTCTCCAAAAATCCTTGATAAGGATATAGATCTGTACTAGTTGTGATCAGATTGCCATTCAATGTGACATCAATTTTGTTAAACATACTATGAAAAAATGATTTATGGGAGCAGTTTATGTATATGGAGCTAAAACACTCCCATCTCGTTTCGTAATTTTAAATTGACCTTCAAGTGTATATGCTGCAAGATCTAACCACTTGGTTGTTTGTCTTGGAATTTACTATTGGTGAAGAATTGTTTGAAGATGCTATTGGAAATTGTTCAATTTCCAATATTTTCTATACCACTTGATGTCGCTGAAACATTATCTGGATCAAAACTACTTCCAAACTGTTTGCATGATCTGTGTAACATCATCATTTAGTCAGATATATCAGGTGATCTTGAATTTCATTTTATAGGAACTCTATACATCTTTCCTGTTTGAGAATTGTTTTAGAATAACTTACTGCTTTTCGTTTTGATCTTTTTATTCCTAAAGCAGATTCACCCACTGATTTCAAAAGAGTGAATAAAATTTCTTTGGGTGCTTTACATTTTCCTAAAAGTTTTTTGCCATCTGTATACCATATTTCAAACCTTCACGTTTTAAAGTTTGAAATGCATTTTTGGTATGGGTTTTACAAATGGTACAGCTATTCTCAATGCTGTATGGAAAATAGAACCTAACATCCATACCCATGTTGACATGGTATACCTTGATATACAAGCATAATATTTTTATAAATATAATTTGTTCCACTCTCTAAAATGCAACTTTACCACAGTCTTACCACTGACAAACTGAATAGGTTTACCAGGGTTTCCATTTATATTTATACTAATCTGATCAAAGTAAGATTTTGATACTGGTACATAATGTACATTACCAAATTCTTTTTGAATGTGTTGACATTCTTCTCGGGATTCAGTTTGTATTACTCTTGAAATAGGTGCTTCACTGTCACATATAAATGTATAATCTGCAATATCTAAACAAATAAAAATTTGATTGAAATCAGTATTTAAATCCACGTTATATTTAAATGCATCTCTTGATGTGTCAGGAAAAATGGCAGGAAAAATATTTTTACATCCCATTTTTTTAAATAAACTTAGTGACATTTCAATACCCACTTCACTAAAACTATTTCCTTCTATTTTTACAAGGGATAGCTGACCTAAATACCATTTCAATACCGACTTTACTAATACTATTACCTTCTATTTTTACACGGGATTATCGACATGAATACCCAAGATGAAATAATACATCAAATGTTTTAAATATATCTCGAAGTTTTTCATGAATTTCTGATTCCATTGCCTCTATGACATAACCGCCATATATATATAATATAATAATAACACTTTGGCCAGCCGCTGATTTGTCGCGGTTCTCGGACGAGAAGGCCATGGTTACCTCTGAACTCCCAACTGCCTCCCTATTTCCACGCTTCTCCTCTCCTCCCAAAACTCGGAGACGAACTGCTTGGTGACATCCCTTGCCCCATTCTTCCCAATCTCTCCGATTAGCATATTAACCCTCTCCTTTGAGTCTCCCCTAACCACATGTCCTTCATTCTCCCATCCCACTTCCCCATTATACTCCCAGTGAATCTCATTCTTTTAGACTGATACTTTGGGCATTCTCGAAGAAAGTGTTCCAGGGTCTCCACCATGCCCAAGTTACACATCTGGCACTCCCTTTCACCGTCTTTCCCAATTTTTCCCCTCAGCTCCAGGGATCGCGACCTCAGCTTGAACAACAGTGACCCCCCAAAGGTGCCATCAAGGTACTCTTCAAAACCTGGCCTCTCTTTATCACGCAGGCCACCTAAAGACCTCTTTGATTTGACCCCCTCTCGCCAATTACGGTTACAATCCTCCATGACCCTTTCTCTGACGATTTTTTTACCCTGGTTTGCCCCAACGTCCAGGTCCGAGATCTACAATGAGTAGTTCTCTACTAGCTCCCTCACTTGGACCATCCACCCCGATTTGATATTTGAGTTGAAAGTTCTCAGGAACATTACTTTACACCATCGGCTGTCGGGGAGATTTACCAAATAATTAAGATAACCGAGTTTCAACAGGTCTATCCTGTCCTTGATCCACATCCACCCCAGCTCACCCATGATTGCTTCTAGCGCTGCAGCATTACTCGACCCCGTTATCCACTGGCCTGCATCGTTCTGCAAGATTTCCAAGCTCTTTACGGCCGTCTGGTTTAGGGGTACCACTTCCGTACCGTATGTTATACTTGGCAGCCCCACCATTTCCCAAATGGATTTCCCCACGTAAACCTTATTGAAACTGTTTCTCCCTATAAGTTTCATTTGGTTAAGGATTCGCTTCCCCTTCAAAATCAATTTACTTGTGTGGTTTCGGTAGATGCCTCTTCCTGTAATGTTTATATTTACCCCCAAATACTCGTAATCACCTGACTCTCCTACACTGAGACGTTTGCTGCTCCCTTCCGGAATGCAGAACTCACCCACTCTCCACCTTCGAGTGGGGTCCACTTTGCGGCCCACAGGTATAACTTTGCTCTTGCTTTCATTAAGTTCGAGTCTCCATTTGGTCCCATATTTCCCAACAATTCCCAGCATTTTCGTTAGCCCCTCTTCGCCTTCTGACACTAGAACCATGTCGTCTGCAAAAAATAACCTTGGGATCTTCAAGTCCCCAACTGCTACCCCCTCGTCGCTACGCAGGAGTTCATCGCCTAAACCTTTGATGTACAATGCAAACAGGATTCACTCTGTACATCTTTATATAATGCTTTCATAATTCCAACAAACTCGCCTCCTAAGCCCAAAGCCTCCAGCTTACGCCACATACCCTCCCTCCATACTCTATCGTATGCCTTTTTGACATCCAAAAAGGCCATAAACATCTTTTTCTTTATTGCTTTCGCGGATTCTATCATTTGGGACAGCGTGAAAAGATGGTCAGTTACTCTCCTTCCCTTCCTGAAGCCATTCTGGATTTCTCACAAAAAACCCTTCTCTTCAATCACCTCCTCTAGTCTTCCATAAGGACTTTACAGAAATCCTTTCCAATGTTCCCTCGATAGTTATCCAAAACATCTTTTTCCCCCTTTTTGTGAATAAATGTCACTTTGCTTTCTCTCCACTCCTTTGGGACCTCTTGATTTTCTATGGCTAGATTGAATAGGGCAGTTAGGCTTTCCACGAGTTCCTCTCCCTCTTTTTGATAAACTCGTTAGGAATTTCATCCACACCTCCCGCTTTTCCATCCCTTAATTTTGATATCACCTTTCGCACCTCCTCCGTTTTAATTTTGCTGCACACGAAGTTCGATAGGTTTTCCTCGACCTGATTCGGACACTCAGGTGGGCTCCCCATGCCCCATCGCTTATCGTTTACCCTTTCCCAGTGCTTGACTAGTTCTGATGCGGCTTGATCTTGCTCGTCTGTAACTCTGCCATCTGCTTTAATACTCTGTGGGTTACTTCCTTTGTTATGTTTATTCACCCATTTCCAAAATACGTTCGAACTCGACCCCCCTGCCGTTCTTATCGTCCAAATAAGACTACTATTTCGTACTCTCCGATTATCGTCTTTAATCTTATTTACTTTATTTTGTGCTAGGTGGTATTCTTCCTTTGCTACTGTGGCCTTATTGCTTCCCGCCCCCTTAAGTTTTCTACTTCTCCCGAATACAGCACATTTAGCTTTTCTTCCCTTTATGGCCCTTTTCAGTTCTTCATTCACTCTGTACCCATGTTCCCGTGTTGACACTCCGACCTTTCCTACACTTTCCTTTCCTGCCTCCACCAGGCTCGCAACTATGACGTCGGCCATCTTCCGGACACTGCCCCTCTTGGGTACGGTTGCAAGCTTTGGTTCCAGTTTTTCATTGAACTTCGCCCAGTCAGCATCATTTTTGAGTTCCCAAATCTCCTTGGAGCTTCCTTTGCTTTTTACTAAAGTTTTGGCCCTGGTCGTCACTGTAATCACGTTGTGATCACTATCCACCTCCATTTTACCCTCATCATCCACTTCTACCCCTATCACCTCCCTCCATAAATTAATATCTGTGAGGATGTAGTCGATTATTGATTTTCTGTCGTTCCTCTCTTAGGTCCATTTCCCGTTACACCTCGCGTCCCTGTTCAGAATCTTCAGACTGAGCTCGTTTGTGAAGTTCAACAGCTTCCTTCCATTTCTGTTGACTTTATTGTCCCCACCCCCTATGCCTTCTTCATCATTACCTATGTGGCCATTAAAGTCACCCATCAGAATTATACCGAGCCCCTTGTTTTGTAATTCGGTGATACTGGACCTTAGTGTTGAGTATATCGAATCATTCTATTCGGGTTTGCTTCCCTCCACCGCACAATACACAACCCCAAGGACAATACTTTTGTTTTTCAGACTGATCCTTACCCATCCAATTTCTTTCGATACCTCAAGAAAACTTTGGTTGCTGATGTTTTCCAGGTCTGTGATCATCGATGGTTTTAAATTCTCTTTAATGTACATGCCTACCCCTCCCCCTTTTTTCTGGCCTTCCTTTCGCCCTACACCTATCCATACGTACCCCCTTACTTGGTCTACCCGTTCCTCGTGTCTTACCCATGTTTCGCTTAAGCCCATGACGTCAAACTCCTCTGCCTCGATCAATGTAGCAATTTCATTTACTTTCCGGTGGAGACCCTAGATGTTGCTATAACCCACTTTCAGGGTATCAAGGTTCATTGGCTTCCGCCTACTGGTCCCATTATTATCTAGTCCCTGTATGTTTGTATATCCTACTTTGTGTACCTGTGCTTTCCTTGGAAAGCTATTCCTATTGATTTGGATTTTTGGTCCCTTTTCCTTATCCCTCTTGTCCCACTTTTTACACCAATGGTTCGTGACACATTTCCTGTGATTATTCCCCCTTCACTGACACCCCCCCCCCCCCCCTCCTCCCTATACCAAAAAGTCTCCACCACCTGCAACCTAAAACCTCTGTACCCCTTGGGCTAAGATGGAGACCATCCCTTCCATATAGGTCGTTTCTGCCCCAAAACGATCCCCAATTGTCTACAGAGGGTATCCCAAGTTCCTTACAATACTCCCCCAATTCCTCGTTGGTCCCAATGATCCGCGAATTACGCTCGCCCCCACCACCTAGTACTGGGAGAAACCCCGAAACCGCTACCTGTACATTCTTGGCATTCAGTTGAGTTATTAAGTCCTTGTAAGTCTCAATAAGCTGAACTGATTTTCTCTCCCTGATGTTGTTGGTCCCCACGTGTACAACAACCACTGGGTCTGGGCCTGACCCCTTTACTAATCCACCCACTCTGTCCCTTAGGTCCTCCACCCTAGCCCCCGGAAAGCACAAATTGGTCCTGTTGGCACTGTCGGGCCCACACACCACCCTATCTAACCCCCGTACTATACCACTACCTGCAACCACCAACTGCCTCTTTCCTATCCTCTTTCCTGTCCTACTACCCCTGTTACCACCTCTGTTCCCACTGGACCGGCTCGCAATCTTGCACTCCGCCACACTAACCTCCATGCCTACCTCCACCTCCACCTCTTCAGACCCAACCTGCTCCTCAGAATTCTCGAAATTACCTAACACACTGAATCTATTTTGGACACTACACTCCACCTTCTGCCCACTCCCACAAGCCACCTTGTCCTCGTTTACCACCTTCCTAACCTTCCCTCTGACTCCTGCCCTGACAGATTCCACATAGTCATCGCTATCTCCCTCACTATCCGATTCTAAAAGAATACGACTTTTCGCCCCCGACTCACACTACTAGCCTGGGAATTTGACACTCTAGCCCCTACTTCTCCCCTACCCTCAACCCGACGCACCTTCCTATTCCCAAAAGACCCACTATCCACGTCAAAAGTCCGCTTCCTACTACCCACCACCTTCCACCCCCCCCCCCCCCCATCAAATGCCACCCTAACTGGGGTAACATACTTTCCTGCCTTCCCCAGTTTCCCCCTCACCACCTGCACCTCTTCCTCCAAATTTACATATGCCTCTAGCAGCTGCATTACAACTACGCAGATGACACACATCCCCAACTCCCCCAGCTCACGCCCATCCACATACACCATATCACAGTGCCTACACACATCCGACTGCTGGCCGTCCGTTGGTAACTCACTAGCACCCCCTGTGCTGGACTCAACCACTCCTCCCACCTGTACACCTATACTAACCGTCTCTACCCTGCTGGTCTGAACCTCTCGTGTCACGAAACACTTACCATCCATAGCAACCATAGCCAAAATTAGAATGAGAAGCTTGAATTTTGAAAAAGCAGTCGAAATCGTAAACAAAACAAAAAACAAAACACCGAAAATGACCCGCACGAAGATAGGGAACACGCCACTGATATCCGATAAAGAAACTAAATAAAACACTATTATAACTATCTTTTATTAAAAATCACATCTACACAGCACTAAAACAATATATATACATCTACAGAACACCTGGAAGAAAAATATAGATACTTGAGCTAACTTTTGACAACTGAATCGAAAATACTTGGATATGGACACTGCCTGCATAGGCATCTGGTAAAATACTTAATTCAACAACAACAATACCTTTGTGAATCGTATGTTTCAGAGATGTTTTATTGAAACGATTTGATATTTTGCTATCTGTCACAATGATTTTAAAAACAGATTCTTTATCTCTAATATGTTTTTGTCTCTGAAGGTAAAATTTCTTCATCTAAACCTACTTCCTATCATTCTTTATCAAGATGAATAGCTCAGGTAACTGTGTTTGAAAACAACATTGTGTATTATTTCAAACATAATAATAGAACTATCACTCAGAAGTGTTACTTAAAACGAATTCATTTTTCCTATCTTGTGTTTTTCAAATATTTTAAACTTGAACTTGGAAGAATATATCCTAAAGAACTACTTAATAACACTAGAGACAATTCTTTATCAGGGCTTTGTAAACTAAGTTGTGCAATGGCAGTTATCATAATACCATAAATGGTAATAATCTGTGAAAAATAAGTCACTTCATTTTTTGTAACATGATTTCCTCAAAATTTAAACCAGACATTGTACTTCAGCACTTGTGCTTTCATTAGGTAATGGAGTTTCATTTGATAACATACTTGTTTTTATATCAAATCCGATTCTGCTATCCAACTATCAAACTTCTTTGGATATTCCTCCCCTATGTACTTTGAGCTCTTTGGTAATTTTCTTACCCACACCTCTTTACAGTCTATCAAGAACTGATTCAATAATATATTTTTTATCATCTTTTATATGCTGAATTTCCTGAGGATAAAATGTACTCTGAATTCTTTCTTCACCTAAATCTTCAAGTTTGTAAGAAGGTAGTATTGTACGTTTCACATGTGTAATTTTAAATAATTCTTTTGTCTAATTTGGTAAATACCCTTTTTCAAATGTATGTTTGATTTTATTAATACATACTAAATCACCAATTTGAAAATGGAAATTTTTTCTTTGGAGTTTTTTGTCCATACAAATGTTGGGAAACTTCTACTTCATTTTCTGAAAATACAGATGCAGGAGTTCTTTTAGTACTCCAATGAAAACTATGATTGTAACTATCCATTAAGTTTTGTAACACATCAATATATTTTAATGTTCACTAATGTGTGAAATATTTCCAGATACATGCTTTCAATGTACGATGAAATCGTTCCACAATACTTGCTTTTGTTTCAGGATTTGCTGTTTTGAAAAAAACAATATATTTTGTCTTCAAAAATTTCAGAACCACCTTATTTTTAAATTCAGAACCTTTGTCAGATTGTAATGATAATGGTTTACATCTAAAAGTTTTCAAAATAGATTGAAATGATTTCTTAATGTCTCTCCAGATTTATTTCAGATAGGTAATATCTATGCATATTTTGAAAATACATCAATGACACAAATTAAAGAACGAAATTGATCGTTATGGGATTGTAAACTTTGTAAATCTGCTTAATCAATCTACGTTTGATGATCAATACCACCTACTATAGTTTTACATCTTGAAAATTTACTCTGGATAGGTTTATGTAAAGTATATGTTCTTTCTTCCTTCAACCAATCTTTTACTTGATCAAGTGTAACATAATTATCTCTTTGATGTGCTGATTTATATAATTGTTGTACACCACCATAACAAGCAGGATGTTTTGTATTGTATTATAATTCACTTAATAAATCATTCAATAGGCCTCCCATTTGTCAGAAATTTTACGTCTATATAATTTATGCTTTAGTAATGATTTTGGTGTGTTTGCACTCCACTGGTTTTCTTACTTTTATGTGTTGGAGATATTGATAAAGAGAAGCTGGCCAGCTGTCTTCAGGAGAACTCTGATATTTACTGCTAGGTTTATGTATATGTTGTTTATGCATCCAAAGCCAATGTTCACAATTTCCTACAAAATCTTGTGGTATATTTATATCTTTTAATCCATGACTAAATATTTCCCAACCTCATGATTTGAAACCGTTTTGAGTTCTAAGAATATCATTAACTAAATCAATAATGTTTGAGCCTTGTATGGATGGCTTCTCCATCATAACTTAATATACCCTGATCATCCCACCCTATGTTTGGATAAGTTGATAAAGCAGATAATAATGAAATTACTTTACATCTCATAGTAACAAGTACACTTTCTATAATATGATCCCGTAAATATAATGATTTTTTTTAATCGGTTATGCCAGTGAAGGTTGTACTGCTCTCTCATGTGACATTTGATTTTTTTTCAAAGTTTCCCCATACTTAAGTTCTTTCTCACTTTCTGATAACACTGAATTTTCTAACACTCATGATAAATTATTCTGAAGTTGTGCTGTTTTTGTAACTTGTGGATTAGACGGTAATCTAGGATGTTGAGCCTTTTCATTTCTAAACCACTGCATATCTTCTAACAGATGTTAAGGTGCAATAGCCATTTTCTTCTTACATTTTATTTACTAATTTATTTCCAAGATTTGTTGCAAGTCCAACCATGGGGGGCAAGTAATCAAAGTAATGGTAAAAAACATCTTTTTGATTTAGTATTTGTTTTTGTTTTTTTCAACAGAAACCTGTTTTACTAGCAAGTGTTCTTAGTTCTTTATGCTTCAGATACAATTTCTGTTTCTGGCTAGTGGTTAGATGTACATTGCCTTTTAAAAGATTATGACAACATTCTGACAAACAATTAATTAATTCTTTAGGTGAATTTCTTATTATTTCTTTTTGAAATGCTGGAGGAGTTTGACTCAATGCCAATAACATACCACCATATTTATTCACTAAAGGAATTGTTTGTTTCTTATTTTATCTCATCATCCTATCAGTATCTATGGATGAAACGAAACAAATAAAATGTATTGCTATTTATTAGTTGGAAGAGTGCACTTAATGGTTTTATTTATTAAAATGTTTCACCTAACTTAAAATCTTATTCCACAAATAGGTTTAGGAGAATTTAAAGCTGTAAAATGTGTTATTGTATGAATCTTTTCTTTTAGTGGTATATACTTTGAACAGAATGCATTGGTTCATTATATATTTTTTACACCACCTTTTGTTATTGACACTACACGTGTTAACTTAAGCGGTGATACTTTTTTTTTGCTTTTGACGATTTTTCACAAGAAACGCTTTTGTTTTTGTATGCTTGGTAGCAGGAGAATTATGAGGTACAATTTCAAATTTGTTGTACATTTATTTAGGTCCTATCTTTCATTGATTTTTTTATCTTTCTATAACTTGATGAATTATTAGATGTTTTTAGGTGACGCTCTTTTCCTTATGTGTTCTCTTCTTCTGGAATGCTGATTGAAAGGTTCTTGTTGTTTTATAACCATCCCATCAAATTAAATTACGAATAATAACACCGCCAAAATAACACCACTACCTGGTTTTAAAATAATGTTTTGTTTTGTTACAAGGTCTTCTCTTGGATTTGCAAATTGCTCAAGATCGTGTATATGCTTATCCATATAGGTTAAAGTTTGTTTTGGCAATTTAATTTTATTAAGTATGATTCTTCTTGCTAATGTGAACCATTTTAAAATGTTCTTAAGCACTTTCTTAAGTAATTTTTCTCTTTCAGGTGGATTTGTCCAATGACTAAGTTTTTCCAAAGAATGTATGGAAGATACCATGATGACGTGTGCTCATTAAAAGATTTTAAACAACTGACACAAATATCATAACACTTCCCTTTTTGTAGTTTTGTATAAATGGTGGGTCCACGTTCATCTTGTTTTACCCAAGGATGAAAAATATAAGTTCTTAATGTCAATGAATCAGGAGTTCTAGTATGAAAATCAATTAATAAATAACCATGCTCATTGTGCATTACATCTTGATAAACTGTAATTAAATGTGGTAATTGAGCTTGATTTGGCAGTCCTTCAATTTGTTCTTTATCTCTTGTATTTTGAAATGAAATCATATAATGTGCATTTAAACTTATGATATGACTAGATTCAGATTGTTGGAACATATTTTGTGTTATGTAAATGACACTTGCATTTCAATGATGTCCTTTATAGTAAATCATAATTTCATTTTTTCTTCATCTTTATTTCCAAGCCTGTCATCAAAAACTACAAGATGTGGTATAGTGACATCATTTACAAATGCCATATTCATCATCAGGAATACCTTCTATCAATGTTATATCTTCACTTTCTTTACGCAAGTGATTTTTTGAAGTACAATTTGAAATAAATCATGTTTCATATCAATCAGTTTTTTACCAAATTCTGTTTTCCCTGAACCACTAGGTCCCGAGATGAAAATATTGCAGGGATGTTGAAACAATAAACATTCACTTGATTCCATATTTGTTTTTGTGAAAAAGAGTTGTATCACTAACTTATATACTACTTTCTTCCATGGCTTCTTCAAATCGATGACAAGGTATTCTTTTTAAAGGTGTTTTTAACTCAAATGTGGTTTCTGAAGAATCTATTCTTCGATCAATGCGTGGTACACATTGTTTATATAAATAATCTATGATTTGTTCATCATAAATAATGAAATCCCACATAACTCTTGACCAATATTTTGTAAATTGTCTTTTTGAAAAGCATTCAACATGTATAATGCATTACAAAATTTAATATACATTTCTGTTTTAGCTAATGGATTTTGAATAATATCTTTTTTTATTGTTTGGTGTCAAAGAGTAATAAGTTGAAAAGCATATAATAATGCCTTATGTGAGATCTTGTTTTCTAAAAGACATCATGGTTGAAATTCAAATGTCCCATTGACATCATACGTGGGGCATGGGGCTATTTACATCTTAAATCTGAATGGACATGTATCATATTTATTTACCACATAAATGTTTTATGTATACAGATCGAAATGTTTTGGTTTGTGTTATTTATTTATTTATTTATTGGTTTTTAAAGTCACATATTTCTGCACAATGGCTAATCATGACCTCGACAGTTTTTACGGGTGGAGGAAGCCGGAGTACCCGGATAGAACCATCAAGCAACGGCGAGCAACTGTCAGCTCCCCAACATACTAACTCCACACAAGCAGGGTTATCATTGGTTGAAGACAGTGCACTATCAACGTGCACTACGCCTTAGTACACAATGTCACCATGCCCCCACATGGGCATTGGGGGTGAAGTGTCTTGCCCAAGGACACAACACAGTGGGATTTGAACAGAGGACCTCTGGTTTGTGTTTTACTTGTGACTTGTTACATTTAATTCTATATATACCTGTAACCTGTATGGACATGTATCATATTTATTTACCACATAATGTTTTGTGTATACAGATCAAAATGTTTTGGTTTGTGTTGCACTTGTGACTTGTCTATTCTTTTTACATTCAATTCTATGTGTATATTCAATGTTTATTTTGTAATTCCGTCTCTTGCACATTCAACCATACTTTCTGTGATGTGTTGTAATCTGATGTAATCCCTTTGATTTTACATGAAGTGTGTAATTGTCCATCTGTAATGCATTTATAACCATAATTTTTAGGACCTAAACCTACATATATTCAATGATATTTTGCATCTGAATGTTCATCTGTCCACTGACCTAACCTACTGTTAAAAATTATTGGATTCCAAAGTGATGTGTTATGTATATAAATGCAACTATCTGTATCAAAATATAAAATCCGTTTTCCAAACTGTTCTATAACTTTATACAATTTCAAACGTGCTTATGCTGTGACAAATGAAGCTATAACATCATAAGATGAGTAGTGTAACTGATACATTTGTTTTGTATCTGTGTAATTCACTAAAAAAGTGATCATTCTAAACAATTTCTACATTTTTAACAATGATATTGGGGTTCTTATCAAGTCAGAATATTTGAATGGATTATGTATATATTCTGTTTTAGTTTTGATATTGTTTTGTGCATTTGTCCCCCATAAACAGTTTAACATGTTTTCTGCAAATGATCTTTTTCCTGGATTTTTTTCAATATCTTGTAAATTTATGTTTTCAGTTTTGGCATAATCCTTTTTAAAAGTGTCTTTATCTGTATCTGTTTTCACCCTGTCTGGATACCCACTAGCTTCTTGTTTCATTTTTAAATATTTATTCCTGTATTATTTGTAACTCTCTGTAGACCATTCTTTCCAGTGCCAAATCTGATAAATGTCAAATATTTTGTACCCCATACCCATTGCTTTGAAAAGTTCTATGGTTATCCAAGTACCTACAAGACTGTGTTGTTCTGGTGTGTGTTCACAGTGATCATTGTCTTCTTCTGCACATTTATTGCAAAGTGTGAAAACCATTTTCGTGTTACAGTGCATTGGTAAAACTGGCATGTGAAGATTTTGCGGTGGTAAAAGTTTACTACATTTAATGATTCCCCTATAGTCTCTTAACTTATGTGTATCTATGTTCTCTTTTGTGAGTATTTGTGGATGACCTACTGGATATTCTCTGTATTAATTGACATACAGATAAAGTGAACAAATATCTATGTACTCTGTTTCTGTGTTTGAGCTTTGATCTATTTCATGGTATAATTTAATGGCATTTGTTCTTCCTCGAAATAATGCTCCCCGTGGTATAATTGGATCAATGTTTGGAAAAATTAAACTGAGTGTTGTTTTTAATTCAGAATATGTTTTGCATAAAGTGTCATATTCATATTCCCATATCCCCCTCACCCCTTCACAAAATACCCAAGTGGCTTGAAATGTTCAATACGATTCTGTGTCTGAATGCATAGAGTTTTATAACGTTTTAAATTGACAGTTTTTTTTGTTTTTTTGTGGGTTTTTTTTTGCATTTCTGTCTGGATAGCATTTTTCACATCCATGCCATATACATCCAAAAAATTCAAGAATGGTGTTTGTGTCTTTGTGAAATCCATCTACATAATAATCTCCTATTTTAAATTCCCCTCCATTCAGTGCATGTTGTATGTGTTCTTCTTGTGCAAGATCTGTAAAAATCTGATCGCCTTTATAGAGTATTTGACTGCAGGTGGACAACCTTTGTCTGAATGATGGTAGGTGTATGTTCTGGCATTGATGTTGTTCTCCATGCTTTATTACAGACATGAGCTTAAGTAACAGCTTCTCTGAAGGGATCTATTCCAATACTATCTAAAAATTCTGTCTAAATTCCCCACACCCTCTTCATAAAATATTGACATCTGAGCGACAGTACATTTCCATTTCTTTTCAAAAGTTAAATCTAGTATTGGTGGTGAATTTTTGATTATACAGTTTGATGAATTCTTCACTATCTGACGGAGACATAGAATCAGGCATGTACATTTAAAAAAGTACCAATATCTTATTTGTAAGTTTGTGTGTTTGCCAAATGAGGGAAATAACCTTTTGCCAATTCAGTCAAACCAAATGTTTTAGGGAATTGTTCCAATCTCATTGAAAGACCATTCTCTATCTCATTGTTATATCAATTAGTCTCACACCATAAGCTTGAAGTAGAATAATTTTGTTTCCATTCATAATAACTTCTAGGGTTGTGCTATCATTTTCAACAAGATGCCATAAAACAAATTGTCCATCAAACCCTCTTAAATTATGAGCAATAGCAGTAGTCCATTATGTTCTTTACTGAAAAGCCATCCACAAAAATCTTCTAATGTAAAATTTCCTTTAAATATTGTTTCCCCTTGTTCAAATTGATCACATGGAAAATATTTTTGATCTATTGGTTTACTGATACAATCTGCACAAGCACCATGAGCAATACAGAAATTAGGAATGTGAACTCCTGAGTCTTGAGCGGTTTCTGAATAAAAAAATACAAATGGAATTTTGGGCATTGTGTCATGATTAGTTGAGGTGCATTTTGGAATGAAACATTTATGTTCAGAATTTACTTCTTGATCACAATATTTTCATTTTCAATTTTTACATTGCTGCACTACATCACAAATAATTTTCGGATCTTTGCCTTTTGTAGTGATGTAGTTTTGATAACATGATGAACTAATAAACTGTCTATTGCCACTGTAACAGATGCTGGAGTGTTCAGGAATACATTCTGATGAGGCATAGCAAACACAGCCAATTTACACATGTGTCATTCCGATACCCTTGCTTGCAAAGTTCACAATAATATTCACATGCTGAAAATTCTTTTATGCTGGTAATGGTGTAAATTGCTGGTGATGTTGGTACATATGTATAACCTTACTATCCTTTGTAGTTTTTGGAGGTTCAAATAAGAAATCAGATTTGACTGGGTATGAATTTTGATAACATAGTCTGGGAAAAGCAGATCTTGTATTTTATGATACTCTTCATATCCACGAGGATTATTATAATCAAGCCCTGCTTTGTCCATCAATGTCTTAGCTTCACTTGTTCTAAACTTCACTCTTGAGTTTCTAATTTTTTCCATTTCTTTTGCCAAAGTTCTGATCCATCTTTATCAACAAGGCGCTTTCCTACCACAATAGCCCATGTGAGACACATCGAATCATTAACATTTTTAATTTCAACAATCTCTGTTTATAAACAACCTTTTTACCAAAAGATTCAAATGATTTTGCTTTTTATCATCTGGCCTCTTATGGTAAGGAAGTGTGAGTTACTTCTAAAAATAATTTGCTATCCTGGATAGAAAATTATCATTGGATTGTACAACTTTTTCAATTTCATCTAACACTGTATTACCAGTGATGGAGATGTTTTGTTAAATGGAATAAATATACCTATATCCAACCCAGGGTGATTCACAGACACTCTCATGTGGTCATTCTCTTCTATCATACATTCATTTTTAATCTCTGCTAACATGCTGTCAAATACGTTTGATAGGTTTCAAATGGACTCTTCTCATCAAATTCTTTAAATGGAATTCTATATATATGGGACTTTGATTTTCTTGATGTTCTCGGCATCTGAGGATGGATTGTATACAATTCTCTTCATGCTCTAATCTTCATCTCTTGCTCTCTCTACTGACATCCCCTGATTCACTCTCTATCTCGTTGTTATATTCAAAGCTTCTTTTCATCTTCTGTATTCTCTTGTGAAAAATCAGTCTTGTCTTCTTGGCGCCCAAAAAGCAAGTGTGATATATAGGTGAGAATCGCACCCCTTTTTATAACTTTTTTCTTCACATACTTTGTAAAAAAATACTTATAATTCACTATTCTAATCCCATTTTTCTTCATCTTGAGGTGAAGTACTTTGAAAATCTGGATAATCATTTTCTACACCATCTATGAACATTTTGTCAAACTTTGTTTTGAATTTATTTGCAGGTACTGCTTTTCTTGCAATCACATCACTAAATGATATATATTTACATTATCTTATATCATGAGTGAAAGTAAAACATTAGAATCTGGAATATCATTTAAACTTTTGTCATATTTTTTTCATTGTTAAAAATATTTATTTTAAACTGTACCCATTATCCATTACTGATGATATTTTATCTGGGGGTGGGGGCATACATGATGGTGGTTTGTAAAATTGACAGTTTCTAATAAGTTGGATATAAGAACAATTTGTGTGTAACATGTTCTTGTAAAGGAATTTCTTTAGGTCCCCAATTCATTAAACCTTGTCCACAAACGAAACATTTTACTTTACTACCTCCCACATAGAAAAATCCAGCTTCAGCTTATTCTTCTTTCTTGAATTGTAAAATAGGATTTGTAGTCATACTAAAACTTGAAAGTCTTGTAACTTCTGATAAATATATAGGATATGCAGGATTCAGTGGTAGAGACATGTTGACTGTTGAATGTTTTACTTTGACATTTCTGTAAAAGCTAAAAATTGTCTTTTTATACCCATAAGGTTCATATGTTGTATGAAATGTTTCATGTAATTATGCACAAAACCGTGCACATTTGTCACCTCACACTGGAAATATAATGTAATGAATTGGAAATATTTGCATTCATTACATTTTATTTTCAGTGTGAGGTGATAAATATACACGTTTTATTTCAATAATTACAAGTAACATTTCTTAATAGGAGAGTATAAAAGGCCATCGATTCTCCGCATTCTTGACACTTGAATTAGACTATCAAGAGGTTAAGACTGAATTTCATACTGCTTCAAAGATGTATAAAGTAAGAGATCCAAGATTAGAAAAAGCAAGTGACCGGAACAGTATTTATTATAAAATGAAAGACAGAGAGATGGCGAGATACAAAAATTAGATAAAATAAGTAATTCAAACAGTATTTATTATAAAGAAGACGTATGTTTTCTTGTAGGGGTACTTTATGATAAATACCTAGTACATGGTATGAAGCAAAAAGTATTATTAACTTTACGAGTTGATGAAGCTCTGTTATTTATGTAATGAGAAAGGGCATCTGGGTAAAACATGTCCAAGTAAAGAAGCACGTTATTATTGCAAACAGAAAAGAATTGGATTAATAATGTCCATTGAAAAAATAGTTAATCAACCAAAGTGGGGGGGGGGGGCACAAGATGCTCCAACACCTACTATGGGGTGTGGCATTCATCCAGATCAGACAGAACAAAATGTTCCGCCACTGAATATCTGTATACCTAATATCTCCCAAAGTCAGACTGTTTATAATGTGTTACCAGAGTTTGATGAGGAAACAGATACTTTATTATATAATAAGTGTGGAGTAGTACAAGTTAGCAGTAATGATGGAAGGCCATGGCACTGGACAGATGGTGATGACTATGGGTAAGTCAGCAGTACAGTTCTAGGCATCTAAAGGCTAGGGTGGTCTAGAAGCCAGGAGCCGCACTGGGAACCATAACTATCATCCACAAAAGATATCCTCCACTAGATTTCTTCTAAAATGTATCATTCGATAGGTATCCTACAACAGGTATCCTCCAAACAGGTATCCTCCAAAAGGTATCCCCAAAAGATATTCTCCAATATTCATATGTGCCTATGTGTTGCATGTGCTGTGGGTACATTGTGCACTAGCACACATCAGTACATCCAGCATGTGCCGCATGTGATGTGCATATGTTGTTACACATTGTGTACTAACATATAAACACATCTAGGAAGTCAGAACATAGATGGAACAGGGTGTAGACAGGCAAACGCAGAACATCCAAAATGAATCTGAACTAGATAAATAGGCAGAAACAGAGGGAGGTGGGAAAGTACCCTTGTACAATAGAATACCTTCCAGTCATATAGTGCAACGTGTTCTGTTATAAATCTTAGGAAGGAGCTTCGTCTAGTTCGTTTCTGTGATTTTTGGACAGTTGTTTTGTGATGTAGGGTGTATGTCGAGCTGTTTGTGGTATTTAGATTTATGTTAGTTCAGTTGAACACACATTGTGGTGACCTTTCGGTCCAAAAAACACGACGTACTACTGTCATAAAGAGGATTCTCAAGGAATCCGAACAAAATAAAGGTTGAAGTCGAGGCTTCTGAAGGAATCCGAACTAGTGAAACAATTGTCGGGTCCATTTGGATAAATAAATATCCTGCTGTTTAATCGAACACAACGTTTGGTGACCTTTCCGTCCCATAGCGCTAGGTGCTACTATTATAAAGAGGATTCTCAACGAATCTGAACAAAATAAACAGGTAGAAGCCGAGGATTCTGAATGAACCCGAGCTAGTGAAACAATTGTCAGAATCATTTGGTAAATTAAATATACTCCAATTTAATGGAACACAACTTTTGTTGATCTTTCGGTTCTATGGTGCTACTATTATAAAGAGGGTTTTCAAGGAATCCGAAAAAAATAAACAGGTAGAAGCCGAGGATTCCGAAGGAATCTGAACTAGTAAAGCAATTGTCGGGTCCATTTGGGAAATTAAATATCTTCCGGTTTAATGGAACACAGCCTCCCATCACACTCTCGTCCTATTAGAAGATTTTAATTCACATTGCAACCATGTGTCGCCATAGAAAACAAGATTGCGGCCTACAGTATACAAAATAGATGACGGAAACACGTGTCACCCTAACAGCACGCACTGCGCATGCACATTGACACCGCGTATCACTACGGTATTGAGATCCCACAAACGGGGTCGTCCAACCCCAGACGTACTACTAACGCGGTTCAGATAGTTCACGTCAAATCGTGACGAATTTGAGATTGTTTTTATCACATAAAGTGGTATTTCACTTCTTACCTAACATAACAACTAAAACTGGCCTGTGCCATTCACTAAATTGCCAGCCAAATTTGACTATTTTTCTTTTCAATTTTTACCTCAAAAACTAAGTTTATGACCTTTCATTGGGGTTAGATCAGGAGACTCAAATTCTTTGAACCATTCATCAACGCAATCTCAAAATTCCTGTACGAAGGTGTAGTCACTGAGCATGATACCGTTCGTTTCTGCAACCTTTCTTGAAAGAGATTATTTGGGAACCCCTACGTCCTGTACTATATATGTGCCGTTGAACCGAGAGGTAACTCGATTTAAAGTGAAATATTTTGTTCGCCCAAATGCGCAAATTTACATGCAAAGGGAGATCGAAGAACAAGTTACAAAAGCTTATTCAAACTGATTTCCAAGAAATTGTTTAATAACAAGATTGTTGTGTATATCTATACAAGAGTTATTTCCCGAATCGTAGAATTACCACAAACAATCGAGTCGTTCGAGCAATGACTTCAGTAACTGCTCGATAGCTTATTGGATTTGGGAATGAAAAAGGTTTTTGTTATACACAAAGGAGATAACTCTGCATACAAATTATGGAAAATCAAACAATCTGATTGGTTAGTTACCTGCAGTAAAGTGAACTGGTTGGACTGTGCTCCTAAGCTTCTTCTAATGAAACTAGACCGACTACACCACGATGCAGCAAGAATAGTGTCTGGTCTCACACGATCTGTTTCATCCGAGCGTATACTCTTGGAACTTGGATGGCGCTCACTCTATGAGAGAAGGCACCATCATAAACTGTGTGCTTTTTTTAAAATATCTAATAACGATGCTCCAGATTACCTTGTTGAATTATTACCTCGTACTGTAGGTGAAACAGCAAATTACAATTTACGTAATTCTAACAACTTAACCATGTACCAAGCGCGAACAGAACAATTTTCAACTACATTCTTCCCTTCATCTTCCAAAATTTGGAATGAGCTCCCAACTAATACCAAAACTGCGTCAACACTTTCTGTTTTTAAAGGTAACCTTGCTAAACTGAACCCTTCCGTTAAACCACCTTCATATTTCTATACAGGAACCAGGAAAGGAAACGTTCTCCACTGCAAACTACGAAACTGTTGCAGTGATTTAAACCACGACAAATTTAACAATTTTATCTCCTCTACCCCACAATGTACCTGTGGCAATCCCCAAGAAGATGCACACCATTTCTTCTTTCAATGCCCGAACTACCACCCTCAAAGATTGACCTTTTTTAATGCTGTTATCACGCTCAATATATCTAATGTTGACGAGCTACTTTATGGAATAATCGGTTTAACAACAAAGCAAAACGAACTGTTATTCAGGAAAGTTCAAACATTCATCCTTGCGACTGGCAGATTTGAATAAGATCACCTGAACCCAAACGATGCATATTGCACCCTTGGTTGTGTACTAGCGTGCGTTGAGACAACCGTGGCGTGCTGTAGAATTGCATTTTAATTTTAATTTTAATTTCCCCCAATTTGTTCTTAACTTACACGCTCTCTTTTTCTAAAGACGATAGAGATCCAATAATGCAAAAGTCAGCAGGCGAGCCTAGACAACGGCAATCCTTCACTCTCTAATCCTATAACTCTTTGACACCTCGAGCCCCGGTGGCCCTTTTCGGACAAAGCCAGTGGAACACCCCGTTTTCCATGACAAAATAATGTTAAATAAATAAGTAGTACAGACCAACGACTGTTTCCAACGTGTGGCCCCAAGACTCCTCGTTGGAAATACTGATTGGTCAGCTCTAAAATATTGAAAATATTGATAATAGACCCTTCTAGCTAATTCTAGTGAACTGATGTGGAAGATACCACCGGAGCTCAAAACGGTTAAATCATTATCTCTCTAAATCTCCAATCTTCAACCCTTTAGCTGATGACTACACTAATTCTTAGTGTTTCTATATTGTATATAATTGTGCCGCAAATGTTTAATTATTCTTGTTTAAGGAGAGGAGTTTTTGTAAGTTGTGATAACTTGTTCTCCGATCCTTTTTGCTGTATATAGTGGCAAATAAAATATGTTTAAACTAAACTAACTGGTTGGATTATCTGGAAAACAAGAACAAGAGTACTCGGGATAGGGTCAGAACTAACAATAACAGACCAGAAAAGTTAACTATAGTAACAATAAGCAAAGCTGTTCCACACGATAGGCTCTTCTACTCCACTCCAGATTCAATGGTACGCACCCTATAGCACTACGTGCTACTATTACATGCCCAATCTGGGGTTTCATATCAAATAAAATTTGTTTTTGGAGGGATTATCGGGTTCTTTGTGTTAATTCTACTATTCGGGAAATTACTCTTGTACAAAGGAACATACCCCGGGGGAAAAACCCTGTCCTATTATAAGCCTTTGGGTAACACAGTAACAACGTGCTACCATAGAAACCAAGATGGTGGCCTCCAGTATACAAAATGACCGACAGAAACACGCATACGCATACGCACTAGGACCACGTATCACTATTGGGATGACGTCAAAAGATGGCCGCTCACGCGGGCCACCATGACAACCAAACATGGCGCCACCAGGTCGCGTGACTATGACGTCACATATGAGATCCCTCATGAAATCCCTCCAATGGGGGACGGTCGGGTACCTGATCTATTACTCTGGTCACGATTGAGCATGGAAGGAAGTCCATCATTTCCTCCCTTGAGTGGAACAAAGCTCTCTCTACAATGTTTTCCCACTTCAAGGGGGCCTTATCCCACTCAAACGACGACGTTTTCGAACTCGTTAATTTTCGAAGTTCAATGTACTAATTGCTCGTGTCTGCGTCAAATATCCCACCCCGAGGTTGAGATTTTCCCATCCCATCCAATCATCACTCGAAGATTATTTTGCCCCCCCCCCCCCTCCCCGCCCATGACGTCATGAAATCTCGCCCGAGGGAGAAATATTTGACACAGACACGAAGCAGGGGTTAAATATCTTTCCCCGAGGGTGAGATTTTCCAATCCCACTCCAACACCATTCGAGGGGATTGCACCCCATGACGTCATCAAAATCAAAATACTGCTCGTGCGTGAAAATTTACTACTTTGACGAGTTATCGTAGTTAAAATCGAAAATGACACTGTTGCTTACCTTGACTTTGTGGTGCATTTATGGGATTTATATCGTAATTATCTCACTAATATTGTATTTAAGTAAATTGTAACATAATTGTTGACATTTGGTTATCTGTCAGGGATAGAAAACTTAAAAGAGTCTAATTTGTGATTGCCAATATCCATGCAATATACAATCAATAATCACAGGATGACTCAAAACACTTTGGTAAATATTTTGAACCTGCAATGAGTTTGAACTTGATTTCAAAGGTTGATAATATCATTATATTCTTTAGATATCAGCGTGATCATCTTTCAAAGTTGATGGCTTCATTTTTTAGCCAAAGATTATACCATGATCTGAAAAGTGGAAATGAGCCTAAAATTTTGAAAGTGGGTTACATTTAAAATCATTTGCTCCTCCCACTTTTCGGAGAGATGAAATGCCTGTAAGAACTTCGGGGATGAATTTGGGGTTTATAAATGCAATTTACAGAAATTATGAAAATGCTCTCAGCGATCCCCGAGTGATCCCAGTGACTTTGACCCATGTTTTAAAGCTCTTGCGCACTTCAACTCATTTGGTGTTGTACCCATTCACACAGGTCATAACATGATTGAGGTATGAGGGTTACCACCTTCAAAATTATAGACTCCGCCCATTTTTTTGAGTGTAGAAATACATGTGTGAACTTCGAGAATGCATTAGAGGGCATACGATATCCAGCAGCAAATCTGCATAGATATAGCTTGGGTGGCTCCCCTTTTCGCCTTCCAAAGATTTTCTTGAGCGATATTTTGAATCTACATCGAGATTCGAGTCATTTGGTGTTGGTCCTGGTCTACATGTCATATCATTCAAAATGTTTGGCGCCCGTCCATTTATTGGGGTGTTAAAACAGTACACGTATGAACTTCGTGGATACATTATGTGGTCATAAAATGCGATTTACAGCAATTCTGAAAAAGGCACTCAATAACCCATTGAAGACCTCGGTGACCTTGACTTATATTTTGAACCTCCATTGCGTCTCGACTCATTTGGTAATTGTCCCAGGTCAATACGTCGTACAATGTTTGAGATATAAGCCTGGCGCACTTTCAAAACGTTTGCCCCTCCCGCCATTGTTTTGGAGTATAAAAATACATGTGTGACCTTCGGGAATGCATTGAGTGCATAAAATACGATTTTTAGCAATACTAAAAATGCAATAAATATCTCCTGGATGATCCGATTGGCCTTGACCCATATCTTGAACCTCGATTCAGTTTCGACTCATTTACTATTGGTCCAAAGTACACTGGTCTATTCATGCTTGAGATATGAGCATAGACACACTTTCGAAATTTTGGCCTTGTCCACTTTTTAGTGTATAAATGAATATGTTAAAAGTGCGATTTCCAGCAAGTCTGGAAAATGAACTCAGTGACTCCTGGGGAACCCCATATTTGAACCTCCATTGAATTTCGACTAATTTCGTGAAGCGCCCATGTCCATAGGTCACAACATACTTTGGTATGAGGTGGCCCACTTTCGTTCGTCCTAAACAAAGTGACTCCTTCCCGAGATATATTCGATCCGTTTTAGCGTTGAAAAATTTTTCATTGGGCATGTCGTACAATAATGTAAAGTTTAAGTCTTAACTGTCGAATATCGTCAATGTCTCGCCAGAAAGTACAGAACCTTATCCCTCTTTTAACCCTTTACCTAACATGAAAATCAGACGACGCTCGCAAACAAAATTCTTGAATAACAATTTTTTTTCATTTTTTGTCTCAAAACATAGGTTATGACCCCTCATTGGAACGAGCTCGACGAGCTCGTTCCTAAAAGGGGTCATAACCTATGTTTTTGAGACAAAAAATGAAAAAATAATAAAATTTAATTGGCGATTTTTGTGAATAGCGGTGTGGGTTGTTACTTTGGGTAAATGGTTAAGACTGAATCGAGGGAAAATAATTAATTTGTCAAAAAACCTTCAAATACACCATTTTTCATGATCTTTGGAACATGTCAAACACCTGTGGATCAGAAAGGGAAGCTGTATTAAAGGATACGGAGTTAGGCGCCGCGTTTGCTTAAAATTCAGACGATCATGAACTACTCTGGCTAAATATTCAAACCTGAATGGCGCGTGGGAATGCAGAAAACAGATTTTGTTTAACAAGCCCATCACTGATTCTAACATTTCTTTTCACGTTTCAATAAAGATATCAAAACAGTGTGGCAGGCAGAGTGAGAGAACTAACTTGGAGCGGTGAGCAATTGTCAGACTCACAACGCACTAACTTCGCATGAGCAGGGTTAGCATTGGTTGAAGACAAGTGCACTATCCACGTGCAATATGCTTTAGTATATAGCGCCACCGCACCCCCTCGACGTGGGCAATCGGGATTAAGTGCCTTACCCAAGGACACAACGCAGTTTCCCAGGGTGGGGATCAAACAGTGTACGCTTCGGTTTGAAATCCAGTACTGTTACCAGCGCTCCCACCCTGTTAACTGAATGGCCACTTTGCGTTTAAGAATTATTCAATTAACAGGAGTATTTTAATAACAGGGATTTGGTCATTTCCCTGTATTCTAGAGACAGGTGTTATCTGAGCATTTATTCTATGATATCCTGTTTGATAGAACTCCCGGAGATATAATAGATTAAATGCCTGTATTGTATCTACGAGGCAAAATATGTCTACAAAAAAACAAAAAAAAACAAAGAGAATTCGGTGAATTTTACCATAATTTTTCAACATATTTTTTTATTAAACTGCTTCATAGAACATTTAAAAATAATGCATTGAAGCTATGATAAATACTTTTGTGTTTGAAAATTATATTCTCTTAACAAGGTTATTCAATTAAGAGATATCAAATTATGTGGACTCCACTGTAGTAACCGTTCTAGAAAAAGACTACGGGATGTTGACACAATGTTATATTGACAATGTCAAAACATAGAGGATATTCACGAAAATTTGATGAATACCGAAAATATCTCGTGAGTGGCTACAAAGAAATATGAGGATCTTCACGAGCGACGTGAATTTTCTTTTTATTTAATGCTCTACGACTACAAACTCTCCAATTTGTGGCCTTTATTTGCCATTAAGGCGCAAAATTTATGTGCCGAACCGGCGTCCATACAAAAATTACAACAACCAAACTCCAACCATTGGAATGTGTGAATATCCGCACAAAAAGTAGTCCCGTCTTATTTCTCCCCTAACTTTACAATTTACCAAGGCTGGCGAATTGAAATAATCGCAATGTGTTTCGAAGAAATAGAACAATAACAAAAAACACCACTTTCTTATTTTCAATAACAAGACACGTCATTTTATTTTTTTTGAACTCAATGCACTGAAGACGTGTGAAGTTGAACTGAAGAAATTTGAAAGTGATTTCGGCTTTTCGCTGGAAGGTGAATGAGAAAGTCAAACTTTGAAACCGCTGATTTAATGAATTGATTTAGTCACTGTCACTATCAATTATTCGAATTCGTTTGTATTTGGGACTCTGGAATTCATTACTGATGTGCAGACTCGTTTAAAGTACATGTGATTCGTCATCCGAACCTACGATGAAATATCGATTTCTAAATATCATTTTGATATTTCGTTTTGCCGACCGACAGGGGAATATGACTTAATTTTTCAGCGTGAATTGATGCCTGAGCATTAAATAAAAATCGATCTATCACCCTCATCTTAAATAGAAATCCGATGTAACTTTGGTCAAATTTCAGGTAATTTTCTCCAAAGTTCAGAAAAGGCCAGAAAGGAATAACTCCAATAAATTATATATCATTATTTTTGGACTGAAACATAGATGTTGTGGAAACTACTTTTTTCAATCGAACCGTTACCATGTGGCAGAAAACACTGCCTGAAAGTCTGCTATGGCATAAGTGAGAGACCAGATTTTATACAATAAAATACTTAAATTTACTGAATAGTGTTAAATTCTGCAATCTTTCTAGTATAGACTCTAGAAATCTTTTTCTCATTCTTGCAAGGAACGGACACCAAGACTAACTGTGTATTTATTAAATTCAGGTATTTTATTGCGCATTTTTCTGTTGAACAAGAGTTCAGCTGGAGATTTCCCTGTTGTAGAATGGGGAATACTGCGACATTTGGCAACATATTTTCTCAGATCTATTTTTCAATCGAGGTTTTCGGCATGTGCGATACGAATTCGTTTCATTCGAGATGCATTCTGTCTGTCTACCTCGCCTTTGGCCTGGGCCCATCTTGGTGTAACAGGTTCATGCTTTATGCCATTTTGTATGCAGTATGTGGCAAATTCCTTAGATTGAAACTGTGGGCTATTGTCTGATTTCAACGTTCTGGGCCAACCATGTCTATTGTCTGATTTCATCCAGACTGTCTATAACTTTTTCACTAACACGTCGCCTGATTGCTAGAATGTTCTATGTCTCCCATGGGACATAGAACATTCTAGCACTCTGGCGCCGAACTGTTGACTGCAGAATAGCATATTCATAATAACGACTGTAGTTATCTACGCAAACAAGAATTGAATGTCCCGATGGAAGGAGTCCTAGAAAGTCTACAGCAAAGTTTGCCCAGGGTTCAGTAGGTAGTTGAGTTGAACGAATTGGTTCTGGAGGATCCGGTTTTGCGACTAACTGGCAGTCGTGACATATTTTGCAGATTTTTCAGCAGCACAGTCCATGCCCGGCCACCACACTTTTGTTCTTAATGCTTGTTTGATACCTACGATTCCCAAATGTCCCTCATGTACGACTGCGAAGGCCAGGGGACTCCGTTTTTTTCAGGAAGTATTATCTGTGTGTCTCTCAACACCGACTGTCCAACTATTCACAGTTCACCAGCTATTGAAATATAAGGTTTATAGTTTTCAAACTTTCCAGATTGAATCGCTTGTCGAACAATTTTCAATTCTTTGTTTGGAAACAATGTCTTGTTTTATCAACCGAGAAAGGGGGTCTGCAATATTTCAATATATATTAAGTTGTACTGTTGGAGTCGTAGCACCCATCTTTCGATGCGGGCACACGGTTTCGAATGTTTTCCATAAAATGCATCCAATGGTTTATGATCAGTAAGCAGATTTAATTCTTTCACGTATATGTATGGATGAAATTTTTCACATGACCAGATCAGGCTAAGTGCCTCACATCAGTTTGAGAGAACCTGCGCTCAACAGGTGGTAAAGAACGACTTGCGTAATTTATGACCACGGGTCCACTTGATTGATTTTGGGTTAATACCGCACCAATTCCGACTGGACTCGCATCGGGGATGATTTCAGTTGGTCAATTTTTGTCATAGTGTGCAAGTGTCATTGCATTTCTTAAACATAATTTGAGTTTTTCAAATGATTTTCTCTGTTCATTTCCGAACTTGAACTCAATATTTTTTCGTGTTAACTATCGCAAAGGTTCACATATTGTGGAGTATTGCGGAATGAACCTCGAGCTGTAATTGGTCATTTTCTAAAAACTACGAAGTTCATGAACATTTTCTGTTTCTCGCGCAGCCATTACAGCTTTAATGCGTTGTTCCGTGGGGCCAATCCCCTTTTCGGACACAAGGTGCCAAAGAATTCCAAATTGTCCATCCCAATATGACATTTCGACGAGTTTAAAGTCAATCCAGCATTTCTGAGTCTCTGTAGAACTTCATGGAAATGTTTATCATTACTTAGCTTTATCGGAACCGTGGATAATAATGTCCGAAATATTCTCAACACCCGATATCCCGGCTAATGCAGCAGATACCTTAGGTTGAAACACTTCGCTTGCTGAGTTGACACCGAACATTAATCGTTTGTAGCGGTACAGGCCTTCGTGTGTTGAGAAGGTAGTAATGTCCCTCGATTCCGGATGGAGTTCTAATTGGTGGTACCCCATTTTTGAATCTAGTTCTGAGAACACTTTTGAGCCGTTTAAATTTTGAAGGACTTCATCAACTGATGGTATTGGGTGTCGGTCTCTGACGATCGCTTCATTGGCGCGACGCATATCAATGCATAAGCTATGGTGATAACCCTTAGGTACTATTACAAGTGGGTTTGACCAGGAAGTGGGACCTTCTATTTTTTCAATAATATCTAACTTGAGGAGTTCTTGGATTTTTCTCTCTAGACGATCTCTTAGTTGAAATGGGCGCAGCGACTGTAGTTTAGGTTGTATAGCAGGATCAATATGCAATTGGGCTTGAACAATTATCAATTTACCAATCCCAGTAAATACATCAGGATATTTTGTACACAAGTCATTTAAATTGTTGGATGTTGTAACAGATGCAACATCTGGGCCTATTTTCAAAACACCAAGTTCGGTTGCAGTTTTCTTCCCAAGAAGAGGTGTCCTCTTTCCACGAATTACGACAAATTCAGCGCCTGTTTTTCATTCACCCACTGTTACATCACATTCAAATGTTCCTTTCACGGGTATTGGCTTATTCGACGCATATGAGTAAAGCTTTTTATTTTGTTGATTGGCATGTGATTGAAACGTAATTTTTTGAGATTTCAATTTTTTCCAAGTATTATCATCAACAATATTACTGCGTGCCCCAGAATCAATCAAGGTTTTGAAGTTTATTCCACTCACATTGATTTCCATAGCACAGTTTTCGTCGACTTGGAAAAATAACTCATCATTTGAGTTTACTCTAAATGCATAGCTACATGTATTTGTCTTGTTTTCAGGGCCGACCAACCGTTTCGTTCTCGGTGACTGTATTTATTTGTTTGGTTTTACACATTTCTTTGAAATGGTCGTACTTTCCGCATCGTCTGCACTGTTTACTGCGAGCTGGACAAGACGGGTCGCGAACGAGATGTTTTTTCCCATCACATTGATAACACACACCTTTTTGCGCTGAACTGCGTTAAGAGTTTTGCATTGAATTATTTCCCTTTGATCGATAATTCGATTGTTTACTTTTGGCTTCGAGGATACATGCGTGCGGTTTACACCACAGGTACTCGGCACAGGCTATGAAATCGAAAGAAAAATGATATTTGATAGCATTTTTGAATCGACGCTGACGTGCCCCATAATGGTATATAATATTACCAAGGTACACAACTCGCTTTTCGAAAACGATAGCACTCATCTTCGTTATATACCCCTCAAATCTGATTCACATAACGTATCCAGCAGAACCCAGTGTTAGAGGGAAGGGGACTGAATAAGCGTTACAGTGGTGTATTACACGACCGTTGGGTGTTCTTGGGTTGTTCAGAAAAGGCCGAAAAACATTTAGTCGGACAAGATAGTGCACAGTGGAAAGTGGGTTACGAGCGACAATTATCCGATTTATTATAAATAATTTGAGGTCCCATTGTCTATGGAGGGCAGATTCAAACATTAAACGAAAACTTTATCAATTACTAATCTCGGATACATATTTATTCCTTTCTGGCAATCACATTTGCCGTTTATACACGTTTTAGCCGTCACTTCAAATCTAATGAAGTTTTTTCGCCTCCATAGATACGGCGACTTTTCCCCATTCTCCCATTGGTTTGTTTTAAATAGTAGCCAATGGGATGTTTTTGTGAGCATCTTAGATTCTATGGCCGCCGTTGGCTTCGTGAGTTTCCAAGAAAAGGTTAAAAATGTATAAACGGCAAATGTGATTGCCAGAAATGAATAAACGTGGATCCGAGATTAGTAATTGATAAAGGTATACGGTTAATGTTTGTTGCCCTCCATAGACAGTGGGACCTGGATAATCGGCCTGATAATCTTGACGGTCACCGGTATCGGGGAGGGTTAGAAAAATGTCCTGTAGGCTACATCTGCACCCGCATGATGCAGTAATAAGGCCAGTTGTCGCTGTTAAATTTGCCTCTGTTCGGTTCTCTGGGCATCAGTTGTTGCCAATTCATTTATAAGTTCCTTGCCGTCAGCGAACAGGTTAAAAGAATTCAGCCATCGCGTCCATTTCGTGCCAAGTGTGGCCGGGTCCGTATATAAGGATCAAATTGAGGTATTTGCGTCTTGTTGTTCATCTTGACAGTTTGTGTGTGAAACAATAAAGTGTCGTTACACTCGTCGCCACTGCGATGTCATCGGATTGAACCTTTTGGGATAGAAAATTTACAGATTTAACTGGTATATGGCTTTATTGCTGTTTATGTTTTTATACAACATGGCCGCACACCTCGTACTCCTGGAAGAGCGTAAAAACAAAGAACTGGGTTGCAATGAAGGGAAATCTGCGATACTCTGATATATGACAGATAACACTGACATTCATTGCGTAAAAGGTAATACAATATAAATCACAGGTCGTGACCTGACACATCAGAGCCCCAAAATTTCCATAATGCATTCTGACCAAATTTGGAGAGATATGGTAGGCCTTTTCAACTCACATGATCACCATTTCTTTCTCACTTTCCCATCTGACATGCTTAGATGAAACAACTCAGTGGAATTATTAATAGTACATGAAACACGTTATTAGACTGAGAAGCCAGAATGACAAGGTTTGAGACTCAGGGTGATTCTTGGCAACTAGTGTTGAAACGATTAGTCGACTAGTCGAAGTCGATTCGATTTTCGGGAAAATCGGCTCTGGAATCCGCCAGTCGACTAGTCTGGAAACTCAAAGATGAAGTCGTAAAATGCCAATAGTGGGGGTTAATGATTACAAAATTCAGACGTTTCTGCTTCGTGGTGGACCTATTTTAAATTGTATTGACAAGTGGATATCAATGCAATCATTGTCGTTTGTTGATGCCGATAATGTTACAACTTAGATTTCAGCAGCATTACAAGCACTGATTTCACCTAACCTAATCACTGGCAAGCGTTCACGGCCCCCAAACGTTCGTTTATTATTATTTTCAAGAATTACTTTCGTTTGACAAAAGTAATTCTTTAAAATAATAATAATAAACGAACACGCGTTTACACATAAAGGATATATGAAACCTAACGATAATTTTGCACAATGAAAATTGTGGCATCGTTGACGTGCGGGCGGCCAACAATTTTTCCAACAGACAACTTGAAAAAATCCGTCACGGACAGGGTCAGGGGACGCACCCCCACCACCCCTTTAGCTTCAGGCCTGGAACATACCACTCTAGCGTTAATTTCATTAAAACGTTGGACGTCAGTGTAAATAAACTATGGAAGAGTATTGGTGCTACCAACACAAGTGATGGTCAGCATGCAGCTCTGCGAGTCAAAGTGGCCGAAACTCTGCTGAAACAACCAACAATTATCTGGCTATACCTACCCTATACCTGTCTTATCCAGAATTGAATACAGGTAAGCACCCCCCCCCCCCCCCATCGCCACCACCACAATGTTATCCCCAAGACGAATAAAATAATTTTCTTATGCAGTAGAATGCACGACAATACACCGGCTTCTGAATTCTAACAAACTCCCTACCGACCGGACACGAATAATACCCCCCCCCCCCCCACATGAACCTTTCAGCCAGCTTGGGGTACGCCTCCTTTTCATCCATTAACGACCACTCCAAGCGGAATATTGCTTTTCCGAACGACTACAACACACCTCACCCATACAAATGCCCAATTTTGTCCATCGACTGTGCCATCCGTTACCAAGCGGTAAATAGGAATTTAGTCCAACCCTGCCCAGCATCCTAAAGTTGATGATCAAATAAAACGACGCTCATTTCCTTGTCCGTTTGTGTTCAGGAGACTCCAAGAGCACCGAGTTGTGTATATCTCGGCTCAATGCTAAGTCGGATGCTAGTCATCTGGATTGTTTCAGTTGTTTAATCCACTTCTCTAGTGCTAAGCGCTGTTTGCTGTTCGGAATGAAACGAGCTCCAGATTCAGAACTTTGCAACGGTAATGAGTTACTATTCAAATGATTCGGGGAGTTTGGGAAGTGTTCATCCCTGCTCACCATGGGGGTTAAACGTACGGCGAGGAGGCCGTATCAGTTGTACCCGCTGTGGTCGGAGTTCCCACTTGTTGTGTAACCGGACTGTATTTAACCATCCTCGGGTCATCCCTTGGGGTGGGGGTGGGGGTGGGTGTGTTATCTGGTCGCCATTCGCATCCAACTGAAGGTGCGCATCCAATCCATTAATCAGTTCATTTAGGGATCGTACTTCCATGGAATTAATGACATGGAGTCTGTTCGAGGATGTTCCCGGGTCTTTTGAGGAGTCGAGTGGTGATTCGTATGAAAAACGAACGCAGTCTTCGTCACTATTCTGGGAGACAGCTTGGGTTGCTGCATTACCATTTCAACTCCAGTTATCGTCAGACTCAATAGATTCAGGAGAATATATCCATTCGAGGTTCATATAGCTTAAGTCATATCTCAGGAGGAATGGATATAAGTGAATCACTCCGCTCAAATGCATTGGTTGTGCATTGTTCAGTGAGTTTTGTTCCAAATTTTGTGGATTATTGCACACATTCGTACCGTTAGTGTAGTCGTGTGGTTTTGGACTAGCAGTTAACTGAGTTAACTTGTACAGAGTAGTAACTAGTTCAGATCTTTCCTGCAAGCTGTACATTACAGCTTTCACACTTTGAATGTCGACCATCGCATTCATGTGCTCACCCATTGTGAAGGATGGAGAAGATTTATCTTTTTCAGCACCTGTATTGAACTGGGTTGGGCGACCCAGGTCACTATGGTGGGTTGTTGTGCCCGGAATTATGCGACCTGATGTTTGCATCAACATGTCTTGTTTCTCGTTCATGCTCCATTGTTCCTATCCAACCAGACGCCCAGTGTGCATGTTTCGGTGCCACTGATTCGTTAGCGGAATGTGTTGGTTTATGGGATTTTAGCATGCTGAATTAATTCAGCATGATGCTTGATTTCTTTAGCATGATGCTGAATTAATTTAGCATCATGCTTAATTATTTAAGCCCCATGCTATATTATTTTGCACAATTTCATGCATAAATAATATTGCATGAAGCTGAAATGATTAAGCATGATGCTGAATTACGGGAGGAACATGCACTTTAATTTAGCATTATGCTCAATTATTTAAGCATCATGCTATATTAGTTTGCACGATTTCATGAATGGTGAATAAATAATATAGCATGATGCTTAATTAATTAAGCATGATGTGAATTTCGAGAGGATCATGCACATTAATTTAGCATGATGCTTAATTATTTAATCATCATGTTATATTATTTTGCATTATTTCATGAATACTGCATAAATAATATTACATCATGCTTAATTTAGCATGATCATCGGCCTAATTATTTAAAGCATGTTACTGTATAAATTGGTATAATTTCATGAATGCTGCATAAATAATATAGCATGATGCTTAAATGATGTGCGCGTACGGAAGAATCATAATTTTTTTTTAGCATTATACTCTAATAATTAAACATGATGCTATATTGTTAGGTATGATTTCATGAATGCTGCATAAATAATTAAGCATGGTGCTTAAATAATTAAGCAAGATGCTTAATTATTTAAGCATCATGCTATATTATTTTAGCATCATGCTTAATTATGTAAGCATCATGCATAAGTCATTGATTTACGATCCTGTTCGTACAACATAGACGAACGCATGCTTATTTAGCTCACGTGCATATTGGGATAATAATTGCTCCAGATCATGCGGTATTGAATTCTCAGGTCGATTCAACTGACTTGGAAAACAATGAAAAATGGAACCGTATATGTACTGGATGCACTAATATGCGGAATTCGTTATTTAACTGAAATTCACCGTATTCAAGGTTATCAATATTCGTGTTGTATTATGCCACCTGGAAACGTAGAAGTACTTTTTAAGACCATTTTTGTTAAGATACATTAACCCTCGATTATATCAGATGAGATGTCTGCGTGAATAGTTTTTCCCAAATCGCGATATGTCTGTAGCCTACATTTAAGCATTCTGGGTTTTTTTTTCGAAAGAAGATCTAAACCCTCCAAAGTGTAGCCATCCCCTTCTCCAACAAGCTTGATATTCTTTAAAATGAATTTTCGAGAACCACCACTGACAATACTTGGAGATGGTGCCGGGAAAGTTTCTCTTAAAATCACCTCGGCACGGGCGTTTTGTTCCAAGTCGAGTTTCGATCCGGGACGATTCGTTCAGAAAGGTGATCCTTTGGGGAGAGGGATATTTGTGTGTGTGTGTATATGGGGGGGGGGGGGGGGGGGGGGGTTGGGGGGGGGGGGGGGCTTCCAGGTGTTTTCGAAGGACGATATTAACCTCCGTAGCCTGGAACCCTGTCCAATGAACTTGAAATTATTTTGAACTAATAATTTCTTGGAATCACCAGTCACAATGCGTTGAGATGTGATACCGACTTCGTGAGTCAACTGTGTATTCAGAATGTTTCTTGTTTATGTTCTAATACGAAGAGATTGCATGGGATATGCACAGAATAAGAGTGTTTCACTGGCATTTTCTCGCACGCTTGTGCTGGAACAAAACGTTTTCTTGTTGATGATGCAGTTGGAGTATTTTATCAGTCGTGACAAATGAGGTTAACCCACAAAAGCAGTCTTCTTCGCGACGTCCCTGATTCAGACTATGCCCTGTCTGGTGAATTATATGAAAATGCTCAACATCTTAATGGGAAAAATGTTTTCTTTATTATTAATCACGAAAGCAGGTGTAAGTGAAATAATTAAATAAAGATAAAACTGTATTGAACATATTACAGGAAGAAAGTTTTTCTGGAATTCTTGTTCATGGTGTCTTCGAAATGGGTTGTCTTTACCTTAAAAAGAAAGTATATCATTTAATATTCTATACAGATGAAGTGTTGATTTGCATATACGTAACAGAGAACTATAGCGGATAGGTAATGACATTTGGAAGAGGTTCCTTGCTCCGGGGGTGGGAGGAGTTTCGAACCGCTGGGGGTGCAACCCGAAGCTAAGATCTCAAAATTTTCTGACAGGGTGGGGCAATGGCTAAAATTTTGCAACAGTGTTCGCGGGTCGTTGGTCACCTGTACAAACTTGAAACCCTACTCAATCTACTTCTCTTACTGGTACATTCTACAAACAGTTGCGCTAAAAATTGACCCAAATCAACTGGGTTTAGTGAATATGAACCCAATTGGGTTCATATTCACTAAGCCCAGTAAATTTGCGTTAATTTTTAACCCAACTAGTTTTTCTTGGTTGCCAAAATTTATTCACATGTCTTTGCAATGTATATGATATGCCAACATGCAGGGTCTCCACAGAAAAGTGAGGGAAATAGCAGGAATCATAAAGGGGAGAACATTGATGTTATGACCGAGGTGCCTGGAGACGGTGACACAGAGCAGATGAGCAAACTGGGAGTAATAAGGGCCCTGGAGCACTTTCTCTTAGGATGTACAAAATACAAGTTTGAAACACCAGAATGCAGTAGGATTATGAAGAGGAAATGGGAATGAAAGACAGGTGGTTACTGGGTGATGCTAAGGTGAGGGTAAGGATGCTGATAAGTGAAATTGAGAAGAAAGAAGTACAAGTTAGCATTAACCCTTTACCCAAAGAATCGCCCGCATCCGCCCGCGTAATATGCAAATTCAGCAGTTGAAAAAATATTATTTTTAAAAAAAATTCAACAAAACCATATCATGTGACCCCTCGTTGGAACGAGCTCGTGGAGCTCGTTCCAACAAGGGGTCACATGATATGGTTTTGTTGAAATTTTTTGAAAAATTTAAAAAAATGATATTTAAAATAATAAATTTTGATATCGTCTGCGTTGGGTAAAGGGTTAAACAGCTCTTTTCTGGGTACTGGCTGAGAGAAGGGCGACGATGGAGCCACAGTTGGGAGATCGGGGGTAATCAAAGTCTTCCATAAGCATGCGGCAAACGAGCGGATGACCAATGAGTTATTATTATTATTATTATTATTATTATTATTATTATTATTATTATTATTATTATTATTAAGGAACTGACTCGGGCAAACATTCCGCCATGTATGTCCGTACTGCTGCAAAAATAAATATAGCAAATCAAGTTGCGTCGATGTGGAAAAATGCTTCTGATCACCTCTGATTCATACATACAATCGGGAACATGAAATTACTGATGATGTATGCAGTCTTATTTCCAAATGAAACAAACTACTGCGTTTTGATTGGCTGAGAGGTACGGCGTAAATTGGAAAACAGAGTGTTTTTTTTACAAACAAAGTGGTTAAGCATTGAGCCAGTTCCAATCACTTCCATATTTGTCTGGTTTTATTAAGAATCTTATCAAGCACAAATGTTCTGTCAGTTTTTGACCACAATGTTGGTTAAAGTATTAAGTACACCAAAATTCTTGGAAATAAATCCGTTAGCCTTCGCCTCAGGGTGCATGAGTTCTCAAACCGGTGTAAATCCCATACTCACTGGAAAACACAAGGATAACTAATAATGTCAATATTGCAGAGGTAAATCAACAAGAAGATGAATATGTGCAGAAATATTTTTCGTCTTATGCATCCGACAGTGATCTTGAGTGAACAGTGTCATTGGTAGTCGACATGGTGAAAATATAACTTTCTTCTCTGGACCCCCAACTAGAAGAAAATAAACAAGAGGCCCCAGGGGGCCTGAGGGCGCTCACCTGACATGGTATCCTAAATATCAACCCAGAGATTTGATTTCAACAAGTTGCATCTGCTCCTCCTAAGAAAAGCTTATACCAAATATCCAAAGATTTTGACCAGTGGATCTAAAAAAAAAAGATTTTTAAAGAATATTCCTCATATTGAACTAAGTTATAATTCGCACAGGGAGCCCATATATGAACCCAGGGACATGGCTTTAACAAACTTGAATCTCAACCCCCTAAGGATGCTGCACACCAAATATCAAAACATTCCGACTGTTGGATCTGAAGAAGATTTTTCAAGAAAATTCCTCATTTTGAACTAAGTTATCATTCAGGCTACCACAGTGAGCCCAAATATGAACCCAAGGACTTGGCTTGAACAAACTTGTATCTCACCCCCTAAGCGTGGTGCATACCCAATATCAAAAGATTCTGCCTGCTGGATCTTGATAAGAAGATTTTTAAAGAAATTTGCCTGAAATGCACTAAGTTCGAATTCGGGCTTCTATAGTGAGCCCAAATATGAATCCAGGGAGCTTATTTGAACAAACTTGAATCAGATCCACCCCCACAATGTTTCATACCGAATATCAAAAGATTTTGCCTGCTGGATCTGGAGAAGAAGATTTTTTAAGAAATTTGCCTGAAATGCACTAAGTTCGAAATCGGTTTCCTATACTGAGGCCAAACATGAACCCAGGGGGCCGATTTGAACAAACTTGAATCAGATCCACCCCACAATGTTGCATATCAAATATCAAAAGATTCTGCCTGTTGGATCTGGAGAAGAAGATTTTTTTAATGTTTTTCCCATTGCCTACGGTGTTAAAAAGTGCTGACTCAGCACTTTTTCAAAGTCCTGAAAAAAGGACCGTGTGATCAAACCGATAGGGATTTTTTTAACCATTCTATCCTACTGGATAAAAATAAGCTTTACACAAAATAAGAATTCTCTGTGCCGTGTAGTTTTGGAGTTATGGCAGTTTTAAGGTTTTTCCTATTTTTTGCTCCCGAGGTTCCCACGGGGCACTGAGAAATTTGTTTTTGTATCAATCAACTACTTACGACCCATTATCATCTCACATCAAATTTGGTTCAAATCGACCACACGGTTCTGAAAATATAAATTTTAGGCGTGGCCAAAATTTTTGCCCCTCCCATAACGAAGGCAAATAATGCCCCATAAACTTCTCTTGAACAAATTTGATTCTAAACATCAAAAGGACTCTGTATACCATATATCAAGTCTCTGCTACTGGTGGTTCATTAGAAGAAGATTTTAAAAAAATAAGGCCATTTTTTCCACACCCCTCTGCTCAATATGAGCCGAAACCTAATTTGCATAAAAATCAAAATGCCCCTGTATAACCACTACTTACATGAAATTTAATTAAAATGTGGCCAATGGTTTAAGAGAAAGAGGCTCAAACACCACCTTCACGCAGGACGGCGGACGACGGACGAAGAGTGATAAGAAAAGCTCACCCTGACTTTCAGTCAGGTGAGCTAAAAAGATACTGTCACATTGGTATTGCAGACACAACTCAACAAGAAAAAGGAGATGTGTGGGCGGGTTATTCCTGTTAACCCAGCCCAATGGTTTTTATTAACACCTGTCCGAAGGATTATAGGCCGTATCAAAACAGAGAGCTTATGTTTCATCTCCTGACTTAACTGAACGGTTGATATATCAAAACTGAGAAACTTTGAACTCGTAAGACCGATTTTTCGATCCAAGGCATAATTTCGTCCCATTTTTGTGTTATTATAAGGGGTCTGTTCACTAAGCATTGGAGATAAAATTATAACTACAGTCTGCAGCCAGACGGCTGCAGACTGCAGTTATTATTGCATCCTCCCTGTATATTGATATTGTAACGACCCCATCTCATAGTAAATGTACACAAAGACAATATCATTAAACCAGGGTTTAAAGGGTTAATGTTATTTATTATTATTATTATGTTATTCATTATTCTTATTAATCTAATAATGTGTATTTATATTATAAATAATTATGAGATCATGGATTATGAGATCATGAAATAATGTGTATTTACATGCTACATAATGGTTCTCGTCAGATCACCGAAGTTAAGCAACGTCAAGCCCGGTTAGTCCTCGGATGGGTGACCGTCTGAGCGATCGATTTGGACTCTCGCGTTGTGTCCTTGAGCAAGGCACTTAACCCCGATTGCCCACATGAGGGCACGATGACGCCGTGTACTAAGGTGTACAGCACTTCGCTGGTGCGCATGTCTTCAACCAATCTAACCCTGCCTGTGCTGCAGTGCGGATTTACGATGTTGGGGAGCTGGCAGTTGCTCGGTGGTTCTCTCTGGGTACTCCGGCTTCCTTCCCCCGTAAAACTGTCACGGTCATGATTAGCCATTGTGCAGAAGTACGTGAACACCAATAAATAAATAAATAAATAAATAAATAAATAAATAAAAAAATAACATGATAAATAATTAATGATAATTTGTTTTTCGTTTTTGTCATTTTCCTACTCACCTAGCCCTCTGAATTTACAGTTAAATTCCTAACAGAACAAACCACTAATTTGAAGAAAACTATAGTCGGCATTTCTTTGATCAAGAAAAATTTCACACTTCTACCAGAACAAAGGCGGATGGGTAGACAGGAAGACCCCGTGTGGGCATACTATTCGTCCTTTTACGCACAACACAGTGCTATCGAATGAACAGTGACATTAGGGGATCAGTAAAGCGGAAACATAAACTTTCTTCTCTGAACCATCCTCCATCAGTGTCTGTAAACTAAAACAAAGCTCATTGGTAGGTGAATGTATACGTTAGCAGCTGTATGGAAAAATAATAAGATCAACCAAAATCATTTAAACCTTTACCCAACGCAGTCGATATCAACATTTATTATTTTAAATATCATTTTTCACATCTTCAAAAAAATTTCAACACAACCATATCATGTGAAACCTCGCTGGAACGAGCTCGTTCCAACGAGGGGTCACATGATATGGTTTTGTTGGATTTTTTTGAAAAATAATATTTTCAACTACTGAATTTGCATATTACGCGGGCGGATGCGGACGATTCGTTGGGAAAAGGGTTAAAAACGAAAATAAATAATTTTTGAATGAATAAATGATTTTTCGCATTTTTGAATATTAGGGAGAATGTTAGCATAGATATAATGAAATACATAATAGGTACACAGTTATAGATTAGTTTTTACACATCCTGTTTCCCCATTTTTGTCATGCCTCGAACGACCCACCCACCTACCCCTGCATCAGTATCTGGAGAATTTATGCGTGGCTCCCCCTATCTGGGGATGGACATTCGTCACACCCATCCACATGTGGTCGCGATCCCCAGAGCGGTGAGTCTTTCCGCCTTTGTAAATACTCTAATTCGCTCCAAAGCCACGACAGCGCGGATTTTTCTTCGGTTACTGGGGCTTTGCGGTTCGGTGATGGATCTCAATTCTTCCGGTTTCTTGTTTGTACGGCCTCTCCAGCTCTCCTCGTTTAGTCGATGGTGTCTGATGTCGAATAGTCTCGACCAGATTCTCGAATTACTTGGCTCGATACAAAGTCACCTTCTCCCCTGAACCAAAATTCAGTAGTTGACGCAGAGCATTCCATCGGAACCCCCCGACCAGATTCGGATTCTCGTGGCGGTTGCCAGTGATCAGAGTTAAGGAGCAACATTATATCCCTTCGGTTTTTCAACTCATAGCGCCAGGGACTGGGACTAACGACATCAAATGAGCGTCTGGTACCTTTTCTCAGTTTCCAGCAATGGATCGAGCACCTGTCGAACCGCCAGGTTTTCCTATGGTGGGACAACTCGACAGTGGATGCTTACATCCGAAGTCAGGTTGGTACACACTCCATTTCTATGTGCAAGCTGGAAAGGGATCTTCTGCGGCTGGAGGTGGATACTTCTTCAGAGCCATTTTCCATTCGCTGTGCGATCTTTGAAGGTCATCCTCACATAGATCTCTTCGTGACTTCTTGAAATCGCCAGGCAGTTCGTTTCATCCTGCCCAGATCCTCTCGTTTATGTGTTGGACGCTTCGTCTCTCGATTGGGGCGGTCTCGTCTGTTGTGATTTCCATCCGGTGCCGATTCTCCCTCAAGTTCTTGCAATGGTCTGGTGATGACTACGCAGAATCATCCTGGTTGTTCCTCTCTTCACAGAGGGTGTTTGTTAATCAACCAACTGAGACCTCTTTTGGCGGCTCTGTCAGTCCGTCTCCCCGTATGTCCCAACCAGTCCAAAACGAGGTCGACCGAGGAAACAGCACGCCAATCTGGCATCTTTGTGCCTTCACGCCCATCTCTTGTCAGGGCCAGAGGTTTCTCGAGACAAGAAGTGAAGAGCATTTCTTGAACATTAGCTGATGCCATGATGCCACTAAGTCTTTCCTGACACTTATTCCTGACAACGCTAGCATTCCCATCAATCCATCTCACGAGTGATTTGTACAGCGATCAAGGAAGCTTACACGCGACTGGCACTAGATGACCGCATTGATAACAGAATCTCCGCTCATGGGGTGCTTGCCCTTCCTATTTTCTGCACTTACACGAACTCCGTTGTTCTTCCCACTGTTATGAAGGCTGGATACTGGAGAAATGATAGCATTTTTGGATCGATACTGATGTGGCCAGATAATGGTATATTAATATTAACAAGGTGCACATCTCGCTTTTCGAAAACGTTAGCACCCATCTTCGATATACCTCCCTCAAATTTGTTTCACTCAGCGTATCCAGCAGTAGATAGATGGATAGATATTTATTCGTTCAGTAGCGTACAGGAAATACAATGGTTACAATCACATAGTTCAATTAATAAAAAACATTTTGTATACTACTGGGAGATGACATAGCCAGATTGACTGTCTTCCTGTCATCTCTCTAATGAATGTTTTGCAATACTGTTTACGGGCCCAGACTGTCGACGTTCTTATAAAAATCATCTCATCGGTTATAGAGAATTTACTATGTAAGGGTTGTGCTAGACTTGGTAGTTAAAATGCTTTCTTGTGGATGACTTTCAGCTTGGGGCATTCTGGCTGTGTGCTGCAAATGAAGCGACCTAAATTGAGCAGTTCGAGTAAAAGAGATATAGAAATTTGCTTCAATCCTTTATCTTGAGAGCGGCCCACAGCTATAATACATCCCCAGGCGAGGTCATAACGCGGACAGGGTGGGTAAAGCTATTTGGAGGACAGGATGTCTTTTCGTCTGGTCATTTAATTTGTTCATGTATAGGTACAGTAAAGCAGGAAGACGTGTTATGACGGTGTCCAAATCAGCAACAGCATACCCTCTCTCAATCCAGGGGGTGAGAACGGGTCGCACTACCGCTGATGTGATCACCGCCGCTACGGTGTTTTATATAGTGCAATCTGGACAATAAGGATTGCTACATTCAACATTGTCTGATTAAAGTGCTAGAAGCCTGGACAACAGCTTCTTTTTAAATACGTTTCTAATGTTCGTCGTACGTAGATCTCTATCTAGCGCATTCCAAATCCTGGGATACAGGTTAGTAGGTAGGCGATCCAGGGCTTTTGTCCTTGTTCTAGTTATTTGGAGAAGATCACGTTGTCTAGTGGTTCTGACAGGCATAGTAGCTACTCTGAAGAAGTTATCAAATGACTGGGGAAGATTGTCATTTTTCCAATCAAAGGCGAAGAGGGATACATGGAATTTATACAGGTCAGTCACCTTGAGTATTTTGTCCCTTTTGAAGAGTGGTTCTGTGTGGGCATTATACTTTTTGTTATTAATTATGCGCAGCGCTCGTTTTTGAAGAGTTAGAATTTTATTGATAGATCTCGAATTTCCCCATGCTTGGATTCCATATACTAAGGGACTATGTATCAGAGCGAAGTATAGTGTTCTCATAGCTTCAAGAGGAAGGATTGCCTTTACCTTGTTAAGGGCAAAGTTTGCGCGTGCAATCTTGGAACAAAGTTGAGCTATGTGGACGTTATATGATAGACAATTATCAATGGATATACATGTACCTAGAAATTTCAGTGATTTTTCAGCTTCATTTGGTCCAACCTTATTTATTATTTGGTTGTTGACGAAAATATTATTGTGAGAGAGCCCTTGCTTATATGGGATGGATTAAACACAATATATTTAGTTTTACTTGCATTCAATGCCAATCTATTCACGGAACACCATTCGGAGATGTTTTCTAGCTCTTTATTCACAATAATTGTCAGATTGTCAGTGTTAGATCCTGAAAGGTGTACCTTGGTATCATCGGCAAAAGATAAAGGGTTTAATGTTGTTGAATTGCAAAGGTCATTTATGTATAGCAAGAACAAAATAGGGCCTAATCTTGAGCCTTATGGAACACCACAGGTTATTTCAGCTAAGTCAGATGTGCAACATATGGGTGTCTATTTGATAGGTAACTTTCGAACCAATTGTTGGAGATGCCCTTAATTCCATACCGTTCTACTTTCTTCAATAGGATATCATGGTTTATGGTGTCGAACGCCTTAGATAAGTCCAGAAATACCGCTAATGTTATGTCTTTACTTTGCCTATTATTTGCATCGGTACCCGGTGTCAGTGGACAGGGGAATGAATCAGCTGTACAGTGGTGTATTACACGACCGTTAGGTGTTCTTGCGTTGTTTATAATAACTGGGAGAAGTCACAGAAAATACCGAAAAGCATCTAGTCGGACATGATGCTGTTCAGGAGAAAGTGGGTTACGAGCGACGATTCTCCGATTTATTATGAAAATTCGAGGTGTCATTGTCTATGGAGGGCAGATTCAAATATTAACCGTATACCTTTATCAATTTTCAATCTTGGGTTGACATTTATTCATTTCTGGAGTTCTTCCTCCTTTCCACTGACATCGGGAACTGCTGGGTACGTTGGGTTTATCAAATTTGAGTGGCGTATAATGAAGATGAGTGCTATCGTTTTCGAAAAGCGAGTTGTGTACCTTGTTAATATTTATATACCATTATGGGGGCACATCAGCATTGATTCAAAAATGTTATCAGATTTCATTTTTCTTTCTATTTCACAGCTTGTACCGTGTACCTGTGGGTGTGTTGTGCCCTTTCTATCCCCGAGCCTCTTTCGTGGCTATCGAATTTCGGGCCTTATTGTTCAGGAATTTACTTCCGTTCCTCTCCTTATCTAATCGCCTTCCGTCCGTCCGTCCGTCGTCCGTCAACACCATATTTTAGTCTTTTCCTCCAAAGCCACTGGGCCAATTCAAGTGAAAGTTTGTGGGAGTGATGGTCTCGATGTGACATTGCGTTTTTGTTCAACTCAACATGCCCAGCCCCATAGGGAGGGGGTGGGGTAAAATGCTTAAAAATATTTTTAAAATCTTCTCATGAACCAGTGGGTACAATGACCTGATACACGTTATGGAGCTTCCTTTTGAGGTGGAGAATCAAGTTTGTTAAATGTATGTGGTATTACTGCGTCATAAGTAATTGACTCGTGCAAAAAAAAAAAAACCAAGAGCTAAAAATAGAAATATTGTCAAACGCCAATATTTCGCAAACCCAACGGAACAGAGAACTGTTATTTGGTTTGAAGAATCATTAGGACGTGTAGCATTGAATGGTAAAAAAAATTGATCGGTTATGTTAGGGTGTTCTGTAAGGGGCATTGAAAAAATGCTGAGTCAGCATATTTGGAAAAATTTTTAAAAATCTCTTTTCCAGAACCAATGGTCAGACTCCTGTGATATTTGGTATACATCATTCATAGGAGGGGGTGGGGTGGGGGTGTGTCAGATACACGTTTGTCAAAATGAAGCCCATTGGTTTATATTTGCGCTCAATACAGGAGCCCCAATTTTTAACTTAAGGCAATATGGGGAATATTCTTTAAAAATCTTCTTCAGAACCACCAGATAGAATCTTTTATTTATATTTATTTATTTATTTATTGGTGTATAAGGTCACATATTTCTGCATCATGACTACGACAGTTTTACGGGCGGAGGAAGCTGGAGTACCTGGAGAGAACCACCAAGAAACGGCGAGCAAATGTCAGCTCCCCAACATACTAACTCCACACAAGCAGGGTTAAGACAAGTGCACCATAGACGTGCAGTGCGCCGTAGTACACAATGCCACCGTGCCCCCACTTGGGCAATGGGGGTGAAGTGTCTTGCCCAAGGACACAACGCGGTTGCCGCAGGTGGGATTCGGACCGAGGACCTCTCGGCTTGCAGCCTGCACATCTACCCACTGAGGCACCGCACCCCATTTAAAATCTATTAATGTTTGGTATATATCATTGTTATGAGGGTCAGATTCAAGATTGTTCAAACCAAGTCCCTAGGAAGCCCAAATTTTAACTTCGTGCAATATGGGTGATAATTTTTAAAACTCTTCTTCTTCAAATCCACGTCAGAATGATTTCAGATTTCGTATACAACATATCTAGGGGGGTTAGATTCAAGTTTGTTCAAATCAGGCCCGTAGGTTAATATTTGGGCTCGCTATGGTAGCCCAAATTTTAACTTAGTGCAATATGAGGATATTGCTTGAAAAATTTCCTTCTTCAGAGCTACCAGTATGCTTTTATATTTAGTATGCAACATCTCTAGGGGGTCAAATTCAACTTTGTTCAAATTGAGTGCCTGGGTTAATATCTGGGCTCCCTATGAAAGCCGGAATTGGCCATGTAGCTGAAGAATTAAAAAATTTTGTATTCAATACCCTCTAGAGGCGTGTAACTAATATTAATTCACATAGGTTGTATCAAGGGGCTTCATATGGGAGCTTCACGTTTTGCATTTTGATCAACTGAAGAAAAGGCATGATGCTTGGACTATTTTAGTTACGTCTGAGGGGCTCAAGGATTGACAATGTGTCCTATGGAGATGGATTGCTTAATGTAGTTTCATTCTTGGACTCTGTTTATATCGTGTTCTGTTCAAGGTGAGCGCTTTGGGCTCCGTTGGGCCTCTTGTACACCTTATAACTGCCCTCCATGCTGTCTCCTGTGGTTTCCTTGAGGCGCACTATGGTGGGCTAGTGTATGATTTCGCCATCCTTTTATTCATTCAGCCAACAGTAAACAATTGGGAGTAGGTGTACAAGAAATATAAATTCTTTAGTAAATTTTGATCTTTAAATACGTACTACAATTGATTACCGGAGCCTCGCCCGCGTTGGTTCAGGGGATAGTCGCAAAACTGCACTTCCTCCCCTCTAATTACCTTTCTTCACAATAATAACGGAATGAACGGAACTGAGGTTAAGCATGTGCAGGAAACCAAGGATGTATGGCAGTAGTAGAAACCTGTGCTGGGCGAGCGCTCGGTCCAATTTTCGATTCTTTATATTTCTCAGTGCTTTTGCACTCTTCTTTACTTGTTCAATGGCTTTTCTTGAACAAGTGTTCAAATATTAAGAAAGGGAGTTTTTTTTCTTCTTTACAGTCATACGAAGTAAAGAGTAAAGAAATCGTGGTAGGAATGTAAAGAATGTAACGGCCCCCAAAATAATATTTATATGTATATTTTAATAATAATTCTCTATTGCGTGCACAAGCTCGTTTTTAATTAATAGACGAAAATTTGATGGAATAAAACACTCATAAAACGCAGTTCATCCGAATGTTACCATCGCGCATTGATATCCCAAAATAAAGGGGGTCAAGGACCCGAATTACAGTTTAGGAAACAGTAATTAACCCGATAACTGCTACAATCGGTATACACACAAAATTCAAGGCTATTCAAGGTCATTTCCCGACATTGTTCAACACTTTTGAGGGACCTACATAGTAAATTCAAGGATTTACAAGGCCCTCACCTTCACTAGTCCTAACGTGGACCATCCCGTCATTATTTCCCTTCTCCAGCTTCCCTTGACCGGAAGTGGTGGGAGGAGGAGGTTATGATCACAGGATCAGCGTCCAACCTATAAGTTAGAACTACACCTTAATAAAATATGGCATATGGGGGTGGGGGTGGGGTAATTACTATGGGAAGGGCGGTGGTAATGATCGGAAGGTCCGGGTCCTATCTAGAACTACACCTTCATGAACTATGGCGTTTTAAGCTATATAGCTATGATAATGCACTTTGTCAACATTTTTATATCATGAATATTCAAGGATTTTCATGGTGCTCTGGCCCATATTCAAAGATTTCAAGTCAAAGTCAAGGCCGCTCCTTGAATCAAAGGTCCGGCGGAACCCTGCATATATATAAGCACACATGAATATAAGCAACCTGTCATTTGCAAACTGAGGTTCCCAGAGGGTGAATTTGCTGATGCTATCCCATACAGTGGGCTAATTTATCCTCTAGGTACATCTCTCTTTCTTAGCTTGAGACCTTGATTCAGAGGGAGGTTCACAGAGGGTAAATTTTGTGATGCTACCCTGCGGTGCAGGGTAGCATCACAAAATTCACCCCTGGGGACCTCATTTTGCAGATGACAGTCTGCTTATATTCAGGCTTGGTGTGTAGCTATGTATTGTTTCAGACAAGTATACTACGTTTTAAAAGTCCTGTGACTTTCGGTCAGCTCTGGTCACAGAGGGACGCCCATCCATAAGTAAATATAAACAAACCAAAATGGCGCTTCTTAGGAAAACAAATCGTAGGTTTGGAAATGTTCCTTTCCTTCCAATTTGTCCCACTTCAAGGACACTTCAAGGATAAGATCATTCCCATAGTTGCGGATGAGGTCGTAGCAGATGATACCCGAGGAAGCGTTTTTTTGTGCACTTGGGAGGTGAAGATCTGAAATATTACGGAAAATTCGAATTTTACAAATATGTTCATTTTGCGGGTTTGATAAGCTGTGGCTATAGTATCGGTAGCCTCATTTACACGAGCCACTTTACCGCAGGGGCCTTAGAATTTCCCCAAATATAGAGATTTATCCAATAACAAAAACGTACTGTCGCCCAAAATATTCATCTGTTTTTGAAATTCAAATAACTATTAAGATACATTTTTGTTATTGACGTTGTCTAGTATTTTAGTGACACAATACATTTTAAGGCGCTGTGGAATAAGACAAGCTTGCCCACCGAAAATCATTTTTACTTCACGTCATGTCAATATTTTAGTATAGGCTGGTAGCACTGGACTATCTGCTGGTAGGAGAGTCTGATATTTGCGAAATAAGCTGGTAGCACCATTGCGACAAACCTGAATTTTCATTTTTCTATTTTTCTGGAAAATTCTCACTCATTTTTCAAAACTAGATCAACTTGTGGAGACTATTGTTTTGTAAGGCCTCATTTCAATTGTGTCCACACAAATTGCACACACAAGTTTTACAGGTAAGCCTAATTCAATTTCTTTTCTTTTGTATTGATAGGAATGGCTCAAAATTTCAAATGTGTTATCTTTTGAAGCTAATATCAGAATTCAAACAGACCAAGCTAACATTAATCGCCGCCATTCACTAGTCCAAGGTCTTGGACTTATTTCAATGTTTCAACTCATTGTATGTACAGTATGTGGAGAGTGTATTATCACTAAATCACTTGCAGAGTGGAGATTCCACTCAAGGAATAATTGCAAATTTGTTGCAAAGCATGACCAGCACCAGCAAAGTTTCAGTCAATGAACCTCCGGGTTAAACCCGGAGGTCCATTGGCTGAAACATTGCTTGTATTTTTTGTCCATATGTACAACATTTAAAAGTTATAGTTTGGGTGATAACTCCTCTCCGCGGGTGATTCAGTTACAATCCACTCTCCACATACTGTAGTTAAGACACTATTAACAAGGTGTTCGTAATTAATAGAGGAAAAAAAAAACAAACTGCAATCTCGGTATGAATGTATCGAAACAGCTTGAGTTCTCCTAAACAATTAACGCACAGCATATATAATAGGTATAAACAAAAACGTAAACGTCACTGGTTTGATAGACACTGTAAACAGTTAAAAAAGATATGACAAATGTCGTAAATGAGATGAAGAAGAGGCCTCAAGATAAGACATTACTGATTAAATTTCACTCTATAAAAATGCATTATAAGCGGGAAACAAAACGTAAGCGCAGAGAATTTTATGAATGTATCTCTGATAAATTATCTAATATGGAGACAGCTAATCCTCCGAGTACTGGAGTATTATTAACCCATTTCGTGCTAAGAAAGAAGAGCCCAATTATTTACACCCAGATGAAACTGTAGGATTCTTTAAAACTTTACTTTGTCCGAAAAGATCTTAGTCTGAAATACACCATCTTTCGGCGACAATTAAGGAGCCAGATATCAAATTAAATAATGACCACATAACCACTAGAGAAATATTAGACGCTGCAAGGCAGCTCAAAAACAAAAAGTCATCAGCTGTAGATAACTTTCCGAATGAATTATTAAAACTTATTGTTCCAATTATTATAGATAATGTTGTCAAGCTATTTAATCAAATATTATTATCAGGTCATTATCTTGTATGTTGGTGTGAGTCTATAATAAAAACTCTCTATACGAAAGGCGATCGACATGATCCTAACAATTACAGCCCGATTGCGCCGAGCAGCAATTTCGGAAAATTATTTAATAAAGTAATAAACGCGAGGTTGAATGAGTATCTAGACCTCAACGATTTAATAAGCGATAACCAATTTGGATTAAAAAAGTATCATGGAACAACTGACGGTGCATTTATTTTGCGCACGTTGGCAAATAAATATAAAGAAGATAAGAAACCAATGTAAGCGGCTTTTGTTGATTTTAAGAAAGTATTTGATTCGGTAGATAGGTCGTTACCTTTTGAGAAAATGAAGTCATTGCGCATCGGTGAGAAAGTCCTCAAAATTCTTAGCTATCTTTATGAGTCCAGTTACTATTCTATAAGTACTTCTGTAGGATTGAGCCCACCTTTACTCTCAGCAGTGGATGTTAGACAAGGATGTTATATATCACCCCATTCTTTTCAAAATCCTTATTGATGACATATGTGGGATATTTGATGAATCCTGTTCACCTGTTAATATGTGAATGGACAACGACTCAATCACCTACTTTTTGCCGATGACCTGGTAATGTTATCACAGTCTCCAGCCGGATTGAATAAATGTGTTCCGAAGTTAGAGCACTATGCGGATAAAAACAAACCTAGTGTCAATATTAATTAAACAAAATGCATGATTTTCAAAAATAGAAAAGATCCTACGTTTTGTATTGGAACAGCGAAATTAAAGATCGTAGATCAATCTAAATACTTATGTCTTGAATTCACATACAATGGAAACACAAAACAAGTTCAAGAGAATTTAAGTACAAAAGGATCGAAAGCAATGTTTTTCCTTACAAAATCTCTCAGAAAGTCACTTGACTTAACTCTTGATGTGAAATCTAATCTTTTTGATAAATTGATTAAGCCGATTTTATTATGCGGTTGCGAGATATGGTCCCCTGACCTTCATACACCTTTTGCGGACACTACAGCCTGTGAACAAGTCCACTTGAAATTTTGTAAACAAATATTAATGTTGAATAGTAAAGCATCTAATCATGCAACACGGGGAGAGTTGGGTAGATATCCTATTGTGAACGATGCTATCTTACATCTCCATAAATATGTCGATAAAGTATCCAAAATTGCTGACGATAACATACTCTCCAACTCATTCAAGGAGTCACTCAAATGTAAACTTCCGAAAACTTGGATAACTCAGTTATCTCGTTACAATATCAAAGTTTCCTATGCTAATACGTTAACCAATAGTAATGGAAAATGCCTGAAAGATATACTAGAATCTCAGCATAGAGAAAGATTTACTAAAGATATGTTTAACGACGACAAAATGAAAGGCAGTAATAAGTTACGAACGTATCGATTAGTTAAAAATGAATACAAGCTTGAACCTTATCTGAAAATCACCAGGTCTCGACAGGCCCGTGAACTGTTTACTAGACTTAGGGTTAGTAACAATAATTTTGAAATAGAAAAGGGTAGACATAAACAACCCTCAATGCCCCTAAATGATAGGAGATGCCAGGTGTGCGATACTGGTGAAATAGAGAGCGAAAAATATTTTGTTATGTATTGTGAGGCATATGCCGAAATTAGGGAAACGGGGTTCGAAGAAATTATAAAAGAAAACAAAGAATTTGAACAATGAAATGATTCGGAGAAATACTATTATATATTGAAAAACTGTGATAGTAAATCGATTAATATTATTTCTAACATAATCTGGTCATTCTTCTGCAAGCGAGATCACCTTGTCAAAGAAAAAAGTCATTAGTACTTTATTTTATACATCATGTTTACTAATTCTTCTTATTTGTTATGTTTGTATTGTGCAACTGCCATTATGGTGTAATGCATTAAACTATTAAACTAAACTAAACTGTAGGACTGCGAGACCTATACTTATGCGACAGCCACGATGAGCCCCCAGTAGATTTTAGGGCGCAACCTGAGCTCAGCTTAACACAATGAAACATGTCGCAATTAGTCCATCAAACATTCTGCGTGGATGTGCAGCGTAAATGTGAAACTACAGGGCTGCGGCGTTATACTTAGACCTGAGGAATTTTATCTTTACTCACACGGACCCCAAAACGTATTCAACTTGCTTCTTCTTGAAACTAATTCAAGAAACTACGCCAAAACTTGTGAAATAATTATCACTTTACTCTAAATGTTAGTATGGAAACCAGATGTGAAGCTTGCCAATATCAATTTTCCTGTTGATATGATCGGAAATGTACCACTGTAGTAGTAGTAGTAGTATCTATCGCAATTATATGGTTTTGTTGAAAATGTTTAAAAAATAATATTTTTTTCTGCTGCTGAATGTGGATGCTGCGGATGTGGCCGATTCCTTGGGTAAAGGGTTAAACGCAACATAGGTCAACATTAAAATACTATAAAATTATTTTGTCAACTTGAACGCTCTTAAATGGAAGAATTGACAGATCAAGTTGCAGATGGCCCTGCATGTGCCAGGTTGATTATTTTGCATAATAAGATGGAAGATGCCTATCCATCCTTGGGGCAGTTTGCGTTTACATTCCCACTCAAAGTAAACAATTCATTCTTCAAGGATGAATACGCGGGGCAATCCATAATGAAATTAATTTCATTTTCTAACTTGTCAGATTTACAGACGTTACACACCCGTTGTTCAGCTGCAACAGGTGCCTGACTGCGCATATCGCCCTCTCTCAATGGCAAGATTATGATTACTGCGGCGGAGCTTTGTGAAGTATGTCCTCGCCCCCAATACTATGGTGGGGATTAGTTTCGGTTCAAACGCATAATTGTCTTTAAACAATCGATAGGTCCTTGGCTTGGTTTTACCACGACGGTTAAATCATTACTCATATCAGGCATAAACTGCTCAAAATGATCTCTTTTCAGTTTGTCTTTCAGATGCTTTAATTTCTCGCAGTTAATGTCACTAAAACCTTGGTTTTCTGTTTCACTGACGACCGAATCCGCTTTTTCATTTTGTCTGCTTTTAACTGGAGCACATTCACAAATATTCGTCAAGCGAGGATAGCTTTGAAGCGAATGTCACCATTTGCAGCTTGGCATCTAGGAGTAGAGGATATCTCCCCAGTTCAGCTCACACTACATGGTCACATGAATGTGTACTGACATTCAAAAGTCATTTTCAGAACTTTATATGTATCTGTTCACACGACTGACGGTCTTCGTTTGTGGCTTTTACTTCAGCTGCCCATAATTCACTACCATACAATAAAATTGGTTTTACCAATTTATCGAACATTCGAGAAAGTATAGGAACCGGAGGATAGCATTTTGTTTTGAAAGCATTGTGTAGAGAATACACTGATTTAAGTCAATTCATACTTATCCCTTTACCCAACGTAACGGCTAAAACCGGCTAGCGCTATTCTCAAAAGTCGCCAATTAATTTGCATTATTTTTTCATTTTTTGTCTCAAAAACATAGGTTATGACACCTTGTTGGAACAAGCTCGTTGAGCTCGTTCCAACGAAGGGTCATAACCTATGTTTTTGATACAAAAAATGAAAAAAATAGTTATTCAAGAATTTTGTTTGCAAGTGTCGTCTGCTGTTCATGTTAGGTAAAGGGTTAAGATTTTTTTGAGTGTTTTGTAGTTTCCCATTGACCATACCATGCATGTAAAACGTCGGAGCGCGAATACTTCTCATAGTCTTAAATATCATACATTTATTTTTTTCAGTGTTTACATTGTGGCACTTCACCGCTACATATTTTTCTAGTTTGAAAATGCAGTTTTGAAGACTAGTTGCAGCTTCGGACATCAATACTAAATCATCCGTAAAAAAGTAAATGGTTGATCTCCCTATCACGAAGTGGATTTTACCCGGAGATCCATTGGTCGAAACACTGCTTGTGTTTCTGTACAAAATTTGAGAGTAGTACCTTGGGGAATACCTCCACTCCATGAGTGATTTAGTGACAATCCACCCTACACGTTCTTTACATACACCTAAAGGAGTACCCAAATTTATTCAATATTGCATAATCACATTGATGTAATATATTCAATCCTATCATACTGAGGACTTCAGTAACCCAGTTTTTCCGGAATTTTACGGATTCAAAAATCAGCATACAAAAGAGAAAAGAAAGTCCGAAATTAAATCCCCCGCGGCCCACAGATTTTTACTCTGACATTTATAGCAATATTTCAATCGAAATTCCAAATTTCAATTTTTGAATTTTTATTTTCAAAACTTTTCTTTTGAACCAGAAATCAACAAAATGATGAGCGGAATTTAAAAATGAAAACAAAGGATTATCTGCGTTTCGAAACTGCAAATTGACAAACAAGAGAGGAATATAGTCTATAATCACACATTTATCCAAATTTTAAGATTTAAAAATTTCAAAATCTTCAAATGAGAATTTGTAACTAAATCTTTTTAAATATGTACTTGTTGCTGTAAATTTCTCTCTTGCACATCATTCTTGGATCTTCCAAGGAGACAAATCTTGCTCTCAAACATGAATTCAACAATAACTGTTTTCATTTTTGGTTCAAAAGAACTTTTTTTAAAAATTGAAATTCAGATTCAAATTTGGAATTCCGGTGAAATACAGCTATCAATGTCGTATTAAAAATATGTAGACTGCGTGGGGTTCAATTTCAGACGTTCTGTTCGCTTCTGTGTGCTGATGCTGGAATCAGATATTCCAGAAGAATTGGGTAATCAAAGTCCTTAACACCGATCGACTGTAGCGTTATATTAAAATAAAATTGCATTGCTTAAAAAGTTGAAATTAAGTAGCATTTTTGTCCAAATGATCTCGACACTTTCTTCTTGAAGTGACAAAACAACGACGACGGCTGTGCTTTGTTGAATGATATCTGGAGATTTGCTCGCGATCTTGAGTGGACCTCAAGTTAAGCTTCTTTATTATACGCTAAACGATAGATTATCGAAGAAATTGCGGAAAGCTAGAAATCGTATTTCCCACTGTGAAGATATAGAAATTTTCACTTTCACGGTATCAATCAAAACGGTGGCTTTCAAAGCATCACCTCAAGTTGAATATGAGTCAAATTATCACTGGAAATGATCAGATTGTACTAAAAACGTACAATGAAAGTAAATCTAGTATTTTTGAGTGGATACCCCGATCATTTCTAGCAATAATTCAATACATATTCACCTTGAATTGATGCATGAAACCCGCTAGTCCAAACATGGCCTGGAAGTCCGTAATATAAGTTTTTGGTTTGGTACGTCCTTTCAAAGGACGTACCAAACCCAAAACTTATATTACGGACTTTCAGGCCATGTTTGGACTAGAAACCCGCCAGCTGAATCAGACTGCAAGACGCTATCTGTTCCCAGTATCGATCAAATCACTTCCGCGTATCAATGATTCATTGCGCTGTTTCCTTTCAAACATCTTGGTTGAAACGAGGGGAGTTATCAGATTCATATAAAAAGCGTATAATAAATAGAAAATCTGCAGTTTTTGAGTGGATACCGAAAATAATCTCACTTGTGACCGAGATAAATGGTTATTAAACATTTGTTTCGGTCACTCGTGAGATAACTTTCGGTATCCACACAAAAACACTAGATATCCTCGATATATTTACTACCAGTGTACTAAAAGAATACATCATGTCCAGCAATACTTCAACACGTATTCACTTTGAATTAATATATGAAGCCCGCTAGTCCAAACATGGTCTGAAAGTCTGTAATGTACGTTTTTGATTTGGTACGTCCGTTCGAAGGACGTACCAAACCAAAAATTTATATCACAGACTTTCAGGCCATGTTTGGACTAGAAACCTGCCAGCTGAATCAGATCGCAAGACACTGTCTGTTCCGAATATCAATCAAATCACTTCCGCGTTTCTATGATTTAATGCGCTGTTTACTTTCATGCATCAATTCAAGGTTGAAACGAGTGGAATTATCCTTATAAAAAACGTATAATAAAAAGAAAATCTAGTGTGGATACCGACAATTATCTCACTTGTGACCGAGATGAATGGTTTGTCTCGGTCACTCATGAGATAATTTTCGATATCCACTCAAAAACACTAGATATCCTCTATATATCTGCAACAATGGAAAAATTAAAGTGAAACAAAAAATAGTTTCAGCATTTTGTGTTTTCGAATAGGAATGTTAAACAAATGAATGCATGAATGTAATAATCTGGAGATCGAGGAAAGTTCAAGGCCGCGACATATAGTTTCAAGCCACACAGTCAGAGTGTGAAAGAGTCTAAAGATGCATTGTGAAATGAAAACCCAAGTCAATGAAGTTATTTACATTGTTGCTGGGAATTGTAAGATGACACTTTCATCGACATTACAATTATGTTCAAAATATTGTATTCATGTCACACTCTCGTTGCTAAAGCAATATCACGACCCGTCTTCGACTTGTCGACATAATTTGGGCCGTAATTTGACCCATAAACACGTGAGTTCGACCCAGACACAACATTTTGTACATAAACATAGTGGTGGTAATGTATAAGTAGGCCTATCAATATATTTATTTATTTATTGATTTTTGGGGGTTTAACAACGCTTTCGACAGCCAGGGTCACCTTGGGTCGGAATCATAATATATTGCAATATCACAGTTATCATTAACCCTTTCTACACTCACTTTCTCAATTGGACTGTTGCATACATTACGGGCAATGACCATTGGGCGAAAGCATTTTGTCTTAAAAAGGAGATTCATTAATAATGCAATTATAGTGCTTGACTATAGATGTTTTTTTTCTAACCGGCCAACAAAATTTCTTTTAGGAGAAAAATTGATGCTGAACAGGCTAAGGAATAAGTAATGCGATTTTCATTTTCAACGTACATTGAAAAATAAGCCCAATGATTTCGGAACAAGTACAGTTAAAACTAGAAGTCCTGTCATAAAATGCGCACAAATAGCACGTCGATCTGCGCGTTAATGAATGCGTTATGGCCATAGTAAGGCTATCAAACTATGTACATATGGCCTGTGCACAAACAATGTTTCAGCCAATGGACCTCCAGGTAGCCCGGAAGTCCATTGGCAGAAACATTGCCTGTTTTTTATATGAGTAACCAGGAGAACCTGCCGTGCTTTGGATGCCATTCGATATAGCAATTGCGCGCAATTCCTGCACACAATTAAGCCTAGATAAGCCCACACTTCATGACAGGACTTCTAGTTTTAACTGTAGGGCCCTTCAAAGCTTCGAAATTCAACTTGAGTCCGAGTCGTTCCGGTGATTCGATTAGATTTCATTTGTATCGTGCGGATTTGGAAATTTATTTTGTATCATTGAGTTACCTCAAAATCTTACCAAGTGTCAGGTGACTAGCCAGGCTATAATATAATATAGGATATGAACGGGGGTGCCCAGCCGCTTTTTTGTTGTTGTGTTTGGGGGGTGGGGCGGGCGGGGCAAACATGAAATTCGGAAGGCCATTGTGGGTGGTAGGAAGGCTCTTCTAGTCCTAACTAGGACACTCTGATCGTTATCCCCACCTCCCACTTACCTTCAGAAGTGTGGGAGAGGATGACTCGGGGGGGGGGGGGGGGGGGGGTCCTAGATAGAAGAAAGCCTCTCCCGAGAAAATTTTGAAAATCTCTTAACTGCGAATCTGTGTTTTTTGTAGCTTTTGAAGCCCTATATAGACCATTTTTTTAGTTCTATGTTATGTGAAACTTGCATTGGGCCAACTCACAAGTAAAATAAATATGGCAAGAAAGCTCGACAGTTTTATTTTACTCCGTATACTCACCCCGCCGTGTGGCAACGCTATTGCCAAATGTTTTCAGCAGCAAGCTAAAAGCTTATATGGGCTATTTCCATATACAATTCACAAATAAAATAAATATGGCAAGAAAGCTCTACAACCTTATTTTGTGCTGTTAACTCACCCCCGTGGCAACACCACTGCCAAGTGTTTCCGTTTTAACTCTTTTTCAGGCTTCTTGTGATAAAGAACACTTCAAGGAGGTTCCACTTCCGAAATTACTTCTTTGTCCAAACTGACGAATGATTTTTGAATACGGTACTCGGCTGGAGACTGGAAGTTTTTATTTTATTTTTTATTGGAATTAACGATACTTTCGACAACCAGTGTCGCCTCGTTTTGAAAACCACCGAGCAACGTCAAACAACTGTCAGACTCCTCAACATACTAACTTCGCAAAGGCAAGTTAAGCATTGCTTGAAGACAAGTGGACCATCGACGTGCCGTACGCATTAGTACACGGCACCAGTTTACCCCACATGGGCAACCGGGATTCAGTTCCTTGACCAAGAACACAACGCAGTTACTCGTGGTGGCGATCGAATCGTGGACTTTTTGGTTTGAAGTGCAATGCCGAAACCACTGAGCCACCGTGCTCCCTGAAGATTGGCAATAAAAACTTGCAGAAAGTCGCAATATTTGTAACTTGAAAAGCCGAACTCAAAATCTTGTGCCTCATTGTATTCGAGAATCGATTTGCAGCCCCTCGTAACAAGCTTCATGACCTGCAGAGTGGTAATGGCAATTCGGTATATTTCGTAAGTACATCGAAGTTCAACCTAAAAGTTGAAGTTGCCTAACCTGAAAGCAGACGACACTTGCAAACAAAATATTGAATAACTAATTTTTTTCATTTTTTGTCTCAAAAACATAGGTTATGACCCCTCATTGGAACGAGCTCGTTCGAATTAGGGGTCATAACCTATGTTTTTGGGACACAAAAAAGAAAAAATAATGAAAATTAATTGGTGATTTCTGTAATAGCGCTGGCCGGTTTTGGCCGTTACGTACCCTCGCCGGCCCAGGCCTCTCATAGACATAAACCTCCTTCTGGTGGTGAAGCCTATTAGACCTGTCCGTGATAATGGATATACCCGATTAGGTGCATAATGCGGATAGGTAAAAACACATGCCTGTGGCTTACTTTGAGCTCTACTGAGCTCTGTGATTGGTGCTGTATGGGGGAGTACTGTGGTGTGCATCTGGTCAAACTGCGAAATGAATCATGTACAGACCTTGCCGTGTTTGTGGCAAGGGGGTAATGAACCAGTTATCGCTCTGCCTGAGTGTGGCTATAAGAACATACAACATATGAAATTACTGCACCGAGAGCAGAGGGCCGCGGCAAAGGAATTTAACCGACTGACGGCCATCAATATTTCCATTTAGAGATGTGGTGGCAATAGGCTTAACGGCTCATCACGGTAAGTATGGAAGAATACATCGACCAGCTGCAGGATGAAATGCAAACACCGGAACCAGTTCAGGGTGATGTTCGGAACACCCTAGATGTACCCATTCCAGAAGCAGCAAAGAGGCGATTTCGGACGCCTCTGCTTCCGGATGCTGCACGACCTCCCCCTCCACCTCGAATGCGTGAGAGAAAAAGGAATGCAACTGCTGAGGAGTTTGACCCAGCTAAACAACGGCGACAATTCGACTTGGATATCGAAGTTCCTCTTCCGGTGAGGCTGCCAGATGATGAACCATGGGTCGATCTTATGAACGACGCCAAAGATGGGCAGCATGACTGCAAGCAGCACTTCCAGAGGGCGCGTTCATCCTGAAAATCAAGTTCCTGCGCGAGCATGACGAAGGAGACTGGGTCGTCGAAGATACGTTCGACCCTGTCAGTGCTGAGAGGAAGAAGGGGCAGAGCATCATTGAGATCTCTCAAGAAACTAAGCCGGGCGCGCTGACCGGGATCGACCAGGTGTTCTACCAGAATGCTTACTCTGATACCGTGGTCGTTTACAGGCTCTACCCTCTCAGAGACCCAGACCCAACTAACCTAGCACCAATGAAAGGTGATCTCAACTGTTTTGCTCAGAGAATGGTAGAGCACTTCGAGGGCACTCTCAGAGGACAGGGCCTAACCCTCACCAGGCGACAGAAAATCGATGAGTGGGAGAAGAGAGTCCATGGCGCTGGTGCAACGGTCGACGATGTGGCCGAGCTCGAGAAGATCCTCAAGTGGGCCATCATCCTGAAGGACATTGCTGGCGAGGTAACGTACAGCAGTGTCAAATATGGGAGTGGCTGCCATCGCCCCACAGATCTCATCTGCCGTAACGGCCACGCCTGGTCCAAAGACCTGCACTTTCCCCACATATACGAGGGTGACGTCTGGGAAGCCATCAAACAGGCCACCCAAAATGAGCCAGTCGCTGTCTGGCTACTCGGAGCTGGCTCAGACAGCTCAGCGTCGACCAGTTCGTCCTAAAAGACGGCCATGCCTTCAGGACTCAAGAGGCCCACCAAACCCTCAGAAGGCCTGCACCTATCTAGGGGATGAATCTCTTGCCTACAGGGCCTTCGGAGTGAACTATGCAGCCAGAATCGTCGCAAAGGAAAGAAATTACTGGAAGCCGACCCCAGCGTCTTTCCTGGATGACATTCAAAAGGCTTGTGTTGAACATGGCCACGGTGGCCTCTGGAGCGCAGAGCGGTATCACGTCAATGACATCATAAGTAATGGCATGAAGACATGCTATTCCTCAAGCTTCGAAGGTCTGGGTGAGGCTCAGCTTCGAACGTTTCGGTCATCCAAAGGCCAACATTACCCGTGTGGCAATCATGGTGCTTGGCACAACGACATAGGTACCGGTTTCGCCCAAATACGCACGTGGGCTTTCGACCCAAGTGTTCACCCTGTCACCCCTGCATGGTTCAGGAGCCATTTCGAGAATCAAGGCTGGGCTGCGGCACTCCTCCTCTCATATCTCATGGATTCCGGCATCCTAACCGGATTAGAGGTGGGAGACGCCATGCAGAATGGGTCAGGGCTGCATCATCATCGGGAAGTTCACTCAATGCGCAAAAGCCGATGGTAAATGATTGACTCGCCGAGTGGTCACGGATCAGGGTGAACTAGACTATCTTGTGAGAGATACTCGCCAAAGAGGCAATGATGGCTCCTAGGTCATGTGCTAACTTACTATGATGGCCAGCCCCAGTATGCCCACCTAAGGGCGTCTATGTTAGCATACGCCCTTATTAACTTTTTCAGTATTTTACAGTGTTTCTACAAAGAAGAGGCAGTTCAGGTGGCGACAGGCAGCATATATGTCAAGAAAACAACACTCTACAAACTCAACGGTGTCCAAGCCTATGTACCACCAGAAGTCCACCCTGAGGGCTTTTGCACAAGATTTTGAACACACCCTACAGCCTCCCGAAAAATGTAATGTCCTGCCAGCTCAGTGGCGCGACAAGGGCGGGCAGCTGTACATGCTACAGGAACACTGACCCACCATCGACTGAGTTACCTCAACAGTGGAGGTGGCAGCGACAAGACAACGAGAGCGATCGAGTACTTCAGGGTGCGAGACCCACTTGTCTTTACCCCAACCCACTGCCTTGCCAAAGAGATGCGAGGTAGGGGGTCAAGGCCCAGACCTCCTATAGCTTCTTCCGGTGGAGCGGTCAGAACGACTGGACACCAGACCGCATGGGCCAGAGTTCATCCCCTGTGTGTATGTCACGGCCTATCCTAGAAATGTTCTTGGACTGGCGTTGGGTCCAGGTTATCTGCCGTGGTGATTAAGGCCAGCCGCCATCAATCGCAGATGAGATGCCCCATGACTGGTTACGTTATTACGAAGAGGTCAAGGCAGACCACCGGGTAAAAGATGATGCGCTCAAGGCCATGAAAAGGCACATTCGCCTCCAGGCTGGCAAGTCCAGTGTCAGGAGATGCGGAAGGCTCTCCGCAGCTGTCGCGGATGGGAGCGCTTCGTGGTGTAATGGAGGCCAGGTGACCTGATCCTCACTAGCCGGCAGAAGGTTCGCGACCAGTCACAAGAGCTGTTGCTCCAAAGACACGAAGAGTACTTCCCCGGTTCCGCTGCTCTACCACCCCAAGGACAGCCGAGAACAGAACATAATGGTTCCCATCCCGGGCACAAACCTCAAAGAAGAGCTCGTCCTCAGTGACATCGTTGAGGTCACCACTGAGGCCGCTGAACAGGCTATCAAAACCGATGATTGGCGCCTCGGGTATGCCCTCACAGTCCACCCAAGTCAGGGACTCACTATCCACGAACCACAGAATGTTTGGATCATAGACGACTTCCTACAATGGTCCGACCTCGTCTACCGTTTCCGGCGTGTAGTATATGGAGCACCTCAAACGGGTGACCTGTCCACCAGATGAGGCTACTGAGATCTGGCAGCCCATAGAGCGGTCAGGACGAAACATCGCGAGGAAGCTTGTCGCCCACAAGCGCCAGGACCAGGTCAAAGGACTCCCGGGGTTCAGTTGCAAGGTAGACTACATCCTGCGGCTCAAGGGAGACCAACAGAACCACTGTTCAACATGCAACATCAAGATGCAGTGGGCCTACCAGCCCAAAGATACAGAGCAGTTCAGTGTCGACTAGCTGGACAACAGCAGGGGGAACTGCCGGGGGAACATGTAGAGTGTTTAGAGTGTAACCGGAAAAGAGGGGTTGCAGCTGTGCCAGAGGCACATCCGCCTTCAGGCTGACCTAGTGTGAACGTCCAAATGGCGACGCCAGGCTTCTGTCCCGTGTTTCGCCAGCAGCTGATTCACCGCGCATATGAAATCGCGCCCAGGATCGACCCGAAGGAGCTTGGGCCACCGCAGTGGTCCACGCTTGTATATCTTGTCTAGGGCAGCTGCGACCTCTTTGTGGCCAGAGGCCCTGCCTCTTTATAGCAGGAGGCTACATCAATGACTGTGAGCGCATGACTGGGGGTTTTGCGGGGTGTGTGACAGAAAGAGCAGGTCTGCCTAGTGGACCTCATTTGGCGTTCGTACATCGAACTTGGGTCGTGGTATGTGTGTGCTTATATCTGCCAGATGGCCTGCTTCTTAAGCCATGCCCGAGCCAAATCTTCAGAGACCTTGGCCGTGGAAGCAAGGTTGTTGATGGCTGTGAGTCCCTTCCAGTACCCCTTGGGGCTGTAGTAGATTGAAGCCTACTTTGTTGTAAGCTTGCTGTCCATTCTTTGGTATTCCAGCACTTTTACACTTCTAAAAGCCATATTAGAGGCATCTTATAATAATATACAGTTATGTACGTTACACTATCCGTTGTTTCAAACGTGGACCTACCAAGTGCGCACCCTGTCAGAGAGCAAGTTTAGTGTGGCCTTTCTGAATTACCCTACTACCATTTTTGGTACAACATTAACTCGGGGCTAGGCAACAATTATATTCCCGTGTTGGATGACTTAGTTGAGCGGAAGATAAAGATAACAGATGGCTATTACAATGTATGCGAGCTAAATGATGAGGTGTTTAGTCGGGTTGGGGCTATACTGGATCTTCACAAACCTTCGGGTCGTCTGCGACTCAAGACAGATAAGTCTCAGAAACTGGGAAAGTTGGCACACACCTTGGGATTTGCAGCAACCAAACCTCAGGGAGGGAAGCTGATGATGAGTGAGTTACCTGAACTTGTGGCCCGCCGTGATCTGTACGGTCATCTGTCAGAAGTCAGCATCACGGACAATATTTACAACGGGCTACCCAGCATTTTACTCAGAACAGTACCTGTAGCAAATGAAAAATGTGCCAGTGGCAGAACAGTTGCTTTCTCTCATTTGCAATACAAAAGGCTTGTCCCAGGCTCTATAGGCAATGTTACAATCCACTTTTTAGACAGCAGGGGTGGCTCTGTTGAATTGCAGAACATGTTAAGACATGTACATATATAGTATGTGACACAGCAAAGACAAAATCTAAGTAATGACCTGATAACAAAGGTACATATAAAGTATTGTAATGGTCTTTACACTAAATACTGACCGTAGCCTGTGACAAATGTATAGGTAAAGTATTGTAAAAGTGGGTGACAGTCAGATGCTAAACTAGAAAAGAAATCTTTGAGTCCCAGAGTGGGTCTGACTGAACCCCAAAATATTTGTTCTCATAGCATAGTGATAAGAAAGGCACACCAAAACACACTCGTTCCTGTCCCAAGGTGATAACAAAGGTACCCAAGAAGTTTCGTGAAGATCAGTTCATAAATACAATCCGTATAGAAGTTGTGACAAAAAAAACTGATTGGACCTAATTTCGGTACAAATGACCACTGGCAGCCATCTTGAATTTTGAACCGTACCCAGAAACACTCGTTCTCGTCCCAAGGTGATAACAAAGGTACCCAAGAAGTTTCGTGAAGATCGGTTCATGAATACAGCCTCTAACCCGAGCCGTATTGACATGTGCACTTACTGTGTACAAGTACCACTGAATAAATCAAAGTTCATCTAATTTGCATAACGTCTGCACGAGAAAAAAAACCCGTACTATATGTGATGTATTCCTTGTTACTAAACATTCATACAAAAATTTATTCAAATCAGAACATTCATACAGAAGTTCTGTACAAAAAAACTGATTACACTAATTTTGGTACAAAATGGCTGCTGGTGGCCATCTTGAATTTCGGACCACACCCCAAAACACTCTTTCTCATCCCACGGTGATAACAAAGGTACCCAAGAATTTTCGTAAAGATTGGTTCATAAATACGGCCTCTAGCCTGAGCCGTATAGAAGTTGTGTACAAAAAACTGATTGGACCTAATTTCGGTCCAAAATGGCCACTGGCAGCCATCTTGAATTTTGGACCGCACCCAGAAACACTCGTTCTCGTCCCAAGGTGATAACAAAGGTACCCAAGATGTTTCGTGAAGATCGATTCATAAATAATAATAATAATAAATAATTTATAAGCCTAAAATCCACAAAAGTGCTCTTTGGCTTTACAAAAACTAATGGAATGCCTGTTGGAAGAAATATGTTTTCATGCTTTTCTTGAATGAATTTAAGGTGCTGATAGTTTTTATATGTTTTGGGAGTGAGTTCCACACAGTGGGGGCAGCCACAGAGAATGCTCTGTCACCTGTGGTCTTCAGTCTTACCGGTAGCTTTGAGAGCAAAGTTTCATTGCCGGACCTTAAAGCTCGGGCTGGTTCATACCGATTTACAAGCTCAGTGAGGTAGGGTGGTGCGAGGCCGTGAAGGCTCTTAAAAACCAGCAGACACAGTTTATATTCGATTCTCCGGCATACTGGCAGCCAATGCAGTTCCTTAAGGATAGGTGTTATGTGGCAAGTTTTTCTATTTCTAGTGACTACTCGAGCTGCACAGTTCTGAAAATGCTGCAGTTTTATAATGTGGGCATCTGTTGATCCAGAGAGCAGGGAGTTGCAGTAGTCGAGCCGAGTTGTCACAAAGGCATGTACGAGTCGTTCAGCTGTTTTGTTGTCTATTAAGTTCCTAATTTTGCTGATGTTTCTCAGATGAAAATATGCCACCTGGCAGATCTGTCTGACATGTCTGTCAAGTGATAGGTTTTCATCGAAGAAAAAGCCGAGGTTACGAACAGACTTGGTTGAGGAAATGCACACATCCTGGATGTGTAAATTAAGTTTGGGCAATTTAGACAATTGCTGTTGAGTTTCAAAAAATATAATTTCAGTTTTGTCGTGGTTTAATTTCAAGAAATTAGCAGTCATCCAAGATTTTATTTCCAGAATGCACTGTTCTAATTTCTGCACGGAACAGGCAGCGCTGTCTTTATAGAAATGAATGTATAGCTGTGTGTCATCAGCATAACAATGAAACTTAAGCCCATGCTTTCTTATAATGTCACCCAGTGGAAGGACATATATGGTATACAGAATCGGTCCGAGAACCAATCCCTGAAGGAAAACCGCATGAGAGTACAGAGTGCAGACTCCAGCCCGAGCCGTATTGACATGTGTACTTACTGTGTGTAAGTAGCACTGAAAAAATCAATGTTCATCTAATTTGCATAATTTCTGCACGAGAAAAAAAACCATATTACATGTGATGTATCCCATGGTACTAAACATTCACACAAAAAAATTATTCTAATCAGCGCTTTCATATGGAAGTTCTGCGCAAAAATCTGTTTGCACCTAATTTTGTACAAAATGGCTGCCATCGGCCATCTTGAATTTCGGACCGGACCCCAAAACACTCGTTCTCGTTCCACGGTGATACCAAAGGTATGCAAGAAGTTTCGTAAAAATCGGTTCATAAATACGGCCTCTAGCCCGAGCCATATTGAATTGTTGACGTACTGACGGACAACTAGCCATGGCATACGCTCAAATTTGACTTATGTCAAAGTTGAGCTAAATATACCTGTTATATAGCTACGAAACAAGAAAGACATGGTGAATAGCGGAAGCCCAGGAGCACATGATACATTGCCTTACACGACCCTTCAGCTGGCTTATTTCGGGGACACGCAAGGTTTTGGAGAACCAGAGGCGACGGACAAATTGCATGTATTTCAGCTCTCCGAGGGGCTATACAAGAGAAAAGATCTGACAGTCGTTCCTTCCATTCTGAAGGAACAACCGCAACAAGCTGCATTTACCGTGCTGCGTGGTTTGAACCTGGAAGGCTCAGCCCCGTGGAGGAGCTACAAACTTATCCAGAATGACTCCAATCATTGGCTGGCTCTGTTTTGAAACCCTGTTTGCGGTGGGTGGGAACTTGACTTCAGTGACATCCAACTGGGTCGCGGCCACCACAACCTCCGTAAACTCTAGAACAGTGGGCGTGTGTTGGCTTCTGATATTCCGAATGGTGGTATTGATGTTCACGAAAGCAATGTCGGGTATGTACTGGGTGGGAGAAAAGGTGCATTGATGAAGCTCATTTGGAAGTTTGATTGTCTTACTCCTGGCAAGGGTACTACCACTATTGCACAATTAGTCCTGGGTACATTTCCCAACCACTTCGTACCAGTGCTTCATGGGCTTGCCCTAAAATGGGGTCGCCGGAATAATGGCAAAGAATTTGTCATCAATATCCGTGGCAAAGATGTGTTACTCTCGTTAAATGGTGTCGAGTACAAGATCACAGATGCTACATTTACAAACAACACATTCTACACTCTACATCTTGACCCAGCTAAGCTCAGGCGCCTGCAGTTTGCCAGACAGAATAATACTGACGGACGACGATTTAAAGGTATTAGAACATGGTCTATAATACCAATAAAAATGGGTTTGTATCCAGAACTCAATAATAGCGACGCGAGTACTTTCCGCATCCAGGAGATTGGTGATGTAAGAGCCCGTCTCATGACCGAACGAGACAGCAGGCATTCTCGCGGCAAGAAATACCAGCGAGGGGTCAATATCGCAGATGGCGTGGAAATATTTCTGTCCGCGACCGGTGTAGGGATCGGTGTTGGATGGAGTCGGGATGTTGCCAAACGTAGCCGCAGTTCTTGTGGTCATAGCATTAGAGGCTGCAGCAAGGGTGGGGGAATTGCCAGGTGTCTTCGGGAAGTTTGTAAGCCGAGGAGCTCACAAAGAAGGCAAAAAGCATAACACCATTGCCACCTTAGCGGAGGTCAAGCTTTCGAGCATCACAGATCTGTATTCAAAGGTAGTTGCCGATGGCCAGATATCCGAGGAGGAATTTAGTTGAGTACTCGCGGAGGAAGAGAAATTCAACCAAATTCGGCTTGATGTACGCAAGGCATCTCGCCAAGCGAGCCCACAGGGCACAAAAAACTAGATGCTGCTGCTGATATGCCAAGAACCTGCCAACAGAGACCAACAGTGATGGCTGCTGTTCCTGTTCCGAAGGAACAATGGGAATGGCTGAGACCGCCGATCCGTAGTTGCTGTGCAACTCTCATGGGTTTTTAGGATTACTTTACAGCTCAGCTAGGTGGCCTTCGGTTTCGAAGGAACAGACCAACTTCCGCCACCCCCCCCCCCCCCCCCCAAAACAAAACAACCCTTTCTTACACGCGTAGCGAATCACTGGACGAGTTTCTAGCTAACAAGCCCGACCACACCCAGCCCTAGTATGATGAAGGCGATTTCACGGTCCTTCTGCCCGGCTGATGGAGTGTAAAAGTCTTCTAGTTGCGGTTCTGGCCAAGACTGTTTAAACTGTTCCCAGTTGGTGCCATTAGATTGGCCGCCGACTTATCTTATGGTTGTTCCTGTTCCTTTGGAAACTTCGGAACTGGCACCATTATGCCAAGCTAGCCAACCCAGCTGTCCCAGCAATCCATGGGGACCAGTCGCGTTGGTGATGCATTGCATCCGATACCCCTTGCTGCTGTCCATGTTGTTCCTGTTCCTTTGGAACCTCCTTCAGAGTGGGTCTATCAACCACTTGGGTTGCAACTACGCTGTTTACGGCCATTCTCTGGAGATTGGCCTTCTCTTCTTGCAACTGGACCAAGGCTTTTTGTTGTTTTCATTCTGGGCGGCAGCTCCCGCCCGTCTTGCGAACACTTTTTTCTGTCGCTGTTCCGAAGGAACAAGAACAACCGACGACTTAGTGGTTGGCGCAGCTGTCACTCTCCCCATCTGTTCCTGTTTTTCCTTCGGAAATGGAACATTCGAAGAAACAACAGTAACAATCGGCAGGTTTGGCTCTGTCACCGTCTTGATTTGTTAAAGGGCAGGTGAGTCCAAATCGACAGTGTTTAGCATCCTGGTTAGCAGTACTAAGTACATGCCAGAGGGACGATATTGCTTGCACGTGGTACTGGCTAGCGCGTGCCCAACAAATGGATCAGTAACCAACTTTATTTGGTTCTCTGGGGGTATGAGAAGAAACATGTTGAGTTGTAGTGCAGCCGCATCCAGTTTTTGTAATTGCTGCGCCGAGCCGTGCCTCATATTGGGCATATCGTATTTAGCCTCCGAGTCCGGGTGGTTATGGACATAGCTATCTCGTTGATATACCCCACAAGGCCGCGTGAAAGACCACCTAGCTCCATATCAGGAGAGCGTCATGTGGAGACCTAGATCGAATAATCTGTTTTTGACTTGGCGTGAGACAACACTCCTTGATAGCGTTTAATTCTCCATGTCCACTGGGTGGGCAATGGCATCTTCCACATTCGCCTCAAACTGCTTTTGGACGTCGAACGCTGTACCCGTTCCGAGAATCGATGAACGGGTCCGAGCCTGGGACCCGATTATTGCCCAGACGTATGTCCTAATGGACTCATTGATTCTTTTGCCCCCTGCCCTTGTAAACCCATTTGCTTCGTCAACTCAACTATAAACATAGTAAAATCTGCATGCTTTTGTCGGATAATATCTGCATGAGTATGCCCATGCCCTGAACGTTCTGTGAATCTGACCGTTTGTTCGTAACTTCGACTAATTGGGTGTAATGTCAGGGGATAGCTGGAATATGCTATGACTTGGTATAAACTGGCCAACCCGTCATTATAACCCCTCTTTTCTCTCCAATCTGTATCAGGCGACACGCCGAGTTCATTTGATAGTCTTTCAAAAGCACGTCTGTCATATGAGTTATTGTATCTAGACCATGCATGATCCTGTGGTAAGGCAATTTTCATTTCGGCTAAAATCCACTGTGTCTGGTAGTAGAAGTGAAATAGCCAGAAACCTCTAGCTAATAAGTCTGTGGTTTGGTTTAAATGGTCAGTAGCTGAGACCCTGCACCCTGTCATCGCATACCATAGCGAAGTTCAACTGGTTTTGCCAGGACATAGGCGCGCTCCGCCACTGCTTGATGACTGCCCCAAAATTTATATCTGGGTGTTTATACTTTGAGAAGATGTCCAAGTGACTGGTTTCTAAACTCTTGGTCTGTAAGCTATGTGGAAGGGATAAAGCCACATGAATTTCATTGATATCACTTAGGTTTTTTGTGCGTATAGAATTTTGTGCGTATTATATCTGGCACCGGCACCGTAACGGAAGGCTTTTGGATCTTCTGCCATTGTTAACATTATACACACTGTTTGTCGCGTTCAACTATTCAAATCAGTCGCTTGTTCAATATTTGAAACCATTAAAACCCCCTCGGCTGTAGAAGTCGTGTTATTAAAGAATAGTTAAAACACACACCAACACGCAGTTTAACCTGGTAAGTCAATATTATCTTGTTGCAATTTTAACCCTTTACCTAACATGAAAAGCAGACGACACTTGCAAAAAAAATTCTTGAATAACTAATTTTTTTCTTTTTTTTTGTCTCAAAAACATAGGTTATGACCCCTCGTTGGAACGAGCTCGACGAGCTCATTCCAACGAGGGGTCATAACCTATGTTTTTGAGACAAAAAATGAAAATATTTTGAAAATTAATTGGCGATTTTTGAGAATAGCGCTGGCCGGTTTTGGCCGTTACGTTGGGTAAAGGGTTAAGGTGTAAACAGTAAATGTCACAATGATATTGCACAACCCCATTTAGTAAACATATGAGGCTTATTTATCTGTTTATCGAGTGGTTGAAGCGGGTAAGGATCGGGTGGAGAGTTAGGTCGACTCCGCCTCGGCACGTGACCCCAACTGCAAGGAGGAGTATCGATACCATGTACCTCTCAAAAAGCCTGCATGAAGGCACTACCTCTGTGGCTTCTCAGTAAGTGGAGATGTCCTCATATAGGGGTAATTAGATCCTGTGCAGCCGAGGTACCTGGTGGGAGCACTGTGAAGAGAGATGATTGGCCGTGAAGAGTTAAATAGCTCCCATCGGAAGGGGGCTTTTGTCTTGAAAGACCTGGCCCAGTGAGGGTGTGGGCCGTCCTTCGTGGCTCTCTGGGGTGGTCCATTCTTCATCTACAAGGTGTTGGGTACCAAGTGGTATGATGGCCCCTGGGTTGGTGAGGGTGGTGGGCCAACCCCAGGGTCCACAAAAAGTCCATTCACCCCCCCCCCCCACCCCCTGCAATTTTGAATAAATGTTGGTATCGATATTGAATTTCCAGACAATTTTCAATCGTTTCAAGTCATTAACCCTTTGAATGCTCGTTTCCTGGAATGGTATCGCCTTTGTGTACACTTTCAGTGAGATAGGTCAGTCCAATATCAATATACAGGGCGGATAAAATAATAACTGCAGTCTGCAGATGTTATTTTTTCATCGATGCCCCATGTGTACACCTCTCATAATAAGACAAAAAGGGGACGAAATTATGCCTTGAACCGAAAAATCGGGTCTTACGATTTCCAAAACACCCACATGCCAAAATAATATGTTCCAATAATTTTCGCATTGGTCGGTAGATCTGCAAAAATCCAATTAGCTTGGCTTCATATGGCCGTGTAATATGCAGAAGTTGCGTGCACCATATCAAATGCCGACACGAAAATAAGAGAGAAACATCATGCCTTTCGAAGTGTTTAGGATATTGCAGAGATTCGAATTTGTCCCCAATAGGTCAACGAATTTTAAATCGAATCGAATTAGTGAAACTATTTCGAATCGAACGGAATCTAATCTTGAAACTTCGCCAGACCCTAGATTCACTGTATTTTAAGGTCAGGTCCGATGCGACCCGGATTGAGTCGTTTTGTTTCGGAAAAAGCGGATACTTGTCCAGGGGCAAATACTATAGCCCTTTACAAACGTAACGGCCAAAACAGGCCAGCCCTATTCACAAATATTACCATCAAATTTTCATTATTTTTTTCATTTTTTATCTCAAAAACATAGCTTATGGTCCCCTCATTTGGGACGAGCTTATCGAGCTCGTTCCAATGAGTGTTCATAAGCTATGTTTTTGAGTCGAAAAATGAAAAAATAGCTTTCAAAAACTTTGTTTGCAAGTGTCGTCTGCTTTCCGGGATAAATCCTTTATAGTAGTATAGCTCGCACGTTTGGGGCCTTATTAGCAGGACCCCGGTGCAGGACCCCGGAAGTGACGTCATGTCACGTGACGTAGTGGCGCCATGTTGTGTTGTTATGGTAACCCGCGTGAGCGACCATGTTGTGACGTCATATCCATGGTGATACGTGGTGCGAGTGCGCATGCGCAGCGCGTGTTGTTAGGGTGATACGTGTTTCCGTCGTCCATTTTGTATACAGGAGGCCGCCATCTTGGTTTCTATGGTAGCACGTGATTGCTATGTTACCCAATTTTTCTGTAATAAGACGGGGTATGTTCGGAGGGTATGTTCGATTGAATCGGAGTGAATCTAATTCCCACAAACAACCCGACAATCTCTCCAAATCACCAAAATCTATCCCAACTTTTACTATTTCGAATTCTTTCAGAATTCTCTGCTTCTATCTATATATGCAATAGCTTTCGTCTATCTGGCCATGTTCCTTTGTTCTGGAGTATACTCCAGTAGCGTAGAGAAGCCTATTAGTTGGAACAGTTTATCTTATTATTACTATATTTAGCTTTTCTGGTCTATTCTTGTTAGTTCTGACCCTATTCCAAGTACTCTTGTTGTTTCATTTATATCTAGACTATAACTTACCAACCAGACTGCTTGATTTCCCATAATCTGTATTCAGAGTTATCTCCCCTGTGTATAATAAAAGCCTATATCCAATGGCCATATCCCATGGAATCCCATTTTTGGGAAACACCCGTGGCTATGGAATACATTTTTGTCGTATGAGGCCATGAGGGCTATGTAAAAGCCCTCAATGAGTCCTCATTTATTATCCCTCATACCCTCATTAAATTTTGAGGTTATGAGGACCTTGAAAAATCCCTCAATTAGGCATAATTTACTACGACTCTTAGCCTCATATCGGTATTTAACAGCCATATCCCCAGGCACCCCAATTTCGGCACCCCTTTTTGGAAAACATATGGCCTTCGGCACCCCTTTTTTGTCGTATGAGGCCATGAGGGCTATGTAAAAGCCCTCAATGAGTCCTCATTTATTATCCTCATAGCCTCACTGACTTATGAGGTTATGAGGACCATTAAACATCCTTCAATGAGGCATAATTTACTACGACTCTTAGCCACATCTCGGTATTTAACAGCCATATCCCCAGGCACCCCAATTTCGGCATCCCTTTTTGGAAAACATATGGCCTTCGGCACCCCTTTTTTGTCGCATGAGGCCATGAGGGCTATGTAAAAGCTCTCAATGAGTCCTCATTTATTATCCCTCATAGCCTCATTGAATTTTGAGGTTATGAGGACCATGAAAAATCCCTCAATGAGGTATAATTTACTACGACTCTTAGCCTCCTTTCAGTATTTAACAGCCATATCCCCCGGCACCCCTATTTCGGCACCCCTTTTTGGAAAACATGGCCTTCGGCACCCCTTTTTTGTCGTATGCGGCCATGAGGACCATGAGTAATCCCTCAATGAGGTCTAATGTAGTCTTACCAACCGCTTCCATCTTGTCGCCAAAGCCCCAGGGCCACTACTGGTCTATGGTCTATCTGTCCTATCATTAGCTTCTACAGAAGTCTTATTCCATTGCGGCCTTGTACCAGTACTATTGACTAAACTACCATCCATTAACATCACTACTTCCTAGCTATACCTTCGCCCAAGCCTTCAAAATGTTCAATCAGATTTTCCCTGTATACATATAAGAGATTCCTTAATTGAGATTCCTTTATAGCTGTATCTTTCAGTATTATATTTTCTATTTATGGAAATACCTAATTGAAATGGACCATTAGCATATTCAAAGATGTGAATTGACATATCTCTGAAAATGCTAATAATTCACTTCCATCATTCATATTTACCTGTAGAAAATACAATTCGGGAAAATACAATTATAAAAGTTTTTTAGTATTGGTCCTGGGAAGAAAAGAAGGAAGAGGGTAGGTAGATCACTTTGCATTAAGAAACAGAATACATACATACGATTTATTTTAGGTAACAGATTTTAAAACGTCCACTGCAGCCAACATCCACCCACAACATTCCGTTATGCACTCCACAGGTGTCCTCGTGCATGGAACATGCTACATGACCATAATTCTCCAGAACCTCCATGTGCGTAATCTTTTTTGCAGGAAGTTTACACGAGTGAAAATCATCTTTCTTACTCTCGCATTTTATCTCTTTACATTCTGTAAAAGCTAAGCAGAAATACGAGATTATTTATTTATTTATTTATTTATTTATTTATTTATTTATTTATTTATGCTTAAGTTCTCTCTCATCTATGGCCATGTCATAACCGCAATATAGGCATGAAATCAAGTTTAGCGAATCGTTTATACCGCTGCTGCCCACTTTAGAGGGCTTCTACCCCCGGCGTTGGTTCTGTGTCTTATTTTCCGAGTAAAGCAGAGGTTGTTTACCACAGTAAACAAGAACTGCTTCACTTCCAGAGATTAAAACGTGGAGAAATTATGAGATATATTGCACCGAACCGATTACAAATACAATACTGAGAAGTTCATGTAGTGTTCGGCGCTGTGAACATGGTGGCTCCGTTATGTCGACGAAGCCTGGTGATTTCACTGAAGAACAGTGGCTCCGAAAGTGATGCAACAACACTTCTAATTTATGTGTGAGACAACCAATTTTACATACGTTCGGAGCAAATTTCACATTTTTGGCGCAATATTCAGAAAAGACATCACCACGAATGGGGAAGAAAACGTTTTTACATTTTCCACGTTTTTTACATTTGGGCAAAAACGACTGAAATCAGTGATGTCTTCCGAGGGGTTGTATTGGAAAATCGGGGCATTTACATTTTCTTGTCTAAATAGAGGATTTGGTTCCAAAATCGATAATTTTTCGAAGAGTGCTATCTTTTCCTTACGAAAATTTATCAAAAATTCGTAAAAAGTTAAAAATTAGGATGATATTGACGGTATATCATGAGGAAACACCCGTCCAGTGTTTTATATTTACTTTTCACACACATCATTGTGCAATCGACTGCGACTATTGTGCAATGGACTGCAATCACTAGCCAGGTTATTTTTGAATCGGTGGGAAGCGGTCAACCGTGAATGGATGTGCACAGTAGTTGAATACATGTGGAAAATTAGTAAAAGAACGAATCAAATATTTTCACCACTGTGTTTCTATAAGTTATATTTTAGAGATGGTTTAAGTGAGAACAATCATACAGAATAAAACACTTTTTTTAACTAATCACCACAATGATCAATACTATAAAACTTTTACAATTGTATGTTAGCGAATTGTATTTTCTACAAGTGAATATAAATGACGGAAATGAACCATTACCATTTCAAAAGATATGGAAATGTGCCAACTGGCCACATCTCTGATAAGGCTGATGGTTCATTTTAATTAGTTATTTCCGTATACAGAAAATATAATTCTGAAAAATTCAACTGTAAAAGTTTTATAGTATTGGGCCACGAAGCTGGTTATTTTTCAAGACGGTGGGAAGCATCCGATATCTGAAGGGGCACATAATTCGCTAAAAAATTATAAAATAGAAACTAGATTTTAAAACAAGAAATTTCTTCATAATCACTTTCAGTCCCCCCCCCCCCCCCCCCAAAAAAAAAACATTCTCAAAAAATTCTATATAAAAACACGAAAATTTAACGAAATTTGTATACATTTCTCTCCGTTTTCTGAGTGCTGTCAATGCGTGTTTTTACAAGTAAGAGTGAAATATTTTGTGAGTGACGACACTAGAAAAATACTAGAAAAGTCTTTCCAAATCTTACCCTTATATTGATTTCTCGTGTAAAAGGCGAATTTCCATAACGGCATATAATGAACAGATCATTAAAAGTAAAGTGATCTGGTCTGTCGTATTCTGTCGATTGAGAAGAGAATTAGATACGTGACTCAGTGGCGCCATGTTGTGTTGTCATGGTAACCCGCGAGATCGGTCATCTTATGATGTCATCCCGATAGTGATACATGGTGTTAGTGCGCATGCGCAGCACATTTTGTTAGGGTGATACGTGTTTCCGTCGTCCATTTTGTATACTGGGGGCCGCCATCTTGGTTTCTGTGGTAGTCTGTGGTTGTTATACTACCCAAAGACATACAACAAGGCAGGAGTATGTTCGGAGTGATCGCATGGAAAACCAACGAACGGCCCAGCTTCATACAAAGTGGCACAACGCTGGAGAAAATGGGCAGGCGAAGTTGAAATTTGATACCAACTTCTATGGGTACTACAAACCAAGTTTGAGAATTGTTGGTCACACCATACAAAGTTATTGCACGGAAACCAACAAACGCAAGGACGTATCCAGGGGGTAGGGAGAACGGGTTGGGGGTGGGATTGGAGGGGTTTTGGGTGGTACATGTGCCCCCCCCCCCCCCCCAATTTTTAAAAAATATTTAAATTTATGAAGTTCGGATGTACCGGTACCGTATTTAGTTTCTATTGTCAGTATAGTTTATTGTGTTATGCCAATGAATTAATGTTACTGATAACGTTACTTAATCCAGCTGGCCCAGAGGGATAAAGTTACGCATACAATTTTGTACACTTGTTGTCGATAGAGTATGCAGTTAATTAAGGTCATTGATAACGCGTTTAATCCAGCTGGCCGATGGGGATATGTTACACCTATAATGCTTATGTTGTTTTTTGATATCCGGTATAACAAGTATAATGTATTGGATAAGAGGCCAACGAGATTAGCCAGAAAATGAAAGGGTAAGGGACTGAGTTCACCAACCACCACTGAAACAACAAAAGAAGTAGAGATAGAGAAGCAGAGAAAGAAGAAGAAATCGCCGTCAACCAAACGCCGGGACACCAGGCGAATGGAGGCGTGGCTCGAAAGGAAGAGGACTGAGACTGGGAATCAGGAGAAGGAAAAAGTGATCACTGTCAACTCACCTCCAAGACCTGTATCACCAATCCCAAGCTGTACTTCTTCACCAAAGAGGTCGGAGGGAGAGGAGAAGCAGAAAGTGGAGGCAGAGGAGATGGAAGTCGCCCAATCCGTACCTGACTCGCCTATCAATCTCAACCAATCGGGCCTCAAGTCCAGTTCAACCTCGGAGTCCGAGCATGAACCTGCAGATGAAGGAGATACTAGCCTGTCAGCCTATATTGAAATCCTAGATGGACGTGCCATGGAGCGCTTCGGCGAACTCAAGCTGGAGTTTGGCGGAACTGGGGATGATTATTTGGAATACCTTAAATCAACCCAGCAGGAATGGGCTAAGGAAACCTACGACGTTCTCATCAACAAACCAGGACACTTGGAAGCAGCAAGGATCCGCGACCCGTTCTTCTACAGATGGCTAAAACGCAAAAACGTGGAAATAACAGCTGCCAAACCTTCTCCATCCCAGCCACCTCCTCTCAAGAAGAAGAAGAAGCACAAACGGGGCAAACGCCACTAAACCCGAACACTTTCCTCCTTTGACGCGCCCAGACATACTGCCAAAACTTATCCTACAGCTACAGAGGGTCGAAAGGGGCTTGCCCCACACCGTCCCTGCGCGCCCTAAAAGCCATTTCATTACAGAAAATGTTTCAGAACATCCACAAACTGACACGTTTATCCAGTTATTAGACAAATTCAAAGTAGAACTTGAACGGCGATTTTTGTCCAGCAGTTTGACTGTAATGAAAGGAGTCGATTCACTTCTAGGGTTTCCATCAGGTGCCTTTCTAGACTATGAAGCGACGATAGCACCACTTGTTGAAATGTATTCGGATAGTTTCTGGTGAAAGCAGAGTTAGCTATAGCAAACCAATCTGCCCATACAGGCATACACACAATTAATACTGACTTTAACCCTTTACCCAACGTAACGGCCAAAACCGGCCAGCGCTATTCTCAAAAATCGCCAATTAATTTTCAAAATATTTTCATTTTTTGTCTCAAAAACATAGGTTATGACCCCTCGTTGGAACGAGCTCGTCGAGCTCGTTCCAACGAGGGGTCATAACCTATGTTTTTGAGACAAAAAATGAAAAAGATTAGTTATTCAAGAATTTTTTTCAAGTGTCGTCTGCTTTTCATGTTAGGTAAAGGGTTAACCCTTTACCCAACGTAACGACCAAAACCGACCAGCGATATGTACAAAAATCGTCATTTTTTTTATTATTTTTTCATTTTTTGTCTCAAAAACATAACTAATTTTTTCCATTTTTTGTCTCAAAAACATAGGTTATGACCCCTCTTTGGAACGAGCTCGACCCAATCAGGGGTCATAACCTATGTTTTTGAGACAAAAAATGAAAAAAATTATATATTCAAGAATTTTGTTTGCAAGTGTCGTAAAGTTATGAATGTTGTAAAGTGTGAAGAATTATTTATGTTTTTGGTGCCCCCCCCCCCCCCCACCCACAAAGGACAGACTCTGGTTACGTGCCTGAACATATGACCCAGTTTTGTACGAATGAGCGTAACTGTTGCAGAAATGGGCGATTGGAGCTGATATTCATTACCAACCTGTATGCCCATGTGTCAATGTTACGAACCAAATTTGAAAACTTTAATCTACGAACCAAATTGGAAAGCTCTTGGTCAAATCATACTAAGTTATTGCATGTAAACCAACAAACGGCCCAGGTGGTAAGCATCAGTCCTTCAGTCCTCATTTGTTTTGTACTGATAGCAAATAAAAACATGTTTAATGAAAAAGAAAATGCCCAATTTTGTACAAAATACCGTAACTCTGGCGAAAATGGGCGGAAGGAGCTAAAATTCAATACCAGTCTGTATTCTCATATGCCAGTGCTTCAAGCTAAATTAGAAGACTGTATGGTAAATCACACTCAAGTTATTGCACGGAAACTAAAATGTTTACGGACGGACGGACGGACGGACGGACGGACGAGTTCTCCGGACGGACCAATAACATAAAACGTCCCAGTTTCAATAGGAGAATTAAAAATGAAATGTAAAATTTGGCCGGAGCCAAAACCATTCCCAAAACACCAATGGAATATACCAACCAATCGAACTTCGTTTGAACAATCTTTACTCTCCACTCCAAAAGAAGCTTAATACAATATATAAAGTCAACAAATCTGTCGGTTCACGGGAAGACGATTATAAAACATTCAGCGGTGAGGTGTATTTAGGTTTGTTTAAAAAATGATTTTAACAAACTCGATTTGCCCTCCCCAACCACTATTCATTGAAACTGGGTATTTACAGCCACTACAAACAATATGGAACTCTGATCAAGCAATCACACTAAGAATTGTTTCCAGGGACAGTAGAACTTGAGCTATACAAAACAAAGAGACACACCTCCAGGACACTGCAGCCGAACACATTCGTATTTTGCAATTCCAAAATTGGCTCGGGAGAAAGAGTAGGCTGAGAAACGTAAAAAGTTATAAAAATATATTCATGCTTTTCAGGTATAACGTGGTACACGCGGGAACAAATGAATGACGTAACAGACTACCATTCTGTAACATCGCAGACTATAGGTGTATTTTTAAGGTTTTAGGCGGGTTAAAATGAATAAAAGATATTCCTTGGTTTAAATGATGCCGAAATGCGCAAAAACTGTCTCTGCTAAACAGGCCTTTAATTTCTTCCCAACTAACGACGGTAAACGCTGTGCCCAAATAAGATAATTGCGCCCAAATTATGCAGAGTTTTAGACTTTATTCATTGTTTTGCAGTGTTTCGACAATATACAGTTTTTCTCCGACCATGCAGGCCACATCCATATTTGCCGTTGTGCTGATCTAAAGGTTCGCCGTCGTACCGCCAATGTGCTGCTCCGCTTCAATTAGGTACACTCCTTTACTCTTTTGAAATCTAATCGTTCACACAACACCCATGCGCCGCCCAAGAAATCCAAGAAGCGGACCGAATCAATCAAGATGGATGGCGAAAAAACACTTCATCCTTCTATCATGTAGTCGCGCAAGCACTGCGTGACACTCGACATGAACACGATAATATTATGTTATTATACTGCTCCCAAAGAATGTAGGTTTTTATTCCATAAATGGCTGTTTATTCGAACAATAAAAGCCCTGGATAATAAATGTTTGCTTTATTCACCTAGTAGGGTGATAAATTTTCCCCATAGGTTTAATACTGAAAGAATTTATTCCTTTGGAAGAGACAGACTTTTTGACCTCTGACCTCTACCACATTCATGTAGTATAATTAACAATTCAATTGTTGTTTTCTTTAAACCATCTTGAAAGTATTACACAATGCCAGTAGAAGACACCACACAATGTTCATTTAATACAGTATTTTTGCAAGTTTAGCTCAAGGTTTTAGGGGAATTATTTTTAGACAGAAATGTATCACTGCGCCTTTTTTATTTTTGTTTAATATGCTTGCTATCGAATTGGACCTATGTGCTCCTCACTTCTCGCTTTATGGGATAAACAAAAATAAACAAAGTGTTTTCAAGTAAAAAATGTTATTCTACAAGTAGAATTAAGAATGAAACCGACTCGTTAGAGGCTCGTCGGTTTCATTCTTAATCCTACTCGTAGAATAAGTATTTTACTAGAAAACACTATACGTTTATTCAATATATAAACAACGCCCTCGATTGTTTGCTTTTATACCCCAGCCAGACAGTGCATTGAGTGTGCCGCGATTCACACCGTTCACCCAATCTGTAACAGAAAATTGTTAATTACCGGTAGGCCTACTTGGATTCTTAGGACAAACCACTTGGTTGCATATTTTTGCCTCAGCACTTTTGCCAGTGCATTTGATAAGCCTGCCACTGCATTCGTTCGGATAAGCACATTCCCTCACTCGTTGCTGAACTCCTCCATGTTTTTTACTACAGGCTGACCATCGCGTCCATTTTGTCCATTTTCCTAAAGCAACAGGCGCTGAAAAAAAAATGAATTTTTCTTTTATATTGCCAATCTAATTCACACAGATAGCTGGGGTTTATCGAAGCTCAGATTGATTTGGAGTACGATGTTTAGAAATTTCATATCAATCCGTGACGAACTGGAGATTATTTTAATCACAAAACATGCTATTTCACCATTTACCTGTGATAACGGCTAAAGCCGGCTAGCGCCAGCCTGCTCACAATTTTTTTCTTCTATTTTTTCGCTTATAATCCCTTGACAACGAGCTTGTTCTAGAGAAGGGCAATAAGTTATGTTTTCGAGGGGAAAAATGAAACATCTCTTAATCGTATTTTTTAAACAGTTAATGCAATTTGAGATATTAATTCAGTTCTACATCGGAAACCACCTCACTCACTACGTCAGTACTTCGGCGCTGACTTCTGACGTCACGCGTTAATTAGACGTTCTGCGAACAATGTTCCGAAAATACACATATGTGGCCTCTCGTTTTATCCTTCCCCGCTGGCACTCGCGAATTGCCATGACATGTTTTTAATATCCTAGTTCCACAAACCACATTTTTTTTTTATTTCTCTTTTCTTGCGTTAAGCATTTTGCCTCTTTCAAGGCCTCTAGAGTCACGGATAATGTGACCTTTTTCCCAATTAAAACAAAACTTCCCCACACCGGACCGAACCATGGCTGGCCCGATGGATCCCGGGACTCTTTAGCCTTCTATCGGGGATCATAGCAATCGCGACAGGGAAATCCTGATGTCACCTTTGTGCTCAGAACCACCGTGCCCTCACCTACACAATCAGGATTACGTATGTTGTCCAAGGACACAACGACACATATAACGCGAGTCGGGATCGACCGTCGACCGTTTGGTTTGGAGCCCAGTGCTCTACACGAGACAATGCTGAATTTGGCACAGGGAATATTTCTCATGTAATGAGTCAAATAACTGCATTCCATCAGCAGCCACGAGGAGACACTATTATTATCGTTAAAAACTTTAGCAATAAGTTACTTGAATCAGATTCGCAATTGCAGCAACCCGAAGAACCTTAACTATGCACGTGAAGCGGTGGCATGGTGATGTGTTTACAGGATTTACAGCAGCTATTTTTTGCCCTTTACCCAACATGAAAAGCAGACGACACTTGCAAACGAAATTCTTGAATAACTAATATTTTTCATTTTTTTGTCTCAAAAACATAGGTTATGACCCCTCATTGGAACGAGCTCAACGAGCTCGTTCCAAAGAGGGATCATAACCTATGTTTTTGAGACAAAAATGAAAACATAATAAAAATTAATTTAATTAGCGATTTTTGTGAATAGCGATGACCAGTTTTGACCGTTACTTTGGGAAATGAACCCTTCTGCATGCAAAATGCATACATGAGAATTGGTAGCATGGAGTTAGATATGTTAAAGAAGTTTGATCAATCAATGTTGTACTCTGTTGGTAAAAATGAAACTTTCTTTCTGTCAAGGGCAAAAAAATAACGAGAAACTTAGATAAAACACACATTCAGATGCGTTTGACAAGTGTATGTAAAACGTTGGGTTCATGCAGAAAACAATACTGTGATTACAAGTGTGTGTGTGTGTAGGGGGTGGGGTGGGTGGGGGTGGTCTCTACCTGATCGCAATCGGATCAGGAAACATGCACTTTGCGTCGGCATACCAATAATAAAATATTGTGGGATCAAGACCGAAACAAGAAGAAAAATGTATGAAAGAGGTGTATCGAAATCACTGTTCCTATGTTTCTTTTCCACTAACTTCTATATAACTCACAGATCTCCACACATTTGGATTCCTAGAACCTCTGCGAAAAAATTCGCCAGCGAAACTGCCCCACCTCCTAAGATGGCGTAAAGTCAATCAGCTTAATACACTGACGAGTTATGCCCCCTGGCTTGTTACACTTCGCTCATATCGGTAAGACTTTGAGACAGATAAATCAGTCCAATCAGCCGAATAACTCTTCCCTATCCGTAGCGTTTGATGACGTTAAAGCTGTTACGCTGTAGCCAGGAGCAACTGCGTTGTGTCCTTGGCAAGGCACTTAATCCAAATTTCTCTCATGGGGTTACGGCGGCGCTGTACACTGATGCGTTCAGCATATCGATGGTGCACTCTGTCTCCAACCAATTCTAACCATGCTTGTGTTGAGTTAGTAGGTGGGGTTTCTGACAGCTGCTTGTCGATGCTCAGCAGTTCTCTCCGGGTAAACCAGCTTCCCACACCCATAAAACTGCCCCACATGAGGTGGCCCTGGCTGTCGAAAAGTTAAACTCCTATAAAATAAATATATGTATTGGCAGCCAAGACTTCATTGGACATCACTGCAAAGTCAAAGTGTTATCTCACTATAAGAGAGAAAAATATGCAGGATTTTCCAAGTCTTCAAGGACACTTTCAGAATCTATATATGACAAGTATCAAATTTAGTTAGTTGTTTATTGGTGTTTAAGGTCACATATTTCTGCACAATGGCTAATCATGACCACGACAGTTTTACGGGTGTAGGAAGCCGGAGAGCCAGGAGAGAACCACCGAGCAACGGCAAGCAAATGTTACCTCCCCAACATGCTAACTCCACACACGCAGGGTTAACATTGGTTGAAGGCAAGTGCACATCGACGTGCAGTACACCTTAGAACACAACGTAGTCGTGCACCCACGTGGGCAAAGGGCTGAAATGCCATAGGTGGGATTCGAATCGAGGACCACAAGCATCATTTCATTATTGTCTCTGAGAGAAGAATTTCCTAGGATTGATTCTGATTCTGATTCTAACATGATTTTTCAGTCCCGGAAAAGAAAGTAGTTGTCTAAAACGTAAGTGGGGTTTAATAGCATAATCTGTACTGGAATTTTTAGGAAACTTAGAGTACACTACCCCCCCAGTTTTGACGGACGCATCTTGGACGAGTCTAATCTAATTGTATTTGGTGCGTCTCCAGTCGCACTCATTATTGTAGAATCGAATCCAGTTGTCCGGTATACATTCGACAGTCTCCTTGAGTTATAAACTCTTTCCCTGCTGGGACCGCTTTGGACATTTCTAACATAACCAGATCGGCATGCGATCGATGATAACCGAATACAGCCGGACATCGGCGGAACATTTGGTTAGATTCGTCGCTATTTCCAGTGTTTGAATGAAACGACGTATCGAATCTAATAGATGTATTAAACGAAGATTCCTCTGAAATGCGACTGAAATTTTTTTTTGATTCAGACAGACGAATAATCGTCGCATATAATTCAAATAGAACCTAATATCAGACTAGATTCCTCCAAAATGCGTTCGTCTGAACGGGTAGTAATGAGCTTAAAAGATGTTGAGGATCAAGACTTTTTGACTGGGATAATTCTTACGAAATTCGTGTGTGTGTACGAATGCCTGCTTCAGTCCTTGTTGCAAGTTAACTTCATTGACAGGAAAAGGAGGTGGAAGTATTTATTCATTTATTTATTGGTGTTTAAGGTCACATATTTCTGCACAATGGCTAATCATGACCACAACAGTTTTACGGGTGGAGGAAGCCGGAGTACCCAGAGAGAACCACGCAGCAATGGTGAGCAACTGTCAGCTCCCCAACATACTAACCCCATACAAGCAGGGTTAGCATTGGTTGAAGACAGGTGCACCATCGACGTGCAGTACGCCTTAGTACACAGCGCCACCGTGCCCCCACGTGCGCAATGGGGGTGAAGTGTCGTCTTGCCCAATGACACAACGCGATTGCCACAGGTGGGATTCGAACCGAAGACCTCTCGGCTTGCAGCCTGCACCTTTACCTAGGAGGTGGAAGAAAGAGAAGACAAAATACAAAGTAAGGGATTATATTTTTACACCTTTCACATTTGTAGCATGCACAGATAATCTCCAACCACCTCCACACATCTGGTTGTGGTTTCCTTTACATCGAATTGAGCACTGGTTGTCACTAACTTTTCCATACTTATCATAGCCGTCGTTACCACAAAAACATTCTTGGCCTATCTGTGAATAGAAAATAGCAGGCCTGTAATTAAAGAGTTTACATCGTTACCCGTTAACAGGATACGTTATATAACATGTTGCTTACCTTCAAAAAAAAAAAAAAGAAAAGGAGTTGTGACCCTTCACATTTTATCTGTTTTTACAACGTTAGCTGTGTTGTTTACATTTTTACAAAATTTACGCTAAAAAGAATAGTAAAATCTAACAAATTTCTGTTAAGATGTAAATGGGATACCACTCTCTTTAAATGTGGATAAAAATGAGTAACCATTGTGTTTAGTTAGTTCAGGACGACTGCCAAATGTGATTAGTAAACAATGCGACATTAGGGATTAATTTATGTTGTATTATTTCGAAGTAACCTGCCGTGCTTCGCTTATTTTACGATCAACATAACGCCCACGTAACCCAAACTATCGTTCTTGGATTATTTCCCGACCGGAAATAGTTATCTTTAACCACATGATAACACGTGGCAGAACATAACAACATAAAAGAATGAGAAATCTTTTACTTGCATCACATCTCTTTTGTTGTGATGTTTTGATATTGCAGTAAAATTTGCCATCATTCTTAAACGGAGTGATGCAGGGGCTGCTCTGCGACTTTGAAAGTGTCTGTGTGGGGCGGGTTGGGTGGGGGGGGGGGGGTTGTAAGCAGGTGTACCGGGGCCCTCTTCTAGAAAACTATGCAAGAGACATACGTACTAAGAAGTAATCTGGGAGATTTTATGGCATTAGTAGAAAATAAGCGCCAGTCCGATATTCTTGTAATGTATTACTTCTCTAAAATCGTCCAGATAGTGGCTCAATAGGTAGAGATGCAGGCTGCCAGCCAAGAGGTTCTCTGTTCGAATCCCACATGTGGCAATCGTGATGTGTTCTTGGGCAAGACACTTAAGCCCAATTGCCCATGTGAGGGCCCGGTGGCGTTGTGTACTAAGACGCACTGCGCGTCGATGGTGCACTTGTCGTCAACCAATGCTAACCCTGCTTGTGTGGAATTAGTATGTTGGAGAGTCTGACAGTCGTTCACCGTTGCTCGGTGTTCTCTCTGTACTCCAGCTTCCTCCACACATAAAACTACCCGACACAAGGTGACCCTGGCTGTCGAAAATGTGGTTACCGGTATAATCCCCCAAAATAAATGCATAAATCGCCCAGATTGCACAATAGTCCTTCTCTGTGTATTCTGACACGCTAAATTTCAGGTAGTAACTATATCGCACTGCAGTTGTAGGAGATGTGGAGTCGTCCCACATTGGATGGAAGTAAAGGTGAACGGAGAAGGACGTCATAGTCGCGTGACCAAGTAGCGCCATGGCCGGCTGCTGTGATAGCCTGCGTGAGCGGCCATGTTGTGATGTCATCCCAATAGTAATATGTAGTGTCCGTGCCCATGCACAACCTTGCTGTCACGATGAGGTGTGTTTTCTGGGTTGTGTTCGATTCGGCTGGAGTAACTCTAATCAACCATATACCTCCAAATCAACAGAAATAATCCCCAAATCACCGAAACGAACCGCCCAATCTCCTTAAAAGAGTAGCAAGTAGCAGGTTGCGTTGTTCTCTTGTAAATCTAATAACCCAGTTAGACCCGAGAACTATTTATCTTGTTAGGATTGCTTCAGAATCTTTTAATTATTCTGGGTACTCTCACCCGCATACACTAGTTTGTTATGACTTCTATAATCGTTGTGTTACTTATTCCGATTCTCCAAGATATATCTGTGCTAGTACATGCTCAGGGGGTGGCGTAACGATTTTGAAAGTCGGGAGTGGGGGGGGGATGGATCGGGCGATGGGTGGTCGTCGGTATAACGGGCTGACCATGGCTCGACCCGCTGTACGAAAATGTTAAATTCCAGGGTACCAAAATCCCCATTTCCATGCATCTAAGCGGATATTTTGAGATTTTGCAGGAGATGTATTTGGAAGATTTCACACTTTGAGAGCCGTTAAAAAACGCTGGTAAAGCATACAGGTGATGTCTATTTATCAGCTTTGGTCGTAACGACCAAAGCTAATAAATAGACCTCACCTGTATGTGATTTACCAGACGCTAACAGCAATTATACTGTCTGTGGATTATCTTGTCTGGGATGAATTTGGTACTTGTATGTCTGTAAGATTACGATCTACTTCAGTTAATCGATTTTTTGACAGACTGTATACAGTTTAGCATTTGCTGCCAGTTACTGCAAAAAATGGTCCGAAATCCACAGAAACTGAACAAGTACGAGAGAAACATAGCTGGCGAAAAAATGGGGGAGACTCTGGATCCGCCCTTTGTTTCACCAATCATTGGTTGTGTTAAAATAAATGCATACAAAAAAACATGGCCCGACAAATAAGTGGGTGGGCTGAAGGCCCCCAGCCCCCGGTTCTGCTGCCCATGATGCTCGATGTGCTGAAATGTGCTTTGTTTGGTAGTGCACAATGTGTGTACAACACATGCAGCACATGGACATATGAAGGAGGATTCCATAGGCATAGCCAGACAACAGAAGGGATTCCAAGAACGTTTTGCTTGTGTTTGGTGGAATGTGCTTGTGTGCTGTGCACGATGTGTCACAATGTATACACATCACATACTGCATATGGGCACAAACTTGATGTGTTGGTTTGTGCTTGTATGTTAGTGCACAATGTGTCACAATGTGTTCACACCACATGCAATACATGGCACAGAACTGGATGTGCTGATATGTGCTTATGTCCCAGTGCGCAATGTGAGCACAACAACATGCTACACATGGGCACATACGAGTAGTGAATGATACCTATGACATGGTGAGGTAGTACTGAATTGTATCTATTGGGTGGTACCTTTTGAAGGACAGTTGTAGTAAAACTTGTGATTCCTACATCCGGGTACTTAGACAGCTGGTTGGAGAAAAGCAACACAAAAATATTTTACATTTCATTTTTTTAATTTGTTAAAATCACAGTATACCCTTCCGCCACCTCCGTCCCGGGGAGACTGATAGCCATCTGATCAAAGACTGCTTGTTGGTCTCCGAAGGAGTTTCTTCTTGTTGTGTTACTTTGGTTGGGTTCTTCATGTTCGTTTGTTGAAGGCCAGCAGCTTGTTGTTTTTGTTGTTTGTTTCCTGGTGCTCTGCAAGAAATTAACTGGTTGAGGGCTTGATTATTTTTGTGGTCTTAATTTATTCAAAATTTGTTCTATTACAAATTATTGAAGAGTGCCCACCGGCACTCCCAGTAATTCGTAATAGAACCAAATTTATATAAACATAATATTATTTGCGTTGACTGAATATGAAGCATCAGAAAAGAAAACGTTTGCTTTTACTTTGGTCCCATCATCTTTTGTAAATCCCGATAGTGGCCTCTAGCACTCAACCAGTCAAGTCCATCACATCGTTCTTGGTACGAACTCTCGTTCCAGTCCATTTCGTTGTCTTGTCTCCGGGCTGCTTCGTAGCTGAATGTCAAACTCATTCTTTTTTTTTTCTTCCGATTGTTCTGCTCCCTTGGAGCGGTCTGCAGGCTTGGTAGAAACTTAAACTGAGAACTTCATTACTCCTATTCTTCTGTCTTCTTCAGATCAGTTTGTTCTTTCATCTCTTTCATTCCCCTGTGCGTTGGTCCAGGTTTCGTGTCTTGACCCTGCCTATCGCACGATTCACTTGGGCCATTTCCTGGGAAGTCACCTTCAAACAGGCATCATGGTTTGTTTTTGTAAGCCATCTTTTAATCTGAGCACGGTGGTGCACACAGACATCTTGAGTCATCGGCGGTCAGGACACAAATGAATTTAATTTCAGACGAGCTCCCCTTTAATAGTTTATTTCCGCTAGCGGCGAATTCTTTTTCTCCTGGGCTCTTAATCTGCATCTTCTTCGTCATCATTACCTTCCACTTCTATTGTTTATTTTGCGAAGAGGTCGCCGAACAGCAATTTTCTCGTTTTCGGGGCGTACGTCTGTCATATTCCGATTCTTCACGAAGAAGTTTAGCAGTCTCTAGAATTTTCTTGCAAAAAATTGTCATGTGCACCAGGATATTATTGCACAATAGTCCTTCACTGCGTATTCTGATACTCTAAATTTCGGGTAGTAACTATATTGCACTGCAGTAGTAGGAAATGTGGAGATCGTCCCGTATTGGATGGAAGGAAAGGTGGAAGGGGAAGGACGTCATAGTCACGTGACCAAGTAGCGCCATGGTGGCCTGTTGTGATAGCCTGCGTGAGCGGCCATGTTGTGACTCATCCCAATAGTGATACATTGTGCCCGTGTCCATGCACATCCTTGCTGTTACGATGAGGTGTGTTTACTGAAGTGTGTTCGATTCGGCTGGAGTAATTCTAATTACTCAAATGGACCCGAGAAATACCTCCAAATCACCAAAAACAATTCCCAAATCACCGAAACGAATCGCCCAATCTCCTTACAAGAGTAGCAAGCAGCAAGTGGCGTTGTTCTCTTGTAAATCTAATAACCCAGATAGACCCGAGAACTATTTATTTTGTTCGGATTGCTTCAGAATCCCCTGCTTCTAATTATTCTGGCTACTCTCACCCCAGCATTTCCGTACCCGCATGCACGACTTTGTTATGCCTTCTATCATTTTTGTTCTCCCTATTCCGATTCTCCCAGATATATATGTGTGTGCTAGTATACGATGTGTATTGTGTATGCAACGCAACGCATGAAATACATGGGCACACGCTCGATGTGCTGAAATGTGCATGTTTGGCAGTGCACAATGTGCACACAACACATGCAGCACATCGGCACATACGATGAAAGAAGATTCTATAGCCAAACCATAGAAGGGATTCCAAGAACGTTTTGCTTGTGTTTGGTGGAATGTGCTTGTGTGCTGTGCACAATGTGTCACAATGTATACAAATTGCATACTTCAGTACAGTACATGGCCGACCACGTACTAGGCGTGCTGATATGTGTTTGTGTACCAGTGCGCAATGTGAGCACAACAACATGCAACACATAGGCTCATACGAGTACTGAAGAATACCTATGACATGGTGATGTAGTACATATACAGAACCACACTTATGTTTGAATGGGTTAACGATTACTGGACGAGAGCGAGTGGCGCAGTAAACAAACAACAACAAAAACAACAAGCTGCTGGCCTTCAAGAAACGGACATGAAGAACCCAACCAGTGTAAAACAACACAAGAAGAACCTACTTCGGAGATCAACAAAAAGTCTTTGATCAGATGGTTATCAGTCTCCCCAGTATACTGTGATTCTGAAAATTAAAAAAATATGTAAAATATTTTTATGTTGTTTTTTTCAAACAACCGTCTAAGTACCCGTATGTAAGAATCACATGTTTGACTACAACTATCCTTCAAGATGTACCATCCAATAGATACATATACAGAACCACACTTATGTTTGAATCGGTAAATGATTACTGGACGAGAGCGAGTGGCGCAGGGATACCACGAGAGCCGGTAGGCTCGAATGGTTATCCCAACACCACACGCTCGAGTCCAGTGATCGTCAACCCATTCAAACATAAGTGTGGTTCTGTATTTATTACACACCCAACCCTGAAAAAGAATTCACTGTAATTAATCGCAATTTGAATTAAATAGTGGATGATTTAAACGGCTGAAAGAATTTTAGTGAGAAACGGGCAATTTTGTCAGAGAACCAGTCTTAAGTCTTTGACCTTGCCGCCTGTGGAATCGCTATTGATTCATTTTATTCGCAAAATAAAAATGTCAATCCGAACACTCAAAACACAAAAGATTGCATTCAACATATCAGACATCACAAATTATGAGGTCTGAAATGTGTTTTGAAAGTGTGTGTGCAGGCATCATTATATCTGGAGGGTGGAAAATGTACAAGGATTTTAATTTAAATTTTGTGCTTTTTAAACTTAGCCCTTTACCTAACATGAAAAGCAGACGACACATGCAAAAAAAATTCTCGAATAACTCATTTTTTCATTTTTTGTCTCAAAAACATAGGTTATGACCCCTCATTGGAACGAGCTCAACGAGCTCGTTCCAATGAGGGGTCATAACCTATGTTTTTGAGACAAAAAATGAAAAAGATAATGAAAATTAATTGGCAATTTTTGAGAATAGCGCTGGTCGGTTTTGGCCGTTACGTTGGGTAAAGGGTTAAAGTAAAATAAAATTCAGCTTGACAAAACATGCACTACGGCCGCTGGGTTATCGCTTGTGGACATCGGTTATTTCTGTTCTTCACTGTAACAAAATTACACACTGGACGAGAAATGACATTTTTGTGCAACAGATCAACTTAAACTCCCGGGGCTTTCATTCGATCGTTTAGAGTAGCTGAGGCAGTTTGAGACTCCATTCTGAGTGAAGTCCACCCATCTATAAGCTGACAGCATTTTCGCGAAAGCTCACGAAATGAATATCCAGCAGTCTCAGTCAGAGGCTGAAAGAGAAATAAGGGGGGGGGGAGAAGGTGGGGGGGGGGGGGTTCTCACCAGTAAGCTCCAACTTATTTTGGTTGATAATATTTTCAAAAATTGATCAATATTTCCATTATTTTGTACTAATAGTAATACTATACTTCAATAGTTCGTTATCTGAACGGTTCTATTAATATTTTGTTCTTGGTATCTGGTTCAAAACAAAATAATTTTTTATGTGTTTGCTCCCATATTTGTCTATTTTATATTTGGAATTAGGTATTCTGAATTTGCATTTAGTAAGTAGTTTTAAAGAGAACTGATAGAATGTGGCTAATGATAGGCTTTTGGGGGGCATGTTCTTGGGGATGGGGCTGACCAGTCAAACTTCCCTGAACCGTTGTTTCAAAATCAAAATGCAGACCCTTGCCTCGAAATTGTCCTTGAAAATGCTTTGCCCACTGCCCTGATATTTGCCAAAAGTATAAAAATACCCCCTCCCACTGAATAATTTGTACTGAAAATACTAGTCCCTTGCAATGAAAACTGCGAAATTAGCTGGTTGTTGGTGGAGAGGGACTAGAGTGCCACAACCCCTACTCCATCTCATACACCCATGCAGCTAATTCATATAGGTGACATTCGATTTAAATTTTGTTCCTGAGAATTAAGGCAAAATAATATCCTTGTATAAAACAGAAATACTAGCAAAAATCCTTAATTGGACATTTAAAAATACACATCATTCATCAATCTGTGTCTAGAAAATATTGTCATTTTGTCTATGTTTTAAATATTCTAATTCTAATAATTATTTTTGAATTTCATGGAAGTCATCTCATAAAATTGACAATATATTGCATCAGACCACATGTATTTACCACATCTCCCCTCTCTGTGGTCTCATTATTTTAGCATTACCACCCTCCCCTAAAAAAGCCCCCCCCCCCCCCTACAAAAAAAAAATAAAATGAAAAAAATGCGTTGCCCCAACACCCACTAACAGCAACACAGGGATGCCAGAACGGCCCAAACATTGTCCCAACCATAAACACACAGATCCCTGTTTTTTCGAATTGTTGCCATCGATTAGGTGGGGGCGAAAAAAATGACAGTGCATGTGGGAGCCCTGGGCGTCCGCCCAGTCTGCCCATTCGTAAATCCGACCCTGCTCCCAGAAAATGTTTGAAAAATGATATCTCTCAGATCCATTTTGGGGTTACTTCTTTAGTATTCCAAGCGGTTGGAATGCTAAAGAAGTAGCCCCAAAACTTCCTCATCTTATGTTAACTGGTCATTAATAGCCGCCATTGTGTGCGCAATATTGAAGAAACAAGACGATCTTTGCGCGCACTATTTTCGGATATCCGCCAGAACAAAATTAAAAAATCATAGCCTAGTTATTTGATATGAATGGTGTTCGGCTGAAGATCGATCGCAAAAATATCATGATCGGCAAATTTTTTGCCCCGACATTGGTCTCCGGCGCCCCTGTAACACGTAAAAAATCATTGATTCCACAAATGTTAACTTTTGAGTTGTTCTTAAACCAGGCTTTTCATTCTTCCGAATTTATTTTCTCTTTTCAGCAAGTTTGTGTGTGTGTGGTGGGGGGGGGGGGGGGGGGGGCGAGTCATCTAGTAAGGCCTAAGCCAAGGGTGAAGCTGGTGATAGTTAACTTAATCAGTAACTGCATGTGCTAGCTATCAAACATCTGCAGGCACTATCGGCGTGTCGCCGTCTGTTTTTCTGCCTCTCGGTAACCAGTTTACAAGATTGATTTAGTCCTGCTTCCTGAGAACTACTTCAACTTAACAACTAATAACAAGCTATTCAAAATATGTTTGCGTTGGCAAACGTGCTGCTTCATTGTCGAAGTGTGAATCTAAAAGGATTACACAGTATGCCGCGTATCGACTCGTCGGCAGCACGCAGTGGTGATGGCAACATTGTTACAAAATTTTAAAGAACTGTACCAGTGGCTGGCTCCAGTATCGAACCCAATTGGACATTTTCCTCAGTTTTCAATAACGAAAGCAAAGGTTGAGTTTCACTTTTTAATTTCTTGGTAAAGATCATGTCTCTTTCATGACTACCAATGACTATCAAAAGTCTTTAGCATAGTTGTGCATCAAACATTTTGTTATGAGAATCGGTAATTCCGACAGATAAATATAGCCGGCTTATGGTTCTCATTGATTATGTTCCACTTTGCTGAAAACTATAACGCGTGTGTAACAATAGATTTTATTACACACCCGTAACTGTATTTGTCACGATCACATGGATTTTAGGGGCATGCGGTAATTTTAACCAGAAAGCTCCAGTGCAATCCGATAAAAAGTACCCTTCGAGTGCACGTTCTCTCGTTAGACTGGTTCTTATAGTTTGCAGGGTTCAGTGGAACATAACCAATGAGAACCATCAGCTATATTTATCTGTCGGAATTACCGATTCTCATTACGAAATGTTTGATGCCCAACTATGCTAAAAGCTATTGAAAGTCACGAAAGACACATGATCTCTGCTAAGAAATTGAACAGTGAAACGCAACCTTTGCTTTCGTTATTGAAAACGGAGGAAAACTTAATTAATTTTAGGGCAAAAGAGTCCAAATGGGTTCAGTATTGCAGCCAGCCACTAGGACAGTTCCTATAAAATTTGTTACAATGTTGCCCTCACCGCTGCGTGCTGCCGACGAGTCGATACAAGGTCTGCTGTGTAATCCTATTCGATTCACACTTCGGCAATGGAGCAGCACGTTTGCCAACGCAAACATACTTTGAAGAGCATGTTTTAAGTCGAAGTAGTTCTCAGGAAGCAAGACTAAATCAATCTTGAAAACTGGTTACCATGAAACGGAAAAACAGAAGGCGACATGCTGACAGCGCTGTAGATGTTTGGCAGCTAGTGCATGCAGTTACTGATTAACTATCACCAATTCCACCCTTACTAGATGACCACCCCCCCCCCCCCCCCACACACACACACACACACAAGCGGAATAAAGAAAATAAATTCGGAAAAATGAAAAGACTGGTTTTATCAGAAAACCTCAGTAGTTTACATTTGTGGAACCAATGTTTTTTTTTTTACTTGCTAGTGGATGTTGGGGAAACAAGTTTATTTTATTTCGTTTTCTTTTTTTCGGGGGGGGGGGGGGGGAGGGGGGACTTTTTTTAGGGGGATGTAGTATTGCTAAAATGTGACTTTCTGGAGTTTGTACTGGGGAAATTAAAAAGTGTTACCAGCTACCCACTAATGAAATTCTGAAAAGTCTTGGGTAGGGTGGGAATGAGACCACGAAGAGGGGAGGGGTGGTAAATACATGTGGTCTGATGAATGCAATATATTGTCAATTTTATGAGATGACTTCCATGAAATTCAAAAATAATAATTAGAATATTTAAAACATAGACAATATGACAATATTTTCCAAACACAGATTGATGATTAATGTGTATTTTTAAATGACTAATTCGAGCTCGGATAGTCCTCGGATGGGTGACCGTCTGAGCGATAGATTCGGACTCCCGCGTTGTGTCCTTGGGCAAGGCACTTAATGCCGATTGTCCACATGGGGGCACGATGACGCCGTGTACTAAGGCGTACTGCACGTCAATGGTGCGCATGTCTTCAACCAATCTAACCCTGCCTGTGCTGCAGTGCGGAGTTACGATGTTGAGGAGCTGGTAGCTGCTCGTCGTTGCTCGGTGGTTCTCTCCGGGTACTCCGGCTTTCTCCACCCATAAAACTGTCACAGGCATGATTAGCCATTGTGCATAAGTATGTGACCTTAACCACCAATAAATAAATAAATAAATGACTAATTAAGGATTTTTGCTAGTATTTCTGTTTTATACAAGGATTTTATTTTGCTTTAATTCTCAGGAACAAAACTTGAGTCGAATGTCACCTACACGACTTAGCTACATGGGTGTATGAGATGGGGTGGGGGTTGCGGCACTCTCATCCCCCTTCACCAATAAGCTGCTAATTTTGCAGTTTTCATTGAAAGGGACTGGTATTTTCAGAACAGATTGTTCAGAGGGAGGGGGGTGTTTTTTTTATAATTTTGGCAAATATCAGGGCAGTAGGCAGAGCATTTTCATAGGCAAATTCGAGGCAAGGGCCTGCATTTTGATTTTGAAACAATAGTGCAGGGAAGTTTGATTATTCAGCCCTCATCCCCAAGAAAATGTCCCCCAAAAGCCCATCATTAGCCTCATTCTATCAGTCCTCTTTAAAACTACTTACTACTGCAAATTCAAAGTACCAAATTCCAAATTTAAGATTGACAAGATATTGCAGCAGACACATAAAAAATTATTTTGTTTTGAACCAGATACCAAGAACAAAATATTGACAGAACCGTTCAAATAACAAACTGGTGAAGTATAGTACTAGTACAAAATAATGTAATCATTAATCAATCTTTAAAAATATTATCAACCAAAATAAGTTGGAGCTTACTGGTGAGACCCCCCCCCCCCCCCCCCCCCCCCCCCAACCCCACACATTTCTCTTTCGGCCTCTGACTAAGACTGTTGGATACTCATTTCATGAGCTTTCGAGAAAATACTGTCAGGTTATAGATGGGGGGGGGGGGGGGGGTGTAAAAAAAGATGTACAAACTAAATTACTTGTGGAGACAAGACATGACATTTTCTTGCATTTATCGTATTTCTCCCTTTGTAAATCTGTAGTTAATGTGAACAACCTAAAACTTTTATTTGTAAGTGCAGCGCATTTCAAACAAAGGTTATCAAGACTTGAGGTAAAATAAAAAGAAGGCTAAATTTCAATTCAGAAACTTTATAATTAATGTTGAAAAATAAAGTGCTAACTTACCAAGACTGCCAATTTCACTCGGAATGGAATCTCAAACTGCCTCAGTTATTCTAAATGAATGCCCCGGAAGGTTAATTATTGCACAAAATGTCTTTTCTCGTTCAGTGTGTACTTTTGTAACAGTGCAGAACAGAAATGACTGATGTCCACATGCGATAGCCTAGTGGCAGTAGTGTTTGTATAGTCAAGCCGAGTTCAAACTTCTATTCTAGTTTCAGTTTAAAAAGCACGAAATTTAAACAGAGCGGTGCGGAAGTCCATTACGGTCAAATGCGAAAAGTAACTTTTTTTTAAACGGGGAATGTTTGCGTTATTTCGCAAAACTTTTGCGTAATTTCGCAATCAACGCAAAAGTTTTGCGAAATAACTCAAAAGTTTTGCGAAATAACGCAAAAGTTTTGCGAAATAACACAAAAATTATTGCGAAATAACGCAATACTTTTGCGAAATAACGCAAAGGTTATTGCGAGATAACGCAATACTTTTGCGAAATAACGCAATACTTTTACGAAATAACGCAATACATTTGCGAAATAACGCAATACCTTTGCGAAATAACGCAAAAATTATTGCGAAATAACGCAAAAATTATTGCGAAATAACGCAAAAGTTATTGCGAAATAACGCAATACTTTTGCGAAATAACGCAATACTTTTGCGTAATAATGCAATACTTTTGCGAAATAACGCAATACTTTTGCGAAATAACGCAAAGATTTGCGAAATTACGCAAAAGTTTTGCGAAATAACGCAAACATTCCCCCTTTAAAAAAAAGTTACTTTTCGCATTTGACCGTAATGGGCTTCCGTAGATCGGCCAGTTCGCACCGTATTTAAATTAAAATTCTTGTACATTTTCCATCCTCCAGATATAATTATGCCTGCACACACGCTTTTGAGAAAACATTTCAGACCTCATAATTTGTGACGTCTGATATGTTGAACGCAATCTTTTCAGTTTTGAGTGTTCGGACCGAAATTTTTTTGCGAATAAATTGAATCAACAGCGATTCTACAGGTGGCAAGGTCAAAGACTTAAGACTGGTTCTCTGACAAAATTGCACGTTTCTCTCTAAAATTCTTTCAACCGTTCAAATCGTCGACTATTTAATTAAATTAGCGATTAATTACAGTGAATTCTGTTTGAGGGTTGGTGTGTACTAAATACAGAACCACACTTATGTTTGAATGCTTTAATGATTACTGGACTCAAGCGCGTAGCACCGGGATAACCACTCGAGCCTACCGGCTCTCGTGGTATCCCTGCGCCACTCGCACTCGTCCAGTAATCGTTAACCCATTCAAACATAAGTGTGGTTCTGTATATGTATCTATTGGATGGTACCTTTTGAAGGACAGTTGTAGTAAAACCTGTGATTCTTAGACACTTGTTTGAAAAAAACTACATAAAAATATTTTACATATCATTTTTTTTAATTTTCATAATCACAGTATACAGGGGAGACTGATAACCATCTGATCAAAGACCTCTTGTTGGTCTCCGAAGAAGTTTCTTCTTGTGTTGCTTTACTCTGGTTGGGTTCTTCGTGTTCGTTTCCTGAAGGCCAGCAGCTTGTTGTTTTTGTTGTTGTTTGTTTCCTGGTGCTCTGCAGGGAGTTAACTGGTTGAGGGCTAGATTATTTTTGTGATCTGAATTTGTTATTCAAAATTTATTCTATTACAAATTATTGAAGAATGCCCACCAGAACTCTCCAATAATTTGTAATAGAACAAATTTATATAAACAAAATATTATTTGCGTTTGACTGAATATGAAACATGAGCAAAGAAAACGTTCGCTTTTACTTTGGTACCATCATCTTTTGAATACCCCGATAGTGGCCTCTAGCACTCAACCAGTTAAGTCCATCACATTGTTCTTTGTGCGAACTGTCGTTTGAGTCCATTTCTTTATCTTGTCTCCGGGCTGCTTCGTAGTTTGAATGCCAAACTTATTCTTTTTTTTTCAGATTGTTGTTATTCTCCCTTGGAACGCTCTGCAGGCTTGGTAGTCTTTTGAACAATTTTGTTCACGACGGGTTCTGTCCTTTGAGTGAAACCTCATTATTCTTAACTTCATTCTTCTGAACTTCATTCCTCCTATTCTTCTGTCTTTTTCAGTTCGGTGTGTTCTTTCATCTCTTTCATTCCCTTGTGCGTTGGTCTAGGTTTCTTGTCTTGACTCCGTTTACCGTACGATTCAGTTGGACTAATTCCTGGGAAGTCAGCTTCAAACAGGCATCATGCTCTGTTTGTGTACGCTATCTTTTAATCTGAGCACCGTGGTGGACACAGACATCTTGAGTCATCGACCTTCAGGACACAAATGAATTTATTTTCAGACGAACTCTCCTATAATACTTTTTTTCTCTAGCGGCGAATTCTTTTTCTCCTTGGCTCTTAATCTACATCTTCATCGACATCATTACCTTCTACTTCGAATGGGTATTTTGCCAAGAGGTCGCTGAACAGTAATTTTCCTTGTTCTCAAGGCGTACGACTGTCATATTCTGCTTCTTCACGAAGAGGTTTGGCAGTTTCCTGAATTTTCTTGCAAACACTTGTCATGTGCACCAGGATATTAATGTATTTCGCGTGAAGGCCTTCTCTGGCACAGCTTCCCTTCCAAGTGATGTGGCTACTTCTTCAAGTGCATCTCTTATCCACTCCATCCTAGATATCTCTGTCATAAGCTTTTCAAATTCTTCTTGGCAATCATTGAAGGCACTTCTAACAACATTTCTCATTGAATCATTAGAGTCGTCCACTGGCTCCCGTTCTTCAGATTCTATATCGCCTTGAGTTTGAGACAGTTCCGTCTCATCAAATTCCGAATATCCTATTAATGAACAGTTCATTGTAAAATTGCAAATTGTTACTAGCACATCTTTTATACGCTAAGGATATCTATTGCAGGATACCTTTTAGAGGATAGCTGTTGTTGAAACCTGTGTTTCCTGTACCCAGGTACTTTGGTGAGAACGGTATAAAAATGGCGCGATCTCGGCTTTCAGTTCATTTATATCCTGCTTGCCGTCGAGTGAAGACATGTGGAATTCTCGGTTCTTCAGATATTGTGGGAAGAGATCATCCCGAGCAGACAACAGAAATTTCAACTTTTGTCAGAATTGTTGTGCAAAAAAGTGAGAAGACAGAAATCACTTGTCACCAACCCCATGGCTTCGCGCTTCCCGTGGTAAACAATATGCACCTTGTGATGTTTCCCCCTTCTTTTCAAGTTTCCAAATGTCAGTTGCCAGCAATCAAAATTGTGATCTACTTATTAATATCAAAATAATTCCATTAACTTCAATCATCCTCATAACTGTTTCACTCATATTGGAACTTAATCATAATATACCTAGTTTCCACTAGAACCCCATCAATCGTCGCCTGAAGCTAGTATGTCATATGTCCCATACGGGGCATAGGACATTCTAGCACTCATATGACGCAATGTAGATATAATAGACTTTATCTCACGAAAACATCATATAGTGTCTTCAACCAAAGTGAAAAGAATTAGAGTACATATAGGATACACACCTATGGTTTTTTGGGCGAATTAATTAAAATTATAAGTACAGTAGAGCCCACTTAATTGGATATCTCTTAATTGTATATCCCTGTTAATTGAATATAATTTTCAAACACAAAACCATTTACCATACCTTCAGTACAAATTTGACCTGTTATTTGCATATGGGTTGTAGAGTAAACTCATGTTACTTGTAGAAAAATTTGTGTAATATGTCAAAAAATTTACTGTGACATGCTCCATATTCCCCTTATTTATCAACCTTTTTGGCCTCACTACATCCAATATAGGCATTTATTCTATTATATCTTGTTTGACAGAGCTCTATGAGCTCTGGCAAACAAGATATAATAGAATAAATGCTCAGTTTACCTCCAGAACACAGGAAACTGACCAAATCCCTGTTAATTGTATACTCCTGTTAATTGAATAATTTTCACTGACAAAATGGATATTCAATTAAAAGGATTCTACTGTATTAGAAGGTGAAATAAAAGTTTTCAACGAGCGGCAGCAGGTATTTTTTTTATTTTATGAGCTGCCTGTTCTGAAAACAATCTTTACATTTTAATCCCAAATTAATAATAGCTTCGAATGCGACAAACATTTCAGTTTAAAAGCCATCAGCGGATAGCCAGCGTACCGCTTTCAGCAACGAAATTAGTCGTCCGTGAGACAAAATAGTTCCCACACTGTTTCTCTGAAAGCTACACAAAAAACGTTGGTGGATATTAATTTAATACCACAAATAACCATAACAGCAACTTCTCAACATCAAAATAGCATCTCTCACTTCCTAACATTTTAGCGAGTTTATTTCCTGTTCATGGAAACAATTTTCAATGATTTGCTTGCCGTGCCTGCAGAGAATTAGCGTCTTGGAAATGATGCAATCTCTGAAATTAAGCAGCTTTGGGAAAATATGTTGTTTCAATAAACATTTGAAACATTCTCCTGACATCTTGTATTATTGTAGAATATTCCAGATAAATAAAGATGATTTGATGACTTTTTAAACATAAAAAATACAATTGACTCTTGGTGTGTTTTTGTTGTGATTTCCATGAAAATATGTGCATCTGATCGGCACTGCATTTCCTGACAGTTTTCCCCTCTTATTTGTTGCATAACCCCCCACCCCCACCCCCACCCCCACCCACCCACCCCCCCACCCACCCCCCCCCACCCGTTTTCGGGTCAGAAAAACTTATCTGAAGGGCTATACTTGACAAATCTTTGTGAATGCCAAAATTAAAGTGATGCAATCATATATACAAATAAAAGTCTTTATGCGATCTTTTTATAAATAAAGGTCTATCTACTGAAAAAAACAAATCTCTTCAAAGTGTGCTGGATCTGAGAGATGAAAGAGCTTAAAGCGAAAGAAATTTGTCCAATTAAAGCTCAAACAACTCAAGGAAAAAACAATTTTCACCTAGATTTCGGTCTGATGAAGACCTTCTTCAGGGTACAGACACAATAAGAAAAAATAGACACAGACGACGAAACAAATAAAATATGGGGATAAAAGTTCTCGTAAGCCAAGTTCTGAGAGAATGGGTGTGCAATACAACCCGAAAAGGTAAGGAACTGAAGTTTCTCGGGTGACGCTCTCAATCGTTGTACAGTTGGACACTGAATCAACGACGAAGGCCTGAAAAGAAGTAAAAGGGTGACACATTGACATGTATCGTCGTGTAATACCACAGTCACGCTCCATTTTTCTGAATGACCGGTGGTACAGGTACAGGTTTCTCCGACATAGTGGATCTGATAAATTCCACATAGAAGTAGATTTATTTATATTTATTTATTAGTGATTAAGGTCACATACTTATGTACAATGGCTAATTATGATCGTGACAGTTTTACGGGTGGAGGAAGCCGGAGTACCCAAAGAGAACCGCCAAGCAACGACGAGCAGCTGCCAGCTCTTCAACATCGTACCTCCACACTGCAGCACAGGCCGGGTTAGATTGGTTGAAGACATGCGCACCATCGACGTGCAATACACCTTAATACATGGTGTCATCATCCCCAATGTGGACACTCGGGGTTAAATGCCTTGCCCAAGGACACAACGTGGAAGTCCGAATGGATCGCTCAGACGGTCACCCATCCGTGGACTAACCGGGCTCGACGTTGCTCAACTTCGGTGATCTGATGAGAATCGGTTACAGCAACGCCACCGTGTCCCCCTTACATTGAAGTAGATAGATCACATTTGAACTCTTGCAGGTGCAGCGACAAAAAATTCTAAAAGATTCCCCAGTACTGGTTCTGTTGAATGAATCGGATGTACGCACGTTTTACAACCGGCTTTTCCACAGGCTGAGGAGCTGACACCATGTTCAGAATAGACTGGATTGAGGGTGGCAAAAAAAAAAGAATGTCGCGAATGTATTTTTGGATGCTTGAAAGCAACTACTGGAGGGCAGGGAAATGTCTTGGATAAGGCTGGATCATTCTCAATAAGCGTCCAGTGTTTTTGAAGTATGTTGGAAAGCTTTGAAAGATATGGGTGAAGGGTGACAAAAAGTATACTCGTGTTATGTATTGGTGGGCAATACCGTAGCAGATCGCCCCGTGCTAGAGCATCAGCTTTACTAATGCGAAACGGCCGGGATAGTGCCACTATAGGCTCAGATATATATTACACTTATATATGAATGTAACATATATATATAATATTCTATTAAAGTCACTATGGCAGAAACTGAACATGGATGGGCCAGGTGTAACAACATATAGGGCCTGTAACGCCAGAAACATGTAACTAGTGTCTGTGAACGCCTAGGCATTTTGATACTCTTTTAAAATTGTGGCTAAGCCCCAAAAAGTACACACTCTATGAGGGTAAGTGAGGTCGACCAATTTTTTAAAAAATTTCAAATCACAAATGGGAGATAGTCACTTAAGTGGGACTTCAATTTTGTGGGGAGGTAAGAAGTTCGTACCCGTCGCACCTCTCACTGCTACGCGCCTGTAACCAATCAGTAAGTAATTTGGAGTAAATAGAGGTACAATGTCGAGGTAAATGCAAGCAATGTAGATTTATTCTACCCCCGAAAGCCTAACGGGCTTCTGTTACCAATATTCATAATCTTTTCAGGTATGTATCAGATGGCATATAAATTACATTCCCAAGTTCTCAGACTATCAGTCTAATTCTGTTCGGAATTCAACGCTATTATGGGCAGTTTGTTTACCCACTTTTTGTGAAGTTTGCACAAAGAAAACCGTTGAAACATATACAATATACCCATAGTAGCTTGGTGCACCAAATGTTCATCACGAGTGGTGAAGTGGTGTTAACTGAACATGGATGTCTTGGATAAGGCTGGATCATTCCCAATCTTTTGGTTAACACCTCTTCACCACGGGTGGTGAACATTTGGTACACCAAGCTACTTTGGGTATATTTTGTTTATACCATGATCGTAGATTATTAAGAGTAGCTATTATTTTTTCTCGAATTTACTGAGCACCAGACGAACATACGTGCAAATCTGTTTTTATTTACACGAGCCGTGGTGGGAAGTACTACCGCTGTCAGTTTTATCTCCGAAACGAAATCAAAAAAAAGAAACTAAGCCTTTTTCGTTTTAATAACATAATAACATACTATTTCGAGTTATGCATACTTTATTAACATGAGACAATGCATGCACGCTATAAACTAAAGTGTTAAAAACTACACTTGAAGTGCTGTATTTAACACTTACTAAGTGCTGAACTAGCACTTTGTTCAAGTGTAGATATCCCAGAACTTGACAGGTGTTACAATAATATCACTTGACAAGTGTAATGTCGCGACTCTTAAAAGGAAACAACGTAGATGATGCGGATCAGGCTCGAATTCTCGAGCCTGATCCGCGTCATCTGCGTTGTGTCCTTTTAATTATGTACACACCAAGCGCAATTCAAATTATGGACGATTCTGGAAGAACCGCCAATGCTAGACATATGGGAAGTGCTATCCATTCAAGTTTCAGATGTCTGACGATTGTAATGTCTGAGTGCTTAAAGCACTGCACTTTGAGTGTTAAAATCGAACCCTAAGAGTTAGAATGGGTTTAACACCTTGAAAGTGTCAGTTTTAACACTTTAGTTTTTAGTGTGTGTTTGTTAATTTTTGGCATCTTATCTGATCTTATGAGGTAAACCGGGGGGAGCGGTGGCTCAGTTGGTAGAGGTGCAGGCTGCAAACCGAGAGGTCCTCGGTTCGAATCCCACCTGCGGCAACCGCGTTGTGTCCTTGGGCAAGACACATCACCCCGATTGCCTACATGGGGGCACGATGACGCTGTGTACTGAGGCGTACTGCACGTCGATGTTGCGCATGTCTTCAACCTATCTAATCCTGCCTGTGCTGCGGTGCAGAGTTCAGAGTTACGATGTTGGAGAGCTGACAGCTGCTCGTCGTTGCTCGGTGGTTCTCTCCGGGTACTCCGGCTTCCTCCACCCGTAAAACTGTCACAGTCACGGTTAGCCATTGTGCATAAGTATGTGACCTTAAACACCAATAAATAAATAAATATAAATATGAGGTAAACCCATTTAAAAACGTAATAAATAATTGCCACTTTCATTCACTCGAGGCGACCACTTCCATTCACTCGAGGCGACGTGCGATAAATTTAGAAAAGTTTGCATTCAGGTTGACGTCACCGAAGGTCAACGTAGATGTAGTTCTACTGTAGGTGTAAATTTTTACCATTGAAATCCTGTCGCTGGCGTGTTCACCACGGTTGGTGTGTAAAGCTAAAATTTATGTCACAGGCTTTTCATATATAGTAGAATAGGTAATATGGTATAAATATACATTATCATGACCATGTGCATATCCTGTACTTTGTATCAGATTCGATATCGCATTTACAGTCGGATCGTAACGAATCCAGTTAGGTTCAAATTCACTTTCAAATTCAAATTCACCAGTTGATTTTGGGTGATTTCAACCCAACTGATTTCAGAGTGTACAAAGAAACGTGCCCTGGCACGTAGATGAAAAAATCAATTCCATGCTATGTATTACACTTGCCTGTGTTCCCGAATATTGATATCCCTTAGATCTACATATATCACCACACAGTTCTGTTGTCAAATATTTCATGCTGAACTGCTCAAAACCTTTCATTGCTCGGTCTCCACTATCGACAAAACATCCCTTATATTTATAATTACTTTCTGCAATGGAACAAAAGAAACGAAATAATCAAACGGAACACAACGAAGATGGAGTATGGTGAATTGGAATGAACGACTCGAGATGGAGTTTCCCCTGTATTTCAAAAGCGCGTAAAATATACGTAAACATCCACCAAGGTTCGTTGATTTCTCACCCCCCGTATTCTACCCGAGTTCGGTATGAATACCAAGATTAACTTTTTACCCAACGCAGACGATATAAAAATTTATTATTTTAAATATCGTGTTTTTCAAATTTTACAAAGAATTTCAACAAAACCATATCATGTGACCCCTCGTTGGAATGAGCTCATTCCAACGAGGGTCACATGATATGGTTTTGTTGAAATTTTTGAAAAATAATATTTTTCAACTACTGAATTTGCATATTACGCGGGCGGATGCAGCCGATTCGTTGGGTAAAGGGTTAAACTTGACTTAAGTGAATGAAACCGATATTTTCAAAGAAACATACCACCTTCGACAATCTGATAACTTTCTTGTACGACACTGCATTGTGCCTAAGCATTCCATTCACATCAGCACATGTCTCATACACGTACTACACGTAACATCAATCAGATGCGTTCTTACAAAGCGTTCTTACGTGTAATTCAGATTCCATTCGTGATGTATCCAGCATTTTTCCCAATGCCTGTTTTCTATTGGGTAACGTTGAATGCTCAGAACAATAGTGGTATAAAGATACGAAAGAAAATTAACTTGACATTATAATTGAATATTTTGACATGTAATAATAATAGCCACAATGTTGTGTGTGTGTGTGGGGGGGGGGGGGGGGGGGGTTCCCAGCGTTGATTGACGATCACCGGTTTCGAGGGGCGGCCAAGGCTCGCCCGCTAGGAGAAAATTTTCAAATGGGAAAATGGTATGATATATTTAAAATATAAGCACTTTTCTGATTTTGTATGCAGAAGATTAATACAAATAGGTTCGATAAAGTTGACAGGCATATTTTATTTTTCCATTTATATATTATACAAATATAAAGAGGATATCTACGCTATTTTAGTGAATATCTGGAATTATCTCATGAGTGTGGACCTGAACGTTTTATTTTTCACGAGCTCTTGCGCCAGAGAAAAATAATACTTTCATGTCCACACGAATGAAATAATTTCCGATATTGATTGAAACTGCGCAGATTTTCTTTTTATTATACGCGACATGACATTTTACAGCACAATATTCAGCCCAATTCGACTGCAAACGGTTTCAAGACAATAACAAAAAGCTGCTGATCGTTCCGTCAAGGTGACGTTCAATGCGACGTCATCCGCCGAAGCGTAACGTCATTTACGAAGCTACTGAAAAAATTCATCGTGTGGACCCGCAAGTGCTCGTGAAACTTCATGGACCTGAAAATACTATTTTTCACTCGCGAAAGCGCTCGTTAAAAATAAAACTTTCAGGTCCACTCTCATGAGATAATTCCAGATTCTGACTAAAATAGACTAGATTTTCTTTTTTATTATATGCTACAAGACATTTTATTGCACAATATTCAGCCCAATTTGACCCCAAATGCGTATAATAATAACAAAGATCAAACACGACATCATGCGCCGAAGCGTGACATCACATAGGAAGCTACTTAGGAATATTTCTCGATATCTATCGAGTCAATAGATATCGAGAAATATCTTTTAAATAATTTGCGATAATTCACCGGCTTGCGTTTCCTAATTGTAATTCTGTCAATATGTGATTCTTGTAGAATTAAACAACGATAAGCTTGGTGTAGCAAATAGGACCTTTAAAACCATGTAAATCGCTTCTGTGAAACGCCAAGGCACTTTGATACTTTTTTATAGCTGGGGCCATAAAAAAGTATCAAAGTAGTGCCTAGGCATTTTAGAGAAACTTCATGCAAAAGAGAACATTAATTTTTTAAAACAACATTGCCCGATACATCGTACTCACTGTAAGATAGTTCAATAGACGTAAATTATCCAACAGTAAGTTCTCGGAAATACAACTATTAAGCATGGGATAGGCAAACTATATACCACTGAAGAAAAAGACATGGATTCAGTAAAAGTTTTTATCCCATAAATGGACGTTTAATCGAACAATAAAAGTCTTGGATAAATTTTTGCTTTATTCACCTAGTAGCAGCTGCTAGTAGGGTGATAAATTTTCCCCGAAGGTTTAACACTGAAAGAATTTATTCCAATAGTAGAGATGGACTACGTGTTGACCTCTGCCCTCTACCGCATTCGTGTTGTCATGACCTGTTTTACGTTTGTGTGAGGCATGAAGAACCGACGTTTATCAAACGCTGACCGTCGCTGAAATGTTTAGTTTTAGAATATATGACACATTTCAACTCTGCCCCACAATAAAACGAACAACAATTAATAAAGAAAACACAAAGTAAATCAATCGAAACCGAGCGTTGAAAAGCATACAAGTTCGATTGTGAAAGGTGGGGGTATGATGTTTCATTTTCCAAATTAGGAAAGTGTAAATAAACAAATGCATGTGTCGTCTGCTTTGTTTATAAAACTAAAAAAAAAAAAAACAACTATAAACAACGAAAATACGAAAGATAAACATTGGTCATTTAATAAAGTATTTTTGCAACTTTATCTCAAGTTCGCGGGGGAATTATTTTTAGACAGAAATGTATCACTGCGCCTCGTTTATATTTGGCAGTTTTGTTTGTCGATCGAATTGGACCAATGTGCTCCTCACTCCTCGCAGTGTTTTGTAGCGAGTAACAGAACGATATCGCCGCGACTGCCCTGTAAATGATTTATGGGATAAACAAAATAAACGTATTGTGTTTTCAAGTGAAAAATCTATTTTACTCGTAGGATTAAGAATGAAACCGACTCGCCAGACTCGTCGGTTTCATTCTTAATCCTACTCGTAGAATAAATTGTTTACTTGAAAACACTATACGTTTATTCTAAAAACAACATTTCTTTTTGAATGGGTGAGAGTCTAGTGTTGTTCGGAGAAAACTAAACAGAAAACGACAGACACATTTCAGCCCATTTAGTGCAGGGCATATGTTGATGATATGTCACACACTGCTTGAGAGACATGCATGAGCATGTCCAACTTTCAGTAGTCTGGACTCATCCTACTACATAATATAGTTTATCGTTTGAGCGATAGCATTTCTTAAAGATCGCTAATACGCGAAAATAACCAAAATGTTTTTACCCTTTACCTTTACAAAAAGCAGACGACATAAAATATTTACAAACAAAATTCTTGAATAACTAAATATTTTCATTTTTTGCATCAAAAACATAGCTTATCACCCCCCAGTGAGGGGTCATAAGCTATGTTTGTTTGAGGCAAAAGTTTTTAAAAAAAAATGAAACTTGAATGGTAATTTCGGTGAATAGCGCTGGCAGGTCTTAGACGATGTGTTGGGTGAAGGGTTAACTGACAAATGTGACAGACAGGCAGTTTAAAAAGAACCCAAGATAACTTTGACATCCGAGATATTGTTTTTTGATAGCATGAGCCTTGCAGTACGCCAGAAAACAGTATAATGGTAAAAACCGATTGCCAAGCTCAAAGGCCACCAGACCAATTCTATTCAGAATTCAACTCTGCTATGGGCTAGCTGTATACCTTCTTTCTGCGAGTTTGCGCACAGGCTATCATTGATGTAATACGATGTCCCTTCACTCACGAAGATATACAGATATCCTCTCGTCCTCCAGTACTAGATATTACCAACGCTAATATAATAAAACATTCAGTCAAATCAAGTCTCGCTTGTGTAAATGTTTCTAACGTTCATTCAAAGAAAATCAACGCTTATGGTATTTTGTTAGATTCTATCGTCTGAAATATACAAGTTGGATGTTTTTTCGACCAAATAAAATTTTGTTGACAAGTGAATTTAAACGTACAGGCGAGGGACTATTTAATGGCTAGACTGGTTCCGGACCATAACAACGTCGAATTCCTCACAGAATTAGGCAAGTGGACGAACTGAAAGCTTGATTAATTGCCTATATTTTTTTAGGTCAATAAGTCAGTGGAGAAATACGAGAAGATATAGAGAAGGCCCTAATGATTCATATAGCCTCATTGGAGGTCTATAGTGAGCTGAAACGGACAGTACGCCTTTTCCTAACGGTGTTTCCATACGTGAAGGGGTTTTAGATGCATAGATACAATAACATGTAAATACGAAACCGAGAAAAGAATAATAAATTGTGGATATATAATGAGTTACGATTTGACATGAAATTTCTGAATCGAGTTCATTAATATCAATCGATTTTAGTGAACGAGTTTCTGAAATTTCGTGTCAAATCGTGACGAATTTGAGATTGTTTTTATAATATAATGCGTAATTTAACCTTTTATCTCCATCATGGTCGCAATCCACGCTTGGGCAGTGATGTCCACGCATGCGTTTACTAGGTAATGAAAATCATCATTTGCAAAATTTGTACCCAGTGATTTATTAATTAAATTTGTGATGATTATTCCAAAAATAAGTGTTTGCAATCAAAGATTATTGTGTCGGTGGAAATATTTCCAACCCCATGATGAATATATCATTAATTGTTTACCTAATACAAATAGAAAACAACATTTGCAAAACAAACCCTGATCACGTAAACATCTTGCTTGGAAAAATAGCACCTCGAGGAGCACCTTCAAAGCAGCGGCCGTAAGCTAGGTTTTCGAGGCAAAAGTTGAGAATTAATAATGCTCGGTTGGCAGTTTTTGTGAACAGCACTGGCCAGTTTTAGTTGTTTTGTTAAAATGCGGCGCATGTGATGAAGAAAGAAATAAGAACTGTGTAAAAAGCAATAAGAGCTTGGATGACAAAAGGACTTCCAATTTCTGCCAATAATAAGAACGGAATTTTCCACAAAAACTAAGATCTCTTTCGAAGTTGAATACCAGGAACTATAAAAGTTACCGTAAACTGTTCAACAAGATTAACCCTTTATCCAACACAGACGATATCAAAATTTAATATTTTAAATATCATTTTTTCAAATTTTTCAAAAAAATTCAACAAAACCATATCATGTGACCCCTCGTTGGAACGATCGCGATGAGCTCGTTCCAACGAGGGGTCACATGATATAGTTTTATTGAAATGTTTTGAAAAAATATATTTTTTCAACTGATGAATTTGCATATTACACGGGCGGGTACGACCGATTCATTGGATAGAGGGTTAAAAATCAAAGCACTTTCAGAAAACAAGAGAAATATGTGGAAAACGTGGCAAATACTTCATAATGCATTAACCCTTTACCCAACGTAACGGTCAAAACCGGCCAGCGCGATTCTCAAAAATCGCCAATTAATTTTCTTTATTTTTTCATTTTTTGTCTCAAAAACATAGGTTATGACCCCTCATTGGAACGAGCTCGTCGAGCTCGTTCCAATGAGGGGTCATAACCTATGTTTTTGAGACAAAAAATGAAAAAAATTAGTTATTCAAGATTTTTTTTTGCAAGTGTCGTCTGCTTTTCATGTTAGGTAAAGGATTAAACATCAACAAACGGCAACCCATTTTACCCTCATTTTTTTAATCTTGATGACAAGAAAATATATGCAACAAATGAGATTGCGCACGAATTTAATCCATTCTTCGCAAACATAGGAAACCAAACCTCTAAAATAATATCCAAAGTTGTACGTCATTTTTAGAATGTTTGAATGATTAATATCATGATATGTTATTCATTCCTCCAACATCACCCTATGCAATCTATAGGATTGTGAGCACTCTGAGACCAAAAGCAAGTATTAGTTCTAACATACAAAAACATTTAATAAACCTAGCCGCCACTGCACTCGCTCATATTATGAATAACTCATTCAGTCAGGGAAAGGTTTATGACAGCTTGAAAGTCACAAAGCTTGGACCAGTTTTCAAAACGGTGACGAAAACAAATTTACAAACTACAGGCCGATCAGTATCCTTCCCGGAATTTCAAAAATTCTAGAAAAAGTTATGTCAATAAGACCTGTAAAATTCCTTAATAAATTTGATATTCTCTATTAATAGTTAGGGAGCCAGGGGGGTTTAACCCTTTACCTAACATGAAAAGCAGAATACACTTGCCAAAAAAATTCTTGAACAATTATTTTTTTTCATTTTTTGTCTCAAAAACATAGGTTATGATCCCTCATTGGAACGAGCTCGACGAGCTCGTTCCAATGAGGTTTTCATATCCTATGTTTTTGAGACAAAAAATGAAAAAATAATGAAAAGTAACTAACGATTTTTAAGATTAACGCTGGCCGGTTTTGGCCGTTACGTTGGGTAAAGGGTTAATTACACTATCGCGCAAGGAATGTTTGATGCCTCGAATTTGTTGGCGGGAATAGACCATGACGGAAAACCCATTTCTTAAGTTGCGCAATTCTGGCGTTTTGGGGCCACGGGACCCCCCAAAAAACCCCAATGACTTTTAATTACATTATAGCGCAAGTGGACGATTTTTATATGGAATAGTCTATTACATTCACTGACCATAAAAACACAACTTCAGAACGAAATTTTTCTGGCGTTTTCAAATCAGAAGGGGTCTTTTGGGGGTTACATCAAAATGTACATTTTTCACTTTTAACTACACTATCGCACAAGTCCAGCATTTTTATATAGAATACTCTACCTTATCCACTGATCATAAAAACACGCCTTCAGAACAAAAATGTTCTGGCGTTTTCAAATCAGAAGGGGTCTTTTGGGAGGTATCCCAAAATGTTAAAAAGTGCGTTTATTTATACAATTGCGCACGCCAACCAGTTTTATGCGGGAAAATTTACAACTTTTACTGATAATAAACAACTTATACATAAGAACAGATATTTCCTGTGGTTTTAAAATAAAAAGCGGTTCTTTAAACGGGTCTAAAATATCAAACTGTAATTTTGAATTACACTCCCGTACACCCCACAAGTTTGTTGAAAGGGGATGGCTGTTATTATTTACATCCGTCATAACTTCTGGCATAATTTAGAACTCATGTTTACAGTTTATTTATAGTGTCATGTTTCACTACCTCAACCTCCGATGTGTTTAAAGAGATTGGGGTTACGGTAGTGAAGCATAGCGTTATAAATAATCCGAAAAGACGAGTTGTTATCATTCTTAATTATGCCAGAAGTTATAACGTGTGGAAATAATTTCATATTCCCTTTAATGCGGGTAGTCCACATTCACAATCCATAGGCCTACAATTCGTTTGCTTCTGCACTGAAATCAAACACTGGCAGGTGCCTTCAGCTAGGTGTGCTGTCAAAACCCCAGACCAGAATTTCCAGAAAAAAATATTGTTTCCAAGACAAAAAGAGGCTCGAATTTTCTCAGGTGTAATAAATCGCCAGGTTGTGAATGTGAATCACCCACTTTAAAAATTATCCATAAGTTTACTGGTCTCAAAATAGTAAAGCGGAACAAATAGTCGCAGTTTCAAACTACAAGAGATGTTTATCTTTGACATCAACAATATGGATAATTATTCGGCAATTTCGTCATCGGAATCATCAAGACAGCCAGGTTCATCATCAGTATCTTCACATGCTGGCGTTTCTGGAATGACGGATTCCGGCATCTGTGGGCCATTAAACCATATGATTCTATAGGAGCCATCGACAAGTTCCCATCCATTTCCAGGATCCATTGGTAGATTTTTACACGCAGCAGAATGCCACATAGAAGCTACATATTTCGCCCTGTCAACTTTCTGAAGGACAACAGACTTGTAAGGCGGAATACTGCTACCGTCCAAACCCTTCAGTTAGATAATGGTCTACTTTCATCCTTAGGCCCGAAAGCTTTCTCAAACACTTTGAATCTGTACTCGTTAATTGGAATTAATTTGCGAGCACCATTTAATGCACATGTATAATCCCCCAGTGCCTGATACGTTTCCTATGAAACAGATCCCGAGCCCAAATCTGCAAATGCACCAGGATATCGATCGTTGCGATCAAGGAGAGCAAACGGGCGTTTCTTGCCCTTTCGCGCGAAAGCTGCCGTGTAATCGCAGCCGGTGTATGCGTGGAATGCCGGCAGTGCAGAACAGATCTTTTCTCCAATTTCATCCGCTACAGCTGACACCGTTGACGTATCGCCTATTGCCGCCTCCAGATGTACCAACATCCATCCAAATAATAGATGCAACTTTCTGTATATGATGTAATAAAATCACCAGTATGTCCGTATCACCAGCTCGGACTGCAATGTTACCAGCTGGTTTTTCGCGATCAGCATTGACCATGTGTAGACATACCCGTGTATCTGCTTCAGGATGATCACAATACAGGCTTTCTATCGCCTGCTTCTCGATTCTGCCATCGACCACAACAAATCTCACACACTCTTCATCAAAACCGAGGTAAACTTCCCTGTCGGCCAGAACATGTGTGTGGTGCGACGAAGACCAATCTTTTGCAAAGAATCTTGGGAGTTGCTTTTTAAAAGATGAAGATTTTAATGCTTTTGATACATCCTTAGGTGTTAACTAATCAGCTCCGGTTATCAAGTACTGGATACTTTGCTCCATCCCTCTGCGTTCCCTTTCGCAATCTTTGATAGAAGGTTCGACGTAGGTGTCAAAAACAACATCGATGCGTTTAGATTTCAGGTTCAAGAGGGTGTGCAATACATAGACAAAACTACATGTATGTTTCATTGAAACATACATGTGGTTTTGTATTTTTTACATGACCCAAGCACCTACTGACCTAATTTTCTTTTCTATCAACGGAATTCCGCATTGCACAGCCGTATTGCACGCCGTATTGTATAAGAGAGACTGCATGGGCGTGTAATAAAACACGGGAAAGTCCACTATATGTTGCCGGTAACGTCGGTGGCAGGCAGTGAAGAAGGAAATTGCCGTACACAACATGGGCGTCTATTATATCCGGACTACCGTGGTCGATTACCTTCTCCTCGAGCAGTGAGAACAGTGAACTTTTGTCGGTATGAGCCATTGTACCGTCCGTCTTGCAGATAGATAGCGGCACAGATGTTAATGGAAATTGCATTAGGAATTCTAAGTAGACTTCACGTTTAGTAGCAAGGATAGCTATTCTCCCCAACATATCTCTTGTGCAACGGAGCTCTTTAACAACAGGGTTTTGTGTCTTCCGATTTGTTGCGCCCTGGTTCGAGAAAGTTTTCAGTTTGTTTTTGGAGATCGGCCTCTCGAAACGAACAGGATCATCAGTGTATTCGTTGACGAGATCGTCGTGCTTCTGTTTACCTATTTGTTTCAATGCTAGCAGAGAATCACTTATTTCTGTACTGGCACATTTTCCAGTATGAATGTTTAATGGAGAATCCGGTTCTAAAGCAAATGGATTGGCATTAGCTTGGATACAATTAAGTATCTTGTTGAGGTCATCCTTGTTGCGGTCGAGTCGGCTATCGGTTAATTCAGCCCTGACGTCGTTAGTAGTTTGCACACCAGATAGCTCAAATGCAGCGCTGATGACTGCTGCCCTACTGCCTTTTGTCACACTCCAGCGCAAGCGCGCATTGTAGTTGTTGGTAGAAGCAGTGTAACCTGTCATCCGCGAAGCTGAGTCAGCATTCACTGTTTGCTCCAAGGTGAGATCTGCAGGGCTTCTACTGAAGTTGTTGTTGGTACGACGGACGCTTTAAAGTCCAGACGCAAGCATCTCCTTCAGGCCAGGGTGAGTGGTAGGGAGATTGATCAAGTCGATCTGGTGCTTAGATATCCATCTGGCGTAGTTGAGTCGGTTGGTTGCGAAGAAAAGATCTATAACAGGAGACAGAGCTTCACAGTATAAGTCAATGTCCGATTCACGCACCGACCTATCTATAATACGAAATATACCAACGCGCTCAACATACCCCATGCAGAACTGTGCAGTTTGTCCAAGCTTTCCATCAAATGTTAGCTCTGAGAAAGATTCGTATTCACAAAACAACTTCTCAAACATAGGGGTCTGCACGAGTGTATTGACACTATCTTTACTTGTCAGCAAGGGCATCTCTAATTCGATCTCCATGTTTATATCCTTCTGAGACCTTCTTGAAATGTAGTATCTCGAACGCAAGAGTGAGCATCGGATGAAATCATTTACAGCGATTAAAGTTGGTGCAACGAATAAAACCTCCAAGTGAACCACTTGCAAGCACCCCTGACTCCGTGAGCATTTCAGGATGTCCCGATTCATCTATAACTTTCCCGATAGCCCGAAAAAACACATCTCCAGATGAAAACTCCCAAACAAAATAAAAATGTTGTCAAACCTCGGATTCTCGGTCACCTGAATACGAACTGCATTCCTTGCAACATTGAGATCGTATGTTACAACACCGAACTTCTGGTCGCATTCAGCTGCACATTTCTGTGTTATCTTCATGGTCTCAATTATCACATTGCTAGATGTTATAGGACATCGCATATTCGACATATAGGGAACAATTTGCTTTGGTAAGTTGTCGACATAAAGAATTGAAACCTGCCCACATTGGAATATTTTCCACTTCCAAAGCTTTGGCTGCAAGAAACAATAGGTCGAGACTCCGATCTCTTTTCGACGACGAGCACGATGCGACACGAAAATCAGTGTTCCGGTAAGAGAATAGAATCATTCGTGGTTTTTTCAATAAGGTTCTAGTTCCTTTATAGGTAAGTCGAGTGATCTCCGCTTTCTTTTAGACCCGGCCTTAATGACGTCATGTTCATGTGTAGAAAGTTTATCGACGTCAGTGGGCTTGACTAGTATCAGCTAATATGGGTCCTGTGCTGGCCTGGGATTGATAAACGATACCTTGTGTATCGTGCAGAGTATCTGCACCAGAAACAGTGTCTGTTAATTCATCGTAATTGTTAAATGCCAATCCGCAAGGGACTCCAGGCACGAAACCTGATGGAGAGCATTGTTGTTTTTCCATGATCGCATCAGCTAACTCTGTCTCAAGTTCTTTGGTGGCATTGTAATTTAGACATGGATTCAATTTGTTGAACATGGTGATGACCTTTTTACTGCCGGATTTTAATGCCATTGCGGTTAGGATGTGCTTTTTTGGCTTTAGATTACCACCCTTCACAATGAATAGAGCGTCTTGGCTCATGGAATCGACGTGTTTAGCCATAGAGTCACTTATTTGTTTGGAACTTGGTCCACATAACAAAGCACTAAAAATGTGCATGCTAACTCCGGCGGATTCCCTTCGCCGATTTTCAGTGAATCGATTGTCAGAGGGTCCGCGAGGGGTTCTTTTCTAACATCCCTAAGAGCTTTGCTGAGTAGGAGTGCATCTTGAGTCAGCTGTCCTTCCGGCGAAGACTTGAAGTCAAAAACAGCCTGTAACGAAGCATAGTCCATATCAGTACAATGGACTATTACTCCAGACTTTTTGCAGTCTGGCGAACGGAAACTCAGGTCATCTGGGAAATGCTTCTGTAAGACTGTCCCGAAATATTGCACCTTCGTAATGGGTGGTTCAATTTCATAGTCAGAGCAGAAAATGCAATACCGAGCATATATCGAATTAAGATGCTCGGGACGCTTTTGGTCAATGATGTGGTCCTGCACATACGATATGATGCTTTCTAAAGGGAGAGAGTTATCACCGCATTCTTCCGGAATTGTCGCCAGCGATTTTTGCTTTTTTATTCAGTCTGCTTTTTTGCTAAACTGTGCACGACAACTTTGATGAACCTTTGCCTCTTTCGCGATTAAATCGACGCCGGCTATCTTGACCAGAACGTGAGTTAAACTTAGAATCCGTACTTACTCGATGATAGTTTTTTCACCCTGTTTAGTCACTACTTCACTGAGGTACTCTTTCGTGCCATCGGCACGAGTCTTGTCGTTCTTCTCACAAACCAGACATCGTTCGGGAAATATATCAGCTGTTGAGAGTGTGGGCGTACTTGGACAAGGGGTACATGTACGTGTAGAACTTCGCAGTGTTGTTTCGACAGTTCCTGGGGCAACCGTTGGTTTATCCTGATACATTTTCGGGAGCGCTGTGAAATTTTTGTAACACGTGGTATGGTAACCATCATTCTCAGCGGAATTATCAGGTAGCGACTCAGTTATTTCTCGATACTTCGAGGTAGAGTAATTTTTGCTAGTAAATCGTGTTTGAGCTGCTTTTTGAACTGTTGCCCACGAAATGTCTGACCATCGCTGCAACTTTGATGATCCAATATTGTTACCACGTTTATGTACCAAGCATCTTGTTGGAACCGAAGGTTGGGTCTTGTCATCATCTCCATGTAACTCTAAAATAAAAGAAATATTTTGATATCAATATCGGCGATTACGGCGAACATACATAACTATCAGGTATTCCGTGAAAATTGAATGGGTTCTCAGTTAAGGTCGTGGAATGAACAAACTCAAGGTTAGACGATAAATTCAACTTCACACTAGGGCCCTGCGAACCGTTCGAGATTCGTTTCGATTCGAAACCAACCACGATGGTTCGATTCGGTTAGATACCTTTCTCCAGGATACGGAAGTGGGTCCAGCCGAGTAAGCGAACATGATTTACCGAGTCATCGTTACTATCGTAATATAACGGCAGAATCCACACAGATGCGCACTTTATAAAACCGTCGGCAATATTTTATGTTAAATTACATTGCTGACCTGTTTCCGTATTGAGTTTTCAACTGTTCATGTTGTCGAGTAGTCCAAACTTGGACCCACAGTCCGAAATATACTTTTTGGTTTGTGGACGTAACAAACCAAAAAATTATATTCCGGACTATGGGACTAGGTGTGGGGAGTAGTACCGCGCATGTATGTGGAGTAATCGCGCTTGTGTCATTACATTACAATTTTGATGTTACGATAATCTGCCCACAGTTTTCCGACTGCTATCAAAATAGCTACGGTTATCGACGGGTATCTTATTTCTGAATAAATAATATGGCACTGATAAATGAGGTACACTCGCTTTCAATCGGATACATGTGCTGGGAGGTGGGAAAGGGGCTTTTTTAGAAAATAGTGCGTTTTCAAGCATGAACACCGGTGGTTTGTCATAGTTTTGTGAACGGAACTTCCTGCCAAACATCTACCAAACAAAAATGTTTTATCCAAATATAAGCTGTAGTTATCTCACAGCACATTCGGTTTCTGGATTAGAAATTCGGTTCGATTCGAAACCGCGACGCTCAGACTGATTCGGTTCGAGATTCGGTTCGACCCTAAAATTAGGATTCTCAGGGCCCTACTTCACACAAACAAGTGTTATGGAAAATTTCTTCAAACCAAAGGTGTATAATTCCAGGAAACTAACCCTCATTGACCTAACCGCATATTGAAATTCCTTCTAGTGGAATAGAGCTATATGAGAGTGTGGTACCATGCTAGCGTTGACATTAAACAGTTAATATTTCATTGGTCTTTTGGGAACAGTCAAAACTGTTGTCTCTCGGTATCAGGAATGTTTATCGAACTGTTGCCCGAGACAATAAATGGTAATGCAACGAAAAAACAACGAAACTTGTGCGTGTTTGTGAGAAGAATTACAAGACAAATGTATCATCACGACTATGTGCGGATCTGGATGCTGGTATCAACCCCCGACAGTGTTCTTGACACGCATCGCGACTCGCCTTGCGGGCTCGTGGCGATGAGATTAGAAACACTGCCTTGCCCTGACACAAGTGTCCATATAATGTCACATAGAGGCGTTATTGTTAGTAATCTCCCAGATCAACGACTTGGTTGTAAGTTCGCTGAGAGCCATTCGTGATAGTGAAACAAAACACCAATTCTGTACAAAGCAAACATCAACCGGCATGTTCTCAACATCGCGTTGATATGGGTATGAACTTTTTCTATAATGCGGTGGAATGTATTATCAGCGCACACACATAGTACGATAAGAAAGAGCGGCCATGCGTGAAGGCATATTATTATGTCTCATGCAAATGAAATTAATATTCGTCCGTTGATATCAGGTAGACCTGCTGACCAGTGCACTCTACCGGCATAAAAATCGACAACAGCTAGTTAGGGAGAGGCTTATAATTGTGAAAATATGCCCATGTAATAATGTTAGACTGATGCCGGTGTTGGCGTTGATTAGGGCAAGGCTGGTATGAATACGAAACTATATGAATGGTTGTTCTGTCATTTTCCAACACAATCACTCCCATTAATAATCGTTAATAATTAACACCGGCGATAGTGAGCCAATAGCTAAAATGTATACTGGGATTGGGGATGAAAGAACAAACGAATCACACATTATTATTTTTTATTAACTAAATAAACATAATTTGGAACGAATCGGCTTTCCGTAGTTTTTGCAGCAAACCGACGTGCATTCTCTTTTAGACATTCTGTGATCGCCCCCATGGTTTTCGTGAATTATTGGAGCGATTGCAATAAATATGATATTATTCGATATGAAAAATGAATAATGTGTTTGTGTGGAGGTGAAATAATTACCAGGCATGACGTTTTGTGCGTAAAATAAATTGATCAGAAGCTGTTTCGTTTAACGGACGTTGTATTATACAGTCTGTCATGAACGGTAAGCCAGATGCGTTACAATTAAGCAAATATGAACCGCCTTTTTCGTGGCATGTCATAAAAAAGATTCTATACTTACCACCCATCTGAATCGGCACACATCTTTGCTGTTTGGTATACCCAATCCAGGTTTTTCTAACAAACTCAATCCATTCACCAAACGATTGATCCGTGTAATATCTCCAAAAATATAGGCCACAAAGACAGTGCACCCTAACTATTATGTTTTGCTGTAAAGTGAGAAGGGTAGGCCTATACCCCCCCCCCCCCCCCCCAATAAAAATAAGACCACTTCTCATTTGAAAATCTTCAGTAAACTTTTTCATTATCCCGCATAAAACTGACGGAACTAGGCGTTGGCACATGTAATTAAAAAACGAATTTTCGACATTTTAGGGTACTTCCCAAAAGACCCCCTCTGATTTGAAAACGCCAGGAATTTTTTGTTTTGAAGGCATGATTTTATGATCAGTGAATATGGTAGAGTATTCCAAAAAAAAATGGTGGACTTGCGCGCTAGTGTAATTAAAACTGAAAATTTGACACTTTGCGGTACCCTCTAAAAGACCCCTTCTGATTTGAAAACGCCAGGAAAATTTCGTTCTGAAGTTGTGTTTTTACGGTCAGTGAATGTAATAGATTATTCCATATAAAAATCATGAACTTGCGCGATGGTGTAATTAAAAGTCATTTTTGGGGTTTTTGGGGTCCCGTGGCCCCAAATCGCCAGGATTGCGCAACTTAAGAAATGGGTTTTCCGTCATGGTCTATTCCCGCCAACAGATTCCAGGCATCAAACCTTCCTTGCGCGATAGTGTAATTAAAAACTTATTATTAAATAAGAGGCAAAGCAAATAATTGGTTCAACAGATATCTCCAAAATAGGACCCAATATGTCGCCTTTGGAAAGAGTAAATCTAGCCTAGCTGAGCTGATGTGAAGAGTACCACAAAGTTCTATTCTTGACCTTATTCTTTCTCTTATTATATAAATAATCTTCTCAAGTCAACAAAGTTGAACCTTCTATCATTTGCAGATGACACTTCGGTAAGTAATTCCGGTTCGGATATTGACGCGTTAGTTTCAGACTTCAAGCCATTTAGTCTTAAATCCTAAAAACCCAATACTTAACCCAGGTCATAAAGATGAAACACCTACACACCAGGAAATTTGTATAAACAATGAACTCATCAATAAGGTCGGTTACAGACAGAATGAAAAATATGTCAAATCCCTTGGAATAAATCATGATGAAAATCTTTCTTACAATGCACATATATCAGAAATTTGTTCGAAAGTTGCTCTGGCAAATTATGACCAAAGTGAGATTGAAAACAGTCCTGCCACACAAAGCTATGAAAACTTTATATTTCTCAATGGTCCGAAGTCGTTTGATTTTTGGAGTTCAAATATGGGGCTTATCGAAAGGCAGGCCATCATCTCTATAAATTTCAGAAACGTCGATAAGAATCATAAACAAGAAATATAATGCCCATACCGACCCCATCGTTGTCAAATACAACATATTGAAGATAGATGATTTATAAAAATTACATACTTGTTTACTTGTGTTTGATTGGCAAAATGGGAACCTTCCAGTAACCTTTGTTGATTTTTTCTCTGCCGTGAATAACGAAACGTTCGTAAATATGCGCCGGATAGGTCTTATTCAGTACCATAGCATTAGAAATAAAACACTTGATAACTTTCCAGTTTTTGTATTTCCAAAATTATGGAATGAATTAAAAAGTAATATTCGCGAACTAAGTAATAGGACGGAAATCAAGGGAAAGTTGCCAGCTCATTTCATTTCCTTCTATTTGAAAATCGTCTCATGTTCAAATCATGGGTGGGCCATGTGTATGCACTGAAATCGTATATATGTGAATATATGTATACACTGAACTCGTATTATAGAAATTATTGATTGGAGATTGGTTGATACTGTGTAAACTGTGTCCGCTTCATTTGGAAGTCAGCTATCATATGCAGCCGCTTGTACAGGTTCTCGCGGATGTTGTCACCATCTGTTGTGGAAAACACTGTGAACGGAAAACTGAAATTAACAATGTTGCACATACGTTTATTTTTTCTCTTTTTTTTTCTTTTTCTTTTTTGTTCTTTTTTCTTTTTCTCTCATTCCTCTTCTTCCATGTTCTCGTTCCTCTCCTTTAGGGGAAGGCAGGAAGACCAGCCAATCTGGCTATGCCTTTCCCTGCCAGTATACATATTGTATTTGGATGATTGTATGTGTGTATTTGTTACTGTTATTTATTTATTAATTTATTTATTGGTGTTTAAGGTCACATACTTATGCACAATGTCTAATCATGACCGTGACTTAGGAGTGGAGGAAGCTGGAGTACCCGGAGAGAACCACCGAGCAACGATGAGCAGCTGCCAGCTCCCCAACATCGCAACTCCGCACTGCAGCACATGTGCACCATCGACGTGCAGTACGCCTTAGTACACGGCGTCATCGTGACCCGTGTGGACAATTGGGGTTAAGTGCCTTGCCCAAGTACACAACGCGGGAGTCCGAATCAATCGATCACTCGGACGGTCACCCATCCGAGGACTAACCGAGCTCGACGTTGCTTAACTTCGGTGATCTGACGAGAACCGGTTACCGCAACGCCACGACGCCCCCTGTTACTGTTATTAAGGACATGAATATTGTACAAATATATATGTACATTTGTTACCAATGTATTCTTTTAGTACACTGGTAGTAAATATATCGAGGATATCTAGTGTTTTTGAGTGGATACCGAAAGTTATCTCACAAACAAATGTTTAATAACCATTTATCTCGGTCACAAGTGAGATTATTTTCGGTATCCACTCAAAAACGGTAGATTTTCTTTTATTATACGCTTTTTATATGAATCTGATAACTCCCCTCGTTTCAACCAAGATGTTTGAAAGGAAACAGCGCATTGAATCATTGATACGCGGAAGTGATTTGATCGATACTGGGAACAGAAAGCGTCTTGCGGTCTGATTCAGCTGGCGGGTTTCTAGTCCAAACATGGCCTGAAAGTCCGTAATATAAGTTTTTGGTTTGGTACGTCCTTTGATGAAAGGACGTACCAAACCAAAAACTTATATTACGGACTTCCAGGCCATGTTTGGACTAGCGGGTTTCATGCATCAATTCAAGGTGAATACGTGTTGAGTTATTGCTGGAAATGATCGGGGTATCTACTCAAATACACTAGATTTACTTTTCATTGTGCTTTTTTAGAACAAATTGATTATTTCCAGTGATAATTTGACTCCTATTCACATTGAAGTGATGCTTTGAAAGCCGCCATTTTGATTAATACAGTGAAAGTGAAAATTTCTATATCTTCACAGTGGGGGATACGATTTCTATCTTTTTGCAATTTCTTCGATAATATATCGTTTAGCGTATAATAAATATCATATATCATATTAAAAGAGTATTTAAATTGTTTTCTCTTTTAGCTCCTGGTGTTCTCAGGGTTTTATTTTCTTGCATTGATCAGGCGCATGTCAATGTCACCCCAAATATACTGCATCCTAAATTCATTTCAAATTGGCTACCCGGTTATAAATATTGTGATTTTGGATGGGCTCATAAAGTTCCCTCCCTCGGCACGAGCTCAAATATTGTCCAAGAAACATGTTCTAGTCTAACATGAATCCCAGTCCCAAAAAAGGATTGCTTACCTAAGTTCAAAGCATTGTGACTGGAATCATTTTATGAATAATAGTTGCCCGGTTTTCCTTCCACTCTTTCTACTCTTTCGGGACTTCTTGCATTGTGATTGCCATGTTAAACAGTGCCGTGAGATGGTCATATAATGGATCCCCTCTCTTTTTAGAAACTCGTTTGAAATTTCGCCTGTACCTGCCGCCTTGTCATTCTCTAATTTGGTGACAATTTTTCTCTACTTTCTATCACACACTCCAGAGGACTCCCTCACCACACCCATTTTATATCATTTACCCTCTCCCGCAGTTTGATCATTTCCGCTAAAATGATACTCCGGTCAACAGTGCTTTTGTCATCCATCTTCATATTTGTGCAAGATCGACTTCGTTAGTTTTATGTACCTATTGCCAAAATACATTAGAACCTGACCCACCTGTTCTCGTAATTGTTTTCATGCGGCAGCCATTCCCCTGTTTCCTATTTTTGTCCTTGATTACATTACGTCGTTTACTTGCCTCTTCATTTGATTCCTTGGCATATTTAGTGGCTGTATCATTCACCCCTTAAGTCCCCTACTACATCTAAATTATCTCCTTTGTCATCTATTATCAATCTGTAACTTCCCTCCATAACCCGGGGTCGGTGAGTGCATAGTCAATTTTTGTCTTTCTGTCATTCCTTTCCCAGGCACATTTACCCTCCCTCTTTGCAACCACATTCAATATCTTTAGGCCCAGATCATTTGTAAATGCTAACAGTTTCCTCCCATTTACATAAATTTTATACCCTCTTCTACCTCTTCTCCGCCATCCCCAATGTGTTCCTTAATGTCTCCCATCAGTATAATTTGAAACCCTCTGTTCACAGTTCTGCAAAATAAGATCTGAGTGTTGCAGAAATATCATTGTTCCACCAAGGCTTGGCCCCCTCGACTGCCAAGTATACAATCCAAGCAGCAACGTTTTGGGGTTTTTTTTCATCTTGATTTTCACCCATATTATTTCGCTTTCTACTGGAGTTGTCGTATTCACATTGGATAGGTCTTTGATCATCACAGCTCCCAACTCCTTCTTGATGTACATACCTGGTCCCTCCTCCTTTTGTCTGACCCTCGCTGTCTTACTCCAAATCACCCATACCCCGTGGTCTGGTCAACCTGTTCATACTATCTAATCTATGTCTAGCTTAGGTCTATTAAAACCAAAATTGTCTTCCTACCCATTCGTGGTGATTATGCCAAAAAGGTTCCACTATCTGTAGCATTTTCTTGGCAACACCTCCGTACCTTTCAGGCTCAGATGAAGACCATTCCTACTACACAAATACCGCTTACCTCGAAAGGACCCCCGCCCCCTAGTGACCAAAAACGGTATTCCTAGGTTCTTGCAGGATACATACTTCTATCGCAACCCATGCCTCCCCACCTTCTTTATTCTCCAACCTATCTGTTGAGCATCCCATCATCTTCAACATCAAAAGTCTTTTTCCTACTCACTGCCCTCTTCTCAATCTGCTGGTCACCTTCCAACCTCAAATCAAATGCTACTGTTACTTTTACTTGAGTAACTCTCCACAATCCCGCCTTGTCTACCTTCCCACTTAACCCGAGCTTTATATATGCACCCAACAACCGCATAATTGGCACAATCCTTCAGACAATCCATACAAATGTCATTCTGGCACACCATTCCACTACCCACACGCCCTAGCTCCTAGCCCCACATCCCTCTGCCCCTTGACCAACACCATCTGTGTGCATCCCAATATTTTCCACACTTTCCATACTTTCCTTCGGCACTTCACGCTTAACAACATTGGAAAATTTACTTCACTCTAAAATCAACTGGGTTCAAAATTAAGCAAAATCAACCCAGCTAAATTGTGTTGATTTTTAACCCAACAGATTTTAGAGTGCTTCCATGTTTCCAAAATCACCTCACCGAAAACAAACACTAAAAAGGGCAACGTAAATAAAATCAATTAAATTCATGGAGTGATGGGGGAGGGGGGGGGGATGCGAAAACATAGGTGGAAATTTTTATTTTGCAGGTTTTTTGACCCACCCGCCGTTTCCTGCAAATTTTTTCCATGATATTATTGGGACCCACCCCCTTCTCATACATTATATATAAAACGTCGGAGCTCAATCACCAACTCGAAAAACTTGATGCACACTGAGTCGATTTATATTTTTATATCTTCAAACATGTTTTCCATTTACTCTATCAGACGCATTTCTCAAGACTTACCGCATTCACATTAGTTCAAAAAGACAAATTACTGTAGAGCTTGAACCCCATATGGCCCCAGGTATAATAGTTCCACATTTGGTAACCAGGTTGTTAATGCACAGCAGCAATGGCCTGATTGTCCACACAGACATTTCACTATTCTGATGTAGCGAATTCTGAGGAATTTGTTTCATCCTTATATTGAGGTCTCTGTGTGGTGGAGCTTGTTTGTTCCTCCCAGTGGTTTGTGGAGTCCTTGGGCCATCCAGTGGATCTGTTTGAGTAATTCTACCTCCATCGTGGGAACTAACAACGATTGTTGAATGCGACGTACAACTCAAATTAAACCAGATCGGACAAAAAACAACATTCCTTTTAAACACCGTCGAGACCTAAATAGTAATGCCCTCGAGAATCTCTGGGTCCAGCTATTCACTGACAACGGTTCGATTCTGTTTGGGGTCTTTTACCGACCACCCAACTCTCCTAATGACTTACGGAACCTAATTTCAATAGCATTTGGAAAGCCCTTGATACGAATATCTCAATGGTATTAATAACCGGCTAATGACAACCTACTAAGTGTCCAAGGTGGACCAATGCAACAGTTGCTAGCAGAAGTTAATTTTACCCAAATTGTTGAAGAACCCATGTAATTCACTGAAACATCGAGCTCCCTTATCGATCTCTTTGTAGCAAATGACCAACTACTCCCACCGTCTAAAAAAACGGACGTTATTGATCTATTCATCCCAGGCCTAGGGCAATAGCACTGCACAATAACCCTAGACCTAAACCTAAAACTTGCCAAACAAAAGACGAACATATCAAACCGTCAAATATGGTACTACGAAAGAGACGACTACGAGGGACTAAACCGTGATGTTTGCAACAAAGCCTGAGAAAATACTCATTATGTAACACTGTAGACCAGCTCACGAATATTGTGCTCACCAACGCATCAAAATACATTCAAATAAGACAAGAATATGTAGACCTCAGCAGCCTCCGTGAATGCACAACAACATCCGTAAACTTCTACGTCAGCATTAGCGGCTCTACCGTAGAGCGAAAGGCACAATAGACCCGAGTCGTGGGAGAGATTCCGTCAAAACGCAGTCTCGTTGTCTCAGAAAATCGGAAAGCTAAAACCACTTCTACTTGAAACTCAACTCTACGAACACCCGTGAATCTAACTGTCCTTGTTTTTATTTTGGCATATGTAAAGCAGGATAGCTATCAGAAAGACTTTTTTTTGTTTTTGTTAAATCGGACTTTTTTGTTTTTGTTGAAATAAAAATTAATATTTTCAATTTTTTCATTTTGAAAAATCAGTCCTACCTTGCTATTATGACTCATTAAACGGTATTATATATATACTATGCTTCATTTTAAATTTTGTTCCATAAAAACAACCCAAATATGAATAAATTATGTTGAGAATGGATATTGTGGTCGACTTTAGGAGAAAATTGTCTGACAATTGTTTTCCATTCAATATCAGACACCCACCCCATCCTCAAGTCAGTTTTGGGTGAAATGCGCCAATATTTTTCATATTAAGGAGGTTAATTTTGTTAATCCTTTACCTAACATGAAAAGCAGATGACACTTGCAAAAACAATTCTTGAATAACTAATTTTTTTCATTTGTTGTCTCAAAAACATAGGTTATGACCCCTCGTTGGAACGAGCTCGACGAGTTTGTTCCAACAAGGGTCATAACCTATGTTTTTGAAACAAAAATGAAAAAATAATGAAAATTAATTGGCAATTTTTGAGAATAGTGTTGGCTGGTTTTGGCCGTTACGTTGGATAATGCTTCGGGATGGTTTTTATGGTCAACTTGTGACATTTTGTTATTGTTTGGGGCACAAAAGATGCCATAATAGTGAAAAAGGAGAAAAAAGCATTAACTGTTTACGCTCATTTTTTGCACTTGACCATCACCCGCCCACACCTAGGTTCAAGCATTTTTTTCCGCCCCCCCCCCCCCCCCCCCCTGTTAAATTCCTCAATAACATATGACCAAATCCAACTCGATTTACTCAATATTAAACTCCAAGTACCAACAAATTGTATATATAATAAAACCAACCTGAAATACAAACTGAATAATTAAATTTATTTATAAACAATTTTCTCAGCTAATCTTCGTTTCCGTCGTCAGTAGTGTTTACTAAAGAAACAGAAAGTACAATGCAAAACGGCGAAAGACCAATTCAATTTTTCTCCTTTTCCGAAGAAGCACAGGCAAGTTTCTTTGCAGACATATCGCGAATTTAGGGAGATATTCATGCAGATTTCTAATCTAATCAATACAAAAGGGATTTCAAAAATTATTTCTAATGCGAAAATACGTAATTTGAAACTTAAATCAACGCATCGTGTCAAAATAGGAATATAATCAATTACTTTTTACGGTCGTGGCATGCACAGACACTTTCCAACCGCCCCCACATCGCTGTGCTTTGTTTCCTCCACATCTGGTTGAGCAGGAGTGTTCAGGAGCCTTCCCCCACCGAGCATAATCATCACCACAAAAACACTCTCGTCCCACCTAGAAAACAGAAAAGAAAACGAAATAATTCAAAATTGTATGAACAGGAGCATCGTCGTATAAAATATGTAATTCTCCTTACGTGTGAGTCCAGTTATGATGTGCAGTAAATTACCTTACATTTTGGCACTTCAGGTGCGTAGCCAGGAATTTTGTTGGGGATGTGCGATCTGCGACCACCGGCTGCTTTTGTGTGTGAATCTGGCATACACATGCCTCTCTGTTGTTTTGCCTGAGATTCCCTGGGGGAACTAACCTATGTTCGGTATTTTCACGTTATATCTAATACCATGGCAGTCCAGTTAATGTGAAGCACTGGAGAAATAAAACATGTGTATGTTTGGTTCCTTGTAACCAATTTTGGTTCCCCTACAAGGACAAACTGGAGTAACCAAACATTTATCTTTGTGTATAGTTCACTGATGGCACTCTTTATTATATGCTAGCCTGTGGATTATTGCAAATTATCTAAAGGATATATCACGATATTCATCGACTCGATGGATATCGAGGAATATCTTACCTCCTACGAGTATCTGTGAATTTCATTGGTTCAAAGACGTCACATGCAGACTGCATTTAAAACCATATACTGCCTGTCAACATCAATATACGCTGACAGCTATGGGTAATCTCCCCTTTGTTCATTGATTATTCAAAATGGCGGCAGTCGATAAACGCTTCAAGTTGAAAGATTGAGTGTTGGAAGCCCATATTTCGTCTGAAGTGCAGGTTAGGCAACTTGAAAGGCTTCATATTCCTTGGATGTGTGTCATGTTACCTTCGAAATGAAACTGTTTGGTATGTACGAATTTGCCTTGTTACAATTTATGGGAGAGTGCCTGCTAAACTGAGAGATAAAATTATGCAAACATAATACTCTCGAAGAACCTATGCACGTGCACAATTGGAATAAAACGATGGGCAAAAAATCACTGTGGTATGGACAGACTTAATTACATTGCTAGCGGGGTGGGTGGGGGGGGGGGGGGTAAATTGCAGTACACGATGTCGGTGTGGGCGGATGGTTAAACGGCTCAAAAACATATTTTTTTCCAACTCCTTGCAAATTTTTCCTGGTGCCATTTTATGCCAAACTGAACACTTTAAAATGATTTAGACTAAGAAACACCCACCCGATGAGGGTGTTGTATTGATGGGTATGTTGAACTATCTGGCCCATCTGGGCCCAGTGCTGAGCTCATGATATTTTGAACCAGCAGTCTGTTCGGCCCTGAGTGTCTCGATTTCTATAACTGCATATCCCATTCGCGTATTTACACATTTCTTATAACCACAGATAATCAAAGACCTTTTATGTTCCTCGTGGCTCTTTAGGAATGAAGACTTTAAGTATATGTAAATTATTTTTAGAGTATATCAAGAATCAAGATACAACAACTAACAGTAAAACAAATGGTTCATATAACAATTGCACCAACCGATGTCAAAATAACAAAATAAAATTAACAAAAAAAATAAAAAAAGCTCTCACGTCCCATTTGGATACAACAGTCACAACTTAAAGGGCCTACGCAGATTCATGTGTCAAAAAGTGGGTTTCTATAAAATCAATCGCATAACAACCCCTGTGTCAAAATACCTCTGCAAAATCTCGGGGTCACATAAGTATTGCCCAGAAACGCCAGAAAATGGCCCTTGACAATGCAGTTTACAACATGAATATATATAAGCCTCAAATAGTTTTTGGTCCAACGCAAAAAACTGTTTGAGCTTATTTATGTGGTAAACAGGCTTTGCATTAGTCACTTCAGCAATTTGGCTATTCCACACATGCCAGTTTTAACGCCGGAGCAAAGACCTAGCATGTGGTTAGTTTACTGGAAAACTCAGGAATAATACGGGATATCACCAGCTGAGTACATCACATTTTATGTATTATGTTATCACGTATTGTCAAGGCAGAAGAGGCCAGAAAAGTGCTGCAAAAATGATATATGATGCTGAGAGGGGTTGGTGTCCAAATACTGTTGGAATTTTTTTTTTGCAGGATATCGTGTGGGTGTTCAAAATGACCGGACAAAATATGCGGAAAATAAGAAAAATCTTGCGATTTAGGGGTGGATGGTTGTCCGTGGAGGTCGAATGCAAAACAAACGACATCGTGCACTGCAATATTTTCCCACCCCCCCCCCCCACCCCTCCCCAATAGTTCTATTTTTGTTCGTATCAGAAATTCTCTACACATAACTGGCCGACACACATCTCGTCTCTGTTGAGAGTTGTATCAAACTTATTATTTCTCCAACCTGGGCCAAACCATGATTGGCCTGGTGGGTCCGGGGACTCTGTAGCGCCTCAATCAGGGATCATAGCACTCGCGTCGGGGAACCGCTGGCGACACCCTTGAATAGCCCTCTATGTCCCTGGTTAACCCTTTACGCAACGTAACTGCCAAAACCGGCCAGCGCTATTCTAAAAAATCGCTAATTAATTTTCATTATTTTTTTCATTTTTTGTCTCAAAAACATTGGTTATGACCCCTCGTTGGAATGAGAGGTCATAACCTATATTTTTAAGACAAAAATGAAAAAAAATAAGTTATTCAAGAATTGTTTTTGCTAGTGTCGTCTGCTTTTCATGTTAGGTAAAGGGTTAAGCTATGAAAGAAGAGAAAACTGATTCAAAAAAGCTCTCATTCTGCGTGTGCGATGTGCTACACTTACCTCTGTGCCCGAATACATGAACCCTTTTGCGTCACAGATTTCAGCACATCGTTCCGTAGTCAAATCTTTCATGTTGTACTGTTGATAACCTATCATTGCACGATCTCCGCTGTCGACATAACAACCTATATATCTGTATTTCGAAGCTGAAATTTAAGAAGTGAGCCCTAAAAACCTCATCTTTAACTGCTTCAGTTGAGAAAGTATCCGAATTGGTCTTAACTCAAAAATTGCGTAACCAGGATTAAAAGTTTTTTGGAGGGTTCCTTTTGGCAAGGGCCTTGCAAAGATATGAGAATCAATTCAACATCCTTCCATTCAGCCCTGGAAAATAGCGTAGTTGTCTAAAATATAATCTTTTCTTGAATTTTGGAGGAAACTTCGACAGCAAAAACCCCTAGTTTAGATGGACGCATTTTGGACGAATCTAATCTATTTGTATTCGGTGCGTCTCCAGTCGCACTTAATACCGGTCGATTTGGACGCACGTACTATTATTCCCTTTACCTAACGTAACGGCCAAAACCGGCCAGCGCTATTCACGAAAATCGTCAATTAATTTTCATTATTTTTTCATTTTATGTCTCAAAAACATAGGTTATGACCCCTCGTTGGAACCAGCTCGTTGAGCTCGTTCCAACGAGGGGTCATAACCTATGTTTTTGAGACAAAAAATGAAAAAAAATAGTCATTCAAGAATTTTTTTTGCAAGTGTCGTCTGCTTTTCATGTTAAAACTGCCCGGTATACATTCTACAGTCTACTTGGGTTGTAAACTCTTTCCCTGCTGGGCCTGTTTTGGACATTTCTAACATATCCAGATTGAATCAATAGAAATTAACCATATTGAAATATTTCTATTCCTTCGATAAGGGCGAGAATTTCGAGTTATCTCCCATTATTTTTTACGCATCAAAGCCCACGCGATCACATTTGACATGCAGTTGTCACCAGGGAGGAGAGGTATTATCTGTCGCAAGGTCATAAATAGAGAAAAACACCACTTTTCAAAGGTAAATGGAACCAGTAAAACAATAACATTTCCAAAATATGTTTATAGAACAAACAAAATTAATTTTTGCTTTCTCATGAGGATTTAGAACATTTTTAGGACTTCAGAGTCACACGCCTCAGTCTTTTCTAACAAATTACTAAGACGATGTACTGGGGTGAAAATTGAAAATTTTAAACAAAAATGAACCATTAAAAACTAATTTTACCAAAACGTATTTGATACCATTTTAAAAAGTACGTTATAAAATATTTGATCATATGTCAGTCCATTATGTAAAACAATGAAATTTGTGGCAAATGAAAGTTTTTCACTTTTCCCCCACATATCGCAATAGTAATTTAGATTGTCACCTTTACTACTGTTTACACACATGTGCATTCAGGGGAGTAGAAGTAGTTCAATATAATTCCCGAATCAGCATAAATCGGTATGTGATCGATAATACCCGAACACAACCGAACATCGGCGGAACATTAGAATAGATTTGTCGCTATTTCGAGTGTTTGAATCAAACGACGCACGAATCTAATAGATGCATTAACTCCTTATGCTGTTGGCGGATATTCCTGCGTAGATCATGGAATAGTTGCCAATGAAATAATTATAATTTGAACACTTTTTTTCCAAATTCTCCCTTCCATATTGCATTATCGGTTTGACCAATGACTTTTTGAGTTAAATTTATATGAATTTTTCTTCAAAAGCTTAACCCCATGAACATGAGGGGCCACTTTTCTGGCCCAGGAACATGATACGTCATAATTGCATTACGTAGTTTGGCTGCTAAATGAATGTATGGAGTAGACCATTTAATATTTTCAACTTGCAGCCAAGAGGCTGCACGTTACAAATATTAATTGGTCTACCCCCAAATAATGAATAAGAACTCTTCCAAATGCTGCCATTGGACTGATATGGAAGATACTACTGAAGCACATCTGGCATCATATTCAGTTGGAGGCAAATATACTTTAAACAAAAACAAACAAAAAAAAAAAACACTATCAAATAAAAATTTTTTAGGGGATATTACTGCTTTCAATGGCAGTGGCAGAGTGGTAACTGGAAATCACAATTCCCTATCCTATTCACATTTTGCATTACGATTACGTTTGCCCTGCATTTGGCCTGAAAATATTATATCGTAGGTTTTTATCATGTTGCCCCGGTTATAATGGTTCACCGAACGTAACTGTACTTCAAAATGGCAAATCACTTCAAATTAAGTCCTTCTATTTATTATTTTATCGGTAATTCAGAGATTCGATCGATTTTATCGTATATCGATCAGTGTTAGAAGTTCGATCAACGTTACTGTGGGAAGAATGGGAAAATATGATCGACTCGTTCATAAATTTCAGGCAATGCCATCATTTGTTTCCGTAGCGGTTGGATGCGTAGTTGAAGTACCATTCCAAACAAATACTCCTGTTTTAGTGACAGTAATTTTATTGTCGTAAATCTATAACTTTTGTTTGCAACTCGCCTAAATTCGCACCACAACACATTTGCTACTTCTGTATGACGTAATTACTATCGACGGAGAATCGCGCAGATCAACGACTGGCAATCTGTGTTGTGCAGTTTACGTCACAACTTGTGCCGGGCTGTGTCGATTCTCGGCCAATCACTAATTTGTGCCGGCTGCTGTGTCTGGCTGTGTCGTATGGCAGCCAATCGCTGCATGCTATTTTCGACGCAGCGTGTCGTGTTGTGTCGATTACTATATAAGCTCCTTTGTGACGCAAATTTGTGCCTTGTATCCCCGGGACAGCGCTTACGTAGAAAGCAGTAAACAAACCAAGCGAAAGCCTTGAAAATTAATTAAACAACAAGCCTTTAATATAGAAATTAGAATTCAGCTATAAGATAACCTACCAAATTATTAAAGGTGCATACCACTTGAACATAACCTAATTGTGAGACCACACATTACCGGCTACTGACTTTGACCATACTGAGGGTTAAGTGCTTAGCGTGAATTCGGTGACACCGTTGTTGTTGTTTTGCAGCGGCGCTAGCTGGCAAATTATTATGGTGTCTTTATTTACTCATTGAGCTGTTACCAAGCTTTAGCGAACCCTTGTATTTCGCAGTGGAGATTTAAAGAATTCCACAAATCGTGAACGCGCCGAGTGGTAAATAGTCAGTGTGATTTGTTATTAGTAATGTCACTTGACAGGCGAGTGAAAATAGATACAGGCTTTAAGCTCAGCGTTAGAGAGACTCTTTCCGTGTGGGTGTAATCAGCTACATTATTTGTGACTTTGGGTAGAAATAGTCTATTATGTTAATTGTGTTATATGAAATTAGTCTTTAGGCCGCTACCAGACCCGGTGGGATCCAAGTGGTGTGTGTTCCACTTGAAGAAATTATTTGGGATCCAAGTGAGTTACACTTGAGGGCGCCATTTCGCGCATTTGTTAGCCAAGTCAGTGGTACTTGAGGACAACTTTCGTTGCAATGGGAAATTGACCACCAGTCACAAGATTTATCATTTATTATTAAGTGGTCATGAACGCGTTGTATACGGGCGGTAGGTGGTAGGCCTAGTCTATGTGGCGTGATTTGTTTATCGTGTTGTAGTTGGATTTTAGCGGTCGTTGTACGTCTTGAATTTGAATTCAATTCGGGAGTGATTTGCAAAGTCGTCGCTGTCAGCTCAGTTCCGCGCAGAGACCAGGTGAGAGTTCACAGGTTTTATGGTATATTTTGATGTATATTTAGGCTCTGTACGACGGAACGCTCTCAGGGGTAACGCCCTGTGCACCTCGACCACGTTCAACTGACAACTGTCCTTTCGTCAGTTGTGGTGTACATTTTATGATTAGTGTTATCGTGACTGCATTACGACCTGACAAACGTACTGACATTCAATACATGTACATATGTTGCTTTTATTTGTTAACAGTAAACCATAGTAAACCATAGAACAGATTATTTAAAAACGAATAGTCATTTTCACTGGGGTTTGGGATGAATATTAAAACGAAAGAGGGTACCATTTCATAACACATAAGGGAGTGATATATTTGAATATGATACGTCTAATAAGGAAATGAATTTGCTGTTGTTAATATTATTAAAAGTTATTTATTGAAAGTGAGTTATTTTCGTGTGCTTGCCTCTAGTTACGTTTATTCAGAATCCCCCCCCCCCCCTCCTCATTTTCCCTTCTAGTCGCCTCTAACAGTATTACCAGACAGAGACCAGAGCTGTAGCTGTTCCAACTATACACAGCCTGTGACCAGGGCAACGTGATATCAACTAGACCTATAGACAGCCACGACCAGGCTACAGAGTGAGTTATACCAACACACCACAACAGTATTTAAGACGCAAGCAGTTGGATAGGTAAACCAGCCATTATCCCAGAGCTCCCTTTCTACCCTGAACCAATACCCTTTTTCTTTTTATTTTCCTATAAATAGTGTTCGGTTTTGTCTGTTTTTATGCAAAACAGATTGGTGGCAGAGCAATACCATTTACTGCCAGGCTGTCTCAGTGTTGGGGGCAGGGGTGTCCCAGGAATAGTCAGTATTTGTGTACCCGTGGGGCGACTGTGAGCCTTGGGTCATTATTTATTTAAGTCTAGAGTGTTGGGCACCTTCAGTGGAGAACATCCTCAGCCGGCACGCTACAGTTTGGTGGCAGAGGTGGGATAAAATTGTTTTATTGGACAGTGTGACAGTAGTTTAGGAAGTACAATTACGATTTGTTTTTGAGTCAGGAAATTTGGAGTTCTGGCATTGCTGAGCTATTTTATTCTGCTGTAGAAAATTCTGTTGAGATTAGACTGAGATGGAGTATTTGGATCGAGGGGACGCTGTCCCGGGGGAAACACCGCCACAGGCCATCCAGAAGAATACAACAGGTGACACGGATGTGCCATTAAAGAGAGGGATGGGCTCTACAACCCCATTAGCTACCTTAGACATGAGTTCCACGAGCACCTTCACAGAGAGTTCACCCTCTAGTGAGATTATCTTGAAAGGTGGGCCAGACCGAGTTAGTGAGAGACCTCCTACACCATATATTAACCACAGACTTATTGAATCAAATATGAACGATAAACCTATTCGTGACCAAAGTATGGATGCCATCTTGAAGATGATGGAAAAAATGGATAAACAGTTAATGCAGACTATGGAGAGGATGAAAAAGCTCGAAACAGTTATTTCAAAAAGTGAGCACGAATCTGTGAGTTGTGCAGATAGACCTTTTGATCGATTTAATGGATCAAGGACAGTTGAGCCCCATATACTATCCTCGCAGCCAGAGGATATGCATGGCAGTAATTTGACAGAGTCAACAGAGATGTTAACTCACCCTATGGGACAAATTATGTTAGGTGGGGCCGAGGACCTTTCGAAGAAGATAGTTATAAGCTCAGGACCCCTCCTAATTTGAGTGACAACACAAGTCTGAAAAGGAGTCAAATTATCAAAAGTAAGAAGCCCCCATTTTATGATGGTAGTAGCGGGTGGACTGATTATCTGGTGCAGTTTGAGATGGTCAGTGAACTGAATGGATGGGCTACAAGTACCAAGGCTATAGAATTAGCGACCAGCCTCAGAGGCGCTGCACAGTGTGTACTCAGTGATATGAGACCAGACCAAAGAAAGAATTATAGAGAGTTGACCTCTGCATTAGCGGAAATATTTGAACCAAGTAATCAATGTGAAATATACCGCACACAAGTTAAGGGAAAACACAGAAGACATGAAGAACCATTACCACTGATGGCACAGGATATAAAGAGATTAGTACGTATGGCATACCCATCCGCAGGTGTGGAAGTCCGAGACAGACTTGCAAGAGACTGCTTCATGGATGCATTGAATGATTCGTAGATGGAATGGTCGGTGCATCAGGGGAGGCCTCATAACCTAGATGAAGCACTCAGGTTGGCCTTAGAATATGAAGCATTTCAGAATAGCAGGAAAAAGAAAAATCAAAGGACATGTGTGCGACAACAGGCTTTAGTAAGGGATAATAACACTTTAGACCAGGCTCCAAGCAAATGGGGCCAAACTAGCTATCAGACAAATGGATTTAACGGCAGACAGGGCCTGGAGGAAGGCCGGGTCGAGATGAAAAAACCTATCATATGCTATTACTGTGATACGCCTGGACATTTAAAGAAAGAATGCAGGAAAATGATGAAAGATATCAGACAAGGAAGTTATCCTGGGCCGCGAAATTTTGAACTTAAGCGTCAACAGGAAAACTGAAACCGGTCGCCACTGAGGGTCAAGGACCGACCGAGGGAGTAAAAACCAAAGGACCGAAAATGTTAAATGATGCAAAGAAGAGTGGAAGTGGATTAATTGTAAATATTAATGTTCAGGGAGAAGATGTGAATTTTTTGGTTGATACAGGCTCCACAGTTACTGTATTACATCCAGATGTTTTTAATGAATTAAAGCACACGGGGAAGCCACCACTACAAAGTACAGGCACAAAGCTAAGAATGGCAGACGGGGGGATGGTTACTCCCAGGGGTGCCACAGAATTACAGTTCAGAGTGGGGAACATAGTTATTAACCATAAGGTGATAATAGCAGAAATTGAAGTCCCAGCTATTTTAGGATATGATTTCCAATGTGACAATAGATGTCATATTGATGTGAAGACAGCTACTCTGACTGTTAACGAGCAACCATTGAGATGCAAACACGAAAGTTCAGCTGGAGAAACTTTTAGAGTAACGGTAGCCGAAAATATTGTTATACCACCTGTTAGAGAAATGGTACTACCAACCATAGTTAAAAACAATATACAAGAAGGTAAATGTGCTCTCGTAGACCGTGGAAGTGAATCTTTGTATAAAAAGGGGATATTTGTTGCAAGAAGTTTATTTGTTACTGGCGGTAATGTGCAAATACCTCTGAGAGTTATGAATTTGACCAATGAACCCCAGACAATATATAAATCGACAAATGCTGCAGAAGGTGAAATACTAGATGATGCTGCTCAGGCTGAGACTGTTAACCTGGCAAATGAGGTGAATGCACCTGACAATGAACTGCCTGACCATTCAACAGAATTATACCAATCATCTATAAAATATGTATCAGGGGAACAAGATGCCCCTTATCAGAGAACTGTTAATCAAACACCAGGATGCTTTTGCCAAGTCAAAAGGAGATCTATGTTTCACAGACATAGTGAAGCATAAAATAAACACAGAGAATGCGCGTCCCATAAAACAAAACCCAAGGCGTATAGCTTTATCGCAAAAAGCAGAGGCACAGCAGGAAATAGAACGGATGCTGCAAAGTGGTGTAATTGTGCCTTCCAAATCCCCATGGGCATCGCCTGTAGTGTCGGTCAGAAAAAAGGACTCTACTTTGCGATTTTGTATTGATTACAGGCGTTTAAATGCTGTAACCCTGAGGAACTCATACCCAACTTCCCAGAATAGATAATGCGCTAGATGCATTAAGAGGCTCTAAATATTTCTCAACTCTTGACCTCATGAGTGAATATTGGCAAGTTAAAATGGATGAGGCAGATGCAGAGAAGTCTGCTTTTGTGACCAGCGGTGGACTCTATCAGTTTAAATACATGGCATTTAGTTTATGCAATGGGCCGGCAACGTTCGAGCGGTTAACGGAACACATTTTGGCAGGCCTGAACTGGGAAACCTGTGTGGTTTACATTGATGACATTATTGTGTTTGGAGTAGATTTTGAAACTCATATCAAGAGACTAGAAGAAGTGGTAAGACGAATACATGAGGCAGGGATGAAAATATCCCCAGACAAATGTCAACTTTTCAGAACTGAGGTGACATTTCTGGGACACATAGTGAGTAAATATGGAACTGAACCCGACCCAAGTAAGGTTGAAGCGGTTCGTGATTGGGCAACGCCCAGATGTGTCCGGGATGTACGAAGCTTCTTGGGAACCTGCTCGTACTACCGGAAATTTATAAAAGATTTTGCTAAAATTGCAAAACCACTGCATACATTAACTGAGAAGGCTAAAGTATTTGAATGGAATCCAGAGTGTGAGGAGGCCTTCAATAATTTAAAGCAGAGCTTAATAGAGTACCCAATACTCACATATCCACATGTGAATAAACCATTTATTTTAGATACGGATGCAAGTGCATTTGGACTGGGAGCAGTGTTATCTCAAACAATAGATGGACGAGAGCATGTGATCGCATACTTCAGTAGGACTCTCTCCAGGTCTGAACGTCAATATTGTGTCACAAGACGAGAACTTCTAGCCATAGTGGAAGCAGTGGAGCATTTTCACCATTACTTGTTTGGCATGAAGTTTATGGTGAGAACTGACCATGGATAACTTAACTGGTTGAGGAGATTCAAAAACCCTGAAGGGCAGATGGCCAGGTGGATTGAAGTACTGGAAACCTATAACTTCGCAATTGAGCATAGGCCTGGCAGACAGCATGCTAACGCTGATGGGTTATCCAGACGGCCGTGTATACAATGCAAACATTGTGATCGCCAGGAGAATAAGTACCTTGCTGATAGTCATGAAGCAGAAGCAGACAGTGTTAGAATCACGACAAGATTTGGGAAGAAAAATAAGGATGTGGAAACGGATAGCACCAATTCATCTTGGATAGAGTGTCTATCACCCGAGGAAGTGAGACAGTCTCAGGGAGAAGATGTTGTATTATCCAAAGTACTTAGATGGATGAATAGAGAACAAAAACCTAAGTGGGAAGAAATATCCACATTTAGCAATGAGCTTAAAATCTATTGGTCACAATGGGATAGAATTGTGATAATCAATGGAATTTTACACAGGAAATGGAAGGATGTCACAAAAGAAAAGACCAGTTACCAACTTTTACTGCCAAGGTGCTACAGAGAAAAAGTATTAGGCCACTTACACAATGAACCAATGGCAGGCCACCTCGGTATTAAACGAACACAAAGTCGAGTTCAAAAGAGATTTTATTGGCCTCAATATAAAAAGGATGTGGAGATGTGGTGTAAAAGGTGTATGGAGTGTCAAACCACTAATCGGCCAAGTAAACATTTTAGGGCTCATATGAAGCAATATTTAGTTGGGGAACCCATGGAAAGAATAGGCATTGATATTCTGGGTCCATTACCAGAGACCTATAATAGGAATAAGTACATACTGGTTATGAGTGACTATTTCACCAACTGGGCAGAAGCTTTCCCCATGCCAAATCAAGAGGCAACTACAGTGTGTGACTTAGTTTTGAGCAATTTCATATGTAGATTTGGTGTACCAAGACAAGTACATACAGATCAAGGGAGACAATTTGAATCAATTCTGGTCAAGGAGATGTGTAAGATCATGGGAATTTATAAGACAAGAACCACTCCATATTACCCCCAGAGTGATGGCCTGGTAGAAAGAATGAACCGCAGTCTAGAAAATATGTTGAGTAAATATATTTCAGCAATCAACGAGATTGGGACCGGTATCTGCCACTGGTAATGTCTGCATACCGCTCTTCTGTGCACGAAAGCATTAAAACCTCACCAGCCCAAATGAAGTTGGGAAGGGAGCCTGAACTACCCATTGATATATTGTATGGAAGGTGCACTCGGAAGCAATGTAGTAATCATAACACATCTGAATATTTGAATGACCTGCAGAAAAAGATGTGGAAAGTCCATGAAATGGCTAGGGGTGAAATGATCAAAGCTAGTAATCGCCAAAAGAGATTGTATGATTTAAATAAGAATGAAGTAAGATATATATTGGGTGATTTTGTTTTGCTGTTCAACCCAAGGAGGATTAAGGGTAGATCACCAAAGTTACAAAGAAAATGGGTAGGCCCCTATACAGTGGTTGACCTAATATCAGATTTGATCTATGGGATCAAAAGGCATAAAAATGAAAAAATGCTTATTGTGCATCATAACAGATTGAGACCATTTTATGGGAAAATGAAAAGGAGATGGTTTTGCCCAAAAGAAAATAATGAAACTAATTTTAAAGCAGTTTTATAAATAACCCATTCAGATATGTAAATACTTCAAAAATTTAGGAACTTTTATTTTTATTTTTTTTTAGAATGTTTCCAGAAGAGTATAATATGTACCAGTGTCAGAAATGTGGGAGAAGATTTCATCACAAATACCAGTTGACAAGACACCTCACTTATGCCCATGCACCCAGACTGGAGTGTGGCGATTGCGAGAAGTCATTTCCCAGAGATTGTGATTACAGACTTCGACAACACAGAGAAAGACATCACTACCAACCAAAAGGTGAGGTAAAATCCGTAGTTACTGTTTATCGACCCACCAGGATTGACTGTCACCAACTACCTCAAACCAGTAAACCAACAATGGAGAAGAGACCTCGGACTAGTCATACATCAGTGAAGGAGAAGGTTTCAGTCACTCAACAACCTTTGACCAACACCATCACACAACCACCAATAGACTATACCATAGAAGATCTTCAGGCATCCATTAGTCCATATCCTTCCTTTCTTGACCTATATGAACCAGAGACACCAGAGGCTATGAGGACACTGCGTCAGGAGGCTGATCATGGAGAAACCGGGGACAGTCTGGGAACGCCAAGCCCACCTCTTGAGGAAGCATACCAACCACCTCCAGCAGTTAGTAGTACGGAGTGTAGTCAGAGTCAACCTGACGATGTCCTGAAAGATAGTCCAGTGATCAAGAACTTAAGTGGGGCACTAAGAGAGGAGATGCTGGAGCTATCGGCCAGATGGGCAGCATTAATGGAGAAGGCTGGTGTTGTTGCAACCCAGGAGGAGACCGAGAGTGCAGCAGGTTCTATGTTGGCAGCGAAGGAAGCAACAGAAAAGCAGACCATTCATCCTGACCCTGCGACCATGGTTCCACCTGCAGAGAATTTTATTGCTGATACCGAGACTATTCCAGCGACCGAGTCTGAGACTAAGACCCCTGATGTTAACCAGGCAGATACTACAAACACCAGTTTAGCCACCATTCAGGGACCTTCTATTTCCAACTTAACCTCAGAGATACCACCCATCAACAATCAGATCGACCCGTCTCAGCCTGCGACCAAGGCAATTTCAGTTTCTGTGTCCCCCACCAACAATCAGATCAACCAATCTCAGCCTGCGACCAAGGCAATTTCAGATTCACAGACCACATGCTTGCACCCTTGGAATTTGGTACCCCTATATGTAGGTTCCCTCCCTGATAAGGAGCCATACCATGAAATGTTGGTCGACCCAAGATTCTTTTTTGCTGGTGTGCCCTCAACACGAATGTCAGGACCTGCTGCGGAACTTGCCAGGAGAATCCGGCTGGATGCCAGGAAAAGGGCAGATTTGTACCGGCGTAAGTTCGCACCACGTGGGGGTGTACTCCATTGAGAAGATTGAGACTGTGGCACTGCCAAATGGGGACAGCTACAAATTCAGGGAAATCTGGACAGCGGATAAGGAGATTACATGTATGAGAGAAGCACAGACCCAGACAGACATCCTGTAGCTGAAGTTCAGCCATACTTTGTGAAACAGAGACCATAATAAGAGAAAACAGAAATCCATATTTATTTAATGCTCAGGCATCAATTCACGCTGAAAAATTAAGTCATATTCCCCTGTCGGTCGGCAAAACGAAATATCAAAATGATATTTAGAAATCGATATTTCATCGTAGGTTCGGATGACGAATCACATGTACTTTAAACGAGTGAGCACATCAGTAATGAATTCCAGAGTCCCAAATACAAACGAATTCGAATAATTGATAGTGACAGTGACTAAATCAATTCATTAAATCAGCGGTTTCAAAGTTTGACTTTCTCATTCACCTTCCAGCGAAAAGCCGAAATCACTTTCAAATTTCTTCAGTTCAACTTCACACGTCTTCAGTGCATTGAGTTCAAAAAAAAATAAAATGACGTGTCTTGTTATTGAAAATAAGAAAGTGGTGTTTTTTGTTATTGTTCTATTTCTTCGAAACACATTGCGATTATTTCAATTCGCCAGCCTTGGTAAATCGTAAAGTTAGGGGAGAAATAAGACGGGACTACTTTTTGTGCGGATATTCACACATTCCAATGGTTGGAGTTTGGTTGTTGTAATTTTTGTATGGACGCCGGTTCGGCACATAAATTTTGCGCCTTAATGGCAAATAAAGGCCACAAATTGGAGAGTTTGTAGTCGTAGAGCATTGAATAAAAAGAAAATTCACGAAAATTTGATGAATACCGAAAATATCTCGTTCGTGGCTACAAGAAATATGAGGATCTTCACGAGCGACTGCGTCGCTCGTGAAGATCCTCATATTTCTTTGTAGCCACTCACGAGATATTTTCGGTATTCATCAAATTTTCGTGAATATCCTCTATTTCTTTTTGTATAGAAGAGAGAGACCATAAAAAGAGAAAACAGAAATCTATGAAAATTTTTTTTTATTAATTCAATTGGTAAAATTTTTTTTTTTTTTTTGTGAAAACAAAAAAAAAAAAAAAAAAAAAAATAGGTCAGGGAAACATTAATGTGTATCATATGCGCTTCAAGCTATTGCCATGGATACACCAGTTCGGGCCGAACTGATTTGTTGCGGTGGGGGTAGTGAAGCACATCTGGCATCATATTCAGTTGGAGGCAAATATACTTTAAACAAAAACAAAAAAAAAAAAAACACTAAATATAAAATAAAAATTTTTTAGGGGATATTACTGCTTTCAATGGCAGTGGCAGAGTGGTAACTGGAAATCACAATTCCCTATCCTATTCACATTTTGCATTACGATTACGTTTGCCCTGCATTTGGCCTGAAAATATTATATCGTAGGTTTTTATCATGTTGCCCCGGTTATAATGGTTCACCGAACGTAACTGTACTTCAAAATGGCAAATCACTTCAAATTAAGTCCTTCTATTTATTATTTTATCGGTAATTCAGAGATTCGATCGATTTTATTGTATATCGATTATCGATCAGTGTTAGAAGTTCGATCAACGGTACTGTGGGAAGAATGGGAAAATATGATCGACTCGTTCATAAATTTCAGGCAATGCCATCATTTGTTTCCGTAGCGGTTGGATGCGTAGTTGAATTACCATTCCAAAGAAATACTCCTGTTTTAGTGGCAGTAATTTTATTGTCGTAAATCTGTAACTTTTGTTTGCAACTCGCCTAAATTCGCACCACGTAATTACTATCGACGGAGAATCGCGCAGATCAACGACTGGCAATCTGTGTTGTGCAGTTTACGTCACAACTTGTGCCGGGCTGTGTCGATTCTCGGCCAATCACTAATTTGTGCCGGCTGCTGTGACTGGCTGTGTCGTATGGCAGCCAATCGCTGCATGCTATTTTCGACGCAGCGTGTCGTGTTGTGTCGATTACTATATAAGCTCCTTTGTGACGCAAATTTGTGCCTTGTATCCCCGGGACAGCGCTTACGTAGAAAGCAGTAAACAAACCAAGCGGAAGCCTTGAAAATTAAACAACAAGCCTTTAATATAGAAATTAGAATTCAGCTATAAGATAACCTACCAAATTATTAAAGGTGCGTACCACTTGAACATAACCTAATTGTGAGACCAAACATTACCGGCTACTGACTTTGACCATACTGAGGGTTAAGTGCTTAGCGTGAATTCGGTGACACCGTTGTTGTTGTTTTGCAGCGGCGCTAGCTGGCAAATTATAATGGTGTCTTTATTTACTCATTGAGCTGTTACCAAGCTTTAGCGAACCCTTGTATTTCGGAGCGGAGATTTAAACAATTCCACAAATCGTGAACGCGCCGAGTGGTAAATAGTCAGTGTGATTTGTTATTAGTAATGTCACTTGACAGGCGAGTGAAAATAGATACAGGCTTTAAGCTCAGCGTTAGAGAGACTCTTTCCGTGTGGGTGTAATCAGCTACATTATTTGTGACTTTGGGTAGAAATAGTTTATTATGTTAATTATAAGTGTTATATCAAATTAGTCTTTAGGCCGCTACCAGACCCGGTGGGATCCAAGTGGTGTGTGTTCCACTTGAAGAAATTATTTGGGATCCAAGTGAGTTACACTTGAGGGCGCCATTTCGCGCATTTGTTAGCCAAGTCAGTGGTACTTGAGGACAACTTTCGTTGCAATGGGAAATTGACCACCAGTCACAAGATTTATCATTTATTATTAAGTGGTCATGAACGCGTTGTATACGGGCGGTAGGTGGTAGGCCTAGTCTATGTGGCGTGATTTGTTTAGCGTGTTGTAGTTGGATTTTAGCAGTCGTTGTACGTCTTGAATTTGAATTCAATTCGGGAGTGATTTGCGAAGTCGTCGCTGTCAGCTCAGTTCCGCGCAGAGACCAGGTGAGAGTTCACAGGTTTTATGGTATATTTTGATGTATATTTAGGCTCTGTACGACGGAACGCTCTCAGGGGTAACGCCCTGTGCACCTCGACCACGTTCAACTGACAACTGTCCTTTCGTCCGCTGTGGTGTACGTTTTATGATTAGTGTTATCGTGACTGCATTACGACCTGACAAACGTATTGACATTCAATACATGTACATATGTTGCTATTATTTGTTAACAGTAAACCATAGTAAACCTTAGAACAGATTATTTAAAAACGAATAGTCATTTTCACTGGGGTTTGGGATGAATATTAAAACGAAAGAGGGTACCATTTCATAAACCAGCCATTATCCCAGAGCTCCCTTTCTACCCTGAACCAGTACCCTTTTTCTTTTTATTTTCCTATAAATAGTGTTCAGTTTTGTCTGTTTTTATGCAAAACAGACTGGTGGCAGAGCAATACCATTTACTGCCAGGCTGTCTCAGTGTTGGGGGCAGGGGTGTCCCAGGAATAGTCAGTATTTGTGTACCGTGGGGCGACTGTGAGCCTTGGGTCATTATGTATTTAAGTCTAGAGTGTTGGGCACCTTCAGTGGAGAACATCCTCAGCCGGCACGCTACACTACCATGGTTCAGAGGCTAAAAGCAACATGACTAGATGTGATGAAAAATATATTTAAAATTCTTAGCGGGTTAAAAGTTAAATGCATCGCTCTCAGACGAAGATTCGTTTGAAATGCGACTGAAAGATTTATTTGATTCAGACAGACAGACGAATAAACGTCGCATACAGTTCAAATACATGTAAAACCTAATATTAGACTGGATTCGTCCAAAATGCGTCCGTCTGAACTGGGTGTAATAGCCTCAACAGATGTTGAGAATCAAGACTTTTTTACTGGTATAATTGTTACGAAACTCGTGTGTGTGTACAAAAGACTACTCCAGACCTCGTTGCGAGATTATTATAATCCCCGATGAGTCTGGAGGTGGGGTGGGGAAATCTCACCCGAGGGGCAAGATATTTGAACCAGACCCGAGGCTTGCTGATGGTCTGGTTCAAATATCTTGCCCCGAGGGTGAGACTTCCCCATTCCCACCTTCAGACTCATTGAGGATGATTTTTCTCCCCACACACGAGGATTTCGTCATTATAGATAATTGGCGCTCACGTGCTGACATAGTCGTAGTCCTTTCGAAAAACGAACAATTTCATTGGACCGATCGTACAAAAGTTAGGTATATACCATAGCTATATACTAAAAAAATGATTTGTAACACGGTCCGTTAAGGGGTTAATGAATTTGCGTGTGTCAAACTTTAATGTAAAGGGCATTGTGAGATTATTGATCGATCGATAAATTCGCGCAGTGATATTATTAAATCTGCAGAGAAACATGGGGTTGAAACAAATCAAGTTTAATATTTGAATAATAATTAAATATTGAGTCTATATCAACAAAGTAATAAACGAACACAATTTAAGAAGCGTTTGCACGTTTGTGAACATTGTTTATTTACAATTGTGCAGACGATGATGAAATAGTTCCGGCGACCTAATAAAATATGCAAATGAGTATGTCACGTGGGGTGGGTGGGATAGAAAACGTGATCAACAGCAAAATGACATGGAAGAAAGATAAACAAAAATACAAAGTAAGGGATTACCTTTTACACCTTTCACATTTGTGGCATGCACAGATACTCTCCAACCACCTCCGCACATCTGGTTGCGGTTTCCATTACATCTTGATGAGCACTCTTTGTCGCTAACTTTTCCATACCTAGCATAGCCGTCGTCACCACAAAAACATTCTCTGCCTACCTGTGAATAGAAAATAGCAGGCCTGGAATTAAAGAGTTGCACTGTAACCCGTTAACAGGATACTTTATATAACATGCTGCTCACATACAAGAAAAATAAAAATAGTTGTGATCGTTCCGTTTTCTCTGTTTTTACACCGTTTGCTATTTGTTTATATTTTAACAAACTCGCCAAAAAGAATAGCAACAACTAACGTTCGATCTCGCTTTGGCGAGATCGTGCGTTACTTGCTGCTCTTTATTTGGACGGAATTTCTGTTAAGATGCAAACGGGATACCACTCTATTCAAATGTGGATACAATGAGTAACCATTGTGTCAAGTTAGTTCCGGACGATTGCCAAATGTGATTAGCGAACAATGCGGGATTAGGGATAAATTTATGTTGTATTATGTCGATGTAACCTGCTGTGCTTTCGCGCATTTTACGATCGACGTAACGCCCATGTTACTCCGACAAACGATCGTTCTTAGATTATTTCCAGACCTGAAAAATGACATGATAACACGTGGCAGAACATAACAAGATAAAAGAATGACAAATCTTACATCACATCTGTTTCGTTGTGATGTTTTGATATTGCAATAAAATTTGCCTTCGTTCTTAAACGGAATGGTACCGAGGCAGCTGAGCAACTTTGAAAGTGTCTGTGTAGGGGGGGGGGGGGGTGAAAGTGAAAGCGGGAGTTCGGGGTCACCCTGCTAGAAACTTATGCAAAAGGCATGCGTACTAAGAAGTAATCTGGATGATTTTAAGGCATTAGTAGAAAATCAGCACTTGTCCGATATCCTAGTAATATCTTATTTCTCTATAATCGCCCAGATTGCACAATAGTCCTTCAATGTGTATTCTGACACGCTAAGTTTCGGGTAGTAAATATTGCACTGCAGTAGTAGGAGATCGTCCCGCACTGGATGGAAGGAAAGGTGGAGGGGAAGGACGTCATAGTCACGTGACCCTGTGGCGTCATGGTGGGTTGCTGTGATAGCCTGCGTCATCCCAACAGTGACGGGTAGAGTCAGTGCGCACGCACAACCCTTGCTGTTATGATGACACTTGCCCCGTCATACATTTTGTTCACTGGAGGCAGCCATCGTGGTTTCTATGGTGGCACGTGGTTGTAATGTCCCCCAAAGTTCTCTAACAGGGCGATGGTGTTCGATTCGACTGGAGTAACTCCAATTACACAAATGGACTGGAGAAATACCCCCAAATCTCCAAAAAACAATCCCCAAATCACCGAAAGGAATCGCCCAATTCTCCTTATAAGAGTAGCACCTAGTGCTGTTCTCTTGTATTTATTTATTTATTGGTGTTTAAAGTCACATACTTATGCACAATGGCTAATCGTGACCATGAGAGTTTTACGGGTGGAGGAAACCGGAGTACCCGGAGAGAACCACCTAGCATCGACGAGCAACTGTCAGCTCCTCAACATTCTAACTCTGTTCAAGCTCCGCTGAAGCAGGGTTACGGCGGTTGAAGACATGTACACCATCGACGTGCAGTATGCCTTAGTACACGGCGTCATCTTGCCCTCATGTAAGCAACCAGGATAAAGTGCCTCGCCCAAGGACACAACGCGGGTCGTCTCGGATGGGGATCGAACTCGGGACCAACAGTCTACCAATGAGCTACCAATGAGCTACCACGCTCCCAGTTCTCTTGTATAAGAGCAAGTCTAATAACCCAGTCAGACCTGAGAACTATTTTATCTTGTATGGATTGCTTCAGAATCCCCTGCTTCTAATTATTCTGGCTACTCTCAACCCATCTTTCCCGGACCCGGATGTAGTACCTATGTTATGAGACTTCTGTCTTCTTTGGGCTACCTGTTTCGATTCTCCCAGATACATCTGTGTGCTAGTACATGATGAGTACACAACGCAAAGCTTGAAATACATGGGCACACGCTCGATGTACTGATATGTTCTTGTTTGGTAGTCTACAATGTTCGCACAACATATACAGCACATTGGCGCATACGATGATAAAGGATTCTATAGGCATAGCCAGACAATAGAAGGGATTCCTAGAACATTTTGCTTGTGCTTGGTAGAATGTGCTCGTGTGCTGTGCACAGTGTGTCATAATGTATACATCACCTACTGCGCAAGGGCACAAACTATATGTGTCGGTATGTACTTGTGTGGTAGTGCACAATGCGACACAATGTGTTCACATCACATGCAGTACATGGGCACCTGCTGAATGTGCTGACATGTGTCTTGTGTGCCAGTGCACAACGTGAGCACAACAGCATGCAACACATAGGCACATACGAGTACTGAAGGATACCTATGACATTGTGACGCCCAGGAGCTCTTGGGTATAGGAGTTGGGAGACCTGATGGAACCCTAGCGACCAAATGACCCCTAAGGCTGCTACGTCTTATTCGCAATATCCCTATGGGTCACAAGTTGCCCAGTGATACATAAAAATACGGCGAATAGTGAATCAGCGCTGTCACAGTCAGGATGACACTACCCCACGTTTGGGGAAACACTCTATAAACACTTCAATGTGATGGGGAGCTCAAAAGCCAACAATGACTTAGAAAATAAAATATACAAATCTCAACTAATACTAATTTATTCACAACAAACAAAATGAATGCATAAATATATCTATATCTATATATGTATATATGACACAACAGCAAAATTTGGCACACACGAAAATATATCTATCTTTATGGCTCTCAATCTCTAACTTTGTCTCAAGCTGAAATCTCTCAGAATCCAAGCTGGCTGAAAATGAGCAACACCGTAGAGTAATCTCCCTTGATGTGTTCAAATCAATTTTACTATGACTTTCACTGCAGTTAACTCAACTTTACATTGCAATGAAGTTCAAACCAGTGCATTTCATCTTAGTACAACAAGTACTAGGCTCTTGCCCGTACAAAACAGTATCAAACAAAATACGTTTCACACACAATTAATATAATACAACCCTACTAACTTAGAGAAAACTCTCAGTAATATTGCGTCCCTGTGCTCTCTGCACAACACAATGTTACCACAAATATTTCAGTATTTGTCTTCTCAAATCCTGAACTCTAATTAACTCGTGCGACATGAGGACTTAGCTGCGACTTAGCATGCACAGCGTTAAGGCCCAAACACCTCAAAGTGTACCTATGCTACCTGCACGACACTAACTGGTAATAAACTGCGTTTATGTGCCCTCTGCACAACACAGAAATATAATGTATCGGTGTTATCTGCAGTCTGCACCACACTATAACCAGTATAACATGCACGTATAGACTTCAATAACTCAAACTGTGTCTCTATGCACTCTATGCACCACACAGTACTCCTTAACAATTACAAACACCAAAAGCACAAATCATAACTCAATGAATCATAACACTTAATACCATTGGCCCCAATAATATAATTATGCAGTTTATACACTTCAAACTCAGTATAAAGGGCACCCAATAATAAAACAAGTGGATTTCAAATATCTATTATGCATACAGTACTACAGCACCAAACAATTCCGCTCTTATAATAATCAAGATATATAAAAATAAATGATAATAGCTATTCAAATCTTAATCAGCAAAATCTATAATGGCGCTGACATGTCAAATATTGATTATATTTATTTCCAACAACTAAGTAAAATCTTGCAATATCATCAAAATCCTCACCCCTTTCATTCAACTTTCTACACTGCTAGTGGAGTGACCACCTACAGAATTGTATAGTCAGTTATTACTTACATTCAACAATCTAATCCAACTTGTCTAGTGGCATTCCAACCAGAACTGCAATAATCACCTACAGTATCTGGCACAAATACTTATTCTCACTACTTACTGTTACTAGTGGTATGCCCACCAGAACTGTCACACTACATGCACTGCTAGTGAAATAATCACCTACAGTAATTGTTTATAATTCAGTTTGTTAGTGCTATCGCTCACACGTACTGATACTAGTGGTATCCCCACCATAACTGACTCTCTACATGCACTGCTAGTGAAATAATCACCGACAGTAATTGTTCATAATTCACTTTTGTAGTGCTATCGCTCACACTTACTGATACTAGTGGTATCCCCACCAGAACTGTCTCACAACATGGACTGCTAGTGAAATAATCACCTACAGTAATTGTTTATAACACAATTTGTTGGTGCTATCGCCCACACTTGCTGATACTAGTGGTATCCCCACCAGAACTGCCACACAACATGGACTGCTAGTGAAATAATCACCTACAGCAATTGTGTATAATACAATTTGTTAGTGCTAACACACACGCTTGCTGATACTAGTGGTATCCCCACCAGAACTGACACTCTACATGCACTGCTAGTGAAATAATCACCTACAGTAATTGTTTATAATTCAGTTTGTTAGTGCTATCGCTAACACTTACTGATACTAGTGGTATCCCCACCAGAACTGTCACATTGCGTGGACTTCTAATGAAATAATCACCTACAGTAATTGTTTATAACGCAATTTGTTAGTTCTAAACACAAACTTGCTGATACTAGTGGTATCCCCACCAGAACTGTCACTCTACATGCACTGCTAGTGAAATAATCACCTACAGTAATTGTCTAACATACAGCTTTGTTAGTGCTTATGCTCACACTTATTGGTACTAGTGGTACCCCCCCCCCCCACCCCAGCACTGTCACAATACACACACTGCAAGTGAAATAATCACCTACAGTAATTGTTTATAACACAATTTGTTAGTGTTAACACACACACTTGCTGATACTAGTGGTATCCCCACCAGAACTACCACACAACATGCACTGCTAGTGAAATAATCACCTACAGTTTTTAGCAAAAGTTTGTTAATACTAATTTCAACACCTACTGTTATAGTGGTATTCCCACAAACAGCTTGCGTAATGCAGTTTATTCACTGTAATTACTTATAGGTAATTTAATTTACCTAAGTAAATGTACTTCTGTATATTACTAGACTTTAATTCAATTTCATTCAACACTCTAAAATTAAATAACTTTGAAGCGTCGAATGAAATGCACAAATCAAAGCAGTAACAATAACCAATATCACTTAATTCTACATTGAATTAACTGTATATATTCAGCTAGTCAGTTACCTTTCCTCTTAGAATGTTTTCACACAACTCTATGCAGCTACAACAGACTCTTCGAACACTTTTACACAGCTCTATACAGCTATAATAGACTGTTAGAATACTTCTACACAGCTCTATACAACTACTACAGACTCTTAGAATGCTCCAGAAACAACCCAGTCAATCCGACGGTTCGAATTGCGCGGCACTTTTTATAGGGATGTATTTTCACAATTGTTTGTGTCACGTGATCAATCATGAGTGGCGCTTCAATAAAATCAATAATTTCGACCCAAACCTTTTGATTAAATCACCCAAACAAAAATATATTTTGATTGGGTGATTTAATATGTCAGTCATATTTTAAATTGATCTATAAAATATGACTGATATTTTAAATACGATATTTCTGTCGAAATTTGTCATTTGACTTCAAACTGAATTTCAAATGAAACCCAAACGCAAGAACAACTTCTTCTTTTCTTCTTCTTATGAAATCCCAGCGTTGATTTTCCACTGCACCCTGTGAGAACCCCACATCACCAGAATCATCTCAGGTGTATTTCGTTGGACTGAAGCTGCAATTCGCGTCTTACACCGGTTTTATTCCGGTAGTTGCACGATTCAATGCGCTTGTACAGCCACTCCTCCGTTGATTTTTCGGAGGACCCTGATTGATTCATTGCGGGGGTTCTTTATACAGGTAATGAAGTACACTATATACACTATATACAAGGGGGAATCGGGGAATTTTGCCGAGATGCAGCTTGAACAGTTCGTTAAACAACAGAACAGTTGGTTTTCTCATAAATCAACTTCCAGAACTTAGAGCATTTTTCGAACTGAATTTCGAATAAAGCATAATGCGGTATTGCCAAACATTGATAGTTTCCCACTTTTTCCAGCTGATAGAAAGTATCATTGCAACATCGGTGATTACAGATATTTTGTATTATTTATCGATGCAACTGACAAAATAAAAAGGTGTTTCCTAATTTCGAGTTACTCCCAGCCAAATCTCCGCAGTGTTCTGCGACGAAAATACGAGACGACTCGAATCGTTCGGCGTCAAAATCGTCCCTACACACTTATGTACTCGAGTCTACCCGTGTTACTAGTAATAATGACGAACGTTACTGTAGCTGTGAGTTAACAGCTGAAACAAGAAAATTATAGTAATACTATGCAAAAGGGCGATGGGGAAAAAATGGTAGTGATTCTCTATTCTGCCATACACATACAAATCTGGTATCATGTATATTTTCAAAGTGATAAATACAAAACAGAAATTAGCAAAATTAATACGACAGAATGCAGTTTTAATTGCTAAAGAGGTAGATTATGTTAATCTTTCGGAATCAGGTACCAATGTTAACAATAACATTCTATTACTAAGAGTTCATGGGTTGATGAAGAAACTGTCTAATATTTTTTGAATACACCAAAATGTGAACATTTTTTTTCTAGACTGCTTATTATATATGGCATAGATATTGATTTTACATTGTACAAAGGTTACTGGACAGCACACTTAACTGACTGGGGCCTACATTATTTCTGTTGTTAAAAACTTCAGGGAAGGTTTGTGCACGTGATTTTGCCAGTGCCCTAATAGGTCGAATTGTATCATGAGTCCATATACTAAATGATGTCAAAATCGGCCTAGTACTTTCCCCGTTGCTATGGTGTCACTTTGGTTACTATGGATGTCACGTGACATGATAAATGACCCAAATGGATGGATCTCAAAATGCATTTTGGGTTCCGATACAAAATTTGGTTAAAATACGCCCAGTGGTTGGCCCGTTGCCAGGGAGACCAACAAGTTTTCGGTAGTGTTACGTGACATGGTCAGTTTCACAATAGATATCAAATCCCCGAGGCGTTATGATTTCATAAACGAAGTTTGGTTGAAATCGGCAAAGTAGTTTGCCCGTTGCTATGGAGTCTCGTTAGTTGCTATTGGTGTGATGTAACATGATCAATGACCCAATAAGTCAAACTGGTAATGAACTTTGGGTCCACATGCCAAATTCGGTCAAAAACGTACCAGCACTTTCTCCGTTGCTAAGGGGTCGCTTTGGTTGCTATGGAGATCACGTGAAAATGATAAATGACCCCACGGGTCGATCTCCCAATGCATTAGGGGCCCAGATATCAAATTTGGTTAAAATAGGCTCAGTAGTTTTCCCGTTTCTATGGAATCGCGCATGTTGCCATGAGTGTTAAGTGGCATGGTCAATAGCACAATAGATCGAATTCCCTAGGCATTATGATTTAATACACCATGTTTGGTTGAAATTGGCCCAGTAGCTTGCCAGTTGCTATGGAGTGGCGTTGTTATGTAACATGGTCAAATTCGTAATTAATTGTTGGTCCACATACCAAATTTGGTCAAAATCGGCGCTGTAGTCTGTCCGTTGCTAGGGAGTCGCGATGGTTACTATGGTTGTTACCTGATATGATAAATGACCCAAATGAGTGTCGATCTTCCAATGCACTATGGGCTCCGAGACCAAATTCGGTTTAAATAGGCCCAGTAGTTTGCCAGTTGCTATGGAATCGCGCCGGTCGCTATGGGTGTTACGTGACATTGCCAGTGACCCAATAGGTCGAATTCCTGAGGGATTATGATTTCATACACCAAGTTTGGGTGAAATCGGCCCAGTGGTTTGCCCGTTGCAGTGGAGTCTCGCTTGTTGCTAAGGGAGTTATGTAACATGGTCAATGATCCAATAGGTCAAATCCATATGCATTTTAGATTCACATGCCAAATTCGGTCAAAATGGGCCCAGAACTTTCTCCATTGCTAGGGAGTCGCTTTGGTTGCTATGGATATCACGTAAGATGATAAATGACCCAATGGGTCGATCTCCCGACGCATTATGGGCCCAGATACCAAATTCGGTTAAAATAGGCCCAGTCGTTTCTCTGTTGCTAGGGGGTCGCGCAGGTTGCTATGGGTGTTACGTGGCATGGACAATTGCACAATAGACCAGTTCCCTAGGCATTATAGTTTAATATACCAACTTTGGTTGAAATCGGCCCAGTAGTTTGCCCGTTGCTATGGAGTCTCGCTGGTTGCTATGGGAGTAATGTAACATGGTCAGTGACTCAATAGGTCAAATTAGTAATGCACGGTAGGTCCACATATTAAATTCGGTCAAAATCGGCCCAGTATTTTCTCCGTTGCTATGGAATCGCTTTGGTTGCTATGGATGTCACGTGATATGATAAATGGCCAAATGGGTCGATCTCCCAATGCATTATGGGCCCAGATACAAAATTCGGTTAAAATAGGCCCAGTAGTTTTCCCGTTGCTAAGGAGTCGCGCAGGTTGCTATGGGTGTTGCGTGGCATGGTCAATGGCCCAATAGACCGAATCCCCTAGGCATTATGGTTTAATACACCCGGTTTGGTTGAAATCGGCCCAGTAGTTTGCCCGTTGCTATGGAGTCTCGCTGGTTGCTATGGGAGTTATGTAACATGGTCATTGACCCAATAGGTCAAATTCGTAATGCACGGTGGGTCCACATACCAAATTCGGTCAAAATCGGCCCAGTAGTTTCTCCGTTGCTATGGAATCGCGTTGGTTGCTATGGATGTCACGTGATATGATAAATGACCCAATGGGTCGATCTCCCAATGCATTTTGGGCCCAGGTACCAAATTCGGTTAAAATAGGCCCAATAATTTTCTCGTTGCTAGGGAGTCGCGCAGGTTGCATGGTCAGTGGCCCGATAGGTCAGTTCTAACTATATTTTGGGTCAATAAAGAAAATAATAATTACAACTTGTTGGGTGCGGGATGTTAACCCTCGTTTTATTTTTGCCTGACCCACTGGAGGCTATATTTCTGACCTGAGCTTCTTTGAATAATCTTGATTCACTGTGAAGTCTCGGCGAATCACGTCTCGCGAAAAACTTCCGACGATAAAAAAATAGTGAAAACAATATAAAGGACGATGTCGCTCGACGTCGCCTATCGCCGACGTCTCGCTCGAGAGCCAAAGGCTCCATCGCCCTTTTAAAAAAAATACATTTGGATAATTACACCAAACATCACAACATAGTGATGTAGTACTGGATTGTATCTATTGAATGGTACCTTTTGAAGGATAGTTGTAGTAGAAATCTGTGATTCCTACATCCGGGCATTTGAACAGTTGGTTAAACAAATAAAAATATTTTATATTCCATTTTTTTCATTTGTCAAAATCACAGTATAGCCTTGCGCCATCTCCGTCCCGGGGAGACTAATAATTATCTAATCAGAGTCGTGTTGTTGGTCTCCGAATGAGTTTCTTCTTGTTGCTTTACTCTGGTTGGGTTCTTCATTCCTCATGTTCGTTTATTGATTGCCAAAGACTTGGTTTTTCGTTGGTTTGTTTCCTGTACTCTTTTGGCAGTTAACTGTTTGAGGGCTAGATTATTTTTGTGGTCTGGATTTGTTATTTGAAATTTCTATTGCAAATTATTGGAGAGTCCCCACAGGCACTCCCAGTAATTTGTAAAAGAACAGACTATATGAAAAAAATAATATGAAATAGGTGCTACCTAAAGTTCGAACGTAGTTACAACTTACATTACGTATAGAGTGTATTATGACTAAATCACCCGCAGAGTGGAGATTCCACCCAAGTTATAATTGCAAATTTGTTGCAAAGCATAACAAGCACAAGCAAAGTTCCAGCCAATGAATCCCTGGGTTACACTCGGTCCATTGGCTGAAGCATTGCTTGCGTTTTTTGCCCATGTGTGCAGAATTTGAAAGTAATACATTGGGTGATAACGCCACTCCACGGGTCATTTTGTTACAATCCACTCTCCACGTACTGTATTTTGTAAATTTGAATAAAAAATATACAGAGGATGTCATTGAGTGTGTGTAATTCCGTACCCATCACCATAATCATTTCGTACCCAAGTGATTTCGTACCAAAAACATTTTGAACACTTTAAAAAAAAGTAAATTTGTGCCCAAAAAATAATAATAGAATATCAATGGCAATTATCATAGCAGTGTATTTGCCAGGGGTATAATTTGAAAAAAAAATAGGTATTAAATTTAACATTTATAAGCAAAACTGATCACAACATAGCATTAAGTAATGAATCCACAACCTTTAGAATTAATTATTTATTTATTGGTTTTTAATGTCACATACTTATGCACAATAGGTAATCGTGGCCGTGACAGTTTTACGGGGTCTAAGTCGGTCAGAGCTGGAAAATAAAATCTAAACTCTTTCATATTGAACTAATGGGTCTCCTATTTCATGAGGTGACAAAATATAATTCAATTAAATTTATTATTTAATAAATATGCACATTCATTCATTTAGGTTTCATTTTGTACTATTATTCATTGTTCAAACTAACAACTATTTGTTTTGAAATATCATGCACAACTCAGGCTGTTAAATACTTGTGACTGATACTTCCAAAAGGCCACTCTCTCAAAGCTGGCCACCTTTCTTTCAGCTGGCTGGACTGTACCAGAGCAGTGTGCTCACTGTGCTGCTTGGAACATGTAGCACGAGAAAGTTTGGTAGCTTTGAGAAGCAGTGCAAAATCCGAAAGAGGCTGCTGACTGGGATTGACAATAAATCCTTGAGTGAAAAAGACAACAGAAGAATGAAATGGTGCATCAGTCGGGAAAGTACTTGATTCCTACTCCTATGTTTTAAATTATCATATCTGTAGTATTGATATTTTTTGTATTTTCTACTCCATATTATTCTGATTTGATCCCCTATTTTTATTCATTTTCACCAGGCTGGACTGCAGTCTAATTCTCATAATGCACTGTTTTGGATTAAATTCTTGACATCTTCCATAGCTGTAGATAGTTGGAGTTATATTGGAATTTTGAGGTTATTTATCCAAGATATGGCACTTTCAAATATACACAAAGAACTTAATCAAGCACCGCCCCATTTTTCCGGATTGTTGTGACAAAACCCGGTCATTATAACATCATGACGTTTGTATGCCAACAAATGGTATGATATTCTGATAGTTCATAATCCTAGCTAAACATAAAACACAACAATGATTGCAATGTGTAACACTTTACTGTAATTTTGGCAGACAAACATAAACATTGGTTTTGCAGGAAATTCCACCCTGTTGTAAGTTTTGTGCTACAAAGTACCAAAATGGAGATAATGATTGATTAGCGATTGCTAAATGTTCAGTAGCATTGTAAGCCAACAATTAGCAACAATATTGTCAGTAGCGTGTGTATCCGCCGTGTGCACGGATGACAGCGTCTACCCTCCTCCTCATGCGTGAGGTGAGTCTCCTGATTCGCTGAAGAGGTAACTGCTGCCACTCATGGTGTATAGCTGCTTCCAAACCGGCCAAATGTCGTGGAGGTGGGTCCAGTGCTTGCACTCTGCGTCCAATCATATCCCAAATGTTCTCCAGTGGATTGAGATCAGGACTCATTGCAGGCCATGGCAGTTTAGTAATCGCGTTGTTGTCAAGAAAAGTTTTCACAAGTCGAGAACGGTGGGGTCGAGCATTGTCGTCCATGAACACAGGCGAGTGGCCAATGGATGGTTGTCAAAATGGGGAACAAGAACAGGTTGCAGAATGTCCCGGATGTAACGATCGCCATTGAGATTGCCTTGCACAGTTACCAAATCAAGCTTACAATCATAGGACACGCATCCCCAGACCATAACTGATCCGCCACCGAATGGGACTGACGCTTGGACGTTCTTTGATTTTATGTAGCCCTTTCTGCAAGTTTGATCAACACATTGTCTTTCCATCACAAGTTTTCTTGATACCGACTGATCGCTGCAGGGACGGCGCCAAGATTTCAATATATTTTTTTTTTGGGGGGGGGAGGGGGGCCTTAGGTAAGCTATGGTGGTGGGGGTCCAAGGTCTAGATGCCGAAGGAATCTCCCAAATGCCGCAGGCCTTATAGCTGGCGGAGGGAACAGGATCTCCCCCTCGCGTGTGTGGGGATATGGAGTTCTCCCCTTGAAAGATTTCCATATTTGGAGGCCCTGGGAGTGGGAGCGATATCTGAACATTTCGACAAAACCCGACATGACGTGTATTGTTGTGTGTCGTTTGCGGTGTGAAATTGGGTGGGAAAACCACGGTCAGATAGAAATTTGAAGTTTGATTGGGGGGGGGGGCGAGAGAAAAGTAGGAGGGACAGCTATCCCCCGCCAGTGTCACCGCCACTGGATTGTTAAACGTCATGTAAAAAGGACCAGATATAAAATGAATTCAGTATCAGTGAGTGTAAGTAAAATTGTCTGGTATCAAATTTATGGAATTAATTCCACGCTTTAATTTGTAATTTACGGTGGCTGATTTAGGCCACCCTCAATACTTTTTTTATCTCAAGATCTCGAGATAATATCTCAAGATCTCGAGAAACTATCTCAAGATCTCGAGATAATATCTCAAGATCTCGACATAATATCTCGAGATCTCGAGATAATATCTCAAGATCTCGAGAAACTATCTCAAGATCTCGAGATAATTATCTCGAGATCTCGAGATAAGATCTCGAGATACTATCTCAAGATCTCGAGATAATATCTCGAGATCTCGAGAAACTATGTCGAGATCTCGAGATAATATCTCGAGATCTCGAAATAATATCTCAAGATCTTGAGAAACTATCTCAAGATTTCGAGATAATATCTCAAGATCTCGAGATAAGCATATATAATCGGTGTCGCTCTTTGATCATTAGCATGAATTCATTCAAACTGTTTATTTACTTGTCACATCTTTTCCGACTGCAACAGTCCACTCCTGTCACTCAGAAAACTTATCAACCAATCACCTTGTCGCGAAGTTATGAGAGCCCACCAACTCTCAGTCCAGCACTAATATAAACCGAGTCCCGTCATCCGAACTTGCACTTGCTGGTGTCTTGTTTCCACTCCGAAACCAAAGTGTCAACCTTGCAGCCGGTACCTCCTAGTGCATACTGTAATGTTTTTTTTTTACCCTAAAACTCAAAGATTTCTCACTTCTTTTCCTCCCAACTCTTTCTGATTGTAGTGATGTTTACCCTAAAACACAAAGTTTAATCACTCCTTTACAAGACACGCACCCATAAATACGAAATATTTCCTTCCAGCTCCACATTGAATGGAATGTTTTTACCACAACTCACAGAGTTTACTCACTACTTTACAAGACACAGACCCGTAAATACAAATAGCTCTCACAGCTCCACGCTGAAAGATTTCATCCCCACTCCCTTGGTGGATTTTCCACCTACTTTCCACTTTGCTGACTGAGACATGCAACATAAGTTTAACCCCATTCTCGCGTCCATTTTGACCGAGAAAATCGACGGTGCTACCCGATGTATAATAACCCTGCATCAGCGACAACTATAAGCCTACCCTAGGATTCCCTTTCCTCTCGTTGGTTTGAAAAGTCTGGTTTAGGCGTAACTAGTTATCTCCAGCGGATACTGCTTCCGGACGAGTGATTAAGGACCTCACGTATCACCAACGTCAGTGTTAGAAAATGGCTTGCCCAGTACAAGGCTGCAGATGCTAGACAAAACCGTGAATTTATGGTCAATACCCAGCAATCTCCTGACACACAGGAGCCGTTCTCACAATTACACACCCAAACTGAAACCCATAATCATGAGCCCAAGAGGCGAATAGAATCCCTTCCCTCCTGTGAATCCCAAACGTGGCAGGATGGGCATGACTAACATTGCTTCCACACAAAACCGGAGTGTTGCGTTTTTTTTGCGTTGTTGTGGATTCGATTTTTGACGGAACCTGCCAGATGACGCCATATTCGATATCTGTGGGTGACGCTATTCCTGCACGGTCACCTGTTCCTTTTTTCAGAAATCTAATTGGATTTCTACCAATGAAAACCATACAATTTGATCAACTTCGACTTCTATTTTTTGTCCATGGAGTTTACTTCCGGACACAGATTTTTAGATTACTCAGACATATATTTTTCAGAAATATTTTAATTTTCGATCTTCTATTTTTCACACACACACACACACGTTACTATAATGCTCTCTTCGTTCGCGGCCTTCGGCCGCTCACTACGTTTGCTATAAACAATAATTTATTTCACTTAAATGAATATAGGCTTCGGCGAACAGGCAAGGCCTATATCATTATCAATGCCTCCGCGTTACAGGTAGCAAACAACAGTCAGGCGCAAGTGCAAGTGAACAAATGGAAATTATACAACTTGTGACGCAAACACGTTTACAAATTTGACAGTAGAGTAAACGAAGTATAACATCCAAGTTTGAGATTGGGTTGTTTTGAAGCAGCGGGGGGGGGGGGGGTGGGGGTGGGAGGGGGGGGGCAATGCATCAACTTGGAGGACCCTCTGGTTCGGCGCATCACCCTCACCGAGCCTCCAGCACTATCTGGTGGCCGGCGAGGGTGATGGGCCGGCCCATCAGTCTCACCGAGCCCCTCAACACCAGATATATCCCACCCTCGCCAGGCCCCCACCTTCGCCAGGCGAGAGGCCATCCCACTTGGGCATCAGCGTAGATTCACTTTCAACCCCAACACCAAACGAGCGTAGATAAAGAATAGGCTACCTCAGAGAGCCATAAGGGGACAGACCACCCCTCTAGGCGGCCCGGAGGCTTGAATAGACATAAACCTCCTTCCGTGGTGAAGCGTATTAGACATATCCGTGATAATGGATATACCCGATCAGGTGCACAATGCGGATAGGTAAAACACATGTCTGTGGCTTACTCTGAGCTCTACGGAGCTCTGTGGCCTGCGCTGTATGGGGGAGTACTGTGGGGTACATGTGGTCAAACTGCGAAACGGATCGTGTACAAAACCTTGCCGTGTTTGTGGCAAGGGGGTAACGAAGCAATTATCGCTCTGCCTGAGGTGTGGTTATAAGAACGGACACATGAAATTACTACACTTGGAATTTACCCGGCTGGCGGCCATCGGAATTTCCATTTAGAGGTGTGGTGGAAACAGACATAGTTATTCAGCATGGCAAGTATGGACAAATACATCAATCAGCTGTTGGCAGATATGCCAGACCCGGTTCCAGAGAGACAACAATTCATCGACCTGGATGACCGGGACCCTCTCCCCGTAAGGCCCCAGTCGATGAGTCGTGGGTTGAGATCCTGAACGGCGCCAAAGACGAGTTTGAAGTTGATGGCGCCGCAGTGGTCTTCTCTACATGGAGGGTAGAATCAGGGGACCCGCTTGACATTGGTGACATTGAGAATGAAGATGGTATTGAAGCGAAGGCCGGCCGCATTGCCCTAGATGTCCGCATGAAAGACACGAGGGCGACACGGCTCCTTACAGCCCTCCCAGAGGGCGCGTTCATCCTGAAAATGAAGTTCATGCGCGAGCATGACGAAGGAGACTGGGTAGTCGAAGACAATTTTGGCCCTGTGAAAGCAGAAATGAAGAAAGGCCAGGGCGTTGTAGAAATCACACAAAACACCCAACCAGACACCCTCACGGGGATCGACCAGGTGTTCTACTGGATGCTTACCCTGCCACCGCGGTCGTTTACGGTCTCTACCCTCTCAGAGACCCAGACCCTACCAACTTGGCTCCAATACGATACGTGACGGCGATCTCAATTGCGTCGCCCATAGAGTGGTTGAGCACTTTGATGGCGCTTTCAGAGGACAGGGCCTAACCCCGACCAGGAGCCAGAAAACACAGAAGTGGGAAGAGAGAGTCCACGGCGCTGGTGCAACGGTCGGCGATGTGGCCGAGCTCGAGAAAATCTCCAAACGAGCGATCATCGTGAAAGACATAGCTGGTGAGGATATCTACAACAGTGGCAAGTATCAGTTTGGGGGAAATGGTGTGAGAGGGAAAGTAGAGCTCATCTGCCATAACGGCTACGCCTGGTCCAAAAAACTGCACTTCCCCCATTCCAGACAGGTCCACATATACGAGGGTGACGTCTAGGAAGCCATCAGACAGGCCACCCGAAATGAACCAATCGCTATCTGGCTACTCGGAGGTGACAGAATAGGCAGCTCAACGTCGACCAGTTCGTCCTACAAGACGGCCGCACCTACAGGACATAGAAGACTCATCAAACCCTCCAAGCAGCCTACGCCCATCTGGGAGGCGAGTCTCTTGCTGACGGGGTCTTCGGAGTGAACCACGCAGCCAGCATCGTCACAAAGGAAAGGAATGACTGGAAGCCGACCCCTGTATCTTTCCTGGATGACACCCAAAAAGCTTGTGTCGAACATGGCCACGGTGGCCTCTGAAACGCAGAACGACATCACGTTAATGACATTATAAGCATTGACACGAAGGCATGCTATCCCTCAAGCTTCCAAGGTCTGGGTGAGGCTCAGCCCTACTTCGAATGTTTCGGTTATGCAAAGGCCAACATGACCTGTGTAGCAAGCAATGGTGCTTTGCCCAAAGATATAGATACCGGTTTCGCCCAAATACGCAAGTGGGCTTTCGACCCAAGTGGCCACCCTGTCATCCCTGCATGGTCCGGGAGGCATTACGAGGAGCAGGGCTAGGATCCGACGGCCCTCCTCTCATATCTAATGGATTTAGGAATCCTAACCGAACTGGAGGTAGGAGAAGCCACGATCGCTTTCGGAAAGAAGAATATAGTATGGCTCCCCGAAGACAGAGATCAGGGCTACAGCATCATCGGGAGGTTCACTCAGGGCGCAAAAGCCGATGGTAAACGATTGACTCGACGCCAGGTCACGGATCGCGGTGAACTAGATTATCTTGTGAGAGATACTCGCCAAAGTGGCACTCTCGTTGGAGCACCAGAACGGTGCCCCCTAGGTCATGTGCTAACTTACCATGACGGCAAATAGCCCCAGTACGCCCGTCTAAGTTAGCATACACCCATATTAACATTCTCAGTATGTTACAGCTTTTCGACAAAGAAGAGGCGGTTCGGGTGGCGACAGACAGCATTTATGTGAAGAAAACAATAATCTACAAACGAAACGGTGCCCAAGTCTATGTACCACCGGAGGTCCACCCTGAGGGCTATTGCACAAGGTGCTGCCTCTATCATGACGAACTCACCTTACACCCTCCAGAAAAGTGTAATGTCCTGCCAGCTCAGTGGCGCGACAAGGGTGAGCAGCAATACATGCCACAGGAAGACGCCGACTACCTCCCCAAGCCAGAGTATTGTAGCGCCACGAAAGACCTCCCTCCCAGCACTGCTCCGAGGTATAATGACCAACTGACCCACCATCACCTGAGTTACCTCAACGGTGGAGGTGGTAGCGAGATCGATCGAGCTCTTCAGGGAGCGAGAACCACTTGTCTTTACCCCAACTCTCCGCCTAGCCAATGAGATGTGAGATAAGGGAGTCAAGGCCCAGACCTACCATAGCTTCTTCCGGTGGAGCGGCCAGAACGACTGGACGCCAGACCGCATGGGTCAGAAGTTCACCCCCTTGTCATCATCTGGGATGAGATCTGCAATGTGCCCCGGCCTATCCTAGAAATGTTCTTGGACTGGCTGGACCAGCGTGTGGTCCAGGTTATCTGCTGTTGTGATCACGGCCATCCACCACCAATCGCAAGTGAGAGGACTGGTTACGTCAAGCAGTGGATTATTACGAAGAAGTCAAGGCAGATACAGGGCAAAAGATGATGCGCTCAAGGCCCTGGAAAGGCACATCCGCCTCCAGGCTGATAAGGTCCAGTGTCAGGAAGGCTCTCCCCAACTGTCTTGGATGGGAGCGCTTCATGGAGCAATGGAGGCCAGGTGGTCTGATCCTCGCTAGCCGGCAGAAGGTTCGCGACCGGGCACAAGAGCCGTTGCTCTAAAGACACAAGGAGTACTTTCCAGACACCCCGGTTGCACTGCTATACCACCCCAAGGACAGCCGAAAACAGAACATTATGGTTCCAACCCCAGGCACAGACCGCGAAGAAGAGCATCGTTGAAGTCGCCATTGAGGCTGCTGAACAGGCTTCAAGACCGATGATTGGCACCTCGGGTATGCCATCACAGTCCACTCAAGCCAGAGTCTCACTATCCACGACCCACAGAAGGTTTGGATCATAGACAATTTCCTACAATGGTCCAACCTCACCTACCTCGGCGTTTCCAGCGTGGAGTACATGCAGCAGCTCGAACGGGTGACCTGTCCACCAGATGAGGGTACTGAGGTCAGGCAGCTCACAGCGCAGCAGCTCCGCAAAAACATCTCGAGGAAGCTTGTCGCCCACAAGCGCCAGGACCAGGTCAAAGGACCCCCGGGGTTCAATATCAAGGTCAACTACACCCTGCGCCTCAAGGGGGGCCACTGTGCAACATGCAACATCGAGATGCTGTGGGCCTACCAGCCAAAACATACGCAGCAGTTCAGTGTTGTCCGGCTGGACAACAGCAGGGGGCACTGCCGGGGAACGTGCGACTGACCTGTTTGGAGTGTAACCGAAAGGGGTTGCAGCAGTGACAGAGGCACACGCGCCTCCAGGCTGACCAAGTGTCTAGTCCAAAGGACTACCCGTTCCGAAGGAACATCGGGAGGCAGCTGGCTGTCGGGAGGCACCACAAGCAGCTTTTCCCGGACGAACCCACGAGCTACTCCATCCTCAAATGGTGGAGGACATGTTCGCCGGGCTTGGTGACCGAGCGTCTAAGCCGGTACACTTGGAGGGACCACACAGTGTCAGTTGCGCGACGGTGATCTCCCTCCAGCTCGCTTGTCTGGTAGAGATAGCGAACACCGACATTAAAGGGGCGCTTCTGCCCCTTGAGGCCAACAGGGCGACCAGAAATCACAGAGGAGGGCTTTTGTGTCACAACCTTGGCCTTGACGGCATCAGATGGCCTCGTTTAATTAAGCGAGTCACCTCACCATTCAGGGCCGCAACGACGGCATGTAGCCGAGTGACCCATTCACTCGACCCCTCACCTGACGGCAACCTTATCTCCTGGGCGTATTGGTGCCCGAATACTCGCTCTGCCAGGGAACGGTTGAACCGCTCCACAATTCCCTGGTCCCCGTGGACATCACACGGCCACGCCGGGCTTCTGTCCCGTGTCTCGCCAGCAGCTGATTCACCGCGCTCATGAACTCGCGCCCGGGATCGAAATGAATAAGCGTGGGCCAAGGCAGTGGTCCACGCTAATATATCTTTTCTAGGGCAGACGCGACCTCTTTGGCCTCTTCTGTGGCCCGGGGCTCTGCCTCTTTATAGCGGGAGGCTATATCAACGACTGTGAGCGCATACTTGTAGGTTTTGCGGGCCACACGGTCGTGTGACAGAAAGAGCAGGTCGGACTGGTGGGCCTCATTTGGCGTCCGCACATCGAACTTGAGTCGTGGTATGTGTGTGCTTCGCACAGCTGAAAGGTATATCTGCTAGATGGCCAGCTTCTTCAGCCATGACCGTCCAAAGCTTCAGAGACCTTGGCCGTGGGAGGAAGGTTTGTGATGGCCGTGAGTCCCTTCCAGTACCCATTGGGGCTGTAGAAGATTGAAGCCAACTTTGTTGCAAGCTTGCTGTCCATTCTCGGGAATTCCAACATCCTTTGGACCTCTAAAAGCCATATTAGAGTTTTATAATGATAATATACAATTGTGTACGTGACACTCTCCGACGTTCAAACCGTGGACCTGCCAAGGGCGCTCCCTGCCGGAGAGCAATTTGAGTGTGCCCTTGCTGAAGTAACCTACTACCCTCTTTGGCACAACATTAGTTCGAGGCTTCGCCACAACATTATTCGCGTCATGGATGAGAAAAATGACCCAGTTGAGGGGAAGATAAAAATCCCACATAGCTATTACAATGTATGCGAGCTAAATGATGAGGTATTTAGTCAGGTTGGGGCTACCCTGGATCTCCACAAACCTTCGGGTCGTCTGCGACTCAAGACAGATAAGTCTCTGAAACTGGGAAAGTTAGCACGCACCTTGGGATTTGCAGCAACCAAAACCCGTCAAGGAGGGGAGCAGCTTATGGGGGATGAGTTACCTGAACTTGCGGCCCACCGTGAGCTCTACGTTCATCTGTCAGAAGTCAGCACCGCGGACAATATTTACAACGGGCCAGTACACTACTCAGAACAGTACCTGTAGCAAATGAAAAATGTGCCAGTGGCAGAACAGTAGCTTTCTCTCATTTGCAATACAAAAGGCTTGTCCCAGGCCCTCTAGGCAATGCTACAGTCCACATTTTAGATATCATGGGTGGCCCTATTCAATTGCAGCACCTATCCGTAACATTACATATTTGAAATATACCTACAGAAAAACAGCAACAGCTGCAACAAGTGTCAAGGCATGGCGAATAGCGGAGGACCAGGAGTACATGGTGCATTGCCTTAAACGACCCTTCAGCTGGCTGATCTCGGGGACATGCAGGGCTTTGGAGAACCAAGGATGACGGACAAACTGTATGTATTTCAGCTCTCCGAGGGTTATACAAGAGAAAAGAGCTGTCCGTTGCTGTTCCCGTTCCGAACGGACAACCGCAACAAGCTACATTTACCGAGCTGCGTGGTTTGAACCTGGAAGACTCAGCCTCGTGGAAGAGCTACGAACTTATCCAGAATGACTCCAGTCAATGGTCTCTGTATAGGCACCCTATTCTAACTTGACTTCAGGGTCATCCAACCTCACATCCAACTGTACCGAGGCAACAGGCCCCGTAAACTCCAGAACAGTGGCCGTGTGTTGGCTTCTTATACCCCGAAGGGCACTATTTACGTTCACGAAAGCAATGCCGGGTATGTGTTGGGTGGGGTAAAAGGAGGTGCGATGATGAAGCTCTTTTAGGAGTTTGATCATCTTACTCCAGGCCCGGGTACCACCACAATTATACAGGTAGTCCTGGGTATACCGTCCAACGATACATGGGCTTGACCTAAAATAGCCCCTCGCGGCATAATATATAATATCCGTGGCAAATATGTGTTGCTCGTTAAGTGGTGTCAAGTACAAGGTCACAGATGCACATTCAATACCCTATATCTTGGCCAAGCTAAGCTCAAGCGTCTGCGGTTTACCAGACAGACACTGACGGACGACGATTTAAAGGTATTAGAAAATGATGTATAATACCCATACGAATGGGCTTGTATCCAGAACTCATTACTAGCGACGCGAATGCTTTCCGCATCCAGAAGATTGGAGATGCAAGAGCCCGTCTCATGGCCGAACGAGACTGCAGGCGTTCTCTCGGCAAAAAATACCAGCGAGGGGTCAATATTGCAGATGGCATCGAAACATTTCTATCCACGACCGGCGTATGGATCGGCGTTAGTGGAATTGGGATACTGGCCAACGTAGCTGCAATTCCTGTGGTTATAGCACTAGAGGCTGCAGCAGGGGCCTGTGGATTGGCTGGTGTCTTCGGGAAGTTTGTAAGCTGAAAGCTCACAAAGAAGGCAAAAAAGCACAACAGCATCGCCACCTTAGCGGAGGCCAAGCTTCGAGCATCGCAGATCTGCTTTCAAAGGTTGTTGCCAATGGCCAGATATCCAAGGAGAAATTCAGTCATGTACTCACTGAGGAAGAGAAATTCAACCAACTCGGGTTTGATATCCGCAAGGCATCTCGCCGAGAGAGCCCACAGGACTCAAAAACGAGATGATGCTGTTGATACGCCAAGAACTCGCCAGGCAGAGACAGGGACCTGTTGTTCCGAAGGAACGGCTGAGACTACAGCCCACTGCACCCGCCGATCTGCAGTTGCTGTGCACCTCTCATTGGCTTTTAGGATTACTTTACAGCATAGCTCGGTGGGCTTCCGTCCCGAAGGAACGTACCAACCCGTCACCCTAAAAAAAAAGAAAAAAAAAAAAAGGTGTTTTTACACGCGTAGCGAATCACTGGGCGAGTTTGTAGCTAAAAAACCCTACCACACCCAGCCCTAGTATGATGAAGGCGATCTCACGACCCTTTCGCCCGGCTGATGGTGTGTAAAAGTCTTCTAGTTGCGGCTCTACGCCAAGACTGTTTGAACTGTTCCCAGTTACCTGTGCATACTCGCGAATCGCAGCATCGCCATCCTGGAATGTGTGCAAGGCATGGCCTTGACGACGTAGTTCTTCATTGATCCAATCGAGACATTCTGTTCCCTTACTGGACCATGCTGCATGGGCAGTCTGAAGCTTTTCTACGGTTTTGTCATGACGCACACGTTCCGCACCCGCGTCGTTATCCTGAAACTAGGAGAAGAGGTAGTTGCTGCCAGAGAAGGCACCTCGTTAACAAGGGCGCCCCCAACTTGTATTGCGATCGAGGCCGTCTTGTTATTTCATAATATCTGCTGGAATGGGTCCTAGTTTAATTGGCATTTCCTTAGTTGCCGTTGCCAGTCCCACGTCAAGGACTACTATCCCGACGTCATAGCCGGTGAAGTCAGGTTTAGGGGTGGCTCCCTTCATTGCCATCTTACCTAAGTGGGCATACCCTATTGCGAGGACAGAGGACACGGCGCTGTAGTAGACAGCATTGACCAGCATCTTTCCATTGCCTGAAGACATTGTATATACATATACATATACTGCTCCATATAGAATGGGTCTGAAGAACCCTTTAAATGCTTGCTAGGAGATGCCGTGCTACGGTTGACCGGATGAACAGGCGGTGTCATTAGATAGGCCGCCGACCTATTGTTGGTCCTGTTCCTTTGGGAACTTCGGAACTGAGACCATAATGCCAAGCTAGACAACCCAACCGCCCCAGCAATCCATGAAGACCAGACATGTTCGTGATGCATTGCATTCAAGACCCCTTGCTGTTGTCCATGTTGTTCCCGTTCCGAAGGAACAACGGGTCCATCAGCCGCTTGAGATGCTACTGCGTTGTTTATGACCATTCTCTGGAGATTGGCCTTCTCTTCTTGCAACCGGACCAAGGCTTTTTGTTGTTTTGCATTCCGGGCGGCAGCTCCTGCCCGTCCGGTGGCCAGTGTTTTAGGGTCTTTCTGTCGCTGTTCCTTCGGAACAACAGGAACAACCGACGACTCAGTGGTTGGCGCAGCTGTCACTCTCTCCATCTGTTTCTGTTCCGTTGGAACAACAGTAACTATTGGCAGGGTTGACTCTGTCATCGATGACATAGTCTTGATTTGTTAAAGGGCAGGTATGTCCAAATCCACGGTGTTTAGCAGTGGTTAGCGGTGCTACGTACATGCCATAGCGATGATATAGCTCGCACGTGATACTGCTTAGCGCGTGCCCAATAAATGGATCTGCCTCAAGATCAGCAACCAACTTTAGTTGGTTCTCTGGGGGTATGGGAAGAAACATGCTGACCGCCTCTGCATAGAGTTGTAGTGCAGCCACCCCCATAATTTTTCCATTGCTGCGCCGAGCCGTGCCTCATATCGGGAATAGAGTTTATCGATTTCCTCGCATGCTTGCTCTCCGCCAATGCCTGGCGAACTGCTACACGTTCCTCGCGACTTCCAATCATTCTCTCGTAGACAGTCCTCGAAGCTGTCTCTGTCCTTACAGTGGAACAGGCAAGCCCAGCGGGTCTGCTCGCAGATATCCTTTAAGACAGAGTTATACTTCTGAGTCAAAACCCAAACGCTCTGCTGCGCATGACGACCGGAGAAGGCTAGCTCAGACAGAATGTCTTTCTTTTGCATCAAAGCTTCGTAAGTAGTATGTCAGGTACATTTGAGGTGCAGGTTGCAGGACCCCGGTGTAGGACCCCGGAAGTGACGTCATGTCATGTGACCTAGTGGCGCCATGTTGTGTTGTCATGGAAACCCGCGTGAGCGGCCTTGTTGTGACGTCATCTCCATAGTGATACGTGGCACGGCGCGTGTTGTTAGTGTGATACGTGTTTCCGTCGTCCATTTTGTATACTGGAGGCCGCCATCTTGGTTTCTATGGTAGCACGTGGTTGCTATGTTACCCAATTGTTCTGCAATAAGACGGGGTATGTTCGGAGGGTATGTTCGATTGTAGAAGAGTAAATCTAATTACCACAAACAACCCGACAATCTCTCAAAATCACCAAAATCCACCCGAAATCACCGAAATTGACTTTATTTCCCCATTTTATCGGTTAGCACGTAGTGCTATAGTACCGAGAGGGTACAAGGGGTGCATTCGACTGAAGTGGAGTAATTTTTTCTGGTTCGGATTTTCCCAGAATCCTCATTTAATTACCCAAATAAACCCGTAAAGTTGTATTATTTTGACCCCATGACGTTTTTTCCCTATTAAGAGTAGCTCGTAATACCGAGGGTGGGTGTTCGTTTGAAGTGGAGTAATGTTCCCATTTTTTTAGATCCCATGACGTGTTATTTCCCTATTAAGAGTAGCACATAGTGCTATAGGACAAATTTACCCAGAAATCCTCTGCTTCTACTTGGAACTATATTTTTATAAATTCCTACGCTCTATTTTTAGTAACATTCTTAATTGACCCCCTAACTAATTGTTAGGGTCTATATTTAGCAATTTCTTTAAATGACCCCCCTAACTACATGATTTTAAATAATAAAATTAATGAGGATCAAGATGTTTTTACACTGACCAATCAGAGCGAAGTTAATCCACCAATCAGATTTCTGGATTCCCATTGTGTTTCTTTCCCATTACTTTCTATACTAATTTTCTAAATTTCCCAACTTTAACCTATAATCCTATAGGAAACAAACACAAACACCCATCGAGAATGAAAATATCGATGAAAAAACGTTGTGACATCGTGACGTTTTCAAAAACATCCGTCACGTCTAAATAAATTCCGGAGAAGAATAACGTCGCATCATTCTGTTTCGATCCTTCGAACTGAACACATCGCTAAAGAGTTTTCTATAGCATTTTTGCCTTTGCAAACAAATTATGAAGATATCTGAAGCTGCTACTGCCGTTACCAGAACTGATGTCTACGCCTGTGAAGAGTGTGGAAAGACCTTTACGGACCGTCGGAACCGGAATCGCCATGTACGCACCCAGCACGCCGCCGAAGAGAAGAAGACCCACGATTGTACCAACTGCAACAAGACCTTTACGAGGAAAGAGTATCTACTTGACCATCTGAAGAAATGTTTGGAGACATATACATGTATGGAATGCGGCCAGGAGTTTAACCAACTACTCCATTTTAATCGACACAAGAGCGTTGCCCACCGACCAGTTCCTGTACTATCTAAAAGGAAGACTGAGGAACCGAAGAGAGGACCACCTAAACAACCACGGACTACGACGACCACCCATTATGATGTTGACCCAATTGAGTTTGAAAAGAATATGATGTCTGAAGAAGAGCCAGATGAGATATTGGCCGTGTACGAAGATAACTGGAGTTCTATTAGAACTCGCCACATAATGAACAGAAGAGTCCAGGACCAATATAACTACCGGATCAACGATGTGAACCTGAAGATGATGACTGATGAATTGATGACTACCATATTTCTGCCACAACAGCTAAGATTTAAAATTAATCTGAGTTTTGGTTTTATCCTGCGACACAATGAAACGAATGAACTGAAGTATTACCATCCATCACAAAACAACGCCCGGGACTTGATGTTCCACAACTTGTATGCTGCCAAGAAGACTTTGAAGAATTCCTTGATGATGTCATGGAAGAAGATATCCTGGAATGGGCCAAATTAAAACGACCCAACACCAAATGGCTTGTTGAGAGAGTTACCAACGTCACATTTTATGTGAACAAGCTGAAAGACCACCTAATTGGAATGGCAGAAGATCGTCCTGACTACATTCTCCAGAACAAAGCAGTAAATGTTTTGGTGAAAGATAAACATCGCCAGTTTTATTATGATGACAACCTGTGTATTTTCCGCTGTTTAGCTTTATGGAGTGGTTCCACAACAGACAACCTCAACTATACAACAGATGCCATGTACAACAAGTATACAAAGAAGCCAAAGAATGAATTCCGTGGAGTAACTTTAGCCGAATTACCTGACTTGTTGAAATGTTTTGAAGTAAATATCCAAGTATATGAACTTGTCAAGAATGATGATGACCAAATTGTTGCCAAATTAGTACAGAGATCTCACAGAAAGTATGAAGATACCATGTATGTGAACGTTTACAAGAATCATTTTAGCTACATCATCGATATAGACCAATACAGCAAATCCTTTGCATGCCGCAAATGCGGCAAATTATGGAAGACCTCCCGGGCAATAAATCGTCACGAAAAAACCTGTACAGATGAAGTAAATTACCGGTATGTTGGCGGTGTATACCATCCATCCCAGTCCATATTTGATCTGTTAGAAGATGAAGGTATAGAAGTATCTGAAGAGAAGAAGTTTTTTCCATACCGTGCAACGTTTGATTTTGAAAGTTACTTTGTCAAATCCAGTCTACCTGCTGACAGTGATAAACTGATATGGGAAGCAGAACACCGACCATTGAGTGTTAGCATATGTAGTAATGTTCCAGAATACCAAGAACCGAAATGTTTTATTACAAATGGAAATTCTCAAGAACTTGTTGAAGAAATGATGACTTACCTCACAGCTATTTCATCTCACTGCCACCAACTGATGCAGACCTATCATGCTTGGACCTTGTTTAAACTCAGAGAGAAAATTGATGAAACGCTGGAAGCGGAAGGCAGAGCTACTGGAGAAGATACATCCAAGATGCACCCTTTACAAAAATTGGAGAAGAAATTTCAAGACTACCTGCAAGAGATGCCCGTCATCGGATTCAACTCTGGAAAATATGATATGAATGTAGTCAAGCGTGAACTGATGACATACCTGAAGAGACAGAATCCACTCAAGTTTTCAGTGAAGAAATCGAATAACTACATGTGCGTCTCGACAGAATCTTTCAAGTTGGTTGATACTTGCAACTACCTCGCTCCAGGATTCAGCTATGACAAGTTTTTGAAAGTATTTGGCTGCTCCGTGACGAAGGGATTTTTACCATATGAATGGATCGACAGCTTGAACAAATTGGATCAAGACCACCTACCAGACCATGAAGCCTTCTACAGTTCTCTCAAGAAAGAAAATATATCCAATGAAGAATACCAGTACTGCCAGCATGTATGGAACGACCTGGAGATGACAACTTTCCGTGATTTTCTGATCTGGTATAATAACCGAGATGTAAAACCATTCCTTGAAGCAGTTGACAAGCAGTTTACTTTCTACCAAGAACGCCACCTCGACATGTTCAAAGATGGTATCAGTGTTCCGGGCCTCACGTTGAAATACCTGTTCCAGACCATGAATGATGACACTTACTTCACATTATTTAACCAGAAGAATAAAGACCTGCATCACTTGGTGAAAGATAATATCGTTGGTGGACCTTCAATTATCTTCAACCGATACCACGAGAAAGATGTTATCCGAATCAGAGAAACAAAATATGGCAAAGAAGCAAAACCATGTGGAAGTATTATAGGCTTTGATGCGAATGCATTATATCTTTGGTGCCTAATGCAAGAGATGCTAACGGGTTGGAGTATTAGACGTCGTGAAGAAAACCAGTTTAAACCAGAACATCCAACGAAGTATGGTAAAATGGCTGAACAATGGTTAGAGTTTTTATCCATGAGAGATGACATCCACATCAGACATCAGTTTAACGGAGCTGAAAAAATGATTGGTCGAAGACAGTTGCCTGTTGATGGTTGGTGCAAAGAGACACAGACTGTATACCAATTCCATGGCTGCTTCTGGCACGGACATACCTGCATGAAAGATAAGAATGGCCTTCCTATCATCCATAATGAAGTCAGAGATAAACCGATGAAAGAACTGCTACAAGACACCCGTACCAATGCAAAGTACATCACCGATTTGGGCTATAAACTTATTGAAATCTGGGAGTGTGAGTGGAGAGAGATGAAGAAGACCGATGCCACACTCAAAGCCTTCCTGAAAGAGAACTTTTCAGACAAAATAGATGGTGCGATGACAGAGGAAGAAATACTGAACAAAGTGAAGTCCGGTGAACTGTTTGGTTTAGTCGAATGTGATATACATGTACCAGATCACCTGAAAGAGTACTTTGAAGAGATGACACCTATCTTCAAGAATACAGATATTTCCATAGATGATATTGGTGAACACATGAAGGCCTTTGCCGAGAAGAATGGAATCATGAAGAAACCCCGTAGAAGTTTGATCGGAAGCTATGGAGCGGAAAAAATGTTGTTTGCAACCCCTTTACTGCAGTGGTACCTCCAGCATGGTATTGCAGTTGATCACGTCTATCAAGTTATCCAATATAAACCAAGAAGATGTTTTGAAAAATTTGGAGATGAAGTATCTGAAGCAAGAAGACAAGGAGATGTTGACCCTGACAAGTCGATCGTTGCCGACACCATGAAGCTGTTGGGAAATTCTGGATATGGCAAAACTGTCACCAACAAAGAGAAGCATCGACGTGTGTGCTATTGCGACGACGAAGAAGTCACCAAAGCTGTAAATGACATGTCCTTCAGAGCCTCGAATCCATTAGATGAAACATTATATGAAGTTGAACTCAGCAAGAAGACCATCAAGTTGGATCTGCCACTTCACGTCGGTTTCTTTGTTTACCAGTATGCGAAACTCCGGATGCTTCAGTTCTATTATGATGTCATCGATACTTTTATCAACCGCCAAGATTTCGAATATGCTGAAATGGACACAGATTCTGCATATATATGTACCTCGTCACCATCCATAGATGAATTAGTGAAACCAGAGAAGAGAGTAGAATTTTACAAAGAGAATCACAAGTGGTTTCCATCAGAGTGTTGTGATTTCCACAGAGATGATTATGTGAAAACCAAATTAGAAGGCAAAGAATGGCTGTCACCCTCATTCTGCCAAGAAAGAAAGCGTTTTGACAGGAGAACTCCAGGCTTGTTTAAGGTAGAATGGCAAGGAACCGGCATTGTTGGACTGTGTAGTAAAACATATTATTGTTTCGGAGCCACCAATAAATTCAGTTATAAGGGAATCAGCAAACGCCACAATGATTTGACGAAAGACAGATATTTGCAAGTTTTGAAGACTCAACAAAGTGGATCTGGCATCAACCGAGGATTTGTGATGAATGACAACACTATGTATACCTACCAGCAGAGCAGAGATGGACTTTCATATTTCTACCCAAAACGAAGAGTTTTAGAAGATGGAGTTAGTACCATACCACTAGAGATTTAAAGAAGAAACAATTGAGTGAGTGTCATATTTTTCTACAACCTGAACCAAGTCTAGCTTTTGCCTACAAAAAAGTTCTATTTAGTTGACCAAAAAAATTCCTAAAAAAAACCGAAATGGTTTTTAGGTGGTCTACTCAATCATATTAGGCTCATCAAATTTTTAAAGTCCTTTATGGCATTCTCTAAAGTCCTTTATGGCAGTCCTCATAAAGTCCTATATGGCAAGTTTTTTCTCAAAGTAAAAAGTCCTATATGGCATTCTCTAAAGTCTTTTATGGCAGTCCTCATAAAGTCCTACATGGCAAGTTTTTCTCAAAATAAAAAGTCCTATATGGCATTCTCTAAAGTCCTTTATGGCATTCTCTAAAGTCCTTTATGGCAGTCCTCATAAAGTCCTACATGGCAAGTTTTTTCACAAAGTAAAAAGTCCTTTATGGCAGTCCTCATAAAGTCCTATATGGCAAGTTTTTTTCACAAAGTAAAAAGTCCTTTATGGCAGTCCTCATAAAGTCCTAATGGCAAGTTTTTTCTCTAAAGTCCTTTATGGCAGTCCTCAAAGTCCTATATGGCATTCTCTAAAGTCCTTTATGGCAGTCCTCATAAAGTCCTATATGGCATTCTCTAAAGTCCTTTATGGCAGTCCTCATAAAGTCCTATATGGCATTCTCTAAAGTCCTATATGGCAAGTTTTTTCTCAAAGTAAAAAGTCCTATATGGCATTCTCTAAAGTCCTTTATGGCAGTCCTCATAAAGTCCTACATGGCAAGTTTTTCTCAAAATAAAAAGTCCTATATGGCATTCTCTAAAGTCCTTTATGGCATTCTCTAAAGTCCTTTATGGCAGTCCTCATAAAGTCCTACATGGCAAGTTTTTTCACAAAGTAAAAAGTCCTTTATGGCAGTCCTCATAAAGTCCTATATGGAAAGTTTTTTCACAAAGTAAAAAGTCCTTTATGGCAGTCCTCATAAAGTCCTAATGGCAAGTTTTTTCTCTAAAGTCCTTTATGGCAGTCCTCAAAGTCCTATATGGCATTCTCTAAAGTCCTTTATGGCAGTCCTCATAAAGTCCTATATGGCATTCTCTAAAGTCCTTTATGGCAGTCCTCATAAAGTCCTATATGGCATTCTCTAAAGTCCTATATGGCAAGTTTTTTCTCAAAGTAAAAAGTCCTATATGGCATTCTCTAAAGTCCTTTATGGCAGTCCTCATAAAGTCCTACATGGCAAGTTTTTTCTCAAAGTAAAAAGTCCTATATGGCATTCTCTAAAGTCCTTTATGGCAGTCCTCATAAAGTCCTATATGGCAGTCTTCAAAAAAAATTCTAAACGGCAAGTCTTACAAGGCAATACATTTTTTCTAGTGTAAAGATTTTTCAATTTTTTTTTTATTTATTCTAATACAGAGAGTTTTTTCATCATTATCATCATCATCATCATGTTCCTGATATACTTTAGGCTAACCCTATTGGAAGTGAAGGATACTTCTTTACTTTCATTCAAAACTTAGTTTCATTCAAAACTTTTTAGTTCAATTCATTTTTAAAAAAATGTTGATTCATGGTATCTTTTAGGTTACACCTTTTGGAACCAGATGATACTTCTTTATTCAAAATTTAGTTTCATTCAAAACTTTTTAGTTCCATTTATTTTAAAAACATGTTGATCCATGGTATCTTTTAGGTTACACCTATTGGAACCAGATGATACTTCTTTACTTTTCAGTTTCATTCAAAACTTTTTAGTTTCATTCAAAACTTTTTAGTTCCATTTATTTTTAAAACATGTTGATTCATGGTATCTTTTAGGTTACACCTATTGGAACCAGATGCTACTTCTTTACTTTTCAGTTTCATTTCATTTTTTTAAAGTTGATTCCTGGTGTCTTTTAGGCTACCCCTATTGTATAACCAAAGGAATAAATCATCATCATCATCATTACTAAGAAATTCTCTGTTGTGAATATTTAAAAGAAATGAGAAATTTTTATGATAGAAAAACTAAATTGCTAAGTTGGACATGTTGTTTTCGTTTTCTTTTTTGATGAACAAAAAAAATTCCCTCAAAGAGGATACGAACTGTAGGGGGTGGGAATGCACTCGAGCTATTTGACTTATCTCCATTGGACAGAGGTTTGTAGCTTGACCTGTCCCAAGCCAGTATAAAATGCAGAGGGCCATATCCTACAGTTTAAGGATCAAGATTGCAGTTTGATCGCCAAACTGACCAATCAGATCGAAGTTAATCAACCAATCAAATTTCTGTATTCTCATTGTGTTTCTTTCCCATTACTTTCTATACTAATTTTCTAAATTTTCCAACTTTAACCTATAATCCTATAGGAAACAAACACAAACCCCAACCAAGAATCAAAAACTCAATCAAACTTTGTTGAACTGGGGTGATGTTTTCAATCACGTCCGTCAAAGATATATAAGATTAGGCAAAGCATGGACTTGGCATCATTCACGATCGAACCATTGACCAGAGAAGATGTTCCGAATTGGCACCAAGCAGACTTATGCTAACGTCACCCAGTACCAGGGTGAACTGAAGATTCATCTCAGAAGATACTTTGAGGGAAAAGACCAGAAACCTTATCCTACGAAGACTGGTATTGCTCTATCTTTAGAAGAATGGAATGCCTTGAAATCTCAAATAGAAGAAGTAGATGCAGCCATCAAAACCAAACAAACAACTTTAACTGAAGACACTAAACCTACTAACCATGAAGACTTCAAAAAACCAAATCAAGAACCACCTTTGAAGAAGAAGAAGAAGATCACAGTGAGAATAACCCAACCACGACCATTGATCGTTGATGAAATTGATAGTGAACTCAGGCAAGTTCGCTTGCAGCATGAACTTTGCTTGGCATATGCTCATTATGTCGAGGAGAACATTGACGCTGTAATGAAAGAAAAATGCTATGGATGTACAGTCGATCACCCAAGTCAGATTCAGCATAATGTATGCCTAATGATGTCTGAAGAAAAGAAGATTATAACATGTTTTAGTGACGCACTTGAAAGAGTTAACAAGAATGATGGTCATCTACTGTGGCACCATAATACTTCTGGCATGAATCCACCACCAGTACAGAAAGAATATGAAGATATGTTCGAGAAACCTCTCACAAATGAACAGAGACGTTGTATTATGGATTTGGTGATTGAATTTATGACCATCAAGAAACCTGTTACAATTGGATTCTAATTGAAGATGTAAATAGATGTTGTAAATAGATGATTTTTTATAAAAAAGGAAAAAAAAGAAGAAAAAAAGTATAAAATGAAGAAACAAGAAAAAAAAGGTGGTAATGACGCTTAAGTTATTTGATGTTTATCTTCTTGACAAATATCAAACAAACTTAAACTGTCCCCAGCCAGTAAGTCAGAGGGCCACCAATTTTAAATATTTTTTGGATGACGGTTCATATTGACCACCTCTCCAAAAGGTATAAAAGGGGGAGTAGTCCCCACGTTCAGTGGGGGCCACCTCCCCAAAAGGTATAAAAGGGAAGTAGTACCCACATAGAACAACAAAGATGGATCCTCGTTGAAAGCATCCATTCACTTGTTTATTGTGTGGTCCCACGGGTAGTGGTAAATCATCCTTTGTAAATCGGGTTATTCAAAACATTCAAAATATTATATCACCTGTCCCAAGTCACATCATTTGGTGTTATAGTGAATGGCAACCATTATACAATACTTTACCCCAAGTAGAATTCGTAGAGGGTCTCCCTCAAGAATTAAAATCTGATAGTTTAGTCATATTGGATGATCTGATGCTCGATGCAGATGTTCGAGTGTCTAGACTATTTACTAAAGGTAGTCATCACCATAACATTAGTGTGATCTACATTGTTCAAAATTTATTCGATAAAAATAAAGTCCATAGGACTGTAGCTCTCAATAGTTATTACATGATCTTGTTTAAAAATCCTAGGGATCGTTCTCAGATCTCACACTTGGCAGCACAGATGTATCCTGGTCATTCCAAGTTTCTGAGAGAAGTTTTCGAAGATGCCACTTCCACACCATATGGTTACCTTTTAATAGATCTCAAACAAGATACTCTTGAACACATGAGATTAAGAAGTCAATTTTTTCCTGGGGAAACCCAATATGTGTACCTCCGAAAAGTATAAAAGGGGAGCAACAAGTCTGACTCGAGTCAGAAGCATGTCTGACCGTCTCAAGCGCAACATCGCTCTTCTCAAGGTTCTTATTAAATCGAAACCCGCACTCGTCAAATCCATACTAAAACATTCAGACAAAGAATTGATAACTTGTTTGTGTGACTGTGCCTCGAATATACTGAAGGGAGCAGTACCTCTGACCAAAGCTCAGAGAACCAAACTCGTTCGTCAGAAACAACTAGTGAGGGCAGTGGCAAACAAAGGTACATCTGACAAAAAGAGGAGACAAATCTTGCAGAAAGGGGGATTCTTGGGGGCATTGCTACCTCCTGTACTATTGGGTGCTGTTAAAGGTATATTTGGATGATGGAATATGCAAAGAAGATGGCTTTGGTAGAACCAAGGTTACTGTAACGTCTACAAGAGACTCCAAGACAACCGAATGAACTGGCTGTTTCATCACTGGATAGAGAAATGAGAGATATTCTCGATGCCCCTTTTCTTTCGGCTGATGAAAAGATGACTCAATATAATCAAATTTTACAAAGATACTTGACATTTCAACAAAAGGTAATGGCTCCTCAACCAATTAAAGTCGAATTCGAGAAAGATAATAAAGACGAAGACATTCTCGATTCTGTACCTATGACAATGAAGAGAAAGGGCAAGTTGTTGTTGAATCGTATTAGAAGTGACCCAAATATATCTTGGAATGAGAAGGGTGAATTAGTCTACAAAGATCAAACAGTGGTAGGGTCGAATGTAACAGATCTTCTAAACGATTTACTTAGAAGACGAAAATCTTTCCAACCAAAGGGATGGGAAATGTTGGCCGAAGCTTTGAGAGATAGTAACATACCCCAAGAATTAATTGGTCATAAAGAACGTTGGGATTTTGTGAAACAGGCACCGATAAAGTCGGAACCAAAACAACCAAAGAAAACAGAAACGCCAAAGTGGACCGAAAAAAGGTATAAATAGAGTTGACACTTGAACAAGGCAGTCATGGAAGCAGTGTACTATGATTCTGAAGTGCCTGGTAGTTTTGGTGGTGTAGACGCTCTTCGTAGAGCGTCCAAGAAAAAAACCAAACAAGTTGTAAAATGGTTAGAGACTCAAGACACATACACTCTTCACAAACCTGTTCGTCGTACATTTCCTAGAAGAAAAGTAATAGTTAGTGGTATAGATGCACAATGGCAAGCTGACTTGGTAGATGTTTCAAACATAAGTAAATTCAACAAAAACATAAAATTTTTGTTGACATGTATAGATGTATTTAGTAAATATGCTTGGGTGATGCCATTACAAAACAAACTTGGTGATTCCATCGTGAAAGCTTTTAGTAAAATTTTCAAACAAGGTTGTAAACCCGAAAAATTACAAACTGATCAAGGCAAAGAATTTCTAAACAGAAAATTTCAGAATTCACAACACAAAATGTGGAAACAAAATGTTCCATAGTAGAAAGATTCAATAGAACTTTGAAAACCAAAATGTGGAAATATTTTACCAAGAATGATACACTAATTTTCCACTTCAAAACTTGGTGAAATCATATAATCATTCTCATCATCACAGTATAGGTATGGCCCCCATCACCGTGAACTTTGAAAATCAAGAAGAGGTTTGGCAAAGGTTGTATGGGCAACCCATAAAACACAAGACACCAAAGTACAAAGTAGGAGACAGAGTGAGAATCAATAAAGGTAAGAAAACTTTTGAGAAAGGTTATTTGCCCAATTGGACCGAAGAGTTATTCACAGTAGTAGCCATCAAGAAAGGACATCCAGTCACATACATGTTACAAGATGATAATGGAGAAATACTGAAAGGGTCATTCTACACTGAAGAGCTTCAGCGAGTTTCACATAAAACTATTTACAAAATCGAACACGTACTCAAGAAACGTGGTCGAGGTAAGAAAAGGGAATTGTTCGTAAAGTGGTTGGGATACCCAACTTCGTTCAATTCGTGGATCAAACAGAGTCAGCTCATCTATAAAAGGAAGTGAACCTCTGAAGTTTCTTCAAAATGGAAGAAGGATCGAACGGTTCTTGGCCTCTGTTTGGTAAAAGTTTTAGTAAACATTTCACAAATAATCATTTTGTATATCATCATCATTACCAGTGTCGTTAATCTCACTCTCGAAAACACAGACAGCAAGTTGTGGACTGCTCTCTTGAGTAGTAGCATAGGATATTTGTTACCAAGTCCAACCATTAAGAAAAAGTAATGTTTTATTTGACTCTACCAAGTAATAGTTCTATGAACGTGTTTCCAGAAAACACGTTGACTACGTACACCACTCAGTTATCACAACCAGTGAATCTCACGGGAGAATGGGAAGTAGGTCTGGCAGAGATTCAGTATCCAAATACTTGGTTCAATATTCGTGGAGAAGAAGCTTTCGTTACAGTGTTCTGGTCTTCGAAAAAGAATTACCGACTTACTCTCAAGGAAGGTCGTTATTCGGATCCCATTGATATACGAGCTATCAATGGTGTTAAAGAATTACTCTTGCCTCGTCACGATAAGGTAGCTTTTGAACTGGATAGAGTGACTGGTAAAGTTCGTATCACGGTACGTGATGGAGTCGTGGTAACATTGAGCCCTACTCTTCAAAATATTTTGGGATTTAATGAGCGTGTTTTTAAATCAGGAACTTACAATTCTTCCAGAGTTGCCGATGTCAACCAAGAATTTTATTCACTCAATGTATATTGTGACTTGGTTCGTGACCAAGTCGTAGGAGATACAAGAATACCACTTCTTCGTATCGTACCCGTGCGTGGGAAATATGGGGATATCATCTCTAAAACATTTGAGAATGTGTATTATGTACCAGTAGAACGAAAAAAGTTCAGTACCGTCCAGGTGTATATAAGGGGTGACACAGGAGCCATAGTACCATTCGAGTTCGGGAAAGTGACAGTGACACTTCATTTCAGAAATCGTAGATCTCTTCATTTCACATAAACATGACTTATTGTTGTAAGTCCAAATTATATGAAGAATATTACACGAAACAAGCTGGGAACGGTCTACCGGCTTTTTCTGTAGCTCAAATACAGAGAGGATATGGTTTGGGAAGTATATTGGGAGGACTGAAGAATATGGTGTTACCTTTATTGAAAACTACAGCCAGGACCGAAGGGAAACAACTCGTGAGAAAAGGAGCAGCCTTTGCCGAAGATGTCATTGAAGGGAAAAATGTAAAAAAGGCAGCAATCAAAAGAGTCAAAGAGGCTGGTGCAGGAGCTTGGAATGAAGTGGTTGGTGGTTCAAAACCACCCGGTAGGAAAAGTATAAAAAGGCCCGCACCACGCAAAACTAGCAAATCGACAAAAAGAAGGAGAACTGTTCAGACCCAAGACCATCTCGGTGCATGATGACTCTCATTAATGAAAAATCTTGTGAGTGTGTCAACAGCGAACTCGACTTGTTTTCCATACCACCAACACAGACTGGTGTGGAACATGGGCAATGGGTAGAACACAGGCCTTTGGCGACTATAGGAAACAGTGGTCCAATAGAATTCCACATTGCAGGATTAGGAGATGATTATTTGAATTTGGCAAAGACATACTTGTATGTTAAAGCAACGGTTGTAGATTCCAATGGGGCATCAATTGCACCCGATACCAAAGAGGGCCCAGTCAATTTATGGATGCATTCCTTATTTAATCAAATCGATATCAGCTTGAATGAAACACTGGTATCTCCTTCCAACAACACTTATCATTACAGAGCTTTCATAGAAACTTTGTTGAGTTATGGACCAGCTGCCAAGAAGTCACAACTGACTAATGCATTATGGTACAAAGATACGGCCGGACACATGGAAGATTTGACAGATGATAACAAGGGATGTCTTCTTCGAAAGAAATTTATAGAGAAAAGTAAAATCGTGAACATGACTGGAAGATTACATTTGGACATGTTTTTCCAAACTCGTTACTTGCTGAATGGAGTTAATGTTCATGTTAAAATGAATAGAGCCAAAGATGCTTTCGCACTGATGGCCGATACCGCTACATACAAGATCAAAATTCTAGATGTATCCATGTTTGTACGCAAAGAGAGACTCCAATCATTCGTGAGAATGGCTCAAGAGAAAGCACCAACAAAAGCAACTGCAAAATATCCTATCGACCGTGTGGAAACCAAGGTGTTTTCAGTGCCGAAAGGAAATCTGAGCATTACACAAGAAAACTTATTTTTAGGCCAACTACCTAAACGCATCGTAGTGGGATGTGTAGACAACGATGCTTTCAATGGAAACTTTTCAAAGAATCCATATAATTTCAAGAACTACAAAATCAATTACTTGGCATTGTATGTGGATGGGCAGCAGATTCCAGCCAAACCATTACAACCTAGATTCGAACAACAAGAAGTGGCCATATGTTATGCAACTCTGTTCCAAGGAACTGGACAAATGTATGAGAATGAAGGAAGCCACATCAGCCGAGAAGAGTACATAAATGGATACACCCTATTCGTATTCGACCTGACTCCAGATCTATCACATGGACAACACTTCGATCTGGTGAAGAGAGGAAACTTGAGACTAGAAGTCCATTTCGAAAACCCATTACCAACCACAATCAACGTACTGGTGTATGCAGAATTCCAGAACATCATAGAAGTGGATAAGAATAGACAAGTAATCTTCGATTACTCAACATGAACACGTTGCAGTTAGAGAATGCACTTCGGTCAGATAGTTGTTTGAAGAGAATATGTTTGAGTGTATTTTCAAGAAACAAATTACCAAGAAGATTACCAGATCACAGACCAGTGGCTTTGATAGCCAACACGGATCCAGACCACAGAAAAGGAGAACATTGGGTGGCTCTCTTTGTGAGTCACCACAACACAGAATACTTTGATTCCTATGGATTACCACCACAACACAGACCATTCGAGAATTTCCTGAAGAAGAATTCCAGATATTGGAAGTATAATACAAAACGCCTTCAAGGACCATTACCAGTGTGTGGACAATACTGTTTGTTTTACTTGAAACATCGCTGTCGCGGTGTACCGATGGAAACCATATCCAACATGTTTACCACTGATCTAATGGATAATGATGTGTTGGTTAATGACGTCATAGAGGAAACCAGCCATTAGATGTCGCTGCATTGAAGGAAAACTATAAAAACTGGTGCACTTGGTGTTCAGCTCATTTGTGTTTCGACAGCCAAAGAAGAAGGATGTCTACTAATGTGACCGTCTTCAAACTTAACAACGATTTACAGATTCAACTGTTCAAGAACGACGTTGGGTTCCAGTTTACCGCCAGAGATTGGGAACAAGTGACCAAAGCAGTGGATATTGCAAAGAAGAGAAGTCTTGAAATAGGAGAACCCAAACCAAAAAGAGAAAGAAAACCAAAGAAGAATGAAGATAAAAAGGATTGAAGAATGTTCACTGTTCCATGTTTGATCAGGATGGCACTGAATGATTATCAATCAAGAAACCAAGAAACAAGAAATCCAAGAGACTTTGTAGAGAGAATGAGCGTTTCATTCGAAACGTATTTTCGTGATGTTCCGCCACCAGTACTGGAGCAGTTATTACGTGGAGAAGAAAAAATAAGAAAGACACCAGAACAAAGTCCACCAAAACACATCAAGTATGCATTGGGGGAAAATCGTCTCAAGACATTTCAATTCATGTTACAAAGTGAAAGTGTGAAAACCCCGAATGAACTGACAAAAGCTGGATTCTTTTATTTGGGGACAGGAGACAGAACTCAATGTTTTCATTGTGGTATTATTGTTCGTTTCTGGGAAACAGAAGATGATGTTATAGAAGAACACAGAAAATATTCTCCAGACTGTTATTACATTCATAATTTACCACCTGAATTCATGGACGTTGAAAAAGAAGAAGAAATGGCCATCGAAGAAGAAGAAGAAATGGACACATCATTTCAAGAAGAAGATTCACGGAGGACAAAATGTAGAGTGTGTTTATTTGCTGAAGCCAATGTCGCTCCGCGACCATGTAACCATTTGTGTCTGTGCAAAGACTGCTGTAAACCACTCAGAAGATGTCCAATCTGCAGAAAGACTGTTTATGAATATCTGACAATCTACATACCATAAAAAGATGTATTTTTGTTGTTGAATAAAAGAAATTTAAATTTATATTTAGTGTTGTTATTTTTTAACTTTCCATCGAAGTACAAAGAAAAATCAAAATGAGGGATAGTAAATTAGACCTCGTACGACACATCTGTTGGGTAGATCCTCATATGAGTATATGGTGGAACTTAGCTTCATGGCCTTCATGTACACATATGGGTCCTACTTATAATTTTAATAATGGATTCTGGGTAATTTTGTCCTATAGCACTACGTGCTACTCTTAATAGGGAAATAAAACGTCATGGGATCCAAAAAAAGGGATTCTTAAAGAATTCGAAATAATACAACTTGACGGGTTTATTTGGGTAATTAAATGAGGATTCTGGGAAAATCCGAACCAGAAAATTACTCCACTTCAGTCGAATGCACCCCTTGTACCCTCTCGGTACTATAGCACTACGTGCTAAACCGATAAAATGGGGAAATAAAGTCAATTTCGGTGATTTCGGGTGGATTTTGGTGATTTGGAGAGATTGTCGGGTTGTTTGTGGTAATTAGATTTACTCTTCTACAATCGAACATACCCTCCGAACATACCCGTCTTATTGCAGAACAATTGGGTAACATAGCAACCACGTGCTACCATAGAAACCAAGATGGCGGCCTCCAGTATACAAAATGGACGACGGAAACACGTATCGCCCTAACAACACGCGCTGCTCATGCGCACTCACACCACGTATTACTATGAATATGACGTCACAACATGGCCGCTCACGCGGGTTACCATGACAACACAACATGGCGCCACTAGGTCACGTGACATGACGTCACTTTCGGGGTCCTGCAACCTGCACCTCAAATGTACCTGACATACTACTTTCGTAGCCGAGCAATAGTCGATAATGTACAAGGTTGGCTCCCCCTGGAACATCTGATAGAAGGCCGTAGATATGTGTGGAGTGTGAGGTGTTCACCAGGATTTGCTATGTATACATCGGGGTCATCCTAAATCCATGGATGGTCGCGGTATGTTTTGTTGTAATTGATTGTGGAACAGACCACCACAATGTGCCGAAACACGTCCCGGTAAGGGCCCTCCAGCAGGTCCAGAGCGAAAACTGTCTTGCTACAGCCTGTTTGACCGCAAATAATGGCAGCGTGGGGCTGCGTTTGGAAAAGGTCATTAATAGACTGTACCGGTGAAACGGTCATCTTCAATGTTAAGCTGCGCATCCATGAGAACGTACAGATATACGTTCAATACACCAGTCGCCTCTGCTGTCTTTGTGATCTGGATAGTGATACCTTCACTGGCGTTTTCTATTTTCTGGCCACTGCCGTGTAGTCCGCCATCATCCGAGGTCCGCAGGTCAAGCCATATTGCATACTTGTTGGTCAAGAACTCTCCCAATGTGACATGAACCAGAGATAGCTCCTGTGCGACCAGAGCCACCTCAGGATCTCTTTTGCTGCTGGGGCAAGCTCAAAAGTGCCGAGTGGCTTCGTTCCATTTCTTGTAGACACGCAATCCCTGGGAGTACAGCTGGTTGGGCACCCCTTCGATGATAACCTCAACTTTGGTGATCTTGGTGTTATAAAAGACCCCAGTCTTCCTATTGAGAGCTGCACCAGCCGCAGCAGGGTCCTCGAACAGCAGCAGGATCCCTTTCATGCTCTTTGCGGCAACGTTGAGGTTGGTGTTCCACAGAGAGTCGCTCTTGTCTGTGGTCATTTTGCGATGGCAAAGGACGCGATCGTACAGGATTGCGAGACGACCAGCATAGTGGGTGCAAGTTCAGATTCGGAGACCATTTCATATTCCAGGCTGATATTATTAATGGTGTAACTGCCAGTGGCATCGCCGGCAGCCAGGACCACTCGAGTGTAATCACTGAATGCCAGCTCGTACTCGAGCCGATCCTCAAGCGCACTCTGGTAGAAAGGCATATGAGCCTCGAGGAGTTCAAAGTCCTGCGGGAGACAGAACCGATTGCCATAGGCATCGATGATAGCCTTAACTGCAACAACAGTGTCAACCTTGTCTTCTGCGTCGACCCGCGGCTTAGTAGCATTTCTTCTCGCGGAGGTATCAATGCCCTAGTAGTGCGTATTTTTGTGCTCGGAGGCTGACTTCCAAAGGTCAAGATAGCAGTGGTACACGTCTGCATCGTCGACCAAAATCACCTCGTTCCCGCTGATCTTGATTTTCTTGACGATGGCACGGCCAAGATTCTGAACGACTGACCTGCTATCATCTGTTGAGTTAAGGGTGACTGCAAAGGCTAGGCGCACTGTACCCGGTACGATGTCATGGGGCCCGAGGTTTGGGAACCGGATATTGAGCTGTTAGTTCGGGCCAATCGTACTTGGGTTGTGCGTGATCACAACCGACTGCCAAACTCCCTTTACCCCAAAAGGCTCTCGTAGTCTGCGGTGTAGGTTAAGCTTGCGTCCATATTGATTCCCATATTGGTTTGAAGACATGGTGAATACATTGAACATGTCTCCGATCAATCTTCAATACAGTGGCTGATTTTGACCTCAACGAGTTCGCAAGATAGGACGATGATGATGCAATGGAGTTGCAAGATGAAATTAGCAAGGCGCTTAAACCAAAGGTACTTGAAACACTGCGGGACAATGACATTGATTTGGGTAAGGCAGCTGCTAGGATCGGATCGGATACGACAGAATTGCGAGACTTGGGAGAGGTGGCTAATGCTGCGTCAAATTCCACTCAAAAAGTGGTAGAAAGTCTTACCGAGGAGGACGAAACTGAACTTAAAACCTTACATGACCCTCCACTTGATACCGTTGGATTGGAGTACAGCATCAGAGAGCTCCGCGGACTCGACAGGGCAATACGGACCACCCGAGATGAGTTAAAGAACAACCTGGCCAGACTGTCCGGGCTGGATGAGCACATCGCTTTGGAAAAGAGAAAGCTCGATGAAGCTCAAGATGATCAGTTTCGTATGCGCCGGATAGCAGAACGCTTGCGCAACCTGGAAGATGGACGAGCATCCCGCCTGGAGGAGGTCACAATGAATAGAGAGGCTCTCCGATCTCAAATCAACAGAATCAGAGAGCCGATCAATCGGATCCTCAATGAGGACACGACGCTCGGAGAGCGCATTCACACCCTCTTCTGGGAACAAGGGATTACGATCGCATCTATCCTCACAGCGATTGGGATGGCAATCTCGACCCTTGCACTAGCTCTGACCGGCGGGAGTGGAAGTACCTCCACTCCTACTCCACCCTTATCTCATAAGGGTGGCCTCAAAGAGTGGGTGAAGAAGCACCTACAGGCTCTTGGGCGCATCCTGGCCAAACTAGCTGGGAAGGAGGCGGCTGCGTTATCTGGAATTATAGGCTCCATTGTTTAGTGGCTGTTTAAGCTACTCACAAAAACTGTAGGCTAGCTGGCCGAAAACCTGTGGGCCGTGGTCCTTGCTGTTGGGGGGTTTGCTTCTCGTGGTGGCTCGTCATCGAATAATAATAATCGAAGACACCAAAGCGCGAGTAAGCCAACTGTAACCCCACCCACAATAACGGCAGTTTTCTCGTCATGATGCTGGCGTGCTGCCGCAATTCCTGATGCCGTCGACTCGGCACCTCCGCTACGGGTCTGCACTGGCGCATCAATAGCCGTCGACTCCCGTCTCCCACGTAGACACGATGGGTGGGATTGGTGCAGTGTTTATGCTTGTATTTTGTCCCAGGGTCTGGGCGGTTGTAGCAATAACGATCTTGTTGTTATACCCCACGAGCCCGTGTGAAAGGCCACCTAGCTCCATATCAAAAGGCGCCATGTAGAGGCCTCTACTAAATACATAATCTGCTTTTTACTTGGCGTGAGACAACACGCCTTGATAGCGTTTAATTCCACTCTTCAGGTCCACTGGGCAGGCAATGGCATCTTCCACATTCGCCTCAAACTGCTTTTGGACGTCGAACGCTATACCCGTTCCGAGGATCGATGAACGGGTCTGAGCTTGGGATCCGATTATTGCCCAGACGTATGTCCAAATGGCCATATTGATTCTTTCGACCCTGCCCTTGTAAACCCGTTTGCCTCCTCAACTATAAACGTAGTATAATCTGCATGCTCTTGTCTGATAAAGTCTGCATGAGTATGCCCGTACCTTGAGCGTTTGGTGAATGTGACCGTATGGTCGTATCTTCAACTAGGCGGGTGTAATGCGAGAACTCCGCTGTTTGGTGTGGCTTGGTACAAAGTGCCCAAACCGTCATTATAATCGCCCTTTTCTCTCCAATTTCTCAGTCTTTCAAAAGCGCGTCTGTCATATGAGTTATTGTATCTAGACCATGCATGATCCTAGGGTAAGGCAACTTTCATTTCGACTAAAATCCGCCGTATCTGGTAGTAGAAATGGAGTAGCCAGAAACCTCTAGCGAACAAGACTGTGGTTTGGTTCAGGTGGTTAGTAGCCGAGACCCCGCACCCTGTCGTCGCACATTTTACAGAGAAGTACACCTGGTTTTGCCAGAAAGACATGGGCGAACTCCGCCATTGCTGGATGACTGCTCCAGAATTTATATCTGGGTGTTTGTACTTTGAGATGTCCAAGTGATTGGTTTCAAAACTCTTGATTTCTAAGCTATGCAGAGGGGGTTAAAGCCAGATGAATTTCGTTGATATCACTTAGTTCTTTGTACTTGTAGAATCCGCCCGTATTATATCTGGCAGAGGCATCGTACCCAAAGGCTTTTGGGTGGTAAGCCATCAAAAGGAACAACCGTGTGTTCAGTGTTAAGTCTTACACTAGCGAAAGTATTTGCTCTGAACAGATTCAACGACCGTGTAAAACTGAAAGAATAATATATCTAATAAATGAGTTTAACTGGTTGTGAATTATTTTTATGATTGTCAATCGCACTGTATGCTATTAAGAAATGGGCCACGCGATTTCGTAAAGTGTAGTCGCAAAGAAAATTGGAGCAAAAACGAGGAAATTAAGACCCAAAAAGAGGAAAAGTAGAGCAAAAAAGAAGAAAACATTCCACATGCTTATAGGCCTTGGCTGGATGTGCAGCTGAGACAGCCTGCTGCCCTCACACATCCATGGAGGATCACTTATAGCTGTGACCGCTGGTACATTATAGCAAGCACCGACTGATAGCGGATAAACTCTACCAGTATCCACTGACCCCAGTATCTGCTGGACCATGTGGCCCATCAGTTTCGGTGTCCTTGTCCTGGCAGCTGATGGGTTGAACCACACCACACCTAACAGATTTTGCATACCCACCACGGAATGGCCAATCCCACTAGCGACAGAGCAGATACATAGGGAATACGCTGTACCCCGTACGAATTATACAAAGCAATCTGTGCTTATATATAACGCTGATATTTATTTAACACTCCAGTGGTGTTAAGCGATAAATGTTTCCAGTCAGCTTGTTTACACACGGACTACGAGGTTGTTGAGAGTTACTGTTAGAGAACCTCTGGGCCGCCTAGAAGGGTGGGCCGTCCCCTCATGGCACTCTGGGTGGCCCATTCTTTATCTACGCCCGTTTGGTGTTGGAGTAGAAAGTGAATCTACGCTTTTGCCCAGGTGAGATGGCCTCTCGGCCGGCGAGGGCGGTGCTGAGGGGCTCGGCGAGGCTGATGGGCCGGCCCATCACCATTGCCGGCCACCAGATTATGCTGGGCCCCCACCCCCCCCCCCCCCCCCCCCGTGCTGCTTTTGAGGTAGGAATAGTCTATTATTATTCTTCATATAGTAGTCTAGATATCTGATTTGTCAATTAATATTTGAACAACACACATAATTACACTCTTTGGATCCACCCATCCTTGACAGCGAGTGTTAATATATCTCAAGGATCATCAAATTATTGCAATATCACACGCAAGCGCGAAAGGCAACCGAACGCAGAAAAAGCAACACCCGCCGCAATGGCAGATGTTGCTTCCCTCGTTCGGCAACCTTCGGAGTTTGCGCTGTGGGTTATTTTTTCGATCATTAAAATTGTCATTACTTCAAATGTTTTTTGATTCATGGATTCTTAGTGCCCTCGACGACGTCTTGCCCCCCCCCCCCCCCCCCCCCAGTAGACCACCTCGACTCACCAAACAAAATGCCAGCATGTCAATATGATATGTTAGTCAAGTTCACTCCCCACGGTGATACCAATCGAGACCCCATCTTAACACACAATGTGGGAGTTGAAGCAAATGTTTCATTGACATCTTTTGGTGTTCGTGATGTACTCCTGAACTGCTAAGAATATTGTCTTGTTCATTGGAGCGGATAACGAGGGATTACCCCACAACAAGTTATTTAGAGTGAAGTGTTCGGGGTCGATCTTACAAGAATGTGTCTCTGAGAACAAAACAGCATACATGCAAACATATAGTGCTCCTCATCTTCGTACCCAAACCCACAAGGACAAGCCGGATTATCTGACACAAATCTATTGTACTTGTGAGCATTGAGATCGCTGCAACGTAAACGCAACTGTGAGTGTATTATCTGACTCCCCGGATTACCATACCTGTAATACTCTGGAACAGTGATTCATCTTCTCTCAAAAAGCTCTTAAAAATATTAACATTGACACTGTTACGAAGGGAGACATCCAATCCATTCCACAGCCTCACGGAGGACGGGAGGAAAGTGTCTACCAAAGTCATAGTTCGACAAAATGGTTCAGATAGCAATTCAGAATTTCTCGTGATGGAAGCCGAAACCTGAGAAATTTGTCGTGATACCAGATTCGCTAAATATTGTGGGCCAACTCCGTTTTTCATTTTATAAAGGGTTATAAGCTTATGTCGTCGTCTCCTTTCTCACAATGTAATAAACCCAGTTTCACTATACAAACTGCCGTGACTTGTTCTCCGTGGGGCACCGCATATCGTCCTTAACGCGTCTAATTGCAGATTTTCTAACGCCGTAGGTTTTTCGACTGAACAGTTATCCCAAATCACATCTGCATAGTCAAAAGTAGCTAGTACATAGTACTTGTAGATAGTTTCTAGAATCGGGCGTGACAATCTGTAGTTCAGTCCACAGAAGCAATTAACCATAGAGCTTACTTTATTTATTATACTATTTGTGTGAGCATCCCAACTTCCATTGCACTGAAATGTCAGTTTGAGGTGCTTATGCCTTTCAACTTCTTTAATTATCTTATTATTCAAGTAAAGAGGGCGTTTGAGATCTGGTGTGCGTTTACGAGAAATTGTAAGTGTTACAGTTTTTTCTTGAATGAAATTTATTTTCCAACTTTCTGTCCATCTACTAATAAGACGGAGATCCAAATTAAGTATCTCGGCAACTAGAATAGCATTTTCTATAACTAGGGACAAGGAGATATCTTCCTCATACAATCGTATATTTGATCGTATATCATTCACGATGTCGTTTATGTGTATATTAAATAGAGGCGGGCATAGGACGTACCCTTGTGGAACACCTGCAGTTATAGGTCTACATTCTGAGTTTTGACCATTTACCACCACCGTCTGACGTCGGTTCGTAAGATAGTCCTTAAACCAGGTTAACAGAGTACCCTTGATACCCATTGCATTACTTATATCACAGAACATAAGCCTCATTTCCTTATTTTGATCGAGGGCACGTCAGATATCATGATCGATATCGATTAATTGACATATCGTACTATCGCCTGGGGTGAAACCTGACTGCAGGAGCGTCAGTACCCTGTGTTCACTTAGAAAATCAAATACACGTTTGAAAACAATACGTTCGAATACTTTACTGATGCTGTACTTTACTGATGCTGCTAGTCACAGAAACCGGTCTGTAATTTTCTTTGAAATTTAAGGAACCTTTCTTGTAAATTGCATGTTTCCATACTTGAGAGAAAACGCCCTGGGACAAGGATGTGTTGAATAACCTAGTACAATGAGGGGAAAATTCAGCACAGAACAATTTCAGTATTCTGTTATTCACCTTGTCTTGTCCACTTGCTTTCTTAATATCAAGTTTGGAAAATAGAACTTCCACCTCGATTGATTCTATTGATATTGGATTAATACATAGATCTAACTCAGTAACACGAGGAACATCTTTATTTTGTACAGTCTTACACTGACTAGCAAAATAATCATTAAATATAGTTGCAATTGAAGAGGAAGCAATCACTGATAACTTCTTCTTTCTCAAGGAGGGGAGGGAACTTCTGATTGGTGTTACCTTGCTGGACAGAAAAGCTCTTAAGTGTTTTCCATCACTGCTTTGATGAGAACTTTTTCTCGGTTACTGATGAATCTATTTTCATATCATAATCCAGTTTTACAATCCTGACACAAATTATAGTTTCATTTCCAATTTTCCTACAGTTTTCCCAATCAACAGGGCTGTTAGTCCATTTTGCCTTTTTGTGTGCCTTATTTCTAATACTCATTTGCCTTCGAACCGACGCAGTCATCCACGGGTTATCTTTAGGTTGTATGAGAACTGTCTTAGATGAAATAATTATGTTCGATACCTCTGTGACATGAGTAATTAAACACTCACAAATAATGTTTACGTCACCAGACTCAGAATATGAATACCAATCTGTGTTGGACAGGGCTGAATTCATACCCTCGATGTCCATGGCATCGTAGTTAAACATTAACCGCCTATAGGGAACATACTGCGGGAACTTACTCTTTAAGACTACACCTATAACATGGTGATCACTACAAAATGGTGGGATAACTTCACATTTATACACTTAGTCAGAGCTTGAAGTCAATATAAGATCAGTGAGGCTGCTGTGGTTGTCAGTAAGCCTTGGTGGTGAATCAACAATTTGAACAAGATCATAAGAATCCTCCAGTTACTTTATTTTGGGGTGGGCAGCCGAGTAACAATTGGCACTGAAACCACCAACTAGAATTGTTTTTATAGACATGCTATTTCACGCGGCTGCTAGAGAACCATCTATAAGATCCCAATAAGTATTGGTTGCCGATGGTGGTCGATACAGAACGCCCAGTTGCATTTTTTGACAGTGGCTTCAAGCCCTCAACCAGTCAGGTCCATCGCGTCGTTCTTGTTGCGATCTGTCTTTTGAATCTCCTTCATTGTCTCGTCTCCGGTTTGAATACTAAACTCGTTCTTTTTTGTCTTCCGATTGTTGTTATTCTCCCTTAGAGTGGTCTGCAGGTTTGGTAGAAACTTTAATCGTTTAAACATCATCTTTCACGACGGGTTCTGTCGTTTGAGTGAAACCTTATTATTATGAACTTCATTATTCGGAACTTCATTCCTCCTATTCTTCTGTCTTCTTCAATTCGTTGTGTTCTTTCATGTCTTTTATGCCCTTTTTTCTGGTGTTCTGTCAGCATGTCAGTCTATCACTTTGTTCTTCTAATTTGACTCTTCATTCTTATCTCTTATTTGGTTAACAATCGGTCCACCCCATGCAGTGTCTCCACATATTTTAGTTTCTTTCCTACACCCCTGTGCGTTGGTCTGGGTTTCTTGTCTTCACTCCACATATCGTACGATTCACTTGGGCCAATTCCTGAGAAATGAGCTTCAAACCGCCATCATGTTCTCTTTGTGTAAGCCATCTTTTAATGTGAGCACTGTGATGGACACAGACATCTTGAGTCATCGACGGTCAGGACGTAACAGAATTTATTTTAGAAGAACTCTCCTTTTATACCCTTTTCTGTAGCGGCGAATTTTTTTTCTGCTCATAATCTACAGATCTACTCACAATTCGTCATCATTACCTTACACTTCGGAAGGGCATTTTGCCAAGAAGTCGCCGAACAGTAATTTTCTTCTTTCCAAGACGTACTTCTGTCATAGACTCGCAGTCCTCTTCTTCATGAAGAAGTTTAGCAGTCTTTGGAATTTTCTTGTAAATATTTGTCATGTGCACAAGGATATTAATGTATTCACGCCGAGGACTTTTCTAACATTGCTTTCATGTGATGTGTCTGCTTCCTCAAGTGCATCTCCTTTATCCATTCCATCCACGAAATAACTACTCAGGAGCTTTTCAAATTCTTCTTGGTGATCATTGAAGGCACTTCTAACGACATGTCTGGCTCCTATTGTTCCTGTTCTTCCGATTCTACATCTTCTTGGGTTTGAAAAAGTTCCGTCTCATCGGATTCCGCATCTCCCCTTAGTGAATAGTTTATGGTGTGAAATGATGACGGAGCTTCATTGTGTCCACTGTGTTTCGAATGTCAGATCACAAATGACAAATTTGTCACGGACACATCTTTTATTTGCTGAGGATATCTGACAGCGCAGTAATGATGGGTTTGACTAACTTCCCTAAATATTCCCCTTTCTGTATTATCCCACTTCTTTTCAATGAGATAATTTATCTTTTGGTAAGGCTACCGTTCTGTCGCCGTGAACTGGTCGTAATCCACGCGCGAGCAGTGATGTCCACGCATGAATTTACCGGGTAATAAAAATCACCATGAGCAAAAAGCTTTAATTAATGAAGCACCGGGTTGTACCCGGTGCTTCATTAATTAAATTTTTGGTGACTATTCCCGTAAGTGTTTGGCATCTAATATTACATCGTACGCGGAAATATTGCCCACCCGCGGAAAGTGACCCATCCACGGTGGCTGTAGTGTAACTTCCGGATTTTGTGCTTGGTTTGGAATCAGCAAATATCTATCGGATTTTGGTAATTGGTACATAATAATCCTATATGTTCCTGGCACAATCCCACATACATTGTATCAAATCATTATTAGCTGTCTTCATCACGGTTTTCGTTTCCCGTCGGTCAGCGTGATAAAGAAATCAGACTAGTTTTCTATTTCTGTTCAATCTTTCATTGCTCTTCGGGTTTTTTTTCACCTTCTTTGGTCCTAATGGAATAATAATAATCTTCGTGTCTCTAGCGTGTAACCTTCTAGAGAATTTTCACATTAATTGCAGCAATGCACTATCATGTTGTGTTCTTTGCTGGTCAGAGGTCAAATGAGTATGCGGTGTCGTCGACATTCCTTTTAGACATTTTAGAACTGGACCTGGAATGATGAGCGACGAAAGAAAATAACATTTCCACAACTGACATCTTTTATATCGGTAGAAATCCCGAATACTCTGTCGTCATATCACGATTTTCAGTTGCATCCAGTGGAGAAGTGTTGGGGGGGTTACTGCACATCCACATAAACACGTAATCAATTTTCACAGGTTGCTTTAAAACGGCATCTGTCCCTTCTTGGTCTACATCACACAAATAATTCCAAGGCTTCTGTATTTCTCCCTGTCAAGGTGAGCAGGTCTTCGGCAAGTTTCTGTGCATAGTCTTCATGAATGAGCTCCGATCTTCTCAGGGAGTTCATGTCGCTTCGCTATAATGGCCTTCGTGTCTTTTTCTTTTGTCTCGCCGAGAAGATCTCCTCCCACGATATCTGCAGAGCCGAGAATTCCATATGTCTTCACTCAACGACGATCAGGACATCAATGCACTGAAAGCCGAGATCGCACCCTTTTTATGCCATTCTCACAGAAGTACCAGAATACATGAAACACTGGTTTCTACAACAAATATATATCTTCCAAAAGGTACCCTCCAATAGATATCCTTCATGTCACGGGTGTCCTCCAATACTCGTATGAACCCATGCGTTGTGCACGCACTGGACACATTGTGCACAAGCACACAAACTCATATCAGCACATCCAGCATGTATCCATGGTCTGCATGTAATGTGTACAGATTGTGGGACATTGTGCACTGTCACAGAAGCATATACCACAACATCCAGCCTGTGCTCATGAGTTGCATGCAATGTGTATACATTTTGGCACATTGTACTCTAGCACAACAGTATATCCCACCAAACTATAAAGCCCACGTTCATAAAATCCCTTCTATGGTCTGGCTATGTCTATAGAACCCCCTTTTCACCGTATGTGCCATTGTGATCATGTGTTGTTAGCACACGCGCACATATCAGCATGTCCAGCGTGTGCCCACGCGTTACTCAGCGCGTACCAGATCACAGACAGACCAAGGGAAACCGGAATAGGAAGTCTAAAGCAGATAGAAATCATAAAATAGGTAGTACGGGTTCAGGTATGCTGGGTTAAGCGTAGCTAGAATAATTAGATGCAGATTATTCCGAATGAATCCGAAGAAGATAAGTAGTTGTCGTGTTTGTTTGGGCAATTCGATTTACTCTTGTACAAACGAAAAACACCCTCATAGTCAGGGCCGGCGGAAGCAGCAAAGGGCAAGGGGGGCGAAATTTTCTGATGAGGGCAAGTGCACGTATATCGCCTAAAAATTGGGAGGGGACGCCTCAGATGCTGAAGGCATCTGCACCGAGTGCCGAAGACACGAGGTATTAGAAGAGGGGGGGGGGGGGTGGGGTGGAGGGGTTTTCCCCCTAGGAAATTTTTAATGGAGCTCTCAAATTGTGCATTCTGGTGGCCTTTGGCCTGAAATTCCTCTTGTATTTTTATAATAGAAAAAAATGATTTTTTTACAGCCGGAGGCCGGACCCTGGAGCAGTTGCCCTGCTTACCTACCCCCTCTCGGTGCTAGTATAAGTCTCGGATTATCTAGTGCCATAGGCTTCGAACCAGTTTTGTTGTCGACAAACTCGGCTTTTGGCCATCTAACTAATAAAACAGTCAGGCTGAGCAGGTAGGCAAAATTTGCTGATTCATAGGCCTACTATCCATTGAATGCCATGCCCATGGGCAATTAACCCTGTACCTAACACGAAAAGCAGACGACACTTGCAAAAAAAATTCTTGAATAACTAATTTTTTTCATTTTTTGTCTCAAAAACATAGGTTATGACCCCTCGTTGGAACGAGCTCGACGAGCTCGTTCCAACGAGGGGTCATAACCTATGTTTTTGAGACAAAAAATGAAAATATTTTAAAAATTAATTGGCTATTTTTGAGAATAGCGCTGGCCGGTTTTGGCCGTTACGTTGGGTAAAGGGTTAATGTATACATATACATCCATGCCGGAGAATTGGTTATTCAAAGATACAACTGAATAATAGGCTGATCAGTATGATCCTGCTTTTTTCTGATGGTTGATCAATAACAATGCTAATTTTTTATTTTCGGACACTTTCGCCCCCGCTCGCCCCCGTGGGCGAGGGCAAGGGGAGCGACCGCCCCCGTCGCCCCCCTTCTTCCACCGGCCCTGCGCATAGTCCTATAGCACAACGGGCTTCTCTTAAAAAGCGAATTCTGGGGATATCCAAACAAAATGACTTCCGTTTCGGTTATTTGGAGATGGCATACGGTGATTAAGGGAATTTCTCGGGTTTATTTCGGTAAGGTATGGCGATCTGAAGGGCTAAACTTTACAAAGCTATTTGAATGCCAAAATTAGAGTGATGCGATCATATTTTGTTTCGCCTGAACCAATTCTATTTGATTCGAAAGCATATCGATTACTCGAAACATTCTGATCTTGGAGAGATTTGGACATTAAACACTTCTTCAATGTCGACATTCTGAAGATAACAGCTCACCCTGCAGTTTTTTGATGAATAAGATTGAACGTATCCAGTCTAACTTGATAGCACAAATTTAGTCGGAAAATTCATAAAATTGACATTTGAAACGATAGTGGAGATCGGGTTACGGCTCGTTTGCACAATGTATCGTCCGTTAAGGGCACCAAGGCGCCGTCTGCAATGCTTTGACATTGCAGATAGCGCCCTGGTGTACCCAAAGGACGACAAATGGCTTTTTTCGACCACCTTTGTGATACCTGTCAATTTTCTAATAGTCTAGTGTGCCTATTGATATTGGGTTCACAGTGGAGATAGACAGCAACAGTGGGCCGCAGTATCGTAACAACTGAAATGTGGATTCGATTCGAGATTCGATTCGGTTTCGACATTTTGCTTGATTCGATTCGAGAAAAAAGTGACTTGCCTGAACCTAGTTGTATGTTTCAGTTAGGACGAAAAATACGACGTCTACGTTTTCCCAAATTCTGTGTATTTTTAATGAAAGCAAATAATACAAATATGTAATGACATCCATAGAGCACACAGCAGAAAAGGAAGGGGGTAATTGAAGCTCCATTAGATCACGAAAGTATCATTCATCACTTTCCAAAGTGTGATTTACTGGGATTTCCGGATTTGAGTATAAACGATAACTTCACAAGTGAATTATGCAATCAACAAGTGTGTCATGTATCCGTGCGCACAAACGAAGACGCTTTACAGTGGATGTAATGGGAACTTCATTGTTTTTTGGGTTTTTTTTAACCCTTTACCTAATATGAAAAGCAGACGACACTTGCAAAAAAAATTTCTTGAATAGCTATTATTTTCATTTTTTCTCAAAAACATAGGTTATGACCCCTCATTGGAATGAGCTCGACGAGCTCGTTTCAATGTGGGGTCATAACCTATATTTTAGAGACAAAAAATGAAAAATAATGAAAATTAATTGGCGATTTTTGAGAATAGCGCTGGTCGTTACGTTAGATAAAGGGTTAAACAATATATTCGTTAATAATGAAAAGTAATAAGCAGAGTAATCGCTTGATTGGACCGGTTACGTGAAATAATTCATTCGAGGCGAAGGACTATATTGTAAAACACTCGCACTCGTGTTTGTACAACGTCCCACACCTCTCGTGAATTATTTCACGCAACCAGTCCAGTCACGCGATTATTCTCTATTTACTCCCTTACGGACAAATGATGAGATCATTTTCGGTAATTAAGTCAATAAAGCTAACTGATTAAATTTGCATAACGGCGTCAAGCACACTCGACCGCTACACCAATCTCACGTTCTTTTGCAATGCAATCCCGGTGAAATGCAACCAGGTTCCATTTTAGAGCGGTTGAAACATCCACCGTACTTCATCACAGCACGTGTAATGCCACTATCTGCTGAGGGCTGGTCAACGGCGCCACTGTAACAGATCATGAGAGGACTGCGATGCCCACACTTCTCTCTCTCTCTCTCTCGATCTGTTAGAGTAGTAATAACCTATATTTATGTGGAATCGTTTCTGAGCTCAACATTACTGCCAAATGAATAAAAACATCCCTTCAGAGCGCTAAAATGTGTAATCCATGTCCGCCAGTGGTTTAAAAACACTCTATCGACGAAAACACAACTTCATCAACATACCATTCGCCATACTGCCTTCCATGTGTGTCATTTCGTCATACTTCCTTCCATGGGTGTCAATTCGCCAAATGCCTTCCCTTAGTCTTCTCATATTTCTGACTGCGATCAGGCTTTTCATTATTCCCTGAATCTTCTCATCGAAATATTTACTCCTTCCTCATTAAATGCCATCTAGTGTATCACATTCATAACCATGCAAACGTTATTATCTCGAAAACACATTTATTTTTTTATTCGTGATGATACTGGAAAAAGGTTTGCACTCTTATTTGCGGTAGTGTTAGTGGTCAGACTTCCACGGCGGGTATTGGTGTAATATTCACATTTGGCAGTTAACTTTTGCGACCTATCGCTTGGCAGCCGAACAACTAAATGGGAAGTGTTTGGAGGCGGACTAATTTGCAGAGACAGGACAGACACTGAGGTTTACTAGCAAAAAATGGAATTTTTAGATGAAAATACCTTAGAATTACAAAGCGAATTTCACTTGATGGAACTCGAGGTGTGCTTTCAAAAGAATTTTCGTGGTTCTGAAAGTCAGTCATGATCGTTTGTTTGCGTTTTAACGACACCCTCACATCGTGTGGGACAGTTTTGCGGATGGGGGAAGCTGGGGTAATCTCAACAAACACGCAACCTTTAATTCCCCGTTCTTGTCTATGAATTTCCCAGGTATCGGGACTGACTTTCAGAATCGAGAACCATGAAATTTCAGATCGCGAGATTAAAAACAATTCACAACAAACACACCTAATGCGTGATTGGTTTCTCATTGTATATGCCTAGGCAGGTATTAGAAAAGCCGTAGGTGATACGGCATCAATACAACTGAATGAAGCAATGGTCCCCCAAAGTAGAGATGCGTGGTACAGGGATTTTGAGTTCGGTGTCGGCTTCGGTATTTTCAGAGGTAAACTGCGGTATCGGTTCAGTATTCCTCATCTAACTTGACCAAGACATGCTGGTAGTAGCAAAGGAGAGTTCACACCAGAAAACTAAAGAAGTTGCTTTTGTACCATTCTAGTACAGTGCCGCAGTTGCCACTGCCAAGGAGTTGTTTAACATTGGCATTCTTTTGCAAACATTAATCATATCTGCAGTAATTTTGCGACTTGTCCCAAACACTCCTTAACTTACCCTTTAACCCTTTACCTAACCTGAAAAGCAGACGACACTTGCAAAAAAAATTCTTGAATAACTAATTTTTTTTCATTTTTTTGTCTCAAAAACATAGGTTATGACCCCTCGTTGGAACGAGCTCGACGAGCTCGTTCCAACGAGGGGTCAGAACCTATGTTTGTGAGACAAAAAATGAAAATATTTTGAAAATTAATTGGCGATTTTTGAGAATAGCGCTGGCCGGTTTTGGCCGTTACGTTGGGTAAAGGGTTAAAGGCCTATTCAAGCTTTTGCGATTTCAGATCATGTGGCCTTAACATTCCATCATTAGGAGATCCAGCTGACAATAGGCAAATCATAGCGGCAGCATTGATTTGTTATCAAGTTTTGGATACCTGTTAAGACAGCCTCGACTTGACTAAATGCCACAGCTAAGCAACTCAACATGTACAGATTGTAGTCTAGTGGGAATTCAATTCAATTTCCCAGAGCCTTGAGGGTTAATAAAACTGAATAGAAAATCAATCACTTCTTTCATGTAAATAAACACTTCAGCTGCTATCAAGCCTATTCAAGGATCTGCTTGTAAATAACGAATGCAGGAAAATTTGATAATACAGATGGCTTCTTTCTTCAATAATTTGTTGGGTTCGTTTTTTTCGGTATCCTCATAAATCGGTATCTGTTCGGGTTTTCGGCATATAGCCCATCTCTATCCCAAAGGACAACACTGACATACATGAGCAGTACTGCTTGATTTCATTCACTCATTTATTTTATGACATCACTTTGCAGATTATGCTTAGTTACTACCAACATTGGACGCGGTGTAATCAACCAACCACAGGCGTGTAGCCAATTATTTTGCCAGGGAGTGGTTAAGTGGCGATCAGCGATGGTTCGCCCCGACGAAAACATTTTTAACCCTTTACCTAATATGAAAAGCAGACGACACTTGCAAATAAAAATCTTGAACAACTAATTTTTTTCATTTTTTGTCTCAAAAACATAGGTTATGACCCTTCATTGGAACGAGCTCGACGAGCTCGTTCCAATGAGGGGTCATAACCTATGTTTTTGAGACAAAAAATGAAAAAATAATGAAAATTAATTTGCGATTTTTGACAATAGCGCTGGCCGGTTTTGGCCGTTACGTTGGGTAAAGGGTTAAAAATGAGCATCAAATGTAGCTCGGGGGTAGGATCTACGAAAGTACTGAGTGAAACTGAAGATCTTGAATGTAAGCACTTTTTCACTACTGGGCTCACAACTATAAAACTTTTACAGTTGTATTTATTACACTTTTACAGTTGTATTTATTACACTTTTACAGTTGTATTTATTACACTTTTACAGTTGTATTTATTACACACCTGTTGTATGAAATCCCAATCTAAAACAACACTAAATCATGCGAAAAATAAAAATCTCTTCCGCACATATGTACGGGACGAAAATCGTTAAAATTAACTATTTTTAAGAAGAATCGAAATTTCACTGGAATTTTTTACAAATCGTGCGCCGCAATTACAATTTGAATCGCTAACGATAGCTAAAAATCATCCCCCGAGTTTATATGTGTTCTATGTGCCAGAGGCACATAGAGTACATTGAAACTCGGGGGACGAAATAGTAACGCGGGTTCCCGTCGCAAATTTGGATGGCTATAAAATGTGTTCTTTTTGTTGATGGTTGTCAAACGAATTGCTGAGTGTCCTTCTAATAATTGTTTTTGTAGGAGTGAAGGCATGTAATAAACACAGAATGATACACGAGTGTTAATGGATTAATTGATATGGCACTTGTGCCATCGTGGAATGATAAAACTCGAGACGTCCGGGGCCTCTCATTCTATCCTTCCACGCTGGCGCTCGTGCCATATCGATTAACCCATTCACACGCGTGTGTCGTTCTGTGTATTTTCTGGAATTGGATTTTCTACTTATACCTTTAAATGGGTTGAAATGAACCGTTAGCATTTTCAAAGATAGATATGGTAATTTACCAGATGGAAAATTGCCATATATTTGAAAATGCAAATGATTCATTTTAGTCAGTTATATTAATAGGCAGAAAATACAATTCTATAAAATACAATTATAAAGTTCTACAGTATTGCTTCCTGTATGTGAAAGATTTCACACAATATAGATTGAGAATAATGATGTGTATAATTTATTTCCCAGATATATATTACACTTATATCTGAATGTAATACATATCTAATATTCTATTAATGTTACTCTGCAAGAAACTGAACAGCGATGAGGCCAGTGTTACATATAGGGACTGTTGCAACAGTACCATGTAACTAATTTCTATGAATGCCTAGGTATTTTCAATCTCTTTTAAAGCTGTGTCTAAGCCACAGAAAGTATGCTGTATGAGGAGTAAGTGAGGTTGCCCCATATTATCAAAATTTTCAAATCACAAGTGGGGGATAGTCATTCAAGTGGGACTCCAATTTTGTGGGGGATGACAGATTTATTTCGCTGATCCAAAGAAAATAAATCTTTATTGAATTTTTCACACTCAAATTGATGCACTATTTCATTTGGTCGACCAACTGAAATATTTCAGCCGACTGAATCTAAACATAGGCGATGGACTATTTACGCGCTAGACTGGTTCCAGGCCATAGAAGCGTCGAATTCCTTCCACAATTAGATTGGTGGCGTGAGAACTTTGTTAATTTTCCTTATTTGTTAGATGAGGACTTGAACAATCGCTTACATTGACGTCATCTTTGGAATACAGCGGTAATTGTCCATCGGTGGTTTAAGCATGGACAGTGTGCAAAATTCGACGAGAACGCTCGGTTCGTTCGCGTGGTGGTTACGCAAATTTAATCCATGCGAACGGAAGGGCAGATAGCCAAATATTGCATCTTGAATGTTAAAGTCTGAGTAACCTAACTGGTAGAGTGCTAAATTTTTTCTCAGCCTCAAGATTTGTTCACACGTTTTTGTCTTGTTACAATTTATTTTAATTAATTGGGGTTCAACCGTACTTTTGACAGACAGGGTCACCTCATGTCAGATGTTTTTATGGATGTCGGAAGCCGGAGTGCCCGGAGAGAACCATCGATGAGCAGCTCTGAGACTCATCAACGCACTTTGCAAGGTGATAGCTTGAATTTACGATTTTTGTGGTTTAAAAGTGTATTTAATTTTGATAATTTTCTCACTCGGGCCCAAAACGAAAAAGATTAAAAACCGTTTTGTCACTTAACCCTTTACCCAACGTAACGGCAAAAATGGGCCAGCCCAATTCTCAAAAATCGCCAGTTAATTTTTATTATTTTTTTCATTTTTTGTCTCAAAAACATAGGTTATGACTACTCGTTGGAACGAGCTCCTCGAGCTCGTTCCAATGAGGGGTCATAACCTATGTTTTTGAGACAAAAAATGAAAACTATTAGTTCAAGAATTTATTTTTTTTTTTTTGCAAGTGTCGTCTGCTTTTCATGCTAGGTAAAGGGTTAAACAGACCAGTAACAATTCATGCGCTGCTATTTAAGCATGTAATTTTGTATCCATTATCGCACGTCTGGCGAACCCATTGATGCGCTACCTGATAACTGATTCAAAGAGCAAGATAAACCAGTATTCTAAAGCAGTCATTATCTATGTAATTATGTTCCAGTTAATAGGTGATTGTTGTAAAAAAAGTACATCGCACACGTTCTGGACACACACCCTTATTATGCATCTGGGCTGTCACGAATGTCAGGATATAGCGAGATTCGAGACCTTCAAAGGAACTTAAACACAAATATTAAATTAAGATAGATCTGAGAGGCCAAGATCAAGAGAATCAATAAAAATGAGGATTAATGTTCTGGCTTTCAAAATAAAAATCGAGGAATTTCTCGAAAATTTCATTCCAGTCTGAAGGCGTGTAAGATTGTGGGGCGTAGAAACAGGGGAGGTCCCATGCTATAGATTAGAGGAGGTGCCGCATCGGTGCTAACGTATAGGCACTTTCTGATGTAGGGTGGTGGAGGCACAGAGCTCATAGTTAGAATAGGAACAGTCGCTGGCCAAGTCGGTGGCCATAAATGAGAATAAGATTTGAAACACGAAGTACGAGCTCAGGGACCTATTTGCATTTAGGTAAATGGTATTACCTGTCGTAGAAGGCAAACCATGAACATTATTCTGAGATAAATGAAGGGTAGCGTTTAACCCCATTGGTGGCGACTTCTTGAGTGAAGAGCGTCCAATTAAGTGAAAATAAGCTAGTGGTAATCGATATGGCACGAGTGCCACTGCAGAACGATAGCCAGAGAGGCTGCAGACCTCGTTTTGTGTTTATTACACGCCTTCACGTTTATAAAAACATTATTAGAAGGAAACTCAGCAATTCATTTGACAACTATCAACAAAAAGAACCCATTTTATCCCAACCCTATTTGCGAGGGGAACCCGTGTTACTATCTTGTCCCCTGAGTTCCAATGTGTTCTATGTGCCCACTGGCACATAGAACACATTGGAACTCATGGGACGATTTTTAGCTATCGCTTGTGATTCAAGCTATAATTGTGGTGCACGATTTGTAGAACATTACAGTGAAATTTCGCTTCTATTTAAAAATAGGCCGCCTACGATTTTCATTATCCGCACGGTTTAGTGTTTCTGTAGATGGTGATTACATAGAACAGGCATGTAATAAGAAAAAACAACCCAAATCATTTGGTCTGAGCGAATATGAATCCAGTTGGGTTCATATTCACTCAAACGGTTGATTTCGGTGATTTTAACAAAACTGTTTTTTCAGTATATGAAGAAACATATCCAGCCACATAGTTGAAAAACATAATTCAGTGCTGTGCACTACACTTGCCTCTGTTCCCGCATATTGATATCCCTTAGCTCTACATATATCACAACACAGCTCTGTTGTCAAATATTTCATGTTGAACTTCTCAAAACGTTTTAGTGCTCGGTTTCCTTTATCTCTAAAGCACCCCTTATATACATAATTAGTTTCTGCAATGCAAAAAAAAGAAAATTAAATTATAAAACAGAATACAACGAGGGTGGTGTATAGCGGATTGGAGTCAAGTACCTGATAATAATAATAATAATAATAATAATAATAATAATAATAATAATAATAATAATAATAATAATAATAAACAATTCTTTTTGGCACAGCGCACATACTCAAAAAAACATTTATCAGTTAAGTTAGAGCATCACAAATACACAGCTTACCATCCACACTTACCTTGTTATATTTATTTATTTATTTATTGATGTTTAAGGTCACATATTCCTGCACAATGGCTAACCATGACCGTGACAGTTTTACGGGTGGAGGAAGCCGGAGTACCCGGAGAGAACCACCGAGCAACGGCGAGCAACTGTCAGCTCCCCAACATACCAACTCCACACAAGCAGGGTAAGCATTGGTTGAAGATAGCTGCACCATCGACGTGCAGTGCGCCTTAGTACACAGCGGCACCGTGCCCCCACGTGGGCAATGGGGGTGAAGTGTCTTGCCCAAGGACACAACGCGGTTGCCGCTGGTGGGATTCGAACAGAGGACCTCTCGGCTTGCAGCTTGCACCTCTACCAATTGAGCCACAACGCCCCCACACTTACCTTGTTAACCCTTAGACTACGGTGTAGTCCCGGTGACTAAGAAAAGCATAATCCGAACGCAAAAGGAAATATAAAAATTTAATAATAATAATAATAATAATAATAATAATAATAATAATAATAATAATAATAATAATGCAGTAAGGTGATAGGAAATGGGCTTTTCTATCGATAAGATCGCGATCGCGAAAGGCTCACACCAGCGAGTCGACCTTCATAAATAAAACACTGCGAAATGAAAGTCCATAGCCAGAATGTTTGAGGGAGCTCCCTGTGGCGATCGACGATCATCGGCTTTTCGGGGCAGCCATGGCTTGCCCGCGCAGAGAAAAATTTGTAAAACGAGTATCAAATGGAGCTCTGTTTTGGCATATGGGAGAATATTAAAATATATTTAAAATATAAGCACCTCTGTCATTGTCTGTAAAAGATTAATACAACATAAATCAATAAAGTTGATAGGCATCTTTTATTTTCCAGTTATATATTATACCAATACAAGTAATTCTGTGAATATGTGATTCTGGCAGAAATTAAATAGCAATAAGCTTGGTGTAACATATAATGCATTTATTTATTTATTTGTTGGAGTTTAAGGTCACATACTTATGCACAATGGCTAATTGTGATCGTGACAGTTTTACGGGTGGAGGAATCCGGAGTACCGGGAGAGAACCACCAAGCTTCGACGAGTAACTGTCAGCTCCTCAACGTACTAACTCTGTTCAAGCTCCGCCCAAGCAGGGTCACAGCGGTTGAAGACATGTACACCATTGACGTGCAGTACGTAAGGCGTCATCATTCCCCCATGTAGGCAACCGACATAAAGAGACTTTCCTAAGGACACTACGCGGGTCGTCCCGGACGGGGATCGAACTCGGGACCTCCAGCATAGAAGTCCAACAGTCTACCATTGAGCCACTGTGCACCTATATAGTGCATTTATTGGCTTCTGTGAAATGCATTATCACTTTGATACTATTTTTATAGCCGAGATTATAAAAATGTAACAAAGTAGAGCCTATGCGTTTCACAGAAACTACATGCAAAGGAGAAAACATTTGTTTTAACACTTTAACAAACATGAAAAGCAGACGACACTTGAAAAAAAATATCTTGAGTAACTAATTTTTTTCATTTTTGTCTCAAGAACATAGGTTATGACCCCTCTTTGGAACGGGCTCGTTCCAAATGAGGGGTCGTAACCTATGTTTCTGAGACAAAACATGAAAAAAATAATGAAAATTAATTGGCGATTTTTGAGGATAGTGCTGAACGGATTTGGCCGTTACGTTGGGTAAAGGGTTAAAACAACTTTGCACAGTATCGTACTCTGGCAAAGCCACGGATTGTACTATCTATATCGTATTCTGGCAAAGCCACGGATTGTACTATCTATATTGTACTCTGGCAAAGCCACGGATTGTACTATCTATATCGTACTCTGGCAAAGCCACGGATTGTACTATCTATATCGTACTCTGGCAAAGCCACGATTGTACTATCTATATCGTACTCTGGCAAAGCCACGGATTGTACTATCTATAGCGTACTCTGGCAAACCCACGGATTGTACTATCTATATCGTACTCTGGCAAAGCCACGGATTGTACTATCTATATCGTACTCTGGCAAAGCCACGGATTGTACTATCTATCGGGGCAAGTGAGAAAACAAAATTTTAAAATCACAAATGACAGATAGTCCGTCATGTGAACATCCTCAAATTTTACCGCAACAGATATTGATTCTTTGAAAAGTTATCTCCCCTCGTAAATACTGGAGTCCAGCTGTAATCCAGTTGACATTGAACCTCTGAAAGGTGTGAATAAAATCTTGATCGCCAGGGAATAGTTGTCGGAAGCGGAGAAATCGGCTGAGAATGAACCGGCCAGCGCTATACATGAAAATCGGCATTAATTTTTTTTATATTTTCATTTTATGCTTCCAAAACATAGGTTATGACCCCTCATTGGAACGAGCACGTCGCGCTCGTTCCAGTGAGGGGACATAACCTATATTTTGGAAGCCAAAAAAAATGAATTTTTAGTTATACGAGGATTTTTTTTTAACTGATTGACCAGAAATTCATTAATACGCTTTGGGGTTATGGCATCTTTTCATTTGTACTCACGCGGAAACCGATCTGATATTGTGGACTGCGGTTTTAACCGTTTTTGCTACAATCAAATTTTTCTTGGTTTTAACATCAAAGGGGACAAAATGGGCGGGCAAAATGCCCCCACGTGGGCAATGGGGTGAAGTGTCTTGCCCAAGGACACAACGCGGTTGCCGCAGGTGGGATTCGAACCGCGGACCTCTCGGCTTGCAGCTTGCACCTCTACAAATTGAGCCACCGCGACCCCACACTTTTTTTTTACATGGTTAGATAGGATAATACCTATATTATATACCGATATACGCACATCATTACTAATATGAAGCAAAAAAAATATATATATATTAACTGCTAAAAGTTGACGAAAATGCAATTTTCTATTATTTTGCATGGAATTGTACAGAAAATAACAGTAGCATTTTAAATCAGCGTGGGAAAAAAATTGGTCGAATGAAATCGTTCGATAATATCTCCAACTGGGAGCATGTATATTGTTCTTAAAGGACTGATGCGCACAGCGAATATAACTTTCATAGGTTTTATATAATGTTGAGAAATATAAAAAATCCCCATTCAGTTACCATTAATTTTTACCAGCCAATTCTTAGCAATCGGGGAGATAATCTTTTCAAAAGTCGATGTGAATGTGAGAAAAGTTGAGCATGATCTCCATTTTTGTGAGGACGCGCCCGAAACAAGGAAAAATCGAAGAAAAAGACGTGACATCCAGTGATATCCCACTTCTTTTTCAACGGTTGATGGTCAACGGTGTTGTTAGGAGAAAACTGAACAAAGACCCACCGATAAATTTTAGTCGATTTAGTGTAGGGCACACGTTGATATATCAAACCTTGCTTGAGCTACTGTACATGTGTGAGCATGTCCCACTTTCTGTAATCCAAACTCGGCCCATTACATCTCATAATATAGTCTATCGTTTGAGCGATAGCATTTCTCAAAGATCACTATTACGCGAAAAAAACGAAATGTTTAAATAACAACTGTGATAGACAGGCAGTTAAAAAAGAATCCACGATGACGTTGACATCCGACATATTGCTTTTCAGTAACATAGGCCTTGTAGTACTGCCAGAAAAAGGTCTAATGGTATACACCGAATGCCACGCTCTCTGTCTTCCAGATCAATTCAGCTCGAAATTCAGGTCTTAAAAAGGCTACAGGTTTACATGCGATTAGTGTTCGCACGCAGACTATCACTGATGAAATGCGATGTCCTTTCACTCACAATGATGTACAGATATTCGCTCGTGCTCCAGTTATAGATATTACCAATGGTAATGCATTAAAAAATTCAGCCAAATCAAGTCTCGCTTGAGTGAATATCTAGCGTTTATTGAAAGAAAATCAACGTTTATAGTATTAAAACCTGACAAGTAACTGAGAATTATACTGATGTCTTTGTTTGTAATTAATGTCCCTAAATCTAACAGAGAAACTCACTGCATAACCAAGTTGAATAGAAAATTAACATATAAGTTTCCACTATTAATCTCAACTATTAGCAGACTGAGTCGCTTTAAAAGGAATAAGCCGTCATTGTTAATTAAGGCTTCTCAGTTTCCATGATTCTAAGTTTGTTTGGTTTTTTGTTGTGCAGATAACTGAAGAGTGTAAATATTTCCCCCATGACTGAAGCTACACGAAAATTGACTCTCAGAGTTGAGATGAGACCTGTACTGTCAGTAACAATGACAATGATTCTTTGGGCGATATTTTAGGCCAATCAGAAATTTAAGGTTTAAGAAAAATTAAAATTGGTCGCATGAATCTGAATGGGTGGGCACCAGAAAGCAGAGTTCTCAAAGAGGCGCTTATTAAATCGGTGGGGTGGCAGGTACTATGTGTTAGTGAGAGCCACCTTACAGGTGTTGATCTACTTACTATAGATGGTAATACTTGGGTGGGGTTGAATAGGAAGCTGAAAAATAAATCAGCACCGCGGAGTTCAGGTGATGTCGGGCTACTAATTTGTAATAAAATTTTTGGGGGAGTTTTATTTTTCTGTTTTGGGTGGTTGCAGTGATGGGATATTATGCGTAAAATTTAAAACAAAGGATGACAATTTCCAGTTTGTACTGTCCTCGTGCTACCTACCCCCAGAGGAATCTCCCTGGGGTGGAGATGCTAATACTTATTCCTCTCAATTGCTAGCTAATATTTACATTTATTTCCAAATGAAACAAAATACTGCACTTTGATTGGCTGAGGGAAACGGTGTAACTTGCGACCCACAGTAGTCTTTTTACACCGTTGTTAAAAACGGTGTAAAAACAAGAATACACAATAGCAGGCTATGTGGCTAAAAAAATACCCCCAAAATACCCATTTTTAATTATTAACTCATGCCTACTGCTTTTTATGTTAGAACAAAAATAACAATACAGGAATTTAATATTTATGTGTAATAAAATATTACAGATATGGATGTCATTGGAACTGGATCATTGAGCCAGTTCCAATGACATCCATATTTGTCTGGTTTTATTAAGAAACCTAGAAAGTACACATTTAGGTTAAAGTATTAAGTACACCACAATTCTTGGAAATAAATCCGTTATCCTTGCGTTTTCCACGGTGTATAGGAGTTTACACCGGTTTGGGAACTCATACACCCTGAGGCTTCGCCTCAGGGTGTATGGGTTCCCAAACCAGTGTAAATTCCCACACACCCTGGAAAACACAAGGATACATATGGCACCATAGAGCAAGAACAAAGGTTTACATTATCATGTTCCAAGACATGGTATATTGGTATACTAAAGCGAAAAGCCATACTTCACTTAAACGTTGTTCCACAAACAAGGAGTCCGGTTTAACTGGTAAAGTGCCCGACCAACTGCAGTGCCAGAGTTTGTTCACGTGGATCTGTCTTGTTGCAATTTATTGGAGAATCCCTGTGAACACTCGACAATGGATTGCAACAAGACGACTCCATGTGGACAAAATGTTTTCTTGTTTCAACTAAGTCTGAAACATAGCCACAGAACATGAAGACCTCTAGTTGTGGTACCAATACCTTCCAGTGAGGCCAAAGTATAGGCTTCTAGCACCCAATCAATAAACAAAACGACATAACTTGTACTTCTGATGTATTATTATATTATTGTCAACTATTACTATGTTATTTGTTATACTGTACACTTGACCGTAATGGTGTAAAAGGACAAAAAAACTGAATTGAATTGAATTGAACTAATAGTATTGTGGAGACAACCCTGTTATTTTATATGGTGATCTTAGTACACGAATTGGTTATCTGTCTGATTGTAATGAGGAGTTTGATAAACTGCCCCCACGACGATCAGTTGATAGCACTGTCAGTCTACATGGGCGTTCATTTTTGGAATTTCTAAATGATGCAAAAACATGTTGCCTTAATGGGAGGGGTGATCCCACGAAGGACAATTTTACATCAATCAGTGCAAGGAGTAAATCTTTCGTGGATTACATCTGTGTTTCGCACGAGGCATCCTGCAAGACAAGTGTGATAACTTTCAGGCGATTACTCAAGCCTCTCTTATTAACAGTTATCGCCTGCACAGCTTATTGGGTGAACGAAGTAAATCACTAGACCTTAGTTTTATATTATACTAGCGGGTGAATACCCGGCGTTGCACAGGAGAAGATGGTTATATCAGATCGGTTGAGAAACGGAGGAATATATCAAGGCCACCAGTTTGAAGATCAAGGTCACACCGCACGGACACCCCGATAAAGTCAAAATGATCGATGGGTCGATATACCCGCTCATATGAAATAAGTAACAACAAATAAGTATTAATAAGTAAGTAATAACAAATAAGTAATACCAAGTAAGTAATAACAAATAAGTAACAACAAATAACAAATAACAAATAGTAATGACAAATAACAAATAACAAATAAGTAATAACAATTAAGTAAAAACAATTAAGTAATAACAAATAACTATAAGTATAACAAATAACAAATAAGTAATAACAAATAAGAAATAACAAATAACAAGTTAGTAATAACAAATAAGTAATAACAAATAACAAATAAGTAATAACAAATAACAAATAAGTAATAACAAATAAATAAGTAATCACAAATAAGTAATAACAAGTAGAAAAATACAAATAACAAATAAGTAATAACAAATAAGAAATAACAAATAACAAATAACAAATAAGTAATAACAAATAACAAATAAGTAATAACAAATAACAAATAAGTAATAACAAGTAACAAATAACAAACAACAAATAAGTAATAACGAATAAGTAATAACGAATAAGTAATAATAATAAGTAACAAATAATATTACTTATTTGTTATTTGTTATTACTTATTTGTTATTATTTATTTGTTATTACTTACTTGTTATTTGTTATTGCTTATTTGTTATTACTTTCTTGTTATTTGTTATTACTTATTTGTTATTACTTATTTGTTATTACTTACTTGTTATTTGTTATTACTTACTTGTTATTACTTACTTGTTATTTGTTATTACTTATTTGTTATTACTTATTTGTTATTACTTACTTGTTATTACTTACTTGTTATTTGTTATTACTTATTTGTTATTACTTACTTGTTATTTGTTATTACTTATTTGTTATTACTTACTTGTTATTTGTTATTACTTATTTGTTATTACTTACTTGTTATTTGTTATTACCTATTTGTTATTACTTATTTGTTATTACTTACTTGTTATTTGTTATTTGTTATTACTTATTTGTTATTACTTATTTGTTATTACTTACTTGTTATTTGTTATTACTTATTTGTTATTACTTACTTGTTATTTGTTATTACTTATTTGTTATTACTTACTTGTTATTTGTTATTACTTATTTGTTATTACTTACTTGTTATTTGTTATTACCTATTTGTTATTACTTATTTGTTATTACTTACTTGTTATTTGTTATTTGTTATTACTTATTTGTTATTACTTATTTGTTATTACTTACTTGTTATTTGTTATTACTTATTTGTTATTACTTACTTGTTATTTGTTATTACTTATTTGTTATTACTTACTTGTTATTTGTTATTACCTATTTGTTATTACTTATTTGTTATTACTTACTTGTTATTTGTTATTTGTTATTACTTATTTGTTATATTACTTATTTGTTATTACTTAACTTCTTATTACTAATTTGTTATTTGTTATTACTTTTTTGTTTTTACTTACTTGTTATTTGTTATTACTCATTTGTTATTACTTATTTGTTATTTCTTATTTGCTATTGCTTATTTGTTATTTCTTATTTGTTATTACTTACTTGTTACTTGTTATTTGTAATAACAAGTAAGTAATAACTTGTAACTAAAAATGTCCCTCCAGGGCTTCCGTAGATGATCGACATTTAGGCCCTCAGTGATACAAACCCGAAATCATTTTGGCAAAGGATAAAACATCTTGGTCCCCCCCTATCAACTAAAATCCCAAATGAAGTGTATAGCTAAGACGGCTCAATTAGCTGCGATAAGTTGGAAATTCTTAGGGTCTGGAAAGAGGCATTTAAGGATCTATACAATCCACGGTCGGGAGAACGGTCGGGAGAGTGAAGAGGGTATGCAGAATATGTTGAATACAGTTAGTGATTGCTGCCGAAAATGGCGAATGTCTGTTAATGATTCCAAAACCAAAATTCTACTCTTCAGAAACAAACGAAAATTGAAAACACAGTACGAATTTAAAATGGAAAGTTAATATAAATATTTAGGTGTGATATTGCACGAATATAAATAGCCCTGGGCTCAGTTATCTTTAAAATTCATCCCTATAAAGACGTAGGTTTTCTCACATTTAAAAAATTATACTCTAGCTGTGTTTGCCCAGTTTTAGACTACGCGTCGGGTGTTTGGGGGTATAAGGCTTACTCTTCTATTGATGCAATTCACAACAGAGCATTACGTTATGTTCTCGGCGTCCACCGATTTATTCCATTATTAGCGTTAAATGGGGGACATGGGTTTAACATCCTGCCGAGAGCGACACTGGCTTAGTATGTTTCGACTTTGGAATAACCTCGTTCAGATGGAAAATCACAGGGTAGTACGCAGAATTTTTCAGTGGGATTACGAAAACTCTTGTGATGGACGAAGTGGGTGGTGCTCGGAGATAAAGGCATTATTTCAAGAAATCAACAGAACAGATATTTTCAATAATCAGTTGGTTTGCGATCTTTCTGAAATTTAATCTTTGATGAAAATTTATTTTTCTGGAAAATTGGTAAATGGGTTAGAATACGTACCCAAACTCAGGACCTACAGGACATTTAAGACGATCTATGAAACGGAAAGCTATATTACACTAAATTTAAATCGTAAACAACTATCAGCTCTAGCACAGTTTCGATCTGGTATTTTTTTCCCTCTTCGAATCGAAACCGGTAGGTTTAAAAATGAAAAACTTTACGAAGGCTTTGTGTTCCCAACACTCTGTAGAGAACGAAGTGCATTTCCTCTTAGAATGTGATTTTTATAAGGAACTTAGAGAAAAATTATTTAGAAGTATGTCAGACGAACATAGAAATGAATTATTGGATATGGAAAACGTTAACTTGTCCACAAGACTGCATTATTACCCCTCGACAATGCGACAATTATCTTGTTTGCGCATTTGATAAGAGAACCGCCCACTTCTACTAACATCCACAATGATGATTGGCAGTGCTAGAAATTAAATACCCACATTTCCCAGATGAAACTTGAAGTCATTGTCACTGCTTTTTGATATTCTGAAGGGAATGCGCATCAGTGGGGTGCACTCCACTTCCCATGAAAATATGGAAAGCTCTTGCAATCTTTCATCACATGGACAATCTCGAGCAAACCCGAGAATCCATGTGATGAGAGTTCGCAGGCGTTTCAGGTTTTGCATTGTATGGCAAAACACCATTATGTTCTTATCTCGGTGGATCGTTCCCCTCACCTGCATTTGGGTGGGGGTGGGGGTGTTAGGGGGGGTGTACGAATCGAGTAAAATGAGTGTTAGTGTATGTGTTTGAATGCATGTGTGTGTGCTTGAGTAAGGGTGCCCATGTGTGCGTACTCGCGCATGTGTGCGTGTTTGTGAGGGCGCGTGGGTATGAGTGTTTGTGTGTGCTATGTGTGGCGCGTCATTGTGTTAGATGTGTGACTGGGGTTACCTGCATGTATGTGTCTGCGAATAAAAGAGTGTGGATCCTTGCGTGTTTGTATGGGGGTAGGGGTGGAAGTGGCCCAAGCATGGAATCAATAATCTTGCAGTTGTGACATATAAGCCAAACGGGCCGGGTGCTTATTTAATCATGAATTGTATTCTGTATTTTTGTGATCGATGGTAAATGTCACTGTAAAAAAGAATTACTTACTTACACACTCATTAAGGTTTTACACAAAAGAGATTACCATTCAACATACTCACCTTTGAGTTCAAAGCGTGCAGACCTGATTGCTCACAATGACAGCTCAGTTTAAAATCCCAATTAAATTACAGAAGGCTCTGTCAGCTTTGGACGTCTCCTGTCCGATCAGCTGGAATCTCCAGGCCAGAAAAAAAGATAGGAGCGTTTATCTAACGCTGGAATTTGATGCAGAGGGTGATACTATCACCACACTTCCTTCGTGCAGAAGTAGCACCTTTAGTGGGAGGAACCACCCGAAGGAGTCTGGCCCTGGACTTGAGAAGAGGAAGAAAAAGAAGAAAAAGAGTCCAGCGACCAAGCGCAGGGACGCCCGGCGCCTGATGGCTTGGCTTGAGAGGAGAAGAGTAGGGACGGAAAAACAGAAGACGGTGAGGCAGACATCCATCAAATTACCACCACCTTCAACCACAACCACTTCACCGGAGAGGCTGGAAGGTGAGGAAAAGGAGGAGGCGGAAGATGAGATGGAGGTCACTCAAACCAAACCTGAATCTCCTACCTTCTTGGACTAATCAAGCCAACGCTTCGAAGAAGAAGAAGAGGAGACCCTCGAGCAGCAGCTGCAGGCATGGTGGACACTGGAGGAAGAGGAACAGTGGAAGAAAGAAAGCGAGGAGTTCTGGCGGGAACACAATGAATACAAGAGGAAAATAGAAGAAATGATCAAAAGTATTCAAGGAAATCTTACGGCAAAGGGAACTAAATCGAACTCACCATCGGGATCCACACCAAAGAGAAAAAAGGACACCGTAACTGAGGTCGAAAAGGGTTGAACAACCCACACCGTCTCTGTGTGCCTTCGGCATACAAAAACCATTTCGTTCAGCTACACACTTCAGTAATGTGGAATAAAATATTTTTATTACACTTCTGTTCTATGTAATCCCCAGCTACAGCAATACTAAACCGTGCGGAAAATAAAAAATCTGTTCCGCACATATGCGTGGAACGGAAATCGTTGACGGACTATTTTTAAATAGAAGCGAAATTTCACTGGAATTTTCTACAAATTGTGCCACGCAATTACAATTCGAATCGCTAGTGATAGCTGAAAATCATCCCCTGAGTTCCAATGTGTTCTATATGCCAGTAGGCACATAGAACACATTGGAACAAAGTGAATGAAAAAGTGACACGGATTCCCTTCACAGATTTATTTGGCGATAAAATGTGTTCCTTTTGTTGATATTTGTCAAATGAATTGCTGAGTGTCCGTGTAATAATTGTTTTTACAGACGCGAAGGCGTGTAATAAACACAAAACGACACGCGTGTGAATGGGTTAATCGATAAGGCACTTGTGCCATCGCGGAAGGATACAACTCGAAGCCCCTGCTCTCTCGTTCTATCCTTCCGCGCTGGCACTCGAGCCATATCGATTAACCCATCTACACGCGTGTGTCGTTCTGTGTATATACTGTTTATTTGTCTATACTTCAGGTAAGTGAAAAGTTTATTGATTATTTTATATTTTAATATCCCTGAGTTCTTGATACTCTGGAAGTCGTAAGTGTTCAGCTTCATAGAAATAGTATTTTAGCTTTGTTATGTACGTGTTAGGGAATAACAGTGAGGGAAATTATCATCTCCGATTCTGCTCTATTTCGAGTTATTTAACGTTCGCTGGAATGCATTCTGAGCATTCCATCAAATGTTGAATGATGTGCAGTTTGGGATAGGGCAGGTATCCCATTATATCACATTATTTTGTGTGGCTTGATGGAGTGAAATATTTAGATATTAGGTAATTCGGTAGTGCGGAGTCAAGACAGTGTAGCCGACACTTGATATGTTAGGTTCTAAATTAGGAACGCTTTGTATGCCATGTTATTTTACGAATTGTTTAATCAGTTAAGTTGATTCGGCTGTTAACGACTGACAAGTATTGTTCACAAAAAACTGCCAAACTATTATTTTCTCAACTGGGGCGCGGTGGCTCAGTAGGTAGAGGTGCAGGCTGCAAGCCTTCGAATCCCACCTGCGGCAACCGCGTTGCCGCAGACACTTCACCTCCATTGCCCACGTGGGGGAACGGTGACGTTGTGTACTAAAGCGTACTGCACGTCGATGGTGCAACTGTCTTCAACCAATGATAACCCTGCTTGTGTAGATTTAGTATGTTGGGGAGCCTGACAGTTGCTCGCCCCTGCTCGATGGTTCTCTCCAGGTACTCCGGATTCCTCCACCCGTAAAACTGTCCGACACGAGGTGACCCTGGCTGTCGAAAGTGTCGTTAAACCCCAATAAATTTCTCAACTTTTGCCTCGAAAACCTAGCTTGAGGTTGCTGCTTTGAATGAGTTCCTCGAGGTACTATAAGCTATTTTTCCAAGCAAGAAATGAAAATGTTTACTTATTCGGGATTTATTTTTGCAAATGTCATCTTCAATTTGTATTAGGTAAACACTGAATGAACAAGATAGTCCAATTCTACTTCAAAAACTAACGCGCACACAATGTTACAACGACGTTGACTTTTGATGTCACGTGTTTATTAGACGAGTTGCTGACGATATTTCCATAATAGGCTATTATTGGTGATTATGTGACAGAGAAAAAATAAAGACCTGTGTAAAAAGTAATAAGAACATTTAGATTGTTTTCTTATTTAGCTCCTGATGTTCTCAAGGTTTTAATTTCTTGTATGAATCTGGTACATTTCAGTGATGTCACCCCTAAATACTGCATCGTAAAATTCAGTTCATATTGACTACCTTGGTCTAACAATGCGATTTTGGGTTGGCTCATAAAATTGCCTCCCTCGCAACGAGCTCAAATATTGACTGGTGGTCCGCGAGAAATTCTCTTTCAAGAATTTCAAACTTATTGGACAGGGTTAGACTAAGAGGTTATCATCTTCAGTCGAAAAAACTTCAAAGAGTACTCTTAACCCTTTACCCAACGTAACGGCCAAAACCGGCCAGCGCTATTCGCAAAAATCGCCAATTAATTATGTTTTCATTTTCGTCTCAAAAACATAGGTTATGATCCCTCTTTGGAACGAGCTCGTAGAGCTCATTCCAAAGAGGGGTCATAACCTATGTTTTTGAGGCAAAAAATGAAAAAGATGAGTTTTACAAGAATTTTGTTTGCAAGTGTCGTCTGCTTTTCATGTTAGATAAAGGGTTAACTTTGTTCATACAGTACAGTGCAGTGATGCTTTCCCGTGAGAACGCGGGAAGCGCGGGAGTTCGCCATTCCCTTAATTTACTCTGAGGAGGCACGCGTTCCCCCACAATTTCAAGACACAAAATGGCTTGACCTTCTCGAATACTCAAGATAGCGAGAACTCAATCATCTTGCTAGCCGCACTTAACCCATTTAGCTGTGTGTAGCTCACAACCTCGCACAGACAACAATGGCCACTTCTTTTGAACACTTGAAGGAACTAAATTTTCACAAAGCGGATCACACGGACCTCCATCTATACTGCGACAGAGGAGACACTCTCTCCCAACCACGCGTCCCGCGTTGGCGTCGCTACGCCATGAGCGTCCGTTCCGAACTGCGCTCAACGCGCAGTGATGACCGATACGGGGATCTCCCAACTTCAAAATTTCGGAAAGAATCACTGGATCAGGGCAAGCCTGAATATAAGCAATCTGTCATTTGCAGAATGAGGCCCCCAGAGGATGAATTTATCCTCTGGGTACCTCTTTCTTTTTAGGTTTGAGACCTTGATCCGGATTGAGGTTCAGAGAGGGTACATTAGTGACGCTACCCTGCTGCACTAGGTACCTCATTTTGCAGATGTCAGTCTGCTTATTTCCTGGCTTGGTTTAGGGTTTCCTGGAATGTAAAAGGTAATAGGCGATGGATGCAGAGTCGACGTTCAGCAGACGACAGATGTTATTTTGAACTTCCTCAAACGATTATCCTCCATAAATGAACGATTAAAATGGTTGCAGAAGAACAGAATAGTCTGACTTGTATATTTTCATAGAGATATATTTACACGTTGGCCAATAATCTTGCAAAGTGAATGAACGCTAGGGTGCAGTTAAACTAAGTGCGCAAAACACGATGTGAGCAGAAAAACTGAATCCAATGTTAAAGTTAAAAACAGTTCACGAACAGTCCTGTCGGCTACTATTCTAAACCCGAAAAAATAGCGACATGATTAGAAACAGGTCACAATTTAATTTGCAAGGAAGATTAAAATAATAATAATAATAATAATAATAATAATAATAATAATAATAATAATAATAATAATAATAATAATAAAAACTGGGCCTTCCGCTATTCGACGCGGTCGTCTAACGTGTAGGCCAACATCAATCCCCCTTGGTACTCCCTCCCGCAGTCTCCCTTCTAATCGCCCAGCATTCAGATAAAACTGTTTCATAATTTCCCCGACAGGGGGCGCGGTGGCGTTGCGGTAACCGGTTCTCGTCAGATCACCGAAGTTACGCAACGTCGAGCCCGGTTAGTCCTCGGATGGGTGGCCGTCTGAGCGATCGATTCGGACTCCCGCGTTGTGTCCTTGGGCAGGGCACTTAACCTCGATTGTCCACATAGGGGCACGATGACATCGTGTACTAAGGCATACTGCACGTCGATGGTACGCATGTCTTCAACCATTCTAACCCTACCTGTGCTGCAGTGTGGAGTTACGATGTTGGGGATCTGGCAGCTGCTCGTCGTTGCTCGGTGGTTCTCTCCGGGCACTCCGGCGTCCTCGACCCGTAAAGCTGTCACGGTCATGATTAGCCATTGTGCATAAGTATGTGACCTTAAACACCAATAAATAAATAAATAAATAAATAAATAAATAAATAAATAAATAATTTCTCCAACAAGCGCTTTCTCAATTGCCCAAACAATATTGACCCTTTCCCTCATGTCATCCCTCACCAACTTATCTCATGTTTTCACCCCATTCTTCCATTAGTTTCTGAGGGATTTTTATTCTACTAGAGAATTATTTGAGACATTCTAAAATGAAATGTTGCAAGTTCCCCGTTACTCTAGAACTGCACACTTGACACCTTCTTTTACACCCCACCTCAACTCCAATTACTTTAATCTCATTTTGAGGGAGCACGTTGGTTCAGTAGGTAGAGGCGCAGGCTGCAAGCCGAGAGGTCCTCGGTTCGAAACCCACCTGCAGCAACCACGTTGTGTCCTTGGGCAAGACACTTCATCTCCATTGCCCACGTGGCGGCACGATGATGCCGTGTACTAAGGCGAACTACACGTCGATGGTACGCATATCTTCAACCAGTCTAACCCTGCCTGTGCTGCAGTGCGGAGTTACGACGTTGGGAAGCTGGCAGCTGCTCATCGTTGCTTGGTGGTTCTCTCCGGGTACTCCGGCTTCCTCCACCCGTAAAACTGTCACGGTCATGATTAGCCATTGTGCATAAATATGTGACCTTAAACATCAATAAATAAATAAATAATCTCATTTTGAACAACAATGACCACTCCCACCCCCCCCCCCCCGAAAAAAGATCCATCTAGGTACTTCTCAAAAGCTCGTACATCATTTTGCATAGCCCGTCCAAAGCTTTTGGCCCTAATTTCAGCTCGGCAGTTTATATTGCAACCTTCGAGCACCCTTCCCCGCATGAAGCTGCACCCCTATTTCACTCCCAGTTATAGATCTTCATTCTCAGTGGAATAATTCTCGGCCAGTTTCCCAACCAGCCTTTTCCATGCTATCTGGATTTTGGAGTCTCATACATAGTTAAGCGCCACTTTGCACAATCTGCTGTTTGGAAAGTTCAGCAGATAAGTTAGGTGCATGCAGCTGGTGTATGGATTAACCCTTCAACTAGCGTAACGACAAAAACCGGCCAACGCTATTCTCAAAACTCGCCTATTAACTTTCATTATTTTTTGTCTCTAAAACATAGGTTATGACCCCTCATTGGAACGAGCTCGTCGAGCTCGTTCCAATGAGGGGTCATAACCTCTGTTTTTGAGAAAAAAAATGAAAATAATAGTTATTCAAGAATTTTTTTGCAAGTGTCGTCTGCATTTCATGTTAGGTAAAGGGTTAATATTCTCTATATCTGTTCTATTGTTAACAAGCATCCATCCAAGGTTCCCTCTGACCGCTTCCAGTGCGACTGCATTACTTGACCCAGTTATCCACCGGCCCGCCTCATTTTGCAGAAGCTCCAAGTTCTTCACTGCTGTTTGGGTAAGATGGATTACATCTGTTCCATAGGTTTTACGTGGTAGCCACACACTGTCCTAAATAGTTTTCCCAGAGAATACCTTGTTAAAGCTGCATCCTTCTAGAAGATTTAACTGGCTGAGTATTCGTTTTCTCTTTGTATCAAGTTTATTGCTGTGGTGTCTCTATATGCCTCTGCCTGTAACACCCCTAAGTATTCAAATTCTTCCATTTCCCCACTTTTAGATGCGTTTCCACTTCACCGATAGAAACCTTACCCACCTTCCACCTGCGAGATTCGTCTAACCTCCACCCACAAGTATTACCTTACTCTAGTTTCCATTCAGTTCTAGTCGCCACTATACTTTCCTATGATAATAATTTTGTTAACAGTTCGTCCCCTGAGTTCCAATGTGTTCTATGTGCCTACTGGCACATAGAACACATTGGAACTCAGGGGACGAGTTTCTGCAGTCCCTCTTCACTCTCCATGAATAAAACGATATCATCAGCAAAGAATAGCCCTGTGACTTTAGTCTCTCCAACTTTAACCCCATCTGCGCTCTCTTCTTCTCCCAAATCTTTGATATACAGGATGCACCCTTCCTTGAGGCCTATTTCTATAGGCCATAGAGACCCTTTGGGAATGATGTTTTCCAGGTTGCCTTCGCAGTGTACGTAATCTATCATCTAGTGTTTTCGTGTAACACTTACTCTCAGCTGAACAACAAGCCCTAAACACAGCTAACTGTGTCGTGTAATAACAGTTTATACTGAGATAGGAAGCTTTTTTAATACCCTCGAGAATTTATATTAAAACACATAATCCAACTTTATGGAATCGGCTAGGAATACCACTTGCGGAATTCCTTATATGGCATATCTATAGATGTTATACGAGGGGATTTGAATGCTGTATAAATGGAACATAATGAGGAAAATGAAGCAATCTGATTGAACCTTGACCGAAGAAGTCTCAGTCGAGACAGAGATAGGTTTAGCTAGGAAGTAGTGTAACAAGTCATTAGTAATGGTATACGAGTGATGGAAGACTATAGTATTGGGTGACTGTTGTATAGTATCCATAACTATCTTCAGATAGATATCCTGAGATAAGTATCCTATAAAGGGTATAAAGGGTATCCTCCAGTAGTAAAATACCATAGGTATCCTTAAATACCGAGTTGAGGCTAAAGGGATGGTAAATTAGACCTCTTTGAGGGATTTTCCCATTGTCCTCAATGACAAAAAGTGGATGCTCTAAAAAGTATCATCAAAAGGTATCCTCAAATGATATATTGCCATGTCATAAGTATCCTCAAATACCAAGATGTGTCGTAGAGCAGTATGTGGAGTCACTCGATCGAGCAGGTGCTCTCTAGCTCATTTGCTCGATGGGATTAGAGTCGTTCGAGCAATACATGGTCCATTTGATTTCATGTAAAAATAGGGATGGACTATTTTAACCCTTTTGACCATGATGGTACCTTCCATGCCAGTTCAGTGTCATTAATAGATGTGATCAGCATTCCGCTATGTTGCAACCGGGTATCAATCTGCACCCCCCCCCCCCCCTCCCCCGGAAATAAAGGTTGTTTATAAACATTCAACACGTGGGAATGTATTGTCAATACGGCCAATTAAAATTAATACACGTATGCTCGAGAGTTCATTTATTATCTGAGCTTTCGGATTAAAATTTTAATATAATTCGGCAAGTTTTGCTCGAAAGCTTTACGTAATTTTGATGATCTGGGAGGATTGTCGGGTTTTTTGTGGTAATTAGATTTACTCCAATTCAATTGAAAACACCCTTCGAACATACCCCTTTTCTATTGTAGGCATTTCAGGCCCATAACAACCACGTGTTACTATAGAAACTAAGATGGCGGCCTCCATTAAACAAAATGGACGACGGAAACACGTATCACCTTACCACGCGCTGCGCATGCGCACTGACTCCACGTATCACTATAATAATGACGTCACAACATGGCCGTCACGCGGCTTACCATGACAACCCAACATGGCTCCACTGGGCTACGTGACATGCCGTCACTTCTGTCTCACCCATTCCCTCACCCAAATGTGGGGTGAAATGTGCGAGACAAACTTCTGCCGACTTCGCGGGAAGAATACACTAGAACAATGACCTTGCAGTTTCCTGAGTATGTTCTGACTAATTGGGAGGGTTCGGCTCGAATGGAATCCCGTTAATGGTTCAAATCCGAATCGAATACCGAAGTTTCACAAGGCCTACTTCTTGGTTCCGACAAAGCTACCTCCAAGTCCAAGTCCTCCCATTTCTGCCACATTTCTTCCTTCCATACTCTGTCATGTTTGTTTGCTTTTTCACATCTAAGAAGATCATGAGCATTTTCACTTATTGACTGTTGTTGTTTCTTCAGCTGGGAAAGAGTAAATATGTGGTCAGTGACACTTTTTCTTTTCCGAAATCCATTCTGCATTTTCCCGGAAAACCCCCTTCCTTCGACAATTTTCGCAGGCCTCCTATTGAGAATCTTGTAGAATAGCTTATCAAGGTTTCTACAAGCGGATAACCCTCCAGAATTATCTAAAATTTCCCAACCTCCTTTGTATGAACAAAGTTTACCCTGCTTTCCTTCCACTCTTTTCTTTCGAGACCTCTTCCTTTGTGATTGACGTTAAACAGTGTCGTAAAATGGATTCCCTCCTCTTTTTAAAACCTCGTTTGGAATTTCGTTGCTGCTTTGTCATCCTTTAACATGGTGACTGAATTCTCCACTTTCTATTTTACACTCTGAAGGAATCCATTCCCCCATCTTCCATCGTTTACCCTCTCACAATGTTCGACCATTTCTGCTGCAATGCTGAGCCGTCATCAATGCTTTCTCCATTCATCCTAATACTCTGTGCGGTATCGCCTTTGTTAGTTGTACTTAAGGTTTAATGTCGGAAACGGGAATTCAACGGTAATATGGTCCCTGGTCTTGAAAGTCAGTCACGATAGCTGGGAAATTCATAGACTATGGTATCAATGATTGCGTATGAATGTTTACGAGATAACGGCCAATGTCAATTTCTACTGAGACCAACATCGCCGTTGGGGCTATGGTTTAATTTCGCGAACGTGAATTTTCCGGCTCTGAAAATCAGTGCTACTGCCCGGGGAATCATGAACTGGAATCGGAATCAAAGGTTGCGGAACGTAACCTTCGATTCCCGGTTCTGTCATATGAATTTCCGGTTATTGGGACTGATATTCACAAACGAGAGCCGGAAAATTTCGTGTTTTGTGACTGAAAAACGAGAACCAGAAAATTCCCGTTCCGGGATTAACCCTTTACCCAACGTAACTGACAAAACCGGCCAGCGCTATTCTCAAAAATCGCCAATTAATTTTCAAAATATTTTCATTTTTTGTCTCAAAAACATAGGTTATGACCCCTCATTGGAACGAGCTCGTCGAGCTCGTTCCAACGAGGGGTCATAACCTATGTTTTTGAGACAAAAAATGAAAAAATTTAGTTATTCAAGAATTTGTTTTGCAAGTGTCGTCTGCTTTTCATGTTAGGTAAAGGGTTAAACCCTAGTTTTATTTATCCATTCCCAAAGTACATTTGAACTTGACGTACCTCTCACGTCATTGTTTTAACCCTTTGTGACTTTAAGGCTCCGCTCCTCAGTTTCGCACTATTGCACAGGGGTGAAATTCTAAACATAGGGCATATGTTGAAACTAAGGCCATGTAAAACAGAGATATGTTTTAAATATCAGATATATGATTACATTAGGTTTTTTGTTGGACAAGAGAATTTGAAGTTTTTGGTCCCGAAGTTGGAGTCTGATGCATAGGGGTAAATTACCAGATGAATTATGGGAAACAGTGGCTTCGAAAAATTGGCTGTTTTTTAAAATGTAATTTTTACACGGGTTTGTTACCAGACAGGTAACTAAAAAATGAGACGGAAACATATAAAAAAAATTTGCATTTTAGAAACAGGGGATGCTCTGTTCCAGGGGTGGGTAGGTGAGGTTGGTGGGAAAATTCTGCTTTTGAGGCTGCTAGGTGGCTGAAAATGACTGGTTTCGGCATTTTTTATGCAATTTTTCAGGTTGAAGTCTGGCCTTTGACAATAAATTATTCCACCCACATTCAGATTGTTTATTTCTGCTTAGTCAGATAGTGTTATATGTTTTTTGTGGATTTGGGAAATGTAATACATGTTATGAGTTAGATAACTAAGCTACAGAATATTTGCATTTGAAGAGAGTGTATGGCATGTCATATTTGGAAATGCCTGGAAAACTGTGGAGCGGAACCTAATTATCGTGACGTTCAAACGTCACTGGGAGTTCAATTTCTACGACGTTTTTCAAAATGCGACTTCAAACCTCGGAAAGTGCAAATAAGATATTTTTCACTTTGGTGATTATCTGGTTATGGGCTAGATTATTTTTGGTGTCCTGAATTTGTTATTAAAAACTGGTTCTATTACTAATTATTGGAGAGTGCCTGTGGGCACTCTCCAATAATTTGTAACAGAACAATTAACTTAAACAAATATTATTTGTGTTTGACTGAATATAAAATATAAGCAAGGGAATGGTTGGCTTTTGCTCTGGTATCCTCATTTTTTGAAACCCTAATAGTGGCTTCTTGCACTTAACCAGTTAAGATGTATTGGCAGCAGGATTATATTAGTATTTTAAGCTGCTATAACATTTGGCTCAATGGTTGTCACTGAACACTAATCGGGAGAAAATAAGAATTGAGATTAAAACTTTAAAAAAATCGAAAAATAATAACAAAACAAATGACCACAAAGTATCAAGTCGCTGTTTGATTTCGTACGTCATAAGACGTACCAAAGTATTAAAGGGTTAATAGGACTGATATTCCACTGTTTCCCATTTTTTCTTGATTACATTAACTCCCTTTCTTGCCTCTCCATATACTACTTTGGCACTTTTATTGTCAGTGTCATTCACTTTTATTTTCAGTATCATTCACTTTTATTGTATCATTCACCCCCTTAAGTTTTCTACTATTTCTAAATTAATTCTTTTGTCATCTATTTCTTTTGTCGTCTATTTCCAGTTCCGTAACTTTTATCAATAACTCGGGATCGATGAGTGCATAGTCAATTGTTGTCTTTCTGTCATTCCTTTCGCGGGCCCATTTACCCTTCCACTTTGCATTCCCATTCAATATCTTCAGGCCCAATTCATTTGTGAATTCCAACAGTTTCCTCCCATTTACATTACTTTTCACGCCTCTTCCCACAGGGTTCTCTTGGCCATCCTCTTCGCCACCCCCAATGTGTCCATTAAAGTCTCCCATCAGTAAAATATGAGCCCCCTACATTCACATTTCTGTAACATAAGATCCGAGTGTCGCATGAATATCTTTTGTTTCATTCAGGCTTAGCCCCTTCTACTGCTAACTCATGCAGAAACGCTTCAGTTTTTCACCTTGATTTTCGTTCATCTTATTTCGCCTTCTACAAGATTTTTTGTATTTACTTTTACTTTGGACAGGTCTGTGATCATCACGGGTCCTAACTCCCTCTTGATTTACATATCTAGTCCTCCTCCCTTTTCCTGACCTTCTGGTTGTCATATTCTAAACCACCCATACCCCCTGATGTCGTCACCCGTCCATCCCGTCTAGTGCATGTCTTTCTTAGGCCTGTTAAATCAATTCTCTTCCTACCCAGTGGTTGTGATTTCACTTAATTTCCTACGGAAAACCTGGATGTTGATGTGTTCTATTTTGACAACACAAGACTTGTCTGAGGTGTAATGCATATCCCTTGGTATAGCACACTCTTTTCTATCCTTCATGCATTTCCGTTCTCCGAATTCCCATTGCCTCTATTCTTTTTCCCACCCACCTTAAGTTATGCCAAAACGGTTCCACTATCTGTGGAATATTCTTTCCCAACAAATCCGTATCCTTCGGGCTCAGATGAAGCCTTCCCTACTATACAACCCCCCCCCCCCCCCCAACGCCGAAAGGTCCCCCCGATCCCCACCCCTCAGTTACCAACAAACGGTATTCCTAGGTTCTTGCAGTACTCCCCTATTTTTTTTCATTAGGATCCATGATCCGTTACAATTCGTTCACCCCTCGACTTATCACTGGAAAGAGCTCCGACACTACCTCCCTTGCATTCCTATTATGTAAATTAGCTGTCCATCAGTCGAACTGGCCTCCTTTCCCCGATATTGTTAGTAACATGGTGTACAACTATAACTGGATCTAGTCCTAATCCTTAACAATTCCATCAACTCTGTCCCTAATACTTTGGCCTCAGGAACAAAGATTAGTTTGGTTCAGAGTCTGAACTTCAGACTTTCCCGTCCAGTCCACAGACCACCCTATCTAAACCCCGTACAATACTAAATTTCAAGCTACCATCAGTTTTTGCTTGGGTGCTCTGCGCCACCACACCCCTTGCCACTCCACTTCTACTGGACTAACTTATATCCCCAGAGCCTGATAGGAGCCCCCCCCCCCCCCCCCCCCCATTATTGAGAACCTCGTCGCCCCCCTCTGACCCCATCTGTAGTCCCAAACACACTAAACCTATTTTTACGCTACACCCGATCTTTAACAAATCATCATCTATCTCCTATTAGCTACTTACTCTCTTCACCTTTCCTCAAGCTGACACGCCTTATCTTCATCCTCAGATCCCCACTTTAAACACGGTTTAGTCAGCTTACCTCTATCGCTATCCATGCTTCTCTGCGCCCCACCCCCCCCCTCCATTCTACTGACCTTCCAGTTGCCCATCCCCTCATCCTCAACTTCAAAAGTCATCTTCCTACTTCCTGGCCACCTCCTCCAGCTGCTAACCACCATGAAACCCCCACCAAATGTTACTTTTACTGAAGTAACCCTCCACAGTCCCGCCATGTCTTGATTCCCACTTGGCTCCACCATTCCGCCTCGAGCTTTATATATACCTCCAACAACCGCAGAATCTCCTGTCAATTAGCACAAACCCTCTGCCAATCCATACAACGGCCATTCTGGTATACCATTCCACACTGCCCATATGCTTCGAGCTTCAAGCCCCACTGCCCCTGTATCACGTGATTGACACTGACCACCCCTTCCGTTTGCACCCCAATGCTCGTCATATACCGTCCACACATCACGCTTGGCAAGAAGTCAGGATTGACCACACTCTAAAACAGTTGGGTTAACAATTAATCCAAATCAATTGAGTTGGGTGAATATGAACCCAATTAGGTTCAATTAGAGTTCATCCATGTTTCCAAATTACCCAAACCGAAAACAAACAGTAAGACATGAAAAGGGCACGGTAATTAAAATCTATTAAATTCCTCAAAAACGTATGACCTAATCCTCCTCGTAGTGCTGATGTACCCGATCTGGCCCATTCTGCCGACAGAGGATCCAGCGGAGACGATGACGTCATTTTAATTATTTGCTTTTTAAAATGTTTTTTTAATTTGTTTTATATTTGTTTTGTAATTGATATTTTATTTGGTTTTTTGTGTTTTTAATTGGTTTTAAATTAGACTGAATCGTTTTTTAAGGGAAATTCCCGAACACGTTTATATAAGGTCACAGTCCGGGTAAGGGTAGTTAGCCACCTGCTCGATTGGGTTCCGATTTTGTTTACACAAGCACTTGATTGACAAATGTCGTCATTCTCACTCATACACGTGTTTGCTCACTTTTTTTTTTTTAGTAGAGGACTACCCCGTTAGCATCATTTGTCAAATCTACACTGGAGAAGCGACAATCCTTTTTAAGTTTTGCAATGGAGAATTTATCTTGTGGCATATGTTCAACAGGAATCGGCACGAAAAGACGGTGCACATGAAAGAACAGTTCAAGTGCCAGTTTTGTGAGAAAATATTCACAAGAAAAGACAACAGAGACGGTGTGTTCTCAAAACGCCGAAAAACTAAAATTCACACCTCCGTAAGTTTGTTTTGGTAGTAATTATAGGAATTTTTACTTGGAAATGAAATACTTCCTAACTCATGACAGTTTCCTAGAAGAATACGTTTTATCGCTGAATCGACAGTCAAAAGTTATCTTCTCATAGTGTTGCTTCTTTTATCTGCCTCTAATCTCTTTTCTTGTCTTCTCACAAAACTGGCAGAGAAACTGTTCTTTCACGTGTGCCGTCTTTTCGTGCCGATTCCTGCTGAATACCGATGAGAACGTCTTGGAACATATGCCACAAGATAAAGTCCCCATTGCAAAACATAAAAAACGCTTGTTGCTTCTCCTCTGTAGATTTGATAAATGATACTTACGAGGTAGTCATCTGCTATAATATAACTGAGCAAACACGTGTTCAAGTGTTGGTGATGAGATATATTATTATTATTTATTGGTATTTAAGGTCACATACTTATGCACAATGGCTAATCGTGACCGTGACAGTTTTATGGGTGGGGGAAGCCGGAGTACCCGGAGAGAACCACCCAACAACGACGAGCAGCTGTCAGTTCTCCAACATCGTAACTATGAACTCTGCACCGCGGCACAGGCAGGGTTAGATTGGTTGAAGACATGCGCACCATCGACGAGCAGTTCGCATTAGAACACAGCGTCATCGTGCCCCCGTGTAGGCGATCGGAGTTAAGTGTCTTGCCCAAGGACACAACGTGGGGCGCGAATCAGTCGCTGAAATGGTCACCCATCCAACTACTAACCGCGCTCGACGTTGCTTAACTTCGGTGATCTGACGAGAACCGGTTACCGCGACGCCACCGCGCCCCCTAATGACAGATATATATAAATAGACCGATCATTTAGTAAACACTTGTCAAACAAGTGGGTGTTTACATAAACAAAATCGGAACACTGTCCAACAGGTAGCAAATTACCGTGACCCGAACTGTCACCTCAGATGAACGTGTTCTGGGACTTCCCCCCAAACCGATTCATTCTAATTTAAAGCCAATTAAAACACAAGAACAATTAAAACATCAATTAAAAAACAAATAAAAAACAACACAAAAATTAAAAAAAAAAAAATGAAAAAACTTTTAAAAATTCTAAAAACAAACAATTAAAAGGACGTTATCGTCTCCTTTGGATCCTCTTTCGGCAGAATGGGCCAGGTGGGGTACATCTACAATACTTACTCGATTTACCCAATATTAAACCCTAAGTACCAACAAACTAGATATACAATGAAATCAACCTGAAATACAAACTGAATAAATAGAGGATATGGAATGAGTGTTTTTCTCATATAATGTTTATGAAACGAGTCTAAGAATTTTCCGTTTGGGCGAGCCTCTGGCGAGCCCAAATGGAAAATTGGGACGAGTTTCATAAATATTATATGAGAAAAACACTCATTTCATATTCTATGTATCATATGACACACACACGCACAAATTAGCCACTTAGTATGACTTTTTAACCCATCACCTAACTTGAGTTGCAGACGGCACTTGGAAAAAACATCCTCGTATAACTAAAACTTTTCATTTTTTGCTTCCAAAACATAGGTTATGACCCCTCATTGGAACAAGCTCGTTTTTGGAAGCAAAAAGTGAAAATATAAAAAAAATGAATGGCGTTAATACAATATAACCCCCCTAAATAGGACAGATAACGTAAATTCTCCCTACTGAAATAATGCAAATGTCACCCAGTTGTATTTTGTTTAGCCAACCAAATTGTCCAGTTTTGAAATTGACCAATGAAAGCTCCCAACTCTAATTATGCAAATTATGAAAATGTGGCCCAGTTTTATTTTGTTCAACCAATCAAATTGTCTAGTTTTGAAATTGACCAATGGAATTGAAGGAAGGTTTTATTTATCACTGATTAATATGAAAACAAAATATCAAATGTTTTAAAGTGAACAAAACGGACGAGTCATATGATAATTAAATATATTAAAACAATTTTCTCAGCTCATCTTCGTTTTCTTTGTGAGTAGTGTTTTCCAAAGATACAGAACGTACAATGTAAAACTTCGAAAGACCAACTCAATTTTTCAATTTTTGCGATGAAGCACGGGCAAGTTTCTTTGCAGACATATCGTGAATTTTGGGAAATATTCATGCAGATTTCTAATCTAATCAATACAAATATCTTTTAAAAGTTATTTATAATGCGAAAACATGTAATTTGAAACTAAAATCAACGCATCGTGTCAAAATAGGAAAGTAGTCAATTACTTTTTACGGTCGTGGCATGTACAGATACTCTCCAACCGCCTCCACATTGCTGTGCTTTGTTTCCTCCACATCTGGTTGAGCAGGAGTGTTCAGGAGCCTTCCCCCACCTAGCATAATCGTTACCACAAAAACATTCTTGTCCCACCTAGAAAACACAAAAGAAAACGAAATAATTCAGAATTGCACAAACAGGAGCATCGCAGAGAAAAATGGATCAAATAGGTAATTCTCCGTACGAACGAGTGAGTCTAGTTATGAAGTAATGACGTGGAATAAATTACCTTACATCTTGGCACTTCTGACGCGAAACCAGGAGTTTTGTTGGGGATGTGCGATCGACGATCACCGGCCATTAGTGTGTGTGAATCTGGCATACACAGATTTCTCTTAGTAGTTTTTCTGAGATTCCCTGGAGAACTGACTAATAATAATAATAACACTTTGGCCGGCCGCTGATTTGTCGCTGTTCTCGGATGAGAAGGCCTTGGTTAGACCTGTACTTCCAACTGCCTCCCTATTCCCACGCTTCTTCTCTCCCCCCAACACTCGGAGACGAACTGCTTGATGGCATCCCTTGCCCCGTTCTTCCCAATCTCTCCGATTAGCACATTAACCCTCTCCTTTGAGTCTCCCACTAACCACATGTCCTTCATTCTCCCATCCCACTTCCCCATTATACTCCCAGTAAATCTTATTCTTTTAGAATGGTATTTTGGGCATTCTAGAAGAAAGTGTTCCAGGGTCTCCACCACGCCCAAATTATACATCGGGCACTCCTTTTCACTGTTTTTCCCAATTTTTCCCCATCAGCTCCAGGGACCACGACCTCGGCAGGAACAACAGTGATCCCCCAAAGGTGTCATCAGGTACTCTTCAAAACCAGGCTTCTCTTTATCACACAGGCCACCCAAAGACCTCCTTGATTTGAACTCCTCTCGCCGATTACGGTTACCATCCTCCATGACCCTTTCTCTGACGATTTTTTTACCCTGGTTTGCCCCAACGTCTTGGTCCGAGATCTCCAATGAGTAGTTCTCTATTAGCTCCTTCACTTGGACCATCCACCCTGTCTTGATATTTGAGTTGAAAATTCTCAGAAACATTACTTTACACCATCGGCTATCGGGAAGATTTACCAAATAATTAAGATAACCGAGTTTCAATAAGTCTATCATGTCCTTGATCCCCATCCACCCAAGCTCACCCCTGATTGCTTCTAGTGCTGTGGCATTACTCGACCCCGTTATCGATTGGCATGCATCGTTCTGCAGGATTTCCAAGCTCTTTACACCCGTCTGGTTTAGGGGTACCACTTTCGTACCGTATGTTATACTTGGCAGGCCCACCATTTCCCAAATGGTTTTCCCCACGAAGACCATATTGAAACTGTTTCTCCCTATAAGTTTAATTTGGTTAAGGATTCGCTTCCGCTTCAGAATCAATTTATTTGTGTGGTTTGGGTAGATGCCTCTTCCTGTGATGTTTATATTTACCCCCAGATACTCGTAGTCACCTGTCTCTTCTACACTAAGACGTTTGCTGCTACCATCCGGAATACAGAACTCCCTTACTCTCCACCTTCGAGTGGGGTCCACTGTGCGGCCCACAGGTATAACTTTGCTCTTGCTTTCATTAAGTTTGAGTCTCCATTTGCTCCCATATTTCCCACCAATTCCCAGCATTTTCGCTAGCCCCTCTTCGCTTTCTGACTCTAGCACCATATCATCTGCAAAAAATAGCCCTGGGATCTTCAAGTCCCCAACTGCTACCCCCTCGTCGCTATGCAGGAGTTCATCTCACAAACCTTTGATGTACAATGCAAAAAGAAATGACTAAAGGATACAATCTTTAAAATTTTGGTTCTATCATTGATTTGATCAGATCCACATGAATTAGATTAGATCTATATGGATTCGAGCATCATCGATTGACCACATGTATTCGTAGCCCTGACTAGTTCTGAGTAATATAATTAAGAGTTTTCGACCTTGCGACGTGGAACGACAATAATTATAATGGAAGATGCCATTAAATACACTTTTGGCCTCATTATTCTAGGACGTTTGTTTTGCTCAAATCCCAAATTGGTCACATATCTGTGACAATCACAGATATGTAACCAATTTTTTATTTCAGCAGAATCAAAGCCAAAAAAAATGAGTCTGAACGTGTGTTTAATGGCTCCCACCATTATAATTATTGTCTTTTCACGTCGCAAGGTCGAAAACTCTTAATTATATTACTCACAGCCAGTCTGGTCCATGAATACATGCGGTCAACCGATAATTCTCGGATCCATATGCATCTAACGTTTTTATCGACAAGTTTCGGGCTTCATCGATTCCATTTGTTCGTGAAATTAACGATAAAACATGGGCATTCCTGTAAAGTATTTTTTAGATACGTAGTGACGTCATATGGACATCCCCTGTCAGGTGTTTCAGCCACCAGCTGAGAATCCTGACAATTTTTACTCAAGCATGTATTCAACAAACAGATACCCTGTATCGATCAAGAAAGTCAAACAAACGGAAAAGAGAAAATTAAGTTATTGTTATGAACATTTCTTTCTGACTACTTCTCGGAAACAGATTCAAAGCTGCGTTATAGTTACCATTTCGAATTCACTCTACAAAAAACATACTAAGGTCACCGGTAGCTAGATGTCACTGCAACTGAAGACAGACCGAAGACGATGGCGAGTCGGGGTAATTCAAATTGCACTTAGTCCACAATACTTTATTTTATTGACGTTTATTATCAGACAGTTTGGATTGAGAACGACAGTTAACACAACTTCAATCAAATCGCAGTCAGTCCACAACGTTGTAAATCTATGCTAGAAGTTGAACCACGTGTTATTTGTCGGGTCGTCTTGAACACTGAAATCCCCCTTAATTTTTATTTATTTTTTATTGGGGTTTAAGGATACTTTCGACATCCAGGCTCACCTTCTGTCGTACAGTTATACGGATGGAGGAAGCTGGATGACCTGCGTAGTAGGGGAGCGATGGATCGGGCCCCATTGGGGGACCTAGTGGGAGACCTAGGAAGCGACGTCATGTTGACTTGTTAACACGCGTGAGCGGCCATCTTGTGACGTCATCACTTAGTGAAACGAGGTGTTAGTGCGCATGCGCAGCTTGTGATGTTTGGGTGATACGTATTTCCGTCGGCCATTTTGTATACTGGAGGCCGCCATCTTGGTTTCTATGGTAGCACATGGTTGCTATATGATCCAAATGCTTATACTAGGACAGGGGTATGTTCGCAGGGTATGTTCCTTTGAACAAGCGCAATTTCCCGATTCGTAGAATTACCACAAACAACCCGACAATCTCTCCAAATCTTAAAAAACGACTTTATTTGATGCGGATTTCTCCATTTTATCGGCTTAGCGCGTAGTGCCATAGTACCGAGGGGGTGAGTTCGATTGAACTAGAGTAATTTTCTGGCTTGGTTATTTCGTAGAATTACCCAAATAGACCTGACAAGCCCCTACAAACCATCAAAATCTGTCCCACTAAATAAAATAGAAGTCATTCAACCCCAGAATACCAGAGAATAGAAGTATTAATGCATTTTTATAATCACATGCTGTAATAGTCCAAGCAACTTGATACTTTTCCCACAAGAAATCGCTATACAAACGATTTTGCTTTTAAACGAAGCAAATATGTCCAAATAACAACATACTAAAAATCCCCCAAAATTCTACAATGGGAAACTATGTTTTTGAGGACTTATTTTTTCGCGAGAAAATAAACATAGTCAAATTATACTCCAACTGCCAAGAAATTGCTATACAAAAGTTTGTATTGTTTGGGGGCAGGAATTAGTATGTAAAATAACATGAAAAATCCCCATTAATCACATCATGAGAAAATGGTTGCAAAATTCAATAAAATCAGCGAAAATTGGAATTTGCTCAGTACAACAATCATTTCCGTAGTACTTAGAACAAAATAACCGTGTACAATATTATACCTGAAATCCCAATTACTGAACACAAGAAAGGATGTAATTTTGGGGTGAAAAAGTAAATAAAATATTCGAAAGTTGGAATTTCATCACTACTCGTTCAAATAGTTCCAAGCTTTAACATTATCATCGTAATATACACTAAATCAGTAAATACATCTCTTAAACTTCAAATAAATGGCAGCAAGATGGAAGTGTCAATGGCACTGCTGCTCAACTTGTCCAAGAAAGGACTAAACTAAATAGAAATCTCCAGTAATTCCAACTCATTTAATCATGTTTCTACCGAAAAAACATCACTCCAAAGCTAAAAATGAAATCTGAAAAAGATCGGGTGAGGGTTGCGACATGTACGGTGTACAAATGAAATTGTTGACAATTTATGCGCCAAATCCAAAATGGCTGCTGGCGGCCATGTTTTTCAAAGAAATACAGAAAAATTTGATACCTCCCATCTAGACATCCCACCAAAGCTACATTTGAAATTTGAAAACGATCGGGTGAAAGATGTGGCCTGTAGGGTGTGCAAATGGAATTGTTGACAATTTATATGCCACATATAAGATGGCCGCTGGCGACCATGCCTTTCAATACAATTTGGAAAAATTCAAGAGCTCCCATCTAGACACTGCCCGAATGCCGCATACGAAATTTGGAACTGATCTGCGCCCTGTAGAATGTGCCAATGGAATTGTTGACAATTTTGACAATTTATGAGCCAAATCCAAGATGGCTGCCGGTGGCCATGTTTTTTAACGAATTTTTCAGAACAATTCGATAGCTCCCATCTAAATATCACACAAAAGCTACATATGGAATTTGAAAAAGATCGGTTGAGAGATGTGGCCTGTAGGGTGTACCAATGGAATTGATGACAATTTATATGCCAAATCGAAGATGGCCGCCGACAGCCATGTTTTTGAACGAAATTCGAAAAAATAGATAGCTCCCATCTAGACATTTCCCCAAGGACGCATATGACTTTTGGAACTGATCGGGTTAGAGCAGCGGTCTATAAGGTGTGCTAAACGAACTGTGGACCGACAAAAGAACGTACGATGTTCAGACGGATGTACGAACGGACGGACGGACAGACGTACGGGTGGACGATAGATCGCAGCCCATCCCACGCACGCACGCACGTACGCGCGGGCGGGCGGGCGGGCGGGCGGGCGGGCTATCATTTTCGGGCTGGCGGCCTTATGGGTGGGCGGGCATCGGGCGGACGGGCGATCGGGCAGGCTGGCAGGCAGGCTCGATTGGGATTTTAAAAAAAAATTAGAGCAGAAAAACATGTGCACTTTCCTCAGTGCAGAGGCGCGCGAGTCCAAAACATAGCTTTGTGTATTGCATTTCTACCGTGCCCTAAAGTTACATGGATCATCACTGAAATATTTCATTGTGTAGGTGGCTCTAAAATGGCTGTACCCTCTTCCCCTAGTTCGAAATGGTCTCAAGGGTGCTACCCCCACCCCCTGCAGGGAATACTTCACCGTCGGGCTGAGTCCGCATCCCCGTCGCTGAACTCTGCCAAATTCGTCGGGAGATAAAATTACGCAAACATGACACTCCCGAAGACCCCATACACAATAAGATTAACCCGATGGGCATATAATCACTGTGTCATGGGCAGAGTTAATTACTCCGTATCAGAAACTTTCTACACAATAAGTGACCGACACACATCTTGTCTCTGTTGTGAGTTGTATCGTACTTATTATTTCACCAACCTGGGCCGACCCTTGATCGGCCTGGTGGGATCTAGCTCCCAATCGTGGATCATAGCCCTCGCGTCGGGGAACTCCTGGCATCACCCTTGAATGGACCCTATTTGCTGGGTTTAGCTATGGAAAAAGTGAAAACTGATTCAAAAACCAGGCTACCATTCTACGTATGCGATGAACTACACTTACCTCTGTGCCCGAATACATGAATCCTTTTACGCCACACATTTCAGCACATTGTTCCGTAGTCAAACCTTTCATGCCGTACTGTTCATAACCTTTCATTGCACGATCTCCCTTGTCGACATAACAACCTATATATCTGTATTTTAGAGCTGAAATTTAAGAAATGAGCGCTAAAAACTCATGTTTACTTGCTTGAGTTGAAAAAGTTTCTAAATTGGGCATAACTAAAAAGTGGCGTAACCAGGATTAAACGTTTTTTTTGGTTATTATATTTGTGAATGTACTTTACATTTTGTGAGAAACAAAAAAAAAATAATTTAACATCATGGATTTTATTTTGTCACAGCGTTTTGGAAGATTCCTTTTGGGAAGGGGCTGTCAAAGGTTCGAGATTCCACTCAACATTCTTTCATTCGAAATCCCCTGAGCAAGCCTGAAAATAAGCAGCCTGTCATCTACAAAATGAGATCCCCAGGTGAATTTGGTGATGCTGCCCTGCACAACAGGGTAGCATAACAAAAAATTACAAAATTTAACCTACGTGAACCTCACTCTGAATCATGGTCTCAAGCCAAAACAGAAAGATGTTCCTTGAGGATAAATTAGCCAAAAATGTATGGGATAGCATCAGCAAATTCACCATCTGGGGGACCCCATTTTGCAAATGACAGGTTGTATCCGATTCTCATCGCCTCTATATCCAATGGCAATATCCCCAATTCGGCACCCCTTTTTTGAAAAACGTATGACCTTCGGCACCCCTTCTTTGTCATATGTGCTTATGTGAAAAGGCAAAATGTGTTACAATGTGCCCTAACACAAAGGCACATGCTTTATGTGCCGATATGTGCTTATGTGAAAAGGCACAATGTGACACAATGTGCCCTAGCACATAGGCACATACGGGTATTTTAGGATAGCTATTGCCTGGTATTGTATTATTCGAGGATACCTACTAGAGAATCCCTTTTTTGTCATATGTGCTTATGTGAAAAAAGCACAATGTGACACAATGTGCCCTAGCACATAAGCACATGCTTTATGTGCCGATATGTGCTTATGTGAAAAGGCACAATGTGACACAATGTGCCCTAGCACATAGGCACATACGGGTATTTGAGGATACCTATGGTCTGGTATTGTATTATTTGAGGATACCTATCTAAGATGCCTTCTGGAGAATCCCTTTTTTGTCATATGTGCTAATGTGAAAAAGCACAATGTGACACATTGTGCCCCAGCACATAAGCACATGGTTTATGTGCCGATATGTGCTTATGTGAAAAGGCACAATGTGACACAATGTGCCCTAGCACATAGGCACATACGACCAAAAGGGATTCCATAGCCACAGGTGTTTTCCAAAAGGGATTCTTAAAAAGGGTTTCCTATCCCATTTTCTTGGTTTTAACTCATTCATCAATAGTTTCTGGTCAAAACGTAACTTTTGAGGTATGCGAAGACTGACACGTGACGAACGTTTACGTGACGTTGGCATATTGGAAGCTGGCAACAGACAGACTGCAGGGGCTCAAATTCTCAACGTTACGCAATCGGTGATTAACAGGTTGTGGTCACGATACCGTCAGACAGGCAATGTTGATGACAGACGTCGGTCAAGTCGTCCAAGGGCGACAACTACTAACCAGGATCGTTTCATCCGAACCACAGCATTACGTATCCGCCATCAAGTGACTCAGAAACTGGACAGCAGCTGCACCGAGCGACAGATGTGTGATATATTAACTTATATACTATTCAAAAAAGGTTGGAGATATTTGATAAAAGTGAGATATATGAAGGAATATATTTATATTTTCATCAAAAAGACAGTTGAGGCATTGCACTGTGCCATATGGTGAAAGATCTTAGCGATAGTTGGATGTCTGACAAGTATACATTCGGAGCTGTAGAAGAGATGGACGGCCAGTCAGAGAATTTACCACATTCAGTCCAAGACCTCAATACCTTGTAAATCCTTCTCTGTTCGTGGGTCCTTTGTGCTCTTGTATTATCATCTTGGAAAATAAATCGACGGCCGTGCCGTCGCGCAAATGGCACCACATGAGCTGCTAATATGTCACGGTAGACTGCCCTGTGACACGCCCTTGGATGGCATATAATGCTGCTGTGCTTGTCATGGTTATGCCTCCCCACACCATAACCGATCCACCACCAAACTGATCGTTCTGCCTAACGGTTACGCCATGGTATCGTTCGTTCCGCCGCCGCCGCCACCACCACCACCGCCACACTCTGTTTCGCTTGCCGTGTTAGTCGAGAGTGAATCTCGATTCATTGGAAAACGTGACGCTGCTCCATTCGAGGTCGTCGATCGTACAAATTCCCGCTGTGTGGGCGATTTCGGATAGCCTGACCACTGACTCACACATCTGTCACTCGGTGCAGCTGCTGTCCAGTTTCTGAGTCACTTGATGGCGGATACGTAATGCTGTGGTTCGGATGAAACGATCCTGGTTAGTAGTTGTCGCCCTTGGACGACTTGACCGACGTCTGTCATCAACATTGCCTGTCTGACGGTATCGTGACCACAACCTGCTAATCACCGATTGCCTAACGTTGAGAATTTGAGCCACTGCAGACTGTCTGTTGCTAGCTTCCAATATGCCAACGGCACGTAAACGTTCGTCACGTGTCAGTCTTCGCTTACCTCAAAAGTTACGTTTCGACCAGAAACTATTGATGAACGAGTTAAAACCAAGAAAATAGGATAGGAATCCCTTTTTAAGAATCCCTTTTTGAAAACACCTGTGGCTATGGAATCACTTTTTGGTCGTATGTGCCTATGTCCTAGGGCACATTGTTTCTTTTCACATAAGCACATATCGGCACATAAACCATGTGCTTATGTGCTAGGGCTCATTGTGTCACACTGTGCTTTTTCACATAAGCACATATCACAAAAAAGGATTCTCCAGAAGGTATCCTAGATAGGTATCCTCATATAATACAATACCAGACCATAGGTATCCTCAAATACCCGTATGTACCTATGTGCTAGGGCACATTGTGTCACATTGTGCCTCTTCACATAAGCTCATATCGGCACATAAAGCATGTGCCTATGTGCTAAGGCACATTGTATCACAATGTGCCTTTTCACATAACCACATATCGGCACATAAAGCATGTGCCTATGTGTTAGGGCACATTGTAACACATTGTGCCTTTTCACATAAGCACATATGACAAAGAGGGGTGCAAAAGGTTATATGACTTTCAATAAAGGGGTGCCGAAATTGGGGTGCCCGGGGATATTGCCATTGGATATAGAGGCGATGAGAATCGGATACAACTTCGTTGTAATAAAGGGAGATACCTCTGTACGATTAAGTATAGGTTATGGGAAATCAAGCAATCTGATTGGTCACTTATAATTTATATAAATGATCTAGATAAATGAAACAACAAGAGTACTTGGAATAGGGTCAGAACTGACAAAAATAGATCAGAATAGCTAATTATAGCAATAATAAGCAAAGCTGTTCCAACTGATAGGCTCTTCTACGCTACTGGAGTATACTCTAGAACAAAGGAACATGGGTAGATAGACGAAACCTATTGCATAGATAGATAGAAGCAGAGAATTCTGAAAAGAAATTCGAAATAGTAAAACTTTTCGGGTTTATTTGTGTAATTAAACGAGGATTCTGGAAGAATTCTAAGCCAGAAAATTACTCCTATTCAAACGAACGCACCCCCGGTAGCCCTTGTACTATACCATTACGTGCTATACCGATAAAATGGGGAAATAAAGTCAATTTCGATGATTTGGAAGGATTGTCGGGTTGTTTGTGGTAATTCTACAAATCGAGAAATTACTTCTGTTTAAAGGAACACACCCTCCGAACATACCTCCGTCTTGTTGTAAGCCTTTGGGCCACATAGCAACCACGTGGTACCATAGAAACTAAGATGGCGGCCTCCAGTATACAAAATGGACGACGGAAACACGTATCACCATAACAACACGCGCTGCGCATGCGCACTCACACCACGTATCACTATGGAGATGACGTCACAAGATGGCCGCCCACGCGGGTTACCATGACAACCAAACATGGCGCCACCAGGTCACGTGACTATGACGTCACTCCCCCCCCCCCCCCCCCCCCAAACAGGCACGATCTCCACTCAACATTTCCTACTACTGTTGTGTGTTATCCCTTTACCTAATGTAACGGACAAAACCGGCCACCGCTATTCTCAAAACTCGTCAGTTAATTTTCATTTGTTTTTTCATTTTTTGTCTCAAAAACATAGGTTATGACCCCTAATTGGAACGAGCTCGTCGAGCTCATTCCAATGAGGGGGTCGTAACCTATGTTTTTGAGACAAAAAAGGAAAAAAATAGTTATTCAAGAATTTTTTTGCAAGTGTCGTCTGCTTTTCATGTTAAGGGGTTATACCAAGAGAATTCCAATGCTGTGGCGGAACTCTGGATCAGATTGCAACCTGACTGCGCCACACTTACACAAGTGCTAAGAGATTGTAAATACAATACTATGAAATCAAGACTGCGTGAACAAAAACCGAATACAAATTATGCATCAGATGCAATGGCATTGAGAGATTCTCTAGTATTGGAGGGGGGTAAGCGACAAGATAATGTCGATTGGATCACAGCCTAGTCGAGATCCAACCGAAGCATTAAGGCTTTTTTAATCACAGATTTATTTAATTTCGTGTTGCGTTTGATATCGTACACTTTTAATACATTATTTCTTTACATGCTGTTTCACATACGAGCAAAATCTGAGAACCTATATTTTTCGGCTCATTGTCCCTTTAAAGGGAAAGTGTCTAAGTAATTATTGATTAAATGCACAGACTTAACATGGAGAAGAAAACACAACTTTATTAACCACGTCTACCGCAATGGTACAAAAATGATCGAGGAGTCGTACTCTAGCTGTACACCCTCAAATGTGTATGTGTGGGGTAGGGGGGCAGAGATCGCTGGCTTAGCCACCGATTTTCGCCCCTCCCACCCACACACGGCATTGGACTTCAAACCGAAAGGTCCACGGTTCGATCCCGGCCAGAGGTAACTGCGTCGTGTCCTTGGGCAAGGCACTTAATTCCAATTGCCCATATGGGGCACGGTGGAGATGTGCACAATAACGTTTTCCACGTCGATGGTGCATTTGTCTTCAACCAATGCTAACCCTGCTTGTGTGGTGTTAGTACGTTGGGGAGTCTGACAGTTGCTCGCCGCTTCTCGTTGGCTCTCTCCTGGTACTCTGGTTTTCTTCCACCCGTAAAACTTTCCAACACGAGGTGACCATATCTATCGAAAGTGTCGTTAAATCCCAATAAATAACACGCTAATGTGAAATCCATCCAGGAATTGTGCTTTAACCACGTCTGTTGCAATGTTACAACATATGATCGAAGATTCGAGCTATAACTAACTGTAAACGCTTATTGAAAGGCACGGAATTATGTTTAACCCTTTACCTAACTTGAAAAGCAGACGACATTTGCAAAAAAAATTCTTGAATAACTAATTTTTTTTCATTTTTTGTCTCAAAAACATAAGTTATGACCCTTCATTGGAACGAGCTCGTTCCAAAGAGGGGCCATAACCTATGTTTTTGAGAGAAAAAGAAAGAAAATTAATTGGCGATTTCTCAGAATAGCGCTGGCCGGTTTTGGCTGTTACGTTGGGTAAAGGGTTAAACCACGTCTGTTGCAGCGTTATAAAATTTGATGGTGGAGCCTATCCATAATAAATTGTCTATAGTACGGCCGCCATGAATTGGTCACTTTTCACGGGAGTGCAATATTTCCACGGACACAATGATATCAGATTCCAAGCACAAATTTTAGGAATAATCATCAAAAATTTCATTAACCCTTTACACAACGTAACGGCCAAAACCGGCCAGCGCTATTCTCAAAAATCTCCAATTAATTTTAAAATATTTTCATTTTTTGTCTCAAAAACATAGGTTATGACCCCTCGTTGGAACGAGCTCGTCGAGCTCGTTCCAACGAGGGGTCATAACCTATGTTTTTGAGACAAAAAATGAAAAAAATTAGTTATTCAAGAATTTTTTTTGCAAGTGTCGTCTGCTTTTCATGTTAGGTAAAGGGTTAATGAAGCACCGGGTAAAACCAGGTGCTCCACGAATTAAAAATTTTGCTGATGATGAGTTTTATTACCTGGTAAACGTGTGCGTGGACATCACCTGCATTGTACGATTATTTGAAAAAGACGTGGATATTTATCGAAAAAATAGCTTAGACCTTTGGCAGTGATGACCGACACGAGCCGTCCCCCAGCTTCATAATTTCGGAAAGCATCCCCAGTTTTGGAGGTTTAGTTGGGGTTGCCAATGTGACAAGGTTTGTAACTCTTTTTGTACTTTCAGTTATTTTTTGTTTGTTTGTTTGTTTTGTTTTTTTGTTTTTTTTTTTTTTTGTTTTTTTTTTTTTTGTTTTGCTGTCAAAAGCATGTATTGTTTTGCGTCGACAATTTAAAGCAAAAATGTTGGTAACACGCTTGACAGGGATCCAAAATCAAGATTTCTTCGTGCCATACAACGCGAAGATGAATGGCAGTGAGTGGGAGATTTGATGGAGGATCTACCAATGGTAGAGCGTCCACTCGGTCGCACATCCTAGCCCGTGGAAAACCTCACTAATTGTTTGAGGTAACTCTCTTTTGAGTAATTACTCGATAGCTTATTTGCTCGATAAGATTCGGTTTGTATGAGCAATGCTTTTTTCAGCCACAGCTCGGTAGCTTATTTGCTCGATAAGAATCCACTTTTATGGAATCCTACTTTTCCCTTTCTGGGATTCGGCTGTGGTAATAGAATTTTTTTTTTCGTACTGGGTCGAAGGAGTCGTAAGGGCCTTTACGCCAAGAAGTAGTTGCTCTCATACTCTTCATGTCAATTGACCAGCTAGAATACACACATACTACCAAAGGAAGATAATTGCAAATACCCAAAGAGAGGAATGGGATCAGAAATAGTCGAGAGTTGCTAGGACTAGAGAGACTGCTAATGTGAGAGTGTCTAGAATAGGGTCTGTAATAGGAAGGAAACGAAGATTCTGAAAAAATGCCAGCCATTCAAGATACTTCCTTTAAATAGAACGTTAGAGATCTCTCGGTCTTATTGGAAGACTTTCAGTTACGGTACGTAGTAAACCAAGTCTCATCGAAAATGGTGGCCTCGTCGCGTTCGTTTCGGTAAGGTTACGTGCTCGGAAAAAGCATATTACTCGGTGTTGATTCGGTCAACCTTTTACCTAATACGAAAGGTAGACGACACTTGCAAACAAACTTTTTGAATAACTAATTTTTTTCTTTTTTTGCGTTAAAATCATAGCTTATGACCCCTCATTGGAACGAGTTTAACGAGCTCGTTCCAGTGATGTGTTCTATTTATTTATTTATTTATTTATTGGGGTTTAACGACACTTTAGAGAGCCATGGTCACTTCATGTCGGACTGTTCTACGGGTGGAGGAATCCGAGCACCTATCAGGCACCCCAACACCATACAAGCAGGGTGAGCATTGGTTGAAGACAAGTGCACCATCGACGTGTAGTACGCCTACACAGTGCCCCACGTGGCCAAATGGGATTAAGTGCCTTGCCCCAGGACACAACTCGGTTGCTGTAGGTGGTATTCGAGTCACGAGTCGATATGAAATTTCTAATCGAAGTTTACTAAAATTTATCTGAACCGATGTTTACCGAGGTTGAGATCGCTTTCAGTGAATGGGGTTCAGAAATTTCATATCAAAGCGTCACGTATTAGAGATTCTTTTTATCACATAATGTTAAATATAAGCCTTTATTTAATGCTCAGGCATCAATTCACGCTGAAAAATTAAGTCATATTCCCCTGTCGGTCGGCAAAACGAAATATCAAAATGATATTTAGAAATCGATATTTCATCGTAGGTTCGGATGACGAATCACATGTACTTTAAACGAGTCAGCACATCAGTAATGAATTCCAGAGTCCCAAATACAAACGAATTCGAATAATTGATAGTGACAGTGACTAAATCAATTCATTAAATCAGCGGTTTCAAAGTTTGACTTTCTCATTCACCTTCCAGGGAAAAGCCGAAATCACTTTCAAATTTCTTCAGTTCAACTTCACACGTCTTCAGTGCATTGAGTTCAAAAAAAATAAAATGACGTGTCTTGTTATTGAAAATAAGAAAGTGGTGTTTTTTGTTATTGTTCTATTTCTTCGAAACACATTGCGATTATTTCAATTCGCCAGCCTTGGTAAATCGTAAAGTTAGGGGAGAAATAAGACGGGACTACTTTTTGTACGGATATTCACACATTCCAATGGTTGGAGTTTGGTTGTTGTAATTTTTGTATGGACGTCGGTTCGGCACATAAATTTCGCGCCTTAATGGCAAATAAAGGCCACAAATTGGAGAGTTTGTAGTCGTAGAGCATTAAATAAAAAGAAAATTCACGAAAATTTGATGAATACCGAAAATATCTCGTTCGTGGCTACAAGAAATATGAGGATCTTCACTCGCGACTGCGTCGCTCGTGAAGATCCTCATATTTCTTTGTAGCCACTCACGAGATATTTTCGGTATTCATCAAATTTTCGTGAATATCCTCTATTTATCTTTTTATCACATAATGTGAAATATATAGACAGAACCGCACAAGCGTTTGAATGGATTAATGTTTATCGCACGAGTTTGGTTGGGCGCAATAATACCACGAGAGGCGAAGCCTCGCGTGGTATTCTGCGCCAAACCAAACGAGTGCGATAAACATAAACCCATTCAAACGCTTGTGTGGTTCTGTATTTATTACACACCATCGCAAATTTCTGAAACAGGCCTTTCACGGTAATTCTAAGTGAGAATTAACCTATCCTTCTGAGAGGTAAAGGAAATAAAATAAGACAAAAATCCAAATTATTCTTCACAAGCACGAGACCAGTTTTATTGTTATTTCGTACGCTGATTGAACTTCCATTCATAGTTTCACTTGCAAGTTGTGATGCGTCACCACTTCGATCGACGAAACCCTGTTCATCTGAAATACAGTTTACCGTATTTTTATGCCTCAATTTTACAGAGCGAATTCTGAACGGTTGTTGTGACCCCCACCAAAACAGTTACCATACATTCACAAGAAACAATAGGTGTAAATACGGAAAATCCATCAATGAGAAATTATTAAAAAAAAACTCACATGTTTATCTGACTTCCAAATTCCATGCGACTGTTGTTACTCGACTGATTGACAGGCAGGTTAAGATTTAAGTCAAGATTACAGAAGCCATTGTCAATTCATCCCACGTAAATTAAATTTATATCCTTATTGTTCAAGAGAAATGACAGTATTGTTCCCTATGCCTGCTCAAAATGTATTAAAAGTTCGTGTTACAGCCTTTAACAGGGGTACAGAATCCATACGAATTCAAGTGAATATCGACAGGCAATTTGTTTTGTACGGCAGCGTTCTGACGCCAGTTGATGTATTTTTTTTACCTGTGCTAAGTTGTTATAACAAGTTAACTAACTTGTTATAACAACTTAGTAACTTGTTATAACAACTTAGCTAACTTGTTATAACAACATAGCTTAACTTGTTATAACAACTTAGCTTAACTTGTTATAACAACTTAGCTAACTTGTTATAACAACTTAGCTATCTTGTTATAACAACTTAGTAACTTGTTATAACAACTTAGCTAACTTGTTATAACAACTTAGCTAAGTTGTTATAACAACATAGCAAAGTTGTTATAACAACTTAGCTTAACTTGTTATAACAACTTAGCTAACTTGTTATAACAACTTAGCTAACTTGTTATAACAACTTAATAACTTGTTATAACAACTTAGCTAACTTGTTATAACAACTTAGCTATCTTGTTATAACAACTTAGCTATCTTTTTAATCATTGCCCTCTAGGTCGGTTTGTCCCTTCCTTGGGGCTGAGAGTAATTGGTAACAATGCCTTTAACCCTTTACCTAAAGTAACGGCCAAAAACGGCCAGCACTGTACACAAAAATCGCTATTCCGTCTTTTTTATATTTACATTTTATGCTTCCAAAACATAGGTTATGACCTCCTCATTCGAACGAGCGCGTTGCGCTCATTCCAATGAGGGGTAACACCCTGTGTTTTGGATTTGAAAAATTAAAATTTTTAGTTACACGAGAATTTTTTTGACGAGTATCGTCTGCTACTAGCGTTAGATAATGGGTTAATGGGGGGGGGGGGGGACTCAGTTGGTAGAGGTGCAGGCTGCAAGCCGAGAGGTCCTCGGTTCGAATCCTACCTGCGGCAACCGCGTTGTGTCCTTGGACAAGACACTTCACCCCCATTGCTCGCGTGGGGGCACGCTGACGTGTACTAAAGCGTAGTGCACGTCGATGGTGCACCTGTCTTCAACCAATGCTAACCCTGCTTGTGTGGAGTTGGTATGTTGGGGAGTTGACAGTTGCTCGCCGTTGTTCGGTGGTTTTCTCCGAATACTCCAGCTTCCTCCACCCGTAAAACTGTCACGGTCATGGTTAGCCATTGTGCAGAAATATGTGACCTTAAACACCAATAAATAAATTACCGGATATTTTGGTGTTGATGGGTGGCCTCAACCGCCCCAATCGGACCACATTTAGGGGCCCTACTAAGGCCCCAAAAAGGGCCAGTTACGAAATATCACCAAAGCAGGTTAAAATCACAGGATATTTTGGTGTTGATGGGTGGCCCCCGAGGAATAAAGAAGATTGACACCTCAACCGCCCCAATCGGACCACATTTAGGGGCCCTACTAAGGCCCCAAAAAGGGCCAGTTACAAAATATCACCAAAGCAAGTTAAAATCACGGGATATTTTGGTGTTGATGGGTGGCCCCCGAGGAATAAAGAAGACTGACACCTCAACCACCCCAATCGGACCACATTTAGGGGCCCTACTAAGGCCTCAAAAAGGCCAGTTACAAAATATCACCAAAGCAGGTTAAAATCACGGGATATTGTGGTGTTGATGGGTGGCCCCCGAGGAGTAAAGAAGATTGTCACCTCAACCGCCCCAATCGGACAACATGTAGGGGCCCTACTAAGGCCCCAAAAAGGGTCAGTTACAAAATATCATCGAAGCAGGTTAAAATCACGGGATATTTTGGTGTTGATGGGTGGCCCCCGAGAAATAAAGAAGATTGACACCTCAACCGCCCCAATCGGACCACATTTAGGGGCCTTACTAAGGCCCCAAAAAGGGCCAGTTACAAAATATCACCAAAGCAGGTTAAAATCACGGGATATTTTGGTGTGATGATGTGAATTTTATCATACTTGCTAAACAGAGATGTGACTAATCAGTGTATGTAACATATGGATATGTGTGTTCACTATGAAGGGATTTAACAGAATTTGTTTGGAAAGAAACCATTTGTAATTTAAAGGAGTAAAGCTGTGTAAAGCTATTTTTTTAATTTGTTTTTACTTAGCGTTTCGCCATACACACGCCGAGGTCATCGGATTTATAAATATTGAAAGCAACACTCAAAGTAATGTTGAAATATAGTAGCTAGACGTCAAAAAATTATCAAATTACCCACAGTATTTCCGGAAAAGAGTTCTATCCATGTCATTGGATACTAGTACCAGTTCTAGATTCATGTATGCTCTACGCCATGATTCTCACCCAACGCTGTAGGAGCAATTAAGAATGGGACCTTGTGAGCTCGCGCCATCAATCCCTATTTCTGAGCTCCCGGTGGAGGCTTGGGGGAGGGGGGGGGGAGCTAACGGCCCCTAAATCAAAAATCCAAACTGTCACTTATTGCTTTTATTTTAACCCTCACCTTCCCTCGGGCACATGAATCGATACCCGAGGAGCTTCAGAATTTGAAAAAAAAAAATATCCGGGGAAGGGTCTCTAGACAAACAACAGTAGGACCGAAGACGCCAATCCCATGTTCGAAATCTGTCAGCGGCATATCGATCGTGCCCTCTTCCACATCCCCAGTTTCGAAAATAGGAAAATGGATTATATATCTAGACCTCAGAATGGGGAAATTACCGGAAATATTACCCAGAAAAGAGTTTTGTCCTTTCTTCAAACGCATGCCGAAATACATCCAAATAATAAAATGTGACGGTTGCGTTTGTTTTGCTCAATAGCAATCCGATTTATTTTATTTCTTTTCTGTTATCTAACACGCACATAATTTCAGGGACTCAGTCCGAAACTAGAGGTACTATGAGCAAACACACAAAGTGATACCCCCTCACCCCCCCCCCCCCCCCCCCCCCGCGCCTGAAATGTATAGGTTAGATTATCTCTCCTTGGAAATGTCAGAACGGAATTATATTGCTTCATGCACATCTTCATATGGAGTTCTTCCACTGTGTAAAGTTTCATGAAAATTCTTCAAACGGTTTAGGAGGAGTTGCACTTGCAAGGATGGACAGACGGTATAAGTTATATTATCTCCCCTTGGAAATGTCAGAACGGAATTATATTGCTTCATGCACACCTTCATATGGAGTTCTTCCGCTGTGTAAAGTTTCATGAAAATTCTTCAAACGGTTTAGGAGGAGTTGCGCTTACAAGGATGGACAGACGGTATAAGTTAGATTATCTCCCCTTGGAAATGTCAGAACGGAATTATATTGCTTCATGCACATCTTCATATGGAGTTCTTCCATTGTGTAAAGTTTCATGAAAATTCTTCAAACGGTTTAGGAGGAATTGCGCTTACAAGGATGGACAGACGGTATAAGTTAGATTATCTCTCCTTGGAAATGTCAGAACGGAATTATATTGCTTCATGCACGTCTTCATATGGAGTTCTTCCATTGTGTAAAGTTTCATGAAAATTCTTCTAACGGTTTAGGAGGAGTTGCGCTTACAAGGATGGACAGACGGACAGACGGACGGACGGACGGACAGACGGACAGACGGACGGACAGGGTGATTCCTATATACCCCTCCAAACTTTGTTTGCGGGGGGTATAATGAGCTATATCTGAACTGATAAATAGAGGTGGGCCTTTTCTGAACAGGACATTCACTATTTGGAATTCCAATAACCCAACAGGATTGAGTAGGCAGGTGAGGGACTTAATAGCGAGCCGTTCAATGGAAGAGTTCAGTGGGCAAGTGCGGGTGTTACGGAAAAATATTTAAAAGACATCGCGCGCCAGGACGGGCCGGAGTTATCAATTCCGGGAAAAGAGAGCGTAAAAAAATCACAAGAATTGTAACCAGGCTTGTCAACCGGTACCAGTAACGAAACCGGTACTACAGAAACGGGACCGTTTTTCCGGTACCGGTTCTGAAGCCAAGTACCGGCGGTACTGGGTACTCGAGTCAGTCACACCTCGGACTGTATATAAAATTTCAGAGCAACACTCAAACATGGTCCCTCCTGGATCCCATGTTTTGTAGCACATCGAGAGACCATGTTCAGTGTTCTCAAAGTACTGGATAGCTGTCTTTTTCAAGTTTCCAATGTACATGGGCATTTGGAATTAATTGTCTTACCCAAGAAATCTCGAGTTTAATTAATCTATAAAATTAAAAATAAAAATAATTGACAATGGTCCGGAGAGCATATGTATGGAGCCGGTGAGGTGACATATGTTTTTTTAAAATCCATACGCACGAATTAATAATCTGTGCACACGAAATATTAATCAGAGCGAACAAATGAATAATCCAAGCACGCAAACTAATAATTCATGCGCACTGATTAATAATCCGTGCATGAAGTAATGATCAAGGCAAACGAATTAATAATCCGTGCGTTTGAATTAATAATCCGTGCGTTTGAATTAATAATCCGTGTGCGTAAATTAATAATCCACGCACACGAAATGATAATCCATGCCAACAAAATAATAATCAATGCGAACGAATTAATAAAATCATTCACGTGAATTGTAATCTGTGCACACGAAATAATATTCCTTGCACGCAAATTAATAAGCTGTGCAAATGGATTATTGATCAGTAGTATGTCACGTATCTTTCGAGCAAGATCTGGTGGACCGCGCGGTGTCCCGGAAGTGACGTTTTGGTTACCCGCGTGAGCGGCTATGTTGTGATTTCATTCTCATGGTGACGCGTGGTGTCACTGCACATGTGCAGCGCGTGTTGTTATGGTAATACGCGTTTCCGTCGTCCATTTTGTATATAGGGAACCGCCATCTTGTGTCTAGGGTAGCACGTGATCGCTAGGTGACCCAAAGACATCTAATAAGATGAGGGTATGTTTGGAGGGTACGTTCGATTCAATGGGAGTACAACGAATTACTCAAATGAACCCGAGAACGACTGCTGTTCACCCGAAATAACCGAAACGGACCCGAATTCTCTTAGAATATTGACCCTAATAGTACCACGTAGTGGTATAAGACCTATAAGAGATGTGCTCCTTATCTAGCTCGAATTCCATCAGAATCCTCGTTTACAACTACATATTTTATAACATAGCTGTTCTACTTGACGTCTATCTACTCTAGTATACTAATTATCCCTGATTGTCCTTGTAGATTCTTATGCCTTTTCTACCCATCATATGATATGGCATTGCCCGTGCATTCCTGGCTCTCCCTTACCTTAGTAGATTATTTGGCTTGTTCTACCCGTGCTATGACTATTATCTGCACTAGTCTACCATTATCTGGCTTACCAGTAGACCTAGACATAGCTGCAGTTGATACTTTCCCGACGGGCCATCTGCGTGTGAGGACATGAGGGCTATAATGACGCCAAAGGCTAGTCATATTCCATAATGGGGTACCAGTAATGGTTTGCCCATGGGGTAGGGGTCCCCAAATACCGAGATGAGGCCATAGGGCCATGATGGCTATGAGGTCTTCATAGCCCTCATGGCCTCCTACGATGAAAAAGGGTACCCAAATACCGCGATGAGGATGAGATTAATGGCATTTCCTTATTACACTCATAACCCTCATGGCCTCATACGATGAAAGGGGATTCTGATTCTGAAAGCCATCAAGATACAAGAAAGGGATTCCAAAATTGGAATTCTGTGGACTGTGGCGACCAAATACCGAGACGAGGATGAGAGCAATGGCATTTCCTTGTGGCCCTCATAGCCCTTATGGCCTCATTCGGTGAAAAGGGGATTTTGAAGGCCATCCAGATACTAGAAAGAGATTCCAAAATTGGGATTCTGTGGACTGTGGGGACAAATGTGGAGATGAGGATGAAAGTAATGGCATTTCCTTATGGCCCTCATAGTCCTCATACGGTGAAAAGGGGATTCTGAAGGCCATCCAGATACTAGAAAGGGATTCCAAAATTGGGATTCAGTGGACCGTGGTGACAAAATACCGAGATGAGGATGAGAGTAATGACATTTCCTTATGGCCTTCATAGCCCCAATGACCTCATACGTAGAAAACGGGGCACCGATGGCCCGTCGGGAAAGTGTCACCTGTAGCTATGTCTGGGTCTACTGGTAAGCCCAACAAATAGTGTAGATAATAGTCATATCACGGGTAGAACAAGCCAAATAATCTACTAGGGTAAGAGACAGCCATGAATACACGGACAATGCCATCATATCATGGGTAGAACAAGCCAAATAATCTACTAAGGTAAGAGAGAGCCATGAATACATGGACAATGCCATCATATCCTGGGTAGAACAAGCATAAGAATCGACAGGGACAGTCAGAGATAATCAGTATACTAGAGTAGATAGAAGTCAGGTAGAACAGATAAGGTATAAAATATGTACTACTGAACGAGGATTCTTATGGAATTCGAGCTAGATAAGGAACACACCTTTTATGGATCTTATAACACTACGTGGTGCTATTAGGGTCAATATTCTAAAATAATTCTGGTCCATTTTGGTGATTTCCGGTGAAAATAAGTCGTTCATGGGATCATCTGGGTAACTCGTTGTACTTCCATCGCATCGACCATACCCTCCAAACATACCCCCGTCTTATTAGATGCCTTTGGGTTACCTAGCAGCCGCGTGCTACTATACAAACCAAGATGGCGGCGCCCTGTATACAAAATGGACGACGGAAACGCGTATTACCATAACAACACGGGCTGCGCATGCGCAGTGATACAACGTTTCACCATGGGGATGACATCACAACATGGCCGGCCAAGTGCGTTACCACGACAACACAAAATGGCGACACCCAGTCACGTGACTATGACGTCATTTCCGGGGTGCACCGCGGGGTTCACCAGATTTTGCTCGAAAGAAACGAGCACCACTCCTTTGATCCATGCACATGAATAATAATCCGTGCGCATGAAATGAAAGATATAAAAACTATGGTATAGGTTATTAAGTCAAAATGGCATCCATCCTGTGACCTTGGTATACTGGCATCCCACCATCTTAACGCTGAAAAGGCAATTCTTAGGTCTACTTGTTCTTGTTTGAACCTAAGTTATCTAGGACCCTTCGGCCCTCGGTCGCTACCGCCTCCTCATATCTTCAAAAAAGGAAGATCAGGAGGGGTAACCTAATGACCCGAGGTCCGTCCTTGTTAGGCATGCTTCCCCTTTTTTAACGTGCGATAGGCGAGTTAGGACGGAGTGAAGTCTGCGTAAGACCTCACATCGCTGTACTCTGGGCCTGTGGCAGTAAGTAGGCGTATGTATGTGTGACGGTAGAGGGGGGATCTCTTGTTGAGACGTGGTGGCGCAAAAATATGTCAGCGAAGATATAAAATTCAGATGTCTAAAAGGGCCTATAAAGCAGCCATCGAAAAGTACTTCACAATGCCGGGGGAATTTGGGATGGGACGTCACCTAAGGCTGACTGGGATGGCAACATATGCCTATGCTTGTCCGTTACATGTCTAATCTTGGCGGTATTATATATATTTTTGGTAGGCCCTGGGAATATGCCACATATGATTTCGACCCCCCCCCCCCCCCCCCACCTTCCATTTGGAGACTTCAAAACTGTTGATATAGCTTCGAAATTTGAGACTATTTCAGAGAGACTCAGGCCCTTACCGTCAAGTTACCGATGACCTCGCCATCCTCCATTAGGCTCCAGAATCGCTCTCAAAGCTTCACAGTTAAAACTGAAAAATTTACCGAGGAAGGATAACCGGCCCCCACCAATGGCCTTACCTCCTCTAAGGAGGCTTCAGAGTCGCTTATAGAGCTCCAAAAATTTATAATTCGGGGAGAGGTCCCGAATCCGGTCTCGGCGATGCAGGAGGTCATGAAGGGGCATTTGCCCCCGACCACAGTCTTTGCCGCCACCCCTCCTCTCTCTCTCTCTCTCTCTCTCTCTCTCTCTTTCTCTCTCTCTCTCTCATTTGCCCCTCTCCAAAACTGTCACATCCAGCCACCCTCTCTTACGCACACAGTGACTCTCTTTTCTTTATTAACATACAAACTCAGCTGATAAACATAAATCCACTGGAATTTTGCAAGTTCGGATGCAGATACTTATGAGCCATGTACGTTTATAAACCTTGTCTCTAAAATGTGGGTCATCCAAAAATGTGGCGATCTACCCTAAAAGCCACCAGAAAACTTGATTCAAATGCACAGTGATTTTGTTTTGTCTGGGGGGCGACTCCCCGCCCTCCACTCCCGGGGACGGCATGTCGGCTTCTCCACTCAAGATACCCCTCCATACGGAGCATGTCCCCTACTTGCAGTCTCCACCACCCATCCCTCCCCCCCCCCCCGAAAATACCACCGCCAGGTCACACAAATGGGAGAGGGTGATTCACCTGACTACACCCTTCCCTTCCTGTCTGCGGTCTTTGAAATATACACGCGTCATATTGCTCCCCCTCCATTGGAATTCTCCCCCTATAAAGGATTCTGGTACCGCCACTGAACAGGATTCCCATGCATGTAAGTATATATAGCAGGTCCGTCTTTTGGGACAGCGGGGGTGAGGGTCCTGATACCTTATGTTACCTTATGTTTTAATCCGTGCGCACAAAATAATAATCCGAACACACGAGTTAATAATCCGCGAAGGCGAATTGATAATCGGTACATACAAAATAATAATCCGGGCACAAGGATTATTATTTCGTGTGCACGGATTATTATTTCGTGTGCGCGTATTATCATTTCGCCGCACGTCATATTTATTCTGAGTGGTATGAAATGTGCCAAATGAGCCCCAATTTGGGGGACTTCGGGGGGGGGGGGGTAGCATACCGCAGAAGTGACAGCATACCGCGGGATATTGTGGGTGTCACGTGGGTTGTCATAGAAGCGGAAGAGAGCGGGCATGTTGTGACCTCATCCCGATAGTGATACGTGGTTTTAGTGAGCATGCACATTGGAGACTACCATCTTGGTTTCTATGTTAGCTTGTTGTTGCCATTTGACCCAATGGCCTCTAAACAGACGGGGTCTGTTCTAAGGGTGTGTTCGATTCAACGGGAGTCTTGCGAATTACCAAAATAAGCTCGACAGTTACCCCAAATCACCGACATCGACTTCATGTTACCGAAACAGAGTCGCGCGAAGTGTTATATGACCCATAAGGGGTATTTTCGATTGATGAGGTATGTACACCGGTAGAACAAAAGAGCCCCATACTTGGAGTAATTAACTTGTGTGGCGTGTTCTGACTACTCTCTGACCCAAGTATTCAACTGCAGGAGTTAGTACGCATGGCATAGCAGACGTGCATCAGTCAGGTCCTTGGGCAAGTTATGGCTACATGAAGAATAAGCAAGTAGAAGGGAATGGGTGGTGGTAGAGTGCATAGTAAGTAGACAACAGAAAGGGGAAGTGGGAGGGAATGGGTAGTGTTAGCATGAATGGCGTAGCAATCAGACATCAGGTAGGCCCTCGGGCATGTCAGGGCTTAGGAAGAATAGGGAAGATGGGGGGAATTGGTAGTGCTGGCATGCAAGACGTAGCAAGCAGATACCAACAGGCCCGTTGGTATGCCAGATTTTAGACAGAATAGGAAAGTGGGAGGGAAATGGATGGTATTGCTATGCTTGGAGAAGGCAGCAAACATCAGGCAGGGCCTTGGGCATGCCAAGACTTAGAGATAGGAAGGAAAGGAAGTAAGGATAAGGTGAGTATATTGTGAAGTGGAAGTTGGGCCCCGGTTTGGGATATTTACGGACCATGTTACATAGAGATACACTTGTGGAATCTCTTTCTGTTACTTGGCTGGCCTTCAGGATGCCCTTTTCATTATATGAAAAGCCAACTGCAATGAGGGACAACTTGCCATTCCACATATCCTCAGGGTCATAAGGGCCACGAGAAAATTCTTAGTGAGCCACAATTCGTCATTCCTCATATTCTCATATTTAGGGATGACGGTCCATGGAATCTTCTTTATTCTTCTCGTGTCGCACACCAACATCAAAATATCTGGCGATGTTTGTCACCTTAGGTAATATTTTGTAACTGGCCCTTTTGGGGGCCTAAGGAGGGCCCTAAATGTGGTCCGATTGGGACGGTTGAGGTGTCAATCTTCTTTATTCCTCGGGGGCCACCCATCAACACCAAAATATCCCGTGATTTTAACCTACTTTGGTGATATTTTGTAACTGACCCTTTTGGGGGCCTTACCAGAGCCCCTAAATGTGGTCCGATTGGGGTGGTTGAGGTGTCAATCTTCTTTATTCCCCGGGGGCCACCCATCAACACCAAAATATCCCGTGATTTTAACTTGCTTTGGTGATATTTTGTAACTGGCTCTTTTGGGGGCCTTAGTAGGGCCCCTAAATGTGGTCCGATTGGGGCGTTTGAGGTGTCAATCTTCTTTATTCCCCGGGGGCCACCCATCAACACCAAAATATCCCGTGATTTTAACTTGCTTTGGTGATATTTTGTAACTGGCCCTTTTTGGGGCCTTAGGAGGGCCCCTAAATGTGGTCCGATTGGGGCGGTTGAGGTGTCAATCTTCTTTATTCCTCGGGGGCCACCCATCAACACCAAAATATCCGGTAATTTTTTTCGAATTTTGAATGTCGAATAAGGAAACGGGAATAAGTAACTACATTCACAGTACTATTTAAGTACTGTGAATTTATATTGGTAATGTTTTAATAAGGTGTATCCATCTTTAAATAAAAGTTTGATTAGCTTTTCTAAAAAGGCCTTGTTGGCAAAATAATTAAAGGTCAAGTCGCACAGTGTGCTACACGTGAATAGGCCGTCGTTGCCCCCTCTAACAGGGGCGGATCCAGGATTTCTGAAAAGGAGCGTGTCTTAGTCTGAAACTGAGGCATGAAACAACAGGGTGCGTGATAAACTCGAGATCGATTCTCCCATCTCTAAAGGCGGAGGTGGGGGGGGGGGGGGGGGGGGCGGGGGCTCTCCTGGGAAAAGATAAATAAACACTGGACTCTGAAGTGACTTTTAATCCAGTACCCAGGAAAGCAGCCAAAAATGTCCAGAAATATATATTTTATAAAAGTTTTTTAGTAGGACATTGTAAATGTGGATATCGTTGGAACCGGCTGAATAAGCCGGTTCCAAGTATGCCCATATTTACATTGTTTCAGTAAGATGTAGTAAGGGCTGTTTCTCAAAACGTTAAAAAACTGCTTGTGTAAAGGTGTGTGGTGTTTTCGACCCATTAGTAGTGCGCTCCGACATGTCTCGGGGAAAAATAGAGGGGGCGCGCACCGGATGCGCTCCGTCTAAATCCGCTACTGTCTTAGACAAAATATTTTTTCACGATTCTTCCATTTTTACGTTATACAAGAGGTGATACAGTATGCCTTCAAAATGAGCTGCGTTTTCAGGATCAAGTGGGTAGGTCCTGCTTAGAGAAGACCAGCAACAGAAAACAAAAAAGAAATGTTTGGTATTTCACACACACTGCATAATTTTGACGACGCAAAACGGTTGGCTTTCCCGTGACTGAGTGATCACGTAGCCTGGCCCACCCTTGGAATGTAGGCTGACCACTATGTGCATGAGAAATTAGGCTTTGTTTGTTTTTCACATTCACTACGCATATTGTTTGGTCAGCCATCACAGGACTACTTTCAAGCGTTAAGTTCCCCAATGAAGTAGCCTTTTTGTGCCGAAATATATGATCTTAAACACAAATAAATAAATAAATAAATAAATAAATAAATAAATAAATAAATAAATAAATAAATAAATAAGAAGGGCGTACCCAAGCATAAAATGTAAATATAAAAAAGACCGAATACCGATTTTTGTGTACAGTGCTGGCCGTTTTTGGCTGTTACGTTAGGTAAAGGGTTAAAGGCATTTGACCAATTACTATCAGCCCCAAGGAAGGGACAAACTGACCTGGGGCAATGATTAAAAAGATAGCTAAGTTGTTATAACAAGATAGCTAAGTTGGTATAACAAGATAGCTAAGTTGTTATAACAAGTTAGCTAAGTTGTTATAACAAGTTACTAAGTTGTTATAACAAGTTAGCTAAGTTGTTATAACAAGTTAGCTAAGTTGTTATAACAAGTTAAGCTAAGTTGTTATAACAAGTTAAGCTATGTTGTTATAACAAGTTAGCTAAGTTGTTATAACAAGTTACTAAGTTGTTATAACAAGTTAGTTAACTTGTTATAACAACTTAGCACAGGTAAAAAAAAATACATCAACTGGCGTCAGGACGCTGCCGTAGTTTTGTATTTCGATTTGGTGACCGAGAAACTTGCTCGCGCAACGTCATTCATTCGAAATGACGTCACTCATAGACGCTTTCATATTCTGTCTACATTGTTCTTTTGTTTGAAATTTATGTCAGTCATTTCCATGTCATACTTTAACCCATCGGGTTATTTAATAAATAGTCAGTCAGTATTGTTCACGTTAAGAAAATAAATTAGAAAGTTTCTTTTGATGGTCGGTCAGTGTATAGGACATGAGTTTCATCAGAAACAATATAAACTCAGATACTATGGACCGCGAACATCCACTTTACAACATCAAAATAAATGACCCATTGCATCGAAACGGGCCCATGTACTGCATCCCCGAAAATATGACTGGTTCCATTCTTACATTAAAAAAGTGCAAAAATCTGTATTCCACACGTGTGCAATAAAAGTTTATTTTTATCACACATCCTAGAATGTCGTGAACAAACCTTAATTTTAAATGGGTGTGTAATAAAGACTTTTATTACACACCCATTTAAAATTAAGCTTTGTTCACGACATTCTAGGATGTGTGATAAAAATAAACTTTTATTGCACACGCGTGGAATACAGATTTTGGCACTTGTTTAATGTAAGAATGGAACCAGTCATATTTCTGGGGATACAGGACATGGGCCCGTTTCGAGGCGATGGGTCATTTATTTTGATGTTGTAAAGTGGATGTTCGCAGTCTATAGTATCTGCGTTTATATTGTTTCTGAAGAAACTCATGTAGTAATGACTGTCCTGCCATCAAAAGAAACTTTCTAATTAATTTTCTTAACGTGAACAATACTGACTGACTATTGATCAAATAACCCGATGGGTTAAAGTATGACATGGAAATGACTGACATACAGTTCAAACTAAAGAACAATGTAAACAGAATATAAAAACGTCTATGAGTGACGTCATTTCGAATGAATGACGTTGCGCGAGCAAGTTTCTAGGTCACCAAATCGAAATACAAAACAAATTGCCTGTCGACATTCACTTGAATTCGTATGGATTCTGTACCCCTGTTAAAGGCTATAACACGAACTTTAATACATTTTGAGCAGGAATAGTGAACAATAGGATAATTTCTCTTGGACAATAAGGATATAAATTTAATTTACGTGGGATGAATTGACAATGGCTACTGTAATCTTGACTAAAATCTTAACCGGTCTGTCAACCTGTCGAGTAACAACAGTCGCATGGAATTTGGAAGTCAGATGGATTTTCCGAATTTACACCTATTGTTTTTTGTGAATGTGTGGTAACTTTTTTGGTGGGGATCACATCAACCGTTCAGAATTCGCGCTGTAAAATTGAGGCACAAAAAGATGGTGAACTGTATTTCAGATGAACAGTGTTTCATCGATCGAGGTGGTGACGCATTACAATTTGCAAGTTGAAACTATGAATGAAAGTTCAGTCAGCGTACGAAATAACAATAAGACTGGTCTCCTGCTTGTGAAGAATAATTTGGATTTTTGTCTTATTTTATTTCCTTTACTTCTCAGAAGGAGAGGTTAATTCCCACTTAGTATTACTGTAAAAGGCCTGTTTTAGAAATTTGCAAAGGTGTGTAATAAATACAGAACTGCACAAGCGTTTGAATGGGTTAATGTTTATCGCACGAGTTTGGTTGGGCGCAATAATACCACGAGAGGCTTCGCCTCTCGTGGTATTATTGCGCCCAACCAAACTCGTGCGATAAACATTAACCCATCCAAACGCTTCTGCGGTTCTGTCTATTTATCTTACCTGGCGACTAATACTGGCCAGTGCGGTGCACAAAATATCAGCAACTGTAAATTTTATCATTTTTTCAGTTACAGCCCCGAAAATTTATCTTCAGACCCTCCTTAAAAATTGTTAATTATTCATAAAATATATTTTTTGGAAATGCTGCTTGCTATTTATATTATAGGTAAACAGTAAATGGATGAATGGAATTTAAGAGAAGTTTAATTCTATTCTATTTCTGAAACCAACTCACTCGCATTGTTACGTCGACGTTGATTTCTGACGCCACGCGTTTATTAGACGTTTTGTGACCGATACATCCGGATGGTGATTAAATGATAACTTTGAATAGCATTTTTTTAACCCTTTACCCAACGCAGATGATATCAAAATTTATTATTTTAAATATCATTTTTTCAAATGTTTCAAAAAATTTCAACAAAACCATATCATGTGACCCCTCGTTGGAACGAGCTCGACGAGCTCGTTCCAATGAGGGGGTCACATGATAAGGTTTTGTTGAAATTTTTTGAAAAATATTATTTTTTCAACTGCTGAATTTGCATATTACGCGGGCGGATGCGGGCGATTCGTTGGGTAAAGGGTTAATGACTGCAAACAATTCTTTATCGCCACAACACAGGCTAGTTTCACTGGGGTGAACCTTTTTTTTTTTCTTTTTGAAACGAGATTTTCTTTGCGATATTCTCTTGAACCGAATCGCATCCAATTAGCATATACTATTCAACAAAAGTAGGGGATATCCAAACTAATATTGATATTTTCAGAAAATGGTCTTGGATACGGGTGACTGGACACATCAATATGTTACCAAGTTTAGTGTGGATCATGAATGTCACTGGCCCACAAAGACTTCGTGCAGGTTTTTCGCACGATCGCCGCGTTAATGTCTATGGGGTACATTATGAAATTTTCTTTTGTACTGGGCGGACTTTTTCAGAGGTCTCGTCGTTCTTTTCTTGGTTTTAACTCGTTCATCAATAGTTTCTGGTCGAAACGTAACTTTTGAGGTATGCGAAGACTGACACGTGACGAACGTTTACGTTCCGTTGGCATATTGGAAGCTGGCAACAGACAGACTGCAGTGGCTCAAATTCTCAACGTTACGCAATCGGTGATTAGCAGGTTGTGGTCACGCTACCGTCAGACAGGCAATGTTGGTGACAGACGTCGGTCAAGTCGTCCAAGGGCGACAACTACTAACCAAGATCGTTTCATCCGAACCACAGCATTACGTATCCGCCATCAAGTGACTCAGAAACTGGACAGCGGCTGCACCGAGCGACAGATGTGTGAGTCAGTGGTCAGACTATCCGAAATCGCCTACACAGCGGGAATTTGTACGATCGACGACCTCGAATGGAGCAGCGTCATGTTTTCCGATGAATCGAGGTTCACTCTCGACTTACACGGCAAGCGAAACAGAGTGTGTCGGCGGCGGAGCGAACGATACCATGGCGTAACCGTTAGCCAGAGCGATCGGTTTGTTGGTGGATCGGTTATGGTGTGGGGAGGCATAACCATGACAAGCACAGCAGCATTATATGTCATCCAAGGGCGTGTCACAGGGCAGTCTACCGTGACATGTTAGGAGCTCATGTGGTGCCATTTGCGCGACGGCACGGCCGTCGATTTATTTTCCAAGATGATAACGCAAGAGCACACAGGAGCCGAACATCACTACACTGCCTTGGCCAGCACTAAGTTCAGACCTTTCACCAATCGAGCACGTCTGGGATATGCTTGACAGGCGCCCACGACAACGCCATCAGCCCCCTAGCAATGTCCAGGAACTCGCCGCTGCACTGCAGGAAGAGAATGGAATAACATCAGTCAAGCTGATATTGTTTTAGTTTAAACATTATTTCATTTCAATACTGCATATAAATATACAAGGTATAGAACAGCATGCTCAGATACAGTATTAGAAAGTGGATTCAGCAGCAAGTCGAAGCTTATGTAAGCTGTCTCCTGCAATCAACAAATACATCAGACTTTCATGGCATGGAAGAGACTATGATTGAAACAAAATAATATGAAAGAGGAAAGAAGGGGAAAGGTGGAGGGGTGGGGGTGTGTGGTGCAAAGGCAGCTGCTTCCTTTAATAAAGGGAGAGCACAAGAGGGGCGAGCACTGCAGGTGTGTTCAGTAAAATCTCTTGGAAGCAGTAATATAACTCTGTACTTTTTCAAAAATTAGGCTGTTTGCTTCCGCTGTGTATTCAGCATTTCCATTCAAGAGAATATCCGTTGAAATTGTGAATGGCAGTGTTGCTAGTGTGCGCTGTCTGCTCTCTACATAGAACGGACAATGCAACAAATAGTGAGCACTCGTTTCACGGGCTCCACATGAACAGTATGGGGAGTTTGATAAATGGTTTCTAAACAGATGATCGTTAAGATTGCTACAACACAAGCGAAGTCTTCAATGGTGGGTCTGTGCCTTACGGTCTTTACTTCGTTTGAAGCAGTTTGGAACGAACAGTTTATTTCTATTTAAGAACGAGTTGAAATTTTGCAATGAACTATTTTCTCTGATGTGTGATGGCAGCGCATTCCATAATCGTGTTGTTGATGGCACAAAGGATTCGTAATGATGCTGGGTTCGACAAAATGGGGCTGCGAGGTCGGCGTTATGGCGTAGGCCGTAATCGTGGGACGCCGAAGATCGTGGCGGAATCAGCATGGATACATAAGCAGGGACCATCCTATGATACATTTTGAAATATTGTTTTAATTTGTGCTTCTCTCTTCTTGCTTTTAGAGTTTCCCATCCCGTTTCCAAATAAATAAGTTCCCTACTAGCGCTACGGGTTGCACCTGTTACGATCCTGGCAGCTTCCAACTGGATACGTTCCAGTTCGTCGGATTCGCCCTCAGGACAATTATCCCAAACTGTATCTGAATACTCAAGAACCGGCCTAATAAAAGTCAGATATATTGTTTCTAATGTTTTGCGATCAAATTTGTATTTATACTTTCTTAGAAGACCAATTCGCTTCCATGCTTTGGAGGCTATTGCTTCAATATGTTCTTTCCAGGAACCCTGACTGTTTAAACGTATACCAAGATGTGCATGACTACTTACTTCGGAAATGCTCTCGTTACGCATTTTCAGAGGGGGGTGACAATTTCTATCACTTTTTCGTGAAACTAATAGGGACTCAGTCTTTAATGGGTTGAAGTCAACAAGCCATTTATTGGACCAATCTTCGAGTTGTTTCAAGTCTTGGTTTAAAATATTAGCAGCCAAGTCTGGGTTCTCTATTATTAAGTAGATCGTTGTATCGTCGGCGAACAAGCGGATGTTACTTGAAATTTTTTCAACTATATCATTGATGTATATGATGAACAGCAGGGGACCAAGAATCGATCCTTGGGGCACACCAGCTGAAACTGATTTCCATGAGGAGGCTTCGGAATCAATGACAACCCGCTGTTGGCGATTGCTCAGGTACGACTCAAACCACCGAAGCAGATTACCTGTCACTCCGATTTGTTCCAACTTAAACAGAAGACCTTTATGCCAAACTTTGCCAAAGGCCTTGCTCACATCACAGAAGACAAGGCGGATTTCTTTACCTTCGTCAAGGGCACTACTGACAGTATTGTAAATTTCGGTAAGTTGTAATGTAGTCGAATCTTTGGGGGTAAAACCGGATTGGAATGGAGTAATCAAGGTGTTTGACTGCAGAAAAGCCAGAACTTGTTTGAATATACATCTTTCGAACACCTTGCCAACACAGCTGAGCAACGATATAGGCCTATAGTTAGTGACTAGATTCGGATTCTCCTTTTTACAAATTGGGGATACATTAGCTCTTTTCCACTCAGTTGGAAAGTAACAATGGGAAAGGAAAAAATTGAACATTTCAGTAAGTGGTTTAGCGAGACCTAGTCTACATTCCTTGAGAATTTTCGGACTTATATTATCTGGACCACTTGCTTTAGAGCTTTTAAGAGTTTCTAGGACGTCCATAACTTCACTGGCCAATATACTAATGTTGTCGAGGGTCGGCCGGTTAGTGTTATGGACGCTCGTGGGAAGAGAGGCGTTCGAGTCATCCACCTGGGAGATGGTACAAAAATAATCATTAAATGCTTCCGCCTTTTCGGTATTAGATATTAGATCACAGTTGTTATACTGAAGGACGGGGATGTCTTGTTTTGATTTACTCATCAGTTTACCGAGCGTTTTCCACCAGTTAGCCGAGGAGGTTACTTCGTTGTTCAGGATGTTTTCAAGTTTCGTGAAATATTTTTCCTTTGACTTTTTAATTGCAGAGGTAGTTTGATTTCTCTTTTGGCGATATTTGAACCACGCTTGCGTCGTATTGACTTGCTTTGCATGTTTGTGAACACGTTTACGTTGGCGGATTAGTTTTCTTATGTCGTTGTGAAACCATGCTGGCTCATTTTGCCTACATGTAACTAATTTGTTCGGGATATATTTTGAAACAACAGATTCGAGATAGTTCTGGAATTCACAAGTTACGGCGTCCTCGGAAGAGAAAGAGAGGATATTCTCCCAGTTCGTTTCCTGTAGTGTCTTGTTTAGACCAAAGTAGTCGCCTTGGTTAAACAACCACATGTGTCTTTTGTGTGCTTGGGTGCGTTTGACGGAAAACTTTAACACTGCCTTTATGGGACAATGATAGCGTATACGCTCGTCACAGAGAGGACCATCGACGCCACTAAGCTGATATTGGACGTTTGGTGAGGAGTATGCCACGCCAGATCCGCGCTTGTCTCGCGAACAGAGGAGGATTTACAAGGTATTGAGGTCTTGGATTGAATGTGGTAAATTCTCTGACTGGCCGTCCATGGTCTTCTACAGCTCCGAATGTATACTTGGCAGACACCCAACTATCGCTGAAATCATTCACCAGATGTCACAGAGCAATGCCTCAACTGTCTTTTTGATGAAAATATAAACATATTCCTTCATATATCTCACTTTTATCAAATATCTCCTACCTTTTTTGAATAGTATATATCTTAATGGAATGAGAGATCATCGTTGTCGATTAACAAATAGACAGCCTCATGTGAAATACCATTAAAAGGATCGTTGTGTGGACTTTTCCACCGAACATTTTGTCTCAAGTTGTGCAAAAAATATAACAACTAACAATACTTAACCATTTTCTCGGCGCAATGAGCAAATGCGGGTAGCTCTAGTCACAAAATTGCCTTTGAACGTTGATTAAACAGTTTTTATTACTTTCCAAAGTGTGATTTACTGGGATTTCCGGGTTTGATTATAAACGATAACTTCACAAGTGCAATCAACAATTGTGTCATGTATCCGTGCGCGCAAACGAAGACACTTTGCCGTGAATGTAATGGGGACTTCATTGTTTTTGTTTTGTTTAACTCTTTACCTAATATGAAAAGCAGTGGGGCACGATGACGCCGTGTACTAAGGCGTACTGCACGTCGATGGTACGCATGTCTTCAATCAATCTAACCATGCTTGTGCTGCAGTGCGGAGTTACGATATTGGGGAGCTGGCAGCTGCTCGTCGTTGCTCGGTGGTTCTCTCCGGGTACTCCGGCTTCCTCCACCCGTAAAATTGCCACTCTCATGATTAGCCATTGTGCATAAATATGTGACCTTAAACATCAATAAATAAATAAATAAATAAATAAATAAATAAATAAATAAATAAATAAATAAATAAATAAATATGAAAAGCAGACGATACTTGCAAAAAAAATTCTTGATGAGCTATTATTTTCATTTGCTGTCTCAAAAACATAGGTCATGACCCCTCATTGGAACGAGCTCGACGAGCGCGTTCCAATGAGGGTCATAACCTATGTTTTAGAGACAAAAAATGAAAAAAATAATGAAAATTAATTGGCGATTTTTGAGAATAGCGCTGGCCGTTACGTTAGGTAACGGGTTAAATAATATAAATATCGTTAATAATGAAAAGTAATAAACAGAGTAATCGCTTGACTGAACTGGTTACGTGAAATAATTCATTCGAGGCGAGGGACTATATTGTAAAACACGTGTGCGCATTCGCGCACTTGTGTTTGTACAACGTCCCTCACCTCTCATGAATTATTTCACGTAACAAGTCCAGTCAAGCGATTACTCTCTGTTTGTTTTATACGACAGCCAGGTTCACCCCGGTCCGATAGTTTTACGGGTAGAGGAAGCCGGAATACCAGGAGAGAACCACCGAGCAACGGCGAGCAGCTGTCAGAATCCCCAACGTATTAACTCCACACAAGCAGGGTTAGCATTGGTTGAAGACCGGTGCACCATCGACGCGCAGTACGCCTTAGTACACAGCATCACCGTGCCCCCACGTGGGCAATCGGGATTAGGTGTCCTGTCCAAGGACACCACGCTGTTACCCATAGAAGGGATCACATCGTGGACTCTCGGTTTGAAGTTCAAGGCCGTAACCACTGGGCCACCTCGCTCCCTATACTTTGTTTAGGACCTCGCACACAACCGTGAAATATTAGATCCAATGATAACCCCAATAGTTTCACCGAGGTTGTCTGGAGAACTGTTGTACCCACCCCTACCTGGAAATAATTCATCTTTCCCAGCTATTATTATCCACTTTCATTCTTTAGTCTTTAGCCAAAACGGATAGCAGACGGTACTTATAAAGAAGTCCGTGAATAACCAAAAATCTTCGTTTTTGCCATAAAAAATACCTTGTGAACTTTCTAACCGTGACTTATCTCGTGAAGAACAAGAAGGACGCCAACGCCCTATAGCTCACCAACATTCCTCTTTGATAGTAACTTTGGCAAACACAAGAACTGTATCAAACGGGCTCATAACATGCGACAAAGCTTACCTAAACACAACCTCTTAAAAGTAAAACACAGAAACTGACATAAACACTAAGTTAAACATGAAATTCTGAGTTAATCAGAAAACTAAACGCAAATAAAAATGTCAAGAAAAATGTGTAAAATGCAGGGTATCAGGGGTTAATCATGGAACAATGATACTGAGGAACATGTATGATGAATATAAGTGTCATGGGAAGAGAATGAGCACAGCAGCTGACCTAAACACTTAGTTAAACATGAAATGAAATTCTGAGCTAAACAGAAAACTAAACAACTAAAAATGTCAAGAAAAATGTTTAAAATGCAGGGTATCAGGGGTTAATCATGGAACTATGATACCGAGGAACATGTATGATGAATAAAGTGTCATGGGATGAGAAGGAGCACAGCAGCTGACCTAAACACTTAGTTAGACGTGAAATTCTAAGCTAAACAGAAAACTAAACGCAACTAAAAATGTCAAGAAAAATGTTTAAAATGCAGGGTATCAGGGGTTAATCATGGAACAATGATACTGAGGAACATGTATGATGAATATAAGTGTCATGGGAAGAGAAGGAGCACAGCAGCTGACCTAAACACTTAGTTAGACGTGAAATTCTAAGCTAAACAGAAAACTAAACGCAACTAAAAATGTCAAGAAAAATGTTTAAAATGCAGGGTATCAGGGGTTAATCATGGAACAATGATACTGAGGAACATGCATGATGAATACAAGTGCTATGGGAAGAGAAGGAGCACAGCAGCTGACCTACACACCAAGTTAAACATGAAATTCCGAGCTAAACAGAAAACTAAACGCAACTAAAAATGTCAAGAAAAATGTTTAATATGTAGGGTATGAGGGGGTTAAATCATGGTAAAATGATAATAATCATCATATAGTAGCATTATAAAAGCCATGATATGGAAATAGGGCGAGTAAGGGACCTAATGAGAAGCTTTAACATTATTGGACACGTACGCCGACGCCGACCGATCGAGCCATGCCATAAGCCCACACAACTAAAGTTGGTGAGCTAAAAACTACTTTCGATAAAGTTATCTCCCCTGAAATTTTTACACTGGTGAGAAAGGTCCAATTAAGAAGCATGTAATTGTTGAGAAAACATCGATAGCATCAGTTGAAACTGAAGCCAAGTTTCCTTTTATTACTTTCAACAAACGGAAACAACAGACAACTCTGGGAGCTGTCTGTTGTTTTCGTTTATTAAAAGTTACAAAAGGAAACTTGTTTTTATGACATGCTAATTAGTGATTAACGAATGTGTTTTTTATAGTAGTTTGCAAGTTTTTGTTCTTCCCATGAAAAAAAACCCAGCAAATCTTACCTTCTGGATTTTTTATGTTAATGGAAAGGATATTGTCTGTATTATACGTCACGGTGCTTGAACTGTTGATATAATGGAAAAAAGTTACAGCAAAAGATGGTGAAAGAGCCGTTTTCTTATTTTTAAATGGATTTAAACAGAGAATAATTGTCAAACGTTCAAACTGATTGGAAAAAAACATTGCAAAAAGTATTTTTATACTCCTCTATCCTCTGAATGTAGTTTGTGAATTAATGCGTACATCGATGATTTATTTATTGGGGTTTAAGGTCACATACTTATGCACAATGGTTAATTGTGACCATGGCAGTTTTACGGGTGGAGGAACCCGGAGTACACGGAGAGAACCACCGAGTATCGATGAGCAACTGTCAGCTCCTCGACATTCTAACTCTGTTCAGGCTTCGCTCAAGCAGGGTTACAGCGGTTGAAGACATGTGAACTATCGACGTGCAGTACGCCCTAGTACACGGCGTCATCGTGCCCCCATGTAGGCAACCGGGATAAAGTGCCTTGCCCAACGACATAACGCGGGTCGTCCCGGACGGGGATCGAACTCGGGTCGTCTTCTAGCATAGAAGTCCAACAGTCTACCACTGAGCCACCGTGGTCCCGCGCATCGATGATACAATGTTTGAAAATTTTATTTTTCTGAACTTCCAATAACCTGAGTGTTAAATTCACTGACAGCTTTAGGAAATTAAGAAGAGCTAACATTCCTGTAAATCTTTTCCAATGAAGAAAATTGTCAGCAATGAAAAAAATAAAATGCTATGCTTTTGGGACAAAATCAGAAAAATACTATAATTTGATTGGCGATTGTGCTGGCCAGTTATGCGGCTACAAATGGTAAGTAGTAAATGGTAAAAACCATGCATCCGTGATGTTAAAAAAAAAACTATGGTGATCAGTTGACGCAATACCCACCATACACCACAGTATTATGTCGGTTTTGACCTACCATTTGATTATGGGAAAATGGCGTGTAATTTTTAAACGCTTGTTGGACGATACGAATGGTGGTGCATCGTAGTCTCGGTTGCTGCACAAAATTCGAGCAGTTAGAAATACTTACGCGAACAATTCACGAGACGGAACACAACTCCAAGTATGAGATATCTTCCAAACATGTCTGAAAGTGAAAAAATATTAATATTAATAAAATTGTTGATCATTTTTCGTCCATCCGTCCGTTTTGCCGTCCGTCCGTCCTCTAGCACACCCGATCAGTTCTAAATTTCATACGTAGCTTTGGGGCACTGTCTAGATGGGAGCTATTGAAGTTTTCCGAATTTCGTTGAAAAACATAGCCGCTAGTAGCCAATATGGATTTGGCACAATTCCATTAGCAAACCCTACACGCCACATTTCTCACCCGACCTTTTTCAAATTTCATATGTATCTTGATGGGAGCTATCAATCTTTTCTGAATTTCGATGAAAAACATGGCCACCACCAGCCATCTTGGATTTGGCTTATAAATTATAAACATTCCATTAGCACACCCTACAGGCCACATCTCTCACCCAACTTTTTTCAAATCTCAAATGTAGCTTTGGTGTGATGTCTACATGGGTGCTATCATATTTTTGTGAATTTCGTTGAAAAATCTGGCCGCCACTGGCCATCTTGGATTTAGTATATAAATTGTCAACAATTCCGTTGGTACATCCTACGGGTCACATCCCCCATCCGCCAGATTTCATATGTAGCTTTGGTGTGATGTCTTTTTCTATAAAAACTTTATTGAATGACTTGGCATTACTGGAGCTTTCTATTTAGTTCAGTCCCTTCTTAGACATGTTGAGCTGCAGAGTCATTGATACTTTCATTCTTTTGTAAACTGACATTATATTTTGAATGAGTGTCAATTGCGGGTGTGTGTGTGTGGGGGGGGGGGGGGGGGGGGGGGCTGGAAACGTGTAATATATATTATATGTATATCAAGAAAGGGCCACAAGATACGAAATTAGGGAGCTGAATGGTCCCCTGAGAGCAGCAAGGCGCCTTCTTCAATGCTTTTAGCAGCAATGAAGGGAAGAAAGACATATTTTTGATTAACGATTATACCTAATATTATAAATGCATTCAGTTATCATTTCCAATTTATAAATTTGGCTATCGCGTGTTACAATTTTGGGTAGGCGTTTACAAGAGCTGCGACTATCGTTGGGATGCTCGGGGACATCACGAAATTACCGCCGTTGTGAGGGGTTAAACCTGATTTATACCGACAGTGGTGACTCAAGTCCCAACTGAGTAATATTCCAAGTGCATATAAGCAGCTTCGTCGAAGGCTTGCTTTGATGATGTAGTTGTGATATTAGTCCGTCGGGATGAAAGTTAAAAAATACTAAATTTATTAAGGAATAAACGAAAGTTCCATGTAGTAGTCGAGATCAAACTTCTTATTTAACCCTTTACCTAACATGAAAAGCAGACGACACTTGCAAACAAAATTCGTCAATAACTATTTTTTTTCATTTTCGAGCTCGTTCCAAAGAGGGGTCATACCTATGTTTTTGAGACAAAAAATGAAATTTAATTGGTGACTTTTGTGAAGAGCGCTGGATGTTTTTGGTCGTTCCGCTGGAGAACGGGTTAATTAACACGCACCTTACCGGTACTCGCATTTACTCAGGTTGGGCTCTGAATCGGATTTATAGACCCCCACCCCCCCCCCCCCCCCCCCCCACCCCATCCAATTTGTACGATCCACTGTGTGTATGACATTAGTCCAAGTATCAAATCTACTCTTTTTAAGAAAGTAAGGGGGCGCGGTCGCTCAGAAGATAGAGAGATCCTCGGTTCGAATCCCCCTGCGGCAACCGCGTTGTATTATTGGGTAACGCACTTAATCCCAATTGCCCACATGGGGGCACTGTGGCGTTGTGTACTAAGGTGTACTGCACGTCGACTCTGCACTTGCCTTCAGCCGATGCTAACCCGGCTTGTGTTGAGTTAGTACGTTGAGGGGTGTGACGTTTGCTCGCCGTTGCTCGGTGGTTCTCTCCGGGTACTTCGGCTTCCTCCACCCGTAAAACTGTCAGATACGAGGTGATCATGGCTGTCGAAAGTGTCGTTAAACCTCAATAAATGAATACATTTAAGAAAGTACAGGTTTACTAGCAAGAGAGAATTGATATCTTAGTCTGCAATCCTGGGGCCAATACTTTTAAACTTTTACCGTTGCATTTTCTAGAACAGTATTTCTAGTTATGACTTTAAATGGGTTGAAATGAACCAATGACCTTTTAAAGATGTGGCAATTTGCCAGATGGAAAATTGCCACATCTTTGAAAATGCTGATGATTCATTTTAGCCAGTTATATTAATAGGTAGAAAATACAATTGTAATAGTTTTATAGTATTGGCTCTTGACGAAGATGTCCCAGTTGGACAAATCAAACCCTCGGTGGGGATATTCACTAAAATATTTTAAACAATTGCTAGATTTCCGAACATGTTTAATGAGTCCGCCAAATCGGCCATTGTACACTACTCAACGCCAAAACCCACCGCCAAAACCCAATTTATACATCCATGGTTCATACTGGGTTGGAGTTTTTATAATTATTTTTGCGTCTTTTCAAGCCACCGGGCCATGGAAGTCTGAAGGATTTTTTTAATTCAGTAATGTTGCCTGCAATAATGCTTTTCGAAATTAAGAAGTAGGGGGCGACCCGCGTCGGCTAGGGCTGCGCATTAAACGCCCGTTCGGAATGGGCGCTCAGCGCGTAGCAATACGTACGCGGGATGTGTTGTTAGGAGAGAGTGTCTTCCTCTCGTAGTAGTGGAGAGTGGTCGGAGTTCTCTCAACTCATCAAAAGAAGTGGTCATTGTTATCTGTGCGGTGTTGTGAGTTCCATGTAGCTAAAATTAGTTATGTGCAGCTGGCAAGATGATCGAGTTCTCACTGTGTTGAATATTCATGACGATCAGGCCATTTAGGGTCTTGAAATTGTAGGATAACGGCGTAGAACACTTTGGACACGGCGTTCCTTCAGGAAACCATCACCGACGGCCACTGTTATCTTACTTTTTAGCGTTCTGGTCTTTTCGGTAAATATGCAGGCTATAACTGTATGGGACCTCGGACAAATGAAATATGTGCTTTGAAGTCATGAATGAAAGGTCACACGGTCTTCGATTCTTGACAAGTGAAAAACTGGAGAGAAGAAATAGAGAGTAATAGCTTGACTGGACTGGTTACGTGAAATAATTCATGAATGAGGGATGTTGTACAAACACGAGTGCGCGAATGCGCACGAGTGTTTTACAATATAGCCCCTCGCCTTGAATGAATAATTTCACGTAACCAGTCCAGTCAAGAGATTACTCTGTTTATTACTTTCCATTATTAACGATAATTATATTATTTAATCCTTTACATAATGTAACGGCCAAAAACGGCCAGCGCTATTCTCAAAACTCGCCATTTAATTTTCATTATTCTTTTCATTTTTTGTCTCTAAAACATAGGTTATGACCCCTCATTGGAACTAGCTCGGCGAGCTCGATCCAATGAGGGGTCATAACCTATGTTTTTGAGACAAAAAATGAAAATAATAGTTATTTAAGAATTTTTTTGCAAGTGTCGTCTGCTTTTCATGTAAGGTAAGGGGTTAAAAAAACAAACAATGAAGTCCCCATTACACCCACGGCAAAGCGTTTTCGTTTGCGCGCACGGATGCATGACACAATTGTTGATTGCATAATTTACTTGTGAAGTTATCGTTTATAATCAAACCCGGAAATCCCAGTAAATCACACTTTGGAATGTAATAAAAGGGCGATAAATAAGAATTGCAAGCCTCTTCATTGGGTCCCAAATGGAAGCTCAACTGAATTTCGTTACAACTCAGTGTAAAAGATAAAAATAAGTAAACAATAACGAACAAAATATGCAGGAGGGGTTGGATGGAGGTGGGTGGGAGTGGAAGACGGCGTGCCCCCGCCTACCCCCGAAAAAAGAAGAAAAATTCCGACACCCATTACGTTACAGAGAAATAAAAGATCAACGAGAGCTGGGATCTAAATATATGTATGTAGGTATCACCACCTGAGTTAAAACAAATAGTGTCAGGAGCAAGAGATGGGGTAAAAATGTTAACCAAGAGCCAGTGCAGTCTGCATGAATTACCGAGTAATAATAATAACACTTTGGCCGGCCGCTGATTTGTCGCGGTTCTTGTTTGAGAAGGCCTTGGTTAGCCCTGTTCTACCAACTGCCTCCCTATTCCCACGCTTCTTCTCTCCTCCCAACACTCGGAGACGAACTGCTTGATGCCATCCCTTGCCCCATTCTTCCCAATCTCTCCGATTAGCATATTAACCCTCTCCTTTGAGTCGCCCCCTAACCAGATGTCCTTCATTCTCCCATCCCCCTTTCCCATTATACTCCCCGTGAATCTTGTTCTTTTAGACTGGTATTTTGGGCATTCTAGAAGAAAGTGTTCCAGGGTCTCCATCACGTCCAAATTACACATCTGGCACTCCTTTTCACTGTTTTTCCCAATTTTTCCTCTCAGCTTCAGGGACCGCGACCTCAGCTTGAACAACAGTGACCCCACAAAGGTGCCATCGAGGTACTCTTCAAAACCAGGCTTCTCTTTATCACGCAGGCCACCCAAAGATCTCTTTGATTTGACCCCCCCCCCCCCCCCCACACACACACACACACCTCGCCAATTACGGTTACAATCCTCCATGACCCTTTCTCTGACGATCTTTTTACCCTGGTTTGCCCCAACGCCAAGTTCCGAGATCTCCAATGAGTAGTTTTCTACTAGCTCCCTCACTTGGACCATCCACTCCGTCTTGATATTTGAGTTGAAAGTTCTCAGGAACTTTACTTTACACCATCGGCTGTCGGGGAGATTTACCAAATAATTAAGATAACCGAGTTTCGATAGGTCTATCCTGTCCTTGATCCTCATCCACCCAAGCTCACCCCTGATTGCTTCTAGCGCTGCAGCATTACTCGATCCTCTTATCCATCGGCTTGCATCGTTCTGCAGGATTTCCAAGCTCTTAACAGCCGTCTGGTTTAGGGATACAACTTCCGTAACGTATGTTATACTTGGCAGACCCACCATTTCCCAAATGGTTTTCCCCACGAAAACCTTATTGAAACTGTTTCTCCCTATAAGTTTCATTTGGTGAAGGATTCGCTTCCCCCTCAGAATCAATTTATTTGTGTGCTTTCGGTAGATGCCTCTTCCTGTGATGTTTATATTTACCCCCAGGTACTCATAGTCACTAGTTTCTTCTGCACTAAGAAGTCTGCTGCCACCTTCCGGAATGCAGAACTCCCCCACTCTCCACCTTCGAGTGGGGTCCACTTTGCGGCCCACGGGTATAACTTTGCTCTTGCTTTCATTAAGTTCGAGTCTCCATTTGCTCCCATATTTCCCAACAATTCCCAGCATCTTCGCTAGCCCCTCTTCACTTTCTGACACTAGCACCATATCGTCTGCAAAAAATAGCCCTGGGATCTTCAAGTCACCAACTGCAACCCCCTCGTCGCTTTGCAGGAGTTCATCTCCTAAACCTTTAATGTACAATGCAAAAAGAATTGGCGAAAGGATACACCCCTGTTTTAGGCCTATCTCCATAGGCACACGTTTTGTTGTAATGTTTCCCAGGTTAAGTTCACTCTTAACATCGTTATATAATGCTTTCATAATCCCAACAAACTCGCCTCCCAAGCCCAGAGCCTCCAGCTTGCGCCACATACTCTCCCTCCATACTCTATCGTATGCCTTTTGAACATCCAAAAAGGCCATAAACATCTTTTTCTTTTTTGCTTTCGCGGATTCTATCATTTGGGATAGCGTGAAAAGATGGTCGGTGACTCTCCTTCCCTTCCTGTATCGTTTACCTTTTCCCAGTGCTTGACTAGTTCTAATGCGATTTGATCTCGCTCTTCTGTAACTCTGCCATCTACTTTAATACTCTGTGGGTTACTCCCTTTGTTACGTTTGTTCACCCATTTCCAAAATACGTTCGAACTCGACCCCCTGTCGTTCTTATCGTCCTAATAAGACTGCTATTTCGCACTCTCCGGTTGTCGTCTTTAATCTTATTTACTTTATTTTGTGCTTGTTGGTATTCTTCCTTTGCTACTGTGGCCTCGTTGCTTTCCACCCCCTTATGTTTTCTACTTCTCCTGCATGCAGCACATTTAGCTTTTCTACCCTTTATGACCCTTTTCAGTTCTTCGTTCACTCTGTACCCATGTTCCCGTGTTGGCACCCTAATCTTTCCTACACTTTCCTTCCCTGCCTCCACTAGGCTCGCAACTATGGCGTCGGCCATCTTCTGCCCCCCCCCCCCCCCCCCCTGTGTACGGTTGCAAGCTTTGGTTTCAGTTTTTCTTCGAACTTCGCCCAGTCGGCATCCTTTTTGAGTTCCCAAAACTCCTTGAAGCTTCGTTTGCTTTTATCTAGGTTTTTGACCCTGATCGTCACTGTAATCAAGTTGTGATCACTATCCAACTCCATTTTGTCCTCATCATCCACTTCTACCCCTATCACCTCCCTCCATAAATTAATGTCTGTGAGAATGTAGTCAATTATTGATTTTCTGTCGTTTCTCTCCCAGTATGTACCATTAAAAGAAAACATCCCCGCAATGGTACATTCCATACCATTTAACACGCCTAAACATGTTCATGGAATAAGATCTTACTTTAAGTGAATCACATTTCTGTAACTTTAAACATTTGCGTTTTTTTATATTCGGAACATAATTTTTCAAACGACATCATTAAATGCAAACTGTAATTAGTATTTATCTCTTTGTTCCAAAACATGTCTAAATTTGTTTATCTTCGAAACACGTTCTTGAGTAAAGTCATCAAGTGCAAAGTGCACGGGTGGATATACATTTCGTAAGGTAGGAGGAAAATGAAATGTACATCCTTTCACACAAATGAAATGTACACTTTCCACTTAATAAACGTATATAAATAGAATTGCATTTTATTTTGTTTGTTCGTTTCATCAATAGATTCTGTAAGAGACAGATGGTGTGACAAAATAAGAAACAAAAAATCCCTTTAGTGAACAAATATGGCAGTGTTAAAAATCGAATAAAGAAAAATGCACCTAAAGAAATAATTAATTGTATGTCAGGATGCTGTCATAATCTTTTAAAATGTAATGTACATCAAACACCCAGTCAGAAACAAAAATTACATCTGAAGTGTGAACAACTATGAATATAAAATCAATATCGCGTGAGATGTAGGCTTCAAGCCGAAAAGTCCTCGGTTCAAATCCCACCTGCAGCAAACAATCTCACGTGAAAAGGAAAAACAAATTAACCATTTACCTAACGTGAAAAGCAGACGACACTTGAATAACTAATTTTTTTCATTCTTTGTCTCAAAAACATAGGTTATGACCCCTCGTTGGAACGAGCTCGTTCCAAAGAGGGCATAATCTATGTTTTTGAGACAAAAAATTTTAGACAAAAAATGAAATATATAATGAAAATTAATTGGCGATTTTTGTGAATAGCGTTGGGCGGATTTGGCCGTTACGTTGGGTAAAGGGTTGACTGTTTCTGTAATCTAAGTTATAATACTAATATTGATTTTGATGGAGTAAAACGTTTAACCCTATACCGAACATGAAAAGCAGACGACACTTGCAAAACAAATTCTTGAATAACTAATTTTTTCATTTTTATCTCAAAAACATAGGTTTTTAAGAAAAGAAATGAAAAAAGTAATGAAAATTAGTTGGCGATATTTGAGAATAGCGCTGGTCGGATTTGTACGTTACGGTGGGTAAAGGGTTAACAAAAAATAAAAAGAAATTTTAAGTCAAAGAGGTGTGTGGTATACAACGATTTAGAAATGAAAAATCTCATTTCACCTATTCCACAACTTACAAATGCAGTACAACTTCAGAATGATTTGCCATTAATTAGTGTTAGAAAATTCAGAGTAATCAGAAAATGAGAAAGAACTTTATAAAAGTGAAACTTGGAAAAAAGACAAATATCGCATAATAAGGCATTACAGCCAACATTGATTATACCAGAGTCAGAAAAAATCATTATATTTTCGAGATTGAAAAGTAAAAGGGCCTCTGTTACCGCGAGGTGTAAAGCAACTTCATTATTATCTGCTTGAACAAACCCATCCGTCTGTGGACTAGGATGATCAGGGTATATTGAGTTATGATGGAGAAATCATACAAGGTTCAAGCATTATTGATTCAGTCAATGATACTCTTAAACACCAAAAATGTTTCAAACCAAAAGGTTGGGAAATATTCAATCATGCTTTTAAAGATATAAATATCACTCGAGGCTTTGTTGGAAATTGCGAGCGATGACCGTGAATGTACAGACAACACACTCACAAACCTATAAGTAAATATCAGATAAAGTATATTGATGTGTTTTAACTTGGTTGATAGTTACAATCACAAAGGCCATTGGACTGTCAAAGAAATTCTGCTTCTGGTTCTATAGGAGATGAAGCAGAGGTCTCTCAACATTTATATGGGAAAATCTAAAATGAAAAAAATAAATTTTCACGTTAGTGATTAAGTACGAATTAATAAAACCAAGCATGCTTTTGAGAGAAATGGCATTTACTAAAGTGGACAAAGGTGTTATTTGAAATTCTTCCTGTTGAACACACAATACCATCCATTTTCAAACTTGAAGATATGTCAGGTGACAGTATTCAGGGTACATTTTATTTACTAGAAATTCAAAGTATAAAATATGATAAAATATATATCAATTCAGTTCTTGCTCGAAGGTCAAGACGCGTGGGAAAGAAAATCATTAAAGAACAGAAAGTGTATTGGGAAGGCTATCCAAACAATGGAAGTTGAGTAGCAGAATCAGACTTAGTATAAAAACATGGCACCAAATGAAACTTCATTAATGTTGGAAGCACAAGAGTTGAAGTACAAATTCAACAAAGTCAACAACAGTAATTCAACATTTGTGGGGGTCGTGTTGCAAAAACAAGTTACTAATTTCGCACAAATTATTGCCATTCACGCTATTATAATTACTGCTATAGCTCATCGTAGTTTACAAGGTCATAATAAAAAAATGTGGTTAGTACTAATGAGCTGTTCTGCAGAACATATTTTTCCAAGTGCAGGTTTAAAATATTTGAAACGACGTGATAAGAAGTTTGAATTAGTTTTATGTGGTACTTCTGAGTGATAGTTCTGTGGAAATATTTCAAAACAACACCCGATGTTGTTTTAACGATTTGCACAACGTAACGACCAAATTCGACCAGCGTTATTCACAAAAATCTCCAATTAATATTCATTATTTTTTTTCATTTTTGTCCTACAGACATAGGTTATGACCCCTCTTTGGAACGAGCTCGTCGAGCTCGTTCCGATGAGGGGTCATAACCTATGTTTTTGAGACAAAATATGAAAAAAATAGTTATTCAAGAATTTTGTTTGCAAGTGTCGTCTGCTTTTCATGTTAGGTAAAGGGTTAAAAAAATTATCCAAACCCATTCATCGTGATAAAGAACATTGGGACGTAGGTTTAGATGAAGTAGTTTTACCTTTCAAGGGCAAACAAAATATTGCTGATGAAGAATGGAAATTTAAAATCAACAAATATCACAAGTACCGAATTGTATCATCTGTGAAACACACTTTCACAAGAGTTTGGCTGCTTTTGAATTAAGTATCTTACCAGATGCCTATGTAAATGATCGACATGTCATAGATGCAATTGAATCAGACATTCAAGGAAAACTGGGAGATATTTTTAATACATTCGATGTATTGTTTCATCTGGGACACTGTGTTCAGCAATCCCGTGTACAAATAATAAGAAATAGTATTGGAAAAGTTGGCATTGAATTGTTACTACGTTTATTTAAAAAAATGGGATGTAAAAATCCCTTTTCCAGTAATTTCTCTCAACACATCAAGAGAAGTATTTAAATATATTGCGGATTGATTTATATGATATTTCAATACATTCTCTTTTTTTGACATTGCTGACTCTTAATATCTAACTAATAATCAAGCACACATTTTATTACACCCCTAACGTCTAATTATAATAGGAATCGGTAAAAACTAAATTGTGTTCTCTCCTCACTAGTGAGATCAAACACCTCGGTGATTAACATTTCGTTTGAACTTGAAATTTACAAATGAATTTCCACAAGTGCAAAACAAAAGTTGTTCTCGCTCCGTGAGTATAACACAACATCCATTGTGATCTGTGTCAGCGGAAACAGCGATCAGCTGATTGTGTGAACAGATTCCTTTGCGTGATATGGGCGTCGGTTTGGATCGTTTCAGTTGAAGCTTCAAATGAAAGGGGTATAATAAAAAGAAAATCCAATGTTTTCTTGTGAATACCGGGATTAATCTCAAGCTGCTCGTGAAAATACGAATTCTCTCACTCACTCATGAGATAAATCCCGGTATTCAGACGAAAACGTTAGATATCTACGAAAGCCGGTTAGTGCCATCTGTAAATCATTTTTTATGTTGTAATTACGACATAGTATGTTGTAATTACGACATACTATGTCGTAATTACGACATACCATATCTCATAATTACGACATAGCTAACTCGTAATTACGACATACTACCTCGTAATTACGACATAGCTAACTCATGATTACGACATGCTATCTCGTAATTACGACATAGTATCTCTTAATTACGGCATAATAAGTCGTAATTACGACTTAGTATGTCGTAATTACGAGTTAGCTATGTCGCAATTACGACTTAGTATGTCGTAGTTACGAGATACTATCTCGTAATTACGACATAGTATGTCGTAATTGCGACTTAGTATGTCGTAATTACGAGATAGCTATGTCGTAATTACCACATAATAAGTCGTAATGACAACATAGTATGTCGTAATTACGAGATAGTTATGTCGTAAGTACGGCATAATAAGTCGTAATTACGACTTAATATGTCGTAATTACGAGTTAGCTATGTCGTAATTACGACTTAGTATGTCGTAGTTACGAGATACTATCTCGTAATTACGACATAGTATGTCGTAATTGCGACTTAGTATGTCGTAATTATGAGATAGCTATGTCGCAATTACGACATAATAAGTCGTAATTACAACATAGTATGTCGTAATTACGAGATAGTTATGTCGTAATTACGACTTCGTATGTCGTAATTACGAGATACTATGTCGTAATTACGAGATAGTATGTCGTAATTACTAGATAGCCATGTCGTAATTGCGACATACTAAGCACAGTATGGTATGTCGTAATTACGAGATATGGTATGTCGTATTTACAACATAGTATGTGGTAATTACTAATTATGACATACTATGTCATAATTACGACATAAAAAATTGATTTACAGGTGGCACTAACCAGCTTCCGTAGATATCCTCTAAGTACGAGTAATATCTTTTGGAACACGAAAGGAATGTCAACACATGCACCAGGAACTTGATAATGTACATCACATACCAGTTTCAAAAATCTTACTTTGATCAGATTACTATAAATATCCATGGAAATACTGGCAAATCCAATCCGTTTGTAAGTGACAAGACTGTAGTAAAATTGCATTTCAGAGAGTGGAACAAATTATACTTTTAAAAAATGATGCCAGTGTGTCGGGGTATAGCATGTCAGTATGGATATGGATTAGGTTCTATTTTTCATACGGCATTGGGAGCAGCTCTACCATTAATACAACCGTTTGCAAAAATAGCATTTCTACGGCAGCGTATTAGCTCCATTTCGTTTTTTTTGCCTAACTTTTGTTAAATTGTAATTACAATTTAGCTAAATTGTAATTACAACTTAATAAATCGTAATTACAACTTAATAAATTGTAATTACAAGTTAAGCTATATTGTAATTACATTTTAAGCTAAGTTGTAATTACAATTTATTAAGTTGTAATTACAACTTATTTATATTATTTTGTAATTACAACTTAATAAATTGTAATTACAACTTAGTTTAAATTGTAATTACGATATAGCGTAAATTGTAATTACAATATAGCTTAAATTGTAGTTACAAATTATTTATATTGTAATTACAACTTAGCTAAATTGTAATTACAACTTAATAAATTGCAATTACAACTTAGATTAAATTGTAATTACAATATAGCTTAAATTGTAATTACAGCTTAATAAATTGTAATTACAACTTAATAAATTGTAATTACAACTTAATAAATTGTAATTACAACTTAGCTTAAATTGTAATTACAATTTAAGCTATATTGTAATTACAATTTATGCTAAGTTGTAATTACAATTTATTAAGTTGTAATTACAATTTATTAAGTTGTAATTACAAGTTAAGCTATATTGTAATTACATTTTAAGCTAAGTTGTAATTACAATTTATTAAGTTGTAATTACAATTTATTAAGTTTTAGTTACAACTTAGCTAAATTGTAATTACAATTTAACATAAGTTACGCAAAAAAAACGAAATGGCGCTGATACGCTGCCGTACATTTCGACCTCAAAAGAGAAGGATTGAAACATGGTGTACAGATGGTAAATGAACTTTCAGGAAAACGTAAAGCACATGAAGACTTATTAATTGATCATGGAAAAAAATTTGTGAAATCAGTGGATCATTCTACTTTAGATACAAGAACACTGAAACGAGAACCAAAACGTCAATATGGAACAAGCTCTAGTGGGGGGGGGGGGGGAGTCGCTGTGCAAACGAGCTCCTGCAAAACGACATTCAAGGCCACTTGATGTATTTGATTATAAATTATGATGTAAGATCACAGATACTCCTTATCGCCACATCACAGAGAAACGAAAAAGTCCATCAACGAAAGGACCGAATGAAAGCGTACAAAAGTAATTACTGATAGTAAATCTGTGCGGCTAAGAGGAAAACTACACTTTAGATCTATTTGTGCAAGAAAACTGTTTAGCCAACCATTGTTGCGAGGAGAATTAAACTGCATCATGCGCTAACTAAATTATGCCTAATTGGTGGTGAAATGGAAAAAGTGGAGCTCGACGAGCTCGTTCCAATGAGGTGTCATAACCTATGTTTTTGAGACAAAAAATGAAAAAATAATGAAAATTAATTGGCGATTTTTGATAACAACGCTGGTCGGTTTTGGCCGTTACGTTGGGTAAAGGGTTAATGCACAAATAGATCAATCAAATTATAAAATGTCCATAATGCATGCTAAATCCAAACGTTTTCAATTGGAAACGGTCTTTGTCTGGAAACAGAAATCATTTCACAAACTGATATCAAAACGAACGTTTTTGCCTTATCAGTAGTAGAAGAGGAGTGAATCGCCCATCATTGCCCGGATCTCAGGGCGTATCTCAAATGTGACGTTATAGTTACATGGCCCAGTGGTTTTCGTGGTAGCCCACGTGAGCTGCAATCTTATGACGCCATTTCCATAGTCATATGTGGTCTTAGAGCGCATGCGCCGCGTGGGTTGTTAGGGTGACAAGTGTTTCCCTTGTCCATTTTGTTTACTAGATGCTGTTATCTTGGTTTCTATCGTAGCACGTTGCTGCTATTAGCTTGAAAGGCTTGATATTCAGCGATTCATTTGACAACTATCAAAAAGAACATATTTTATCGCCAACCTAATTTGCGAGGGGAACTATTTCGTCCCCTGAGTTCCAATGTGTTCTATGTGCCTACCGGCAGATAGAACACATTGGAACTCAGTGGACAATTTTCAGCTATCGCTAGCGATTCAAATTAGAATTGCAGTGCATGATGTGTAGAAAATTCCAGTAAAATTTCACTTCTGTTTAAAAATAGTCCCTCAGCAATTTCCATTCTGCGCATATGTGCGGAACAGATTTTCATTTTCCGCACGGTTTAGTGTTGCTGTAGATAGGGATTTCACAGAACAGGCGTGTAATAAAAAGGGGTTCTATGTCCTAAAAGCGATCCTGTAAGCGAATTGCCGGGAAACACGGGCCATGATTTCATCAAATGAACTAAAGAGCAGTGACTGGAACGGGCATTGTTCGAACGACTCGAATCTTATTTAGCAAATGATCTTTCAAGAAATTGTTGCTCCTTCGAGTGACTTCTCTTACTGCACTTGTTCTCATCTGGGTATTGGAAGATACCTATGGCATGGTACTCTTGGATGATACTTATTGAAGGATACCTATTGGAGGATACCAATCGGAGGATATCTATCTGAAGATGGTTGTGGCTCCTAGTACGTATTCAGTTTCTGGCGGAATCTAGGCTTTGTCTGCTGACTTGTCCATAGTCACTTCCATTCGTTCTATGATCAGCTTCCACTGTAGTTACCCAAAGCTATAGTCCTCAACAACTCTTGCAGCTTTGTATCTTAAATACTGACTTGCAGTTCTACTACAGGATTACTAGGTATCTCTTATCCTCTGTCGACCCCTTCGTCGACCAATCTATTTTTCTAAGGCCGCATCCGTCCATACAGCGTCTTGACACCGTGCACGGTAGAATGGGAACTAGTAGGGACTGGTGGGGACCATTGGAGGATACCTGTTATGTGAAGTGTACTACTGGAGTAAATTGTCGAAAAAATGTGGCTTCTACATCCGGCTATTCACGTCTACTACTTCCATTTACTGGGTACTCTACAATGTCCCCAAAGATATCCCATCCAATGTGCCCCGATCTCTACATCTCCTACTACTTTTTGTCCTGTCCCTTGCGCGGTCCCATGAGATCCGGCGATGTGCTACGATCTCAATATCTCCTAATACTTCCCTTCCTTTCCCCTGTGAGGTCCCCAATGAGGTCCCCCGATGTGCCACTATCGCCTCATCTCCTACTACTTCCATTCCTCGGTCCCCTGCGGGATCTCCCCATGTGGTCTCTAAAGTGTTCATATCAGGTTCCGCTTCCCCTTACCTGATATATACTCTCATGCCATGTATGTATCAGCCAGCTACACGCCATGTAACTTATATTATTATGCTTTTCATATTATACAAACTTCCTGATTGGCCAGTAACCAATGCATCCAGTACGGTACATGTACCTCCAACGGGGTGTACGAAGTTCAGCGGGGTATGTGAGAATATTACGTGATAGCTAAAGGGGGTGTACAGACATTCTACGGTGCTCTTAGCCAATATCCCTTTCACCCATCGCCTCAAACATGTTCGTCAGTAATAATAAACATTCAGACTCTCAAACAAAATGGGAGCAATATTGTGTCATGAGAATATTCTAAAAACGTGAAATAAAACATGGGTACATATCCCCAATGTCCGATTTTACTGTCGAAATAAGGGATTCTGTTGTGGTGTTTCTACACTATAGGCCCGTTGTGGTTTCGAGAAACATGCAATCTATCTCATCATATGAATAGTCTCTTCAGTGAAACTTATTAAAGCACTTGTGCAAGTTTGAATTTAGTGCCACCGATTCTCCAAGACACACAATGCACCACTGCATCGGATAAAACACTTTTTGAGTCAACTTATGCCCCACAATAATATTGACGCGTCATTTCTCAACGTCCTCGAATGGAAGGCTCCCAAAGGTTTGAATTCAATCGAAGGGAAATAACTCCAAATCGTTCTTGTTCAATACTATTTTTTCAGTTTCTCCAATTATTACTTTTAGATAGGTTTTCGTCACTTGAATACCCTTTTGGGAATTATAAATAATAAAACAAAACTCGACACACTGAATGGGCAGGGTAACAAATTCGTCACACGGTGTCTCAGCTGGGTCTACTGGACTGTTCTAGCCTTCTGAGATTAGTATATCATTGGGCCTATATATTCATTTCAGCCTCATGAAAAACAGATATCAGAATGGCAGTGTGGTCCCGTACATCCAGCTGAAACACCGTGTAACTACCATTACATTGAAGAATGTTTTGCAAAACAGTGTTTGATCACGAAGCTGTATCAACTGAACAATAAGACAAGGAGAACGAATGTTATAGAATGTTGTGGAAATGTGAACTTTGAAATAGTCTGCCATAAAGACATTCAAGTGTGGTTATGTCTAGTCGAAAGATACTGACCATATTATACTACATAACTTGAAAAAGAAACAGATTAAACGAGAACGGTTTCGTGCTAGCCCTCTTCAGGGCCAAGAAGATGGAAACCATACAATTACAAAATATTCTCGATAGTTCTCAATGGTTATCATCCTTCAATCCCACCTGCGGCAACCGCGTTGTGTCCTTGGGCAAGACACTTCACCCCCACTGCCCACGTGGGGCACGGTGACGTTGTGTACTAAGGCGTACTGCACGTCGATGGTGCACCTGTCTTCAACCAATGCTAACCCTGCTTGTGCGGAGTTGGTATGTTGGGGAGCTGACAGTTGCTCGCCGTTGCTCGGTGGTTCTCGCCGGGTACTCCGGCTTCCTCCACCCGTAAAACTGTCACGGTCATGGTTACCCATTGTGCAGAAATATGTGACCTTAAACACCAATAAATAAATATAAATATCATCCTTCAATAGAAAAGTGTGTTCAAGAGGCTTGTTAAAGAACCAAAAACCTGAACACAGATAGTCTTATATTGTTATACACAAATTCGTCGAAAGAACCAAGAGAACATTGGATAGCATTATATTTTAAAGACAATCATTTTGTTATCGAGTTTAATTCATGTGGTTTACCACCGAATGGATGGACAAAGACATTTACAATTCCACAGCCACAAACACAGACTAGATAGTTTTGAAACCGAAAAGCGAATTTCCAGAAGTCGTCAAACGAAGCACGGCTAACCCCAAACGCCCCAACAACGAAAGAAGATGTCTGCCACCTTTTAACCCTTTACCTAACTTGAAAAGCAGACGACACTTTCAAAACAACTTCTTGAATAACTAATTTTTTTCATTGTTTGTCTCAAAAACATAGGTTATGACCTCTCAATGGAACGAGCTCGTTCCAACGAGGGGTCATAACCTATGTTTTTGAGACCAAAACTGAAAAAATAATGAAAATTAATTGGTGATTTTTTTAGAATAGTACTGGCCGGTTTTTGCCGTTAGGTTGGGTAAAGGGTTAATGTACCTAGACGCTCAATAAAGCTCGGTTTTAATGAAATATGTCAGATACAGCCTAAAATGTGATGTGACGTAAAAACATAAAAAATGGAGCCAAATCTAAAAACAAAAAACAGCTATTTTTAAAAAATGTTTGAGCTCTACAAAATACTGAAATTTTAATTTTTACCATATGACCCTCAATGACGTTAACGCAGTGTTCGGGTATAACGTTTGAGAATTTCCAAGGACGGGAATACATTTTTAGATATGGTCACACTAGATTACAGTCCGAAAACTTCGAAAGGGTAGGGCTGAAATGAGGTTGAAAATAAAAGATGTAGAAAAAAACGTACATTGGCATCGCTGGCATCGGCGGGTAAATTTTAAATAAAACATACCACTGAACAATTTCAATTAAGAACAAAACAGTGTATGAAATTTGGTAGCTGTATCTTTTATAAATCTGGCGTTATATGATTCAGAAGACAGCGTTTGTAATGAAATATGTCAAAACTAGGCTAAACTTTGAAGTGAAGTTAAAACGTCAAACCGACTCCAAATCGAAAAAAACAACACAACTACAGCTATCTCTTAATATTTTTAACTCTACAACATACTAAAATTTCAGAAATATCTGACGTATTTTATTTATTTATTTATTGTTTTGATCCTATAGAAATGTGGAATTGCAAAGCTGGAGGAAAGAGTCAATCCAGCTTCGTTGGATGACTTAATTACTGGACAATAAAATATAATGAGACTGCAAAGTGTTTTTTGTGCATTGTGTGGTATGTACTGTATATTTGCTTTAACCCTTTACCCAACGCAGACGACATCCAAATTTATTATTTTAAATTATCATTTTAAAAAAAATTTCACAAAATTTCAACAAAACCATATCATGTGACCCCTCATTGGAACGAGCTCAGTGAGCTCGTTCCAATGAGGGGTCACATGATATGGTTTTGTATATGTAAGGTACCCTTGCTCTCACTAGATCTGGGCATAGTACAGACTGATACAAGCATAGATGAATGGGGTGATCTGATTGAGACTGTTAAAGACCCGACCGATGGCAGAGTCGAAACAGGGTCATGCACAGCTAGGAAGTATGAAGTAGCGCTACAAGTCAATAGTAATGGTACAACGATATAGGGTGATGGAAGACTATGGTATTGGGTGACTACAATTGTGATGTACACGACAGTTGGTAGTGCCTACGGACAAGTCAGCAGTGGGGGTTTAAGCCCTATGAAGGCCTTGGGGTGGCCTAGAAGCCCGGACCAAACAGGTACTAGGAGACATATCTGTTTTCAAACAGATATCCCCAGATAAGTATCCTATAAAAGATATTCTCAAATGATACACTACTGTGTCATAAATATCATAAAATACCCGTATGTGCTAGTGCACAAATTGTAACATTGTGAAACAGCAAACAAGCACATATCGGCACATCAAAGATGTGCTTGTGTAATACGTGAAATGTGTACACATTGTGAGTCACTATGGACTAACACATAACGTTCCGCTCCACTGTTTTCCAGGCATTTCCAAAAATGACATGCCATACACTCTCTGCAAATTCAAATATCGTGTGACTTAGTTTTCTAACCCATAAGATGTATTACATTTCCCAAATCCACTAAAAACATATAACACTATCTGAATAAGTAGAAATAAACAATCTGAATGTGGGTGGAATAATTTACTGTCAAAAGCAAGATTTCAGCCTGCAAAATTGCATGAAAAAATTCCGATACCAGCCATTTTCAGCCATCCAGCAGTCTCAAAAGCCGAATTTTCCTACTACCCCCACTCTCCTTATCCGGGAGCATATAACCACCTGTTTCTAAAATGTGGAGAAAAGAATTCCATGTCTCCGTCTCATTTTTAGTTACATGCCTGGTAACGAACCCATGTAAAAATGACATTTTAAAAAATAGACAATTTTTCGACGCAACTGTTTCCCATAATTCATCTGATAATTTACCCCTATGCATTAGACTCCAACTTGCGGACCAAAACTTCAAATTCTCTTGTCCAACAAATAGCCTAATGTAATCATATATCTGATACAAAAATATATCTCCAATTTGCATGGCATTAGTTTCAACATATGCCCTGTGTTTAGAATTTCACCCAAGTGCAATACTGTGAAACTGTAGAGCGGATCCGAAGCACATTTCGGTACGATTAACATAGAGTTTCTGATATGTAAGATATCTTAGCTTGCACTAGGTCTAGGCATTGTATAAAGACCTGACAGTGTGCAGAGTCGAAACAGAATCGGGGATAGCTAGACAAGTCAAGAATGGTTGAGACACACTAGGACAGAACAGAATAGTGGTAGTCAGTATTAATAATACAGGGCAGTAATGGCACAAGACTGACGGAATCCGAACTAGTAAAACTTGTAAGATCTGTTTGGGTAATTAGATGGACTCTTATACAGAGGAGCACTTGAGGCACTATGTGTTATTCTTATAAGCCCAATATGGGGAAATTCAAGTCAAGTTTTAGACAGTTTTTGGTGATTTGAAGGGATTGTCGGGTTGTTTGTGGTAATTATATTGACTCTTATTCAAGGGAACGCGTCTTATAGCACTACGTGCTACTCTTATAAGCCCAAAATGGGTCTTCTACGTGTCCGTTTCGGTAATTTTGGATTGATTTTGGTAATTTGGGGAAATTGTCGGGTCTATTTGGGTAATAGGGTAATAAGATTTATTCTAATACAAAGGATCATACCCTCCGAACATACTCCCTTCATATTAGAGGGTTTCGGGGCATATAGCAACCACGTGTAACCATAGAAACTAAGATAGCATACTCCAATATACAAAATGGACGACGCTCAATCACGCGCGCTGGCAAGCGCACTGACACTACGTATCAGTATGGCAATGTGGGTGCCTTTCTATCCTCTCTGTATTGTAAAATACTAAACCGCTTTCTTCGTTGAATATAGACTACGAGAAGTGAGACGTCTACTTACCTACTGTTGTTCTAGCTGCATGCACTCTTTGCTGAGAAAAAGGTTTTGCAGTTTTACAGCTCTTCTCAAAACCTGTGATTTTATAAGGTTCCATGTGGTAACAGCTTGTGTGGTTATTAAAAAACTTTTATGGGCGTTACCAAACAAGTTCTACAAACGCCAATTCCACGTGGAGTTTTGAGATTTCAGATTTTTTCCCCAACAAAACATAAAAAATCGAAGTCATTAACCACTGATCATGTATGAAAATAAATTTACATTTCAAATATATTGAACTTCTACTATGTATTAAAAACACTTCCTAATTGGCATTTGTGAAGTGCAGGCCCTCTGCTAGGAGGGTGGCTGCCCTAATGATTCTGTCTGAAATGTTTGAATTCCGGAAGAACTGTTGGTCGTCGAAAGCCAACAACCACAATTTTTATTATGCAAATGCAAACTTATTTTTCGTTTACCCTTTACATGAAAGCGCACGTTATAAGTATTTGACAATCCAGCTTTCACGTTCACGAAGAACATTCGCGTATTATTATTATTTTAAAGAATTACTTTTGTTAAACGAAAGTAATTCTTTAACATAATAATAATAATAAGCGAACGTTTGGACCTCTTTCATTTTCTGTTGTTTTGATGGAGTATTTATAACTTGAGTTTCATGTTCGTATAGGGGGGTCAACAACCCGAGAACAGTTTCGTACAATTTTGGCTCTCGCCCATCATATCGTTCAATCTAGTCATCGTACCAGGCTATACGCATGGTAGAAGACCATAGTATTGGGTGACTAGAGTAGACGTTGTACGTGGCTTCCTACCACTCTTATAACCTTGTACGATTCCTGCTGACTTGTAGCATTACTGCAGGCTTGCTATCTCAGATTGCTCGGGGAGGGGGGGGGGGGGTGGCATTGCGGTAACCGGTTCTCGTCAGATCACCGAAGTTAAGCAACGTTAGAGCCCGGTTAGCCCTTGGATGGGTGACCGTCTGAGCGATCGATTCGGACTCCCGCGCTGTGTACTTGAGCAAGGCACTTAACCCCCATTGTTCACAAGGGGCACGATGACACCGTGTGCTAAGGCGTACTGCACGTCGATGGAGCCCATGTCTTCAACCAATATAATCCTACCTGTGCTGCCAGCAGCTCGTCGTTGCTCGATGGTTCTCTCCGGGTACTCCGGCTTCCTGCACCCGTAAAACTGTCACGGTCATGATTAGCCATTGTGCATAAGTATGTGACCATAAACACCAATAAATAATAAATAAATAAATTTCAGATTGCTCGAGCAAAACTCGAATCTTATCGAGGACTTGCTCGAACCAGTGACTCCTCGAACGACTCTTTGACTCATCTCGTAAAAATGTGGTGTCAAAGGGGGTGCTGCCAAGACTGTGGTGCTATAGGTGGGATTCCAAGCTTCAGAACAGATCCTAACACCTGATCGGTTTCTGGTTTCTCGACCACCCCATACCTCCATAGGTCCAAGACCACTACTTGTTCATAGTCATCATCATCTGTTCTAGCCTTGTGCGATTACTACTGAATTGTAGCATTACTACAGGGATGCTAGCTATCTCAGATCACGACCTGTACCCTTGGACAAGTCTTAGAATGTCCCTGAAATCATCCATACTCTACTATGATACTAGAAACCAAGTATAACACCACATGAGCTGAAATTCTGACCTACCCATGGGGTAGTACAAACCATTAAGTTGTTTTGTAGTACTAAGGGGTAACAGTAGATCTATGGGGTTCAGACAGTTCACCCTATACTACCGCATTAGACAACCAAGTATAGCACTATATAACCTAGAATTACATCTAGCCATACCAACTGTAGGTCAGAATAATGCCTTTAGTGGATTTATAGTATCGTGGGCTAACTGTGGGCCAATATGGGTAGAGACCGTCTAAACAACCAAGTATAACACTGGCCTTGTATTACATTCTATCTATACCGGTTATAGGAGAAAACAAAGCATTCGATGGGTTAGTAATTCCAACTACTAACCGTAGACCAGCAGAGTATAGACCGTAACCCTATATAACATTCTAAACTACCAAGGACTACCTAGCAATACCGAATTAAACAACTATTCATCACCCCCATCCAACCCATAATACCACCTGGCCTAGCATTACGTACTAACTATACCACTCACAGAATAGTATAAGCATTGGGTGGATTAGTAGTACCAAGAGCTATTAGAGGACGTTCAGGGGTATATAACGCCCATACCACGCTACCATATCATTCCAGGACGAGAAGCCCGACACACCCAGATCCGAAAAATGTAATGTCGGATTGTACAGGGGACAACAGCAGCGGCCAACGTTTCTATGACGTCGCGTGTGCATCATGACGTCGCGATGTCAATAGCAATGTCAATCGTTTCACGTGGAAAACTCAACTTTCCCACCAATTTTCTAATACTTACCCATACTATATACCCCAAACCATACCAATTCATAGATCACTATACATATCATAGCATTCTACATAGTCAGAACGTGTACCAATTGCCGGATGTTGTTCTAGATGGAACCGAATTTCTGCACAGCAAAATGTTGCTCCCCAAACCCAGCCTGCTTCCCCAAAGTTCCGGGTAAGTGGGCACAAAAAACTCCTTCTATACTACTTCGACCGCATCCTCCCGAATAATTTACAAACATAGCAGTTAAAAAATAATTTCAAAACAACTAGATCAAAACGTCTCTCTCATTGGAACACGCTCGTGTAGCTAGCTCGTTCCAATGAGAGAGTCACATGATATGGTTTGTTTTTTAATTTTTTAAAAGAAGTTTAGAAGAAAAGTCAATTAAATTAACAAATTGTGATATCCTATGCGCTGGACAGAATGTTAAAATTGTCAACTTCTTTTTTTCATATTAGCGGCTTTCAGAGAAAATGTTGGTATTTGGCCCACAATTTGTTCCGACACACAACAAACCTTTTCGACATACATGATCGGAGGAACCGCTTGCTTTGGTCCTGATACTTCCCTTCGCTTCGCCGTGGGAGTTATAACAACCGACTGAGCACTGTATACGGGCAGATGCGACTGGATCTTGGTATATGGTCCCCCCTGGATATCTCCCGATCGACCCTCTATTGAAAGCCACAGGGCCCACAAAATCGATGCAGCCCAACACATGCATGTACATGAAATTTCGCGAAAATAACCAATGGACGAAATGGATCACATTGCATAGACTCTCGGTGTATCGAAATGCCATCTGTGTCGATTGCTATTGGCAGTCCACATAGATGGCATTTGAGGCATCAGCAGTCTAGTCTGCCGTTGATCGGTCAGATGCAAGGAAATAGTGTTCTTTCCGTTCCAAAAATCAAAATTTTATACCATTGGGTCCGTCCTCCCCTGTATACAGGCGTAGTCAACTCCAAGTCACACGCGATTCATAACATAACCCATATCTACACTAGCCCCCAAACTGGAAATTTTCAAGGACTTGTATCACCCGATCACAGGTGTTGTGCCATTTCATACTTAGCTTTGCATTTTCTTCCACCAGCACACCATGCCGCCTCTAAACTACAAGGAAGCATACTTCTATCACCAGAGCGTGTACAGGCCATGATAAACTTTCGAATCAAAAAGACAAATTTACTATTATTATACTGCATTCACAATCTACTGTTCGCATTTTGTTCAATTCAGTCTCATTTGTTTCAAACTTGGCATATTTCTTCATCGTCGTGTGACAGCAAGCCTCTCTTATAGAAGTTGTTAACAAGTTGCCTCTATTCATTGTTTTCCTCCATTGTTTATTTAAGCTCTATTCACTAAGTTAATAAGGCATATCATTAAGACCCAGTGAAAGCTTACTTTAATCTTTATATCAAGTAAACTTGTTATGAAATGACGCATTTATTATATTGTATATATAGCCTTGATCACAAGTAAGAATTCAGTTATAGTTTGGATTTCCAAACGTTACTCTGCTTCATTTTATTGGGAAATCCCATGACCTATTGCTGTAAAATTGTTCGGATATCCAACAAGTCCGGTTATTAAATGTTGATTGCTGTTAGATATTAGATTGGCTATTAAATTGTTATCATCTTTAATTTGTCTCCGAGCCATCAGTTGAACACTATTGTTTCACAGCAGATATCGACGATCGTTCCCCACGGTTATACTTCCTCGCTCCTCCCACTCACCACATTGGCGCTTATTAATTCGTGGGTTTAGACAGTGTTTGCATTAAAGAAAAGTTTATTAACATTAACCTTGAAAAAGCACGGCTGACAATTTTCGTCACTGGAATAGATTTACAGAAATATTAACTTCCCTTAACCCCTTAAATTTGCCACTCCCACTTTAGCAATATATAGAGGACCTCTATGTACGTCTGTGTGCGAGGAGAGGTTTAACCCTTTACCCAACGAATCGCCCGCATCCACCCGCGTGATATGCAAATTCAGCAGTTGAAAAAATATTATATTTCAAAAACTTTCAACAAAACCATATCATGTGACCCCTCGTTGGAACGAGCTCGTCGAGCTCGTTCCAACGAGGTGTCACATGATATGGTTTTGTTGAAATTGTTTGAAAAATTTTTTAAAAAATGATATTTAAAATAATAAATTTTGATATCGTCTGCGTTGGGTAAAGGATTAATAAGATTTATGACATACTTGAAACTCTATCATCTCTATCATCTGATTAGTTTTGGAATGGGCTGTCTGAGCCCTTCCAGCGATTAATAAGATGATGGGTTTGACGTGCGTATACCAGAACGTACATATAATCATCATAAAATAGGTGACAACAGGCCTTTTCGGCAGCGTAAGTGTTAATTTCCTAAAGCTGTTAGAAAATTTAACATCAAGGGAATGGGAATGTCATTTTAAGATTGAAATTTCGAAATGTAAGAAAATTTGTATAATCGATGTGCGCATCAATTCACACACATCAGGCATTTCCTGCAGTCTAATTTAAAAATATAGAAGATCGCTTTTAACATTTTTTCTCCAATCATTTTGAGCATTTGCCTATTATTGTCAGTGGTAACCCCGTTCCACATAAGAAAATGGCGTTTTCATAATCTTTTGATGTTCTATAACTTTTTTTTCACTATGTTTTGTCAACAGTGTGCGCATCGTGACATAATTATAATACAGACACTGTCCTTTCCATAAATATGAGACTTGTTAATGTTTTTCATTGGAAGAATAAAAACTTACAGATTTCTGTGCAAACACATTCTCTAAACAAAGATCCAAAGTGGACGTTGGTGTTGGGAGTTGTGATACTGAGATATTTTTAACCCTTTACCCAACGTAACGGCCAAAACCGGCCAGCGCTATTCTCAAAAATCGCTAATTAATTTTCAAAATATTTTCATTTTTTGTCTCAAGAACATAGGTTATGACCCCTCGTTGGAACGAGCTCGTCGAGCTCGTTCCAACGAGGGGTCATAACCTATGTTTTTGAGACAAAAAATGAAAAAAATTAATTATTCAAGAATTTTTTTTGCAAGTGTCGTCTGCTTTTCATGTTAGGTAAAGGGTTAACGACAGATTATCTGTGAACTAATTGCTTCTAATTAGTTTGCAATAAAAAAGTCAAGTTTTCTTTTGTTTAATAAACGAAAACAACAGACAGCCCAGGATCTGTCTGTTGTTTTCGTTATCAAAAGTAACAAAAGGAAACTTGACTTTATTTTCTACTGATGTCATAGGGGCATTCTCGATAATTACTTAATTTCATGGGAGATAACTTTATCGAAAGTTGATTTCCATGACGAAAAAGTTAATGATAGTGAACGCATAGGTGGATGGAATGACGTTTCTCCAACCACTCGGCCTCTGGGATACGTGTAATATATCGGGGGTGGGGGGGGGGGACAGATCTATCTTTCCCACCTCACTTCACCATCTTCATCGTAATATCTGATAATCAACGGGCTATTTCCTCACCGTCTACGTTTTGTAATAATAAAAAACATCTATCAGCTATCTATCTCACCCCACACCACTCGGGGATGCTTTTTCTCTCACCATTCGGTACACGACGTAAGTGAAATTAATAGTTTCAAAAATGACGGAATCGGTATGTCAGCTGTTTCAATATGTTAACCCTTTACCTAACATGAAAAGCAGACGACACTTGCAAAAAAAAATTCTTGAATAACTATTTTTTTTTCATTTTTTGTCTCAAAAACATAGGTTATGACCCCTCATTGGAACGAGCTCGACGAGCTCGTTCCAATGAGGGGTCATAACCTATGTTTTTGAGACAAAAAATGAAAAAATAATTAAAATTAATAGGCGATTTTTCAGAATAGCGCTGGCCGGTTTTGGTCGTTACGTTGGGTAAAGGGTTAACACACCTCCGTCGTGAGCTACCACTCGTTTTCGTAGTACATGGCAGATACGGAACTTTTCAGTTCTCTTCGGGGGTGGGACGGGGGTGGGGTCTTCAAAAAATCTCTCTACAAAGGGCTGAAAATACTTTTTTTTTATCTCAAGACACCTACAGTACATGAAGAGTGTATTATCACTAAATCACCCACAAGATGGAGATACCACCCAATCAATAATTCCAAATTTGTTGCAAAACATAACAATCAGAAGCAAAGTTCCAGTCAATGACCCAGAAGTCCATTATCTGAAACATTGTTTGTGTGTTTTGTCCATATGTCCAGAATTTGAAAGTTATACTTTGAGAACTCCACTCCACGGGTGATTTAGTTACAATTCACTCTCCACGTACTATACCAACCCTTTGTGGGAGGATTTTTACAACCCAGTTTAATCCTCTAAAATGAACCTTCCACACAAAGCTGTTCGGTTTTAGTAATACTACTGATCCGTTTCTGCTCTTCCACTTTTTCTAACAATTTCTAACAACCCCCAAAAGGGTGATAATTCACAAAAAACTAGAGCAGATTTTGACACCTAAGATAAATAAGATAAATACTTCGTGTCTGCAATAATTTAATGGCACCAAATTGTTCCAAATTATGTCTTACAATATTTTAGAATGCGCTATTGAGCTGACAAGTTCAGTTATATTCACTAACTTGAGTAGATGTGCAGGATGTAGCTCCCATACACAATGTTAACCCTTTACCCAACGTAACGACCAAACCCGACCAAAGCTATTCTCAAAAATCGCCAATTAATTTTCATTATTTTTTTCATTTTTTGTCTCAAAAACATAGGTTACGACACCTCGTTGGAACGAGCTCGTCGAGCTCGTTCCAATGAGGGGTCATAATCTATGGTTTTGAGACGACAAAAAGTGAAAAAAAATAGTTATTCAAGTGTCGTCTGCTTTTCTTGTTAGGTAAAGGGTAAATATCAGTCAGCTTTTGAAACACTTTGAGTGACCATTAGAATCGAACGTATATTGGAGGTGAGTTGAGATGGGTTTATTTGGTAGAAAGAGGCAATAGCTTATAGGGCATATTTGTATACTGTATTCATGATATCTTTCTAACCCACCAGCACAATGATTTTGAATTTTTGTGGAGGAATTGACAAACTTGAGCATATACCCCATTTGAACCCTAACCAAATACAAAATATCAAATTCATCACACTGATCGTGAATCGTGAGTTACCGGTACAGGAAAAGCCAGGTATGTGATAGAGTGCCGAGATACGTCGATGATAGTCTCAATGAGCTAAAGAGCAACGAAAGCAATTGCTTCTAGGAGTAAATGCTGGTACGACTTTGACTCATTATGAAAACAAGATTCTAATGCCACAAACCTTTCATAAAAGGGATGTCGGGTGCCTGGAAACGTGGATTGTGAGCTGAAAAACAACGAGAGAAACTCTTCCTAGGAGCTCCTAGGACTCTTCGACTCATCCCCGAGAGAAGGGGTGGCGCTTGTAAGATAGGGATGGTGTAAGTGAGGTGCCGAGAAACTTGCCTTTTTAAACGAGTTAACCCTTTACCCAACGTAACGGTCAAACCCGGCCAGCGCTATTCTCAAAAATCGCCAATTAATTTTCATTATTTTTTCATTTTTTGTCTCAAAAACATAGGTTATGATCCCTCGTTGGAACGAGCTCATCGAGCTCGTTCCAATGAGGGGTCATAACCTATGTTTTTGAGACAAAAAATGAAAAAAATTAGTTATTCAAGAATTTTTTTTTTTTTTTTGCAAGTGTCGTCTGCTTTTCATGTTAGGTAAAGGGTTAAAGAACTTGCTTCTAAGAGTAAATGCTGGTATGGATGTACGACTCATGTAGGTATGTGGGGACTGAAGAGAGTAGTGAATTGAGGATTAGTTGAGACTGGCGGGGGCGATTGGAGGATACGTTTTGGTGGTTAGTTATCTGTCGGGGAGGGGGGGGGGGCACGGTGGTGCCGCGGTAACCGGTTCTCGTCAGATCACCGAAGTTAAGCAACGTCGAGCGCGGTTAGTAGATGGATGGGTGACCATTTCAGCGACTGATTCGCGCTCCCGCGTTGTGTCCTTGCACAAGGCACTTAACCCCGATTGCCTACATGGGGGCACGATGACGCTGTGTACTAAGGCGTACTGCACGTCGATGGTGCGCATGTCTTCAACCTATCTAACCCTGCTTGTGCCACGGTGCAGAGTTCAGAGTTACGATGTTGAAAAGCTGACAGCTCCTCGTCGTTGCTCGGTGGTTCTCTCCGGGTACTCCGGCTTCTTCCACCCGTAAAACTGTCACCGACATGATATGACCCTGGCTGTTAAAATGTCGTTAAACCCTAATAAATAAATAAAATAAATAAATAAATAAATAAATAAATAAATAAATAAATAAATAAATAAATAAATAAAATAAATAAATAAATAAATAAAGTTATCGGTCGAATACTTCTACGTCCGGTTACTTCAGCTGAGAAAGGTATATCACCGAGTTCCCGAAAAACATCAGCCTACACAATATTTATAAACACCTTCGCTGCTGCGCCATTTGGTAATATCACGTGCTGAACTATAATATAGGGGATAAAATGGGGTTAAGGTGAAAAGAAGTTTTTCCAAGTTATCTGGGACAAACACACTCCATAGAACGTCAATGAATGGTGCAGCCTACAAAAGTTTTTTGAAAAAAACGCTGTTTTTAACATGATCAAGATGGTTGGTGTTTGTTTACACAAGTTTCAATTGCATATTTACAGAAACTCCACTCGAAGTTTCTTTCATGACACAATATATCCAAATTCCAGGTCTCAGCTCATATACTCTAGAAATTATCAGTATATTGTTTGTAATGGCTGGATTGCACACAGGGGCTTTACTAGGTCTCGGATTGGGGTATGCACCTCCAGATTTCTAATTGCATCCCGTCGCGCCCCGGGTTTTCACAAACTTCCGACTATCACTGCATACTTTCCATCAAGTGAAATATTCCTTTATCACCTCACCTCCCCCAAGTTAACATTTTCCAACAACTGGTTTTAAGTGGCGGAAGAGTGCTAAATTATTCTCGGTCGTCAAATACTGTCTTTACATTGTTACAATTTATGGGAGAGTGCCCAGAGATCCCAATGCTTCAGCATTGTAGATGGCACCCTTTCCCCAAGGGACAATATATATATTGCCATTACCACTGAGTGTCATATTACATTGTAAACTTTCAAAATTAATTCGTACTCAGAGTCGAGAGCCTCCTTGCCCATCGCATGCTTCCAACGCCCTTGACAGAAAAATGGCCTAAGTATTAAAACGGCTGCTCACCACTAAGTTAAAATTGTTTTTCAAAATAATAGATGCAGAAGATGCAATACACGTCATTTAAGAAACAAGAGGGCCCATGGGGCCTTAACCCTTTACCTAACATGAAAAGCAGACGACACTTGCAAAAAAATTCTTGAATAACTAATTTTTTTCATTTTTTGTCTCAAAAACATAGGTTATGACCCCTCGTTGGAACGAGCTCGTTCCAACGAGGGGTCATAACCTATGTTTTTGAGACAAAAAAATGAAAAAAATAATGAAAATTAATTGGCGATTTTTGAGAATAGCGCTGGCCGGTTTTGTCCGTTACGTTAGGTAAAGGGTTAATAGCTCACCTGATAAAATTGCTCAAAAAGGATTCATATGACAATATAGTTGATCTAATTTAGCTAGGGGAATGGGGGTGGGGGGGGAGAAGGGTCTTTTGGATGAATTTTGATATTGTGTAAATCCATTCCAACCTCTTCAAAACGCATTTTGATGCAAAGAGAAAAAAATCGCCTAGTGGACCCCTCCCAAATATAATCACTCAAAATTCTCCCACTCTTGTTTTCGAGGGGGAAATGCCCAATGGACCCCCCCCCCCCCCAACAAACCCAGTGGGCACAATTCATTTGATCAGATAGTAAATTCTCCATTGGGTTGAATGCTGGCAACTTCGACCGACTGTAATTTCGATCCAAAGTAACTTCGTCCCAAATCGGTAATTTCGACCCTAAAAAGTAATTTCGACCCAAAGTAATTTCGACTCAATTTCGGTGACTTCGGCCCACTATTTTTCCTGACTCAAGAGCCCTCCCGCTGACCACCTTGCCGATCGGTAATTTCGACCCAAAGTTTATTTCCACCCACTTATGATATTTAATTTTTTTTTGTATCCATAGACAAATTTTTTTAACAGAATATAAAAGCTATAACATGCAAGATGAACTTAGCTAAGCCTAAATGTAAGTATTATTGTCTATTTAGCTGAAATCAGTTGGAGGTGTGACTGTCCTTGACGGGCCTGTCTATACCCCCCGCCATGATTATTCAAAGTTCTTGGCCTAATCTTTCAAGTCGCAAAGGGGCATAATTCTGGCAGAAATAATCCGACCAGAACTATTATCCCATGTGCACAGTTTCCCATGGTGGAGAACGTTCGTACCAAATTTCGAGCTGATTTGTCCATAAACGCCTGAGAAAATCTCAGGACCGAATGTTGCTATTTCCAAGGGATGTAATCAAGCAAAATTTGTCGCATCGAAAATTCCTGGCCACATGCACATTTACACTTGATACTGATACATCAGACCAAATTACGTAAAAGCCCAATAAAAAGTACAGAAGGAGTTAAACGGACAAGCCTTTATGATGGAAATTTTGCTATTTCCAAGGACAGTAACCACACAAATTTCGTCGAATCGAACATTCCTGACCACATGCACATCTACCCTTGACGATTTGGTAGTCATTTACAACATCTGTACACTGACTTTAATTGTAGTGACGGATGCGATTCAGCAATAGAAATTTCTTCGAGTCGAGCTGTTACAATGAAGCTTTTCAGTGGAGCAGGTGACAGATCAGGAGCAAAGTCGAGAATTTGATGTGGAAGGGTCATTTGGCCATCGTCGGGGTTTGCAGTACTACGAGCCACAGCGAATTGGACAACGTCTTCGTCTCTGTTTCTTCCCACGAGCTTACAAAGTTTTATATTTATCAAAAAGTCGGGGAAAAAAGTCGGGTCGAAGTTATCCATCGGAAAGCGGACAGCGGGACGGCTCTTGAGTCGGGGAAAATAGTGGGTCGAGCTTACCGAAATTGGGTCGCACTTACTTTGGGTCGAAATTACTTTTTAGGGTCGAAATTACCGATTTGGGTCGAAGTTACTTTGGGTAGAAATTACAGTGGGCCGAAGTTACTTGATACCCTTGGTTTCTGTGTTAAATTTCAAACCCACTCTGGTGCCCACAAAAATCAGTTAAGTATAAAATTTTGAACAAACTTAAGTCATATTAATGCTACTTGCCAATATCAAACGGGTTTGCCTGGTGGATCTGGAAATTCTTTGAAAAATAGTCCTCATACCGCCTCACTCCTCATACCGCCCCAAGTTAAAATTCGGGCTCCCACAGGGAACCCTAACACGATCACAAGGACATGGTTTGAACAAACTAGAATCTGATCTCACAAAGGATGATGTAAACCGAACGGGCTAGATTTAAACAAACCGGAATCTGACCCCACAAGGGATGCTGCAAATATCAAAACATTCCAATTCGTTGATTTAAAGAAGGCTACTACACTATGCTAAAATTCGGGCTCTCATTGGGGTCACAAATATGACCTAAGGAACTTGCTTTGAATACAGATAAATCATGAGTTCCTTAGGATACTACATATCAAATACTAAAAGATTCTAACTGGTAGATCTGAAGAAGAGGATTTTTAAAAGATACTCTTCATACTGTACTGAGTTGAAATTCGGGCTTCCAGAGGAAGCCCAGATATGATTTGAATAAACGTGACTCTGAATCTCCCGAGGATGCATTTCTCATATATCAAAAGTTTCTGAACGGTAGATCTGCAGAAGAAGATTTCTAAAAAATACTCCTCACATTGCACTAAGGTAACCCTTTACCCAACGTAACAACCAAAACCGGCCAGCGCTATTCTCAAAAATCTCCGATTAATTTTCATTATGTTTTTCATTTTTTGTCTCAAAAACATAGGCTATGACCCCTCATTGGAACGAGCTCGTCGACCTCGTTCCAACGAGGGGGTCATAACCTATGTTTTTGAGACAAAAAATGAAAAAAACTAATTATTCAAGAATGTTTTTTGCAAGTGTCGTCTGCTTTTCGTGTTAGACAAAGGGTTAAAATTCGAATTCACATAGGAGGCCCAAATATGACAGCAGTGGCTTATTTGAACAAGCTTTAATTGCCCCCCCCCCCCCCACACACACACACTCTCTCTCTCTCTCTCTCTCTCTCTCTCTCTCTTTCTCTCCTTCTTTAAAAACTCCGCACATTGGACGGAGTTAAAATTCGAGTTCCCACAGGGAGCCCAAATATCAACTTAGGGACTCGATTTGAGCAATTCTGAATCTCACCCCACACAAGGATGCTACATACCAAATATCAAAAGATTGTAACTGGTGGATCAGAAAGAGGAGACTTTTGAAGAATATTCCTCATATTACACTAAGATAAAATTCGGGCTCCCACAGAATGCCCACGTATGACTCTATGGACTTGATTTGAACCAACTTCAAGCTGACCATCCCCCCCCCCCCCCCACCTCCCGACTAAAGATGCAGTATACCAAATATCAAGGCATTTGGACAGGCAGATCTGAGGAAATGAGTTTTAATAAATAAATTAGAAAAAGGTCTTTAATTTTATTTGTTTTGTTTGTTTTAAATTGCGGTGCTGACAACGTGAAGTCACGCCGGACGGATCACTTAAGCTCATGTGAGCTAAAACTTAAATGTGACATATGTTCTATCAGGCGTGGAAGCTCTCAATACACGTTTCTTTCACAGCGTGCAGTTAATTAATTGTTAATTTTCAAGTGATTTGTCATCAAAATATCTTTTCAGGTAACATAACCCAAACGTGTTCTGTTTACGGCTTCCCACGTTTGTCTTGCTGCGAAGTAGCGGGTGGAGTGATAAACCGATGAACGGCTTGCATTTTCAAGTGTTTTTGAAGAAGGACTTTGCGGTTCAAAATCACGGCAACGCCTTGTTATGCTACACTCAAATCCTCAAAGAAAAAATAACGATGGACTTTAACAGGAGCCTACCATCCCCTCCCCCAGTAAAATATCATTCTTGACATTTTCGTCTGGATTGGAGTCTTGGGTTCTGTTTATATAGAACGCGAAACGACGCGACGCGAAACGAGGCGCAACGACTTCGTAGCGCTTCGATAGACCCGTTTGAACACTGCGTGAAGGCACGCTTTAATCATGTTAAATACTGCATAATTAGGCAAGCGCACAAAAGCGACACAACATTTTGGCTAGACAAGCGAAACTGAATTAGCGTGTCGCACAGCTTCGCTTCGTGTCGCGTCCTGTATAAATGGTCAAATAGAAATACATCGAAAGCGAAAAATTTTCGCGGCCGCGTCGACTTGCGTTCTGTATAAACATGGCCTTTAATGTCGATTTGCTCTTCTCACTAATCATGTATTTTCTTACAATACTAGATTTGACACTGACTTTTGTCACACTTACAGTCAACCATATAGATGGGTGTTGGGCCGTGCGAAGCTTCGAGGTTCGATTCGATTTCGAATCTTAAGTTGAAATCCGATTCGATTCGAAATAGGTTGGCCCATTCGTTTCCCCTCGAATCTTTGTCATAGGCTTGGTATCAGTCCTCTTCATCGTCTCACAGAACGTATTGTAGGGATGGAAATCTTATATAAATAAAGTTGAAAGAGAAGACTAAGTGTAACTTCAGCTACATTAACATAACACCGCCTGAGTGCTAGAATCTTATATGTCTCTTATGGGACATAGAACATTCTAGCACCCAGGCGACGATAAATAACATCTGCATTTATGCCACCAGCCATGTTTATTCTAATATCACCGATCCCTACTACTGTAAAATGCAAATTTAAGGTTTCCAAGCAATATCGACGATGAACTATAATCCTTACAGGGTAATATTCCGACTTCTACGAAGGCATGCCTTGATGATGTAGTGAGTTTATTTTATGAGTTAGACTTGAGCCAGCACAGTCAGAACAAGTCAGACTTATAGCACCCAACCCCCATCGTTATCTCCAAAACGTCACTGCTCCGATTCGATGTCCGACTCGATTCGATTCGATTTCGAATAATAGAAGTAGTTCGATTCGAGATTTGATTCGAATCGAAAACGTGTGATTTGCAGGGCCATGTTGGAGGTCTGTAATAACCGATTTTGGATGTTGGGGTCCAGCATAACCATTCTGGAGCACGGTACGAGATATTTGAATAAGATGTTGAATCGTTACCAGTATATTTTACTTATCCGGAAAAGGATTTCCAAGCTGTCCTGAGATGTCATGAGTTTTTAACTATTAACCCGATTCGCTAACATTCCAGCTGCATCGTCAAGGCATGTCTTCGGCATGCTTTGATGATGATGTTGGAATGTTTAAGTAATCCGGGCTGGAGTTATTCATTTATTTATTGATTGTACGCTAAATGATAGATTATCGAAAAAAAAATCGGAAAGGCAGACATCGTAAGCCCTACTGTGAAGATATAGAAATTTTCACCTACACGATATCAATCAAAATGGCAGCTTTCAAAGCATCACGTCAAGGTGAATATGAGTCATGAGTCAACTTATCATTGGAAATGGTCAATTTGTTCTAAAAACGTATAATGAAAAGAAAATCTGGTGTTTTTGAGTTGATACCGATCATTTCCAGCAATAATTCAACACATACTCACCTTGACTTGATTCTTGAAACCCGCCAGCTGAATCAGATCGCAAGACGCTACCTGTTCCGAGTATCGATCAAATCAGCTGTTTTCTTTTTCATGCATCAATTCAAGGTTCGAAGGAGTGGAATTATTGCTTGAAATGATCAGTTTCTTATAAAAAGCGTATAATAAAAAGAAAAGCTGGTGTTTTTGAGAAGCGCTCGCGAAAAATAAACATTTGTCTCGGTCACTAATGAGATAACTATCGGTATCCACTAAAAACCACTAGATATCCTCTATTTATCAGTGTTTCATGCCACATCAACATCAAAGACTGTATCGTTGCGATGAAAGAGATGGTTTATAAAAAGCTCATTAATTTCATGAAATAAAAACGAGTTGATGAAATCTGGAAAGAACATGAGGAATAAAAATGAGTAGTGGAAAGCCTAACGAGAAAATAAGAACAGCTGTTTAAAGAATACTGTGTAAATCAACCCGAATAGATGTGAATAGACGAGAGTTTATAAGACTTAAAACAATTTAAAATTTATTAAAAACGTTGATTTCCTTGAGAAAGGGCAGAATTTTATGAGAATTTGTGTTGTAAAATAAGTCTTGAAGAGACGCAGCATTAAAATACTGCCGTCTGAAAAGACTAAATTCTGTACAGTGAAAAAGAATGTGCTCCACTGTCAACACCCGCCGACAAGGAACACATTCTGGAGTCAATACTATAAAACTGTTACAATTGTATTTTCTAGAATTGTATTTCTAGTAGTGACTTTAAATGGGTTGAAATGAATCGTTAGTTTTTTTTAAAGATGTGGCAATTTGCCAGTTGGCAAATTGCCATATCTTTTAAAACGCTAATGATTCATTTTAGTCAGTTCTATTAATTGGTAGAAAAAACAATTCTAGAAAATACAGTTGTAAAAATTTTATAGTATTGGCTCCTGGTCGCATATTACCCTTGACTGGAACTATCACAGTTGGGACAAATAACGTTTACACTCCATCAGTCTTCCCGACGGCCCTGGGCTTCCAAACAGTCAGTCCACTGGAGCTAATCACCAGTCTAGGGCAGTGTTCACGATAGACGGAAACTGTCTCAGACAAAAATCAGACAAAAAATCAAAGTTTTGACGAAAACCTGGATAGACAGAGGTCTGTGACCTAAGTTATATTTATGCCACTGATTCAATTAATGAGCAGGTTGAATGATGTCAGGCACATATACACCCAGAGACATCCGCATCAAATTTGATTCCAAATAGAATAATACCCGTAGAAGAACCCAAACAAATGTCTTCATGTGATCTAGAACAATACAGAGTTGCCCATCTTGTTTATATGAAAAATTGCAATTAACGCATGTGCGGTGGAACAAATGAAAACTTGTTTCTGACGTTCCTTTGTCGCTGTTTTAAATCTTAAACTTGTCGCGGCTTTATGTTTTACAATTTATATAATGTCCAGAGACTTTGAAAGTCTAAATGTGAAAGGCTGAAGAACCAAGACATGCGTATGTGTGGGTCCATTAAGCAAATTTGGTTCCCCTACCAGGATAAACTGAAAAAAACAGAAGCATATTCGTGCAGTCAAAATACGATTAACATTATTTAAAATGGGTTTTAACTTTTTTCGAATCTGCGAACCTTCCCCAACAACAGAGAGAAAACTGAGCTCGAACTCGCGCGCTTTTTAAAAAAAAATTCAAGATAGCGTCTGAAACTGCTGCCGATTGTGCAAAATTGAACAAGTCGTTTTGATGACACCATGCATTCATGAATCGTTACAAAATGGGCTCCATTACAATGGATGTATGTTCTACAATAACCAGAGATACATTTTACATTGGAATTGTTCATCTGAATTCAGGATGGCTGACAAAATGGCGGAAATTTTTTTTAAAAAAATCGTTTTTTTATCATATTTTCTGTGTATGTTTTCTGATATAGAGACGGGATTTGCGAGCATATGACAAAATATGCCATACTATCACAGAGGCCATTCTCAAATAGCCTGCGTCAATTTTGTCCACAAATTTCGAATGGGATACCCACAATGACAAATTTTATAAGGTTCGCGTAGACTGCAAACGAATCAAAAGAGGTCAATCCGCTATGACGTTGTGCCAGCGAAATAGCTTCTTTGAGGACGAGATGTCTGCTCAGGATGCATTTTCATACTGTGGTTTACTCCAAAAAGAAACACCCACCAAATCTCACTTTATATCCAAAAATGGCAGAAGAAGGTCGCACAAGACCAAATATTGTGATGTTCTAGAAATGAACAGCAGAATGCAAATAACTTCCATGCACGTTACAATAATAGGAATCAGATGTCAACATATCAATATGTCCCAATACCAACCGCAACACCTTGCAGTGATTGGTCAATGCCTCGTTGATTTTATTTTATGTCGCCGGGCACGCGTGTATGTCTACTGTCAGCGATTCTTATGTCCACTGTCAAGGAAAGCGTCTCGTTGCCATGAGCAACGGTTCATCGCAATGTCTTTTTTTATTTGAAATCAACTGAGACAAATACATATAACTGAAGTAAAATACACACAAAAGTACCGTTATTATGTACAAAAAGATTAGTTATGTAAAGATGGGTAGTTATTTATGAAACCGATTAGATTATAAGGTCTCTTTTCATTAATTTACTGTAACATAAACTGAAACTAATCGAGAGCATCTCGCCCCGTTGATTGCGTACGTAAACATTGAATAAAGGGCAATCACTCCAGTCTGTTATGATAAAAGTTAACACCTTACCGAAACAACGTCTGCTTTCTAATATTCGCTGTACAACAACAAATTTTAAAATGATTTGAATGAAGCGATTTGTGTAAGAACGGGACATATACGTCATTCTGTTTGTTGACAGGGGACATGGTCTCACGTTCCCTGCATGAAACCTATTTTCAACCTCGGCTGACACCTCGGTTGAATATAAAGTTCATGCAGGGAACGTGAGACCATGTTCCCTGTCAACAAATAGAATAACTTATAATGTCATCTGCTCAGAATATGAAACCAGAAACCGAACACAACAGTGTCAATATGATCACCTTAGAATTACTTCCCCCAATCGCTGGGATCATTAGGGCAGATGGATAGGAAACATTATAGACTACATTCTAAGCCCCCCCCCCCCCACCTCCCTCACCCCCATGTATTTGGGTGCATCAGGACACACTCTGTTTACAGATACCTCACATTGCTAACCCAGAGAACGGAGATATTTCTCTCTAAAGAAAATCGCAAATAGGATAAAACAAAACTGACGAATCCAAACTTTCAGTCTCGTCTATTTTTGGCTATTGCGTATTGTCACAGCTCGTATCCCTACACGACCCACACATTGTTGTACATTTTATGCCGACCTTTTTTGCCCTTCGACGACTTACAGCAAGTTTTGCAGTTACAGTGAACAATATTCCGAGGATGTTTTGGTTCCGGGGGTTTGTTTGTTTTTAAAGGATGCAGAACGTCTTCCTTCATAGGTCATCCCAGTCTGTGGCCATCAACGAATCTTCACCTCTCTGTTGACATATTTAGAGGTATGTCATCATGCTATTATACTGAGTAGAACTGTTAGTTGGTTGGAGTGTTTTGGGGTAGACAGCAGATGCCGGTTTGGATACCTTGTATGTGAAGATGGACCCACGCAAACTGTCCAAGTTACCAGTCGCCACATATAGACAAATTAACGCAGACTCGCCAGCTGAGATAATTTCATCTTTATTCACATCACAGGGCGCGTTGGAAAAGATCAACACAGGCCCAATGATATCAGGAGACTCATTCGAATAATTAGTGATAGAAATATTACAAAGTTTCAGGAAACTTTGGATAATCTTTCATTTGATCTCTAAGTATCGAGCATTGGATAAATTCTTAAATCAGTATTTACAAACATTCGAACAGACCTCCTGCTCGTATACCCTACACGAAAAACGAAATGTATCAAACAAGATCCCTGGTTGACAAAATGGCTTATTTCAGTGTCGTATTAAACCATGGCCGGACCCCTAGGTTTTTATGTACTTCAGCCTCCGGCCCCCTCCGGAACTTCAATCTTTCACCCTACTACAGCTGACAGCCTGACCCTAGTACGGTAGGCACTATGCCACAGTACATAGCCCTATATCCATTTTGCGGGTCTCCTGAAGAATTCCACTCACAACTTGACATATTATTTAAATAAGCATTAAAATAATGTACTGTATATAAATACATATATAGTATACTTATGAGAGTATATATATGGATAAATACATATATATCGCTACGGCGCATAGTGCAAAGTACCTTAGTAGGTATAAAATACTGATTCTAGGACACAGTGTACAAAAAAATGTACATGTACACGTACATGTACGTGTACCGCCATAGGGATTCAGTGTTAAATCGTGTACAGAGTGTAAAAAATATTGTTTTTACATTGTGTCCCAGAAGCGGCAAACGCAGTTTATCACATTTTAGATGGTTCAAACAGCCGTTGGCGAATGAGTGCGAATTCGACGCTTCTTTCGGAAGGGAAAAAATGTATGAAATTCGAAGAAAACATCAATTTAAAAAATTTTCTCAACGTTCCAAGCGCGGATCAGACCCTCGATCTATCGTTGGCGAACGCCAGCAAAAAAAAAAAAAACGCTTTGCCGATTCTAAGACAGCATCAAAAATGCGTTTTGCCGCTTCTGGGACACCGACGATCGCGATCGCGTTTCGGACGGTCGAGGGTGCGATCCAATCGGTGAAAACGATTTGCCGATTCTAGGACAGGAAAAATCGATCTCAAAACGTTTTCTCTACGTTCGCCAATTGCTCGAAGTGGGTGTAAAGTGACGTTACTCATCGAGGATTTTTTTTCCAAACTAAACGGAAAAGCACGAGTTTGGAAAATTAGAACTGATGGAAATCGTTTGTCCACGTTTGTTATCACGGTGACGCGATCGAGAACTAATGAAATCATTTGAAGGAACTGATGAAGTGGGTGTAAAGTGAAGTTACTCGGCGAGGATTTTTTTCCAAACTAAACGGAAAAAACCCGAGTTTCGAAAAATCCACTATGGGTATCCCCACTTCTGACATAAGCGGAGATACCCATAGTGGATTTTTCCAAACTCAACAGAAAAACCTGAGTTTTTGGAAAATCCCACGATGGGTATCTCCACTTTTACAGTATAAATAGAGCTCCTGTGCGCTACAATCATCAATCTGTTTTACCAAGCTGACGAGCAGGTCACATTTCAAAGTGATATTTACTGTAAAAACTTACTGAGAACTCCATTTGTCATGCTTGAATGTATTACGGGTTTTCATTCAAATGAGTCAATTGTCAGTTAAATCGTTTAACTGAAACTATTCTATGGACGAAAGCAGAAACAGTTCAAAAGGTTAATTGATGTTATTTTTTTGAAAAGCGTTACATTTACTGTCATTTTTTTATTCGAGATTTTAATTATTCATGTTCTTTCTGATTTTAACACGTTTGAAACGGATGTTATTTTAAGATTTTTTAACTATTTATCAAGGTTTTATTTGTATTATGTTTTTTCCCTCAACTGGTTTTAGTTATTATATATTAAAGACAGAAGATTTTATTTACTTAAAAACATAAAAATAACTATACATTTAATTTCTGAGAATAATAAAATAACCTACGTTACCACACTCTAGATGAAATATTAATAATTTTAGAGAACAAAAAAATGTTTTTACACATCACAGATTCCAAGCGGAGAGATGAGAACTCATCAACGAATATGAACGAGCCAAGAAAAGCATTCGATCCTCCGACAGAAGTAGGCGATTGGGAGAGATGGAATTAAGACGAGAAACCACAAAATTATTTAAACCCGCGACTGAGGTTCAGGAACGAAGTAAGAAGGAGATCGTTGACGAATTGAAGCCCACAAAAGAAAGTTCTTTGAGAACGGGTTCGTTGCCTGGTAGTTTTACAAGGGGATTTTCCTTTCAAAGATCATCGCCGGATTACGTTCCCATGAGAATCGAAACCGATTTGAGCGAAAGCGATGATGCAGCTTTGACAATCACCACTGATCGCGTCGTGTCGTCCGAGGATGGTGGTAAGAGAGATCTGTTGTATGGAATTTATAGAGATCCCAGTGGTAGGGCTTTCGTAAGCGACACTGAAGTGCGAGAGGATGATGATAATTTAATTGTCGGTTTGAATAGGTATGAATTAACTCCTGGACTGCGGAAATTGCTCCTTTTCGACAAGCCTGGAGATTACACGGATCAGGATTTTGACAATTATGGCGACATTCTGGTTCAGACCCACGCCATGAAGAGAAATAACGACGAGAAACAAGACCCAAAGCCAATAGAGGTTACAAGTGGACAAAGGTGGTGAAACCCATATGGGATATGAATAAGAAATTCGTCGAATCGGTGACTGGAAAAGGAGTGAGAACCACTTTTCTTCCGAGTGATTCTGACGCTCTGTCTCAGAAATTGAGATTGTTAATGGCAGTTGGAGCGCCAGTAATACTGGAGTGGATAATGAGATAGTGAGCATATGCGACGAATTGTTGAGGCAGACGGTCTTGAATAAACGCGATTATAAAAGGCTGATGAACGAATTGAAGGAAGGATTGATATATATATATATAATAAGTAGAGAGAACAAACAAAAAAAAAATAGATAAAATAAAAAAAAACAGTAAATTTTACACTAGAAAATAATAAAAAGTATTTAAACAACAAACGATTTACGAGCGAAAAAAACAAAATATATATTATAAAATAAAAATATGTTGGTGATAAAGAACAGGGGATACGTTAGAACTTACGTTCAAGACGGTTCTGGCATCGTTGATTCTATAATGCGAGCATTCACAAGCAATGCAGGTAGAAAACTTGCATCATCCACATTTGAGGTTGGTAAGAAGACGGCTTTGGATAATGGTAAGAAAGCCTCTTCCGAAGCTAGTGGTAGGATCGCTTCTGTGGCTGGCAAGAGGGCAGCCGACGCGTTGATCGACAAGTTGATCAGTCCGTTGGTGAAGCAAGCTACGTTAGAGCGATTGCAGAAAAGTTGGAAAGATTTTAAGGATGCTGTGGTACCCATACAAGATTTAGCCAAAATGATGACTGGATCTGGATTGAAGAGAACTTGCCACGGTGTAATATAAATAAATAATAATATTTATAAAAACTGAGTTTGAAAAAAACATAAAAATTGTGTTTGAAAATCTAAAAAATAACAAAAAAAACCCCAAAAAGATGAACATTAAAGATATGTCTTGGAACGACGCCACGACCAAGAGGTCGAATAATGAGTTCTTTCCCAAAAGCATAAGAGGCTTGATAGTGGGAAAATCGAATTGTGGAAAGACCAATCTGTTGATGAATCTGCTGTCACAACCCGACTGGTTGGATTTCGACAGATTATTCATGTTTGGCAAGAGTTTGTTTCAACAGATTGCTATGAGAGTGCATGGATTGTAGATTGCCCAAGGACGTCATAGCCAGAATCTTTGACAGCAGGGAGGAATTCGACAAAAGTGAAGCTTCTCTTTCGACCATTTTGGACAATGCAGCGATGGAATTGATGAAGAGAAATGCGTCTTCGAATGTCAAGTGTCCATTTTATGAGAACGCTAGCAACATTCCGGATCCTAGAGAATTGAAATCGGAAGATAAGAATCTCATGATTTTCGACGATCTGCTTTTGGAGAGATAGAGGCGATGCGAATCGTATTACGTTAGGGGTCGTCACAGCAACGTGGACTGTTTTTACCTGTCACAGAAATATTTTCGACTGCCCAGGCAGACGATAAGGGAGAACGCTAATTTACTGTGTCTCTTTCGCCAGGATCTCAAGAATCTCAGTCACATCTACTGTGATCACGCCGCAAACGACATGAGCATGGCAGAATTCAGGAGATTCTGCAAGAGGGTTTGGGATGGAGGTCTTTACAATTTCGTCATGATCGATTTGACTAGCAAATTTAATCGCGGAAAAGATTGGATTGGATTCAACAAGTTTTATGTTTCTGATGATAATAAAATAGAGAGCGAAAACAAAAATTAGAAAATAATAAATCATCAATAATTTAGTTTTGAAAAATAAAATAAAAATTAAAAATATAATGTTCGAACAAGGAGAATTGTTAGAACGGATAGCCGAGAATACGGCTGCAAAACAATCCATTCAAATCGTGGTGAGTGGCGATTTGACTCAATTCGCGACGAAATTCGAACCTTCCATCAAATTGAATAGAGAGAAAAGATACGAGATGGCATTAGTGAATCTGGAGATTTATTATTCCTTTCCCAATGTCACCGAAAAGAATAACTCATTCAAGTATTCCGACGGAGTGGATTGGTTGGAGATTCGAATTCCCAAAGGAAGATGTGAACAATTACATTCAGACACAAATGAAGACGGATGGAAATGGAAGCAACAAGATCAGACTCGCTCCCAACCCTAATACCCTACAGACGATGTTGGATTTGGAAGATAATTTTCGAGTGGATTTCAACATGGACGATTCTATAGGCAAGATGCTGGGATTTGATCGAAAGATGTATCGAGGCCACGCGGCATCTGAAAATACGGTTGACATTCTCGCAGTGAATCGCATTCTGGTGAACGTGGACGTGATTTCTGGAAGCTACATGAATGGTAGTGCTCAACCGACGATCTATTTCTTCTTTCCAAACGTGTCACCGGCTTATAAAATTGTGGAACGACCTCGAAATTTATTTTAGCTACCCGTTATTTTAGACACATTGTATAGTCTCAAAACCATGTTGATGGATCAAAATGGAGAACTGTTAGATCTTTGTGGAGAGAGGGTGATGATACGATTTCACCTAAGAGAAATATAAAAAAGCAAAACAAATTTTTATGTATATATATAAATAAGAAAATAAAATAAACGCAATATTAATTGTACAAAAATTATTTAATATATATAATTATCATTAAAACAAAAAACAATTGAACAAAATATATTTTAAAAAAAAAGAAATATGACTGAATACGTGGTTAAAAACGTGAACATATCCAAAGGACAGAAGGAGAAACTTGATAGAGTGTTAACTTGAGATGAGCCGGTGAGATTCAAATTCACTTACAAAGATTTGACGAGTGACGGTGACGATTGAATCGCCTGGACCAGAACTCAAATCAAAAGGATGGAGAAAGCGATTGGTGATAGAAGAGGGTTGAAGGTAAGATTGAGTCCCCCTCAATTGAAATACAATTTGAAAATGAAAGGCAGTTTCCTACCGCTATTGGCAGGAATCACCGCAAAAGCATTGCCCTTTGCTGCAAAAGCATTGCCCTTTCTCGGGCAGACTCTCGGCGTGGAAGCCCTCTCGGGACTCGCGAGTTCGGCAGTTGAGAAATTAATGGATGGTAGCGGACTGTTCTTGAAGAAGGGAGGAGCCATGTGTCGCATCCACATAGACGACAATGGTGAAGGATTGTATCTAGAACCCGTTAGAGGTGGCAACTCTTTCAGTGGAAACGGTCTCTATCTGAAGAGTAGACAGAACGTTGAGCGACTCGGTAAGGGTTTGCTGTTTGGTGAGAATTCGCCATTTAAGAATATACCAGTTTTGAGTATGTTATTATAATGTAAAAATTATATAATTATATAAAATATAAAAATATAAAGTATAGAAAGTATAAAAAATAATATAAAAAAAATGGACAAAAAGGTAGACTTTTTTTTGAACGATAATGATGAATATCATGGGATAGAGTGAGAAAAAGATGTGGAAAAACAATTAGACGATAATGATGAATATCACAGAAGAGAGTGGGAAAAAGATATGGAAAAACAATTAGTCGCTAATGATGAATATCACTGTATAGATTGGGAAAAAGATGTGGAAAAACAATTAGACACTAATGATGGATATCTAAAAAAAGAGTTTAAAGATTAGGATTGTTGGTGGAAATTTAAAAGAAGAAGAATAAGTTGTTTTCCTCCACCACCACTACCTTCTGAAGAGAATGGTAATGATGTGAGTGTTACCAAGAGATGCACCACATTTGTTCATAATTATGATATAGAGAAACAAATGTGTTATAAAAAACATTATATATCACAAAAAAAGAAAAGAAGAATCGACGCTGAAATTTGAGCAAAAAGGAGACGTTATTAAGATATATATGAGCGATAGTGAAGAAGAAGAAGAAAAAGAAGAAGAAGAAGAAGAAGAAGAAGAAGAAGAAGAAGAAGGAAAACAAAAAAAACAAAAAAAAAAAGTAATGAGATCTAGAGATGTTCAACCTCTCTAGATCTCATTACTTTTTTTTTCCTTCTTCTTCGCTAAAAATCAGTCTCTCTATTGTTTTATATTTCCAAGTCCGTTATTAGCATGTTGACGGTTGTGTCTTCTCCTTTTTCGCAAATGTGTTGAATGTTTATTTTTTCTTTTGCGAGTTTTTTTACTGCAGTCAATGCGCTCTCACCACCCGATTTGTTCACGAGTTCGAGAGAGATTTTTGGATATATGTAACTTCCGTAGGGCAATGACAAATCGCTCTTGTAAAATTTTCTGTCTTCGGTGACGATGATATTCTGTAGATTGCTTTCATACTCATAAAACAAATCGAGCGTGGCTTCATCCAATTTCAAAGGCATGCTATATTTGTTGTATTTCTGCTGTAAGCCCTTCATCTCAACCTCATTCAATTCGATGGTGTTGTGTCATTGCAATCTATAGATTTTACAACACGTTTTGACTTGTTTCAATTTCAATTCGCATCTTTTAGGTGTTGTTGTTATGATTGGTTATTTTGTTGTTTTTTTTTGTTTTATGAATCATTGCAAATAATATATATTTTTAAATTTTGTGTTTAAATAATAATTTGTTAAAAAAGTTTGGTTTTTTTTTACTCTCTCTATATATATATAAAAAATTTTTTTTTAATTTTTAATTTTCTTTAATGTGAATTTTTTTTTTTGTAAAAGTGTGTTTTTCTCTTTATATAAATAAAACGTTTAAATTTTAATGTCCTTTTTTTCTCATATTAATTCAATTTTTTCTCATATTAATTCAATTTTTCTCACGTTAAGGAACATAAAAAATCAATTATTTTTTTTTTTGTTTTTTTTTAATTTTATGTTTAAATAATAATTTATTAAAAAAAGGTTGTTTTTTTCTCTCTATATATATACAAAAAAGTTTTTAATTTTAATTTTCTTTAATGTGATTTTTTTTTTGCATATATATAAGGACTATTTTAAAACTTTTTAACAAATTATTATTTAAATACAAAATTCAAAAAAAAAATATATATATATATTCTTACAAATGAAGCAAACAAATAAAAAATGAAAAATTTAGTCGAGAAAACCGTACCTCAGTTAAACGAGATTTGTAAAAAATTAAAAATTCCAAATTTCAGAAATCATAGAACCAAATCAAAAAAAGTTGAAGTCATACAGGAGTATCGTTTGTGAGATGATGGAAAGAAAAAAATCGAAAGATCGAAAGTGAATAAACTTAAACAGACTCGAATTGCAAAATAAAATAAGCCGACGACAGTAATGCCTGATGATAGAAAACGAAACGTGGAGCATGATGAAATTAGAGAGATCATGTGCGAGGAGTTCCATAGTTGGCTTGATGAAAAGGCAAATGAAATGTCAATAGCAACGACATCAAAAAATGCTTCGGTTGTGAAAAATGAGAAGAAAAAGGTAGTAAAGGGAATCGAAATGCTGACGTCGAAAAAAAATACGTTTTGGTTGCGAAAAATAAGAAGACAACTAAATGAAAAGCTGTCGAAGAACTTCAAGTTTCAAAAGAAAAAAAAACCTAAAACGAAAACAAGTGATGCAGTTCAGAATCTAGACAAACAAGATATATTGAACGAAATTCAACGAGCAATCGACGAAGGGAAAGGAGAAGAATATGTAGCATGAGTCATCATGGAAGCATTCCAATCAAATCCCATAGAATGGGAGAGTGTGATCAAAGGCATTTTTAAAACTTTCGACGTGGTTCCCTCGTTCAAGGTCGATCCAAAATTGTTCATGGAATGGGTGAAGAAAAAAGTATTGGATTTGTTTCATGAACACATGGACATGGGACTAAAAATTAAGATGATACTCCATTGCGTGATGAATAAAATTTTGACATGAATTCCGGCGAGAGCATTGTGAAAAAATGCATATTTCAGATCTAATGTCGAACCCATATTTCGAGGTTCAAATTTATCAGACGTTTTGAAAAGACAAGATGTTGACATCTCTCGCGAATTATCAACATGATATTTCACAATCTCTCGGGTTACGACAGTCATTTGTTCATGAAAAATCTCGCCACCTCCCACAAAAAATTAAATTGCATCATGAACAACGAAGAAAGACAGAGAGACGTTGGAAGAAAAAGCGAAATCCATTAGTAGAGACATACGTTTCATCGACAGTTTTAAATTCATGTCAACCGCTCTGGAAAAATTTGTCGATAACATGAGCAAGGATAAATTTAAAATCACGAGCGAACACTACAGAGAATGAGTAGATGTCATGTTGAGGAAAGGAGTCTATCCTTACGATTACATGAACGATCTAAAGAGATTCAATGACACCATGCTACCTTTGAAAGAAGATTTTTATACGAATCCGACATTTCCGACGAGAATTACGAACACGCCAAAAACGTGTGGAAATCATTCGATATGAAAACCATGAGAGATTATCACGATCTCTATCCGAAGACCAACGTTCTGCACCTGGCAGACATGTTCGAAAATTTTCGAGACGTCTGTCGTTGAAATTACGATCTGGATCCGGCTTGGTTTTTCAATGCACCCAGTCTGGCATGGGATGCTCTGTTTAAGACCAGCGAAATCCAGTTAGAATTATTATCTAAAGTGGACATGTTGCTCATGTTCTAAAAGGTGACGAGAGGTGGGCGTCTCGATGATCTCTCATATATATTCTGAAGCCAACAATCCCTACATGAAAGAAGGTTTCGATTCGGAATGATCGAATAAATACATACAGCATTGGGACGCTAATAATCTGTATGGTTGAGCCATGAGTCGTCCTTTACCGATTGGAACTTTCAAATGGGTGACGGAACCAGAAGAGATGCAAAAGAGACTATCCCTGCATTTTAGAAGTCGATTTGAACTATCCGGAAGAATTACACGATCTACACAATGATTAACCACTAGCTCCTGAACGAATGGAACCGATCGAAGGAGACGAGGAAAAACTCATTCCCAATTTATTTAACAAACGTAAGTACGTCGTCTACAGCGAGAATTTGAAACAATACATTGATTACAGGATGAAATTAGTCGACATACATTCGATTCGACAAAGAGCCTTGGATGAAAAAATACATCGATCTCAACACGAACCTTAGAATTCAAGCCGAGAATGATTTCGAAAAAGATTTCTTCAAACTCAAGAATAACTGCATGTACAGTAAATCGATGGAAAACATCAGGAAGAGAACCGACATTTGACTCGTCACGTCTGAGAAAAGAGCTGAAAAATTAGTGGCGAAACCCAATTACAAACACCAAACCATATTCGACGAAAATCTAGTGGTCATTCACATGCAAAAGACGTACCTGAAGTTTGACAAACCTTATTATCTCGGACCGATCATCTTAGATATCAGCAAGCGATTGATGTATGAGTTTCACTATGATTACGTCCAATAGAAATTTGGTGAGAAAGCTAAACTATTGTTCACAACATGGACAGTTTAGTTTATGAGATAGAGATGGAAGACCTCTTCCGAGATATATCTCTGGACATGACCACGTGGTTCGACACGAGCAATTATCCCGTCGATCACCCCGTCCAACATTCAATCGAACAACAACAAGAAGGTGTTGGGTAAATTTAAGGATGAGAGCGGCAGTAAACAAATCGTCGAATTGATGGGTTTGAGACCCAAACTGTATGCTTATCGCCTAGAAGGTGAATAGATCAAGAAGTGCAAAGGGGTTAAAGCGTGTGTGGTGAAGGAAAACATCTCTTTTCGAGAGTATAAAGATTGTCTGTTCAGAAGTGGTCCAGTGTATAAGACTATGAAATCAATTCGAAGTGACAATCACGACGTGTATACCGAAATAGTCAACAAGATTTCGCTGACGGTCGACGGCGATAAGAGATTCATGTTAGATGATAAAATAAGCACTTTGGCACTCGAACATTGGACTTTGGATATGATTATGGATGATAGGATTCCAGATAGGATTCCAGATATGATTAAGGATGATAGGATTCCAGAAAATCAAGAGGAATTAGACGGATTCAAGATTTTTGAAGTCGATATAGACATCGAGAGAGTTAGTTTAAAAAAGAAAAAGAAAAAAATATAGAAAAATAACATCATTTTAGTGAATTATAATAAAATAAATAAATAAAAAAAGTATATACACATTATGAATAAGAAAATAGAGATATCCGTAGAAGGTGTCGTCTTACCTAACAAACCCCTATCCAACATCGATCTGTCAAATGTGGCGAAGGATTTGAAAATCAAAGATTTTCTAGGCGTGATGCCTTGCTGAAGAGAAAACCTCAACAATTGGAATGCGGAATGTTAAATCTGGATGATTTATCTGGTGAAGGCACTCAATGGGTGGTGTGGTTGAAGAACGGGAAGAAGAAGAATTATTATTTCGACAGCTACGGAATCTCACGGCCGAAAGAAATAAAGAACTATTTCGATGAACTGATGGTTCGTTACAACACAGAACGAGTGCAATCGCCAGATCAAGTGTTTTGCGGTCACCTGTGTCTCTACGATATCAAGAGATGGTCAGAAGGAGATCGGTTTCAAGACATTCTCAATGATTTACATTAGAGAGAGAGAGATTTTTTTATATTATATATAAAGGTAAAAAAATTATTTAAAAAAATTTAATCGAATAAAAACAAAAAATAAAAAAATAAGTGAAATAATTCATTTTTAATAAACTGCATTTGAAATTTTTTTTTTTAAAACAAAAAACCTCAAAAGAACATGCCAGTCGATAAATTTGGTAGAAGTGATGATGAAAATCGACCCAAAAAGAAGAGGAAGACGCTCAAAGTTGGCGATGTTTACGATGTTGCCAACTTGGATGAACATTACGTTTGGAGATATGAACCTCAAGAGGAACCTTTGAACATGAACGATAAGAAGCTCTACAATCTTCCCGAGCTGATAGATCTCGCAGATGCAGTGACTAAAAAATACATTGACAGGGGAAATGCGGATTTCGAATGAATCATGCTAGATAATTACGCGGATAAAGCCATGACTGACAGTCTCGATCTGAAATCCAAATGTTTGGTGAACATCACAAATCCCATAGATTCCACCAATGCCGCGACCAAGAAATACACGGACGACTCTCACGCGCAATTCAGCGAAAATCTGAGAAATAGATACATTCAGAAAATGATGCAATCGGAATTGAATGCCAATTCTAACAAGATAATGAACGTGGCCACTCCCACGAATCCCAAGGACGTGGCGACCAAACACTATGTAGATCTGGAACAGAGAAAGTCTGACAGACGAGAAATGATATCGGATCTGAATGTGGGATTCAACAAGATATTGAATCTGTGGAAGGTCGACGACGCGGATGCAGACTCCACCGCGGTCAACAAGGGCTACATGGATTCTGCTGTGATACGATCTCAAGAATATGTAGAATCACAAGTGGATGATCTCTACCTGAACAAACAATCTGGCGGAACCATGGAGGGTGGCATCAACATGAACGGTCAGAATTTATTCGGTCTTGATCACGATCCTGAATTCGATTCCAGCATGGTCAGCAGGAAGTACGTGGACGACAACTCAGTCTGGAGAAAGGGTGATATCATGGAAGGTAAACTAGACACGGGTGGACACGCGCTCACGAATCTACCGGATCTCATGCACATGTCGGACGCTTGCACCCAGATTTCGGTAGTGGAGAAAGTCAAATACGCCAGGCAATTGATCACCATGTGGGCCAAGGAGACCAGCACGTTAGAGGAGGGAAAAGCCGAGTGGTCTTTCGGAAATGGAGGTAGCGGATCGCAACATGGACAGGTGGGATATCCCATGCCGTTGGGAGGCGAAATCATTCATCAATCTCATGGTGAATGGAGTAGAGAGCGATAAGAGATACAATGTTGAAAAGACTGAGAGTCACACTCCAATGTTAGCACATTCGGCACGCCTCTCAAAGTGAACGCCGGAGACAGGATTAATTTCGTTATGAAAACCAATAATCCCGAAGCCATCACTTCCGTGGTGAGCATACTGATCGAACTAGATCCTCTGAACAAACAGTGAATGCGTGGAAATAATTAATTAAAAATAATGAGTAATTAGTAAAAACAAAAAAAAAATACAAACAAAATAAAAAGTTATGAGATTTAGAAAGATGTTCAATCTCTCTAGATCTCATTACTTTTTATTTTTTTTTTTTGTTTTGTTTTAATATGTTATTTCTCATAATGTTTCATCTCGTGAAATTGGATCACCTATCTCGAATCATGCATCGAAATCTATTTTAGCATTTCGAAGAGCTTTTATAAATTCTTGAAAAGCAGTCGGTCCTCTATACGTCAACGTGTCTAAAAGTTTTTGGTCTTATCTTCTATCAAGATTTTATTTTCGATTCCGCGTCTCATATAATCGGTCAATATCAAAGGTTCTGTTTTGACTAAAGTGTCTAGAATTATTGCTTGCAAATCTTGTGAAATATTTTTAATCAAACAAGTATTCTCTTTCTTTATCATTCATTTTTGTAATTATTTTTTTAATTTTTGTTTATATATTTTTGGTTTCTTTCTTTTTTTTCTTCACACACACGTCTCTCATCGAATGATCGACATCTTATTTCCATCTGATTCGAATTGTAATTCTCTATCTGACAGGACCAGGGTGAAGGCTTCGGTATTTCTCGGCATGTTCATATTGAATTGCATCTTGATCTGAATGTCTAAGATGCTACTCTTGAGTCATTTGCTCTGTTTACTGACATCGAATACGAACATGGGATACATCGACTTGTATTCGCTGGGAGATATATTAGGGTTGCTCAACAATTCGTCCAGACCATGATACTTCTTTCTAAAATCTGCGGTGTCGCCATACAGTCTGCAGAAATCGTTCTTGTCAATTGATGCATTGTAATTGATTGCTGGATATCTCGGGGCGTTCAGAAACACTTGCATGTTTCTCAAATTGCAATGATCAAACAGTGATGCATTCTTTTCTTGAGACCCGTTCTTTTTGGTGTGAAACGTGACCACAATGAAACGCGGTCTCTCGGAAATGGATTTCACGGTCAATCTCCAATCGAAGTGATTTGTGGTGAGTGGAATGCTTGCCATGTCACACTGCCTCATTCTAAATCCCACGGGTAATTTACTCTTGGATTCTATGATCCTGTAGAGACGCGTTTTTTCTACGATCAAAGGCTGTTCGTGTGGAATGAACCACAATATCTTGTGTAGAGTTAACTTACCCACATCAGTCGTGGAGAGTCTCACTATCGCGTCGTCGTTTCCCTTTCGAATCAGCGTCAGATTGTGTTTCAGTCTGTACATGATCTTGATGTAATCGTCTGTGAATCCAAAGATGTATTTCAAAGGTATCCTGAACGAAAACGTTCCTTTGGGTCTGGACGTCTTGATGACGTAGTCGAATATCGCGGCGGCGCCGACGCTAGCAGGGCCGACGGTGTCTTTCACCCACAACTGATTAAGTCCTCTGGATTTCGAAAAATCATCCGGATACATCAAGAGTACGAACATCGTGGTGGCCTGACCGGGATGAAACACAGATTCTATCTCTTGTCCGGATAGCAAGTATTTTATATAACTGAATAGATGAATGATGCCATTATTGGCTAAAATAACCATGTCGTCGTCGGCGTATTCGGACCCATCTTCCTTGGTGAGACGTCCCTGCACCACTATGTAACTCTCGCTGGGATGAACAAATAGATCTTGGGTTTCAACGTTGATTCTTATCTCTCCTGCATTGTTCAAACTCGTTCTGGTTATCGGTTCATATTCATGAAATTCGTATTCTTGAATACTTTCATCTTTCACTTTGCTTTGTGAGATATCTAGTATATTTGCCATTTTTGAAAGTTCTTTTTTGTTTTTTGTTTATTAATTAGCTTGCTTTTTTTTATCTAAAAATAGTTTTAATTATTTTTCATTATTATTATTTTTTTCTCCTTTATATATATGTGTGTAAACAAGAAAATGTTAAAGAGAGTAAATAAAAAAAAAAATTTCTTTATTAAAACTTCATCTTCAGCAATTGTTGTTCGTAAAACTTTCCAATGATCTCTTCGCCATCCAAAGCTTCGATTTCGTAAGTCACCAGATCGGTGTGAAATATTCTGATTATCACGAAGATTTCCGAGGTCCATCGAGGAGTGTAACCCTTTTTGAAGTGCTTCTTATAAGCGTAGATTCTCACTCGATCGCCGACTGCAAATTTCGGTGGTCTAGACTTCTTCCTGATCTTAGATCTCTCGGGATATAGATATTCGTAGACCCGTTTTTCATTTCGAGGATCGCTAGCTTCCACGGGAGTCATCTTGATTGATCTGTGTCGCGTGTTGTTGTAATCTTTAACCAGACCGTTCAGAGCATATATGTATTTCTTAGTCGAATTCGCTGTGAAGTATCTGTGCGTCTTTTCCTTCATTGTTCGACTCCAACGTTCCGCGACGCGGGCTTTCTCTTTATTTTCGATTGAGTAGAGGTCGACTAATCGACGAACCTACTTGTTGTAGAATTCCTTCCCCTTATCCACCCACAATTTATTCGATTTTCGAGAAGATGAGTCGAACACGCTCTTCAGAGCCTCGGCGATGCAAGATCCCGATTTATTCTTCAAAGCTCTGATCCAACCATAGTTGGAAAACACGTCGATGACCATCAATAGATATTTGACACCCTCGTTCCACCTGGAAAATGGTCTCATGTCGACCAAGTCAGCAGACCAAATGTCATCCAAACCCTTCACGAACACCCTTCTCTTTCGAAATTTACGCACGATGGGTTTGTGTTACTTCTCGGCCAATTTGCTCATCAATAATCGTTTCTTCTTTTCCGAAGCGCCTTTTTTTTTTGAACGCCCCATCCAAATCGATGTTTCGAACCAATCAGATTACCGACCAGTGAATGTTCTATCTTCTCTCTCCTGGTCGGATTCGATATGCCTCTCAATTTCGCCAACATGTTTTTATTGCAGACGTCATTGCGAGTCTTAGTGTTGGGATGTTCGGCGTAGCACAGATCATGATCGAACACGGTCGCGTCTGCTCCAAGATTTAGGAGTCAGATCGGCGTTGAGTCTCTTGTTCAATTTCGTTCCGGGTCCCGTGAAACTGTGACCTGGCAGATGCATTTCAAAAGGTAGATTATTGATCATTTTATCCACGACGCCTTTGCCTCTGCTCGTTTTTTTTTTTTTGACGAATCGAGTCTTGATCGAACCACACACATTGCAAATTCGCGAAGCATCTGTCTGTCGTTTTTAGTTCGTACTTCTCGAGCATTACCAGTCTCGGTAACTCTCTTACACTGTACGCAATACATTTTTGAAGGTTATTTAAATTAATTTCGTATTTATTTTTTATTTTATATATAAATTTAATATTTTTTTTTTAAAATTCTGTTCTTGTTATATGTATATTTTTTTTTCAATCGCTGCTCTTGAGTTCTATCAACTTGCCGAATTCCTTCCTGGCCTCTTTCCTCCCCTTTTCCACGAGAGAATCCTTCATCTCTTCCTTGATGATCTGACGAGTCTTGGTTCTCACGGCTTCTTTCATAGCATCATATTTCGTTTTCTCACCCAATATCATGAAGTATTCTCTGTCCGATATCCTACCGTCTTTCAACGCCATCGAGATCATTTCAGATATTGTATCGATCTTGGAGTTGGCCAAGATGCAAATCTTTTCGTGTTTCCTGGCCTTCAGATATAATTTCCTACTCAAAAAGTTTCTGAGTGCGCTAAACAATCCGGCGGTGAGAGCCACTCCTTCTATGGTCAACATGATTGGAACGCCGACCGTGGTCGACAACAATCTGATGCCGACCACATGTAAACCCATGGAAATCGTGATGAGTGTCGTGTCGACCACATTGACGAATTTCACGAGACGCGAATACTTCTTGAGAGAATGACGAGAATCTCTCTCTAGAGTCAGATACAATTGGATTCTACTGATTTGATCGATGCAATACCTCTCTCCTCTTTCTTTTTCTTCTGGCGACGGCGCAGTTGGCAAAACGCCGTTTGGCTTCTCATCTTCATCGTCATCTAACGTCGGATACAATTTATTTCTGGTTCTCATTTTTTATGTTTTTTGTCTTTCTAATATTAGATAAAAATTTATGTGTGTATTTATTTTTTATTTTCTATTCTCCTTACTTATATCAACGAGAAAACTTAGACGCATGCTCCCTCCAGCAATAATTTCAAGACGCATCCCTTGTCTTCTAAAGTCAGACTTCTATGTGCCAATTTCATTTCTTCCGAACCGGTGGGCTTATCTCGCCCGCTACAGAAGACTAATCTCCTCCAAAACTTGATCACGTTGTCAATTCGAACGCATTCGAACGCCAGTTCGAAATACTTGAGGACCATCTCTTCCCTTTCCATCGTCAGACACGAATGATCATCGTGATCGAAGTCTAGATGATCCCGCCACACGACGCAGCGTTCTAACAAGAGGCGACCTAGTTGTTCGTTCACGCAGAATGCGTAGGCTCTCATAAGCATTTTTAAAAGAAACCTTGCTCTCATAATCTGGGAATCGTTCATGATTTATGTATATTTTATTATCTATTCGATTCGATATTTATTTTTTTTAAATAACTATTTATTTATAAATATTTTTTCTCTCATATATATATATCAATCACTTTTTTATTTCCTCTCGCGAATCTCGTGATTCTATTACGATTCACTTCACAAAACTCGCGAGGATTTCACGTTTTCGTCAGTTCCTTCAAATGCTTTCATCAGTTCTCGATCGCGTCACCGCGATAACAAACGTGGACAGACGATTTCCATCGGTTCTAATTTTCCAAACTCGTGCTTTTCCGTTTAGTTTGGAAAAAAAATCCTCGATGAGTAACTTCACTTTACACCCACTTCGCGCCGTTGGCGAACGTAGAGAAAACGTTTTGAGATCGATTTTTCCTGTCCTAGAATCGGCAAATCGTTTTCACCCATCGGATCGCACCCTCGACCGTACGAAACACGATCGCGAACGTCGGTGTCCCAGAAGCGGGAAAACGCATTTTTGATGCTGTCCAAGAATCGGCAAAGCGTTTTTTTTTTTTTTTTTTTTTTTTTTTCTGCTGGCGTTCGCCAACGATAGATCGAAGGTCTGATCCGCGATGGGAACGTTGAGAAAATTTTTTAAATTGATGTTTTCTTCGAATTTTGTACATTTTTCCCTTCCGAGCGATGCGTCGAATTCGCACTCGTTCGCCAACGGCTGTTTGAACGATAAAAAATGCGATAAACTGCGTTTGCCGCTTCTGGGACACCATGTAAAAACAACATTTTTTACACTCTGTACACGATTTAACACTGAATTCCTATGGCGGTACACGTACATGTACGTGTACGTGTACATTTTTTGTACATTGTGTCCTAGAATCGGCATTTTATACCGACTTACCTTTAACCATTGGAGCCCTAAGGCGCTGGTAACAGTGCTTCAGAGACAAACAAAAATGGCGGGTCCCCCTGTCCCTGTTGGCCTCTAGCCTTCAGCCTAGTCAGGCTTATGAATAACACGGCCCTGGCTTATTTGATTCATCAATAACTAAAAACGCTCTCCTAGCTAAAAAAAAACTATCGCACCCAACAACTTCCATATAGATAAATATAAAGCTTATTGTAAAATATTCAATCAAATGAAGAAGAAAAGCAAAAATATTTACTTCAGAACAACACTTGCAGAAGATAAAAATAATACGAAGCATACGTGGGCTACTCTACAGGATACACTAAAATTCCCAGAACTTCATAAAATCTACCCGAGAAAATGAGATGCAAAAATAATACCCTATCCGATCCAGATAAAATAGCAGTCACTTCACATTTACTTTTCTGAAATAGGCGCAAACATCGCTGACTGGGTAAAGTAAATTGCGGGCATAGATCCACTTAATTACATGGACCATTATAATCAGAAAAGTTTTTTTTCTCAACAGAAACAGCCCCAGCAGAAATATTATATTTGCTAAGACCTTTAAAACAAAATCGGCGTCGACTTCTCTAATATATCAATGAAAAAAAAAACTATCGACGAAACAGAACATTTATGGTCATATATCATAAATTTATCCTTCAAACAAGGTATTGCACCAATTAAAATGAAAATATCCAGAGCTGTACCCATTTACAAAAGCGGAGCCCAAGTAAACATTGAAAATAATAGGCCAATACGTGTCTTACAAACATTCTCAAAAATTATAGAAAAATTTATGTATAAACTACTGTCATCATTTCTCACCAGGTTCGACAATTTTCATAAAAATCAATTAGGCTTCAGAGAAAATCATTCTACAACACACACTTCGCTGTATCTATTAGATTACATGGCTGAAAATAACGATAAAAAGACACGGGACACAGGACTCTACTATAGGCATATTTATTGACACGTCTAAAGCGTTTGACACTATAAGTAACGACATACTATTTCACAAACTTGATCACTATGGCATTAGGGGGAATAACCAAAATATGGTTCAAAAGTTGGAAGTCAACAAAAAATAAATCGAGGGCAAGAAATCAAGCTTGTGTAATATCAATTGTGGTGTTTTTCAGGGGTTCATTTTCGAGCCGATACTTTTTCTCATTTACACGAATGATATGCTCAACACTTAGGCTTTGAACTTACTTTGGTTTGCAGATGATACAATCCTTCATACATCCGTTATAAGATGAAGGAAGTTGAGGAAAAGGAGAATTCTGGTCTGACAGAAAATTATCTCTGGTGTTGAAGCAGTAAACTGGCAATAAGTATAACAAAAAGTAAATATGTGTTATTTCATCCAAAAACAATGACCTCAAATGGAATAATCTCAAAGTATTATTAGATGAGAAACGTCTAACGCGCGTAGGCAAATGTATGTCAGAAAAATCCCAGAAGTTCCTAGGTGTCGTTATAAATGGAAATTCCATATTAAAAAAAATCAAACATCAATGATATGTCGAAAATTGTCCAACACCGAAAATATGATCGATTGCCTAAGAACGTTATATTTCTCTCTTTTCAAAGTCTTCTATCCTAAGAAGAGCTGCTAGTTTGGTGGCATGTAGACCACGGTAACGCTGTTTTCAAAAAGCTATGATCAATTGCCTAAGAAAGCTATATTTCTCTCTTTTCACAGTCTTCTATCCAAAGAGCTTCTAGTTTGGTGGCATGTAGTCCATGGCAACGCTATTTTCAGAAAATAGAAACATGTCATAAGAATTCACACGGAAACCACATTTCAAACTGAGAAGATACAGAAATTTCAGGACCAGTATCGACTACAAGCGACATCATTCATCTTTAACTGGAAGAGCAGAAACCTACTCGAGCCATTTAATGCAACCCTTGACTGCACAGCTGCAAAAGAATATCCGACAGGCTGGAAATCTAAACATATCTTCACCAAGAACGGAGGTTTCCTCTGTCCTTCCAAAACCCTCTTTTCCAACCGTCTGGAATTCATTAGATCAGACGATCAAAAATCTTAAATTTAAAAACCGCTTAATCAAACGATACTTATCAAAGTAGCTGAATGTCGTAAACTCCAAAAAACAATTCTGTCCAGACTGTTGACCAGTTTAAAAACACTGTACAATATGAGAGGCCCCCACTCAACACCCCCCCCCCCCCCCACCCATCCACCCACCCACCCCCACCCCGTTCCATTTTATGTTTCATCATACACTGAGGTGGCATTTGCTCCTCACCTGCTCTTCGTGTAACCCTTTGGAACGAGTCTTCGGCTTCCTGCGCTAACGAAGCAGAATCAAACAACTCCAAGATCTTATACTCGTGCCTTTTTAAAGAATTAGTGCGTTATATTCACTTTCCAGTTTTATTGCTGTTACTGCTACACTTACACTAAACACAACTTACAGTAAACAAAACAAATCTAGTAGAAAGTGAAATAATATGTGCAAAAATGAAGATGAAAAACAGAAGTGTCGCTGTTGGGGTTGTATATTTACTCGTTGAAGGGAGCAAGTCGAAGTGGAATGGTGGAATATATACGACATTCAGATCCAATGTTACAAAATTGGAAAATAGGGGGTTCCATTTTGTATTGACGGGAAATTTTAAGGGACACGTCGGGGACGGAGAGAAGAGTATTGTGTATGCGGACAAGAAAATCAATGTTAATGGGAGGAAACTATTATAATCTACAAATGAACCGGGCCTGAAGATTTTGAATAGGGATGCAAAGTGTAAGGGTAAATGGACGTGGGAAAGGAACCATTGAAAGACAATAATCGACTATGCACTCACTATCCCAGAGCTATGTGGGGGGAGGGGTGTCATAGAAATGAAAATAGACGACGAAGGAAATTCTGAGTTAAATAGTGATCATAACCTGGTAACAGTACGGGTTAAGAGAAATAAAATAGCAAAGCAAAAGGCAGTCTTTAAGGACATTTGGAAACTGGGAAAAGAAGCGGACTGGGGGCACTTTGGGGAGAATTTAAACTCAAAGTTTGAAGATGGGTCAACTGAGGATAACTTTCAGGTGTGGGCAGTTTCAATAGTGAGAAGTCTAAATGTTGCTGGGAGGGAAATCTTAAGAAGAATCAGAGTGACAAATGAACTAGGATATAGAGTAAACATGTTCCCAAACACGCAATAAAAGAGAGAAAGAAAAACTCTGCTGTGTTTAGAAGGTGTAGAAAACTCGACGTGGTAATAATAATAATAATAATATGCAGTATTTATATAACGCAGGAATCACTTACGTTTCGAATGTGCTTAAAACTCCAATGTAAAAAAATTGGTCACAAAATTGATTTTTGAATTCCTTTTTGAATGACTCAGCATTGTCCACGTTCTTTATGCGTTCTGGTATTGATTCCAGAGGAATGGTGCATCAAAGGCTCGCTTCCCAGTTTCTAAATTCCCCTTAGGAACAGTGAAGCAGATTTTTGAGAAAGATCGAATGTTCCTTTTGGATGACCGCAAACCGATAAGGTCTGATTATGTATTGCGGTGCAAGATGATAGAAAGCCTTGAAAGTATGGAGAAGGATCTTGAAAACAATTCTTTCTTTTATCGGTAGCCAGTGTAAAGGTTTGAGGATAGGTGTAATGTGATCTGATTTTTTAACACCCGCTATTGATCTAGCAGCTAAATTTTGAAATGTTGGAGCTTCCTGAGATGACAGTCCGGTTGCCCATATAAAATTGTATTATTAAAGTCAATTTTGGTTGTCACCAGAGCGTGAATTAATTTTTCTGTTGAGTTGGTAAGTAAGTATTTTCTTATTTTTGCAATATTGTAAAAATAAGACGTGGGTAAATGATACAGCCACTGAGAGTGCCAAAGAAGTAAATGAGAGGCAAGAATAAACGTTTATATAATCAAGAACAAATATAGGAATGTGCGGAATAGTAATCTCATTAAAGCAATAAGAAAAACAAAGGAGTCAAGTTCCAATATATACTGGAAATGGATAAATAAAACTAACAAAGGCAATACAGAGTATTAATGTGAACAGGAAAGTACCGACGACAGAGACAGCAAATCCAGAATGCGTTTCGGAAATGGAGACGAGTCACCGAACACTTGTTTACATTATTACAACTGCGCAAAAGCATATGACAGAGTACAGAGGGAAGGAATGTGGCAAAAATATGAGGACCTTGGATTCGGGAGGAAGTTTTGTTGGAATCATGAAAGCACTGTATAAAGATGTGCAGAGTGTACTTAACCTGTGAAATATCCCAATGAAGAGGGTCCCGTTGGACATAGGCTTTAAGCGGGGGTGCATCTTGTCACAATTCTGTATTGTACATAAAAGATTTAGGAGAATAGTTGATTGCGAGCGCATGGGGTTAAAAGTCAGAGAGACAAGACTTCCAGGGCTTTGCTTTGCCGACGACATGGTTTTATTAGCCGAGCGTGATGATGGACTACAAAAACTGTCACCCATAATAGGAAAGTACGGGGATATATGGCGCCCCGAACTTTACGAAAACAAAAGCATGGTAATACGTGTGGGTCGTAGGGTAGATGAGTCGCAGGTAGAAGGTGGGTAAATTCTCCATTGGTGAAGAAGAAAGCAAGGATACAACAGTGGGAAAAACGGGTGAATTTGATTACTTGGGGTGAAGCTATGTGTTACAGGTAGAGACATATACAGAAAGCACACAGATAATCCTTTGAACTCTAGTAGTATATTCCATGCCAGTTCAATAGCAGCAATTAAAAGAGTTCATATTCATTATTTGGGGTACACCAATCAATATTTTCAACGTGCAGCCTCGGGCTGCACGTTGAAGATACTAATTGGTCTTCTCCACACATTTACTGGACAGCCAGCCTATATAATGCGTTAGATTAGATTATATTCTTTATTTACAGTATACTTAAAAAAACAGTTACAGTTATATAGTACAAGTAGTATTGATGTGTATACTGAGGGAGATAACATAGCCAGATTGGCTGTCTACATGTTACCCCCCTTGGAATTGCAGACAGACTGTGGCCAAAAATTATATGTAGCAGATTACATGCAACTGATATATGATAACAGAGCATGGATAATTTCATAGCTGGGGACCATGCTACTTCCATATACAGGTTCCGTCCTACACTTACACCTATACCTATACCGGCTGGAGACTGGTGGTTTCAAATTGAAAGAAGGCAACCTGCTTATCGTGCCCACCCCGCCACTCCGTGGAACTTCAAGTCCCTGGGAAAACTCGTTGCGAAACCGGCGTCGAGAGTACACTTGGTATGTTTGGGGCACAAAGCCTATGTTGGTCAGCACACCCATTGAGCACATATTTGAGAGTGCTCAGCATGTGCGCTGACCGATGAGTCCCGTGTCACATCAGGGAGTACATGTATGCGTTATGGTACATCCAGATGCGAGAGTATAAGCATGGTGGGTGTGCTTCGGTTGAAAATTGCTGAATATTGATGGGGCTACGCGGATCGTGAAGGCGTGGACACGAGCAGCAAGTTTAGATCGGACGAGGATTCCAGATTGTTGTGCAGAGTACGTCTGTTGCCTATGACTATATAAAGAGTTGCCAATCGCAATATTGTTCAATAATCCTGAAGATTTACAAGTTTGAAATGTGCAGTCTGGACAATAGGGATTATTACAGCGGACATCGATTGAGTATGATGATATGAATTCTGAAGTCAGTGTTCTCTTGAGTATGTTTCTATCATTGATATGACGAGTTATATTGTCTAGGGCGTTCCATATTTTTGGGAACGCATACAGAGGAAGTTTGTCTAGAGATTTGGTTCGCGTTATTTCTATGTGTAAGAGACCCGACTGTCTGGTGGTCCTACCAGACGAATTGTCCACGATGCTGAAGATATCGCTAAAGGATGCCGGTTGTCTACCATTTTTTCAGTCAAAGACAAAGAAGCAAGCGTGAAGTTTAAACAGGCCGTCAACCTTTAGTATTTTATCTTTTTTGAATAGAGGGTCTTTATGGGCGTTATATCCTTTATTGTTGATTATTCGCAAAGATCGCTTTTGCAAGATCACTAGTTTTTTTTACTTCCTTAGCATTACCCCAAGTCTGTATTCCGTACAGCAGATGACTATGTATTAAGGCGTAGTAGAGTGTTTTCATGGACTCATGTGGAAGGATTTTCTTAATTTTGTTGAGACTGTAGTTAGCACGAGCTATTTTCGAACATAACTGGGATATGTAGGCTTTGTACGACAAATGTTCATCAATATTTATTCCCAGGAATTTTGTTGATTTTTCTGTTTCAGTTGCTCCAACTTTCTTTATTATTTGATTATTTATTGTTATCTCGTTGCCAGTATTAGTGTTACTTGTTTTGTTTGGGTTCAATACAATGTATGTGGTTTTTTTTGGCATTCAACAGCAATTGATTTGCGGAGCACCATTCAAATACTTTATGAAATTCCTCATTAAAATACGCTGTTAATAAGTTATTATTTGGGCCGGAGCCGTGAGCTGTAGTATCGTCAGCAAACGATAGAGGATTCAGTGAGGTTGAATTACTAATGTCATTGATATACAACAAAAAGAGGACGGGTCCTAAGATCGAGCCCTGAGGAACACCACTGGTCCGTATTGCAGGGTCAGATGCGTGATCCTGGTATGTAACATACTGAGACCTGTTGGACAAGTAGCTTTTGAACCAGTTGTTGACGAGTCCTCTAATTCCATATTTCTCCATCTTACGTAATAATATTTCGTGATTTATTGAGTCAAATGCCTTGGTTAAATCCAAGAACACTGCTAGGGTACTATCTTTCCCTTGTTTATTATTCTCTATTGCAGTGCTTTTTAGGAGCTGTAGAATAGGGTGGATTGTGGCATGTTGTTTTCTGAATCTATATTATCTATTTAAGAAGTCTTTTCTCCATTACCTTCTCCATAACTTTTGAAAACACCGGGAGTATACTAATAGGTCTATAGTTAGTGAAACTGTGTTCACCGCCTGTTTTGAGGATGGGTATTACCATTGCAACTTTCATATTATCTGGCACTATGCCACTGGTGAAGGAGTTATTAATGATATGTGCAACTGGATCTATTACTTCGTTTATAGTTTGTTCAAGAAGACGTGTAGAGATATTATCGGAATCATTTGATGTTTTGGGCTTCATTTTGTTTACTACATAGCCGACTTCTTGGGGATTAGTGGGAATTAAGTAAAAATTATTCGTAACGTCACTGCTCATGTAATCTAGATAGGACTTGTTGGCTTACTTAATCTGTTCGGACCTTCTCTTCCCAATATTGACAAAGAAGTTATTGAATTCTGTAGCTATGTCTTGCCATTCGTTTATTTCCTTATTATCCTGAATAAAAAGGGTAGTTTTGATTCTCCTTTATTTTTTATGATTGCTTGGTTTAAAATTTGCCATGTTCGGCGCATATTATTCTTATTTTCATTAAGGATATCTCTATAATAAATTGCCTTGCATTTTTTTTAACCTTGTTAAAGATTCTAGAATAGTTTTTGTAGTTTTGTTTATTCTGTTCATTCGGTAGTTTAAGCTTTTTATTATAGAATTTTTGTTTATTATGAGAAGATATGACCAGTCCTTTGGTCATCCATGGTTGTTTTTTGATAAATTTGCTATCCTGACGTATGTTTTGAAGTGGAAATGCTTTTTCATAGGCTTCCTTATAACTGTCTAAAAAAGTTTCATATGAGGAGTTTGGACAGTTGGACCGCATTACTGTAGAAAAGTCACTTTGAGAGAGGAGTATTTTGAATTCAGCAATACTTTCGGCATTTATAGTTCTCTTCCGGGAGAATTTTGGTGTGTTATTTAACCTTGCCGCTGATTCAATATAGAAGACACCAAAGTGGTCTGAAACATCCTTAATAATTATTCTGGAGAGGGTATTTCTTGACATATTATTAGTGAATATATGGTCCATTAGAGTAGCAGAATGACTCGTTACTCTTGTCGGTTTTGTAATGTAGGGTAAGAATCCTTGACTGAACATGAGGTCAATATATTCTCCTGTCTTTGAGTGCGTGGTTGTTTTAGCAAATCTAGGTTAAAGTCGCCCATAATATAAACCTTTTTACTTTCCGCACTTAGAACATCAGTTAATTCATTTAATTTGGATAAGAACAGATTAATATCGGCTTTTGGTGGTGTATTTGGTCTATAGATGGCACCAATAATTTTGGGATTGGGTTTTTCAATGATTTCAATAAAAAGCGATTCGAAAACATGGGGAATAAAGACCGAGGGATCACTTCGCACTTTGTATTGTATTTCTTCTTTTATATAAAACCCCACTCCTCCTCGGCCGTCATCATTCTCGGGTCTCATGGTTTTAATGATTGGAGTATAGCCCTCCAGAGTGTACGAGCTATTTGATGGAATTTGAAATATTGCAGTCAGTCCGATTATGTCAAAGATATTTTCTTTCATTTGCACGTTCCACAACAGGCGTTGAAGAGAATCCCAGTGAGCTTTTAAACTCTGGCAATTAATGTGGAATAAAGAAAATCCGATATCTAATGTATTCGCTGTTGATCGAATGTCGCTCGGCGAGAAATACCTACACTCGTTTGCGTTTTGTTTGAATGTCGAATCGTCATTTTCAGGCAAAGAACACACTATATCATTATAGAGCTCTATAAAGTCGTACTCTGCATTAGTCTGCACCTCGTCGAGTGAAATGTTACCCGCCATATAATACCTTAGTACCAACTCGATCTCCAACCGGATATTTGTGTAACACCGACCGTAGGATACTCGAAAGATAGTTCCCCCTAGGGAAATAAAAAACGTTCAAGTTCCCGACCCCATTATGATTTTGATACGAGTTCAACGTCACTTCTACTAGATCTTTGGTCACAGTCTGTTGCAATAACAATATGAAAAGTAGTAAAAATAAACCAGATTTTAGTTTAAACAATATTTATTGGAAAATTTGTTAGTTGTATACATTACATAGTAAATAATAAGAAAGGTACAGCACAAAATGCACAATAGTACACAAGATAACAAAGATGAACAAATAGATGGGTAACAATGTAAAGAAGGGATTCGACAAAAAGCTGACAGCTTTTGTAAGTCGTCTCCCTGGCTAGTTTATTAATTCACTCGGGCAGGTGGTAACAGTTAGTAGGTAAACTCGCACATCGTCACCCGAGGACCCCCACCCGCCCCTCGTAACCTCCTTCCCTACATGGATAAAGGGATGACTGTTACAAAAAGGATTTCATTTGGCATAGACAAATTTATGCCCTCAGAGACAGCCCATCACCCCCATTGGAACGCGCTTGAATTGATCGCTCCAACGGGGAGGGTCATAAGACAAGTCTCCGAGACCAAAACTGAAAACTGAATAAAATATAGGTGGCTAGCTTTATTAACAGCACTGATCGTACTGACCATCACGCGTAGTAAGGGTGGGCGGGGGCAGACCACCGGGCAACGATATGCAAACGTGTTTGGACTACAACAGGAATGGAATAAGACAGATATGAAAGGAAAGAGGAAGAGAAGAAAAGAAGAAAAAAAGAAAAGTGAAAAAAAAAAAAAAAAAAAAAGAACCAGATGAAAGAAAAGAAGAGAGTAGGCCAGTTAGAATACATGATGTATTAACTACACTCGAAGAGTGCTTAAGTGAGTAGGTTAAATCATTCAATTCATTTGGTAAAGAGTAATGAATAAAGTCTACGAATAGAGTCCACGAATAGAGTCGACAAATAGAGTCAAGGAGTCAAGGTGGCGTTAAGGTGGCGTTAAGGTGGCGTTGGGCTGCAGTGAAATTTGATAGGTGTGGAGGGAAATATTAGTGTCGCTGTGCTAGTTTGGAACTGTTATTATTAAGTAAAATTGAATGGGTCATTGTTCTGTTACACGTAGGTCAATCACAGGAATCGCTTACTCGATAAGATGAAGTCATGTACCACTTCAAAGATAAGGCGATTGTCTTCGTCATTCAGGAATTCTGAACCAAATAAAAGTGAGGATGTGGATGCCTCAAAAGGGAGAAGATTGATGGTATAATTACGTACGTCTGAGAAGATTGGACAGTGAAGAAGAAAATGATCAGGAGTCTCGTGCTCGCCACACTGACATAGAGGGCTTGGTGATAGATGATTATCGTATAGGTGGGAATTGAGGTTACTGCACCCTAGTCGTAGCCTACAATGATATATTTGAGCTGCACGAGAATTTGCATTACTGTAAAACCCTGGAGGTCGATGGTTTCCCTTATTTAGGAAAGTCTTGAAATTAATCAGTGACGAGTTCTCGCGGACAGGCAGGGGCAAGTTATTCCATTGGTCAGTAACGCTAGGGATGAAGGAAGACTTGTACAATTGAGTCCGACAAAAAGGAACTCGGTGGTTTTGATTTGATCGTAGACTGAGTGACGAAATAGTCGAAGAGGCAGGCGGGGGGACCTTATTGGATAGGTAAGGAGGTAACATGCGATGATACATTTTAAAGAACTGAATTAGCTTGTGTTTGCGACGTCTTACTTGCAATGGGTCCCATTGCGTTTCACGATAAAGCAAAGTCTTACTGGCACTAACGGTTGCCCCCGTAATGATTCTAGCTGCTGCAATTTGTATTTTTTCCAGTTCCGCCGATTTGGTTTCAGAGCAGTTATCCCAAACAGTATCAGCATATTCAATAAGTGGCCTAATAAAGGCAAAGTATATTTTTTCTAAAACACTACGATCCAGATTAAATTTGTGCCTCCTCAGTAAGTCCAAACGGCACCAGGCTTTAGCGCAAATATGATCGATGTGGTCGTTCCATGTACATGTACTATTCAGTATGACTCCTAAATGTTTATGGTTGGACACTTCAGATATCTGAGAAACGCCTAAAAATAAGGGTGGATGGGTGCTACTTTTACGCGAAATTAGCATACTTTCTGTTTTATTAGGATTGAACTCAACCAGCCATGTTTTAGCCCAATGTTCAATTGTGGCTAAATCGTGATTGATTAAGGTCGAGGCTTGATCTGGGTCCTCTATAATGAGATATAAGGAAGTATCATCTGCAAAGAGGCGTATACTGCTAAGCAGATTATCGGTTATGTCATTAATGTAAATGAGGAACAGAAGGGGGCCGAGAATCGACCCTTGGGGAACACCGGCATTGATGGGTCTCCACGGAGATGCCTCTGACGCTACCACAACACGTTGCAACCTATCTGCAAGATACGATTTTAAAAACAACAGGAGTTCTCCAGAAACGCCAATGCTCTCCAGCTTGTAGATAAGACCAGTATGCCATACTTTGTCAAAGGCCTTACTTACATCACAGAACACTACCCTAACTTCTTTGCCTTCATCGAGTGCACGGCAGAATTCATCATATATGTCAGTCAGTTGGAGGACAGTTGAGTCGCCAGATCGAAACCCTGACTGAAAATGACTGAGGACATCATTTTCAATCAGAAAAGCCCACAGGCGTTTAAATACACATCTTTCGAAAAGTTTGCCAACACAACTGATTAGGGATATTGGGCGATAATTAACAACAGAATTAGAGGGTTGCTTTTTCAAGATTGGGGAGACGTTTGCCTTTTTCCACAGTGACGGAAAGTACGAGTTGTTCATCAGTATGTTAAATAAGATTGAAAGTGGCTCACATAAAGAGGTTTTACATTCTTTAAGAAGACGCGGGCTTATCAGATCTGGGCCAGACGCCCTGGACACTTTTATCGACTTCATTGCAGTATATACTTCGCTACAATGGAGGGTGATACTATCAATACTTTCAGAAGAACGGACCGGTGGATCAGGCAGGGAAGCATTCGAATCGTCAACTGTTGAGATAGAACTGAAGTATTCGTTGAACACTTCCGCTTTCTCAGCACTTGATGAGTATATTTTGTTTAAGTGGATGAGAGTGGGAATTCCCACTCTATTACTGCTACCGATAAATGATTTTAAGGTCTTCCACCACCGTGATGGTGGGGTTTCATTGCTCCTTAGAGTGGACTGGATTTTGGACATATATAACGCTTTGGCCTTCCTAACAGCCGACACAACTTCGTTCCGTTTCAGTTTATATTTTACCCAGGCATGTGGAAGATCGGTGCGTTTAGCAATGCGATACAAACGTTTTCTCTGTCTAATCAGTAATCTGATTTCGTTATGCATCCATTTAGGTTGATCTATTCGCGTGGTAATAAATTTGTGGGGTATATGGATGGATGCAGTATCGAGTATTTTGTCGGTGAAATCAGAAACTATAGTATCAAGACATGGATTATCAAATAGAGAGTCCCAGTCAGTGTTAGAAAAAGCATCATTCCATGCTTCATAATTACCCTGGGAATAGAGCCATATCCTTCTTTTAAATGAGAGAGGTGGTGATTTTAAAAATTCGACTTCGACTGAAATTGGACAGTGGTAACGAATCATGTCTGGGATAATTGGTTCCAGGACCTCACAAGTTTTCATGTGGATTGTATCGCTGAGAGCAAAGAGGTCCAGTATCGAAGCCGACGACTCGGTAAAACATGTTGGCTCACTCACAACCTGTCTTAAATTAAAATAATGTAAGATTTCAGAAAAGCCGCTTCTTGGGGGAACCACTTGATTGTCATTGAAGTTACCTGTAACAATTAAGTCGACAATTGACGTGTCTCTGGCTTTTTCAATGGATGCTGATATGGCTTCCCATGTATCGGGAGGACTGTTGGGTGGCCGGTAGAATACCCCTAACAATAACGATCTACTCTGTTTTGTGTATACTTCTGCCCAGAGGCACTCCGTATGCAACGTACTTAGGTCCGGTCTTGGTCGAAATGAGATACCGTCTTTAATATAAATTGCGACCCCACCTCCCCTTGTCGTGCGGTTAAATCTCAATGGTTCTTGAAACCCATGGAGAAGGAGATCGGATGTGGGGTCATTGCTACACAGCCATGTCTCAGACAATGCCACGACGTCAAATGGTGCGAATTCATATTGAACGATATCCAGTTTGGGTTTTAGACTCTGGACGTTAAGGTGGACAATTTTCAATGTATTCTGTTTGTGATCCGAGTTAAACGAATTTGGGCCAGGGTTAGTTTCGATGTCGCCCGACAATAATAATGTTAGGGCCAAGTGGAACAGCGAGGTGACAGGGAAAGCTGAAATCAGCACTACTAGTGTAGGCACAACCTTTGACGCGTTCACGTCACTGTAACGATATGGAATTTCATCCAGCGGACCTACTAAATCAGTAGTAACGGACTCACTGAAGGAGCCAAGGAACAACGTAACCATAGTAGTGAAGCTTTCATGCAGCCCAACCCCACCGAGACGTAGGAGCAGATAAGTTAAAACACAAGTGGAACTTTTTTTTGCCAGACAATACTTCAAGTTACTACAATACATTTTAAGATTGAAAGTGCCTATCCGAACACGATATGATTCAAGGGAACACATTGTGAACTACTATGTAACCTGTTGATATAGATAAAAAAATATCTTCGGAAGTAAAATTATATTCAAGCTGGCTAGGCAAAAGAGGATGAGGTGTAGAATAAGGAGAATACGATAGTTGAACTTAAGACTAAAGAATACATAAAACACTAAGAAAAGTAGAAGGTAAATATATACAGAATGAATGTAAGTGCTTATATATAAGTTTAGGATGGAATCTGCTTAACCGAGGTCGAGAATTGCTGTAACTAAGCGATGTGGATGTTCTGTATATTAATGCATTAGTTATCAGATCGGTGAAACAACATGACGGATATTGGGGAGTGCTGAGGGAGAGGCACTTGACACCAAGACAGAGTATGTGAATGGGGTTGGGGAGGGGGGGTTGAAGAGCGGTTGGGGAGCCTTATGTTATAGCTCACAAATACGTTGAAGCATTGGTGAGGTTCACAGCTTGACAGCTTAGAAGATACTTGTCACATCTATAGCACATGTTGGCAAGGAAGAAGATATCTTACGGAAAAAAGTTACCGTGATTGATCCCCCACCTAACGCGAAAGGCAGATACCACTTCTATAATGAACAATTAGTGCAACTCTCAACTTTCTCACCCTAATCTCGAAAGCACAACCCATGATCCCTCAAAGGAACGAGCTCATTGGGCTCGTTCCAACGAGGGGTCACGGACCGTGTCTTGGAGAGAGGGAGTGAAGGCATAACCAAATTTGAACGGCTATAAATGTAAACTGCGTTGGTCGCTCCTGGCCGCAACGCCGGGCAAGGGCCCAGCAAGTACGATATGACATAGGAAGTGCTAGAAGGAACAATAGAAGGAAAAACACAAGTCACAGGGGTGTAAAATGGCCTTGGTTATTACTGTCTAGATTAATAAATCTTCTACCATTAAGTGGTGGGTCGTAGAGTTTGTGCGGAAATAGAGGTCTGTTTATAATGACTGGGTGTTGCGCGGGAATCATCAAGGAATTGGTACCATTACCACAAAGCAGTCACATTTGGAACGATAGACAAACCCTTCTTGCCACGAAAGTGTCGAAAATTGGAAAGAAGGGAATGTTGTTGTGTTTGAAGTACAATGGCATGGGTGATGGGGATTCACCCCTGAATAGGCTCGATCTTACAAATCCTATACTGGAACGATGTCGTCCTGAAAAAAAAAAAAAAAAAAAAAACTGCAAGAGGGAGTCAAGGGTGTCCCACCTAACATGATGAATCTGGAGCAAGGTTGTAAATTGTATGTAGCAGCCAGCTAAGACTCTATAAACCTCTTTGGATCTTAGGTTGTTATTACAAAGATAGTTGTCCATGCCCACCAAGCTCCTTTTCTGAAAGATTAAATATTTCCACACACGGCCTGTGACCTCCCATCGGAATGAGCGCGGCGAGCACGCTCCAATGAGGGGTCACAGGGCATGTCCTCAGGGCAATTAATAAGCAAATACAGTAGCTTGGTTAGCAACTTTTGTAATTGTCAATAGGCAGTCTTTGCCTAGGTTGAGGTTGGATGTAGGTTTTACACTGTGTCTCCAATATGCCAAGTCTCAATGTAAAAGGGATAGCTAGGTTCGCCAGAATCACTGAGCCAGGCAAGAATTATCTACAAATTATCAACACAGAACAAAAATGGCACTGTAAACTTTTGCGAAAAGTGTCTTTTTTCCGGCAAATACGATGTAATACAACGAGGTGAAAAGCGCTAAAGCGGAGATAAGACTTCGGCCGGATCTCGAAAAAATCACGATCCGGTCGAAATTTTCTGACCGGTTTTGCGAGAATAGCACAGGGTGTTGGTAGCACGGGGTAGATTGGGTGTGTAGGGTAAATCGTGATATAGTATCAATACATTAAGTACCACCAAGGTACGCTTATGATCACGCAGAAGGTATTTCGATCGATCAGATGGCAAATGAAGCGTGATACATTGCACACCAGTTAATTGTAATTTTTCGTAATTTGAAAATCGAAAGAGCAACGTTAGAAAATCATAATGCCATGACCGAAGCAGGGAAGGTTCCTTAGCGAGACTTAAGATTGAAAACTAGACCCAAAACTGAACATTCTCAAGTGCATATACGCATATATACATATTGAGCAGACAGACATTAGTGAACTTATTTTTCTACATAAACCCGAGACAAAGATGTTAAAGAATCTATTTTTTTTTTTTTTTCCTTTTTTTGGGTGGGGGGGGGATTAAAATCTAGACTCAAAGTCAAACATTCTCAAGTGCATGTACGCATACATACATATTGAGCAGACAGACATAATCAGGCAACAAAAAACAGGTCAAGAAAATTTATGCAAGTGTCGTTCACTATCCGGGTTGGGCAAGGGTTTTTTTACAGTGAAAAGGGAGCAAGCCGTGCGAAACACAGCCTTTAAAACAGAGCTCGCGACCCCCATTGAAAGAATCAAGCTCATCGAGCTCGCTTCAATGAAGGATCACAAGCCTTGATCCTGAGCCCAAAACTGAAAACTTTCAAATATTAGGGAATGTCTATTTGTTAGAGGCAAACTGCAGTTACAATTGCAATTATGACAAGTTTCTCGCCAGGAAGCGGTCGTCCAGGTGGCGATGAGGACCGACACTGGAAAATAAAAAGAATTGAAAGTATACACTGGTATCACATTGGTTCCAGAACCATCTCGTGGGTTAGGACAAGAAAGTATATCGGATCTTACCGACGGCTTGAAAACAGGCGCAATTCGAATTAGTCCTTTACCCAACGCAACGGTCAAAACTAGAAAGGGGTTCGAAGATATACACTGGACTCATGTAGGTTTCAGAATCATCTCATGGGTGAGGACAAGAAATTATGCAATATTTTTCTAAGGGCTGAGGGCAGTCACTATTGAAATTAGACTGTTACCCAACGCAATGGTCAATACCGGTCAGTTCCACTTGTAAGACCGAATTCGAATCCTACCATGTCTTCATCATTGGATCTAGAATTTCAGCCTACCAAACGTAGCCTATGACATAGCCTATGACCCCTCATCGGAGCGAGCTCGGTGAGCTCGCTCAGACGAGGCATCTCAAGTCATGTCCTTGAAACCGAGAACGGTAGTTTCGTCACCGGAGACTGCTCGCCAGGTGGTGGTCGAGACCGATACTGAAGAAAGTATGGGATACCTACTGCTCTCAGCTGGGTGACACATCTATCTTAAGATCAGTGACAGGGAAATAATGATACGATCTCTTTGACGGTCGAAGGTACATTATACATTTAGTACTACCTTATAAGGTAGAATATATGAGCGGTGAACAATTGTGTAGCTCACACTTACATCTGTATATGTATGGTTTTCACGAATCAAGATTCCTCAGTAATCTTACAGTTGCACGGAGGAAAAAGTGGACAGAGATTTTCAATCGGATCGCAACCCAGTTGTAATCCGATCGAAACTCCCAGTACACCACCCTTATGGTCTTAAAATTGTAAGATAAATGTCAGATAGGAGGCCTAGCCGCGGTTTATAACCTGTGACGGGTTTAGGTCAATATTCATAAGAAGGCGGCCAAATTTGCTCTCTACCTCAGAAATTTGGGTGGGGTTTGTAATTCGCCTAACGGAGCCATCTTCGAACTTCACGAAGATGACTCCGTCAAAAGTCCACGATTCTTTCAGTTTACGCTCTTGCACAAGTTTTCTTGCGCGCCATGCTATAGACGCGCGAGTTTTTGTCAAGTCTTCATTCAAAAAAACACCAAAGTTTTTGTGAGTTTCGCTTGATGGATCATTCCGTTCGAATCGCACAGACCTGAGCCTTGACTTCGCCCTATAAAGTTTGTCCCTCGTCCTGTAGCTGGTCAATTTGAAAATAATTGGCCTTGGTCTTGGCTGACGCCCACTTGTGACTTTTGCTCCGACTCTGTGGCTGCGCGAAATCTCATTCAGTGATAATGACACACCCATTTTACTGGCGGTCTCTAGAATGATATTGTCAGTGTTCTCGTCACTCGACTCCGGAATTCCCGAAAGTCGCAAGTTCGTCCGTCTCCCATATTGTTCGAGATCATCGACACGGTCTTGCAAGTGGAGAATAGTTGTATCCTTATCCCTTAATTCAGTTTGAAGTTGGCGGACAGTTAGTTCTAGCTGATCGATTCGCTCGTCGGCTGCTCTATTAAATAGGGATTTTAATAAGTCTTGCACCGTCGGGTCCCTGAGCAGTTCTATGAAGGATTTTTTTGTGATAGGGTTAGAAGTTTCGTCTCCGGAAATATCATCTGCCGAGTCCGAATCAAAGAGGTCACGTTCGACCCCCGCCCTAGATTTCTTCTTATCCATGGGGGAAGGTGTTTCACCTACGTCTCTCAGGCGTTTCTTTTCGTTGCCAAGTTGGTCTTCATTGTCTGTAGTGAGAGAGGCCATTGAAAACGATAATTTATTGAAAGAGTGATTTTTTTTTTATTGGAATTTTTTATTTTGGAATGATTTTTTTGTGTATGATATGACAGGTCAGTCGGACACTAATGTTAGACAACAAGCGGGCAGAAGCAGAAGCAACAGGTTTTCCACCCCAGACACAATGACATCACAATTGGTTTGTTCGATGAGCACGAAGTGAATAATAGTTGAGGAGTGCCGGTTCAGTTATAACTGTTCATGGAGTCAAGCTGACCACAGTACTGACACAGAACACAAAACAAATCTCAATGAAGCGAACAGAAGCGCTGCGAACAGGATCGTCGCGTGAACAGGGGTACAGTTAGGTACAGTTTGGTACAGAGTTAGTGGCGTAGGTAAATTAGCAGACAAATGTGAAAATTTAACAATGACGATAGATCATGGACGTCCAGTCGGAATCATAGTAACGTTGGTATGACACTTGCCAAGCTTTTACCACAAATTTGACTACTTGAACAGGTTATACAACAGTCTATACTCGCTCTTCCTCTGCCTCATTATGTTCTAACACGAATACATGAATACAGTTAGGAAATATCAGTTACTAATGTAAACACAATAGACGTTGGAAATAAGCAAAGTTGAAGAGCATCCATAATATTATAATAAATTGTCTAAATTTCCATCGTCCCTTCCAGCTCACCTCTCTATTGTAAAGGTATCACATACACATGAAAAGTACGTCAGATCATCGGTCACAGAAACAGATTCATCATGAATTATACCTCAAGCAGAAGGAGAAGAAAAACTTAGCGACCACCCGCCATCATGGTCACGTGCCTTTTTGTAATCAATAGGATCAATGTGGAATTAGAGGCAATGGCACGGCAACTAGGTGGTGGGTCTAAAAAATGGTGGAAAAATAAATAAGATGAAGTAAGGATGAGGGTAGTCTGTCACAGATTGTTGGAGAGTCCCAACAGGAACTCTCTAACTGTAGCAACTAGCTATTATTATAAACATCTGTCACGTGGAATCTCTCCAACAATCTGTAACAAACAGCTATTGTTATGACATCACTCATATGAAGTGAAAATATAGTAATCTGGGTTAGCTTGGAGTAGTCTATCACAATTCGTTGGACAGTCCCAATCGGAACTCTCCGACAAATTGTAACAAACAACTGTTGTTATGAACATCTCTGACATGAATTGAACAGTAGTAGTATGCCACTCTGGACTAGCCACGAAGTAGTCTGTCACAATTTGTTGGAAAATCCCGACAAGAACCATCCAACAAATTGTAACAATCAGCTATTGTTGTAAACATCTCTAACATGTAGTTGGATAGTAGTAGTGTGTCACTCTGGAGTAGCTTGAAGTAGTCTGTCACAATTTGTTGGATAGTACCAACAGGAACTCTCCAACATATTGCAACAAACAGCTATTGTTATTGACATCTCTCACGTGAAGTGAGTATTGGTATATGCCACTCTGGATTTGCCTGGAGCAGTCTGGCACAATTTGTTGGAGAGTCCCAGCAGAGATTCTCCAACAAAATGTAACAAACTGCTATTGTTATAAACATCCCTCACGTGAAGTGAGTATTAGTATATGTCACTCTGGGATAGCCTTGAATAGTCTGTCACAATTTGTTGTAAAGTCCCAATAGGAACTCTCCAACAAATTGTAACACATAGCTATTGTTGTAATCATCTCTCACATGAAGTGAATAGTAGTAGTATGTCACTCTGGAGAAGCCTGGAGTAGTCCGTTATAATTTGCTGGAAAGTGCCAACCCAACGGTAACTCTCCAGCAAACTGTAACAAACAGCGATTGTTGTAAACATCTCTCACATGAAGTGAATAGTAGTAGTGTGTCCCAACAGAAACTCTCCAACAAATTGTAACAAACAGCTAATGTTCTAAACATCTCTCACATGAAGTGAATAGTAGTAGTATGTCCCTTTGGAGTTGTCTGTCTCAATTCGTTGGAAACTCCCAACTGGAACTATCCAACAAATTGTAACAAACAGCTATTGTCGTAAACATCTCTCACATGAAGTGAATAGTAGTAGTATGTCACTCCAGAGCAGCCTCGTGTAGTCCGTCCCAATTTGTTGGACAGTCCCAATAGGAACTATCCAACAGATTGTAACAAACGGCTATTCTTATAATATTTCTTACATGATTACTTGCATATTATCGTAAAATATGATGCTTGCTTCCAGCCAATCAAAATTTCTTAAAGTCACGTGATATCAAATATAACCCTATAGTGGAACAATAATTAAGTTCTACCTCAATCATGTTCTTTGAAATTTACACATCCTTACACCCTCCCAAGCACACAACACTAAAAAATCGCCACACATTATTTTTCTACTTTATAAAGCATGCATATAAACATTTGTTTTGTCGGTAAGGCGCTTTGCGCATTACACTTCAAATGAATGTCTCGAACACAAACGGAGGGACACACTTTTCTTTCGGCCCGTCAGCAGATCTATTCCACATAACAGACTTAGGGTCGAAACACACCCCTTTTTGTAGAAAAAAAAATTTTCTTCCGAAAAAGGGCACCCTCTTTCTTCATAAATTTTGATGATTGTTCAAAACAAATCCGATCAGGTTTTTTAACAGTCGTTTATTCTATATTATTTTTCTATCGGTCAAATAGTTACATTTCGGTCCCTTAATTTCAATATATTCAGCACTCTGTTGACCGTCCACTAATTATAAACCAAGAAATGTTTTTTAGGTTTGCCATGTACCCCTACAATTTTGTAAAGATCTGGTGTGTGTGTTGGGGAGGGGGGGGGGGGGGGGGGGGAAAGGGTGCAACTTATGTTAAGTATGTCACATGGTGGTGACCCTGCTCTTTGCACATATATCTCAATCAAATTTTTGCCACACTAATTCCAAATGAAATTACACTGATGGTTTTGACCCTGCTATTTTCACATAAATCTCTACTAAATTTTGTTGCCATGCCAACTTGACAGGAAATTACATACTGACTGTGAATCCATTTTCCATAAATTGTGTCACATTATGTGTGTGTGTGTGGGGGGGGGGGTGCTACTTATGTTAAGTGTGTCACATGGTGCTGACCCTGCTATTTGCACATATATCTCAAATTTTTGTCACACCAACTTGAATTTAATTACACTGATGGCGGTGACCCCGCAATTTGCACATAAATCTCTACCAAGTTTCTTGCCATGCCAACTTGACTGGAAACTACATACTGATCGTGGACCCATTTTCCCCGAGCTCTGTCAGACATGATACAGCGAGTTGGGTGTATATTAAACGGGCCGCGATGATTTTATATTACACTATTTCAGTCCCATGTATATAAGTTTTATATATATAAGTTTCAAATATACAAATATGTACAGTGATATTTTGGTCAACACCTGTAAACTTCAGCCAGGGCCTCCCTTACTTATCCCGCGTTACCTCTGAATGAACTGAATATTTAATTCGCTGCATTCTGTTAGACACAGCTCTGGGAGATCTAGCAAGCAGGATGCAGCGATTTGAACTTTCTATTTCACTCGCTGAAGATATGTATGTCTCATACACAGAACATTCCAGTTACTCGCACATTGGAACTAAATACACATATATATAGAAATGATTTTGCCAAACCCTCCAAGCCTCAACCTATACTACCCTCAACTTGACTGGAAAGTACGTACTGATCGTGGACCCATTTTCCCCGAGCTCTGTCAGACGCGTTACAGCAAGCTGGATGTATATCCAACGGATCGCGACGATGTTATATCACATAAACTATTTCAGTTCCATGTATATAAGTTCCATGTATATAACTTTCAAATATACAATTATGTGCAGTGATATTTTGGTCAATACCTGTAAGCCTCAACCAGGGCCTCCCTTACTTATCCCGTGTGACCTCTGAACGAACTGAATATTTAATTCGCTGTATTTTGTTAGGCACAGCTCCGGGTGCTTTAGCGGGCAGGATACAGCGATTTGAACTTTCTATCTCACTCACCACAGAGACGTATGTCTCATACACAGAACTTTCCAGTCACTCGCACATTGGAAATAAACACACATATATATTGAAATGATTTCGTCAAACCCTCCAAGCCTTTCATATATAGAACTTTCCAGCTACTAACACATTGGAACTACATGTAAACACACATATATATAGAAATGATTTTGTCAAACCCTCCAAGCCTCAACCAATATAACCCTCAACGTAATGACATAGTGTATTTTTCATCGACACCCAGCTGGCACATCCTCATAATTCCTCCTTACTTCTCGACTTATCGAGGATTTCGCACGAAGAGAGGGCACTCTCTTTTTTTTTTCTTCTCTTTTTTTTTTTTTTTTTTCGTGTAAGGATGAATGGTGTCTGGGGATGTCTCACTTTAACGCTCCCCAACTTCGACTATTGCCTTGAAGATCACGACGCTGTGACGTAACGGGTAAACAATTATTGTAATGCATGATAAATTGTTAATAAGCGTAAACCACCTTTTTGCGGGGGCCCTCGTCGATGACAAATTCGCTGTGTGCCCTTTGCTAATATATACGTTCAAGAATGATCTTTCACGATTCCTCAACCTGTAAATACAGACACATATCGCTAAACTGCAACTCGTCCGAACACACACTCTCGAATTGTAGCGAACTGGGTGATTAAATCGCTTATCTTGTCAGACATGGCTCCTGGGATCTCTATCAGACAAGATATGGCGATTTGAATTTCTTATTCCACTTGCAACATTGTTGTAAGTATAAACCCAGAATACCCCCGTGCACATGTATTCATACGTTCGAACACATGTGAACAACGAAGCTCTGATCTAATCCCTACAAGCCTCAACGATTGCTACAATCAATGTTCTCGAATGAACTGAACACTTCACTCGCTGTATCTTGTTAGACACAGCTCCTGGGGCTCTGCCAGGCAGGATGCAGCGACTCAAGCGTATAATTAATTATATCAATTTCATCCTCTAATAACAAGATCTTGATGCCTGGACGAAACTCGTAAGCAACTCTCAAACTATTAAGCAGCGTGAACTACTCACACTTTTCACGGTTGGAATTCTCCTCAACGATCAACCTGTCAAGTCCTCTTATTAAGTATTTTCATTCGTGTAAAGGCCTCACTGTTACTCTATCAGTAAATATAAATTCATAAACAAAATCTGGATACACACTGTCGGGTTAAGAGATCTGTATTGGACTGGAGATTTAACTCGTCGTATCCTGTTAGACACAGCTCCTATGAGTTCCGTAGAACAGGCTACGCCGACTTGATGTTACAATTCACCTGCCGCGGCGACTAACAATAACCCCTCGGCCATTTGGTTCAGTTACAAAATGTCCGAGTCCCAGGCACCAAACCAATTGTTACTTAATTAAACTCGGGTAGCTCGTGGCTCAACAAATGCCAGCTATCACACTCTCGCATATAATGTCCGAACACATAGAATTACTCATCAACGTCCAACTGTGACACCCTCATAATATCTATTGTATTTTATTTTATTAATTGGATTTTTTCGCGCGAGGAGGTCCGATGCCTGGGGATGCCTTACCTTGATCCCCACTCAAAATCCATCTATTGCCCAGAAGATCATGATGCTGTAAAATGGTAAGCGACTATTGTTAATTTGTGAACTGTAATTTCTCAGTTAACTTGTGGTCGATGATTAAAGCACAGTGTCCTCCGATCAATAACTCCTAACAATGTGCTGCATCTCATGAGTTGAGGACCACGCACTCGGTCAACATTGTTTCATATTACTAGTACGTGGTAGAAACTAGCTGAGATATAAACTCTTGGATTTTTTAGAACTGAATGAACAGGACGTTCAAATCGTTGTATCCTGTTAGACACAGCTCACTGAGCTCTGCCAGACAGGATACAGGGATTTTAACACACTGATCACTAGCCGTGGTTATGTATATCTCTAAGATTGAATATTCCCTTGCAGCACAGGCTCTATAGCTTGTCCAACAATCCCCATTTATTTTCTCTTTGCCAAATAATTGAACTAATATTTGACAAAAATAATAAAACAATTGAGAAAAACAATAAATAAATAAAAATAAATAGTTTGTTTTGGTAACATAGATATCCTACTACTTATGAACGAATTTTCTGCAAGTGGTCACATATCATACATTGCAATACCTCAGCTGCTGTGCTTGGTAGCAGCAATCCATATTCTGTCAGCTATGAAGCTGATATCTTGTCTTTTGTTTGTATATAGCTTATTTGTTTGTTTCATATTTTCTACACAGTACTTTCCTTTTACTTATTTCTTCTGCCTTCTGAAAAAGCCTAATTGTCCTAACAAACCTTTCAAACTGACAGCAGTTATGACCTGTGCTCCTGACTCCTCGGTATCGTGTGTGCTTCTGTGTTGGTGGGACCCACTCACTTTCTCGTACACAATACCTATTGAAAAGAATGTTCAATGTGTAGCATAGACACTTATCGAATGAGAGTGGGTCTCTTTATTGTGCGTGCGCATAGGGGTGTTCATAAACAAAAATTGTTGGACATATCGTGCATATTACTAGTAAACTTGGTACTCAAGTACCATTCCAAAGGACTTACCATTATGTTTCTTTTAATGCACTTGAGATGTGAACCTAGTGGTAGGCACCCATTTACAGCAATGCATTTATCTTTTTTATTAAGCAGTCCAGAAAAACTATCTCAACATATGCTTCATCAACCAACACATCCGTTTTCATTAAAACTGATTCCGTTTAAACCACTGCGGTACGCAAGAGGATGTGGGTGTTTGCCAGTGGCAATAGCTGCTATCTTCTGCTCATTTATTTCTGTGCTCCTATTCCTATCTGGCGACATTGAACTAAATCCCGGACCCTCGGCCGAAACTAGCGTTAGCTCTTCAAACCAGAATGCCTCGCTGGCAGCTTTCAGTATTTGCCACATGAATATACAAAGCTTGAAGCCAAAAATAGACATGCTACAGTGTGAAATGCATAGCAATGATATATGCGCATTTACCGAAACCTGGCTAAAATCATCTGATGAAAATTCTGATCTTCGGCTCGGCAGCTTCCAAGAAGTAATAAGAAAAGATCGCCCAACTAGGGGAGGGGGTATAGCAATATATATCAAAACCGGTATCCCATTTAAGCTAAGGCCGGATCTGGAGGTATTTTCACTTGAATGTACATGGGTTGAAGTCCATACTATCGCCAGATCGTTTCTATTCGGCGTCTTTTATCGACCACCTAATAGTGGTAATGAATCTTGGGACATGATTTCCACATCTATTGAGAGAGCAAAGGACTCCGGTATAGCAGATATAATAGTTACGGGGGATTTTAATGATAACTTACTCCCACCGAAAAGGGGAAGATTTAGTGAAATTGCAGACTACTTCAATCTTAGACAAGTGGTAAGTGAGCCTACTTACTTCACAGAGACATCAGTAACGTTATTAGACCTTATTGCCGTTAGTGAGTCAGTAAATGTGTTATCTTCCGAGGTAACTGATCCCTTCATCCCCGATCAGATAAGATACCATTGCCCAGTTAAGATCGAAGTAGATTTTAGAAAAATAGGATTTAAAAGTTTTAAACGTAAAATCTGGTTATATGATGAGGGCAACTTCGAAGAACTAAATAATTCATTGGAAAGGACTCAGTGGGATATTATTTTGTCTGATGCAAATTTGGATACAATGGTCGAAAACTTTTGTTCTAAAGTTCTTGATCTTGCATCTGCGCATATTCCAACCAAGGTTATCACTGTTAGAAGAATGGAACCAAAGTGGATGCATAATGAAATTAGGCTGCTTATACGTCAGAGAAAACGTCTTTACCGTTTGGCCAAATCTAGCAATAGACCCGAAACTTGGGAAAAATATCGGGTAAAACGAAATAAAGTAGTTTCTGCTATACGAGACTCAAAAACTAAATATCATAACAAAATTCAATCGACACTAAACAATAGGACTACCAGCCCATCTCTTTGGTGGAAGACATTAAAACTGCTTCTGGGGAATAAAGTGGCTGAAGTCCCCGACCTGTCTCATGATAATAGACTTATCTCGAGAAATGCAGATAAGGCAGAAGCCCTAAATGATTATTTTTGTAGTATTGCTACACTTGATGACACGCATGCAAGACTTCCTACATTACCCTCCCAGGATTGCCCAACCATTAGCAACCTACAATTAAGTGAAAAAGAAATAAGTGAAGCGCTCAGATCTTTAAAAATATCAAAGGCATCGGGTCCGGATCTAATGAGTCCGCGTCTCTTGAAGGGGTGTATACTCTCTTTGAGAAAACCACTCACCACGATATTCAACACTTTGCTTGAAAATTCTTACTACCCTTTGCAATGGAAAAGGGCTAACGTAGTCCCAGTACTGAAAAAAGATCCCCCAAATTTGGTATCCAACTATCGCCCGATATCATTACTGAGCTGCCTAGGGAAAGTTCTCGAAAGGTGTGTTTTTAAACGAATGTGGCAGTTCTTAGAACAAAACAATATACTTAGTACTTTCCAGTCAGGCTTCACACCGCACGATTCGACAGTACTTCAACTCACGGACATGTATGATGAGTTTAGTCGCGCATTAGATGAAGGCAAAGACGTGAGGGTTGTTTTCTGTGATGTTAGCAAGGCTTTCGATAAAGTGTGGCATAAAGGTTTGATCTATAAACTGAACAAAATTGGTATCACCGGTGATCTCCTTGAATTTTTTAAATCTTACCTCAGTGACCGAGTACAAAGAGTGGTTGTGAACTCCGACACTTCATCGTGGAAACCGATTACGTCAGGTGTTCCCCAGGGCTCTATTCTTGGGCCCCTGCTCTTCTTAATATATATAAATGATATAGCTTTGGATTTGACAATAGTATTCGACTATTTGCGGATGATACAACACTGTATCTAATAGTTGACAATCCTAACAGGGCTTCCCTAGTTTTAAATAGCGATTTGGCGAAAATCGAACAGTGGGCCCAAACTTGGTTAGTTCAATTTAACCCCCAAAAAACCGAAACGATGATCATATCTCGAAAGAAAGACCACGCTGGATATACCGATTTAGTAATGGCCAGCACTGCCATTAAAGAAGTCACTGAACACAAACATCTTGGTGTTATCTTAAATTCACGGTGTACCTGGGAAAACCATATTGAGCATATTTGCACAAAGGCCTGGTCACGGTTAGATCAAATCAGGAAAAATAAATTCAGTTCAGATCGCAAAACTCTGGAGAAAATTTATTTCGCTTTCATCCGACCTTTGCTTGAATATGCTGATACGGTTTGGGACAACTGTACTGAACATGATTCGATGAAGCTTGAAAGCATCCAAATAGCCGCTGCGCGAATTGTGCCTGGTGCAACCCTTAGCGCCAGCAAAACTGTGTTATATGTGGAAACTGGATGGGATACCCTCAGAACAAGACGGGAGAAGCATAAACTGATACAGTACTTCAAAATGTTTCATAATTTGGTCCCCCCCTCACATATCTAACAGAATCCCTCCTCCTATCTCGACCAATCAAGCCCACGATCTCCGAGGTGCAAACAATCGTCGCGTACCCCTTTGTAGAACCAAAAATTATCAAACATCCTTCATTCCTTCGACAACAAAATTATGGAACGAGTTACCTCTCAACATCAGAGATAATCATTCTTTGGTTCAGTTTAAAAACTATCTTAATCGAAATGTTAATCGCCCACCTAAATTCTTCTTTAATTCGATTTCACGCAAGGCACAAATTTACCACTGCAGGTTGCGCCTACAATGTAGTAATCTGAAGGAGCATCTCTTTGATAACCACCTGTCTGATAGTCCGTACTGCTCCTGTGGTGAGCGCGAGTCCACCGAACACTTCTTGTTAAAATGTCCCATATACAGCGAGGTACGAAGAGTGACACTTGAACAGCTTCCCTATCTTATCGACTGTAATACGTTGTTGTACGGCTCTGAATTTTACAGCGAAGTGGACAATAAAACCATCTTTGAAATAGTTCATAAATTTATTCTTGATTCAGCAAGATTCACCTAATATCAAGTCTGATGATTAGAAACTAGTTATGGAACTGGTCGAGAGTACTACTGTGATGTTTTACTAATAAAGATCCTCATCTCTTGCCGCACGTAACATTGATGCACAAAGGTACCGGGGCGTCAGGTCGAACTACAAGGACAATAACAAAAATATCTACATACTTTAGGACTATTTTTCTAGCCTCAACAACTCTCTTCTTATTTATAGTACATGAATCTGTTACGCAACAGCCAAGAGGAGCATTTTTCTGTTGCAGGCTATAGTAGGATGTTTATAATTCTCTCGCGAGTTTAGTGCGCGAATCTCTCCTATTCCTTGAATCGTAACCGGTTATTAAACGTTGTTCCTCTAAAATGTTAGGTCTCGAAACATAACTGCTTTGGTGTGTAATGGATTTGAAGTTGATTGCCTACCTTTCTTCCTCGTCTGTCTATTACTGTGTTCAATGTAATACCTCTCTGGAGTAGTTGTACATTTATTCCAAACTTCTTGAGTCTTTATTATCACATTATTCATGCTTCTACTTGAGGGTTTCTCTCTCTTACCTTATTAGTGGACTTAAAAGATACTTTAAATTTAAAGGGCATGTGTTCTGTACCCAAAGCAGATAGGTTTTTTTTTGTCTGACATGGATCCAGAGTAACGTAGAGGCCTCCATTGAGCGTAGGACATTAGTACTATATCTTATCTCAATCTAAATATTCCTCCTTCCTATACCTAACCTTATATACAATCTAGTAAATTTACTTCCAATCAACATCGAGTTGTTTCTCTATAACCCATCGAATGAAATATTTCTCACAATTATATGAAGCTATTGGCAACAGATTGGGTTATAAAAATATTACATACGTAGTTGCCACCTCGATTGTCATAGTATTTGTACTTTGGTGGAAACGACCTTGATAAGCTTGCAGCTTCCTGTCGAATCCAAACATATGTTTTTGTTGTATGTGTATCTATGTATATTGGAAATAAATATTGTTTAAACTAAATAGTTACATTTCCATTACCCCTCAAATTAGGCTACATATTCATATCTGCATCTGTTTTGCTAAAAAATCTTATCAATTATAAATTATCATAAATAATATTAACCCCAACGATTTGAGTAAAATAGGTGACCTATGTGGGTTTTGAAAAATTCATTGATTGATTAACTTATCAGTTATTTAACCCTTTACCTAACGTAACGGCCAAAACCGGCCAGCGCTATTCTCAAAGATCTCCAATTAATTTTCATTATTTTTTTCATTTTTTGTCTGAAAAACATAGGTTATCACCCCTCGTTGGAACGAGCTCGTCGAGCTCGTTCCAACGAGGGGTCATAACCTATGTTTTTGAGACAAAAAATGAAAAAAAATAGTTATTCAAGAATTATTTTTGCAAGTGTCGTCTGCTTTTCAGGTTAGGTAAAGGGTTAAGAGCATTTGTTTTGTATCTATTCATTTAATTTTGTCTGATTTACATAGTTTACTCCAAAATGATTCTTTTCCAGTGATTAAAAAATAAATTACTTCAGTTTGATGAACAGTTATTCCTTTGAAGTGATAAAAATCAACGCACAATCACATTTAATAGATTTTTTCTCATTAAATTTTCAGCTCTGTTTCCATGTTAATTTCACTAACATGTGTTCCAGCATACTGGCCATGGACCCCAATGTCAAGTCTAGTAGGATTACTTGAAAATTCGATTGCAAATTCTAATCTGGTTTTGGTTGGCAACAACTTTTACAAAAAATAATATTTAGCGTCATTTTAAATATTCCGGTTTCCCTAGCATAACAATTGAATCAAAACTCATCTACTGGATATTTTGTCGAAGGACTAAGTCAATTCAAATATGTCAAAATCATTATTTTGACAGGTGTTCCAAGCAGAAAACATGTTATCTCCCTGTTGAAGTACTGGCAAATGCGATAAAAATTCGATCATTTTAGGAGTTTTGCTCATACATTTACCCCTCAACCGACGATTATTTCGTTTATATTTATCCCAAATTTAGTAAAAGTAAGTTTTGAGCTAAAATTCTTCTTTTCGCGTTTATTGTAATCATCAGGAATCCTAGTTTGTTGGACTGACAAGATGTCCAACAGTTCTCTGTTCCTTCTTAGCACATTACTGCTTTACATCAATTCTGTTTTCCTTTTTGTTTGTTTCTTGTAGAAAACAAAACACACCACCCACAAACAACATTTACAGACAGATGTCCAAGGTGAAACAATTTCCAATAAGCCAAATAGTTCACATTTTGGTGGATTACTTTTGGAGGTAAAAACAGGACTAAGTCAATGTTTGATATGGTAGACATGCGATTGATAGATATTTCCACTTGAAACTGACCCCGATATACTCTCCAGACCTCCACCCCCCCCCCCCCCTCCCCCTCCTCGATTGAGAGCAACGTTTAAACAAATGAGTCAACTTTTGAAAACATTTAGGACTACTTTTCGACCATCTACTCAATTAAATTACGATGATTAAAGTTATTAGTTCACACGTTAAACCGGATTATTTTATTACTTCAGGTGAAGACGAAGTGCAAGAATCTGGACGAAATAGAGATGCCGGTGTGACAGGAATGGAAGTCCGTAGGAACGTTAGTCCCTCTGGACTATTATTCCGCGGAATTATAGTCCTAGGTCTAACATTTCTAGGAATAGTAGTCCAGCGGAGCAATAATGTAATACGACCAATAATGTAATAAATTATTACATTATTGGTTGCAATTGCACGTCAGTCCTAACCAATAATATAATAAACTATTACATTATTGGTAGCAATTGCATGCCAATCCTAACCAATAATGTAATAAATTATTACATTATTGGTTGAAGTTCATGCAATTGCAACCAATAATGTAATAAGTTATTATATTATTGGATGAGTTTGCATGTCAGTCCTAACCAATAATGTAATGGGTTTGCAGTTCAATCCCAACCAATAATGTAATAAATTATTAGCAAGTCCGATAAGTTTGCTGGTAATTTTCAACATATAATATCACAAATTAATTGTAAAATTCTACGAGATCGCCGTGATTTTCATCGCGGTCGGTAAAAATTCTCAACAATCTGCGATGTGTTGGGCGGTTTGTTCTTTAATTTTCGAGATTCTACATGGATAAATAATTATACGCTGTTCTAGTGGATTCCGAGGGTGAGAAATGTATAATACAGATAAGGATAATGTTGGAAAGGGAAAACAGTGTATGCTCATCGATTGGATATTCGTACCAAATGGTAAGGGGGCCCTATAGTGACCAGAGGTCCCCAGCGACACAGACGAAGAAGGTTCATGGGTTTTTTTTTTCAGAAAGGGGACACATTCGGACTTTTTCCTTGTGTTCATGATACCTCCAGACACCATTTGTGAGTAAGTGGTGGTATGAAATATTGATCTTCAGCGGAGGAATTGACAGTACATGGTATTCCCATGTTTTTCAATTAACTTTGTTTACTCGGGCCCGCTGACTGCGGGGGGGGGGGGGGGGGGGGGCAAGCAGCGAGGTGTCCCTATCCTATTTACTTGTCTTCAAAAATTTGCACTTTCTTTCGGTAAATTGTGTTTTGCAGTGTTTGCGATTTTTAAAAAGTCTAAAGGGCCAACTTCAAGAATTCATGTCCGTTGGCAGAAGTACGCATCCCACAACTCACCCCACCCACCCACTCACCATGCTGGATTCTCTTGCAAGGGTTAGCTACGTGCCTGATTTCAGCCTGGTTGAGATATATTGGGAATGGTGAGCGTTTGATACTCTAAACCACGGACACTGTCGGAATGTCAGAGGTAAAGAAGCGATATACTGGGAATTGGGAATGTGTGTGTTCGTTCGGCAGTCTGGCTGAAACATGGTCGGCTTTTTCCTATGCATCGCCGTCATGCGGCATGCGACCAGACCAAATAAGCACAACAACAAGCTGACTCTCACCATTCTATATTTATTTGCCATTATCAAAGTATTTTGTTTGGCTAATAGGGACTACAGTGATTCACATAGGTGTACGGCAAAAAATAAAAAGAATTCAAGGAGAGGGAAGAGGAAGGGGGGGGGGGGGGGACCTACGACTCATTTTGATCGAAAAATTTCTCAACTGCCAGAAAAAAAATTGCCGACTGCCCAAAAAAACAATACCTGTCTCACACAACCAACAATGGAGTGTAAATAATACGACCCAGCATGGTCTAAGGTTTCGCTTTTTCAACGAACTGAAATGGCATATTTACTGAGTAGTATAGCATGTAACCGAACGTGCCACATTGGGGGGGGGGGTCTTATGGGGGATGTCCTATGTGACGTCATAGCCACGTGACCTGGTGGCGCCATGTTTGGTTGTCATGGTAACCCGCGTGAGCGGCCATCTTGTGACGTCATCTCCATAGTGATACATGGTGTGAGTGCGCATGCTCAGCGCGTGTTGTTAGGGTGTGCCTTTGAGCTAGGGCACATTGTGTCACATTGTGCTTTTTCACATAAACTCATATGACAAAAAAGGGGTGCCGAAGGTCATATGTTTTTCCAAAAAAGGGGTGCCGAAATTGGGGTGCCCGGGGTTATTGATAATGGATATAGAGGTCATGAGAATCGGATACAAATTCGTCGTAATAAGGGGAGATAACTCTGTACGATTAAGTACAGGTTATGGGAAATCAGGCAATCTGATTGGTTAGTTATAATCTATATAAATGATCTACATAAATGAAAACAACAAGAGTCAACGGAATAAGGTCAGAACTAACAAGAATAGACAAGAATAGCTAAACAGAGTAATAATAAGCAAAGCTGTTCCAACTAATAGGCTCTTCTACGCTACTGGAGTATACTCTAGAACAAAGGAACATGACCAGATAGACGAAAACTATTACATATATAGATAGAAGCAGAGAATTCTGAAAGAATTCGAAATAGTAAAACTTGTCGGGTTTATTTTGGTAATTAAACGAGGATTCTGGGAGAATTCTAAGCCAGAAAATTACTCCTATTCAATCGTACGCACCCCGGTACCCCTTGGTACTATAGCACTACGCGCTATACCGATAAAATGGGGAATCTGTAGTAAATGAAGTCAATTTCGGTGGGATTGTCGGGTTTATCTGGGTAATTCTACGAATCGAGAAATTACTTTTCTACAAAGGAACCTTCTTGTTAGAAGGTTTTGGGTCACATAGCTACCAAGTGCTGCTATAGAAACCAAGATGGCGGCCCCTGTACACAAAATGGACGACGGAAACACGTATCACCCTAACAACACGCTATGCGCATGCGCACTCAAAAAAAAAGAACTGACAAGCTCATTAGCATAGAATTTGCCCGAAAAAAAAGATTAGGGAGGACTGCAACCCCCTCGCACCCCTCGGCTCGTACGTCTGTGGTGATTCGCAAGTAGGGCAGTAAACTTCAGATGGAGTCGAAAGCCATCGTTTCGAATAATGTTTGGAAGTTGTACGACCGCAAACTTTGTTGGGGCATCACCACGTATCCAGTGGTTTTGAAGGAGCCATTGTGGTTTTGTAAGAAAACCATTACAGTTTGTAGGTTGGCCAAGCTTGCCGCTCACAACCATAAAAATTATTACATTATTGGTTGGGTTTGCATGTCTTTCCTAACCAATAATGTAATAAATGATTTCATTATTGGTTAGGTTTGCATGTCAATCCCAACCAATAATGTAATAAATTATTACATTATTGGTTGGGAGCGACCAGCGAGTCCAACCAATGATGCGATAATTTATTACATTATTGGTTGGGGTTGCACGTTAAACCTAACCAATAATGAAATCATTTATTACATTATTGGTTAGGAAAACATACAAACCCAACCAATAATGTAATAATTTATTACATTATTGGTTGGGAGCGCCCAGCGAGTCCAACCAATGATGCGATAATTTATTACATTATTGTTTGGGGTTGCACGTTAATCCCAACCAAAAATGTAATAAATTATTACATTATTGGTTGCAATTGCATGTCAACCCTAACAAATAATGTAATAAATTATTACATTATTGGTTGGTGTTGCCTGTCAATCCTAAACTATTAATGTAATAAATTATTATATTGTTGGTTGCGTTTGTAGGTCAATCCTAACCAATAATGTAATGAATTATTACCCCACCACGCCACCTATAAAACCACAAGCACGCAAATGGGATGCGGAATGTTTACCGGTGGAACAACTTCTGAATAGAATTCGAAACAATGGCTACCGACTTCATCTGTTGTTTTCTGCTCTACTCGGTGAATCACTTTAGTACCTATCATCATCTAAACATTCTACCGTGATAATGTCAAATAAATATAGAATGGTGAGAGTCAGCTTGTTGTGGTGTTTATTTGGTCTGGTCGCTGTCCATCTGAAAGCGATACATAGGAAGAAGCCGACCATGCCTCAGTCAGACTTTCTTAGAAACACACGCACACACAATTCCCAGTTTTTTGGTCCATTCTCTCTTACATTCCGACAATGCCCGTAGTTTAGAGTATCAAATACTCACCGTTCCCAATATCTTTCAGCCAGGATCAAATCAGGCCCGTATCCAACCCTTGCATGAAAATCCAACATGGGGGGGGGGGGCTTCTACCAATTGACATGAATTCTTGAAGTAGGCCCCTAACCTAACATTTTTAAAACACCACAAGCACTGCAAAACATAATTTACCAAAAGAGAGTGAAAATTCTCGACAGGCAAATTCATATGTTAGGGGCGGAGCACAACCCTCCTTGCCTCCCCCTCCCCACAGTAACAGTGACTGTGGCCGGGCCTAAATGAAAGAAAGTTAAATGAAAGGCATAGGAATAGCATTTACTGTCAATTCATTCGCTGAAAATCAATAGTTCATACTACCTCTAACCCACACACGCCGTCAGGAGGTTATCGTGAACACAAAAAACAAGTCCGAATGTCTCCTCTTCCTGAAAAAAGCGTGAACATTCTTTGTCGGTGTCGTTGCTGACTTTAAATCGCTAGGGCCCCGTCCCCTAGCATTTACTACGAATGCTCAATGAATCCCCCCCCCCCCCCCCCCAATTGCTGTCTCTTTCCAACACTATCCTTATCGCCATCCGAATACCCTAGAACAGCGTATAACTTTATATCTCACCTCCTACAAAGATCTAAAGATCCAGCATCTCAAAACTTAAAAACCAAACCGCCCAACTCAATCTCTCGAACCTAATGTACCAAGTCGACACAGTATTAAAGCTGAGGGGGTTAAAGATACGCGCACCATTGGTGTGAATTACGCCTTGGTAGTACAAAACGAAGCCATGGCGACCGCCCCCCCCCCCCTCCCCCATACACACGGACAAATGGATCGTACTGACAGTGCAACCATTCCTGAACCCCATATCAACACTTGGAGTTTGTTTGAAAAATGTTTGCATATAGAAAATGCGTCGACTGAGATATATTAAAACAATCAATATTTGTCTTGTCTCACGAAATGAATTGTTTCAGTGTATCCTGTTCTATTTAGATTTCTGGTTTCCCTTGTTTAGTTTATCATACAGATTCCACACTCCCTTGCCTTACTGTATACCGTTATTATCAACAAAGCCCATATATGCAGAAAAAGTAGGGGATTGTGGGGTAGAGTTTGGCCGTAAAATAGAAAATGGATAATTACCATAGATTTAATACATTCTGTTTAAGAAATGCTACCCCATTCCGACCGAATACCGATAGAAGATTCTTTTGGTTTGAAAGTTGCCATTCTTTTGATTCAAGACAATAAAAGATCGAGTTGTACATACATGATACAAAGAAGGCACAGACGGACGGACGGACGGACGGACGGACGGACGGACGGACGGACGGACGGACGGACGGACGGACGGACGGACGGACGGACGGACGGACGGACGGGCGGGCGGGCGGGCGGGCGAGCAGGCAGGCAGGCAGGCAGGCAGGCGGGTGTTTATTTTGTTCACTCTCAACAGCCTCTCAGTTTATTACATTTTGCGTTTAAAGTGATTGACAGACTCAACGCATTTGTAATAAATTTAGGTAGAACGAAACGTAGCCACTGTATAGTGTAATACGACCAATAATGTAATAAAATATTTCATTATTGGTTGGGATTGCAGATCAATCCCAACCAATAATGTAATAAATTATTACCTAGTCCGATAGTTTTGCCGGTCCTTTTCGGCAACGTATAATCTCACAAATTAACCGGAAAATTCTACGAGATTGGCGGTGGTTTTCAACGTGATCAGTAAAAAGTCTCAAACAGCGATGAGTTGGGCGGTTTGGTCTTTAATTTTTGAGATGCTGGATATAAAATTATACGCTGTTCTATTACATTATTGGTTGGGATTAACCTACAAACCCAAACAATAATGACATAATTCATTACATTATTAGTTGCAATTGCATATCAACCCAACCAATAATGTAATAATTTATTACATTATTCGTTAGGATTGACATGCAATTGCAAGCAATAATAGTGAAGTGTTCCACAAGTGGGGACCAGCAAACGAGAATGATCTGTGTCCAAATGTTTTACACCTGTATTTTGGAACATGTAGTGGCATGAGGCTGATAAGAGAACGTGCGTTCTTTTTCTGGTTGAGATTCACAAGAATGTGGAGGAGAGGTTTCAATTTATGTTTTGTATTTTTTTTCTTATTTTTTTTTCTTTCTTTTTTTTCTTTTTTTTCTTTTTTCTTGTAGCTGTTTTTTTTTAGAAGACATCTTCCTAGACATCTGCTTGAAGCCTGCTCAGTACGCGACGAGGTCACAGGTAATACAATGGGAGAGGAGTTTCTTTCCCGTTTTCCAACTCTCTCATCCCAAAGAAACAGAAGGCAAAGAAGGCTCCATCGAGAACATGTGGACAGAAGAAAGAATTCTTGTATGAGAATACGATTTACCGCACTAGACCGTCCAAATGTTACAACAACGGCAAATATCAATTTATCTTCTCTGATACGAAAAAACTTAGGTTTGTGCCATTTTGATTTTAAAATTTCTCTAGGTTACATGTTTTTAACTATCTATAGTTCACTGTCGTTGGGTTGTAATTATAAAATCTGCAGTGTATAAAGCATGATAATGTTGATTCAACAGTAATTCGTCCTTATCAGTGCCTTACCGGTATGCGTAGTTTGACCAGTCAATTTACATGACCTTTGTCCCAACGGTATGAGATGTTACATCAATCCTTCAATGACTGCACTTCTCTGTTTGCGTTACTCCGTTGCTCCTCTCCCAATCAAGAACCAAACTTAAACGTTCAGGTAAAATTTCAATGAAGGGACGTTAGATAGATTACAGTCGAGTTGTAAACTGTTTTAACCCTTTAACACAGGAATTTCCATTTCTTTTCCCCTTCACGTTCTAATCGCAGTAATTTGTAACCGACCAGTTCACATTTTGTTTCTACGAGTACTTTTACCAGCCATCTTTCACCCATCATCTGCAGCGCTGCTCTGACCCTTAACCAGTTGATTTAATTACGCTTAGAAGCGAACAGCCACAATAGGCACCTATAGGTAAGTTTATCGAGCATTTTCCAAGGTCTAACCATAATATCCGACGCTGTGTTAAGCCATTGTAATTCTTCTCCTGTCTTAAATCTTTAACTAGCGGAATTCTCTCCTGTATTTTCTCTTAATGTTGTAAATTGCCATTTTACCGATTAGAACACATTTTGATACCTATGGAAAATTGGACAAGCAAAGTGTTATAAACTGAGTCCAAACCGCGGACGGTGCTGTGGTAACCTTTTAGTTAAGCAGTACAATTCACATTCCACTTTTTTATGACACAAATTGTGTCATTTCATTACACGCTTGGACACTGTTTGATACTTGGGGATATTGTGAGGAGTCAGTTGATATGAATAGGGTGCGTGCCATGCATGGTGCTTTATTACTCACAATTATTGATGCACAAAAATGTAGAAAAATGCCTGGTAGAGAAAAATCAACACGTCTGGCTCAACGGCCGCGCAATTCAAACACCTGTCGAAATACATTCCTCGTTCCTATCTGTGACCACAGGTGTTTAACAGTTTTCAGTATCGTTTACATTGGTTATTTTTACATTGTAATCTTTCTACAATGATGTGTATTGAATTATGACGCATTTCCATTGTGAGACTCTAGGAACTATTTTGTGTCAGGACGTTATAAAAAAAATTCGGGTCAGTGGTAGTGAAGTGTAAACAAAATGGCCGCCAGATTTATGAATTGCTAACTTAACTTTGATTTGATAAGTAAGCTCTAATTCACAAAATGTGCTTTCGTATTTATCAAATTTCACATTGAAATGAGCAATAAAAAGAAAATCTTGTCTGTTTTTGTGACTATAGATAAAATATACCATTCGCGGACAAGAATAATCAGTGTTTTGAGTAGTATGTCATGTACCCGAACAGGGATAGTTTGCCGGACCCCGGTGCCGGACCCCGGAAGTGACGTCATGTCACGGGACCTAGTGGCGCCATGTTGTGTTATCATGGTAACCCGCGTGAGCGGCCATGTTGTGACGTCATCTCCATAGTGATACGAGGTGTGAGTGCGCATGCGCAGCGCTGTTAAGGTGATACGTGTTTCCGTCGTCCATTTTGTATACTGGAGGCCGCCATCTTGCGTTCTATGGTAGCACGTGGTTGCTATGTTACCCAATTTTTCTGCAATGGGACGGGGTATGTTCGGAGAGTATGGTCGATTGAACAGGAGTATTTTCCCGATTTGTAGAATTACCACAAACAACCCGACAATTTTTACTATTTCGAATTCTTTCAGAATTCTCTGCTTCTATCTATATATGCAATAGTTTTCGTCTATCTGATCATGTTCTTTTGTTCTGGCGTATACTCCAGTAGCGTAAAAGAGCCTATTAGTTGGAATAGCTTTGCTTATTGTTACTATATTTAGCTATTCTGGTCTATTCTTGTTAGTTCTGACCCTATTCCGTGTACTCTTGTTGTTTCATTTATCTAGATCATTTATATAGATTATAACTAACCAATCAAATTGCTTGATTTCCCATAATCTGTATGCAGAGTTATCTCCCCTTATTACAACGAAGTCCATTCCGACTCTCATCACCTCTATATCCAATGGCCATATCCCATAGAATCCTATTTTTGGGGAAACAACTGTGGCTATGGAATCCCTTTTTGTCGTATGAGGCCCTGAGGGCTTTGTAAAAGCCCTCAATGAGTTCTCATTTATTATCCCGCATAGCCTCATTGAATTTTGAGGTTATGAGGACCATTAAAAATCCCTCAATGAGGTATAATTTACTACGACTCTTACCCTCATTTCTTTAATTAACAGGTATATCCCATAGAATCCCATTTTGGGGGAAACAACTGTGGCTATGGAATCCCTTTTTGTCGTATGAGGCCATGAGGGCTATGTAAAATCCCTCAATGAGTCCTCATTTATTATCCCTCATAGCCTCATTGAATTTTGAGGTTATGAGGACTGTGAAAAATCCCTCAATGAGGTATAATTTACTACGACTCTTACCCTCATTTCTGTAATTAACAAGTATATCCTATGGAATCCCATTTTTGGGGAAACACCTGTTGCTTTGGAATCATTTTTTGTCGTATGAGGCCATGAGGGCTATGTAAAAGCCCTCAATGTGTCATCATTTATTATCCCTCATAGCCTCCTTGAATTTTGAGGTTATGAGGACCATGAAAAATCCCTCAATGAGGTATAATTTACTACGACTCTTAGCCTCATTTCAATATTTGAGGATACCTATGGCCTGGTATTGTATTATTAGAGGATACCTATCGAGGATACCTTTTGGAGAATCCCTTTTTTGTAGTATGAGGCCATGAGGACTATGAGTAATCCCTCAGTGGGGTCTAATGTAGTGTCACCAACCGCTTCCATCTTGTCACCAAAGCTCCAATGCCACTACATGTCTATGGCCTATCTGTCCTATCATTAGCTTCTTCAGCAGGCTTATTCCATTGCGGCCTTGTACCAGTACTATTGACTAAACTATCATCCATTAATATTGACTTGTATCACTACATCATAGCTTTACGCTTTCAAAATGTTAAATCAGATTTCCTCTGTATACATAAAAGGCATTCCGTAATTGAGATTCCTAGCGAGTCCGTAAAATTTGGATTCCGTGTTTTAACATCAACACTCGAGGGTATGGAAAGGGATTGATAACACCCAATTCAACAACTACAACAAGAACGTGAACCGAGACAACCAGCCGCTACAAAACAACGAAGTGAACATAACAAAGTGAACGAAGGTCGAACTAGTTGGATTGATCGAACACAACCAAGATCGAAGTAAATTGATCCAATGAAGTTAACGAAGTGAAGTGACCATAAAAAAGTGAACAAAGATCCAACACAACCAAGATCGAAGTGAACAGAACAATTGAAGAATATCGAACTTACCCAGTGAAGTTATCGAAGTGAATTGACCATAAAAAATGAACAAAGAAACCAACACAGCTAAGATCGAAGTGAACATAACATAACAAAGTGAACGAAGATAGAACTGATCTGATTGAACACAACCAAGATCAAAGTCAACATAACAAAGTTTTCACCTGAACGAACTATAACCCCTAAATATAACCCAATGTTTGAAATGAACATAAACCCCTAAATATAACCCAGTGTTAACCCTTTGAACTGTTTGAATGAGCTTAATTTCTGAACTATAACTCTAATGAAGGTATATAATATTAACATCTTTGAACTGAACAAAGTTTGGGGATGACGTCACAACATGGCTGCTCACGCGGGTTACCATGACATCACAACATGGCGCTACTAGGTCAAGTAACATGACGTCACTTCCAGGGTCCGACACCGGGGTCCGCAAACTATCCCTGTCCGGGTAATGACATAATGTTTTGGCTCGTGACGAAGCCACTTCCGAAAATACTGATTTTTCTTATTCACTCATGGTATATTTATCTATAGTAACAAAAACAGACAGGATACCCTCTATGTATTAACCATTTAGCAACTGTAGGCCTACTATTCATACTACTTCCCAGCTGACAGAGACAGAAAAAGTACCCAGGGATAATTTCATCAGGAAAGGGATATCAGATGGGTAACGACTACGAACGCTGTCGTCTGAACCCTTCAGCTTTTGGAAGTGCCTTTCCAATTCTCTTTTTATGGTTTAAACTGTGTCATGTGATGTTGATCTTTCACCGAAATAAATTCTCTCTCTATTTTCGTTTTTCTACTATATATTGTCATTTCTTGGCGGATTAGGACACAATTTAGAGTCCCGATCGCATAGGGTGTCATTGGATCTTTAACCAAGCGTGTTTTTTAAAGGGGGTGGGGTGGGGGGGGGGGGGGGCAATAGTTCAGTGTGTTGGTGTTGCATACCACCGAAAACCGCCCTTGGATCGGTTGGTATATCGGTTAACATAACTGCCTAATTTCCAGGGACTGAAACCCTTCAGTTTGACCTAACATAGAGGGTGCAAGTAGTCAGCTAGCGCACCGTCTGTTCCCCTTTCAGTATGACACTAGAAGTGAAATTTTCCTATGTTTCCACGTATCATATCATCTCATATATGTAGTTATTTAAGTTTACGGTGGTGATGATGAGAGTGTACATTCCAATAACTGTAATCGAGCAAGGCCGGCCACCAAGCTAGTAGAGAATACTACACACCACAAACTATAAAACAAGTTTTTATTGAAACACATGAATGAAGATTTCCAAAAAATAGCGCATGTTGTGCCTTTCTTGCGACTTAGGACATATGCGTTGTATTCTTGAAGAAAGAAAATCATTGTCCGTTGCCACATAAACACAAATGGGAGGAAGGGAGCTAGCGCACGTCGGGCGGATCTGTGTTTAGACTTGCGAAAAGCCTTGATTTTGGTCTTGTCAATCTATCTTCAGGCGATATTTTCTTGAATTGCTATTTTGTCGCTATTATTCGACCAGGTCACGTTATGAAACAGTTCAAAGTTGAAAAATCGTGATAGTGACACGCAGAATCAGTCTCGAAACTTCAAGGAGCCGACAGGACGTAATTGCCAGAGGTGTGTCCCACTCTTCAACTCTACTGCAATGTTTAATTAATAAAATCGCGAGGCCATTTGAGCGTTCATTGTAGAGTTGGGCTTCAGTCTTTTCGATAAGTTCACTGTCGTTGGATTAAGGTACATTTGACTAGAACCCAATCCTTTCTCAAATAACCGTTTTAACGAATGTCATAAATTTAACCAATAGCCGAAAAGGGAGAATACGAAGAGATGAGTCATTTACATTTTGAAATCTGCTTCATTCATGTAGATAATAAAATTTTAAATGGGTTAAAATATATGGTTGGTTCTAATCTCGTAACAAGGTCAGTAGTGAAAGGGTTTAATTGAGACGCGTTGTTTTTTTTGTTTTTGTTTTTTTTTTACACTTCTTACTAAACTCTGCTCCTTTAAATGTAAGTCTTGCTGTTAAATGCTTTGAGTTTTATTCATGTTTGCCTTCATGTGGTCCAAACGCCATGTTTTCACAGTGAACGGAAAAAATATTAGCATCTTTCAAATAATTTTTTTTCTAATCCCGAGTCACGAATGGCTGATCACCGAGTATGCATCGTGCTATTAGGTGCTTGGTTGTAACATACCAAGTCATTTAAAATGTACTGATTCAAAATACATTCCAAAGCACAAAATCTATTTGAATGAACCATTATAATGAGAGCGAAAAAATGTTCGGGTCTGTGAAGACAACTTACTTTTACAGGGAGGAGAGATGATACTACAGATCAATTTCCCCTTGAGATGATGTACGATGAGCTGTGCCAAAAAGCCGTGGAATATTTTCCCGTACTGGACGGCATCAGTATCCAGCTGCTCGTCGGGAGGAAGGGCCCTCGCCTCGAAGATATTCCAGAAAACGTCACAGTCAAAACTATAAAGGAAAGGATACCTAAACATTCGTTTGCGCGGATCTGGGTCCGACCAACAGTTTTAATTTCTCACGTACAAATGGATACACCAACTGTAAGTAATCATAAAATGACACATTTCTTTCGAAAACAGTATTGCCAGGTGAACACATAACATTATTCTGGAATGGCAATAGATTATGTGAGGCTTTTTGAAAAGAATTGAAAAAGGTAGATTGTGAGTCCCATTCAAAAAATGGCGACCATGTTCTTTTGTTTGCCAAAATCGCTTGAATTCTACCGAGAACTCAAATCAACGTGTGATTTTAGATTTATCGAATATCAATGAGCTAAGGGATGAACTCGTACAGAGCGGGAAAAGGGTGCAAGTATAGGGAGCTAAAGATTCCGGACCTCTTTTTTGACGATGATATGGTTTTTGTATCTGAAAGTGAAAAAGTGGCAACAAGAGATGCTGGAAATTGCAAAAGTAAGATCACATTTGTAAAGTGGGGATTGATTAGTTTCAATGAAAAATCATGAAACCTGGATTCAAAATTTTCCAAGATAAATTGTTTTTACCATTTATAGACTTTAATGATTCGAAAAATAAATCGAAAAAACAGATTAGGTAATGTCAATCATTGTGGACAATGTTAGTCCTAAGGCATTCATATTCATTCAATTGAGTCTGTGAATGAATGAACAGGTGGATTGGTTGAACTTATGTTTTCTTGTGACTAGTGACAAGCTGATTAATCAATTGTTCATCCATATGTGAAATCATCCCCAATAATCTGGAACAACTTTCTTTCAGACGGCAGAATTTTCATGTCAGGGATTATCACAACTCTGTCAAAAACAAAAGCTGCTTAGTAAGTGCAAACAACCTGCGCGTCAATCGACTCATGACGAGTCGTCTAGGTGGCGAACCGTCCCCATGGCGAATCGTCCAGTACCCATTTCTCAAGGCTGCTTGCTATGATGTCACTTCTGAGTATGCCATACGAGGGCTCTGAACTCTTTTCAAGTATTCACTGTCGTTATACCTATAACGTTTCACGCTTTCAAACGTCGTAAGGGTAGAGAATTGGGTCACCACGTGTTGATGATCACTGCGAGGCTGTGATAACCATTTTTACACTATGCAGTGGGACAGTGGTGAAGCCCTTATTCGTTAGAGCTCGAGGGCGAAGCAAAAACATTTCATCTACTGAATCATCAAGTAGCACATCGACTTAACTTTTGAAGTCCTACTATTAATTGTGATAATGTTCAATGACCCATAGTAGGAGCTGCACAGTTCATATAGGTTTACCCTGACCCCACCCTGACACCTTGGCCCCGCGCCCAGTCCCTTTTAGGCTCCCCTCGCTCCTCCCTGTGCCCAGACCCGTTAGGCCACCTTCACTCTCCCCGTGCCCAAAGACCCTTAGGCACCCTCCCTGTGCCCAAAGCCAGTTAGTCCCCCCTTCGTGCCTCCGCGTGCCCAGAACCCCTTTAGGCCATACGCACCCTCTTTGTGCCCGAGATGGCGGTCCCAGGTGGCGGCTTTCCCTATGATATCTGTGACGTGTCTACCATAATACATGAAGAGGGAGGGTTCCCCCTCCCTACCTGTACCCAAAGCCCATTGGGGCCCAAGATGGCGGCCCAAGATGGCGGATGACAAGATGGCGGCTTCCCCCATGATATCTGTGACGTGGCTACCATAATACATAAAGTGGGAGGGTTCCCCTCCCTCCCTGTACTCAAAGCCCATTGGGGCCCAATATGGCGGCCCAAGATGGCGGATGACAAGATGGCGGCTTCCCCCATGGTATCTGTGACGTGTCTACCATAATACACAAAGTGGGAGGGCTCCCCCTCCCTCTCCCCAAAGCCTATTGGGGCCCAAGATGGCGGCCCAAGATGGCGGATGACCAGATTGCGGCTTCCTCTATGATATCTGTGGTCTTGTTATTCAGGTGAAAATGTCGGCTTTTCAAGAAATGTGCAGCTTCTGATTTACACGGCCGAGGATATTTCGCATTTAAATTACCTCCCCTATTCACAATACTCACAATGTATATAGTTTCTGGAAGCTCTGAATATGACCCTTTCTGGAGACAACTGTACATAACAAAAAGCTTACAATATCGCTAAAATACACTCAGCCGAATGACACGGTTGATGGCTAAAAAAATGGCTCAAAATGGTCAAAATTTTCTCATTTTGGGGATAAATCTCCAATTTTCGTGCATCGATAGTGATGAAACTGTGTTATAGAAATTCCTCATTCCTCCACTGAAGATTTTACAGCATAACATGATCATTCTCACAAATAACAAAAATATGGGTTTCTTATTCATTTTTTCAGAAGGCTTTCTCAAAAAAATTTACACAAAAATTGTCCCATTTGTAAACTGCAAATTGTCAGGTCCCAAACAGGTCTGGGTTAGTCATTTAACACTTCCATGTGACCTTGACCCCCAATTGAAATGCACTTGGCAATACACAGTTTGAATCAAGACCAGCAACAGATTATTTTGGCCATATCACCATTAATGAGAATTGTTTACTAAATCCACACCACCATAAACTAAAACTATAGCTCAAAATAGCCATTTGGCTGAGGATATCCAATAACCTCGGAAATGACCTTTTAATAGGGGACGAGACCTTAAGTGAAAAATAAAAAATTCTGCACACTCTCAGAAACAGTAAATGTGCATCTGTATTTAATTCTGAGAAAAATGAGGTATGGCACATATGAAAAATATTGTTAACTTAGTGCCTTTAAGCTCCATGGATAGCGGCAGACCGAGCACTCTGACAGCTAGTTTCTTTACGTTGCTTTACGCAGTAATGTTCAGTGAGAGAAGGCCTGTTCTTTCACATTTCTGACTCTGATAAACGCTCTGTAGAGTAAACGTTGCATTAGGTGAAAGCATGTAACACCAGTGGTTCCCCTATTTTACCAAGGCAGTATGCTTTAACCTGAGAGAAGAAAGTTAGATTTCAATTTAGATGGATGCACAGCTGTATCACCATGGACAATAGCTACCATGGCCGCTGTGTTGGTATACTGGCCAATGATCAGACTAAACCAATGGTGATGGATTATTTATTTTTGATGTGCACAGTCACTTTCAGCACCAAAAGCTACATCAGGATCACACATTAACAGATAAAATTTTTAAAAAAAACAGAAATTACATTCATTTGTAAACTGCATCCTCCCTCAAAATGCATATTTCAGTCCCCACCCACCCACTCTTTTCCACCGCATTCTCAACTCACTTTCCTCATTTGGCTAAGCATCATTCGCTGATTCTATCAATTATAATATAATGTAACCATAAAAGAAAAAAATCTATAAATCTCTTGTAACTACATTTTCCTGCATAGCATACATTGTGTTTGCTAAAGGGTTACAAAATAGACCCATTTCCGTTCCTGACCTGATCCAAAAGACTGACATTTGAAGTATATGCTATTTGAAAAGAGCTGTGTAAATGTAACGATTAAGAATATTCAGTCCCAAATTACCTCTATTAATCAGACCACACTCTGATAATTCCATGGAAAGTTCTTAGAAAGCTTTTTTCCATATAACTGTACCAGTAAACAGCATTTTCAAATAAAATTGTGTTAAAAAACCTACATAATTCTCTTGATAATACCAGTACAGGACTTAAAATACCTCAAAAGGGAGAACTTTCCAGGAAATTATATCTGTACAGGGTACCACTGAAAAAAGGAAAAATATGTTTTAATATTTCTTTTAGTTATCCTACAACATATTCCCACTAATACAGTTGGATGCTATGGAGATTGGAGACCAGAAATTGCAATGAAAGCAAACACTGTTTTCTACTTGAGGTCTCGTTACAGTTATTCAGGTGAAAATGTTGGCTTTTCAAGAAATATGCAGCTTCTGTTTAACACGGCCGAGGATATTTCGCATTTAAATTACCTTCCCTATTCACAATACTCACAATGTATATAGTTTCTGGAAGCTCTGAATATGACCCTTTCTGGAGACAACTGTACACAACAAAAATCTTACAATATCGCTCAAATACACTCAGCCGAATGACACGGTTGATGGCTAAAATAAAAAAAAATGGCTCAAAATGGTCGAAATTTTCTCATTTTGGGGATAAATCTCCAATTTTCGTGCATCGATAGTGATAAAACTGTGTTATAGGAATTCCTCATTCCTCCACTGAGGATTTTACAGCATAACATGATCATTCTGACAAATAAAAAACATATGGGATTCTTATTTATTTTTTCAGAAGACTTTCTCAAAGAAAATTTACACAAAAATTGTCCCATTTGTAAACTGCAAATTGTCAGGTCCCAAACTGGTCTGGGTTAGTCATTTAACACTTCCATGTGACCTTGACCCCCAATTGAAATGCACTTGACAATACACAGTTTGAATCAAGACCAGCAACAGATTATTTTGGCCATATCACCATTAACGAGAATTATATACTAAATCCACACCACCATAAACTAAAACTATAGCTCAAAATAGCCATTTGGCTGAGGATATCCAATAACCTCGGAAATGACCTTTTAATAGGGAACGAGACGTTAAGTGAAAAATAAAAAATGCTTCACACTCTCAGAAACAATAAATGTGCATCTGTATTTAATTCTGAGAAAAATGAGGTATGGCACATATGAAAAATATTGTTAACTTAGTGCCTTTAAGCTCCATGGATAGCGGCAGACCGAGCACTCTGACAGCCAGTTTCTTTACGTTTGTTTACGCAGTAATGTTCAGTGAGAGAAGGCCTGTTCTTTCACATTTCTGACTCTGATAAAAGCTCTGTAGAGTAAACGTTGCTTTAGATGAAAGCATGTAACACCAGTGGTTCCCCTATTTTACCAAGGCAGTATGCTTTAACCTGAGAGAAGAAAGTAAGATTTCAATTTAGATGGATGCACAGCTGTATCACCATGGACAATAGCTATCATGGCCGCTGTGTTGGTATACTGGCCAATGATCAGACTAAACCAATGGTGATGGATTATTTATTTTTGATGTGCACAGTCACTTTCTGCACCAAAAGCTACATGTGGATCACACATTAACAGATAAAATTAAAAAAACAGAAATTACATTCATTTGTAAACTGCATCCTCCCTCAAAATGCATATTTCAGTCCCCACCCACTCACTCTTTTCCACCGCATTCTCAACTCACTTTCCTCATTTGGCTAAGCATCATTCGCTGATTCTATCAATTTTAATATAATGTAACCATAAAAGAAAAAATTCTATAAATCTCTTGTAACTACATTTTCCTGCATAGCATACATTGTGTTTGCTAAAGGGTTAACAAATAGACCCATTTCAGTTCCTGACCTGATCCAAAAGACTGACATTTGAAGTATATGCTATTTGAAAAGAGCTGTGTAAATGTAACGATTAAGAATATTCAGTCCCAAATTATCTCTATTAATCAGACCACACTCTGATAATTCCATGGAAAGTTCTTAGAAAGCTTTTTTTCCATACGACTGTACCAGTAAACAGCATTTGCAAATAAAATTGTGATAAAAACCTACATAATTCTCTTGATAATACCAGTACGGGACTTAAAATACCTCAAAAGGGAGAACTTTCCAGGAAATTATATCTGTACAGGGTACCACTGAAAAAAGAAAAATATGTTTTAATATTTCTTTTAATCATCCTACAACATATTCCCACTAATACAGTTGGATGCTATGGAGATTGGAGACCAGAAATTGCAATGAAAGCAAACACTGTTTTCTACTTGAGGTCTCGTTACACTTATTCAGGTGAAAATGTCGGCTTTTAAAGAAATGTGCAGCTTCTGAGTAACACAGCCGAGGATATTTCGCATTTAAATTACCTCCCCTATTCAAAATACTCACAATGTATATAGATTCTGGAAGCTCTGAATATGACCCTTTCTGGAGACAACTGTGCACAACAAAAATCTTACAATATCGCTCAAATACACTCAGCCGAATGACACGGTTGAGGCTAAAAAAATGGCTCAAAATGGTCGAACTTTTCTCATTTTGGGGATAAATCTCCAATTTTCGTGCATCGATAGTGATAAAACTGTGTTATAGGAATTCCTCATTCCTCCACTGAGGATTTTACAGCATAACATGATCATTCTGACAAATAAAAAACATATGGGTTTCTTATTCATTTTTTCAGAAGGCTTTCTCAAAGCAAATTTACACAAAAATTGTCCCATTTGTAAATTGCAAATTGTCAGGTCCCAAACAGGTCTGGGTTAGTCATTTAACACTTCCATGTGACCTTGACCCCCAATTGAAATGCACTTGGCAATACACAGTTTGAATCAAGACCAGCAACAGATTATTTTGGCCATATCACCATTAACGAGAATTATTTACTAAATCCACACCACCATAAACTAAAACTATAGCTCAAAATAGCCATTTGGCTGAGGATATCCAATAACCTCGGAAATGACCTTTTAATAGGAAACGAGGCCTGTGATGTGTCTACCATAATACACAAAGTGGGAGGGCTCCCCCCCCCCTCCCTGTGCCCCAAAGCCTATTGGGACCCAAGATGGCGGCCCAAGATGGCGGTTGACAAGATGGTGGATGACAAGATGGCGTCTTCCCCCATGATATCTGTGACGTACATAAGCTACTCTGCCAGTGATTTAAATATTAAAATTAAAATTAAAAAATCTTGTTCGTGTTTCCGAAATATACAATGTGTTTGGGTTAATATTGTACCGAGATATTTTCAAAGTACTCAGTTAAGAGGATTATCTTGTTTGTGTAAACACTTATTTGATTAGTAGATTGGGTAAGCTCCACAGGTGTGCGTTATCTTCAGGACGTGTCTGAACTTGTTTCTCGAAATATGCTTTTATGTGCAGCAGCCATATTTTTTCTATACTTTGCATGATGGGATGGCGGTTACTGATTTTTGTGATGAGGGTCTAACGCGCTTGTGCGCAGCGAGGGACGAGGCTGAGCATTATTTATGGGCGTTTAAAGTCATATATTTCTATATTTTTATAAATTAAAAGTTTGGGATATAAACAACTCACCTTGACTTAGTGACATTGCGTATTTTATAAAATATAATGAAAAATATGGCGTCCCTCATAAAACAAACATGCCAAAATAATGAAAATTTCTTCATATAACACAACAAAACGACTGTCCGACGTGTTATAACACGGACCATTGGCGGATCCAATACTCTACATCCGCGCGATGTCAATAAGATGGCAAATTTTCCCACTTTAGTACCCCTTAAGTGAATTTAATAAAGTATTTTATAAAATTTATAGCGGTCCTGATTAGCCATTGTGCAGAAATATGTGACCTTAAACACAAATAAATAATAAATATAAAATTTATTGAAAAGTTACATGGCTTTTCCTCATAAAATATAGGGAGAAGGAGGCGATTTCAGAATCTCACGCCCCAAGGTCAAGGTCACTGTTAGTATAAATAGAATATTTTGTGACAAATTGCCTTCCGGGCAATAACTTTAGTTCTATTTGACGCACCTTTACCAAACTTATACCAGAGGTTACCCTATAGGAAGTGAAGACACCTGTTGATTTCGGAGTCTGGGACTCCAAGGTCAAGGTCACTGTTACTATAAATAGAATATTTTGTGACAAATTGGTTTCCGGGCAATAACTTTAGTTCTGTTTGACGCACCTTTACCAAACTTATACCAAAAGTTACCCTATAGGAAGGGAAGACACCTGTTGATTTCGGAGTCTGGGACTCCAAAGTCAAGGTCACTGTTACTATAAATAGAATATTTTGTGACAAATTGGTTTCCGGACAATAACTTTAGTTCTATTCCGTGTATCTTCACCACACTTATACCACAGGTTACCCTATAGGAAGGGGAGACACCTATCTAGTTCGGAGTCTGGGGTCTCCAAGGTCAAGGTCACTGTTACTATCAATAGAATATTTTGCGACAAACTGGTTTCCGGGCAATAACTTTAGTTCTATTTGATGCACCTTTACCAAACATATACCAGAGGTTACCTTATAGGAAGGGAAGACACCTATTGATTTCGGAGTCTGGGACTCCAAAGTCAAGGTCACTGTTACTATAAATAGAATATTTTGTGACAAACTGTTTTCCGGGCAATAACTTTAGTTCTATTTGAAGCACCTTTAACAAACTTATACCACAGGTTACCCTATAGCAAGGGAAGACACCTATTAATTTCGGAGTCTGGGACTCCAAGTTAAAGACCACTGTTACTATAAATAGAATATTTTGTGACAAATTGGTTTCCGGGCAATAACTTAAGTTCTATTCCATGTATCTTCACCAAACTTATACCACAGGTTACCCTATAAGAAGGGAAGACACCTATCGCTTTCGGAGTCTGGGGCCCCAAGGTCAAGGTCACTGTTACTATCAATAGAATATTTTCTGACCTTTCACAAAATTTAATGTCAAAACTCGACTTGTGGATCTGTGATCCTCTTGCCGATTTTTTTCTAAATGAAAACATCCCATTTTGGACAAGATCGGTCAACTGTGATGGTCACACAGGCACATGACCTCGATTTCTTAGCACAGTGTACAGTTCATATTTTAAAGCGATTTCATTGTAATTTGGAAGGATAACTTTGTATGATGTCTAGATGAGACTGTCCTATTTTGGCCACGATTGAACCTAGATTTCTTTAGCACTGTCTACGGGTTGTTTTTATGAAGGGATTTCACTGTAACTTGGTAGGATAACTCTGTATGATATCTAGATTAGACTGTCCTATTTTGATCATGATTGGTCAATCATGACTGCAAGATTGTTACATGACCTAGATTCCTTTAGCAAAGTCTACAAGTAATATCTTTCAAGGGATTCCATTGTAACTTGGTAGAATGTCTCATTTTGAAATGATTTTACTGTATCTTGGTAGCTTTGGTTGACATACATTAACTGTGAAGGCTACATTAACCCAGGCCTCAACCCTTCAGTACAGTCTACACCTTAAATTATTCTTATTGAAAACATACCATGTTTAGGACAGAAATTAAATCAACATATTCTCAATTATCACAATTCTTGCCTTATTTCACCATCCTTTCATAAACATTGAACATTATCCTTTTCATCAAACACTACATACAGTCAAGTTAAGCTACAGTTTCATTGACACTTCGATTTTTTCAAACAAAACCACATCAAGTGATCCCTTCATTGGAACAAGCTCATTGAGCTTGTTCCAATGAGGGGGAGGGGCGTATGATATGGTTTTGCCGAAATCTTTTAAATTTTTTTTCAGTTTTCAAATTATGTGAGCAGATGTGCTATAATGGCAAACGCACAAATAATGAACTCTTAACCTGGTGAGAATTTGAAAATTATCTTTCAACAAATCTAATCATGGCTGATTCACAAATAATAAATATAATATCTTTATGGCCAGAAATTTCATGTCCTGGGCAGGAATATTCACTAGCAACAATCACATAATTGTTTTGTGTACACCTGTACATCAACAGCATCGTTGCACATTAAACACGGAGAATTCAAAACACAACTTTCTCATTACATTTTGCTGACTCTACTGACTTTATTCTATCAACATACATGATTAGTAGGTCAGTGGAAAAGCAGGACGCATGCAAGATTACAGTATGGGACAAAACACTTTATAGTTTAATTATTTGAATATATTATATACAGACACTACACCCCTTCCTTCCTTGAGATTTCAAAATACCAGAGACTGACTCAGAAATAGCCACTGTTGAGTTACAATGTCTTTGAAACGGGCAGATGGTTTCACAGTTCTCCTTGGCCTGCCCGGAGGACACAAATCCATCTGATCGTTTCCAGATGACTTTCTGATATCAAAATCATCATATCAATCAGGTTCATGGTATTTCTTAATCTCAGAGACATTCCTTTTAAATGTTGTCCCAGTTCTCACGTTTTTCAAGAGAACACAGTTACCAAATTTCTGTAAACAGACGTATGGAACGTTTTCGAACTTTGATGATAATTTGTCTTTCCTTTTCTGGCGCAGCAAGACTTTGTTTCCTGGTGAGATATTACAGGGTTTCATATGAAATTTCTTGTTAAAATATTCTGTGCCCTTATCCTTCCTCTGTTTATCAAAGACTTTAACAGTTTGAAATCGGCCATGCCCATGACCTGCATTATCTGGGAACTCAGGTAATTTAGTACCAATTTGCCATCTAAACAACAATTCGGCGGGGCTCTTTCCGGTAGACCTGTGGGCAGTGCTTCTGAAATCCATTAAAAAAATGGAAAGTTCCTGTTTCCAATTCTTCTCATCAATTACAGAAGTACGCATTGTCTTCAGTAAAGTACGACTTTGTTGTTCGACTTCACCATTTGCTCTGGGCCTGTAAGGGGTCGTCCGTTGGTGTTTAATACCTCGGATGTCCAAATAAGACTTGAATTCTTTTGAAACAAACTGGGGCCCATTATCAGAAGAAATTTGTGTAGGTAACCCATCGCGCGCTAAAATCTGATCCATCCAAAGTGTAATCGTGTTTGTTGTGGCAGTTCTCATTACAGCAATTTCGGGAAATCTAGAGAAGTAATCGACAAGTACAACAATATAATCACCTTTTGGGAAAGAACCACAAATATCGAGTCCCAATTCCTGCCATGGGCCCTGGGGTAGTTCTGTTGGCTGCATAGGCTCAAAATCTGTTTGGCCTTAAACTACTTGACATGAGTGGCAAGATTTTATAAACTTTTCAACATCAGTATCCAGTCCAGGCCACCAAACCTTTTCACGGAGCCTCTGTTTAGTTTTCACCATACCCTGATGACCCTCATGGGCTACTTTCAACACCCATTGTTGCAGTTTTATCGGGATAACAAGTCTACTATTTCGTAAAACACAGTTTTGTAAGTGGATAACTCATCTTTAACATGTGCATATGTCTTCAAACACGCACCCCAAACTCTCTGTTTTAGTACCTTTGTAATTGCTATAATTTCTCGATCTTCCCTGCGATGCATTTTTTTTTTGAATTTCATCAAAAGACATTGCTTTGGGTACCGAGTTGTCGGTAAGAAAACGTATATATTTCTCAGCGATACTTTTATTTTTACCATGCTGGGTAATCTTGATAAAGCATCAGCGGTATTAGTAGGCCCTGGTCTATATGTAACTTTAAACTTGTATGGCTGTAACCTTAAAACTCAGCGCTCAATACGCGCTGGTGGCTTAGACTTTGGATAGTATTTTACTTCAAGTGGTTTATGATCACTAATTAGCTCAAAATCAATTCCAAGAAAATACAAATGAAAACGTTCACATCCCCAAACAGCAGCCAGCGCCTCCTTTTCAGTCTGTGAGTATCTTTGTTCAACATCACTCAAAATACGACTTGCACACGAAACTGGTTTGTAGTTCCCGTTGGCTTGCTGTTGGGTTAATAGTTCACCCAAGCCAATAGGACTAGCGTCAACAATCAATCTGGTATGAGCCTTTTGGTCAGAATAAGCCAAAACAGTATCACTTGAAAGTGATTGTTTTAATTTTTCAAAAGCGTTTTGCTGCCCAAAAGACCAATTCCAAATTGAGTTCTTTTTCGTAAGCCTGTGCAAAAGGCTCAGAAATCATCACAAAATTAGGTATAAACCTAGCACAAAAATTCGCTACTCCAAGAAAACTTTTAACTTCTGTAACATTTGAAGGTTGGTTGGCATTTTGTATGACTTCCACCTTCACAATGGTTGGGGCTACTGCCCTCTTTGATAATACATGACCCATGAAGACTAAATTGCTCATTCCAATAGCACACTTTTTATCATTCAGTGTCAGGCCTTTCTCAGGCAGTCTCTTTACAATTCTTTCAAGACGTTCATCATGCTGCTCTTGGTTTTCTGCAAAAATTATAATATCATCTGAAATGTTTCTTACACCTTCTATATCTTTTAAGGTCATTTGAATTATGTATTGATAGATCTTTGGGGTACAAGAAATCCCAAACATCAGTCGTTTATAGCAGAAGAAGCCCTTATGAGTGATAAATGTTATGATATTTCTTGAATCACGTTCAAGACAAATTTGATGGAAACCCATTTTCAGGTCTAACTTAGAAAACACCTTTGCGTTATTCATTTCTTGTAATGTTTCATCAATAGTGTGGATAGGGTGATGCTCTCTTACAAAGGCTTCATTTGCCCTTCACATATCTACACATACCCGAACATCAACATTAGGTTTGGGCATCACGACTAATGGTGATACCCATTCTGTAGGTATCCCTTCAACAGGCTCAATCACATCCAGCTCTAGGAGCTCGTTAATCGTTTTCATAACTTTTTCTCTTATGATGAAAGGTAACCTTCTGAACGGCTGGGCAACCAGTTTTACAGTGTTGTCAACATGTAGCTTTTGCTCGTATTTATTTAACTTCCCTAAACCACTAAAACATTCTTTGTACTTATTTTTCAACTGAACCCACTTGTCATTTACAACATTTAGACCAATTTTCAGTACCCCAAATTCACATGCACTTTTATAACCCAGCAGAGTTTGACCATTGCCGTTAGTTATTTCAAATTCGGCGGTCACTGAGTTGTCACCTATCATCACAGGAAGAGTACACTTGCCCTTTAAATCCAATGGTTTTTCAGCACCATATGCATACAGTTTTTTAACTGAATGTTCCAATTTTCCATTTGGCATTATTTGTTTCCAAACACTCTCATTCATAACGTTAACGCTTGCACCTGAGTCCACCAAAATGTCCATATATGCTGTTCCAATTTTTGGGGTAATGATCAGTGTTTGGTTTAATGCAAAAACGTATTCGTCATCTTCTGAGTCGTCGACAAGCTCGGACATAAGATGAATCTTTTTTCGGTTTCCTGTTTTGGGTGCAGGTTTTCCAACTGATTTACTACACACAACGGCAAAAGGCCCACGTTTGTTGCATTTTTTGCATATTTTGTCTTTTGCAATTCAGCACTGTTGTGATGTATGGTTTTTCCAACCGGATTTGTAACATTGGCGCCGGGATTCGGTACAAAATGAGAAGACGTGCCCTCATTGACCACATTTGAAACAAACTGTTGGGTTGGTCGTATTCTGTGCAGAAAACTTTTGTTTCGGGGAATTAGCACTTAACACTTGAATGCCAGACGTTACAGTCTCCATTTGTTCAGACTGCAGTTCCGATGTTTCCAAAATTCTTGCTATCTCTATAGCTTTTTCTAGTGTTAAGTCCGTTTCTCTCAATAATCGACGACGCAAACGATTCGATAGACACTTATCGATTATCCAATCCCTAATAATATCAACTGTAAGATCTCCATACGCACATGTTTTTGCTTGATGTCGTAATTTCGTTATGAATGCGTCTGTGTTTTCACCAGGTGAAAAAACATGTCTTTCATACGGAATGTTCTTTTTCGGCTCGAAGTGTGCATCGAGCTTAGCAACTGCGGCCTCCAGTGTATCGCCTGCGTCAGTGAAAGTTTCGAATATATCCTGGGTATCACTGCCTATTAAATGTAGGAACACGGCCATTTTTGTCTATTGTCCGAAATTCCAGCTCAGTTATATAATAATCAAATCATTTTTTTCCATGTGGTCCACCTTTGAGAAAGACTTGTCTGGTCACCATGCAAATCAAATCATTGTCACGGCAATGAAAGTGTTGAGTAGACTAATTTCAAAAAACAAACAATAGCCATGGAAGCTAACTCTCCCTATACATTTAATGTGTCCAAAATGTCTGAAGGATCCCATCCTCGTCACCATTTGTTTTGTCTACACCTGTACACCTAAGGCATCGTTGCACATTAAACACGGAGAATTCAAAACACAACTTTCTCATTACATTTACCAGACTCTACTGACTATATTCTATCAACATACATGGTTAGTAGGTCAGTGGAAAAGCAGGACGCATGCAACATTACAGTATGGGACAAAACACTTTATTTAATTATTTGAATATATTATATACAGACACTAGAATAATATAAAGAAAAAGTCATGTCATGCAATGGCAAAACACTTCCTGTAATGACCAGTGCACATCATATACTGAAAAAGTTCAAATCATATAAAGACAAAACCACATCAAAAAATGAAATGGTCACCTCATTTTATGACAAAAGAACATCATATAATTAAATGATTGCATAATATATAGAGGATCTGTAATGAGTTTCTCTTTGATATAAGATTTATGAAACGAGTGTAGACAATTTTATTTTAGCGAGCCTCTGGCGAGCTAAAATAAAATTGTCGAAACGAGTTTCATAAATCTTATGTCAAAGAGAAACGAATTTCAGATTCTTTTTATCACATGACACACACAAACGAACTTGAACCGATTTATTTTTAACGAGTCTGTCTTCCCGTACATGGAAAAAGAAAATTAACCTACTTTCTCCATGTTGACTGAATGCGTTCAATACTTCCGCTTTACAAAATAGTTCTCAAAACAAACGGTCTTGTTGACATTTAATAAACAGACTAGAACAAAACCCTCATTAGTAATTCAATTGTCAACAATAAGAGAAGCAAATCCAAAGAAGGGATTTGCAATTTCTATATTTTATAAACTTTAATCCGAGTCGCTGTCGGACACAATGATGCGCCTACATTTCTGAGCGGGTTGGGCTGATGATGTTTCTGGGTTATGAATGTGTATTTCAAAGTGCCTACCATAAATGTTGCCTGTGAACATATTCTGTAGTCTACCCGCAAATAGTGTGTTTCGATGAATGGAATTTATGTTAGAAATTGACTGGTTTTGATAAACTACATCTGTGTCCATGGATTTAGGATATTGAGGCCTATTTTCAGTTTGAAGATTGGAGTTAGATAACACGCGAGAAATTTGTTTGTGTTGTTGTTCATTGATATGGCTGTAATTGTTAATTGACTGGATATTCTTGTGTCCTGTGATTTGCATAATCTGGTGAGCAAGGATGTTATTTTCACTAAGTTTCTGAACAAGATGTTTGCGAGCACTGTGATTTGTAAGTTTCTTTTCCGGTGACAGGCCAGCTGCTTTTGCCATGCGCTTCATGATGGAGGTAAGTTTATTTATTCCAATCGGCTGTGTTTTAAACCACTGATCACCGACATTCATAATATCTTGTTTAGTATGTGTTGCTGTATAAAAAGGGTTCTCTTTCGTCACTGTAACCAGAGGGCCTTAAAAGAGAGTACTTTTTATAAATATTCACAGGACACCTTTCTGGTAAATCACAGTTACACCACATTCTGGGTGGCACACTTCGAACATCTCTCACATTGTCACCAGGGCGAGTTTTTGTTTGTCTTTCTATAAACTGTAAACATTCCTGGCCATTTGGGTCCTTGTGCAAACTAACATCCCCCCCCAACACATTTTACGGTGCTCGTCTGAGCCCCGTAAACCAAAGTGAATAGTGTTTAAAAACCACAAGAAGTTTATTATAGATTCGGGTGTCGAAGAACCCAGTTGACCGCTTTGCCACAAAATGTCAATTTCATTGTCACTTATAAGTTATTGGCTCCGCCTTCATTTCCCGATTGTCCAAGCCACTTCGTTTCAGTTGTCGTTGTTTGGCCTCCAATACGTCTCTCACTTTCACAAATTCTACACTGCTAACTATTGTGTGGCCATAATTAAAACGTTTCAAATTTTTGTCAATACTGGAAATAAATCCACGCAACGAGCTTGGTTCATATTCAGAGCCGTCAGATTTTCTGACTGACAAGATAAATTTGCATAAAATAACACACAGTTCACTGGGCGGTATGTTGTGAATTTCACGATGCTCATTTATATCATTGCTTTGAAGAAAATTTCTTACTAACTTCATATCATAAAAGGTCTTGCTTAAAGTGTTTTTATTTGTTTCTTTTTCAACAAATCCATCTATATCTGCACCGCTGACATTAACAAAACGACGCTGTTGAGTAGCGTCCGTTTGCTTAGCAACGCCAACAGTTTCTTGGCAATCTAGCGTCTGGTAGCGTTCATCGTGTAATGCCACTAATGGGCTCAAACGTTCTGCCGAGAGTGTCACTTCAAAGTCGATACCTATTATTTTCACAGTGTATAACAAGCCTTTTGCGGAATCAATGATCTTAACAATTTCCCCTTCTCCTTTCCCATCTATTTTCACAATTTCGTTCACTCGATAGTTAAGTACACGCGACATGTTTTGTTTGTAAACAATGGAGTGGTACAATATGAATATTAATTAGGTGATGAGGCTTAAAATTCAGCCGATGAAAATCCTCGCAGGTCATATTGCACGTGTTCTCATATAGAAGAATATCAGATGGACTTTTTCATTGAACTTTACAATAGTCATGTGATAAAAAGAAAACTCATATAATGGCAAAAGTACATCATATAATGACAAAGTCACACCATATAATGAAAAAACACATCATATAATGAAATGGCCACATCATTTAATAATAAAACCACCTCATATAATGGAAAAGTGACATCATATAAAGTCAAAAGAATATCATATAATGCCACAGAACCACCTCAGGCAGCTGTGTTATTCCATACAAATGCTTGAGTTGAAGGGTTTTTTTATCTCTTGTGACCGACCACCTGTTAATAGTATGTTGGCAGGGGTATTTAAAATGTTGACTATCAATGTCTTTGTTCTTGTTTTCCAGACGAAAAACTTGAATCTTTCTGTTTTCTCTCCATATTTGGAAGTCTGGATAAAGTGTCTGTGAGCCCCATTTGTTTACCAGAGTGCTAATGCACACTGAAATCATATTTTGAACTTTTATTCACATGCTTTAAAGATGAGGTGGTGTATTAGAGATGGGTGGTTTTCAAATTTCATGTCGGTTCTGGTTTCGGTTTCATTCAAAGAGTTGGGTTTTCGATTTTGGTTTTCACTATACAAACATAATATATTGCACTTGCATATAGGAAGATGTATTTAGTGCTAGTCAGTGTCACATGGACTCCCCTTCCAGGGCAACCCACCTGTATAATATACTGGTATGCTGATTTCCTGAGCATAGTGTATTTGCATAAATTATCTCAAGAGTTTCAAGTTTGGGAAACATGATTTTTGCCTTGAGTCTGTTGTAAAATTAGTCCCCCCCCCCCCCCCAAAAAAAAAAAAAATACCTGTGTTTAGGGTAACCCGACACACTCTAAAACATGCCGACCATACGAATTTCATCAAGTAAAAGTCGCTCATATAGATTATTGTAACCCTAAATTTCCATCCAACATCAACTGTGATTTTGACGCTGTCTTTGGAGTTCAAGCTTTCAAAATTACATGTAGAAATAAATATATTTGTCATTGTAAATGTGGAACAAGTGACAAGTTCCAGTTCTGCAAAGGAAATAGAATTTGATAAACACGTGAACATTTAAAACACGATGCGCAAGAAGTAATTTTGTCACCTATTTTCGCGGTAAAAGCCACGCTCGAATGCAATACCAATTAGTGCAGCTGTTCTGTAAAAAGGGGTATCGCATCTCTGAAGTTTGAAAACAAGGTTAACTTTAGGTTGTTTCTGTCTTTATTCTTGAGAAGTGAAGACCTGATTAGAGTTTTCCATCATTGAAGTTGAAAACTGCGGCAACAGGTTTTCTGTAATTGTTTCGGTTTCGGTTTTGATAACAAAACAAAACTGAAACCAAACCGAATTTTCAGTTAACCGCCCATCTCTATGGTGTATCATGTAGAAGTTTCTGAAATATCATTTCCAGAGATTTGTAGTGAGATAGTATAACAACATGATCACAATTATATACCCTGTTATGGAAATATCATCCGCAACATGTCTGATAAATATGTAGCATCAGAGGCAAATTGATTTTGTAATATTGGGAATGAGTTGCTTTCAGAGGTAGAATTGAACCAGTCTTCTCTGTTTTTGAAGACATTCATTTTATTAACTGTTTAACTAGCAGACAAGATTTGAATAACTAAACATTTTCATTTTTTGTCTTATAAACAATGCTTATGAACCTTCATAAGAACAAGCTAGTCAAACTTGTTCCAGTGAGGTCATCATAAGCTATGTTTTCAAGGCAAAAATTCAACAAATAAGAAATATGCATGTGCGATTTTTGTGAAAAGTGCTGGTTCATTTTCAGCATTATGTTATGTAAAGAGTTAAATTACACACTATGTGATGAAAAGGATCTCAAATTCATCACGATTTTGTTATTAAATTTCAGACCCTTGTTCATTAAAACGGATTGATTTTCACGAACTCAGTTCAGAAATTTCATATCAAATCTTAACTCATTAAAGAATCTCTTTAATTGAATTCAAGAAGCAAATGTTTGAAACAAAGAGTTGTTTAATGTATTTGAAGTGTTTTTGCTGGTCCTTAATTTATTAAAACAGAGCTTCGCCTTTTTAACAAAAAACAAAGAATGACAGTATGATCTGAAAATACTTGTTTGTAGGAAAGAATGTCACAATGCCTTTGTTGGTTTCATTGGCTAGTCATGTTGTTCCCCAGTTTTGCAACGGTAACTAAGATGGTGCTGATTTCAGCACAACAATCACCCTGTGCAGAAATTGTGTCCCATCTGTTGTTGGAAGAAGTCTTGCTTCACACAAAACCCAAAGGGTAGACACGTCAAATGCTTATGACCAAATGAAAGGTGAAATATGAGTTATTGTTCAGTTGATCCTGTTTCACACCAATACCCAGCTTTGGCATCTAGCATCTAATTTTGACAAATCGAGTTATTTCCCCCACAATAGGTATTTCATGTGGGTAATATTTCAATGACAGATTCATCTTTTCTGGGTCCAGGCGTATTTGAAGACGACATTCATATTTTTCTGCACATGTTAAGGACCATCACAGGTGTGTGTATTTAGACAGGTTATGTATAACCCTTGGGTTTTGAATTTTGTCAAGCTCGTCTTTGATCTTTTGGTGAAGATGCACTGAACATGGTCATGGCAGTTTATGAAATGTGTAGCATCACTTGGAGTTTAAGAATGGGCCTCACGCTGAAATGTACCAATACTATTGAAACAGTCTTGAAACCAAGAATTGGGTACATCAATTGAGGTTAGGCAGACTTCTGGGATTTTCAGTTTAGGATTAAAATGATTCAGTCAATTCTATAAGGGAATGCCATCTTTGTCATCAGATGAATTTTTATATGAAGGTAGTATCAATATTGGTAACAGTGAATCGCCTATAAAATTGCTAAAGTACCTCCCAGTAATAATCCCAGACCTTTTCTGTGATTGGCTCATATACTCAGAAATTATGTTAACCCTTTACCCAACGTAACGGCCAAAACCGGCCAGCGCTATTCTCAAAAATCGCCTATTAATTTTAATTATTTTTTCATTTTTTGTCTCAAAAACATAGGTTATGACCCCTCATTGGAACGAGCTCATCGAGCTCGTTCCAATGAGGGGTCATAACCTATGTTTTTGAGACAAAAAATGAAAAAAACTAGTTATTCAAGATTTTTTTTTGCAAGTGTCGTCTGCTTTTCATGTTAGGTAAAGGGTTAAACAGAGTAGTTTCAGTAGGAAAGTAGGAAACATCTATTTATGTCTCTGATCTGAGGCAGGAAAGGAATATACATTCACACAATTTCAAGTTTATTCAAATGGTTATTCATATTGGGTGTAGTAATCTTTCAGATGCAGATTGCATTACTAACACGATTTTTACACACAATTCCATTTATCTCTCAGATATGATGGTAGCTTATTCGTTTAACTGGACTGCTGGAACGTCCATTGGTCACATGCTGAAAAGTGTCTCACCTGCTGCCAACTTGGGAGGAGGAAGGCCAATTGTAGCTACAACTAGACGATGCTCTCCCCGTGGGAACCCCGGGAAGTAAGCAGCACTTGTTTACTGTGGTAAACCAGTTCCGCTTTACTAGTAAAATAGGACCCAGTCACCAATGCTTGGGGTGAAAGTCCTCTAAAATGGGCAACATGTAGATCAACGATTGACTAAACTTTACTTCATCTCCATGTTGTGTCACGATTAGCCATGGTGCATAAATATGTGACGTTAACCACCAACAAACAAACAAACAGACGATGCTCAACAAGAAAATTTTTCTCAGAAGTTTTTATTTTGCCGATGCCTCATAATCGCTGATAGCATTTTAAAGAATATGCTTTGATGTGAATGAATATGGTGATGAAGTGGACATTTTTCGCAACAATGACATTGCAACAACCCTGTTGTATAAGAGTCCTGTGAACTAAACCATCTACATTTACTAAGTTCTATCTGAAAGTCACTTTAAATGCTTCAATACATAATATCACTCTATTGCCTACACTTGTATAACTGGTGGGGTAACAGTTAACAGATGTTGACACTGTTAATAATTCACTGTGACTATTCATAAGATGACTTCCTATCCATATTGGCCAATACATGTTGTAGCCAGGTGTAGATAATAACATGATTTTCAAGTGTCTCACTTCCTTATGGACCATCATCAATGATTTGCAGTCCTGCAGTCATTAAAGGCCCGAGGCTATTACCTCGGGCTGTTAATGGCTGCTACACACCGATGGAGGTGCAGTGATGGAGGTGCAATGCTCTTGAATGACTGTGTAACTAAAAACCACCATTAATCCAAAGTAATCATTATCTATGGACACATTTTTTTTGGCACTTTATCCATATTATACCATTTATGGAAATTCAAATTTATACCAAATTTTATTTTTTGTTCTACTTACCAAAGGAACACTATTGCTTAACCTCTTCTTTTTCACTCAGTTGGAAAAATAGGCAGATTTAGAAGAATCCTAAGAAAAAAGCTCAGGAGATTAAAGAAATGTTAAAAAACAAAAACATTAGCTAAGCCAGGTTTACCGGGTGCAGATTTGTGTGGGGTACATAAAATCTGATAATCTGTATCCTGAACAGAACAGTCACCTATTGTCCAATTCCCGCCAAAACATGCTCGAGTCAATTGCTGAATTTCCAAAAGACAACCAGGTTGGAGGAAGGGTAGCAGAGTTCGCAGACCGTTGGGCCGCCATCACATCCGATCCTTGGGTGTTTTATTGTTGTTCAGTCCGGGCTGCGAATATTCTTCCGGAGGCACCCTACTCTGTCCAGAGTGCCTCTTCCAACCACAGTTCCTTCAGACGTTTTACGTCAGGAACTTTTGTCCACGGAGACTGACAATCTCCTGGCAAAGGGGGCGATCGAGGTCATCAAGAACATTCAGTCAGTGGGGTTTTATTCCCGCATGTTCTTGGTGCCGAAGAAGGACGGCCGACTCCGACCGGTTATCGATCTGAGTATCCTGAACCAGTCTATCATTGCTCCCTAGTTCGGCATGGAGACTTTCAGGTCGGTCCGCCGTTCCATTCACCAGGGAGATTTCGCTTCCAGCATCGACCTGCGAGACGCTTACTTTCACGTTCCGATTCATCGGGCGTCTCGGAAGTATCTCAGGTTCGCTTTTCTGGGGCGAGTTTATCAGTTCCAGGCCATGCCTTTCGGCCTCAACCTGGCTCCGTGGGCCTTCACCCGACTTATGTCGCATGTGATAGCTTTCCATCGCACACAGTCCAGGGGGACTACTTTGGCATATCTAGACGATATCCTCCAGAGGCATTCCAATGCTGCCTTACTGGAGTTGGATGTCGCCACTCTGTTGAGCTTGCTCACATCGCTAGGATTCGAGGAGAAGTCAGATCTGGTCCCTTCTCATTCGTTTTGTCATTTGGGGATGGCCTTCCGCACTCAATTCAATATGGTGGCGGTTCCCCAGGCCAGGGCTGTTCCCTCAGCTTTTGCTCTGACTCTGTCCCAGTCCACATCCGCGACAGCACGGAGTATTCTCCGGCTGCTCGGTCTCTGCGGTTCAGTGATGGATCTCATTCATCTTGGCCGGCTGCATGGCAGACCTCGCCAACACTTTCTGCTCAGTCGTTGGAGGCCGAATGTCGATTCTCTGGATCTAGTTCTTCAGTTATCAGAATCTCTTCATCCTCACCTTCTCCCCTGGACGGATGTTCAGTGGATTACGCAGGGTGTCCCGTTGGACTTACCCACGTCCGATCGCGTTCTGACGGCAGATGCCAGCGATCTCGGATGGGGTACGACGTTGGATCCTCTAGGTCTTTCCCTTCACGGAATGTGGGACTAGGATCAGGCAGATCTACACATCAACCAGAAGGAGCTTCTTGCTCTTCCTCTGAGTTTCAGGCAGTGGATCCCTCACCTGTCGAATCGCCAGGTCCTTCTGTTGTCCGACAATTCGACAGTGGTTGCTTACATTCGAAACCAGGGCGGCACGCACTCGGTTCCGATGTACGAATTGGATCGGGATCTTCTACTTCTCGCTCAAGATGTCAAAGCCGGGGTGGTTGTTCGTCACATTCCCGATCGGCTGAACGTCTTAGCCGACTCCCTGTCCCATGAGAAAGGGTCATTTCCACCGAGTGGATGCTCCACGGTCCAGTGTTCCAGTCTCTTTGCGATCTCTGGGGTCGTCCCCATATCGATCTCTTTGCGACTCGTTTGAACCATCGGGTGGACACTTTCGTGTCCCTGTGTCCAGATCCTCTGGCTTTTGCCGTGGACGCTCTGTCACTCGATTGGAACGGTCTATTCGGTTACGCCTTCCCGCAGGTTCCGATTCTGCCTCAGGTTCTAGCCCAGATATGAACCTGCAGTCGTCGAATCCTTTCAATCACACCCCTGTCTCCTCGGTGGGTGTGGATAAATCTGCTCCGCTCTCTGTTAGCGGCGGTTCCGGCATGTCTCCCTCTACGTCGCGACTTTCTTTGCCAACGTCGCCCGAGTAGGTTTCAAGTTGACCCGACTTCATTGTTCCTTCGCGCATGTCTTTTGTCGAGTCCTGTCTCCTCCGTAGTGTTTTTTTAGAGACGTGCAGTGGAGTTGCTTTTCGTCTTCAAGGAGGCAATCACTCCACTGGTTTAGCCTCTGTGGCTCAGTAGAAGGTTCTTCGGTCGATGGTGTGCGATCACTCTGTTGCTTCTGTCACTCCTTCGATAACACCGATTGTGGAGTTTCTGGTATATGTTTGTTTCTGGGGTTCTCCAGCAATGGGTACAAGTCCATGCTTCGGAGACATTTTTCATATGTGGTTCCGCATTGTTTCGGAAGCTGATCCTTGCCACTTCAAGCTTGTTCAGCTCTTTTCCTTGAAAAGGCCTAGGACTTTGCAGTTTACTCTAAGATGCACACTTTCTTGGGTGCTGCTCTGCTTGGGGGGGGGGGGGGGCGTTCGTTCGCGCCTTTATCCCGGATGGATATGCGTTTTCTCACATGCCAGATCTCTCCTGAATCCATTTCTCGATGGATTTGTCTTGCTATTCGTGCGGCTTCCGCTCGTCTACCTACTAGCGATTGTATTACCAATCGTTTTTCTGCCACGAGGTGCGTGCATTGTCTTCCTCTCGGGGCTTATACTAACTTCGTCATTTTGTCGGATATTATGCTGGCAGCCTACTGGAGAAATGCTACCTTCTCCATTTATCTGCGACAGTTGCAGGAGCAGACAGAGGACCTTTGTCCTAAAGGCCCTTTTTCTTCTGCTCAGGCTGTTGTCTATCCCAGCCATTCAGCTTCTTACAGGGTCAGTTCCAGCTCCGTGCTGTTCCCGCCCTTTCTGTCTGTGCGTCGCACATCACTATACGCCTCATCTTTCATTGTCGTTTACAAATGTTTGTGATGCTATGGTTTGGTAGGACTAGGGATCTCTTCCTCTGTCCACGATTCAAGTGAAATTGAGTTATGTGTGGGTTGGTAATGTGATTCCCTCCATCCTATTGTCTATTCAGCCTGTAGTAAACAATTGTAAGTAGGCAGATTTAGAAGAATCCCAAGAAAAAACTTATGAAATTATAAAAACGATTAAAATCAAAAAATAAACATAACCGGGTTTACCAATCGTTTTTCTGCCACGAGGTGCGTGCATTGTCTTCCTCTCGGGGCTTATACTAACTTCGTCATTTTGTCGGATATTATGCTGGCAGCCTACTGGAGAAATGCTACCTTCTCCATTTATCTGCGACAGTTGCAGGAGCAGACAGAGGACCTTTGTCCTAAAGGCCCTTTTTCTTCTGCTCAGGCCGTTGTCTATCCCAGCCATTCAGCTTCTTACAGGGTCAGTTCCAGCTCCGTGCTGTTCCCGCCCTTTCTGTCTGTGCGTCGCACATCACTACACGCCTCATCTTTCATTGTCGTTTACAAATGTTTGTGATGCTATGGTTTGGTAGGACTAGGGATCTCTTCCTCTGTCCACGATTCAAGTGAAATTGAGTTATGTGTGGGTTGGTAATGTGATTCCCTCCATCCTATTGTCTATTCAGCCTGTAGTAAACAATTGTAAGTAGGCAGATTTAGAAGAATCCCAAGAAAAAACTTATGAAATTATAAAAACGACTAAAATCAAAAAATAAACATAAACGGGTTTACCAGGTGCAGATTTGTGTTTGGTACGTTCTGGTAATCTTTATCCAGAACAACAGAGCATCCCATTTTCCATTTCCCGCCCAAACCCCCAGAAGTCAATTTCTGAATTTCCAGAAGACAATTATGTAAATATACAATTGCAGGGAGGCCAGCATAATAATGATATTATACCGAGAGGGTACTAGTTTTGTATTACTGTGGTAAGTATAATAAAAAATAAAATTTGGTATAAAATTTAACTTTTTTCCATCCTTAAGAAAGTAATACAGTTGCTTCAAATCGGTAACAGGAGGGGGTGTATAAAAATATTGTGTTGGAGTAATAACTAATGGAAGTCATATTTGCATGAGAGGGAATTGATGCTCTACTGACAATATCGGTAATAAATAACAATTCAGCATTTCTCACAAAAATGTTACATTGTAAAATGCAGAAAAAATGACATGAACATATGACCCAAACACAATACAGTATATGTGAAAGAGTTACTCAATACCCACAAACAACAATAAAGCCTGGAAGACTTAACCATTGACCCAACGCAGACGATCTCAAAATTTATTATTTTAAATATCATTTTTTTCAAATTTTTCCAAAAATTTCCACAAAACCATATTATGTGACCCTTCGTTGGAACCAGCTCGTGCCAATGAGGGGTCACATGATATGGTTTTGTTGAAATTTTTTTTTTTTTTTTCAACTGCTGAATTTGCATATTACGCGGCCGGATGCGGGCGGATGCGGGCGATTCGTTAAGTAAAGGGTTAACGTCAGTACCTATGGATAATACAATCCGAATCAGTAACTTATCCACAAGACATGCATAAAATAGAACTCTCCCAATATTTACAATTAAACTAATTTACATAATACTAAATATTCATACCAGACTAATGGGGAAGGTAAACTTTTAAAAAGACATATAAGCTACCGTTAATGAAGAAAAACAGGTTTCTAAAATTGAGAGCATTAATATCAGAAATCCTGTTCACAGGAGAGCTTAACCTTAGGAAAAAGGGTTGCAGAGGAACATACGCCCAAAACTCTTTAACTTAGCAGAAAAGTAATGTGCATGCGCAACAAGTCATTCAAACAATACACCCCATCCCCTGAAATGAAACTGAACAACAGATAACGAAAGGAAGATAGATATTAAACATTTTAAATAACGTGTAAATTACTGTTATGGCTTATTATATAGTGAGTGCAAGAAATGTAATAAAAATGAATATAAAGTTCCAAGAGGGACCAAATAGTACAGTTGGAACACAAAAGTGACATCAGTAGCAAAAATAGGACATCAGCTGTAATGTGAGATGCAGGAGGTGCAAGAAACTGGAAGAATGGCAGCCACAATTCCATGATGAAAACTCTCGAATGTAAGCAAGATTCATCTGTTAAGTGTAAGAATAAGTGCATAGTTACTTGAGAAAGGTCCAGCACAGCCTAAAAGGGAACCAAACTAAATCCAAAGACAGTAGGCAACAAACTCGCACCAAAAAGTTTTGATAAGTTAATCTTCCAATGCAGGCCAGAGATAGAAGATAAAAACTGAGTATAGAGGGCCAGGCGTATCAACAAAAAGCCTGGTTTAAAAAAGATTAGATAAACTCTATAATAATGAGATAACACTAAAATAGCTGTCCATAGGGAAGCCAGAGGAAGATTAGGTCTAAGAGAGATACACTCTGCCCAGAAGTGACAGCGAAAAAAGACCTACATAATGGCAGAAGAAAAAAGCCATTTCACTGCTCTTAAACTTTTTATTCATATTGCGAAACAAATTTTGCTCAGTGAATTTTTCCTGCTGATAGTTCTTTGCTACAACAGCACTGAATATATTCCCTTGCCAATATTATATACTCTGGGGATGCCGATTACCTTAGACTTACACATTCGTAATCTACTGTACTAGTATGCCCCATACCCTCCTGAGAAAACTTAGTTCCGTTTAACGACACACAGTTGCACATCTTGGCAATTGTTCAACTGTTACAGCCGTTGACACAGCACAGTATAGGTGTTTTTCAGGTGATTCGTCATCACAGACTTGAAAAGCATGCTCTCAACAACCAAAGATAAGAGTTTATCAGGAAAGAGAATAATCCATGTGAGTGTGAAAACCTAAGAAGCTCAATAATACCAAGAAGCATTGCCCAGAACAGATTAGCAAACCCTCGGAATGAGAACCTCCATAGAAAAGATGTCCCTCCTCCATGCATTTCCCTATTTCCCGTGCCTTGCATGAGCGCGTGCAAGACCGAGAAGAAGAAGAAACAGCTTAATAGTATAAGAGGAATAGAGAGAAAACAGCATGAGCCGAATCCTCTATCCCTATTAGAAAAAAACAGTGAGAATGTACAGCAACATGTAGTGTAACTGTGCCCTTAATTATGGGCGAACAATAGTACTCCCAATGAACTGCTGAAAACTATCAATCTAATGAAGATTAGTTTAATTATTTGAATATATTATATACAGACACTACACCCCTTCCTTCCTTGAGATTTCAAAATACCAGAGACTGACTCAGAAATAGCCACTGTTGAGTTACAATGAAGTCTTTGAAATGGGTAGATGGTTTCACAGTTCTCCTTGGCCTGCCAGGAGGACACAAATCCATCTGATCGTTTCCAGATGACTTTCTGATATCAAAATCATCATGTCAATCAGGTTCATCGTATTTCTTAATCTCAGAGACATTCCTTTTAAATGTTGTCCCAGTTCTCACGTTTTTCAAGAGAACACAGTTACCAAATTTCTGTAAACAGACGTATGGAACGTTTTCGAACTTTGATGATAATTTGTCTTTCCTTTTCTGGCGCAGCAAGACTTTCTTTCCTGGTGAGATATTACAGGGTTTCATATGAAATTTCTTGTTAAAATATTCTGTGCCCTTATCCTTCCTCTGTTTATCAAAGACTTTAACAGTTTGAAATCGGCCATGCCCGTGACCTGCATTATCTGGGAACTCAGGTAATTTAGTACCAATTTGCCATCAAAACAACAATTCAGCGGGGCTCTTTCCAGTAGAGGTGTGGGCAGTGCTTCTGAAATCCATTAAAAAGGGGAAAGTTCCTGTTTCCAATTCTTCTTATCAATTACAGAAGTATGCATTGTCTTCAGTAAAGTACGATTTTGTCGTTCGACTTCACCATTTGCTCTAGGCCAGTAAGGGGTCGTCCGTTGGTGTTTAATACCTCGGATGTCCAAATAAGACTTGAATTCTTTTGAAACAAACTGGGGCCCATTATCAGAAGAAATTTGTGTAGGTAACCCATCGCGCGCTAAAATCTGATCCATCCAAAGTGTAATCGTGTTTGTTGTGGCAGTTCTCATTACAGCAATTTCGGGAAATCTAGAGAAGTAATCGACAAGTACAACAATATAATCACCTTTTGGGAAAGGACCACAAATATCGAGCCCCAATTCCTGCCATGGGCCCTGGGGTAGTTCTGTTGGCTGCATAGGCTCAAAATATGTTTGGCCTTAAACTACTTGACATGAGTGGCAAGATTTTATAAACTTTTCAACATCAGTATCTATTCCAGGCCACCAAACCTTTTCACGAAGCCTCTGTTTAGTTTTCTCCATACCCTGATGACCCTCATGGGCTACTTTCAACACCCATTGTTGCAGTTTTATCGGGATAACAAGTCTACTATTTCGCAAAACACAGTTTTTGTAAGTGGATAACTCATCTTTAACATGTGCATATGTCTTCAAACACGCACCCCAAACTCCCTCTTTTAGTACCTTTGTAATTGCTATAATTTCTCGATCTTCCCTGCGATGCATTTTTTTTTGAATTTCATCAAAAGACATTGCTTTGGGTACCGAGTTGTCGGTAAGAAAACGTATATATTTCTCAGCGATACTTTTATTTTTACCATGCTGGGTAATCTTGATAAAGCATCAGCGGTATTAGTAGGCCCTGGTCTATATGCAACTTTAAACTTGTATGGCTGTAACCTTAAAACCCAGCGCTCAATATGCGCTGGTGGCTTAGACTTTGGGTAGTATTTTACTTCAAGTGGTTTATGATCACTAATTAGCTCAAAATCAATTCCAAGAAAATACAAATGAAAACGTTCACATCCCCAAACAGCAGCCAGCGCCTCTTTTTCAGTCTGTGAGTATCTTTGTTCAACATCACTCAAAATACGACTTGCATACGAAACTGGTTTGTAGTTCCCGTTGGCTTGCTGTTGGGTTAATAGTTCACCCAAGCCAATAGGACTAGCGTCAACAATCAATCTGGTATGAGCCTTTTGGTCAGAATAAGCCAAAACAGTATCACTTGAAAGTGATTGTTTTAATTTTTCAAAAGCGTTTTGCTGCCAAAAGACCAATTCCAAATTCAGTTCTTTTTCGTAAGCCTGTGCAAAAGGCTCAGAAATCATCACAAAATTAGATATAAACCTAGCACAAAAATTCGCTAGTCCAAGAAAACTTTTGACTTCTGTAACATTTGAAGGTTGGTTGGCATTTTGTATGGCTTCCACCTTCGCACTGGTTGGGGCTACTGCCCTCTTTGATAATACATGACCCATGAAGACTAAATTGCTCATTCCAATACCACACTTTTTATCATTCAGTGTCAGCCCTTTCTCAGGCAGTCTCTTTACAATTCTTTCAAGACGTTCATCATGCTGCTCTTGGTTTTCTGCAAAAATTATAATATCATCTGAAATGTTTCTTACACCTTCTATATCTTTTAAGGTCATTTGAATTATGTATTGATAGATCTCTGGGGTACAAGAAATCCCAAACATCAGTCGCTTATAGCAGAACAAGCCCTTATGAGTGATAAATGTTATGATATTTCTTGAACCACGTTCAAGACAAATTTGATGGAAGCCCATTTTCAGGTCTAACTTAGAAAACACCTTTGCGTTATTCATTTCTTGTAATGTTTCATCAATAGTGTGGATAGGGTGATGCTCTCTTACAAAGGCTTCATTTGCCCTTCACATATCTACACATACCCGAACATCAACATTAGGTTTGGGCATCACGACTAATGGTGATACCCATCTGTAGGTATCCCTTCAACAGGCTCAATCACATCCAGCTCTAGGAGCTCGTCAATCGTTTTCTCAACTTTTTCTCTTATGATGAAAGGTAACCTTCTGAAGGGCTGGGCAACCAGTTTTACAGCGTTGTCAACATGTAGATTTTGCTCGTATTTATTTAACTTCCCTAAACCACTAAAACATTCTTTGTACTTATTTTTCAACTGAACCCACTTGTCATTTACAACATTTAGACCAATTTTCAGTACCCCAAATTCACATGCACTTTTATAACCCAGCAGAGTTTGACCATTGCCGTTAGTTATTTCAAATTCGGCGGTCACTGAGTTGTCACCTATCATCACAGGAAGAGTACACTTGCCCTTTAAATCCAATGGTTTTTCAGCACCATACGCATACAGTTTTTTAACTGAATCTTCCAATTTTCCATTTGGTATTATTTGTTTCCAAACACTCTCATTCATAACGTTAACGCTTGCACCTGAGTCCACCAAAATGTCCATATATGCTGTTCCAATTTTTGGGGTAATGATCAGTGTTTGGTTTAATGCAAAAACGTATTCGTCATCTTCTGAGTCGTCGACAAGATCGGACATAAGATGAATCTTTTTTCAGTTCCCTGTTTTGGGTGCAGGTTTTCCAACTGATTTACTACACACAACGGCAAAAGGCCCACGTTTGTTGCATTTTTTGCATATTTTGTCTTTTGCAATTCAGCACTGTTGTGATGTATGGTTTTTCCAACCGCATTTGTAACATTGGCGCCCGGATTCGGTACAAAATGAGAAGACGTGCCCTCATTGACCACATTTGAAACAAACTGTTGGGTTGGTCGTATTCTGTGCAGAAAACTTTTGTTTCGGGGAATTAGCACTTAACACTTGAATGCCAGACGTTACAGTCTCCATTTGTTCAGACTGCAGTTCCGATGTTTCCAAAATTCTTGCTATCTCTATAGCTTTTTCTAGTGTTAAGTCCGTTTCTCTCAATAATCGACGACGCAAATGATTCGATAGACACTTATCGATTATCCAATCCCTAATAATATCAACTGTAAGATCTCCATACGCACATGTTTTTGCTTGATGTCGTAATTTCGTTATGAATGCGTCTGTGTTTTCACCAGGTGAAAAAACATGTCTTTCATACGGAATGTTCTTTTTCGGCTTGAAGTGTGCATCGAGCTTAGCAACTGCGGCCTCCAGTGTATCGCCTGCGTCAGTGAAAGTTTTGAATATATCCTGGGTATCACTGCCTATTAAATGTAGGAACACGGCCATTTTTTGTCTATTGTTCGAAATTCCAGCTGCAGTTATATAATAATCAAATCGTTTTTTTCCATGTGGTCCACCTTTGAGAAAGACTTGTCTGGTCACCATGCAAATCAAATCATTGTCACGGCAATGAAAGTGTTGAGTAAACCAATTTCAAAAAACAAACAATAGCCATGGAAGCTAACTCTCCCTATACATTTAATGTGTCCAAAATGTCTGAAGGATCCCATCCTCGTCACCATTTGTTTTGTCTACACCTGTACATCTAAGGCATCGTTGCACATTAAACACGGAGAATTCAAAACACAACTTTCTCATTACATTTACCAGACTCTACTGACTATATTCTATCAACATACATGGTTAGTAGGTCAGTGGAAAAGCAGGACGCATGCAACATTACATTATGGGACAAAACACTTTATTTAATTATTTGAATATATTATATACAGACACTAGAATAATATAAAGAAAAAGTCATGTCATGCAATGGCAAAACACTTCCTGTAATGACCAGTGCACATCATATACTGAAAAAGTTCAAATAATATAAAGACAAAACCATTGGTCAAATGGTCACCTCATTTTATAACAAAAGAACATCATATAATTAAATGATTGCATAATATATAGAGGATCTGTAATGATTTTCTCTTTGATATAAGATTTATGAAACGAGTGTAGACAATTTTATTTTAGCGAGCCTCTGGCGAGCTAAAATAAAATTGTCAAAACGAGTTTCATAAATCTTATGTCAAAGAGAAACGAATTTCAGATTCTTTTTATCACATGACACACACAAACGAACTTGAACCAATTTATTTTTAATGAGTCTGTGTTCCCGTACATGGAAAAAGAAAATTAACCTACTTTCTCCATGTTGACTGAATGCGTTCAATACTTCCGCTTTACAAAATGATTCTCAAAACAAACGGTCTTGTTGACATTTAATAAACAGACTAGAACAAAACCCTCATTAGTAATTCAAATGTCAACAATAAGAGAAGCAAATCCGAAGAAGGGATTTGCAATTTCTATATTTTATAAACTTTAATCCGAGTCGCTGTCGGACACAATGATGCGCCTACGTTTCTGAGCGGGTTGAGCTGACGATGTTTCTGGATTATGAATCTGTATTTCAAAGTGCCCACCATAAATGTTGCCTGTGAACATATTCTGTAGTCTACCCGCAAATTGTGTGTTTCGATGAATGGAATTTATGTTAGAAATTGACTGGTTTTGATAAACTACATCTGTGTCCATGGATTTAGGATATTGAGGCCTATTTTCAGTTTGAAGATTGGAGTTAGATAACACACGAGAAATTTGTTTGTGTTGTTGTTCATTGATATGGCTGTGATTGTTAATTGACTGGATATTCTTTTGTCCTGTGATTTGCATAATCTGGTGAGCAAGGATGTTATTTTCACTAAGTTTCTGAACAAGATGTTTGCGAGCACTATGATTTGTAAGTTTCTTTTCCGGTGACAGACCAGCTGCTTTTGCCATACGCTTCATGATGAAGGTAAGTTTATTTATTCCAATCAGCTGTGTTTTAAACCACTGATCACCGACATTCATAATATCTTGTTTAGTATGTGTTGCTGTATAAAAAGGGTTCTCTTTCGTCACTGTAACCAGAGGGCCTTAAAAGAGAGTACTTTTTATAAATATTCACAGGACACCTTTCTGGTAAATCACTTTTACACCACATTCTGGGTGGCGCACTTCCAACATCTCTCACATTGTCACCAGGGCGAGTTTTTGTTTGTCTTTCTATAAACTGTAAATATTCCTGGCCATTTGGGTCCTTGTGCAAACTAACATCCCCCCAACACATTTTACGGTGCTCGTCTGAGCCCCGTAAACCAAAGTGAATAGTGTTTAAAAACCACAAGAAGTTTATTATAGATTCGGGTGTCGAAGAACCCAGTTGACCACTTTGCCACAAAATGTCAATTTCATTGTCACTTATAAGTTATTGGCTCCGCCTTCATTTCCCGATTGTCCAAGCCACTTCGTTTCAGTTGTCGTTGTTTGGCCTCCAATACGTCTCTCACTTTCACAAATTCTACACTGCTAACTATTGTGTGGCCATAATTAAAACGTTTTAAATTTTTGTCAATACTGGAAATAAATCCACGCAACGAGCTTAGTTCATATTCAGAGTTGTCAGATTTTCTGACTGACCGGATAAATTTGCATAAAATAACACACAGTTCACTGGGCGGTATGTTTTGAATTTCACGATGCTCATTTATATCATTGCTTTGAAGAAAATTTCTTACTAACTTCATATCATAAAAGGTCTTGCTTGAAGTGTTTTTATTTGTTTCTTTTTCAACAAATCCATCTATATCTGCACCGCTGACATTAACAAAACGATGCTGTTGAGTAGCGTCTGTTTGCTTAGAAACGCCAACAGTTTCTTGGCAATCTAGCGTCTGGTAGCGTTCATCGTGTAATGCCACTAATGGGCTCAAACGTTCTGCCGAGAGAGTCACTTCAAAGTCGATACCTATTATTTTCACAGTGTATAACAAGCCTTTTGTGGAATCAATGATCTTAACAATTTCCCCTTCTCCTTTCCCATCTATTTTCACAATTTCGTTCACTCGATAGTTAAGTACACGCGACATGTTTTGTTTGTAAACAATGGAGTGGTACAATATGAATATTAATTAGGTGATGAGGCTTAAAATTCAGCCGATGAAAATCCTCGCAGGTCATATTACACGTGTTCTCATATAGAAGAATATGAGATGGACTTTTTCATTGAACTTTACAATAGTCATGTGATAAAAAGAAAACTCATATAATGGCAAAAGTACATCATATAATGACAAAGTCACACCATATAATGAAAAAAACACATCATATAATGAAATGGCCACATCATTTAATGATAAAACCACCTCATATAATGGAAAAGTGACATCATATAAAGTCAAAAGAATATCATATAATGCCACAGAACCACCTCAGGCAGCTGTGTTATTCCATACAAATGCGTGAGTTGAAGGGGTTTTTTTATCTCTTGTGACCGACCACCTGTTAATAGTATGTTGGCAGGGGTATTTAAAATGTTGACTATCAATGTCTTTGTTCTTGTTTTCCAGACGAAAAACTTGAATCTTTCTGTTTTCTCTCCATATTTGGAAGTCTGGATAAAGTGTCTGTGAGCCCCATTTGTTTACCAGAGTGCTAATGAAATCATATTTTGAACTTTTATTCACATGCTTTAAAGATGAGGTGGTGTATTAGAGATGGGTGGTTTTCAAATTTCATGTCGGTTCTGGTTTCGGTTTCATTCAAAGAGTTGGGTTTTCGATTTTGGTTTTCACTATACAAACATAATATATTGCACTTGCATATAGGAAGATGTATTTAGTGCTAGTCAGTGTCACATGGACTCCCCTTCCAGGGCAACCCACCTGTATAATATACTGGTATGCTGATTTCCTGAGGACAATGTATTTGCATAAATTATCTCAAGAGTTTCAAGTTTGGGAAACATAATTTTTGCCTTGAGTCTGTTGCAAAATTAGTCCCCCCCCCCCACCCCTCCCCCCCCCCCCAAAAAAAATACCTGTGTTTAGGGTAACCCGACACACTCTAAAACATGCCGACCATACGAATTTCATCAAGTAAAAGTCGCTCATATAGATTATTGTAACCCTAAATTTCCATCCAACATCAACTTTGATTTTCACCCTGTCTTTGGAGTTCAAGCTTTCAAAATTACATGTAGAAATAAATATATTTGTCATTGTAAATGTGGAACAAGTGACAAGTTCCAGTTCTGCAAAGGAAATAGCATTTGATAAACAGGTGAACATTTAAAACACGATGCGCAAGAAGTAATTCTGTCACCTATTTTCGCGGTAAAAGCCACGCTCGAATACCAATTAGTGCAGCTGTTCTGTAAAAAGGGGTATCGCATCTCTGAAGTTTGAAAACAAGGTTAGCTTTAGATTGTTTCTGTCTTTATTCTTGAGAAGTGAAGACCTGATTAGAGTTTTCCATCATTGAAGTTGAAAACTGCGGCAACAGGTTTTCTGTAATTGTTTCGGTTTCGGTTTTGATAACAAAACTGAAACCAAACCGAATTTTCAGTTAACCGCCCATCTCTATGGTGTATCATGTAGAAGTTTCTGAAATATCATTTCCAGAGATTTGTAGTGAGATAGTATAACAACATGATCACAATTATATACCCTGTTATGGAAATATCATCCGCAACATGTCTGATAAATATGTAGCATCAGAGGCAAGTTGATTTTGTAATATTGGGAATGAGTTGCTTTCAGAGGTAGAATTGAACCAGTCTTCTCTGTTTCTGAAGACATTCATTTTATTAACTGTTTAACTAGCAGACAAGATTTGAATAACTAAACATTTTCATTTTTTGTCTTATAAACAATGCTTATGAACCTTCATAAGAACAAACTAGTCAAACTTCTTCCAGTAAGGTCATCATAAGCTATGTTTTCAAGGCAAAAATTCAACAAATAAGAAATATGCATGTGCGATTTTTGTGAAAAGTGCTGGTTCATTTTCAACATTATGTTATGTAAAGAGTTAAATTACACACTATGTGATGAAAAGGATCTCAAATTCATCACGATTTTGTTATTAAATTTCAGACCCTTGTTCATTAAAACGGATTGATTTTCATGAACTCAGTTCAGAAATTTTATATCAAATCTTAACTCATTAAAGATTCTCTTTAATTGAATTCAAGAAGCAAATGTTTGAAACAAAAAGTTGTTTAATGTATTTGAAGTGTTTTTGCTGGTCCTTAATTTATTAAAACAGAGCTTCGCCTTTTTAACAAAAAACAAAGAATGACAGTATGATCTGAAAATACTTGTTTGTAGGAAAGAATGTCACAATGCCTTTGTTGGTTTCATTGGCTAGTCATGTTGTTCCCCAGTTTTGCAACGGTAACTAAGATGGTGCTGATTTCAGCACAACAATCACCCTGTGCAGAAATTGTGTCCCATCTGTTGTTGGAAGAAGTCTTACTTCACACAAAACCCAAAGGGTAGACACGTCAAATGCTTATGACCAAATGAAAGGTGAAATATGAGTTATTGTTCAGTTGATCCTGTTTCACACCAATACCCAGCTTTGGCATCTAGCATCTAATTTTGACAAATCGAGTTATTTCCCCCACAATAGGTATTTCATGTGGGTAATATTTCAATGACAGATTCATCTTTTCTGGGTCCAGGCGTATTTGAAGACGACATTCATATTTTTCTGCACATGTTAAGGACCATCACAGGTGTGTGTATTTAGACAGGTTATGTATAACCCTTGGGTTTTGAATTTTGTCAAGCTCGTCTTTGATCTTTTGGTGAAGATGCACTGAACATGGTCATGGCAGTTTATGAAATGTGTAGCATCACTTGGAGTTTAAGAATGGGCCTCACGCTGAAATGTACCAATACTATTGAAACAGTCTTGAAACCAAGAATTGGGTACATCAATTGAGGTTAGGCAGACTTCTGGGATTTTCAGTTTAGGATTAAAATGATTCAGTCAATTCCATAAGGGAATGCCATCTTTGTCATCAGATGAATTTTTATATGAAGGTAGTATCAATATTGGTAACAGTGAATCGCCTATAAAATTGCTAAAGTACCTCCCAGTAATAATCCCAGGCCTTTTCTGTGATTGGCTCATATACTCAGAAATTATGTTAACCCTTTACCCAACGTAACGGCCAAAACCGACCAGCACCATTCTCAAAAATCGCCTATTAATTTTAATTATTTTTTCATTTTTTGTCTCAAAAACATAGGTTATGACCCCTCATTGGAACGAGCTCATCGAGCTCGTTCCAATGAGGGGTCATAACCTATGTTTTTGAGACAAAAAATGAAAAAAACTAGTTATTCAAGATTTTTTTTTGCAAGTGTCGTCTGCTTTTCATGTTAGGTAAAGGGTTAAACAGAGTAGTTTCAGTAGGAAAGTAGGAAACATCTATTTATGTCTCTGATCTGAGGCAGGAAAGGAATATACATTCACACAATTTCAAGTTTATTCAAATGGTTATTCATATTGGGTGTAGTAATCTTTCAGATGCAGATTGCATTACTAACACGATTTTTACACACAATTCCATTTATCTCTCAGATATGATGGTAGCTTATTCGTTTAACTGGACTGCTGGAACGTCCATTGGTCACATGCTGAAAAGTGTCTCACCTGCTGCCAACTTGGAAGGGGGAAGGCCAATTGTAGCTACAACTAGACGATGCTCAACAAGAAAATTTTTCTCAGAAGTTTTTATTTTGCCGATGCCTCATAATCGCTGATCGCATTTTAAAGAATATGCTTTGATGTGAATGAATATGGTGATGAAGTGGACATTTTTCGCAACAATGACATTGCAACAACCCTGTTGTATAAGAGTCCTCTGAACTAAACCATCTACATTTACTAAGTTCTATCTGAAAGTCGCCTTAAATACTTCAATACATAATATCACTCTATTGTCTACAATTGTATAACTTGTGGGGTAACAGTTAACAGATGTTGTCACTGTTAATAATTCACTGTGACTATTCATAAGATGACTTCCTATCCATATTGGCCAATACATGTTGTAGCCAGGTGTAGATAATAACATGATTTTCAAGTGTCTCACTTCCTTATGGACCATCATCAATGATTTGCAGTCCTGCAGTCATTAAAGGCCCGAGGCTATTACCTCGGGCTGTTAATGGCTGCTACACACCGATGGAGGTGCAGTGATGGAGGTGCAATGCTCTTGAATGACTATGTAACTATAAACCACCATTAATCCAAAGTAATCATTATCTATGGACACATTTTTTTCTTAGCACTTTATCCATATTATACCATTTATGGAAATTCAAATTTATACCAAATTTTATTTTTTGTTCTACTTACCAAAGGAACACTATTGCTTAACCTCTTCTTTTTCACTCAGTTGGAAAAATAGGCAGATTTAAAAGAATCCTAAGAAAAAAGCTCAGGAGATTAAAGAAATGTTAAAAAACAAAAACATTAGCTTAGCCAGGTTTACCAGGTGCAGATTTGTGTGGGGTACATAAAATCTGATAATCTGTATCCTGAACAGAACAGTCACCTATTGTCCAATTCCCGCCAAAACATGCTCGAGTCAATTGCTGAATTTCCAAAAGACAACCAGGTTGGAGGAAGGATAGCAGAGTTCGCAGACCGTTGGGCCGCCATTAAATCCGACCCTTGGGTGTTTTATTGTTGTTCGGTCCGGGCTGCAAATATTCTTCGGGAGGCACCCTACTCTGTCCAGAGTGCCTCTTCCAACCACAGTTCCTTCAGACGTTTTACGTCAGGAACTTTTGTCCACGAAGACTGACAATCTCCTGGCAAAGGGGGCGATCCAGGTCATCAAGAACATTCAGTCAGTGGGGTTTTATTCCCGCATGTTCTTAGTCCCGAAGAAGGACGGCCGACTCCGACCGGTTATCGATCTGAGTATCCTGAACCAGTCTATCATTGCTCCCTAGTTCGGCATGGAGACTTTCAGGTCGGTCCGCCGTTCCATTCACCAGGGAGATTTCGCTTCCAGCATCGACCTGCGAGACGCTTACTTTCACGTTCCGATTCATCGGGCGTCTCGGAAGTATCTCAGGTTCGCTTTTCTGGGGCGAGTTTATCAGTTCCAGGCCGTGCCTTTTGGCCTCAACCTGGCTCCGTGGGCCTTCACCCGACTTATGTCGCATGTGATAGCTTTCCATCGCACACAGTCCAGGGGGACTACTTCGGCATATCTAGACGATATCCTCCAGAGGCATTCCAATGCTGCCTTACTGGAGTTGGATGTCGCCACTCTGTTGAGCTTGCTCACGTCTCTAGGATTCAGAGTCAACGAGGAGAAGTCAGATCTGGTCCCTTCTCAGTCGTTTTGTCATTTGGGGATGGCCTTCCGCACTCAATTCAATATGGTGGCGGTTCCCCAGGCCAGGGCTGTTCTCTCAGCTTTTGCTCTGACTCTGTCCCAGTCCACATCCGCGACAGCACGGAGTATTCTCCGGCTGCTCGGTCTCTGCGGTTCAGTGATGGATCTCATTCATCTTGGTCGGCTGCATGGCAGACCTCTCCAACACTTTCTGCTCAGTCGTTGGAGGCCGAATGTCGATTCTCTGGATCTGGTTCTTCAGTTACCAGAATCTCTTCATCACCACCTTCTCCCCGGGACGGATGTTCAGTGGATTACGCAGGGTGTCCCGTCGGACTTACCCACGTCCGATCGCGTTCTGACGGCAGATGCCAGCGATCTCGGATGGGGTGCGACGTTGGATCCTCTAGGTCTTTCCCTTCACGGAATGTGGGACTAGGATCAGGCAGCTCTATACATCAACCAGAAGGAGCTTCTTGCTCTTCCTCTGAGTTTCAGGCAGTGGATCCCTCACCTGTCGAATCGCCAGGTCCTTCTGTTGTCCGACAATTCGACAGTGGTTGCTTACATTCGGAACCAGGGCGGCATGCACTCGGTTCCGATGTACGAATTGGATCGGGATCTTCTACCTTTCGCTCAGGATGTCAAAGCCGGGGTGGTTGTTCGTCACATTCCCGGTCGGCTGAACGTCCTAGCCGACTCCCTGTCCCATGAGGAAGGGTCATTTCCACCGAGTGGATGATCCACGGTCCAGTGTTCCAGTCTCTTTGCGATCTCTGGGGTCGTCCCCATATCGATCTCTTTGCGACTCGTTTGAACCAGCAGGTGGACACTTTCGTGGCCCCGTGTCCAGATCCTCTGGCTTTTGCCGTGGACGCTCTGTCACTCGATTGGAACGGTCTATTCGGTTACTCCTTCCCGCCGGTTCCGATTCTGCCTCAAGTTCTAGCCCAGATATGAACCTGCAGTCGTCGAATCCTTTCAATCACACCCCTGTCTCCTCGGTGGGTGTGGATAAATCTGCTCCGCTCTCTGTTAGCGGCGCTTCCGGCATGTCTCCCTCTACGTCGCGACTTTCTTTGCCAAAGTCGCTTGAGGAGGTTTCAAGTTGACCCGACTTCATTGTTCCTTCGCGCATGTCTTTTGTCGGGTCCTGTCTCCTCCGCAGTGCTTTTTAGAGACGTGCAGTGGAGTTGCTTTTCTTCTTCAAGGAGGCAATCACTCCACTGGTTTAGCCTCTGTGGCTCAGTAGAAGGTTCTTCGGTCGAAGGTGTGCGATCACTCTGTTGCTTCTGTCACTCCTTCGATCACACCGATTGCGGAGTTTCTGGTATATGTTTGTTTCTGGGGGTCTCCAGCAATGGGTACAAGTCCATGCTTCGGAGGCATTTTTCATATGTGGTTCCGCATTGTTTCGGCACTCATCCTTGCCTCTTCAAGCTTGTTCAGCTCTTTTCCTTGAAAAGGCCTAGGACTTTGCAGTTCACTCTAAGATGGACACTTTCTTGGGTGCTGCTCTGCTTGGGGGGGGCGTTCGCGCCTTTATCGCGGATGGATATGCGTTTTCTCATATGCCAGATCTCTCCTGAATCCATTTCTCGATGGATTTGTCTTGCTATTCGTGCGGCTTCCGCTCGTCTACCTACTAGCGATTGTATTACCAATCGTTTTTCTGCCACGAGGTGCGTGCATTGTCTTCCTCTCGGGGCTTATACTAACTTCGTCATTTTGTCGGATGTTATGCTGGCAGCCTAAAGGAGAAATGCTACCTTCTCCATTTATCTGCGACAGTTGCAGGAGCAGACAGAGGACCTTTGTCCTACAGACCCTTTTTCTTCTGCTCAGGCTGTTGTCTATCCCAGCCATTCAGCTTCTTACAGGGTCAGTTCCAGCTCCGTGCTGTTCCCGCCCTTTCTGTCTGTGCGTCGCACATCACCATACGCCTCATCTTTCATTGTCTTTTACTAATGTTTGTGATGCTATGGTTTGATAGGACTAGGGATCTCTTCCTCTGTCCACGGTTCAAGTGAAATTGAGTTATGTGTGGGTTGGTAATGTGATTCCCTCCATCCTATTGTCTATTCAGCATGTAGTCAACAATTGTAAGTAGGCAGATTTAGAAGAATCCCAAGAAAAAACTTATGAAATTATAAAAACGACTAAAATCAAAAAATAAACATAACCGGGTTTACCAGGTGCAGATTTGTGTTTGGTGCACAAAATCTGGTAATCTTTATCCAGAACAACAGAGCATCCCATTGTCCATTTCCCGCCAAAACCCCCAGAAGTCAATTTCTGAATTTCCAGAAGACAATTATGTAAATATACAATTGCGGGGAGGCCAGCATAATAATGATATTATACCGAGAGGGTACTAGTTTTGTATTACTGTGGTAAGTATAATAAAAAATAAAATTTGGTATAAAATTTAACTTTTTTCCCTCCTTAAGAAAGTAATACAGTGCTTCAAATCGGTAACAGGAGGGGGTGTATAAAAGTATTGTGTTGGAGTAATAACTAATGGAAGTCATATTTGCATGAGAGGGAATTGATGCTCTACTGACAATATCGGTAATAAATAACAATTCAGCATTTCTCACAAAAATGTTACATTGGAAAATGCTGAAAAATGACATGAACATATGACCCAAACACAATACAGTATATGTGAAAGAGTTACTCAATACCCACAAACAACAATAAAGCCTGGAAGACTTAACCATTGACCCAACGCAGAAGATCTCGAAATTTATTATTTTAAATATCATTTTTTTCAAATTTTTCCAAAAATTTCCACAAAACCATATTATGTGACCCTTCGTTGGAACAAGCTCGTGCCAATGAGGGGTCACATGATATGGTTTTGTTGAATTTTTTTTTTTTTTCAACTGCTGAATTTGCATATTACGCGGCCGGATGCGGGCGGATGCGGGCGATTCGTTAAGTAAAGGTTTAATGTCAGTACCTATGGATAATACAATCCGAATCCGTAACTTATCCACAAGACATGCATAAAATAGAACTCTCCCAATATTTACAATTAAACTAATTTACATAATACTAAATATTCATACCAGACTAATAGGGAAGGTAAACTTTTAAAAAGACATATAAGCTACCGTTAATGAAGAAAAACAGGTTTCTAAAATTGAGAGCATTAATATTAGAAATCCTGTTCACAGGAGAGCTTAACCTTAGGAAAAAGAGTTGCAGAGGAACATACGCCCAAAACTCTTTAACTTAGCAGAAAAGTAATGTACATGCGCAACATGTCATTCAAACAATACACCCATCCCCTGAAATGAAATTGAACAACAGATAACGAAAGGAAGATAGATATTAAACATTTTAAATAACGTGTAAATTACTGTTATGGCTTATTATATAGTGAGTGCAAGAAATGTAATAAAAATGAATATAAAGTTCCAAGAGGGACCAAATAGTATAGTTGGAACACAAAAGTGACATCAGTAGCAAAAATAGGACATCAGCTGTAATGTGAGATGCAGGAGGTGCAAGAAACTGGAAGAATGGCAGCCACAATTCCATGATGAAAACTCTCGAATGTAAGCGAGATCCATCTGTTAAGTGTAAGAATAAGTGCATAGTTACTAGAAAAAGGTCCAGCACAGCCTGAAATGGAACCAAACTAAATCCAAAGACAGTAGGCAACAAACTCGCACCAAAATAAGTTAATAAGTTAATCTTCCAATGCAGGCCAGAGATAGAAGATAAAAACTGAGTATGGAGGGCCAGGCGTATCAACAAAAAGCCTGGTTTAAAAAAGATTAGATAAACTCTATAATAATGAGATAACACTAAAATAGCTGTCCATAGGGAAGCCAGAGGAAGATTAGGTCTAAGAGAGATACACTCTGTCCAGCAGTGACAGCGAAAAAAGACCTACATAATGGCAGAAGAAAAAAGCCATTTCATTGCTCTTAAACTTTTCATTCATATTGCGAAACAAATTTTGCTCAGTGAATTTCTCCTGCTGATAGTTCTTTGCTACAACAGCATTGAATATATTCCCTTGCCAATATTATATACTCTGGGGATGCCGATTACCTTAGACTTACACATTCGTAATCTACTGTACTAGTATGCCCCATACCCTCCTGGGAAAACTTAGTTCCGTTTAACGATACACAGTTGCACATCTTGGCAATTGTTCAACTGTTACAGCCGTTGACACAGCACAGCACAGGTGTTTTTCAGGTGATTCGTCATCACAGACTTGAAAAGCATGCTCTCAACAACCAAAGACATGAGTTTATCAGGAAAGAGAATAATCCATGAGAGTGTTAAAACCTAAGAAGCTCAATAATACCAAGAAGCATTGCCCAGAACAAATTAGCAAACCCTCGAAATGAGAACCTCCATAGAAAAGATGTCCCTCCTCCATGCATTTCCCTATTTCTTGTGCCTTGCATGAGCGCGTGCAAGACCGAGAAGAAGAAGAAACAGCTTAATAGTATAAGAGGAATAGAGAGAAAACAGCATGAGCCGAATCCTCTATCCCTATTAGAAAAAAACAGTGAGAATGTACAGCAACATGTAGTGTAACTGTGCCCTTAATTATGGGCGAACAATAGTACTCCCAATGAACTGCTGAAAACTATCAATCTAATGAAGATTGTGAGGGAAATAAGTGCAGCCAACAAAAGGCACCGAGCAACTCAGAATGAGAAGCATAGCAACTCTTCAGAGAAGATGCAGATAAAAAAAAACATAGGCAGCAGAAGAGCTAATGGCATAGAGACTGGCCTAAAAGAGCTGCAGTATCATATAGATCCTCGAACTGAGCTACTTGCTGCTATAGCTATCATAAGAAGGTGCAACATGAAGACAGAATATGTTCTAAAGAAAGTCGTATTCCACACTTGTCTGGATCTCGTCCGGGGTTAAGTTACCCGCCATTGTTCACAATACTGCCTCCTGATTCCATTCTAATATCAGAAGTGGATTGATTAATGACGTTGACTCTCAAGACGATTAATATTTTGTGAAAAATAAATTGATGAAGAAATTAGCTTTATGTTTTTTACAGTCTGAGATAGTGTAGGAATGATTATATGGTAGATAACAAATAAAGAGAACATGATTATAAAAAGATTAATATCAAACATAGGAAAGAATCTGATTAAAAAAGTCGAGTGATGTCGTCGAGGGGATTTGGACAGTTCTTAGTTGTAGGAACATAAAAAAACACCGATCACTGAAAATGTGATTTAATGCAGCTTGCAGGAGACACGAATTGGAGGAAAGGAAGCCCATATCAGTTGGGTCCCTTGTCTCAGTTTGGAAATCATTAAACTTTTCTCACACTACATGAGAGGAAATTTATCAGACTCGATTGTTCAACTTTCTTCATCTCTAACCCTCCTTTCTCAAGGTGGGCCCCATAAGCAATCACAGTACTATTACCTGTTTTTATTTATGAAAAGAATGATAAAAGGTAGACTGGGGGGAAAACATGGATAAAAGGTGGACTAACCTTTAACCAACGTGAAAGGCGGGCGACGAAACTCACGAAACATAGTTGGAATAATATATAGACCCAACACGCCACCCAAAGCTGACTTGGATCTTTTTCTTACGAAATTAAACTATATAACTGATAATTTAAATCACAGCTGTAAGAAGTCATACATAATGGGGGACATGGATATCGACCTTTTAAAATCGGAATCTCATCTCAAAACGAAAACCTACACAGATCTAATGTTTAATCAGGGCTTCATACCCTTCATCACCAGACCTACAAGACTCACGCATAGTTCAGCGACTATTATTGACCACATTTTGTCAAATAATATCATCACCAAAACACTGTCAGGAATAATCATAACCGATGTTTCTGACCATTTTGGCATCTTTCACCTTGAAACTATTCCAGAGAGGTCAAAAACACAATCCCACGTTCTGAAGTGGAAAATTAATACTGAGAGTATTGCAAATTTCAGAGCCATTCTTGTAGAAAGCGATTTCTCCCCAACCATGGGATCTAGTTGCCCCGACTTTGTTTATGATACATTTATGAATATATACCTTAACGCATTTGAGGTTGCATTTCCCCCAGAGCTAGTTAGACTAAATAAGCGGTGAATAAAACGGCAACCGTGGATGACGAAAGGATTAATAATCTCATCAAATAACAAAGCAAAATTTTATAATAAAAAAATAAAAAACCCGACCGATATAAATACTCAAAACTACAAAAGCTACTGTAGAATTTTCAATAAAATTAAAAAACAGAGTAAAGCCATGTACTATAGGAAAATACTGAATGAATCAAAGTATAACATTCGTGACACCTGGAAAATTCTGAATGAAACAATTAGAAAAACAAAACAGACATCAAAACTACCCTCTTTCTTCGTTCAAGAAAATCAGAAAATGAATGATCCACATAAGATAGCCCAAGAATTCAACATTTTTTTTGTAAACGTAGGGCGGCGAACATGCGAAAATATAGGAAATGCTAAAAAATCATTCCGTGACTACACGAAAACTCCCATTACGAACAACTTCTTCATAAGTCCGACATGTACTAATGAAGTCCTACATGTGGTTAATTCTCTCAAATTTAAAACAAGTAAAGACTGGAATGATATAAGTACGGAACTTTTAAAAAAGACAATAGACCTAACAGGCGATCCTTTAACACATATTTTCAATTGTTCATTTGCGGAGGGAATATTCCCAAGCAAAATGAAAATCCCCAAAGTAATCCCGATTTTAAAATCAGGCGATGAGCACACCTTCACGAATTATAGACCTATCAGCTTGCTGCCAACTTTTTCAAAAGTACTTGAAAAACTTATGTCAACTAGATTAATCAATTTTTTTGACCATTTTGGTATTTTGAATCCTAATCAATATGGCTTTCGGAAAAAAACATAGCACTATCCATCCAGTGCTGCATCTACTAAAACACATTGGACAGGAAAACAATAAGATCAGCAAAGATACCACGCTGGCTGTCTTCTTGGACATATCAAAAGCTTTTGACACATTACAGCATGGCATCTTATTAAGTAAACTGAATAGCTATGGTATAAGAGGATTAACGAACGACTGGTTCAAAAGCTACTTGTCCGGTAGACAACAGTATGTTAGCTATAATGACAACTGATCGGAAATGGCTGAAATAACACGTGGCGTCCCTCAGGGATCAGTTCTTGGCCCAATACTTTTTTGTTATATATCAATGACATTTCTGAGGCATCTTCATTACACCTCCTCGTGTTTGCTGATGACACAACAGCATACTCATCAGGTCCCGACACTTGCGTTCTGGCCGGTTATATAAATAAAGAACTTGAAAAGATTTTTGATTGGTGTTGTGCGAACCAGTTAGCCTTAAATGCCAGAAAAACCAAATATATTTTGCTCAACCCAACCCAAAGTAACAGACAAAGACCAGTTAAACCAAATATCTTTATAAACAATGAGAAAATAAGTACTGTAGGGTCAGAGGAACCTGAAAAAGCGATTAAATTTCTAGGAATACATATTGATGAAAACTTAACATATAAGGACCACGTAAATAAACTTTGTTCTAAAACTGCATATGCAAATTTTGCCCTAAATAAGGTGAAGACTGTATTGCCAACGGATGTCATGCGAACACTGTACCACGCACTAATACATAGTCACCTGGTATATGGAATTCATATCTGGGGAAACTCGAAGGCAATGAACAAGGTGTTGTTGCTCCAAAAACGTTCTCTGCGTATAATACATAACAAACGTTATAATGCCCACACGGATCCACTGTTCTTAAAAAGCAGAATATTGAAAGTGAACGACTTATTTAAACTCCATGCGAACCTATTTGTTTTTGACTTTCTCAATGGTAACCTGCCTCGATCTTTCGAAAACTTCTTCGGTCTTGTCAGCAATCGATCAACTAGGAACAGTAGACAATGTAGTCCACTAACAGTTGAACGAACAAGAACTAAAGCCTTAGATAGGTTCCCAAATTCTGCTTATCTAAAATTATGGAACGACCTAAACTGTGAACTACGTGCGATAAGAAGCAGAAACTTGCTGAAAAAAGAAATAATGAATAAAATACTCGCTTCATATTCGGGTACTGTAGAATGTAACAATCCGTATTGCCCAGACTGTAACCCATAAGTTGACCATTAGGATCATAATTACTACATATCTTATATATGGAGATTCGAACTTAATGAAAGCAAGAGCAAAATTATACCTGTGGGCCGCAAAGGGGACTCCACCCGAAGGTGGAGAGTGGGTGAGTTCTGCATTCCGGAAGGGACCAGCAAACTTCTCAGTGTAGGAGAGACAGGTGATTACGAGTATTTTGGGGTAAATATAAACATTACAGGAAGAGGCATCTACCGGAACCACACAAATAAATTGATTCTGAAGGGGAAGCGAATCCTTAACCAAATGAAACTTATAGGGAGAAACAGTTTCAATAAGGTTTTCGTGGGGAAAACCATTTGGGAAATGGTGGGGCTGCCAAGTATAACATACGGTACGGAAGTGGTACCCCTAAACCAGAGGGCCGTAAAGAGCTTGGAAATCCTGCAGAACGATGCAGGCCGATGGATAACGGGGTCGAGTAATGCCGCACCGCTAGAAGCAATCAGGGGTTAGCTTGGGTGGTTGAGGATCAATGACAGGATAGACCTGTTGAAGCTCGGTTATCTTAATTATTTGGTAAATCTCCCCGACAGCCGATGGTGTAAAATAATGTTCCTGAGAATTTTCAACTCAAATATCAAAACGGGGTGGATGGTCCAAGTGAGGGAGCTAGTAGAGAACTACTCATTGGAGATCTCGGACCTGGACGTTGGGGCAAACCAGGGTAAAAAAAATCGTCAGAGAAAGGGTCATGGAGGATTGTAACCGTAATTGGCGATAGGGGGTCAAATCAAAGAGGTCTTTGGATGGCTTGCGTGATAAAGAGAAGCCAGGTTTTGAAGAGTACCTTGATGGCACCTTTGGGGGTCACTGTTGTTCAAGCTGAGGTCGCGATCCCTGGAGCTGATGGGAAAAATTGGGAAAGACGGTGAAAGGGAGTGCCAGATGTGTAACTTGGACATGATGGAGACCCTGGAACACTTTCTTCTAGAATGCCCAAAGTATCAGCCTAAAAGAATGAGATTCACTGGGAGTATAATGGGAAAGTGGGATGGGAGAATGAAGGACATGTGGTTAGGGGGGACTCAAAGGAGAGGGTTAATATGCTAATCGGAGAGATTGGGAAGAATGGGACAAGGGATATCATCAAGCAGTTCGTCTTCGAGTGTTGGGAGGAGAGGAGAAGCGTGGGAATAGGGAGGCAGTTGGGAGTACAGGGGTAACCATGGCCTTCTCGTCCGAGAACCGCGACAAACCAGAGGCTGGCCAAAGTGTTATTATTATATTATATTACATCTTGCATTAAATCAAGTCTGGTATTCTCATCATATCGCACCTCATGCTTCCCATCCACTCCCTCCAGCTTGAAATATATTTTATGTTTCGGTAAATAAAACTGTTTTGTTTCCTCTAAATAACCATCTATCTATCTATCTATCTATCTATCTATCTATCTATCTATCTATCTATCTATCTATCGATTCTCACCAACTTCTCCATAGGGCTTCTTATCCATCCATCCATCCATCCATCCATCCATCCATCCATCCATCTATCTATCTATCTATCGATTCTCACCAACTTCTCCATAGAGCTTCTTACCACCCACCCAAACTATTCAATGGGTTGGTAAAATCTCAAATTATTCGATTCCATAGAAATTGTACGAACAGAAGCGACCTCAATCACGCCTGTTCAATTCTTTTCAAAACACTTGTTAAACGCGGTTACTCAAAACGCCTTTTGCGGAAAATTAAATCTGATACAATCCGTGAGATAGAGGCACCCATCCGGGATTCTGAGCCAACGCACCCCACGAAAATTCGGCATAACCGCCCAGTTCTGGGAAATGGATCAGTAAATCTATGTCAGCGCAAAATTTGTTACATACATCGTATGAACTACAAGAATACCGGTAAAACATTTTTTAGCGAACAAACCCGTATGTTTTACCAAGTTAGAAACAGCTTCAACTGTGATTCTGAAAACATTATTTATTTAATCACATGCAAATTATGCCATATCCAATATGTCGGCCAGACGAAAAACCCTCTGCGCGTCAGAATGCAAAACCATTTATCAAATATCCGTTTAGATTCAGGAAAGGCAGTCTCGGACCACTTTAACCTCCCGGGTCATGACATTAAGTCACATTTCAGTTTTCAACCCATTGAGCAAATTCCGTTTTTGGACGATGATGAAACCACAACAGACAAACGACTTGAGCGTGAAAACTATTGGATTGGTAAGCTCAGGACCTATTTCCCATACGGACTCAACAGAGAGTACTCTGGGTTGTCAAATAAAATTATTTGTTTTCCTTTGGTTTATAATCGACGCAATGTCGAAATTGCAAAAATTTTCAAAAACAACTTTACAGAATTAAACACAAAACTGCCAGAAGCCATTAACAAACGATGCATCATAGCTTATAAGAAAAATCCCAGTCTTTGAAACATTCTTGTGAAAGCACTTCTGAGATGAGTTCATTTTGTCATAAAGTCATATAACTCTTCAAAAATATTAAAACAACATTGAATTCCATAGAAATAATTTACAACAGAAATCGACTTACCGACCTGCGCCCGTGATTCTTTGTTTTGAAAAATATCTATCTATCTATCTATCTATCTATCTATCTATCTATCTATCTATCTATCTATCTATCTATCTATCATCCATCCATCCATCCATCCATCCATCCATCCATCCACCCACCCGCCCGCCCACCCGCCCGCCCGCCCGCCCGCCTGCCTGCCTGCCTACCTACCTATCTATCTATCTATCAACCCTCCACCCAACACGTTCATCGCATCATACTCTGTTGGAACCTTAAATCACATTCGTCAGATGGCTAAGAACATGGAAAAAGAGAAAGATCGACAGCACCCCAAAGCAATTTTATTCAACGTTGGGGTCAACAATAGAGAAGACTGGCGCACAGACGTGCAGAACAGAAAAAAGATTGGTCACACATCAACAGGTAGACTAGGTAATATGATAAGCAATTTCCGCAAATGTTACCCTAATACAAAACTTCTTTTTCAGGAACATAATTTTTCTTCTAGTTTATGTTCTAGGGACCAACAAAATTTGACTGTTATCAACGAGGCTGCGAAGTCAACAAAGAATTTGGAAATAATCCCAGCAATTCCAGCAAGCCAGTTTAAATGTTGCCCAGGTGATCCCATCCACTGGTCGACGGAAACAGCGAACAGAATCCACCAAGGATGGCTGCCACGCATAGAACCATACATCAAAGAGCAGCCTTTAAACTAATTACAGAAGAAGGCATCAGCCATGGAGAGAAAGTAGGACTAGGAACCGAAATAGTAAACTTGGTTCCTGATCTAAAATTAACTGAAGGTGAGAAAGATCTACTCAGGTATGGTTTAACTTTCGTTCCCGCCTCAGCCCCATTAAAACCTAAGCCCAAAATCGTAGATTTTGGGACAGGTGCAGTTGTCATGGATGATTACAGTTACATTAACGAAATGAAAGGTGGTCCAGCAAGCCAACAATTTTTTAGGGCAACAGCATTGGCAGATAAATTTCGAAATTCAACAGGCTCAAAAGACCTCTTTGCCAATCCAACCGGGTGGTGTCCATCACCTCGGAAAGTTAAACCGGAAATTAATGAGATTTCTCCAAAAGTTAAAGAACAAGTAAGCCAAATCCCGGAATCATTTTTGAAAGACAAACAAAATTTGAACCAAATCGAAAGAAACGCCCTAAAGACGCTGAAAAACAACAAACAAATTATCATCAAGCCTTGTGACAAAGAATCTGCTACAGTTCTGATGTCAAAAGATAATTATATTAAAGAAGCTGAACGCCAATTAAATAACCCAAAATATTACAAACCTTTACAAGCACCAATTTGGCAAGAAAATTGTTCAAAATTTAACGGAATTCTAAAAAGCTTGCTGGACAACGACTTCATTGAGAAAAAACATGTCGAGTATTCAATTGCAGAGAGGGATTTAAACAATCGTAAGTTTTACCTCTTGCCTAAAATACATAAACCACTCAGCAGTTGGAGTGACGAATTTACCCCTCCTGGTCGGCCTATTGTCAGCGACTGTGGCTCGGAATCTTACCACATTTCACAGTATATTGATTTTTATTTAAAACCAATTGCTTGCCGCCATCCGAGCTTCCTCAAAGACACCGAGGACATTTTAATGAAAATTACCAAATTGCAGGTTCCTTCCGACAGTCTCCTCATTACCCTAGACATTGAAAGTATGTACACTAACATTGGTCTTGACGCTGGTCTAGAGGCAATAAAAAAATCATTCAAAAGGTACGATGACCCAAACAGACCATCGGAAGAAATCTTGCAATTGTTAGAATTATCATGAAAAGGTAACGACTTTGAATTTAACAATAAATTTTACCTCCAAATAAATGGATGTAGTATGGGTAAAACGTTCAGTCCATATTTTGCTAATATTTTTGTTGCAGAATGGGAGAGAGGTGCTCTTGTTAAAGCAAGAAAGCAGCCATTATGTTATCACAGGTTCCAAGACGACATTTTCATCATATGGCCCCATGGCCGTGATGACTTCAACGAATTCTTGGAAATCCCGAACAACCAGGATGAATCCATTAAATTACAGCCCTGCATTTCAGAAAAAAACATTGATTTTCTGGATGTGACTGTGTTCAAGGGCCCTCAGTTCCGGCATAGCAACGTACTAGACACAAAAGTCTTTTTTAAACCGACCGATTCTCACCAACTTCTCCATAGAGCTTCTTACCACCCACCCAAACTATTCAATGGGTTGGTAAAATCTCAAATCATTCGATTCCATAGAAATTGTACGAACAGAAGCGACCTCAATCACGCATGTTCAATTCTTTTCAAAACACTTGTTAAACGCGGTTACTCAAAACGACTTTTGCGGAAAATTAAATCTGATACAATCCGTGAGATAGAGACACCCATTCGGGACTCTGAGCCAATGCACCCCACGAAAATTCGGCATAACCGCCCAGTTCTGGGAAATGGATCAGTAAATCTATGTCAACGCAAAATTTGTTACATACATCGTATGAACTACATGAATATCGGTAAAACATTTTTTAGCGAACATACCCGCATGTTTTACCAAGTTAGAAACAGCTTCAACTGTGATTCTGAAAACATTATTTATTTAATCACATGTAAATTATGCCATATCCAATATGTCGGCCAGACGAAAAACCCTCTGCGCGTCAGAATGCAAAACCATTTATCAAATATCCGTTTAGATTCAGGAAAGGCAGTCCCAGACCACTTTAACCTCCCGGGTCATGACATTAAGTCACGTTTCAGTTTTCAAACCATTGAGCAAATTCCGTTTTTGGACGATGAGGAAACCACAACAGACAAACGACTTGAGCGTGACAACTATTGGACTGGTAAGCTCAGGACCTATCTCCCATACGGACTCAATAGAGAGTACTCTGGGTTGCCAAATAAAATTATTTGTTTTCCTTTGGTTTATAATCGACGCAATGTCGAAATTGCCAAAATTTTCAAAAACAACTTCACAGAATTAAATACAAAACTGCCAGAAGCCATTAACAAACGATGCATCATAGCTTACAAAAAAAATCCCAGTCTGCGAAACATTCTTGTGAAAGCACTTCTGAGATGAGTTCATTTTGTCAAAAAGTCATATAACTCTTCAAAAATATTAAAAGAACATTGAATTCCATAGAAATCATTTACAACAGAAATTGATTTCCCGACCTGCGACCGTGTTTCTTTGTTTTGAAAAATATCTATCCGCCAGTGCCAGACCTTTGAATTATTTCTATAATAAAAACATTAATTATCTGTCGATTTGTTTTGCGCATTGTCATGAGTTTGATTTTCCAACGGTCTTCAGCCAGTGATCACAAGTCATTCAAATGCCATCAAACATTAGCGGTAGACATACCTCTAAAGTTTGATGACATTTGAAAGGTTGTTTTCCACTAATCACTGAGTGAATCCATCTCACAAACAGTGATTGGCCAGTTTGGCCTCATCAACAGATGAAGTAAAGGTATTTAAACGCTTTGGGATAATTGGTAAATCGAATTCACCTGCTTCCTGAAGAAGGGCATTTAACCCGAAACGTCGAGACAACGACAGTGCGCTCTATTTATTTCATCAACATTTTCATTAGGTATTCACATTTCATTTATTCGTTCATTTTCATTTTTGCATCATTTTTTCATCACTTTTTCATCATTTTGACTTGTACTAATAATTATTGATTTCAGCCTAAATTAAGTCCGGGAAAATGGCTAAAAATTCCACAAATGTTAAATCTGTTAACCGCCAAGAGCGGCAAAAAGACCCGGCATATTCGGCTCATGCACAATTGGTAAAATCCCTTTACCAAATTCTTCAATTATTTCACCATTTGGCATTTCTCGAGGACTGTTTGACACAGAAAGTCCTCCCAAAATTATTCCAAAAAAACAGTGGACGAGCGCAACAAAACCTTTCGGTCGGCTCTGCCAACCATTTATATTTCGGACGCGCTCAACAATTTATACAAACTTTGGTAGATTATTACAAAAAAACTCTAAAAGAAAAACAAGACCTGGTTCTTTCGGCTCCTTTTCTAAAACCCCAGGACTTTTCACGAGCACAGAATACGGCAGTTAAATGGGGACAGAAGAATTTTGGTAATCAACTACAAGAAAGTACTATTGACAAATTTTATTCTCTTTCGGATAAACTTCTGTCCCAGTTCAAAAAACCAGCGGTCATTAGCCAGACCTCTTTCAATCAACGTGCTCGTTCTAAATCGCCGGTGGCCCGCCATCACATTTCATTTTCTACTTCCAGAGAAACTCCATCGAAAAGAAAAAGACGAGAAACCATCTCTCCAACAGCATCAGCGACCAAACAACCATCATTTGCAGCACGTTGCTCCACAACACCGGAATCGCCATCATACGCCAGCATAGTCAAGAAACCACCTTAAAAGAAACCATCTACAAACGGCAAGTCGTCATTCTACCGATTCTGGAAATCTGATGAAAACAAGAACAGCTGGACCCTGCCAATCAAGCCAAACAAACCTGTTTGGATCATCGGATCATCGAACATCTCGAGGATTGATGCCAACCCTCCACCCAACACGTTCATCGCATCATACTATGGTGGAACCTTAAACCACATTCGGCAGATGGCTAAGAACATGGAAAAAGAAAAAGATCGACAGCATCCGAAACCAATTTTATTCAACGTTTGGGTCAACAATAGAGAAGACTGGCGCATAGACGTGCAGAACAGAAAAAAGATTGGTCACACATCAACAGGTAGACTAGGTAATATGATAAGCAATTTCCGCAAATGTTACCCTAATACAAAACTTCTTTTTCAGGAACATAATTCTTCTTCTAGTTTATGTTCTAGGGCCCAACACAATTTGACCGTCATCAACGAGGCTGCGAAGTCAACAAAGAATTTGGAGATAATCCCGGCAATTCCAGCAAGCCAGTTTAAATGTTGGCCAGGTGATCCCATCCACTGGTCGACGGAAACAGCGAATAAAATCTACCAAGGATGGCTGCCACGCATAGAACCATACATCAAAGAGCAGCCTTTAAACTAATTACAGAAGAAGGCATCAGCCATGGAGAGAAAGTAGGACTAGGAAACGAAATAGTAAACTTGGTTCCTGATCTAAAATTAACTGAAGGTGAGAAAGATCTACTCAGGTATGGTTTAACTTTCGTTCCAGCCCCAGCCCCATTATAACCTAAGCCCAAAATCTTAGATTTTGGGAGAGGTGCAGTGATCATGGATGATTACAGTTACATTAACGAAATGAACGGTGGTCCAGCAAGCCAACAATTTTTAGGGCAACAGCATTGGCAGATAAATTTCGAAATTCAACAGGCTCAAAAGACCTCTTTGCCAATCCAACCGGGTGGTGTCCATCACCTCGGAAAGTTAAACCGGAAATTAATGAGATTTCTCCAAAAGTTAAAGAACAAGTAAGCCAAATCCCGGAATCATTTTTGAAAGACAAACAAAATTTGAACCAAATCGAAAGAAACGCCCTGAAGACGCTGAAAAACAACAAACAAATTGTCATCAAGCCTTGTGACAAAGGATCTGCTACAGTTCTGATGTCAAAAGACAATTATATTAAAGAAGCTGAACGCCAGTTAAATAACCCAAAATATTACAAACCTTTAGAAGCACCAATTTGGCAAGAGAATTGTTCAAAATTTAACGGAATTCTAAAAAGCTTGCTGGACAACGACTTCATTGAGAAAAAACATGTCGAGTTTAATTGCAGAGAGGGATTCAAACAATCGTAAGTTTTACCGCTTGCCTAAAATACATAAATCAATCAGCAGTTGGAGTGACGAATTTACCCCTCCTGGTCGGCCTATTGTCAGCGACTGTGGCTCGGAATCTTACCACATTTCACAGTATATTGATTTTTATTTAAAACCAATTGCTTGCCGCCATCCGAGCTTTCTCAAAGACACCGAGGACTTTTTAATGAAAATTAACAAATCGCAGGTTCCTTCCGACAGTCTCCTCATTACCCTAGACATTGAAAGTATGTACACTAACATTGGTATTGACGCTGGTCTAGAGGCAATAAAAAAATCATTCAAAAGGTACGATGACCCAAACAGACCATTGGAAGAAATCTTACAATTGTTAGAATTATCATTGAAAGGTAACGACTTTGAATTTAACAATAAATTTTACCTCCAAATAAGTGGATGTAGTATGAGTAAAAAATTCAGTCCAAATTTTGCTAATATTTTTGTTGCAGAATGGGAGAGAGGTGCTCTTGCTAAAGCATGAAAACAGCCATTATGTTATCACAGGTTCCAAGACGACATTTTCATCATATGGCCCCGTGGCCGTGATGACTTCAACGAATTCTTGGAAATCCTGAACAACCACGATGAATCCATTAAATTACAGCCCTGCATTTCAGAAAATACCATTGATTTTCTGGATGTGACTGTGTTCAAGGGCCCTCAATTCCGGCATAACAACGTACTAGACACAAAAGTCTTTTTTAAACCGACCGATTCTCACCAACTTCTCCATAGAGCTTCTTACCACCCACCCAAACTATTCAATGGGTTGGTAAAATCTCAAATCATTCGATTCCATAGAAATTGTACGAACAGAAGCGACCTCAATCACGCATGTTCAATTCTTTTCAAAACACTTGTTAAACGCGGTTACTCAAAACGACTTTCGCGGAAAATTAAATCTGATACAATCCGTGAGATAGAGACACCCATTCGGGACTCTGAGCCAACGCACCCCACGAAAATTCGGCATAACCGCCCAGTTCTGGGAAATGGATCAGTAAATCTATGTCAACGCAAAATTTGTTACATACATCGTATGAACTACATGAATATCGGTAAAACATTTTTTAGCGAACAAACCCGTATGTTTTACCATGTTAGAAACAGCTTCAACTGTGATTCTGAAAACATTATTTATTTAATCACATGTAAATTATGCCATATCCAATATGTCGGCCAGACGAAGAACCCTCTGCGCGTCAGAATGCAAAACCATTTATCTAATATCCGTTTAGATTCAGGAAAGGCAGTCCCAGACCACTTTAACCTCCCGGGTCATGACATTAAGTCACATTTCAGTTTTCAACCCATTGAGCAAATTCCGTTTTGGACGATGAGGAAACCACAACAGACAAACGACTTGAGCGTGAAAACTATTGGATTGGTAAGCTCAGGACCTATCTCCCATACGGACTCTATAGAGAGTACTCTGGGTTGCCAAATAAAATTATTTGTTTTCCTTTGGTCCAGACCACTTTAACCTCCCGGGTCATGACATTAAGTCACATTTCAGTTTTCAACCCATTGAGCAAATTCCGTTTTGGACGATGAGGAAACCACAACAGACAAACGACTTGAGCGTGAAAATTATTGGATTGCTAAGCTCAAGACCTATCTCCCATACGGACTCAATAGAGAGTACTCTGGGTTGCCAAATAAAATTATTTGTTTTCCTTTGGTTTATAATCGACGCAATGTCGAAATTGCAAAAATGTTCAAAAACAACTTCACAGAAAACTGCAAGAAGCCATTAACAAACGATGCATCATAGCTTACAAAAAAAATCCCAGTCTTCGAAACATTCTTGTGAAAGCACTTCTGAGATGAGTTCATTTTGTCATAAAGTCATATAACTCTTCAAAAATATTAAAACATTGAATTCCATAGAAATAATTTACAACAGAAATCGATTTCCCGACCTGCGCCCGTGCTTCTTTGTTTTGAAAAATATCTTATCTTATCTTATATTATCTTATCTTATCTTATCTTACCCTACCCTACCCTACCCTACCCTACCCTACCTACCTACCTACCTACCTATACCTATCTATTCTATCTATCTATCTATCCATCCAGTGACAAGCTTTCCATCTATCCAGTGACAAGCTTTCCATTCTCCTTCTAGCCTGACTGCTGGCTTTCTGCTAAAAAAAATTACAAAAGAGCTTCAAGTATGTGAGGTAGTATTGATTTCAAAGTTGGATCGGAATAGGTGAAAGCCAAAATTGGAAGCACCCCTGCTTAGCACACTGTCACACCTGTGAAATTGAACCACCTACACCCTTGTTTCCAGCGAAGTGGGTTACAGCCAAACGTTAATGCCCTTCTGTAGCATAAAGCTCGCATGTATAGAGTATTCTGATTGTAGTGTGAAGAAGTATCAGCTTCACCATTTGATAGCGGTACTGGTGAAGGCCAATAACAGTTGCAATCTTACCTATCGCAGCTGTCATACTAGTGTGAGTTAGTGTCAGATTCACCCGATGGCGCTAAGAGGGTGACAGTCCATATAGGTGATGATCTAACCTAGCATAACACTCGCACCTTGATAGAATTCAATTCTGAGTGTGAAGAAGTATCCACTTCATCATTTGATTGGAACTGGTGAAAGCTAATTATAGATGCGTCCATATCTAACGCAATTTCACACTAGTGTGAGCAATTATCAGCTTCAATTTTCTTCGAAGTGGATGGCAGCCAATAACAGTTACGCTGAAAACAAGCGTAACACTCACAGGCTGAAAGAAAGAAATCTGAATGTGAAGTAGTAGTAGCTTCACCATACATTCTTATAGCGGAATTGGTGAAAGCCAAAAACAGTTATGTCTATATCTAGCACAACTTTCACACTAGTGTCCGCTAGAATCTGTTTCATCTTTGGCCAATATCAGTTACACTCTAACCCAGCGTGACACTCACAGAATGAGAATATACTCATTCTCATAAATAATGGGACTCAAAGAAACCAGCTACATAAACTGACCTACCTGAAGGCTGGTTTAAAAATAAATTAGAACTGACAAGAGCCTCAGTGGGTGAGCTAGTATTGGCTTCATCAGATACCACAGTTGGTCTTGGCCAATTGATGTTGCAAACTTACTATTGCGCAATGTTCACGTGTGTCTGTAGACTCTGATTCAAGACAGGTGGGTTGTATGTTTATGGTGTCTCTGACACCAAAATTCCAGATAATGACCTGGAATATGAGCATCCGTGGATGCTGAACCCACCTCTGACACCACTGCAAGTCACACTCACTACGCCCGTAGCAAAATAAGATTGAGGACATAAGGAAGACCTTAATTCTCTGACCCCGATCCGCAGAGGCTCTAATGCCAAGAATCGTCCTATCATAGATGTGTGAGCTAGTATTGGCTTAACCAAATACACACAGATGGCCCTGACCAATTTGTTGTTGCATACTTACCATTGTGCAATGTTCAGACGAGTCTGTAGACTCTGACCCAAGACGGGTTGGTTAAAGTATTCAGTGTCTTTGACACTGAAATTCCAGATGAAGACCTGGCATATGAGCATCTGTGAATGCTGAACCCACCTCTGAGACCACTGCTTGTTACTCTCTCACTATGCCCATAGTAAGTGATAACAGACTGATCAAAAGAGAGACCATAATCTCCCTTGTCAAGAGTCGCCGTAACCTAGAATACCTGCAACCTGAGAATCCATTGATGACAAATTGATAACAGAATCTTGTTTTTTCTTTTCTTTTCATTTTTTCTGAAAAAACGAAGTTGTTATTATCATCAAGCAAGCGATCAAATACCGGAGGGGTAGGGGGAACAGCACAGCGCCCACCATCTCCAACACTTATTATGTGTTTGAGAGACTAAAGAACAGATGTAATATTAGACCAAAGAATGTTGGTCTGCAAATCACAGATCACGCAAGTGGAATTCTGACGGTAAGTTGCAGGAACGTTATCATAAAGAAAGTCATCAATGATGGAATACTGGCATCTCCCAACAATTACACTGCACTGTGTAAGGTTTTCTGGAATCAGAAAAAAAATATACAAGAAGAAAAGGTTAATGGTGACAATAACAAAAAACACAAAAATATTTGAACAAGAGAAACATGTACAGGCCTGGTAATCTAGAAAATCAGGGAGTGCAAAACAGTTGCCCTCCTCAGATTGCTTGGGAGTGCAATTGCACCTGCAATTTTCAATCCAAAAACTTGTATGCTATTTTGGTTATATTCATTTCAAGGTATTAATATTGTGACTGAAAAATTGAACTGCATTCAGCTACATAGTGGAAAAATTGGCACACACATCTTTTCATTATCCAAAATATTGCATTAAGTTCTTATCTGACTGTCTTCTACACTCAAAATCTATCGAAATGCGACACAGAATGGGTCGTGAATTATTGGAAATCAGTGCAACATTGACAAATCGTCCCCTGAGTTCCAATGTGTTCTCTGTACCAGTAGGCACAGAGAACACATTGGAACTCAGGGGACGAAATGATAAAAGATTTTAAAGGCAGTCCCAAACAGGTCTGGCATACCAGAAAATCAAGGGGTGCAAACAATTGCCCTCCTCAATTTTTATCTCAACTTGACAAAATCAAGCTGAGCTATTTCCATCACTTCTCGTCCGTCGGCGTACGTACTTACGTACATCCACGATTTCCTTTGGCACACCTCACAGGTCGCATTTATGATCAGATCGCTTTGAAACTTGGTATGCTTGTTTGGAGTAACCTCTAGATGGGAGCTATCGATTTTCTTTCATTTCCGTCAAAAGATGTTGCCACAGCCAACGTTCTTAGAACTTAGTTTAGTCAGACCTCAATAATTCCCTTTGGCACACCCTACAGGGCACATTTATGATTGGATTGCTCTAAAACCTGGCATGCGTGTTTAGGGTGACCTCTAAATGGGAGATATCGATTTGATTTTCTTCAATTTTCGTCCAAAAAATGTTGCCGCGACCAACGTTCTTAGAACTTAGTTTAGTCAGACCTCAATAATTCCTTTTGGCACACCCCACAGAGCACACTTATCATCGGATTGCTTTGAAACCTGGCACGCTTGTTTACGGTGACATCTAGATGGGGGCTTTCGATTTTCTTCAATTTCCGTCAAAATATGTTGCCGCGACCAACGTTCTTAGAACTTAGTTTAGTCAGACCGCAATATTTCCCGTTGGCACACCCTTCAGGGCACATTTATGATTGGATTGCTTTGAAACCTGGTATGCTTGTTTGGGGTGACCTCTAGATGGGAGCTATCAATTTTTTTCTATTTCCGTTAAAAAATGTTGCCGCGGCCAACGTTCTTAGAACTTAGTTTAGTCAGAAGACCTCAATATTTCCCTTTGGCACACCCTACAGGGCACATTTAAGATCGGATTGCTTTGAAACCTGGCATGCTTGTTTGGGGTGACCTCTAGATGGGAGCTGTCGATTTTCTTCCATTTCCGTCGAAAAATGTAGGGAGCTGTCGATTTTCTTCCATTTCCGTCGAAAAATGTAGCCACGTCCAAAGTTCTTAGAACTTAGTTTAGTCAGACCTCAATAATTCCCTTTGGCACACCCTACAGGGCACATTTATGATTGGATTGCTTTAAAACCTGGGATGCTTGTTTAGGGTGACCTCTAGATGCGAGCTATCGATTTTCTTCAATTTCCGTCAAAATCTGTTGACGCGACCAACGTTCTTAGAACTTAGTTTAGTCAGACCACAATATTTCCCGTTGGCACACCCTACAGGGTACATTTATGATTGGATTGCTTCGAAACCTGGTATGCTTGTTTGGGGTGACCTCTAAATGGGAGCTATCGATTGTTTTCCATTTTCGTCAACAAATGTTGCCACAGCCAACGTTCTTAGAACTTAGTTTAGTCACATGACCTCAATATTTCCCGTTGGCACACCCTACAGGGCACATTTATGATTGGATTACTTCGAAACCTGGTATGCTTGTTTGGGGTGATCTCTAGATGGGAGCTATCAATTTTTTTCTATTTCCGTCAAAAAATGTTGCCGTGGCCAACGTTCTTAGAACTTAGTTTAGTCAGAAGACCTCAATATTTCCCTTTGGCACACCCTACAGGGCACCTTTATGATCGGATTGCTTTGAAACCTGGCATGCTTATTTGGGTTGACCTCTAGATGGGAGCTGTCGATTTTCTTCCATTTCCGTCAAAAATTGTTGCCACGCCCAACGTTCTTAGAACTTAGTTTAATCACACCTCAATATTTCCCTTTGGCACACCCTACAGGGCACATTGATGATCGGATTGCTTTGGAACCTGGCGTGCTTATTTAGGGTGACCTCTAGATGGGAGCTATCGATTTTCTTCAATTTCTGTCAAAAAATGTTGCCGCGGCCAACGTTCTTAGAACTTAGTTTAGTCAGACCACAATATTTCCCTTTGGCACACCTTACAGGGCACATTTATGATTGTATTTCTATGATACCTGGTATGCTTATTTGGGGTGACCTCTAGATGGGAGCTGTCGATTTTTTCCATTTCCGTCAAAAAATGTTGCCGCGGCCAACGTTCTTAGAACTTAGTTTAGTCAGACCTTAATATTCCCTTTGGCACACCCTACAGGACACATTTATGATCGGATTGCTTTGAACCCTGGCATGCTTGTTTGGGGTGACCTCTAGATTGGAGCTACCCTTCCTAATGAACAGTGTCCGATTGAGATAAATGCGAATTGCACGAACCGGACAGAGCAAAGGGCATTACCCTCAACAGAAGAGCCCTGATACAGATAGGAGGCGGAGTAGTTTCCGGTATCTTATTCTTGGCCAGAAAGGAGCAATCACTGGTGAACATAACACTGGTGGGAGAGCTCCAAAAAAGGCCGGGTCAACCGAGAGGGAGTGAAGCTCACTAACCCGTCGGCTGAGGCAAAAGCCATCTGAAAAGCTGTCTTGTATGTGAGAAAACGCATATCCACCTGGGATAAAGGCTCGAACCGCGCCCCACAAGCAAAACAGCACCCAAGAAAGATTCCATCTTGGGGTAAGCTGCAAAGTTCTAGGCCTTTTCAAGGAAAAGTGCCGAACAAGCTTGGAGAGGCATGGAGTAGTGCCGATACGACGCTGTCCCACATACAAAAAGGTCTCCGAAGCATGGACCTGTACCCATTGATGGAAACAGGCTGGAGACCCCCCGGATCAAACATATACCAGAAACTCCGCAATCTGTGTTATCAAAGGAGTGACAGAAGCAACAGAGTGATCCGCACACCATCGACAGCACACCTTCCACGTAGCCGCGGAGGCTAAAACAGTGGAGTGCCTCCTTGAAGAAGAAAAGCAACTCCACTGCACGTCTCGAAAAAAAACACTATGGAGGAGACAGGACCTGACAAAGGACATGCACGAAGGCACAATGAAGTCGGGTCGACGTGAAACCTCCTTGGGAGACCTTGTCAAAGAAGGTCGCTATGCAGAGGGAGACGTGCCGGAACCGCCGCTAACAGAGAGTGGAGCAGAGTGACCCACACCCGCTGAGGCGACAGGGGTGCGCTCAAAATGATTCGACAACTGCAGGTTCGTATCTGGGCTAGAACCTGAGGCAGAATCGGAACCGGCAGGAAGGCATAGCCGACAAGACCTTTCCAAATGACGGACAGAGCGTCCACGGCGAAAGCCAGAGCATCTGGACATGGGGGCAAGAAAGTGTCCACCTGGTGGTTCCAACGAGTCACAAAGAGATCGATGTGGTGAAGACCCCAGAGATCACAAAGACACTGGAACACCGCCATGTGGAACATCCACTCGGTGGAAAAGAACCTGCCCCGTCGGGACAGGGATTCGGCTAGGACGTTCAGACGACCGGGAAAGTGATGAACCACCACCCCGTCGTTGACATCCTGGGCGAACAGTAGAAGATCCCGAACCAATTCGTACATAGGAACATAGTGCGTGTCGCCCTAGTTCCGAATGTAAACAACCACTGTCGAATTGTCGGACAATAAAAGGACCTGACAATTCGAAAGGCGGGGGATCCACTGCCGGAAACTCAGAAGAAGAGCAAGAACTCCTTCTGGTTGGCGTGAAGAGCTGCTAGATCCTGTTCCCATGACCCGTGAAGGAAAAGACCTAGCGGATCCAACGTCACACCCCATCAGAGATCGCTGGCGACTGCCATCAGAACACGATCGGTCGTCGGACGGAGTCCAACGGAACTCCCTGCATAATCCCCTGAACATCTGTCAGGGGAGACGGTGACGAGGAAGAGACTGTGAGTGAGTAGAAGTCGCAGCAGGAGGATCAGCCCTTAGCTTCGCAGAGGAAGCAGAAGGGTACTTGTGAGGCTTTTGGACGGCCCCTACCTCCAACAGAAGGCTGATCAAGCTGACGAAGCAGCAGCTGATCTATGAAATGGCATAGGGAGTCATCCTGGACCGTCGCCACGGAACCATGGAATAGTAGCGGACCTGCCGATAGAGGCAGATCGCAGAGCAGCGCACTGCCCATCAAGAAGGGAACGTCTTGTGTCCAGCACAGCGTCCCTGCGAACTAATTTCAAGTTAGCCGTGTTACAGGCATGTGTGTGAGAAGATGCACGAGCGCCTTGGACAGCACACACAAAAAACCTGTTCATCGTCAAACTTATCTGGGACGTGATCGAAGAGAGAAAGCATTCCAGCATCTCTCCCGATAAGCCCAACATGGACTCCAGAGATTCCATATGAAAAATGGCCGGCTTGGGAGTTGGAGTCCCGATCCAAGACTGTCAAAGTCTGGCAGATTGACGGATTGGCGGAATCGTAGGAACGATAACGCACCGGAGGCAAAAAAGTGTCAACCCTGATGAAGAATGACGTCTTCCTAGTCTTGAACTCAGCTTTGAGTCCAAATCTGTAAAGTTTCAACCACCTGTACCGACAGGCACGGTCGAAGGCGCCCAGAAGCAGGTTGCTCCACAGGCTGTAGGCGCGCGGCCGATTGTCGCGGCCGGGCTGACACTGTCGACTGGTTTGACGGTTTGAGATCTGGAAGGAATCCAAACACAAAGTCAAGAACTGCCCCCAAGTCAGAAGACCGTTGGCTCTCGACGTCAGGTATGGCGGACTCATCCCATGAGTCGGAAGACACATAGCCCATCATGGGCAAACCAGCCGACGCCTCCCATGGTGTAGGCACACCAGGGGGATCAGAAAGCAGCCTGTTTCCAAGCCCGGAAACCACTCGTAGCCTCACTGAAAGCAACGGAAAAGGCTCTTGGACAGAACCTAAGTGAGCAAGGAGAGGGCCTCCCTAAGCTCACTGACTGTGTCGGAACGGTTCGACGTGGGAACGAACCGACAAAGTGGCTTCACTCCTGACCCATTTTACCAGCAAAGGGTCACGATCCTCAAATACACCCGACGCGTGGCGACAGGCTGCAGCCAAAACATCTGAGGGCAGATGTGTTTTGGGGTATGATATACCCCGAGGATCTACAGAGCGGAAACTCATGAGAGTCGGCGCGGACCTCTGCGGGACAGAAGGTCCAGGCTGCACTAAAAGCGTTGGTTCCGCAAAACTGGCCATGGGACCAGAGTGCGTGGACGGAAATGCCACGGAGCTCATGGTGATCCCACCATGAACATCCGAATCCAATGAGAAAAACTGAGGTATTCGACGGCTGAGAGACCACAGTAGAGGGTTCGGCCGGCAGCCCCTTCCAACTTCACCAAGTTGAAGTCAGGGAAGGCTGAGGCCAATACCCCACGTCTACACTACCAGACATCTCTGCAGACCCCTGCAGGGGTAAAACTGCTGTGCTCAACGGCGGAGAGGACACAACAGGGGGTTCGGTTGACAGCCACTTCCAACTTTGCCGAGTTGAAGTCAGGGAAGGCTGAGGCCGATACCCCACGTCTACACTACCAGACACCTCTGCAAACCCCTGCAGGGATGAAACGGCTGTGCTCAACGGCTGAGAGGACACAGCAGGGGGTTCGGTCGGCAGCCACTTCCAACTTCGCCGAGTTGAAGTCAGGGAAGGCTGAGGCCGGTTCCCCACATCCACACTACAGGCATCACTACAGACCCCTGCAGGGATAAGCCGAGGCCGGCTAAAACGATGACCGATGATGTTGTAGACGGAACAGCAGTAGCAGCAGATATGACGGGAGCTGTTGAAACTGGCGGAAAAGGGGAGACAGCAACCAAGCTCGGCCTCCAAAGGAGGAGTCACAACCCTAGTGACAGCCTCAGATATCGACTGAAGAGGGCGCATTGTTCCGGAACCAGGCATCTCGTCACCAGACATCCAACAGATCCCGCAGTATCCACCATGGTGAAAAACTACACATCCCCCACGGAGGGGGTATAACTCTCACTAGACGTGGTCGTGTCGGGAGGCCCCGAAACGACAGCGCCCCCCCCCCCCCCCCCCCGGGTGCTGGAGGAACAGCCACGAGAACGCACCAAAAGTGAGGGCAAAAGGCATTGCCCTAAAGGAACCGAACTGGACATAACACAGGTGAGAGCACTAGAAGAAAACGGTGAACTCAGCAGATACAGAAAGTAGAAGAACACCCCCAACTACGAGAGAAAGGTGGCAGAAAAAAGAACCGGTGGGTACACAACAGAACCCAGAGGGCCGATAGGGACCTAAAAACAGAAATTCAGCCCTCAACAGAGTGAAAAAATCCTGTCCATACAGTCCATCATTGACACCTAACACCAATAATAATATTAAAATTTATCAACCGAAAAATTTTATGTTCGAACCGCGTTGAAACGATGTCGAAAATCAGAGCAAAAATCGGAATATATAAATAAAATTCAATGAAAATGTGGTTGAAAATATTAACGAGAAAATATAAGACACAGTCCTGTTATTCTACGATCTTCAGATCCATAATTCCAGTCACAGGAAAACCATTATCGACGAGTTGAATTATCACTGCTTCATAATGCAAAAATGGAGACACATCCTCCACGTGTCTCGGACAAAAAAAGAATTGATGACTGCTTGCGCACTGGTTAACGGAAGTCGTTGAATCGTGCTAAGGGAAGAGCGTCCCGATGGCGCTCGACCCAATTACGGCTTATTTTTTTCGTGGTGTTTTTTACACCACTTTTCTTTCCCAACTCTCTTGGGAAAGATAAAAATAGAGAGTATTTTATCCGAGTTAGGGTCTTCCACTGTAGTGCAAGCCTGTAATAAACAACTGTAAGGTAGGTTGATGAGAAATAGGTGACACAATTTCCTTTCGTCAAATTAAAAGCACTTCCCGGAATGAAAAAATTCCTGGAATTCTGCTAAGGATGTGTAGAAAACGTCCTGAAAGCATAGAATCCATTTCCACTCCTTCATCTTCCAAATCCACCAGTTATGTTAAAAAAAACATGAGTGAACCAACACAATACTTCTTTGTTATGTTGGAAAAGCGGAAATAAACTTCCAGAGGTTTTGGTGGGAATTGAACAATGCAATGCTCCACTGTTCTGGATAAAGGTCACCATGTTTTGATAGCAAGGAACACAGAACTAATGCCTGAACTTACTGAGCTACAACCTCGGGAAGGACACTTATAAACCCAGTTAGGTTTCTTTTTTGATTTTAGTTGTTTTTATAATCTCCTAAGTTTTTTCTTAGGATTCTTAAAAATCTGCCTACTTTTCCATCCACGAGAGGATTAAGTGGATAAAGCAATTATTACTTTGGTTATAAGGAGGGAAAAAATAGGTGATAAAATTTGTTTGGTCAGTGAAAATAGACTAAGAAATTTAGAATGTACTTTCCTCAGAGAAATTTTCTGAAATGTACTTTCCTCAAAGAAAGTTTCTGAAATCTTTATGTGGCTTCCTAGAAAACATCATAAAGGCACAGAATAATCCATTCCACCCCAGAATCTTCCAAATCCAGCAGTTTAACCCTTTACCCAATGCAGACAATTTCAAAATTTATTATTTTAAATATAATTTTTCAAATTTTTTCAAAAAATTTCAACAAAACCATATCATGTGACCCCTCTTTGGAACGAGATCGACCAGCTCGTTCCAAAGAGGGGTCACATGATATGGTTTTGTTGAACTTTTTCGAAAAATAATATTATTTTCATACTGTAACCAATGGCCCAAACTTAGCTGGTGCTAACTCCAAAATATCCAGGGCCAAACACAATTTTTGCCTCCCAAATCCCCAAAATTTGCATCCAAACCCAAAAAATAAATGTCCTATATGGTCCCCCATACTTTTGTCCATTGCGCATGCGCAGTGTCAAGGATGTACGGAAATAGGCGTCAAGCCTCATTCTTTGTTTGACCTTTCTGTCAGTAACAACAAACTGACTTCTATGCTTGTAAATCTCAGTTTTTATGATGCCAGGCACAAAGTAATGGTGATTGTGGTGGATCCAAGGATGCAGTAAAAGGATGAGAAGAAACAAACAGTGGTTTGATGTGTTCAGGGCTGAAACTTATAATTTTTATTTAAACTTATTTCACATTCTTGCTATGAATTTGCCACTGTTTGTTAAGTGTTTCCTCCCTCTCCTTCCTTGAAACCCCCCTGTTAAACTCCCATGCTTTTTGGACCTTTTTGGAAATTTTTTTCTTGAAAATTTCTTGGGAGTTTAACTTGTGTAAGCCCCAGTCACACCAAAAGTACGTTTTGCTCGTTGGCGCTCGTTTGTGAAAATTTGTGAAAATTTCAAGAAATGCACGTTTTGGCTCGTTTCGGGTGAAATGTAGCAATTTTGTCCGCTTTCACGTTTCTGTCACGTGTAATTACGTTTGTATGACTTACGAATTACGTTCGTCTGGTTGTTATTACGTTTATAGTAAGTTTCAGTCTCGTTTTGGTAGATACGTTTAGCTCGTTTGTATTTCGGTCGTATCTCGTATGTATTTCGTTTTTCTCGTTTTATTACGTTTGTGTCACGTTTTAATCACGTTTTTGTTACGTTTTTGTTACGTTTGTCTCGTTTTTTACGTTTATACTCGTTTCTTGTCTCGCTCGTGATACGTTCGTTTCTCGTGTCACTCGTTCTGTACGTTCGTTGCGTTTCTAACTCGCTGTTCTCTCGCTCTGCACGTTGCCCTCGTTTTTTGTCTCGTTTGTGTTTCGCTTCATCTCGTTCTCTGGATCCATATATATATATATATATATAGCTGCTGGGCAGCAGATTTGCATCATTTGTATTCCGATTTTCTACATAGCCAGAGATATTTTTCCTTCTTTTTTCTACAATTTTGAAATAAAATGGCAAATATTCATCAACTTAAACAGCTTCAGCTAATGAATGCAGCACTTCAATTAAATGCCAATGATTTACAGAATGCTGCTGGAGTCCATAACCTGATCCAGCAAAGACGAAGAAGAAGAAGGAGGGACAGAACTGTGTGGGTGAGGCCCTGGCTGCAAAGACGTGTACAACATGGCCAGTATGAGAAGCTCATGGCAGAGTTAGAAACTGAAGATCCAGCTGGTTATAAGAATTACATCCGAATTGATCCTGCATTTTTTAATGAACTGGTGCACAGAGTGGGGCCCAGGATCCAAAGAGCTGGTAACAACTACAGAAAACCACTGGAGCCAGGACAGATGATTGCCATGACACTCAGGTACCTTGCCTCAGGCCAGAGTTACCACAGTCTGATGTATGCATTCCGTGTAGCCCACAATACTATATCTGGTGTTGTGAAAGAAGTCTGCCAGGCAATCTGTGATGAATATAAAGATGATGTCATCTCCACCCCTCATACCCCACAGCAATGGAGGCAAGTTGCAGAACTATTTTCAACCAGATGGAACTGTGAGAATACCATTGGGGCTATAGATGGTAAACATATGGCAATAAGAAAACCAAACAATGGTGGATCCCACTTCTTCAACTACAAGAGATATCATTCAATCCTGTTGTTGGCTATAGTTGATGCTGACTACAAATTCATTTGGCTAGATGCTGGTGCCAATGGAGCCTGTTCTGATGCCCAGATTTACAACCACTCTGACATCAAGGAAGCTTTGGAAAACAACTCTATTGGTCTTCCACCAGATCAGGCACTTCCAGGAGATAATGTGGACATTCCTTTTTTCTTGATTGGGGATGATGCCTTTCGATTATCAAAGAGAATAATGAAGCCTTTTGGACATCGCAACCTGACTTGTGAAGAACGAATATACAACTACAGGATTTCTCGGGCCCGAAGGGTAGTAGAAAATGCCTTTGGTATACTGGTGAGCAGATTTCGCTGTCTCCTGACTACAATGTTACAAGATCATGAAACTGTGGCACTTATTACCATGGCCTGCTGTGTGCTGCACAACATTATCAGGTTGAGATACCCAGCTCTGCACGCTGACCTGATAGACAGAGAGGATGCCGACCATAATGTGATTCCCGGGGCTTGGAGGCGTGGGGCCAATTTGGATGATATAACCGTAACACTACGTGGAAACACAGCCAACAAGCATGCAAAGGTTCAGAGACTGCTTTTGAAACATTACTACAATTCTCCAGCAGGTTCAGTTCCATGGCAGAATCAAATGGTTTTAAACAATTGAACTGTATTGTTATTTGACTGAAAGAGCTAGAACTAGTAGAACTTACTTCAGTGAACACTGTACCAGTATTGTGTATAAAGTGAATTGTTATTAAACTGAAACAGAAAAAGTCTTCAGTTTGTCTTTTGTCAGTATTAAATAAGTTTGTAGTGAATGTTTAAACAAATTGATTTTGTTGGTTTTCGAATAAAAATATGATTACCTATTTAACTCTTTGACCCCTGCATCTCTGATATGGTATATCCATTCACCTATCGATAACATAAAATGCAGCAGTCCATTGTGAGTTTGAAGGGTAGAACAATTAGTGTCTTCAAGCTACCGCCCTTTGGCGGTAGCTGGAATATATTAATTGCTCCACCCTTCAAACTCACTTTTTCATTTTTGAACACTACGTCAGTGGTAGAACAAGTCAGCAGACCGTTAAACCGGTCTTTCCGGTTCAAAGGGTTAATTGTTTTTTTTTTCTCAAAATTGAACTTGTATTTGGCTTGTATAGTGGAGAGTGGATGTTATGTAAGGACTTGGGCGCCTAAATCTCGTTCGAAAAATAAAAAAAAAAATTTTAGATTGTATTTGGGATTTCATTTTCAAATCAGTTGAGTTTACTTTGAGAATACAAGTCAATGACATTTTAAATTTCAATTCAATTATAAACTTTAATTTCAAAATTTCGTTTTATTCTACGTGTTATACATGTCAACATTCTTATTGTCATTGAGATGATAATTGACTTCATAAGCAGCTTAGTTTATGAGGTTTCTTTCAAACATTTCACGAATTCACATGAATGACTGAGTATTCTGATTACTTGTATTTGTTGAGGTAGTTGACACGATAACAGTATCCTCATTCAGCATTGCTGTAAAAGAAGAAGTAGGCACACAAGTAGGCACACTTGGTTGAGCTGTTTCAAGTTGTTGTACTGACACAATATTTTGAGAGGGGTATTCCTGGTAATATGACGAAGATGACTGTCCTACTGTGGTTGGGACTGTTGACTCTGCTACACTACTGGCGGTGGTCACTATTGCTTGGTTATACAAATAACTCGAGACCCCAGATATATTTGACATGTGCACTTCGGGTGTGTGGAGGACAGGTGTGGCGATGGGTCCCTGTGGCTCTCCATCATCTCTCCAGCTTACTGGTGTTTGAAATTCTATCATAGCATCGCAGCTTTGTGGACGGACAGGTGGTGATAGCTGTCTGCGGCTGCTCTGTTGTGCTGTTGATATGGGCTGAAATAGTGATGTCCTTGGTGTGGTGAAATTGGCAATATTCTGTGATTTACGCATGTATTTATCGAGGAGTTGGAAGGCTTCACTTTGATACGCAAGCCAGAAAGACTGGTCGATGCTTTCAAGTTGGCTGGTGATGTAATTCCCAAATGCGAGGCGTGGTGACTGGGCTTGCTTCGTTAAGGTCTCCAGCATTGTACTTAGCCGCCCCTGAAGTTGCTGCGATTTTTGCACGTTTCTCATGAGAGTTAGGGCGAGTTCCTCATCTTTTTTGTCCTGGATTGCGGAACGTCTTTGCCTCTTTGTTCCTGGTTTTGGTTGGGTGTCATCATCAGCCCCAATTTGTGGGTTTGGGGGTTGTGTGGGTGGTTGACTGGCTTCCATATACTCCCCTTCCCCATCGCTGTCGCTCAGTTGACTGAATTGAGGGTCTTGAGTAGCTACACTCTCCTGGGTGGCTTGGGTGGGTTGCGTGCTGGTTGAGGTGCCGCTCGTGCCTTGTTGAGACCCAACACTCTTCCTTTCCTGGTAGCTGTATTTGAGCTGGAAATACAAATTATATTATAATTATAAAATATTATAAGTATCAATTACTTTCTATTAAATTGTACAGTCCTGCATTACTGTACTTCTATAAAAATTATTTCTATATTTATATTTATATTATATTTATATTTATATCTATATTTATATTTATATTTTATATATATATATTTCTAAAAGTAAACTTCTATAACAATTATTTTAAAATCTTAAATATTTTAGGATTTGCTTACAAATATCTAAATGTTGAAAATTTTACTAGTACGGCAGGTCATATTTAATTTTATTTTTTATTTTTTAACAATATAACTTATATACTTACTTTGCAGCCTTGCATCTTAGTTATTCGCCCGATAGAACTTATATACTTACTTTGCAACCTTGTCTCTTAGTTATTCGCCCGATCTTTCCAGACATAAAGCGGCATTTCTGTACTACCCACTCCTGACGTTCTGTAAGGATTTGGGCGCCTGACCCTGAGGGGAGGTTGGTTAATTTCCCAAACTGTGATCGTATATTCTTGTACCATCTTTGGACATCATCTCCTAAAGAAAATAATAGATAATTCATCATTTTTTTGGTGTGTTTGACAAAACACAAATAAACGTTATCATCGATATGTAAAATATTTTTAAATACAACTGAATTTAACTTACCATTTATCCCCAATTCTGCTCCCTTCAACTCCCAAAGGGCAGCTTTCTCCCCCTTGTTCTTGAATGCTTTGCTGTCAGAATTCCAAAGCATGGGGTGGTCCTCTAACCATACTATGAGCTGCTCCTCTTGTTCCTCTGACAGGTGCACAGGGACAGCACGCTTCTTGTCCTTGCCTTGCCTAAATACAGATAAATTTGAATACTATAAGTGAAAATTAAATAAAAAATTAATATTTCCAAAAAATTGCTTAGTACAAATAATAAAAAAGTAAACAATTACAAAAACCTACCTTTATTGGAAGTGTCTGTTGGCTGGGTTGGCTCTTGGGGCTGTCCCGGGGTTATATCTTCTTCGTCACCTTCACTGCCTTCTTGGCCCTCGACAGGAGGAGAAGGTGGGATCTTGCTGGTGTCAGTTGCTGCAGCTTGGCTGGTACTGACATCAACCTCCATGGTGGATTCTTCTTGTTCAACCACCTCCTTCTGGCGTTTGGCCTTGGAGGCTCTCTTGGTGGTGTGTTTTGCGGTGTTGGTGGTCTTCTTTGGACCCATAGTATCCAGATATGTTAATACACAGAATGTAAACTATCAAAAAGAAATCTGCTGTAGTGTTGTTGAATTTCAAATACAATATGAAATAACGGGAAACGTATTGGTATTTATACATGCCAGATTCGAACGACAGAAACACGTGATCCAAGCGTAGCGAATGAGAGTCGAACGAAGGCTGCGAGCCAAAAGAAACGACCCCACTGTGCGAGATTGATGCGAGACTAATGCGAGACTCATGCGAGACACATGCGAAATACATGCGAGCTATGCGAGATACCTGCGAGACTCCGAGCGAGTAAAAAAACACAAAACAAAGTTCATTCGTACCATGCGAGACACCAACGAAATAGAAACGAAATAAAAGCGACACATACGCATTTAATACGAGTAATGCGAGATTCTTTGACAGCAGTCAGAACGAGTGTAAAAACAGAAATATGAACGAAATATGAACGTACTTGAAGGAGTCAAAACATGCAATACTCAATACATACGAAACACAAACGTACCGACAAATCATTACTCGTTCAAGTCACGCATGGCTCGTTGCATTTCGTTGTTTCTCGTTTATATCTCGTTTAAGACTCTTTCGTGATACGTTACTTTTACGTTTTGCTCATATGGATTTTTTTTCCAGAACGAGCAATACTTTGAAACAGTTTGAAGTTTCAACTCGCACGATTTTTAGGTGTTCGTTCAACTACGTTCAAGTGCGTTTAACTGCGTTTCTTACACGTTCTGCTCGCAAGTAACTTCGTTTCCCCATTTTTCGAACGAGAGGCATGCGAACGCTCGGTGTGACTGGGGCTTAATTACAGAATGTTTATTCTATTATCCCAATGGTTACATCCTCACCCTTGGAGTGTTTAAGCGTTTTTGGTCATGCATCTACCATCTGATGTATCGCAGTTTCTTCTGTCGAAGATCCTGTCTTACATCGGATAGTTTGAAAACCTGTTACTGACTTCGGGCCGTGTTGTTCAGTGCCTGGAGTCTTGTTTCCGGTTTTTATTTCATGTTGTTTACATTGACAATAGTAACTTTTTGTAAGTAGTTTCCTGGTCATTTATGATGATAGGTCTGTAACTCGATACATTATATACTCTGGAAGTGTACCATTAATTTTTTAGAATTAAGAAAAAAAATTTGTCCGCACTTAGGCTTCCCTTTGGGAACTTGGGCTCATGTCAAAATGTTTCTAAAAAAATTTTTTATGAATTTATTTTTCGAAATTTTTGCATTGGATTGTATTATTATGTATCTTTGTCAGATTATTATAGGAGTTAGTGCGAGTACTGTTGACTTGTAATATTTTGGCAAAATGAAGGATTATTGCTCGAATTGTAAGTCGAGGAAATCTTCCTCTGACTCTCATATTCTTTGTGTTTGCTGTAGTCATTGTACTCGCACTAACTCTTGTTCTGTTTGTGCCAAATGGGATGACAAACGTTGGAGACGTGTGTCACGGTATGTTGTTAGTGGTGAGAGATCGATGCCGGTTCTCTCACCACAAGGTCACTCTCGTTTTTCAGTTTCTTTTTCAGATGAACAAGAACATGGTGATGTATCAGTGATGCCGTCAGAAAGTGAGCTGCTGTTGTCGCAATCAAATATAGAGCTAGCGGCAAAAGTGCTCAATGATATAAGACAAGAGCCTAGACCTCAGAATATGGGGTTTAGACCTTGTCGCCAGCTAGCTCAACCGGCGCATCTATCACTCGGAATATGGGTGGTGTGACGCCGGGTATGTCCGTAGCAGTCGAGGAAAGGAAAAAGGGTGTTGCGAGCACTATAAAATCGAAACATGCTCACCCTGTGGCGACGGAACAGAGGAAGCCAGCTAGTTCTGCGGTGGGCTCGTCCAGATCTCCCCGGACTGCGAGCAAGAGAGGCCCCTCTCTCTTTCAACAACATCTGGGGCCAGATGTTGTTGTACAGAATGTTCATCAGACGGAGCATACATCCACGCCTCCTGTCTGGGACGCTCTGTCGAGTAGGCTGCCGGGGTCGGCTAGTCTATCGGCTTCCAAATCGTCTTCTTAGCACACACACCGCACCTTGGCTATGTGACTACGGAGATCCAGCCTGCATCGTCGACGAAGGATTCGATGTCGTCAAGAAAGTCACGCCATCCAATAGCCATGGAGACGAGGCCACACGAATTGGGGCGTTCACATATGAGGATTATGTCGGACACGCCGCCCCAGGAGCATCCAGTGGCTAAACATCAGAGAACCGCGGCTCCACAGGCCTCTGTTACAGACTTGCTGTCACAAATAGCGCAACTCATCGCAGCAGGTTCCGGAACATCCTACGGCAGTTTCTGATGTGGAACTGCCGAATGAAGCTGGGTTGGTTCATTCGTCTGCTCGTTCAGATAGGGATGACCGAGAATCTATTCTGGTCCAATCGGATGGTGAAAGGGAACTGAATGAATTGGATTATTCCCTTTTGGAGCAACACAAGGTAGCGATGGAGTTTATTCATCAATGCCTTCCAGAGGTTGTTCCTTCGGATCAATATGCTGCGACTACGGATAAAAGACTGCTAGCATAATTAGATACCGACTTTTTGTGCCGGGTTAAGGAAGATATTCCTGTTTATCCGGTGCAGTCCAGTAATTTGTCCAGGACTTTTGAATTATTAAATGACGCTATATTTAATCTGTGCTCGAGGACGAGGAAAAGCAGTTTTTTTATCTTCACGTGCTCCAGATCTGCCGTTTATTAATAATAAAAATAAATTTAAAACGGCAGGTCAGGGTATTCCGAGAGTTCCTCTGCGTTTGGACGAGCAGGCTGAGGACTTGGATTTGCCATTACCTGTGTCCTTTTCAGTTTCGCTCGGATACAATGGAGACAACGATATCTTCCAACAGAGCGAATCTAGATGCTTTGTCTTACGCAGATCACCTTACTAGAGCGTTGGCGCAACGTCTCAGTGGAAAAGAATTCGAGGACATTTGTACCACATTAAGAGTTCTATCAAGGGCTATTCCTTATTCCACGTATAACTCTGCCTTATCAGTAGCTAATTTAGAGTTAGTTAGACGTGATGCAGCCCTAGCGTCATCATCCCTAGTGGATGATAAGGTGAAAAACTCTCTTCGAGTCGCTCCGGTATCCGGTGACAATCTGTTTGACGGCAAGCTTTCGTTGATCTACGATCAACTTACTAAGAAAGCATCTGATACTCTGCTTTTGAAGTCAGTTTCCAGAAAAACTGATACAGCAGGAAAGGGTAAAGTAGGAGCTTCAGGACCAAGTTCGTCCAAAGGAAGCTCCTCTAGAGGGTATAGGAAACCCTAAAGTAATTACCCTAGGGATCGTCAAAATAGCGACTCAGGTAGGGGATGTGGATCTGGCCGAGACAACCGGTCAGACATCCCCCAGGTCAGCGGGCTGAGGCGCTGCACGGGGAGGACGTAGTTTCTCTTCACGCAGGCCTCGCAGATCCAGAAGGTGATGGTCAGGACCTCTATTGCGCCCCTGTTGGCGGAAGACTGACAAGATTTCTGGAAAAATACAGACTAGATTACAATTACAGAGAACCAGTGGGTCAGAGGGGTTATCTCGGACGGCCTGAGGCTATCATTCCGAGAAAAACCTCCGTTAACACGAAGTCCATGCTGGACTCAGCTTCCGACCAACCCTCTAAAAGAGATTCACTCCTATCGGAGGTAAAATCTGTTTTAGAGACAAATGCAATAGAGGTCGTAGAAAACCAGGAATCACTGGATTTTTAAGGTCACCTGTTTTGGCACCGAAACCAGACGGCTCGTTCCGTCCAGTAATAGATTTGAGCTGGATAAACAAATTGATCGTGGCTCCAAGTGTTATATGGAGACCATTCGATCAGTGAGGGCGAGCATTCGGGTGAACGATTATGCGTCAAGCATAGATCTAAAAGTTGCGTACTTTCATGTTATGGTGAATCCAGCATTCAGAAAGTACCTACGGTTCGCCGTCCTGGGGCCGGGGTTGTTTATCAGTTCCGAGCGATGTGCTTCGAACTCAATCTAGCGCCCTGGGCATTCACTCGAATAATGAACTCGGTAATGGCATATTCCGGGCTCATTCGTCTGCGGTAACATCGGCCTATTTGGACGACATTCTTCAGAGATACGGCAACAAAACGGTTCTTCAGAACGATGTTCAGAGTCTGCTACTATTGCCCCGACGTCTCGGTTTCACTGTAAATGAAAAGAAGTCGGATCTAGCTCCATCCAAGTCGGTCATTCACTTGGGAATGAGCTTCGAGACTCACAACAATCTGGTTCGTCTGCTGGTACCCAGAGCGAAATTAGTCAGTTGTTATGCTCTCTTTTGTCTACACTCAGGCGTATTAACAGCGAGGGAGTTCATGCGACTGATGGGACTGTGTGGAGCGGCTGCAGACCTCATTCCGATGGGCCGCTTACACACACGTCCACTCCAGATATTTTTCACTCAAAAATGGAGTGTGAAAACGCATTCGCTCGAAACAAATATTGTTTCATCGGATCAAGTAAAACAAAGGATTCAGATTTGGGCAAACATTCAGTGGTTAACTCAGGGAGTTCCGCTGCAGCTGCCAGATCCGGCTTTTTACAATAATGACGGATGCGAATCAGGTAGGCTGGAGTGCAACCCTGAGCCCAACAGACTCGAAGTGTCGAGGACGTTGGGACCTTGTGTTCCTGGAAAAACACATAAACATCAAAGAAATGATGTCAATATGGCTAGCGCTACTTCATTGGATGAACATAATTTGGAATATTCAATTCACATGTTCAAATACTGTCGGACAACTCGACACTAGTAGCGTATATTCGGAACAAGGGAGGCACTCATTCGATTCCGTTATTCGAACAAACGGAAAGAATTCTTCTGTATGCCTTGGAACATCACGTTCATCTATCGGTCCGTCATATACCGGGTCGTCTGAACGTTTTAGTAGACTCGCTCTCTCAGAAAGGTCGCATGTTGCCTTCGGAATGGACACTCAACAAGCGAGCGTTCAGGCAGATTTGCTACCAATGGGATCTACCAATGATAGACTTGTTCGCGACACATCTCAACAATCAATTGCAGACGTATGTGTCGTCATGCCCAGATCCTTGAGCATACGCAGTGGACGCTTTCTCCTTTTCTTGGGACGGAATGATAGGATATGCATATCCGCGAACTCCGTTAATTCAACAGATCCTGTTAAAGATCAAGCAATCGCAGTGCAAGATACTGCTGGTAGCATCTCTCTCGCCTCAGAAACCATAGATAAATCTTCTCAGGTGTCTGTTATGGGACATTCCCCAGAAGCTTCCTCCACGAGGGGGACCTTCTCTTTCAGGGGAAATCGCGCACACTGCATCACAACCCGCAAAGCCTCAACCTTCACATATTTCCGTTGTGCACGGGAAGTGCTTTCCAGGACGAGCAGTGGACGCAATTTCTAACTGTAGGAAGGCCTCCTCTTCGCTAAATTATGCGGCAAAGTGCAAGGTTTTCTCTCGTTGGTGTGAGGATCAGTCGATAGACGTTTATGATCCATCCATTCCAGACATTGCAAACTTTCTGGTCTACTTGTTTGACGTTCTCAAACTGCAGCCAGTCACTATTAAGGGTTATTGGTCTATGCTATCGGACACTTATGCTCATCGTGATAGCTTAGAAATCGGATCTAATGTTTATTTATCTAAGTTAGTTAAAACCTTTTCAATCAATAGGCCTAGAATCCTTAGGTTAATTCCTAAGTGGAATTTAGCTTGGGTTCTGGTGAAGCTTAAAAGAAGCTCCATTTGAACCTTTGGATGCTGTAGAGTTCAAATTCTTGACATATAAAACAGCTTTTCTCTTAGCCTTTGCTTCCGCAAGAAGAGTTAGTGAACTCCATGCTATCTATTGATGATTCTCATTATCGTAGTGTTGGTAATACTATTACTTTTCTACTCATGTGGGATTTTTGGCTAAGAACCAGGCTCCTAATAAATAGCCTGAGCCTATTATCATTAAGGCTTTTCCATCTTCAGATGGCCGTAGACCCTTGTTGTGTCCAGTAAGAGCTATGTGCATTTATAAACGCAGATCAGAGTTTATCAGAAAAGTAAGAAAACGCTTCTTTTTATCATTAATTCCCAATAGAAGGGAGAATTCTGTTCATTCCACTGCAAGATGGATTCAGTTAGCAATTCGTACAGCCTATGAAAGTTTATCTTCTAATCAGCAGACGGTGCTTAAGATTTCAGCGCATGAAGTTAGAGCGCTGTCCACATCCTGGGCTTATTCTAACAGTATTGCCATTAATATTCTCACGAAAACTGCTTACTGGACACAGCCTTCTACATTTACAAAGTTTTACCTTAGAAATATAGAGTCTATTTTAGGCGACCTTAGATGTTTAGGTCCTTTATCTGTTGCTCAGAATGTCGTCCACTACACGTTTACAGCTATAGTTATGTAGGTTTTTCTGTTCCAGCAGTGACTCTGTCCTGCTGCCCTCTTTGGTCTGTGGTGATTTGACCCAGACCAAGGGAAAGTGTGTGTGTGGGGGGGGGGGGGGGGGGCGGTTTTCCCGTATATCACCGGCTTTATAGTGAAAAGCCAGGGAATACGTCCTCCGGGGTCAGTAATTCCGAGTCGGTGCTGGGATGGTTTTAAGTGTAAAGCTAATATATCTCATTTATGTAATATTTTTAAAGTGTAGCTCACTGTGAAGCATTTGTATATGTCACGTGTCATACGAGCGTTAATATACAATCCTCGGACACTTTTAAATGAGTATAAAGAGTCTCATTCTCTGAACTTTCTTTATTTATTGGCTTCCCTTTATTAAATTAGTATAATGGGTTATACTTGCTATAAATAGAGAATTATATATATAACTTGATGCTCAATTATTTTATTGGTGTTGTGTCTTTCTTATTTCAAATAAATAAGAAAGACATATATAAATCCTTTATTTCCTTTTCTCCTTGAGGAAATATTCTTTTATATATAATTTAGCTTATTGGATTTTTCTTTATGTCTTAGGCCCTCCAGCCTATTTTTCTATTCAGCTAAGTCTGGGCCATTGGTAACAGTATAAAAACATGAAAAAATTAAAAGTAATTTATATATTTTTTATACTTACCAATGGCTCAGACGGGGATGGCCCTCCCATGAGTTGGGAACTCATACCTCTCCGCTGACTTTCTAACATTTACTTTAATTTTTTTCATTTTTCAGCTGCTGAATTTGAATATTACGCGGGCGGATGTGGGCGATTCGTTGGGTAAAGGGTAAATTCAAAATAATAACAGAGAAATCCAATACAATACTTGTCCATTGTATTGGAAAAAAGGAAATTAACTTGCGCATGTTTTGACGGGACTTGGACAATAGGTGACTGTTCTGTTCAGGACAGAGATTATCAGATTTTGTGTACCCACACAAATCTGCACCTGGTAAACCCAGTTTGGCTAATGTTTTTTTGTTTTTTGATACTTTTTTAATCTCCTGAGCTTTTTTTTTTACGATTCTTGTAAATCTGCCTATTTTTCCAACTGAGAGAAAAAGAAGAGGTTAAGCAATAGTGTTACGTCGGTAAAATTGGAAAAAATGCTTAGGGTTTAAAAAGAGATAATATATATATGCGCTCCTTGATCTAACGAACATATCTATTGTGTATGTTTGTTATTTAATGAATTGTTCCTTCATTCATTGTATCTGTCAATTGAACTTTGTATATCTGGCATTATTGACGTATGTTATTTATTATTTATTTCTTCAGTCCTGTTTTAACCATTATATAACCACCTTCCTAATGGATATTCAGCATGCATATGTGTGGTGCAATGGACAATACTTCCTGTTGTATTGTGCATGAATGGAGGGCATGTATTGCCAACCAGAAAGGACTTGATTTTTTGATACATTTGGGGTGTTAGAGGGGTAAAAATTTAGTGTATGGTTTGTTCTATGATTTTTTGATATATTTGGGGTGTTTATGGGGTAAAAATTCAGTATGTGGTTTGTTCTATAACTTATACAGGAGTTAGCATATTGATGTCAGTGGTAGGTATAAATATACAAATTTCTTTAAATTTTCAATTTTTTATTCGGAAAACTAAATAATATGCAATATGCTTGTTACATTTATTATCAAAACAAATTCATTGAGAGAATATGCGAGCTGTCAGTACAACAAACTCGAGTCTGTCGACTATAACTGTCCCCACCACCATACCACTACAGTTTCCACATATTATTTTTATGCTCAGTATGAGAACATCATCAAGTCATCATTTTCATTCGTCAGATCAGATCAGACCCTTTTTAAATGTGCCTGCCAAAAAAAAGAAGAATCACTATAGTTCACACAAGTTACAAAGCCTTTACACACTGGGGCCAAGGTCAGCATTTCGGGCATTGCGATAAAGTAGTAAATAACATTTCTTATCTATTTTGGCACAATGTTAGGCTCTGATTTATGACTGGCTATAGAACAGTTGATTGTCTATAGAACAAAGATAGTAATCCAGGAGACGGCCTCGAATAAGCACTTAGCTTACTGCTAAATCCGCTTTCCATATTTAAGATATTTTTGTTTTCGATGTTAATTGATTACTGTCTGTCTTTTTTGTCTGTCTTTTTTTGAAAATAAAATATTGTTTAACCCTTTACCCAACGTAATGACCAAAACCGGATAGCGCTATTCTCAAAAAAACGGCAATTAATTTTCATTATATTTTCATTTTTTGTCTCAAAAACATAGGTTATGACCTCTCTTTGGAATGAGCTCATCGAGCTCGTTCCAATAAGGAGTCATAACCTATGTTTTTGAGACAAAAAATGAAAGAAATTAGTTATTCAAGAATTTTGTTAGCAAGTGTCGTCTGCTTTTCATGTTAGGTAAAGAGTTAAACTAAAGAGTAAAGATAGTAATCTTTGAAAATCTGATGAATTTGAAAAACAGGATCTTGCAAATCTTTGGTCAAATCGAATCAGGCAGAGGATTTTGAGTCAGATCGAATCTCAAGGCTCTTCATGATTTACATGTCATATTGCCCTTCCTCCAAGAGTATAAATTTCCATTCTCCTCTGAAGTATTATATTCAACAGCAATCCATCTGCTTGGGCAAGTCAATCAAAAATGCAGAATATTCCAGAACGGAATCAAAGTAGTTTTGCTGGAACGCTTCTTCTCTCATCAGGTCTCCTGTACAGGACAATCACGCCTCCCCCTCCTGTACAGGAAACCTGGTGATAGAAGAGTTCACAAGGAGACACTTGGAAGGATTTTGAGAACATCTCTGCCATTTGAAAATTTTAACATCAGCGCAGATCGAATTGAATCATTGGATTACATGTGGCCATCCATGCATCCATTAATGCATCTGTCCATGCATCCATCCATGCATCTGTCTACGTCTGCAGCGATATCTTACTAGTGAGTGGATGGATTTCAATGAAATTTGGTATGAGGGATCCTAATGAAAAGCCTCTCCTGCACATGTTATCCAAAAGTTGCCAGCATCTTTTCAACAGAGTTATGTTCCTTACGTTATTTTTAATTCATTTTTGCTTCTTCGGTCTAGCACTGTATGACTGGCTTCAGTAATATTTATTTATTTATTTATTGGTGTTTAAGGTCACATACTTATGCACAATGGCTAATCGTGACCGTGACAGTTTTACGGGTGGAGGAAACCGGAGTACCCGGAGAGAACCACCGAGCAATGACGAGCAGCTGTCAGCTCTCCAACATCGTAACTCTGAACTCTGCACCGCAGCACAGGCAGGGTTAGATTGGTTGAAGACAAGCGCGCCATCGACGTGCAGTACGCCTCAGTACACAACGTCATCGTGCCCCCAAGTAGGCAATCAGGGTGAAGTGTCTTGCCCAAGGACACAACGCGGTTGCCGCAGGTGGGATTCAAACCGAGGACCTCTCGGCTTGCAGCCTGGACCTCTACCAACTGAGCCACCGCGCCCCCTGGCTTCAGTAATAGCTCTTGTTTGTATTTGTATGTGTTGTAGGTTGAGGCTCACATTAGACATAACACCATGTAGAATTTGCAAAATCGCATGAAAATATGATATTTGTTAACGTATTCAGTGTATTAATGCCTTCATTGCCTTTGAATATTTCATAAGGTTTTTATTACATTGTTCTATCCAGTTCTCAAAATGATGATGTTTTGAAGAAAAACAAGACAGTAAAAGTCATTTAAATTGTTTTGCAGTTTGCAAGAGAGTTCCATGTACAAGTCACAACCATAAGTTTGATAATTGTTTCATCAAAGGCAAAAAGCCAGCCAGTATGCGATTGTTGAAGCATTTTGGTGATGGCAATTGTTCGCATGCAGAGGATAGTTGTGGTATGGAGGAAAACACATTGTGGGCGAATAGTGGATGCACTTGCATTTTCGAATTATGTCACTATGAGTAAACGGTAGGTATTTTTTAAAGAGTTCTAATTTTATTATACCCCTAACCCCACCCCCACTTTTATCTCCACTGGCTGAATGCATTGCCATCACTTGGGATCCTTCATAAATTAACTTTTGCCCATCAAAATGAACCACTGTCCCAAATCAAACCAAACTTAGCACAAATTATCTTCTGGGGAAACTCCTCCAAGTCTGCTCAACAAAAGTTGCTTACATTTCTGGAGTGGAGACACTGCCCAAAATTCTTCAAAAAATATTTTTCTCATAAAACCGCCAAGAAAAGGCTTTGGAATGCAACATTCTGTTGTGACCAAGATTCAAGTTTGTTCAAAGAAAGTGTATGCTCATGCCATGCATGTCAAAATTTATGACCAAGCCCCATTTTCAATTTCCAGATCCAAATTTGGTGTGTCATGCTATTTGGGTCGTCACATAGTTGATTTATATGAGAACATTTTTTTTAGCCTCTTTAGTAACGAAAGGAGCTGAATCAAAACAAAAAAAAAACACCCATCTTTCCTGATATAAAAGAGAAATATACTTGGTATATATGAATGGTATGAATCATTAAGGATAATAAACTTTTATCCGTTGCTGAAGAGTGTACTGAATGGGGACTCCCAGTTAACACTTCGATAATGGGGGAAAAACACTGAGCAAACTTCTTATTGCGATTTCCTGACTGAATGCTTTCATTTTGAATATGCAGCCTCCCATAAAGGTATGAATTTAAGTTTGTTCAAAGATTTTCTGAGCGCAACATTGAGCCCAACAGATTCGAGGTGCCAGGGTCTTTGAGATCCACAGTTCCTAAACACGCACATAAACATCAAAGAAATGATGTCAATTTGGCTTGCGCGACGTCATTGGATGAACATTATGGCAGTAGTAGCGTTTTTCTGGAACCAGAGAGGCACTCATTCCATTCCGTTGTTCAACTTAACGGAATAAATCCTTCTGTTTGTCCTAGAGCATCAAGTTCTGCTATTGGTCCGTCATATTCCGGGTCGTCTGAACGTTCTAGCAGACTCCCTTTCTCGGAAAGGTCAGAATGGACACTCAACAAACGTGTATTCATTCAGATTTGCTACCAACGGGAGCGTCCTATGATAGACTTTTTTGCGACGCATCTCAACAATCAGTTGCAGACGTATGTGTCGCCATGCCCAGATCCTCGAGCGATTGCAGTAGATGCTCTCTCGATCTCTTGGGTTGGAATGATAGGATACGTGTATCCTCCAGCTCCGTTGATTCAGCAGGCATTGCTTAAATAAGCAATCTCACTGCAAGATTCTATTGGTAGCATCTCTGTCATCCCAGAGACCATGGGTAAATCTAATCAGGTGTCTGTTGTGGTACATGCCGCGGAAGCTTCCTCCACAGGAGGATCTTCTTTTGCAGGGGAAATCGCGCACACTGCATCACAACCCGCAAGGTCTCAACCTTCACGTATTTCCGTTGTGCGGTCATTCTTGCACGGCAAGCATTTACCGGACGAGCAGTGTACGCAATTTCTAACTGTAGGAGGACCTCCTCTTCGCTAAATTATGCTGCTAAGTGGAAGGTTTTCTCAGAGTGGTATAGGGATCATTCTGTTGATATTTATGATCCCAACATTCCAGAAATTACTAGTTTTCTGTTCTACTTGTTTGACGAGATCAAACTGCAGCCAGTTGCTATTAAGGGTTATAGGTCTATGCTATCAGATACCTATGCACATTATGATAGCTTGCATATTGGATCTAATGTCTCTTTATCTAAGTTAGTGAAAAACTTTTCGATAAATAGACTTAGAACCCTTAGATTAATTCCTAAGCGGAATTTAGCCTGGGTTCTTCTAAGCTAAAGAAACGCCATTTGAGCCTCTTGATACGGTGGACTTCAAATTCTTATCTTATAAGACAGCTTTTCTCTTAGCCTTCTCTTCTGCTAGAAGAGTTAGTGAGCTTCATGTACTATCTGTTGATGATTCTCACTGTCGTAGTGTTCGTTATACTATTACTTTGACTACTAATGTTGGATTTCTGGCTAAGAATCGGGCTCCTAATAAGTTTCCTGAACCTATTGTAATTTAGGCTCTTCCGTCTTCAGATGGTCATAGGCCTTTGCTCTGTCCAGTTAGAGCTATACGTATTTACAAACGTAGATCTGAGTTTATCAGAAAGGGATGTAACGATTCTTTCTTCTCTGCTGCCTAATAGAAGGGACATTACGGTCCATTCTATTGCAAGGTGGATTCAATTAACTATCCGTACTGCTTATGAAAAATTATCTTCAACTCAGCAGTCTGTGCTTAAGATTTCGGTGCATGAAGTTAGAACGCTGTCTACATCTTGGGCCTATGCTAATAGTGTTGCTATTACCGATTTTATGAAGGCTGCATATGGGTCTCAGCCTTCTACATTCACGAATTTTTATCTTAGAAATATTGAGTCCATTTCTGAAGACTTGCTTTGTTTAGGTCCGTTATCTGTTGCTCAGAATGTCCTCCACTAAACAATTGCAACTGTAGTTATGCAGGCTTTCTGTTCGGGCAGTGACTCAATCCTGCTGCCCTCTTTGCTCTGGGGTATTTAACCCAGGGCAAGGGAAGGGGGGGGGGGGTCCCTTATATCACCTGCTTTATAGTGAAAAGCAAGGAAATACCTCCTCTGAGGTCAGTTATTCCGAGTCGGTGCCGGGATAGTTTTAAAGTGTAAAGCTAATTTATCTAATATTTTTAAAGTGTTGCTCGGTGTGATACATTTGTATATGTCACGTGTCATTCGAGCGCTAATATACAATCCTCAGATACTTTTAAAAGAGTATAAAGAGTCCCATTCTCTGGACTATCTTTATTTTATTGGCTTTCCTTTAAAATTAGTATGATGGCTTATACTGGATGTTAATTGAGATCTTTGATGTTATTGTTGTGCCCAATTATGGAATGGTATTGTGTCTTTCTTTTTTGATATAAATAAGAAAGATACATGTAAAGCCTGTTTCTCCTTTTCTCCTTGAGAGGATATTTCTGTTTACATGTAATTGAGCCTATTGGATTTTCCTTTATGTCCTAGGCCCTCCAGCCTTTTTTTCTATTCAGCTAAGTCTGGGTCACTGCTACAGTATAAAAATGTTAAAAAATTTATAGTAATTTATATATTTTTTATACTTACCAATGACCCAGCCGGGGATCGTCCTCCCATGAGTTGGGAACTCATACCTCCCCGCTGATTACATAACACTCACCAGGCACTGGTTGTAAGAATGGCAATTGGCGCCAATTTCGGGACTGCCTTGACACTGCGCGTGGATAAAAAGTATGGAGGACCACATAGGACATTGACATTTCGGATTTTGATGCAAATGTTTGGGGATTGGGGGCAAAATTTGTGTTTGGCCCTAGAATTTTAAGAGTTAGCACCAGCTAAGTCTGGGTCATTGGTAAGTATAAAAAATATATAAATTACTATAAATTTTTTAACTTTCTGGCCGACAAAACATCTGCTTGGGTTCATAGGCGTAAAAAGTGACTAGAAGTCCGTTCTGTTTAAGCTGAGTGGTGTGAGCATTTGGAGTGTATATATTCCTTCAGCTTCACGTTTACATCTCGGTTTGATAGTATTGGGTGCTTCCGAATCAGAGTTGGAGTCGAATGAACAACGTATCTTAGAGTCACTCGAAAGTGTGAGAGGGCTCCATGGGTAGATATTCCAATTACTTTCTACCTAACCGGTTTCGCTCGATTTGAGCTCATCAGAGGCCTATGGTTTTGTGGTGTGGCTTCTCATATATGGTAATAGCGACAAGCGCGAACCGCGAAAATATCTTCTATATTATATATCTGACAAGCGCGAAGTGCGAACCGCGAACATATCTTCTATATTATATATTTGAGTTCGTTTGTGTGTCTGTGTGTCTGGTCGCTATAGCCTCGAAACGGCACGGCCGATCGGGGCCAATCTTCGCGCATGCGCATTAACGATCTCTGAAACTGCTGGGCCAATCGGGACGAAACGTGGTTGGTATATGTAACTTCGATCGGGTAGTATGTTGGGCCAATCAAACTTGGCATGCGTCCTGATCTTGACCTTCTAGCCCGGACGAAATCGGGCACCCCCCCCCCCCCCCCCCCCCTTTAGTCTATCATCTATTTCAGTGACTATGTTTGTTTGTAACGCATAGCCTTAGAAACCACTAGGCCTTCCTGGACGAAAGTCTCCATGTATATGTAGTTTGGTCCCAGGGCTGATGTTTACCACTACCGATATGAAGCGGGTTCCCGTCTTCAAGCATGCGCAGTAACAATCTTAGAAACTACTTGACCGATCGGGATGAAAGCTGGGATGTGTGTGTAAGGACCATCGGGAAGTCATTTGCCACCATTGTACATGGAAGGGTCCCGTCTTGGCGCATGCGCATTAAGAATCTCCGAAATTACTCGGCAAATCGGGACGAAACATGGTATATATATATATAACGTTCCGTCGGGTAGTGTTCGGGACGTATCAATTTACGCATGCGCCGTGACCTTGACCTTGAAATTGTGACCTTCATCTTTAAAATAGCCATTTTCGGACCAATTTCAAAAAAAAAATTGTATCTGGGGTGATTCACCATGCTCAGCTCAATCTAGCTGTCCATTTCAATCCATGCCGGACGAAGTCGGAGCCCCAGCTAGTACTATGTGCAGGTATGCAATAAACCGATCGGGACGAAACTTGCCATGTATATTACTATGACCACGAGAGTAATGCTGCAGAGTCGAATTCGATCGAGGACATAACCCTGACTTTGATATTCAACCTTCACCTCTAGTCGTCTTTTCTCTTCTGATTTCAGCGGAATATGGGATCTAGTGGTATTTACGGCATAGCTAACAACAATATGAAGTCGTTTTGGGTCTACGACACGACCTTTATCTTGAAACAAGGCCATGTGGCTCGCAAAATTTGCTGTTCATGTCAATGAAACCACGTGGAAGTCGGGCAGGCGAGCCAGTCTATACATATTTTGGTCATCTTTGTATGAATAGAAGTATTCTACAGGACTCGAAACGAAATTTTGCACCTATAATATTTACTCGGTCCGAGGAACATTTCTGTGGGATTGAAACTGATTTTTGACATGACAATGACTTTGAATGAGCACCCTTGAGCTTTTAAAATATCCAACTCCCGACCGATTCTGACGAAAGTGCGTATCTGAGGTCATAGCGCAGTGTAGAACAATACCGAAGTTTTATAACATAGAAATGGCATGACGTTTTGCCACTGTGCAAGGCCAGACATCCAGTGTAACAATATTTCACAGGGTGGATTACTCTGCTGTGAAAAATCAGCCCCGGCGGCCGAGATTCCCATGTCCTGGGAAAATAACGAATGTTAGGTGACACAGGACAAGCTTGTGAAATACATAGCCATTGTGCGAAACCTGCCCTTCAGCACGACAATGTCTGACAGGGCTGATATCTCTGCGAGGGAGTATCAGCCCCGGGAGCCGTGTTTCTAATGTCTGTGGTGACTACGATGTCAGGTAGGTGATGAGGGTAATATAGTTAAATGTCCAATTGCTGAGATTCTCCTGTCAGGGGTGACTACGGGCGTCAGTTAGATGATAAGGGGGTCCCGATTTTGATACATTCCCAATATCCGATGAAAATACACAGCCACTGTGCCACTCCCAACATTGTCTGACAGGACTGACTCCCCGAGAGGGAGATTTACCCGTCGGGGAAGACAACATTCCCCATATCCAGTGGAAATACACAGCCACTGTGCCATTCCCGACATTTCCTGACAGGACTAATATCCCCGAGAGGGAATATCAACCTCGGTAGCTAAGAGTCTCCTGTCACGGGTGACTATGGGCATCAGTTATAAGGGGTCACGATTTTGATACATTTCCGATATCCGGTGAAAAGACACATCTACTGTGCCATTCCTGACCTTCAGCCCAACATTTCCTGACAGGGCTGATATCCCCCGAGAGGGAATATTAACCTCAGTAGCTGAGATTCTCCTGTCAGGGGTGACTACGGGCGTCAGTTAGGTGATAAGGGTCACGATTTTGATACATTCCCGATATCCGGTGAAAAGACACATCCACTGTGCCATTCTTGACCTTCACCCCGACATTTCCAGACAGGGCTGATATCCCCGATAGAGAATATCAACTTCGGTAGCTGAGATTCTCCTGTCAGGGGTGATTACGGGCGTGAGTTAGATGATAAGGTGGTCACGACTTTGATACATTCACAATATCTGGTGGAAATACACAGCCACTCTATCATTCCTGAGCTTCAGGCCGATATTTTCTAACAGGGCGGATATCCGCGAGATGAAATATCAACCTCGGTAGGTGAGATTCTCCTGTCAGGGGTGACTACGGGCGTCAGTTAGGTGAAAAGGGAATAACGATTTTGATACATTCACAATATCCGGTGGAAATACACAGCCACTGCGCTATTCCCAACCTTCAGCCCTACAATTCTAGACAGGGCTAATATCTTCGAGAGGGAATATCAACCACGGTAGCTGAGATTCTGCTGTCAGGGGTGACTACGGGGGGTGAGTTAGGTTAATAAAAGTGTCACGATTTTGATACATTCACAATATCTGGCGAAAATATACAGCCACTGTATCATTCCAGAGCTTCAGGCCGATATTGCCTAACAGGGCGGATATCCCCGAGAGGGAATATCAACCTCGGTAGGTGAGATTCTCCTGTCAGGGATGACTACGGGCGTCGGTTAGGTAATAGGGGGGGGGGGGGAGGGTAACGATTTTGATTTATTTCTAATATCCGGTGGAAATACACAGCCACTGTGCCATTCCCGACATTCAGGCCGACACTTTCAGACAGGGCTGATATCTCCGGGAGAAAGTATCAAAAACGGTAGCTTAGATTCTCCGGTCAAGGGCGACTACGGGCGTCAGTCAGGTGATAAGGCCGATCAGGATTTTGATACATTCACAATATCTGGTGCAAATACCCAGCCAGTGTACCTTTTCAGAGCTTCAGCCCAATATTTCCAAACCCAGCTGATATCCCCGAGAGGGAACATCAACCTCGGTAGCTGAAATTCTCATGTCAGGAGTGACTACAACCGTCAATTTGATGATATGGGGGTCACGGTTTTGATACATTCCCAAAATCCGGTAGAAACACTCAGCCACTGTGACATTCCAGACCTTTAGCCCGACAATGTCTGACAGGGCTGGTATTCCCGACAAGGAATATCAACCTCGGTAGCAAAAATTCTCATATCAGGGGTGACTACGCGTGTTAATTGGGGGTTATGGGGGTCATGGTTTTGATACCTTCTCAATATCCAGGGGAAAAACATAGGCATTGTGCCATTATCGACCTTTAGCCCAACCTTATCTGACAGGGGTAATATTCCGGAGAGGGAACATCAACCTCGGTAGCTGAAATTTTCATGTCAGGGGTGACTACAGTGTCATTGAGGTGATAAAGGGGCCACGCTTTTAATACATTCCTGATATCCGTTCAAAATACACAGCCACACTGCCATTCCCGACCCTTGGCCCGACATTGTCTGACAAGGCTGATATTCCCGAAAGGGAATATCACCCTCGGTAGCTGAAATTCTCACGTCAGTGGTGATTGCGGGTGTCAGTTGGGTGATATGGGGGTCATGGGTTTGATACCTTCCCAATATCCGGTGGAAATACACAGCCACTGTGCCCTTTCCGAGCTTTATTCCGGACTTATCTGACAGGGCTGATATCCCCGAGAAGGAGTGTAAACCACGGTAGCTTAAATCATCATGTAAGGGGTGCCGATGAGAGTCAGTCGGGAGACTAGGTGGTCACGGTTTTGATACATTCTCGATATCCGTTCAAAATACACAGTCACAGGGTCATTCCCGAAAATCAACCCTACATTGTCTGATAGGGCTGATATCCCTGAAAGGGAATATCAACCTCGGTAGCTTAAATTCTCATGTGAGAAGTGACTGTGGGCGTCAGTCAGGTGATGTGGGGATCACGGTTTTGATACATTCCCGATATCCGTTCAACATACACAGCCTTTTTGCCATTCCTGACCTTTAGCCCGACATTTTGTGACAGGGTTGGTATTCCCGAGAAGGAATATCAACCTCGGTAACCGAAATTCTAATGTCAGGTGTGACCACGGGCGTCAGTCAGGGGTCACGATTTTGATACATTTTCAATATCCGGTGAAAATACACAACCACTGTGTCATTCTAGATCTTTAGGCCGACAATGTTCGACAGGGCTGATATCCCCGAGAAGGAATATCAATCTCAGTAGCTTAAATTCTCGTGTCAGGGGTGACTACGGCCGTCAGTTAGGTTATAAGAGCGTCACGGTTTTGATACATACCCAATATCCGTTTGAAATACACAGCCACATTGCCATTCCTGACCCTCAGCCCGACATTGTCTGACAGGGCTGATATCCCCGAAAGGGAATATCAACCTCGGTAGCTGAAATTCTCACGTCATTGGTGATTGCGGGCGTCAGTTGGGTGATATGGGAATCACGGTTTTGATACATTCCCAATATCCAGTGGAAATACACAGCCAAACTTACCTGACAGGGCTGATATCCCTGGGAATGAAGATAAACCTCGGTAGCTTAAATTCTCATGTAAGGGGTGCCTACGAGAATCAGTCAGGTGACTAGGAGGTCACGGTTTTGATACATTCTCGATATCGGTCCAAAATACACAGCCACTGTGCCATTCCCAAAACTTAGCCCGACATTGTCTGATAGGGCTGATATCCCTGAGAGGGAATATCAACCTCGGTAGCTGAAATTCTTATGTCAGGGGTGACTACAACCGTCAATCTGGTGATAAGGGGGGGGGGGGGGGAGGGGTATCGCGGTTTTGATACATTCCCAAAATCCGGCGGAACAACACAGCCACTGTGCCATTCCAGACCTTTAGCCAGGCAATGACTGACAGGGCTGATATTCCCGAGAATGAATATTAATCTCGGCAGCCGAAATTTTCAAGGCAGGGGTCACTACCGGCGTCAGTAGGTGATAATGGGGTCACGGTTTTGATACATTCCCGATATCCGTTCAAAATACACGGCCACGGTGCCATTCCAGGCCGTTAGCCCGACATTGTGTGACAGGGCTGATATCCCTGAGATGGAATATGAACCTCGGTAGCTGAAATTTTTATATCAGGGGTGACTACGACCGTCAATTTGGTGATAAGGGGGTCACGGTTTTGATACATTCCCAAAATGCGGCGGAAACACACAGCCACTGTGCCATTCCAGACCTTTAGCCCGACATTGTCTGACAGGGCTGATATTCCCGAGAATACATATTAGCCTCGGAAGCCGAAATTCTCAAGTCAGGGGTCATTACCGGCGTCAGTTAGGTGATAATGGGGTCACGGTTTGATACATTCCCGAAATCCGTTCAAAATACACTGCCACTGTGCCATTCCAGACCTTTAGCCCAACAATTTCTGACAGGGCTGATCTTCCCGAGAAGGAATATCAACCTCGGTAGCCGAAATTATAATGTCTGAGGTGACTACGGGCGTCAATTATATGATAAGTGGTCATGATTTTGATACATTTTCAATATCCGGTGAAAAGACACAACCACTGTGCCATTCTAGATCTTTAAATGTCTGACAGGGCTGATATCCCCGAGAAGGAATGTCAATCTCAGTAGCTTAAATTCTCATGTCAGGGGTGACTACGCGCGTCAGTTGGGGATATGGGGGTCATGGTTTTGATACCTTCCCGATATCCAATGGAAATACACAGGCATTGTGCCATTATCGACCTTTAGCCCAACATTGTCTGACAGGGTTAATATCCCGGAGAGGGAACATAAACCTCGGAAACTGAAATTTTCATGTCAGGGGTGACTATGGTGTCATTGAGGTGATAAAGGGGCCACGCTTTTGATACCTTCCTGATATCCGTTCAAAATACACAGCCACATTGCCATTCCCGACCCTTAGCCCGACATTGTCTGGCAAGGGTGATATCCCCGAAAGGGAATTTCAACCTCGGTAACTACAATTCTCACGTCAGTGGTGATTGCGGGCGTCAATTGGGTGATATGGGGGTCACGGGTTTGATACCTTCCCAATATCTGGTGGAAATACACAGCCACTGTGCCCTTTATCCCTGACTTATCTGACAGGGCTGATATCCCTGAGAAGGACTATAAACATCGGTAGCTGAAATACTCATGTAAGGGGTGCCGATGAGAGTCAGCCAGGTGACTAGGGGGTCACAGTTTTGATACATTCTCGATATCCGATCAAAATACACAGCCACTGTGTCATTCCCGAAAATCAGCCCGATATTGTCTGATAGGGCTGATATCCCTGAGAGGGAATATCAACCTCGGTAGCTGAAATTCTTATGTCAGGGGTGACTACAACCGACAATTTGATGATATGGGGGTCACGGTTTTGATACATTGCCAAAATCCGGTGGAAACACTCAGCAACTGTGACATTCCAGACCTTTAGCGCGACAATATTTGACAGGGCTGATATTTCCGAGAATGAATATTAACCTCGGTAGCCGAAATTCTCAAGTCAGGGGTCACTACCGGCGTCAGTTAGGTAATAATGGGGACACGGTTTTGATACATTCCCGATATCCGTACAAAATACACAGCCACTGTGCCATTCCCGACCGTTAGCCCGGAATTGTATGACACGGCCGATATTCTTGAGATGGAATATGAACCTCGGTAGATGAAATTATTATGTCAGGGGTGACGACGACCGTCAATTTGATGATTTGGTGGTCAATACCCGGTGAAAATACACAACCACTGTGCCATGCTAGATCTTTAGGCCGACAATGTCTGACAGGGCTGATATCACCGAGAAGGAATATCAACCTCACTGGCTTAAATTCTGACGTCAGGGGCGACTACGGCCGTCAGTTAGATTATAAAGTGGTCACGGTTCTGATACATTCCCAATATCCGTTTGAAATGCACAGCCACTGTGCTATTCTCGTCCTTTAGCCGGACATTGGCTGTCAGGTCTGATATCCCAGAGAGGGAATATCAACCTCGGTAGCTGAAATTTTCATGTTAATGGTGACTACGGGGTCATTGAGGTGATAAGAAGCCAGGCTTTTGATACATTCCTGATATCCGGTCAAAATACGCAGCCACTGTGCCATTCCCGACCCCTAGCCCGACATTGTCTAATAGGGCTGATATCCCTGACAGGGAATATCAACCTCGGTAGCTGAAATTCTCATGTCAGGGGTGACTACGACCGTCAATTTGGTGATATGGGGGTCACGGTTTTGATACATTCCCAAAATCCGGTGGAAATACATCGCCACTGTGCCATTCCAGACCTTTATCCCGACAATTCCTGACAGGGCTGATATTCCCGAGATGGAATATCAACCTCGGTAGCCGAAATTCTAATGTCAGCGGTGACTATGGGCGTCAATTGGGTGATAAGGGGTCACGAGTTTGATACATTCCCGATATCCGTTCAAAATACACAGCCACTGTGGCATTCCATACCTTTAGCCCGACAATGTCTGACAGGGCTGATATTCCCGAAAATTAACATCAACCTCGGTAGCCGAAATTCTAATGTATGGGGTGTCTACGGGCGTCAATTAGGTGATAAGTGGTCACGATTTTGATACATATTCAGTATCCGGTGAAAATACACAACCGCTGTGCCATTCTAGATCTTTAGGCCGACAATGTCTGACAGGGCTGATATCCCCGAGACGGAATATCAACCTCAGTAGCATAAATTCTCATGTCATGGATGACTAGGGCCTTCAGTTAGAACTGTAATAAGGGTGTCACGGTTCTGATACATACCCAATATCCCTTTGAAATACACACACACTGTGCCATTCTCGACCTTTAGTCGGACATTATCTGACAGGTCTGATATCTCCGAGAGGGAATACCAACCTCGGTAGCTGAAATTTTCATGTCAGTGGTGACTACGGGGTCATTGGTGTGATAAAAGGCAACGCTTTTGATATATTCCTGATATCCGTTCAAAATAAACAGCCACATTGCCATTCCCGACCCTTAGCCCGACATTGTCTGGCAGGGCTGATATCCCCAAAAGGGAATATCAACCTCGGTAGGTGAAATTCTCACGTCAGTGGTGATTGCGGGCGTCAATTGGGTGATATGGGGATCACGGTTTTGATACATTCCCAATATACGGTGGAAATACATAGCCACTGTGTCCTTTCCGAGCTTTATCCCAGACTTATCTGACAGGGCTGATATACCTGAGAATGAATATAAACCTCGGTAGCTTAAATTCGCATGTAAGTGGTGCCGACGAGAGTCAGTCAGGTGACTAGGAGATCACTGTTTTGAAACATTCTCGATATCCGTCCAAAATACACAGCCACTGTGCAATTCCCGAAACTTAGCCCGACATTGTCTGATAGGTCTGATATCCCTGAGTTGGAATATGAACCTCGGTAGCTGAAATTCTTATGTCAGGGGTGACTACAACCGTCAATTTAGTGATATAGGTGTAAAATCCGGCGGAAATACACAGCCACCGTGCCATTCCAGACCTTTAGCCAGACAATGACTAACAGGGCTGATACTCCCGAGAATGAATATTAACCTCGGTAGCCGAGATTCTCAAGTCAGGGGGTCACTACCGGCGTCAGTAGGTGATAATGGGGTCACGGTTTTGATACATTCCCGATATCCGTTCAAAATACATGGCCACTGTGCCATTCCCGACCGTTAGCCGAACATTGTTTGACAGGGCTGATATCCCTGAGATGGAATATGAACCTCAGTAGCTGAAATTCTTATGTCAGGGGTGACTACGACCGTCAATTTGGTGATAAGGAGGTCACGGTTCTGATACATTCCCCAAATGCGGCGGAAACACACAGCCACTGTGCCATTCTAGATCTTTAGGCCAACAATGTCTGACAGGGCTGATATCCCCGAGAAGGAATATGAACCTCGGTAGCTTAAATTCTGACGTCAGGGGTGACTACGACCGTCAGTTAGGTTATAAGGTGGTCACGGTTCTGATACATTCCCAATATCCGTTTGAAATACACAGCCACTGTGCCATTCTCGACCTATAGCCGGACATTGTCTGACAGGTATGATATCCCAGAGAGGGAATATCAACCTCGGTAGCTGACATTTTCATGTCGGTGGTGACTACGGGGTCATTGAGGTGATAAGAAGCCAGACTATTCATACATTCCTGATATCCGGTCAAAATACACAGCCACTGTGCCATTCTCGACCCCTAGCCCGACATTGTCTAATAGGCCTGATATCCCTGAGGGGATATATCAACCTCGGTAGCTGAAATTCACATGTCAGGGGTGACTACGACTGTCAATTTGGTGAGAAGGGGGTCACGGTTTTGATACATTTTCAAAATCCGGTGGAAATTTGCAGCCACTGTGCCATTCCAGACCTTTAGCCCGACAATGCCTGACAGGGCTGATATTCCCGAGATGGAATATCAACCTCGGTAGCCGAAATTCTAATGTCATCGGTGACTATGGGCGTCAATTAGGTGATAAGGGGTCACGATTTTGATACATTTCCGATATTCGTTCAAAATACACAGCCACTGTGGCATTCCAGACCTTCAGCCCGACAATGTATGACAGGGCTGATATTCCCGAAAAGGAATATCAACCTCGGTAGCCGAAATTGTAATGTCTGGGGTGTCTATGGGCGTCAGTTAGGTGGTAAGGGGTCACGATTTTGATACATTTCCAACATCCGGTGAAATTACGCAACCACTGTGCCATTCTAGATCTTTAGGCCAACAATGTCTGACAGGGCTGATATCCCCGAGAAGTAATATCAACCTCAGTAGCTTAAATTCTCCTGTCAGGGGTGACTATCTCCGCCAGTTAGGTTATATGGGGTCACGGTTATGATACATACCCAATATCCGTTTCAAACACACAGCCACTTTGCTATTCCAGACCTTTAGCCCCACAATGTCTGACTTGGATGATATTCCCGAGAAGGAATATCAACCTCGGTAGCTGAAAATCTCATATCAGTGGTGACTACGAGCGTCCATTGGGTGATAAGGATGTCACGGCCTAGATACATTCCCAAAATAAGTTTGAAACACAAAGCCACTATGCGATTCCAGACCTTTAGACCGACATTGTCTGATAGGTCTGATATCCCTGAGAAGGAAAATCAACCTCGGTAGCTGACATTCTCTAGTCAGGACGGACTACGACCGTCAATCTGGTGATAAGGGGTCACGGTGTTGAAACATTCCCAAACTTCGGCGGAAATACACAGCCGCTGTGTCATTCCAGACCTTTATCCCGACAATGTCTGACTGGGCTGATAATCCAGAGAAGGAATATCAACCTCGGTAGCTGAAATTCTCATATCAGTGGTGATTACGAGCGTCAATTTGGTGATAACGGGGTCACGGTTTTGATACATTCCCCAAATCCGGCGGAAATACAGAGCCACTGTGCGATTCCAGACCTTTAGCTCTACCTTGTCTTGTATGGCTGATATCCCTGAGAGGGCATATCAACCTCGGTAGCTGACATTCTCGTGTTAGGTGTGACTACAACCGTCAATTTCGTGATAAGGGGGGGTCACGGTTTTGATACATTCCCAAACTCCGGTTGAAACACACAGCCACTGTGCCATTCCAGACCTTCAGCCCGACAATTTTTGACAGGGCTGATATCCCTGGGAATGAATATCAACCCCAGTAGCGTAAATTTTCATGTCAGGTGTGACTACGGCAGCCAGTTAGGTCATAAGGGGGTCGCTGTTCAGATACGTTCGCACTTTCCGTTTGAAATAGACAGCCACTGTGCCATTCTCGATCTTTATCCGGACATTGTCTGACACGTCTGATATCTCCGAGAGGGAATATCAACCTCGGTAGCTGAGATTTTCATGTCAGTGGTGATTACGAGGTCACTGAGGTGATAAGAGGCCAGGCTTTTGATACATTCCTAATATCCGGTCAAAATACACAGCCACTGTGCCATTCCCGACCCCTAGCTCGACATTGTCTGATAGGGCTGATATCCCTGAGGGGAAATGTCAACCTCAGTAGCTGAAATTCTCATGTTAGGTGTGACTATGATCGTCAATTTGGTGATAAGGGGTCACGGTTTGGATACATTCCCAAAATTCTGCTGAAACACACAGCCACGGTGACATTCCAGACCTTCAGCCCGACAATGTCTGACAGGGCTGATATCTCCGAGAAAGAATATTAACCTCAGTAGCCTAAATTCTCATGTCAGGGTTGACTACGGCCGTAAGTTAGGTTATCGGGGGCCACTGTTCAGATACGTTCCCAATACCCGTTTGAAATACACAGCCACTGTGCCATTATCGACCTTTATCCGGACATTGTCTGACAGGTCTGATATCCCCGAGAGGGAATATCAACCTCGGTAGCTAAAATCTCCATGTCAGTGGTGACTACGGGGTCAGTGAGGTAACAAGAGGTCAGGCTTTTGATATATCCCTGATATCCGGTCAAAATACACAGCCACTGTGCCATTCCGACATTGCCTGATAGGGCTGATATCCCTGACAGGGAATATCAACCTCGGTAGCTGAAATTCTCATGTTAAGGATGACTACGGCCGTCAATTTGGCGATATGGGGGTCACGGTTTTGATACATTCCCAAAATCCGGCTGAAGCACACAGCCACTGTGCCATTCCATACCTTCCGCCCGGCAATGTCTGACAGGGCTGATATCCCCGAGAAGGAACATCAACCTCAGTAGCTTAAATTCTCGTGTCAGTGGGTACTACGGCCGTCAGTTAGGTTATAAGGGTGTCACGGTTCAGATACGTTCCCAATATCCGTTTGAAATACACAGCCACTGTGCCATTCTCGACCTTTATCCGGACATTGTCTGACAGGTCTGATATCCCCGAGGGAGAATATCAACCTCAGTAGGTAAAATTTTCATGTTATGGGTGACTACGACCGCCAATTTGGTGATAAGGGGGTCACAGTTTTGATACATTCCCAAAATCAGGCTGAAACACACAGCCACGGTGCCATTCCAGACCTTCAACCCGACAATGTCAGACAGGAGTGAAATCACTGAAAAGGAATATCAACCTGAGTAGCTTAAATTCTCATGTCAGGGGTGACTACGGCCATCAGTTAGGTTACAAGGGGGTCACGATTCTGATACGTTCCCAATATCCCTTTGGAACACACAGCCATTGTGCGATTCCAGACCTTTAGCCCGACAATGTCTGACAGGGCTGACATTCCCGAGAAGGAAAATCTACTCGGTAGCTGAAATTCTCAGGTCAGAAGTGACTACGACCGTCAATTTGGTGATAAAGGGGTCACGGTTTTGATACATTCCCAAAATCCGGCGGAAACACAAAGTCACTGCGCCATTCCAGACCTTTAGCCCGACAATGTCTGACAGGGCTGATATCCCCGAGAAGGAATATGAACATCAGTATCTTAAATTCTCATGTCAGGGGTGACTACGGCCGTCAGTTAGGTTATAAGGGGGTCACGGTTCTGATACATTCTCAATATCCGTTTGAAATACACAACCACTGTGCCATTCTCGACCTTTAGCCGGACATTGTCTGACAGGTCTGATATCTCTGAGAGGGAATATCGACCTCGGTAGCTGAAATGTTCATGTCATTGGTGCCTACGGGGTCATTGAGGTGATAAGAGGTCAGGCTTTTGATACATTCCTGATATCCGGTCAAAATACTCAGCCACTGTGCCATTCCCGACCCCTAGACCGACATTGTCTGATCGGGCTGATATCCCTGAGAGGGAATATCAACCTCGGTGGCTGAACTTCTCATGTTAGGGTTGACTACGACCGTCAATTAGGTGTTATACGGGATCACGGTTTTGATACATTCTCAAAATCCGGCGGATACACACAGCCGCTGTGCCAATCCGGACCTTTAGCCCGGCAATGTCTGACAGGGTTGATAAACCCGGGAAGGAATATCAACCTCGGTAGCCGAATTTCTAATGTCAGGGGTGACTACGGGCGTCAATTAGGTGATAAGGGGTCACGATCTTGATACATTTTTAATACCCGGTGAAAATACACAGCCACTGTAATTTTCCAGAGCTTCAGCCCGATATTTCCTAATCCAGCTGATATCACCGAGAGGGAACATCAACCTCGGTAGTCGAAATGCTCATGTCAGGGGTGACTATGACCGTAAATTTAATGATAATGGGGTCACGGTTTTGATACATTCCCAAAATTCCGGCGAAAACACACAGACACTGTGCCATTCCAGACCTTTAGCCCGACAATGTCTGACAGGGTTGATATCCCCGAGAAGGAATATGAACCTCAGTAGCTGAAATTCTAATGTCAGCGGTGACTACGGGCGTCAATTAGGTGATAAGGGATCACGATTTTGATACATTCCCGATATCCGTTCAAAATACACAGCCACTGTGGCATTCCAGACCGTTAGCCCGACAATGTCTGACAGGTCTGATATACCCGAGAAGGAATATCAACCTCGGTAACCGAAATTCTAATGCCTGGGGTGACTACGGGCGTCAATTAGGTGATAAGTGGTCACGATTTTGATACATTTCAATATCCGGGGAAAATACACAACCACTGTTCCATTCTAGATCTTTAGGCCGACAATGTCTGACAGGGCTGATATCCCCGAGAAGGAATATCAAACTCAGTAGCTTTAATTCTCATGTAAGGGATGACTAGGGCCGTCAGTTAGAACTGTAATAAGGGCGTCACGGTTCTGATACATACCCAATATCCGTTTGTAATACACACACTCTGTGCCATTCTCGACCTTTAGCCGGACATTATCTGACAGGTCTGATATCTCCGAGAGGGAATACCAACCTCGGTAGCTGAACTTTTCATGTCAGTGGTGACTACGGGGTCATTGGTGTGATAGGAGGCAACGCTTTTGATATATTCCTGATATCTCTTCAAAATACACAGCCCCATTGCCATTCCCGACCCTTAGCCCGACATTGTCTGACAGGGCTAATATCCCCAAAAGGGAATATCAACCTCGATAGGTGAAATTCTCACGTCAGTGGTGATTGCGGGCGTCAATTGGGTGATATGGGGATCACGGTTTTGATACATTCCCAATATCCGGTGGAAATACACAGCCACTGTGTCCTTTCCTAGCTTTATCCCAGACTTGTCTGACAGGGCTGATAACCCTGAGAATGAATATAAACCACGGTAGCTTAAATTGGCATGTAAGTGGTGCCTACGAGAGTCAGTCAGGTGATTACGAGGTCACTGTTTTGAAACATTCTCGATATCCGAGCAAAATACACAGCCACTGTGTTATTACCGAAAATCAGCCCGACATTGTCTGATAGGGCTGATATCCCTGAGAGGGAATATCAACCTCGGTAGCTCAAGTTCTTATGTCAGGGGTGACTACAACCGACAATTTGATGATATGGGGGTCACGGTTTTGATACATTGTCAAAATCCGGTGGAAACACTCAGCCACTGTGACATTCCAGACCTTTAGCGCGACAATATCTGACAGGGCTGATATTTCCAAGAATGAATATTAACCTCAGTAGTCGAAATCCTCAAGTCAGGGGTCACTACAGGCGTCAGTTAGGTGGTAATGGGATCACGGTTTTGATACATTCCCGATACCCGTTGAAAATACACAGCCTTTCTGCCATTCCTGACCTTTAGCCCGACATTTTGTGACAGGTTTGATATTACCGAGAAGGAATATCAACCTCAGTAACCGAAATTCTAAGGTCAGGGGTGACTACGGGCGTCAGGTAGGTGATAAGGAGTCACGATTTTGATACATGTTCAATATCCGATGAAAATACACAACCACGGTGCCATTCTAGATCTTTAGGCCGACAATGTCTGACAGGGCTGATATTTCCGAGAAGGAATATGAACCTCAGTAGCTTAAATTCTGACGTCAGGGGTGACTACGGCCGTCAGTTAGGTTATAAGGTGGTCACGGTTCTGATACATTCCCAATATCCGTTTGAAATACACATGCACTGTGCCATTCTCGACCTTTAGCCGGACATTGTCTGACAGGTCTCATATCCCAGAGAGGGAACATCGACCTCGGAAGCTGACATTTTTATGTCGGTGGTGACTATGGGGTCATTGAGGTGAAAAGAAGCCAGACTATTGATACATTCCTGATATCCGGTCAAAATACACAGCCACTGTGCCATTCCCGACCCCTAGCCCGGCATTGTCTAATAGGGCTGATATCCCTGAGGGGGAATATGAACCTCGGTAGCTGAAATTCTTATGTCATGGGTGACTACAACCGTCAATTTAGTGATATGGGTGTCACGGTTTTGATACATACCCAAAATCCGGCGGAAACACACAGCCACCGTGCCATTCCAGACCATTAGCCAGACAATGACTAACAGGGCTGATATTCCCGAGAATGAATATTAACCTCGGTAGCCGAAATTCTCAAGTCAGGGGTCACTACCGGCGTCAGTAGGTGATAATGGGGTCACGGTTTTGATACATTCCCGATATCCGTTTAAAATACACGGCCACTGTGCCATTCCCGACCGTTAGCCCAACATTGTTTGACAGGACTGATATCCCTGAGATGGAATATGAACCTCGGTAGCTGAAATTCTTATGTCAGGGGTGACTACGACAGTCAATTTGGTGATAAGAGGGTCACGGTTTTGATACATTCCCAAAATGCGGCGGAAACACACAGCCACTGTTCCATTCCAGACCTTTAGCCCGACATTGTCTGACAGGGCTGATATTCCCGAGAATAAATATTAGGTTCGGAAGCCGAAATCCTCAAGTCAGGGGTCATTACCGGCGTCAGGTGATAATGGGGTCACGGTTTTGATACATTCCCGATATCCGTTCAAAATGCACTGCCACTGTACCATTCCAGACCTTCAGCCCGAGAATGTCAGACAGAGCTGATCTTCCCGAGAAGGAATATCAACCTCGGTAGCCGAAAATATAATGTCTGAGGTGACTACGGGCGTCAATTATATGATAAGTGGTCACGATTTTTGTACATTTCCAATATCCGATGAAAAGACGCAACCACTGTGCCATTCTACATCTTTAGGCCCACAATGTCGGACAGGGCTGATATCCCCGAGAAGGAATATCAACCTCAGTAGCTTAAATTCTCATGTCAGGGGTGACTACGCGCGTCAATTGGGGCTATGGGGGTCATGGTTTTGATACCTTCCCAATATCCAGTGGAAATACACAGGCATTGTGCCATTATCGACCTTTAGCCCAACATTGTCTGACAGGGCTAATATTCCGGAGAGGGAACATAAACCTCGGCAACTGAAATTTTCATGTCAGGAGCGACTACGGTGTCACTGAGATGATAAATGAGCCACGCTTTTGATACCTTCCTGATATCCGTTCAAAATAAACAGCCACATTGCCATTCCTGACCCTTAGCCCGACATTGTCTGAAAAGGCTGATATCCCCGAAAGGGAATATCAACCTCGGTAGCTGAAATTCTCACGTCAATGGTGATTGCGGGCGTCAATTGGGTGATGTGGGGGTCTCGGGTTTGATACCTTCCCAATATCCTATGGAAATACACAGCCACTGTGCCCTTCCCGAACTTTATCCCGGACTTATCAAACAGGGCTGATATCCCTGAGAAGGGATAAAAACCTCGGTAGCTTAAATACTCATGTAAGGGGTGCCGATGAGAGTCAGCCAGGTGACTAGGGGGTCACAGTTTTGATACATTCTCGATATCCGAGCAAAATACACGGCCACTGTGTCATTCCCGAAAATCAGCCCGACATTGTCTGATAGGGCTGATATCCCTGAGAGGGAATATCAACCTCTGTAGCTGAAATTCTTACAACCGACAATTTGATGATATGGGGGTCACGGTTTTGATACATTGCCAAAATCCGGTGGAAACACTCAGCCACTGTGACATTCCAGACCTTTAGCGCGACAATATCTGACAGGGCTGATATTTCCGAGAATGAATTTTAACCTCAGTAGTCGAAATCCTCAAGTCAGGGGTCACTACAGGCGTCAGTTAGGTGGTAATGGGGTCACGGTTTTGATACATTCCCGATATCCGTTCAAAATACACAGCCTTTCTGCCATTCCTGACCTTTAGCCCGACATTTTGTGACAGGGTTGATATTACCGAGAAGGAATATCAACCTCAGTAACCGAAATTCTAAGGTCAGGGGCGACTACGGGCGTTAGTTAGGTGATAAGGAGTCACGATTTTGATACATGTTCAATATCCGATGAAAATACACAACCACGGTGCCATTCTAGATCTTTAGGCCGACAATGTCTGACAGGGCTGATATTTCCGAGAAGGAATATCCACCTCAGTTGCTTAAATTCTGACGTCAGGGGTGACTACGGCCGTCAGTTAGGTTATAAGGTGGTCACGGTTCTGATACATTCCCAATATCCGTTTGAAATACACAGCCACTGTGCCATTCTCGACCTTTAGCCGGACATTGTCTGACAGGTCTGATATCCCAGAGAGGGAATATCGACCTCGGAAGCTGACATTTTCATGTCGGTGGTGACTACGGGGTCACTGAGGTGATAAGAAGCCAGACTATTGATACATTCCTGATATCCGGTCAAAATACACAGCCACTGTGCCCTTCCCGAACTTTATCCCGGACTTATCAGACAGGGCTGATATCCATGAGAAGGGATATAAACCTCGGTAGCTTAAATACTCATGTAAGGGGTGCCGATGAGAGTCAGCCAGGTGACTAGGGGGTCACAGTTTTGATACATTCTCGATATCCGAGCAAAATACACAGCCGCTGTGTCATTCCCGAAAATCAGCCCGACATTGTCTGATAGGGCTGAAATCCCTGAGAGGGAATATCAATCTCGGTAGCTGAAATTCTTACAACCGACAATTTGATGATATGGGGGTCACGGTTTTGATACATTGCCAAAATCCGGTGGAAACACTCAGCCACTGTGACATTCCAGACCTTTAGCGCGACAATATCTGACAGGGCTGATATTTTCGAGAATGAATATTAACCTCAGTAGCCGAAATTCTCAAGTCAGGGGTCACTACCGGCGTCAGTTAAGTGGTAATGGGGTCACGGTTTTGATACATTCCCGATATCCGTTCAAAATACGCAGCCTTTCTTGACCTTTAGCCCGACATTTTGTGACAGGTTTGATATTCCCGAGAAGGAATATCAACCTCAGTAACCGAAATTCTAAGGTGAGGGGTGACTACGGGCGTCAATTAGGTGATAAGGAGTCACGATTTTGATACATGTCCAATATCCGGTGAAAATACAAAACCGCGGTGCCATTCTCGATCTTTAGGCCGACAATGTCTGACAGGGCTGATATTTCCAAGAAGGAATATCAACCTCAGTAGCTTAAATTCTGACGTCAGGGGTGACTACGGCCGTCAGTTAGGTTATAAGGTGGTCACGGTTCTGATACATTCCCAATATCCGTTTGAAATGCACATCCACTGTGCCATTCTCGACCTTTAGCCGGACATTGTCTGACAGGTCTCATATCCCAGAGAGGGAATATCGACCTCGGAAGCTGACATTTTCATGTCGGTGGTGACTACGGGGTCATTGAGGTGATAAGAAGCCAGACTATTGATACATTCCTGATATCCGGTCAAAATACACAGCCACTGTGCCATTCCCGATCCCTAGCCCGGCATTGTCTAATAGGGCTGATATCCCTGAGGGGGAATATCAACCTCGGTAGCTGAAATTCTCACGTCAGGGGTGATTACGACCGACAATTTGGTGATAAGGGGGTCACGGTTTTGATACATTCCCAAAATCCGGTGGAAATTTACAGCCACTGTGCCATTCCAGACCTTTAGCCTGACAATGCCTGACAGGGCTGATATTCCCGAGATGGAATATCAACCTCGGTAGCCGAAATTCTAATGTCAGCGGTGACTATGGGCGTCAATTAGGTTTTAAGGGTTCACGATTTTGATACATTCCCGATATCCGTTCAAAATATACAACCACTGTGGCGTTCCAGACGTTTAGCCCGTCAATGTCTGACAGGGCTGATATTCCTGAGAAGGAATATCAACCTCGGTAGCCGAAATTGTAATGTCTGGGGTGTCTACGGGCGTCAGTTAGGTGATAAGGGGTCACGATTTTGATAAATTTCCAATATCCGGTGAAAATACGCAACCACTGTGCCATTCTAGATCTTTAGGCCAACAATGTCTGACAGGGCTGATATCCCCGAGAAGGAATATCAACCTCAGTAGCTTAAATTCTCCTGTCAGGGGTAACTACGTCCGCCAGTTAGGTTATATTGGGGTCACGGTTCTGATACATTCCCAATATCCGTTTCAAACACACAGCCACTTTGCGATTCCAGACCTTTAGCCCCACAATGTCTGACTGGGCTATATTCCCGAGAAGGAATATCAACCTCGGTAGCTGAAATTCTCATATCAGTGGTGACGAGCGTCAATTTGGTGATAAGGATGTCACGGTTTTGATACATTCCCAAAATAAGTTTGAAACACACAGCCACCATGCGATTCCAGACCTTTAGGCCGGCATTGTCTGATAGGTCTGATATCCCTGAGAAGGAAAATCAACCTCGGTAGCTGAAATTCTCAAGTCAGGGAGGACTACGACCGTCAATCTGGTGATAAGGGGGTCACGGTGTTGATACATTCCCAAAATCCGGCGGAAATACACAGCCACTGTGCCATTCCAGACCTTTATCCCGACAATGCCTGACAGGGCTGACAATCCAGAGAAGGAATATCAACCTCGGTAGCTGAAATTCTCATATCAGTGGTGATTACGAGCGTCAATTTGGTGATAACGGGGTCACGGTTTTGATACATTCCCCAAATCCGGCGGAAATACAGAGCCACTGTGCGATTCCAGACCTTTAGCTCTACCTTGTCTAATATGGCTGATATCCCTGAGAGGGCATATCAACCTCGGTAGCTGACATTCTCGTGTTAGGTGTGACTACAACCGTCAATTTCGTGATAGGTGGGGTCACGGTTTTGATACATTCCCAAACTCCGGTTGAAACACACAGCCACTGTGCCATTCCAGACCTTCAGCCCGACAATTTTTGACAGGGCTGATATCCCTGGGAATGAATATCAACCCCAGTAGCGTAAATTCTCATGTCAGGGGTGACTACGGCAGCCAGTTAGGTCATAAGGGGGTCACTGTTCAGATACGTTCGCACTATCCGTTTGAAATAGACAGCCACTGTGCCATTCTCGATCTTTATCCGGACATTGTCTGACACGTCTGATATCTCCGAGAGGGAATATCAACCTCGGTAGCTGAAATTTTCATGTCAGTGGTGATTACGAGGTCACTGAGGTGATAAGAGGCCAGGCTTTTGATACATTCCTAATATCCGGTCAAAATACACAGCCACTGTGCCATTCCCGACCCCTAGCTCGACATTGTCTGTTAGGGCTGATATCCCTGAGGGGAAATGTCAACCTCAGTAGCTGAAATTCTCATGTTAGGTGTGACTACGATCGTCAATTTGGTGATAAGGGGTCACGGTTTGGATACATTCCCAAAATTCTGCTGAAACACACAGCCACGGTGACATTCCAGACCTTCAGCCCGACAATGTCTGACAGGGCTGATATCTCCGAGAAAGAATATTAACCTCAGTAGCCTAAATTCTCATGTCAGGGTTGACTACGGCCGTCAGTTAGGTTATCGGGGGCCACTGTTCAGATACGTTCCCAATACCCGTTTGAAATACACAGCCACTGTGCCATTATCGACCTTTATCCGGACATTGTCTGACAGGTCTGATATCCCCGAGAGGGAATATCAACCTCGGTAGCTGAAATCTCCATGTCAGTGGTGACTACGGGGTCAGTGAGGTAACAAGAGGTCAGGCTTTTGATATATCCCTGATATCCGGTCAAAATACACAGCCACTGTGCCATTCCCGACCCCTAGCCCGACATTGCCTGATAGGGCTGATATCCCTGACAGGGAATATCAACCTCGGTAGCTGAAATTCTCATGTTAAGGATGACTACGGCCGTCAATTTGGCGATATGGGGTTCACGGTTTTGATACATTCCCAAAATCCGGCTGAAGCACACAGCCACTGTGCCATTCCAGACCTTCCGCCCGGCAATGTCTGACAGGGCTGATATCCCCGAGAAGGAACATCAACCTCAGTAGCTTAAATTCTTGTGTCAGTGGGTACTAAGGCCGTCAGTTAGGTTATAAGGGTGTTACGGTTCAGATACGTTCTCAATATCCGTTTGAAATACACAGCCACTGTGCCATTCTCGACCTTTATCCGGACATTGTCTGACAGGTCTGATATCCCCGAGGGAGAATATCAACCTCAGTAGGTAAAATTTTCATGTTATGGGTGACTACGACCGCCAATTTGGTGATAAGGGGGTCACAGTTTTGATACATTCCCAAAATCAGGCTGAAACACACAGCCACGGTGCCATTCCAGACCTTCAACCCGACAATGTCAGACAGGAGTGAAATCGCCGAAAAGGGATATCAACCTGAGTAGCTTAAATTCTCATGTCAGGGGTGACTACGGCCATCAGTTAGGTTACAAGGGGGTCACGATTCTGATACATTCCCAATATCCCTTTGGAACACACAGCCATTGTGCGATTCCAGACCTTTAGCCCGACAATGTCTGACAGGGCTGACATTCCCGAGAAGGAAAATCTACTCGGTACCTGAAATTCTCAGGTCAGAAGTGACTACGACCGTCAATTTGGTGATAAAGGGGTCACGGTTTTGATACATTCCCAAAATCCGGCGGAAACACAAAGTCACTGCGCCATTCCAGACCTTTAGCCCGACAATGTCTGACAGGGCTGATATCCCCGAGAAGGAATATGAACATCAGTATCTTAAATTCTAATGTCAGCGGTGACTACGGGCGTCAATTAGGTTATAAGGGGGTCACGGTTCTGATACATTCTCAATATCCGTTTGAAATACACAACCACTGTGCCATTCTCGACCTTTAGCCGGACATTGTCTGACAGGTCTGATATCTCTGAGAGGGAATATCGACCTCGGTAGCTGAAATGTTCATGTCATTGGTGCCTACGGGGTCATTGAGGTGATAAGAGGTCAGGCTTTTGATACATTCCTGATATCCGGTCAAAATACTCAGCCACTGTGCCATTCCCGACCCCTAGACCGACATTGTCTGATCGGGCTGATATCCCTGAGAGGGAATATCAACCTCGGTGGCTGAACTTCTCATGTTAGGGTTGACTACGACCGTCAATTAGGTGTTATACGGGATCACGGTTTTGATACATTCTCAAAATCCGGCGGATACACACAGCCGCTGTGCCAATCCGGACCTTTAGCCCGGCAATGTCTGACAGGGTTGATAAACCCGGGAAGGAATATCAACCTCGGTAGCCGAATTTCTAATGTCAGGGGTGACTACGGGCGTCAATTAGGTGATAAGGGGTCACGATCTTGATACATTTTTAATACCCGGTGAAAATACACAGCCACTGTAATTTTCCAGAGCTTCAGCCCGATATTTCCTAATCCAGCTGATATCACCGAGAGGGAACATCAACCTCGGTAGTCGAAATGCTCATGTCAGGGGTGACTATGACCGTAAATTTAATGATAATGGGGTCACGGTTTTGATACATTCCCAAAATTCCGGCGAAAACACACAGACACTGTGCCATTCCAGACCTTTAGCCCGACAATGTCTGACAGGGTTGATATCCCCGAGAAGGAATATGAACCTCAGTAGCTGAAATTCTAATGTCAGCGGTGACTACGGGCGTCAATTAGGTGATAAGGGATCACGATTTTGATACATTCCCGATATCCGTTCAAAATACACAGCCACTGTGGCATTCCAGACCGTTAGCCCGACAATGTCTGACAGGTCTGATATACCCGAGAAGGAATATCAACCTCGGTAACCGAAATTCTAATGCCTGGGGTGACTACGGGCGTCAATTAGGTGATAAGTGGTCACGATTTTGATACATTTCAATATCCGGGGAAAATACACAACCACTGTTCCATTCTAGATCTTTAGGCCGACAATGTCTGACAGGGCTGATATCCCCGAGAAGGAATATCAAACTCAGTAGCTTTAATTCTCATGTAAGGGATGACTAGGGCCGTCAGTTAGAACTGTAATAAGGGCGTCACGGTTCTGATACATACCCAATATCCGTTTGTAATACACACACTCTGTGCCATTCTCGACCTTTAGCCGGACATTATCTGACAGGTCTGATATCTCCGAGAGGGAATACCAACCTCGGTAGCTGAACTTTTCATGTCAGTGGTGACTACGGGGTCATTGGTGTGATAGGAGGCAACGCTTTTGATATATTCCTGATATCTCTTCAAAATACACAGCCCCATTGCCATTCCCGACCCTTAGCCCGACATTGTCTGACAGGGCTGATATCCCCAAAAGGGAATATCAACCTCGATAGGTGAAATTCTCACGTCAGTGGTGATTGCGGGCGTCAATTGGGTGATATGGGGATCACGGTTTTGATACATTCCCAATATCCGGTGGAAATACACAGCCACTGTGTCCTTTCCTAGCTTTATCCCAGACTTGTCTGACAGGGCTGATAACCCTGAGAATGAATATAAACCACGGTAGCTTAAATTGGCATGTAAGTGGTGCCTACGAGAGTCAGTCAGGTGATTACGAGGTCACTGTTTTGAAACATTCTCGATATCCGAGCAAAATACACAGCCACTGTGTTATTACCGAAAATCAGCCCGACATTGTCTGATAGGGCTGATATCCCTGAGAGGGAATATCAACCTCGGTAGCTCAAGTTCTTATGTCAGGGGTGACTACAACCGACAATTTGATGATATGGGGGTCACGGTTTTGATACATTGTCAAAATCCGGTGGAAACACTCAGCCACTGTGACATTCCAGACCTTTAGCGCGACAATATCTGACAGGGCTGATATTTCCAAGAATGAATATTAACCTCAGTAGTCGAAATCCTCAAGTCAGGGGTCACTACAGGCGTCAGTTAGGTGGTAATGGGATCACGGTTTTGATACATTCCCGATATCCGTTGAAAATACACAGCCTTTCTGCCATTCCTGACCTTTAGCCCGACATTTTGTGACAGGTTTGATATTACCGAGAAGGAATATCAACCTCAGTAACCGAAATTCTAAGGTCAGGGGTGACTACGGGCGTCAGGTAGGTGATAAGGAGTCACGATTTTGATACATGTTCAATATCCGATGAAAATACACAACCACGGTGCCATTCTAGATCTTTAGGCCGACAATGTCTGACAGGGCTGATATTTCCGAGAAGGAATATGAACCTCAGTAGCTTAAATTCTGACGTCAGGGGTGACTACGGCCGTCAGTTAGGTTATAAGGTGGTCACGGTTCTGATACATTCCCAATATCCGTTTGAAATACACATCCACTGTGCCATTCTCGACCTTTAGCCGGACATTGTCTGACAGGTCTCATATCCCAGAGAGGGAACATCGACCTCGGAAGCTGACATTTTCATGTCGGTGGTGACTATGGGGTCATTGAGGTGAAAAGAAGCCAGACTATTGATACATTCCTGATATCCGGTCAAAATACACAGCCACTGTGCCATTCCCGACCCCTAGCCCGGCATTGTCTAATAGGGCTGATATCCCTGAGGGGGAATATGAACCTCGGTAGCTGAAATTCTTATGTCAGGGGTGACTACAACCGTCAATTTAGTGATATGGGTGTCACGGTTTTGATACATACCCAAAATCCGGCGGAAACACACAGCCACCGTGCCATTCCAGACCATTAGCCAGACAATGACTAACAGGGCTGATATTCCCGAGAATGAATATTAACCTCGGTAGCCGAAATTCTCAAGTCAGGGGTCACTACCGGCGTCAGTAGGTGATAATGGGGTCACGGTTTTGATACATTCCCGATATCCGTTTAAAATACACGGCCACTGTGCCATTCCCGACCGTTAGCCCAACATTGTTTGACAGGACTGATATCCCTGAGATGGAATATGAACCTCGGTAGCTGAAATTCTTATGTCAGGGGTGACTACGACAGTCAATTTGGTGATAAGAGGGTCACGGTTTTGATACATTCCCAAAATGCGGCGGAAACACACAGCCACTGTTCCATTCCAGACCTTTAGCCCGACAATGTCTGACAGGGCTGATATTCCCGAGAATAAATATTAGGTTCGGAAGCCGAAATCCTCAAGTCAGGGGTCATTACCGGCGTCAGGTGATAATGGGGTCACGGTTTTGATACATTCCCGATATCCGTTCAAAATGCACTGCCACTGTACCATTCCAGACCTTTAGCCCGAGAATGTCAGACAGAGCTGATCTTCCCGAGAAGGAATATCAACCTCGGTAGCCGAAAATATAATGTCTGAGGTGACTACGGGCGTCAATTATATGATAAGTGGTCACGATTTTTGTACATTTCCAATATCCGATGAAAAGACGCAACCACTGTGCCATTCTACATCTTTAGGCCCACAATGTCGGACAGGGCTGATATCCCCGAGAAGGAATATCAACCTCAGCAGCTTAAATTCTCATGTCAGGGGTGACTACGCGCGTCAATTGGGGCTATGGGGGTCATGGTTTTGATACCTTCCCAATATCCAGTGGAAATACACAGGCATTGTGCCATTATCGACCTTTAGCCCAACATTGTCTGACAGGGCTAATATTCCGGAGAGGGAACATAAACCTCGGCAACTGAAATTTTCATGTCAGGAGCGACTACGGTGTCACTGAGATGATAAATGAGCCACGCTTTTGATACCTTCCTGATATCCGTTCAAAATAAACAGCCACATTGCCATTCCTGACCCTTAGCCCGACATTGTCTGAAAAGGCTGATATCCCCGAAAGGGAATATCAACCTCGGTAGCTGAAATTCTCACGTCAATGGTGATTGCGGGCGTCAATTGGGTGATGTGGGGGTCTCGGGTTTGATACCTTCCCAATATCCTATGGAAATACACAGCCACTGTGCCCTTCCCGAACTTTATCCCGGACTTATCAAACAGGGCTGATATCCCTGAGAAGGGATAAAAACCTCGGTAGCTTAAATACTCATGTAAGGGGTGCCGATGAGAGTCAGCCAGGTGACTAGGGGGTCACAGTTTTGATACATTCTCGATATCCGAGCAAAATACACAGCCGCTGTGTCATTCCCGAAAATCAGCCCGACATTGTCTGATAGGGCTGAAATCCCTGAGAGGGAATATCAATCTCGGTAGCTGAAATTCTTACAACCGACAATTTGATGATATGGGGGTCACGGTTTTGATACATTGCCAAAATCCGGTGGAAACACTCAGCCACTGTGACATTCCAGACCTTTAGCGCGACAATATCTGACAGGGCTGATATTTTCGAGAATGAATATTAACCTCAGTAGCCGAAATTCTCAAGTCAGGGGTCACTACCGGCGTCAGTTAGGTGGTAATGGGGTCACGGTTTTGATACATTCCCGATATCCGTTCAAAATACGCAGCCTTTCTTGACCTTTAGCCCGACATTTTGTGACAGGTTTGATATTCCCGAGAAGGAATATCAACCTCAGTAACCGAAATTCTAAGGTGAGGGGTGACTACGGGCGTCAATTAGGTGATAAGGAGTCACGATTTTGATACATGTCCAATATCCGGTGAAAATACAAAACCGCGGTGCCATTCTCGATCTTTAGGCCGACAATGTCTGACAGGGCTGATATTTCCAAGAAGGAATATCAACCTCAGTAGCTTAAATTCTGACGTCAGGGGTGACTACGGCCGTCAGTTAGGTTATAAGGTGGTAACGGTTCTGATACATTCCCAATATCCGTTTGAAATGCACATCCACTGTGCCATTCTCGACCTTTAGCCGGACATTGTCTGACAGGTCTCATATCCCAGAGAGGGAATATCGACCTCGGAAGCTGACATTTTCATGTCGGTGGTGACTACGGGGTCATTGAGGTGATAAGAAGCCAGACTATTGATACATTCCTGATATCCGGTCAAAATACACAGCCACTGTGCCATTCCCGATCCCTAGCCCGGCATTGTCTAATAGGGCTGATATCCCTGAGGGGGAATATCAACCTCGGTAGCTGAAATTCTCACGTCAGGGGTGATTACGACCGACAATTTGGTGATAAGGGGGTCACGGTTTTGATACATTCCCAAAATCCGGTGGAAATTTACAGCCACTGTGCCATTCCAGACCTTTAGCCTGACAATGCCTGACAGGGCTGATATTCCCGAGATGGAATATCAACCTCGGTAGCCGAAATTCTAATGTCAGCGGTGACTATGGGCGTCAATTAGGTTTTAAGGGTTCACGATTTTGATACATTCCCGATATCCGTTCAAAATATACAACCACTGTGGCGTTCCAGACGTTTAGCCCGTCAATGTCTGACAGGGCTGATATTCCTGAGAAGGAATATCAACCTCGGTAGCCGAAATTGTAATGTCTGGGGTGTCTACGGGCGTCAGTTAGGTGATAAGGGGTCACGATTTTGATAAATTTCCAATATCCGGTGAAAATACGCAACCACTGTGCCATTCTAGATCTTTAGGCCAACAATGTCTGACAGGGCTGATATCCCCGAGAAGGAATATCAACCTCAGTAGCTTAAATTCTCCTGTCAGGGGTAACTACGTCCGCCAGTTAGGTTATATTGGGGTCACGGTTCTGATACATTCCCAATATCCGTTTCAAACACACAGCCACTTTGCGATTCCAGACCTTTAGCCCCACAATGTCTGACTGGGATATATTCCCGAGAAGGAATATCAACCTCGGTAGCTGAAATTCTCATATCAGTGGTGACGAGCGTCAATTTGGTGATAAGGATGTCACGGTTTTGATACATTCCCAAAATAAGTTTGAAACACACAGCCACCATGCGATTCCAGACCTTTAGGCCGGCATTGTCTGATAGGTCTGATATCCCTGAGAAGGAAAATCAACCTCGGTAGCTGAAATTCTCAAGTCAGGGAGGACTACGACCGTCAATCTGGTGATAAGGGGGTCACGGTGTTGATACATTCCCAAAATCCGGCGGAAATACACAGCCACTGTGCCATTCCAGACCTTTATCCCGACAATGCCTGACAGGGCTGACAATCCAGAGAAGGAATATCAACCTCGGTAGCTGAAAGTCTCATATCAGTGGTGATTACGAGCGTCAATTTGGTGATAACGGTGTCACGGTTTTGATGCATTCCCAAAATCCGGCGGAAATACACAGCCACTTTGCGATTCCAGACCTTTAGCCCGACCTTGTCTTATAGGGCTGATATCCCTGAGAGGGAATATCAACCTCGGTAGCTGAAATTCTCGTGTTAGGGGTGACTACGACCGTCAATTTGGTGATAAGGGGTCACGGTTTTGATACATTCCCAATATCCGGTGGAAATACACAGCCACTGTGTCCTTTCCTAGCTTTATCCCAGACTTGTCTGACAGGGCTGATAACCCTGAGAATGAATATAAACCACGGTAGCTTAAATTGGCATGTAAGTGGTGCCTACGAGAGTCAGTCAGGTGATTACGAGGTCACTGTTTTGAAACATTCTCGATATCCGAGCAAAATACACAGCCACTGTGTTATTACCGAAAATCAGCCCGACATTGTCTGATAGGGCTGATATCCCTGAGAGGGAATATCAACCTCGGTAGCTCAAGTTCTTATGTCAGGGGTGACTACAACCGACAATTTGATGATATGGGGGTCACAGTTTTGATACATTGTCAAAATCCGGTGGAAACACTCAGCCACTGTGACATTCCAGACCTTTAGCGCGACAATATCTGACAGGGCTGATATTTCCAAGAATGAATATTAACCTCAGTAGTCGAAATCCTCAAGTCAGGGGTCACTACAGGCGTCAGTTAGGTGGTAATGGGATCACGGTTTTGATACATTCCCGATATCCGTTGAAAATACACAGCCTTTCTGCCATTCCTGACCTTTAGCCCGACATTTTGTGACAGGTTTGATATTACCGAGAAGGAATATCAACCTCAGTAACCGAAATTCTAAGGTCAGGGGTGACTACGGGCGTCAGGTAGGTGATAAGGAGTCACGATTTTGATACATGTTCAATATCCGATGAAAATACACAACCACGGTGCCATTCTAGATCTTTAGGCCGACAATGTCTGACAGGGCTGATATTTCCGAGAAGGAATATGAACCTCAGTAGCTTAAATTCTGACGTCAGGGGTGACTACGGCCGTCAGTTAGGTTATAAGGTGGTCACGGTTCTGATACATTCCCAATATCCGTTTGAAATACACATCCACTGTGCCATTCTCGACCTTTAGCCGGACATTGTCTGACAGGTCTCATATCCCAGAGAGGGAACATCGACCTCGGAAGCTGACATTTTCATGTCGGTGGTGACTATGGGGTCATTGAGGTGAAAAGAAGCCAGACTATTGATACATTCCTGATATCCGGTCAAAATACACAGCCACTGTGCCATTCCCGACCCCTAGCCCGGCATTGTCTAATAGGGCTGATATCCCTGAGGGGGAATATGAACCTCGGTAGCTGAAATTCTTATGTCAGGGGTGACTACAACCGTCAATTTAGTGATATGGGTGTCACGGTTTTGATACATACCCAAAATCCGGCGGAAACACACAGCCACCGTGCCATTCCAGACCATTAGCCAGACAATGACTAACAGGGCTGATATTCCCGAGAATGAATATTAACCTCGGTAGCCGAAATTCTCAAGTCAGGGGTCACTACCGGCGTCAGTAGGTGATAATGGGGTCACGGTTTTGATACATTCCCGATATCCGTTTAAAATACACGGCCACTGTGCCATTCCCGACCGTTAGCCCAACATTGTTTGACAGGACTGATATCCCTGAGATGGAATATGAACCTCGGTAGCTGAAATTCTTATGTCAGGGGTGACTACGACAGTCAATTTGGTGATAAGAGGGTCACGGTTTTGATACATTCCCAAAATGCGGCGGAAACACACAGCCACTGTTCCATTCCAGACCTTTAGCCCGACAATGTCTGACAGGGCTGATATTCCCGAGAATAAATATTAGGTTCGGAAGCCGAAATCCTCAAGTCAGGGGTCATTACCGGCGTCAGGTGATAATGGGGTCACGGTTTTGATACATTCCCGATATCCGTTCAAAATGCACTGCCACTGTACCATTCCAGACCTTTAGCCCGAGAATGTCAGACAGAGCTGATCTTCCCGAGAAGGAATATCAACCTCGGTAGCCGAAAATATAATGTCTGAGGTGACTACGGGCGTCAATTATATGATAAGTGGTCACGATTTTTGTACATTTCCAATATCCGATGAAAAGACGCAACCACTGTGCCATTCTACATCTTTAGGCCCACAATGTCGGACAGGGCTGATATCCCCGAGAAGGAATATCAACCTCAGTAGCTTAAATTCTCATGTCAGGGGTGACTACGCGCGTCAATTGGGGCTATGGGGGTCATGGTTTTGATACCTTCCCAATATCCAGTGGAAATACACAGGCATTGTGCCATTATCGACCTTTAGCCCAACATTGTCTGACAGGGCTAATATTCCGGAGAGGGAACATAAACCTCGGCAACTGAAATTTTCATGTCAGGAGCGACTACGGTGTCACTGAGATGATAAATGAGCCACGCTTTTGATACCTTCCTGATATCCGTTCAAAATAAACAGCCACATTGCCATTCCTGACCCTTAGCCCGACATTGTCTGAAAAGGCTGATATCCCCGAAAGGGAATATCAACCTCGGTAGCTGAAATTCTCACGTCAATGGTGATTGCGGGCGTCAATTGGGTGATGTGGGGGTCTCGGGTTTGATACCTTCCCAATATCCTATGGAAATACACAGCCACTGTGCCCTTCCCGAACTTTATCCCGGACTTATCAAACAGGGCTGATATCCCTGAGAAGGGATAAAAACCTCGGTAGCTTAAATACTCATGTAAGGGGTGCCGATGAGAGTCAGCCAGGTGACTAGGGGGTCACAGTTTTGATACATTCTCGATATCCGAGCAAAATACACAGCCGCTGTGTCATTCCCGAAAATCAGCCCGACATTGTCTGATAGGGCTGAAATCCCTGAGAGGGAATATCAATCTCGGTAGCTGAAATTCTTACAACCGACAATTTGATGATATGGGGGTCACGGTTTTGATACATTGCCAAAATCCGGTGGAAACACTCAGCCACTGTGACATTCCAGACCTTTAGCGCGACAATATCTGACAGGGCTGATATTTTCGAGAATGAATATTAACCTCAGTAGCCGAAATTCTCAAGTCAGGGGTCACTACCGGCGTCAGTTAGGTGGTAATGGGGTCACGGTTTTGATACATTCCCGATATCCGTTCAAAATACGCAGCCTTTCTTGACCTTTAGCCCGACATTTTGTGACAGGTTTGATATTCCCGAGAAGGAATATCAACCTCAGTAACCGAAATTCTAAGGTGAGGGGTGACTACGGGCGTCAATTAGGTGATAAGGAGTCACGATTTTGATACATGTCCAATATCCGGTGAAAATACAAAACCGCGGTGCCATTCTCGATCTTTAGGCCGACAATGTCTGACAGGGCTGATATTTCCAAGAAGGAATATCAACCTCAGTAGCTTAAATTCTGACGTCAGGGGTGACTACGGCCGTCAGTTAGGTTATAAGGTGGTAACGGTTCTGATACATTCCCAATATCCGTTTGAAATGCACATCCACTGTGCCATTCTCGACCTTTAGCCGGACATTGTCTGACAGGTCTCATATCCCAGAGAGGGAATATCGACCTCGGAAGCTGACATTTTCATGTCGGTGGTGACTACGGGGTCATTGAGGTGATAAGAAGCCAGACTATTGATACATTCCTGATATCCGGTCAAAATACACAGCCACTGTGCCATTCCCGATCCCTAGCCCGGCATTGTCTAATAGGGCTGATATCCCTGAGGGGGAATATCAACCTCGGTAGCTGAAATTCTCACGTCAGGGGTGATTACGACCGACAATTTGGTGATAAGGGGGTCACGGTTTTGATACATTCCCAAAATCCGGTGGAAATTTACAGCCACTGTGCCATTCCAGACCTTTAGCCTGACAATGCCTGACAGGGCTGATATTCCCGAGATGGAATATCAACCTCGGTAGCCGAAATTCTAATGTCAGCGGTGACTATGGGCGTCAATTAGGTTTTAAGGGTTCACGATTTTGATACATTCCCGATATCCGTTCAAAATATACAACCACTGTGGCGTTCCAGACGTTTAGCCCGTCAATGTCTGACAGGGCTGATATTCCTGAGAAGGAATATCAACCTCGGTAGCCGAAATTGTAATGTCTGGGGTGTCTACGGGCGTTAGTTAGGTGATAAGGGGTCACGATTTTGATAAATTTCCAATATCCGGTGAAAATACGCAACCACTGTGCCATTCTAGATCTTTAGGCCAACAATGTCTGACAGGGCTGATATCCCCGAGAAGGAATATCAACCTCAGTAGCTTAAATTCTCCTGTCAGGGGTAACTACGTCCGCCAGTTAGGTTATATTGGGGTCACGGTTCTGATACATTCCCAATATCCGTTTCAAACACACAGCCACTTTGCGATTCCAGACCTTTAGCCCCACAATGTCTGACTGGGCTATATTCCCGAGAAGGAATATCAACCTCGGTAGCTGAAATTCTCATATCAGTGGTGACGAGCGTCAATTTGGTGATAAGGATGTCACGGTTTTGATACATTCCCAAAATAAGTTTGAAACACACAGCCACCATGCGATTCCAGACCTTTAGGCCGGCATTGTCTGATAGGTCTGATATCCCTGAGAAGGAAAATCAACCTCGGTAGCTGAAATTCTCAAGTCAGGGAGGACTACGACCGTCAATCTGGTGATAAGGGGGTCACGGTGTTGATACATTCCCAAAATCCGGCGGAAATACACAGCCACTGTGCCATTCCAGACCTTTATCCCGACAATGCCTGACAGGGCTGACAATCCAGAGAAGGAATATCAACCTCGGTAGCTGAAAGTCTCATATCAGTGGTGATTACGAGCGTCAATTTGGTGATAACGGTGTCACGGTTTTGATGCATTCCCAAAATCCGGCGGAAATACACAGCCACTTTGCGATTCCAGACCTTTAGCCCGACCTTGTCTTATAGGGCTGATATCCCTGAGAGGGAATATCAACCTCGGTAGCTGAAATTCTCGTGTTAGGGGTGACTACGACCGTCAATTTGGTGATAAGGGGTCACGGTTTTGATACATTCCCAAAATCCGGTTGAAACACACAGCCACTGTGCCATTCCAGACCTTCAGCCCGACAATGTTTGACAGGGCTGATATCCCTGAGAATGAATATCAACCCCAGTAGCTTAAATTCTCATATCAGGGGTGACTACGGCCGCCAGTTAGGTTTTAAGGGGATCACTGTTCAGATACGTTCGCACTATCCGTTTGAAATAGACAGCCACTATGCCATTCTCGACCTTTATCCGGACATTGTCTGACACGTCTGATATCTCCGAGAGGGCATATCAACCTCGGTAGCTGAAATGTTCATGTCAGTGGTGACTACGGGGTCATTGAGGTGATATGAGGCCAGGCTTTTGATACATTCCTGATATCCGGTCAAAATACACAGCCACTGTGCCATTCCCGACCACTAGCCCGACATTGCCTGGTACGGCTGATATCCCTGAGGGGAAATATCAACCTCGGTCGCTGAAATTCTCATGTTAGGGATGACTACGACCGTCAATTTGGTGATATGGGGTCACGGTTTTGATACATTCCCAAAATCCGGCTGAAGCACACAGCTACGGTGCCATTCCAGACCTTCAACCCGACAATGTCTGACAGGACTGAAATCGCCGAGAAGGAATATCAACCTGAGTAGCTTAAATTCTCATGTCAGGGGTAACTACGGCTGTCAGTTAGGTTAGAAGGGGGTCACGATTCTGATACATTCCCAATATCCCTTTGAAACACACAGCCCCTGTGCGATTCCAGACCTTTAGCTCGACAATGTCTGACAGGGCTGATATTTCCGAGAAGGAAAATCAACCTCGGTAGCTGAAATTCTCATGTCAGGAGTGACTACGACCGTCAATTTGGTGATAAAGGGGTCACGGTTTTGATACATTCCCAAAATCCGGCGAAAACACAAAGCCACTGTGCCATTCCAGACCTTTAGCCCGACAATGTCTGACAGGGCTGATATCCCCGAGAAGGAATATGAACATCAGTATCTTAAATTCTCATGTCAGGGGTGACTACGGCCGTCAGTTAGGTTATAATGAGGTCACGGTTCTGATACATTCTCAATATCTGTTTGAAATACACAACCACTGTGCCATTCTTGACCTTTAGCCGGACATTGTCTGACACGTCTGATATCTCCGAGAGGGAATATCGACCTCGGTAGCTGAAATGTTCATGTCATTGGTGCCTTCGGGGTCATTGAGGTGATAAGAGGCCAGGCTTTTGATACATTCCTGATATCCGGTCAAAATACTCAGCCACTGTGCCATTCCCGACCCCTAGCCCGACATTGCCTGATAGGGCTGATATCCCTGAGAGGGAATATCAACCTCGGTGGCTGAACTTCTCATGTTAGGGTTGACTACGACCGTCAATTAGGTGTTATACGGGATCACGGTTTTGATACATTCTCAAAATCCGGCGGATACACACAGCCGCTGTGCCAATTCGGACCTTTAGCCCGGCAATGTCTGGCAGGGTTGATAAACCCGAGAAGGAATATCAACCTCGGTAGCCCAAATTCTAATGTCAGGGGTGACTACGGGCGTCAATTAGGTGATAAGGGGTCACGATCTTGATGCATTTTTAATATCCGGTGAAAATACACAGCCACTGTACTTTTCCAGAGCTTCAGCCCGATATTTCCTAACCCAGCTGATATCCCCGGGAGGGAACATCAACCTCGGTAGCTGAAATGCTCATGTCAGGGGTGACTACGACCGTAAATTTAATGATAATGGGGTCACGGTTTTGATACATTCCCAAAATTCCGGTGGAAACACACAGACACTGTGCCATTCCAGACCTTTAGCCCGACAATGTCTGACAGGGCTGATATCCCCGTGAAGTAATATGAACCTCCGTAGCTGAAATTCTCATGTCAGGGGTGACTACGCCGTCAGTCAGATAATCTCGCATTAGCGTCGCCCATACAGTCACGCTCATCCCGTGTATAAACACGCGTTAACCTCGCTGATTAACTCGCGTAATCTTGCATTAACCTTGGGGATAAGCGCACGTTAACCTGGCGGATTAACTATCGTTAAACTCGCGTTAAACTCGCCATTACCCCGGGGATAAATTCGCGTTAAATTCACGGGTAGACACACTTTCACATCGTGAATTAATTTACGTTAAATTTGCGTTAAACTTGCGTCAAACTAGCGGACGAACTCGCATTAACCTCACGGATAAACATGCGTTAACCTCCCGGATCAACTCGCGGATATTCTCGCGCCAAACGCGCACTAACCATGCGGATAAACATGCGTTAACCTCAAGGACTAACTCGCGTTAATCTCGCTTTAACCACGGGGATAAACTAGCGTTAAACTCACGGACAAACACGCTTTAACCTCGCGGATTAACTCGCAGATAATCTCGTGTTAACTCCGCGGATAAACTCGCGCAAACCTCGCGTTAATCTCGCGATAAACTTGCGTGAACCTAGCGGATAAACTCGTGTTAAACTCGCCTTAGCCTTGTGGATAAAACCTGAAACACGCGTTAACCTCACAATAAACCACCGTTAATGTCGCGTCACACTCGTCTAACGACGCGGATAAACTCGTGTCAAACTCGCGCAAAACTCGCGTTAACCTCGGGGATGAACACCCGTCAAAATCGCGTAAATCTCACGGATAAACGCACGTTAAACTCGAATTAACCTATCGAGTACATTCGCATTAACCTTGCGGATTAACTCGCGTTAAACTTCCGTTAACGTTGCGGATGTACTCGCGCCAAACTAGCGATGACCTCTAGGATAAACTCGCCTCATACTCGCGTAACATCGCGTTTAACTCGCGCTAAAAACGCGGATAAATTCGCGATAACCTCGCACATAAACTCACGTTAACATCGCCGATAAACTCGCGCCAAAGACGCGTTAATCTCGTGTATGGACTCGTGTTAACCTCGCGTAAACATCGCCGATAAACGCGCGTTAAACTCGAGTTAACCTCCAGGATAAACTCGCGTTAACCTCCCGGATAAACTCGCACTAAATAATATCGCGGATAATCTCGCAATATCCTTGCGCATAAACTCGCATTAATATCCCGGATAAACTCGCGTTAAACGCGCGCTATCCTCACGCATAAACTAGCGTTAATCTCGAGTTAACATCGCGGATTAACACTCGCTAACAACGCGCATTAACTCGGGATAACCTCGCGGACAAATTCGCGTTAAACTCGAGTTAACATCGCGTTGTACTCGCGCTAAGAACGTGAATAAACTCGCAATAACCTCGCGCATAACCTCACGTTAACATCGTCGATAAACTCGCGTTAAACTCGAGATAGCCGCGCGGATAACCTCGTGTTAACGTCGCGTATAAACTCGCGACAAACGAGCGTTATCCTCGCAGATGAACTCGTGATAACCTCGCGCTAACATCGCCGATAAACTCGCGTTAAACTCATGCTAAACTTGCGGATAAACTCGCGTTAATCTAACGGATAGACTAGTGCCAAAACCGCGGACGAACGCGCATTAATCTCGCGTCAACCCCACGCATGTACTCGCGTTAACATCGCGGATAAACTCGCGTTCAACTCAACTCGCATTCAACTCGACTAAACTGGAGTCAAACTGGCGTTAACCTCACGGGTAGACTCGCGTTAACCTCGCAAACAGACTACCGTTAAACTCGTGTTAATCTCACGGATAAACTCGAGTTAACCAAGAGGATTACCGTGCGTTAAACACAACGCGCATTAAACAAGCGTTGAACTCGTGGATAAACTCACGGATAAACTCGGATTAAAGTCGTGCTAACCTTGCTGATCAATTCGCGGAGAAACTCAAGTTAACCTTAGGGACAAACTCGCGTTAACTTCGCGGATTACCTCCCAGATAAACTCGCGTTAACCGTACGGATAAACACCCATTGACATCTCGGATTAACTCGCGTTAATCTCGTGTTAAACTCTGAGATATACTCGCGGAAACTATCTGCCAGGTAAACGCAAGTTTATCCGCGATATCAATACGGGCAATATGTCAATCAACTCGCCCTCATTTGTGCCACCCTACAGCACCTTTTATTTGATCAGATTTGCCCATCTAGAAGGTTTTATGGGAGGCTGTCACTTCTAAGGCCTTGGTTGCCCCATAAAAAGGGGTCATATGGGGACAGGCAACATGTCAATGAACTCGTCTTCATTTGTGGCACCCTACAGCACCTTTTATTTAATCAGATTTGCCCATCCAGAAGGTTTTCTGGGAGGTTGTCACTTTTAGGGCCTTGGTTCCCCATAAAGAGGGGTCATATGGGGACGGGCAACGCGTCAATCATCTCGTCTTCATTTGTTCCACCCTACAGCACCTTTTATTTGATCAGATTTGCCCATCTAGAAGGATTTCTGGGAGGTTGTCACTTTTAGGGCCTTGGTTGCCCCATAAAGAGGAGTCATATGGGGATGGGCAACATGTCAATCAACTCGTCTTCATTTGTGCCATCCCAAAGTAAGCACCTTTTATTTGACCAGAGTTGCCCATCTAGAAGGTTTTCTGGTCACTTTTAGGGCCTTGGTTGCCCCATGAAGAGGTGGTCAAATGGGGACGGGCAACCCGGCTTCATTTGTTCCACCCTGCAGCACCTTTTATTTGATCAGATTTGCCCATATAGAAAGTTTTCTGGGAGGTTGTCACTTTTAGGGCCTTGGTTGCCCCATAAAGAGGGGCCATACGGGGACGGGCAACATGTCAATCAACTCGTCTTCACTTGTGCCACCCTACAGCACCTTTTATTTGATCAGATTTGCCCATTTAGTAGGTTTAGTCTGGGAGGTTGCCACTTTTAGGGCCTTGGTTGCCCCATAAAATGGGGTCATATGGGGACGGGCAACATGTCAATCAACTCGTCTTCATTTGTGCCACCCTACAGCAGATGCCATTTTTCCTGTTTTGATGGAATAAAAATTGTTAAAATGTCAATTTAGGAATAAGTAATTAACTTCACATCGCTGGTATCTTTGCACTTCTAACACCACATTGCGCGTCGAACCACGGTCGGCTCGTGGTAAAGATTCATGACCATTACTTTACTGAACCCCCACTCTACACTTAGAGATCATATATACTTCGGCCCAGTAGTATTACGAAACTCAGTTCTGCCCTGTAACACGATGTTGGGATATCGCACAGGGGCTGTGTATTCCGTTCGGATAGTTGGCATGTATCAAACATATGACCCCCCACCCCACGTTACGTAACTGACGTCCGTAGTCACACCAGCCATGGAAATCATGGCTGCCGATGTTGATATTCTCTCTCGGGGATATCAGCCCTGTCCGAAACTGTCGGGCTGCAGGTCGGGTATCGCAGAGGGGTTGTGTATTTTCCTCGGATATTGGGCATGTGTCAAAATCGTGACCCCTTTATCACTTTACTGACGTTACACCTCACATGATAATCTCAGCGGCCGGTGTTGATATTTCTGGATATTCCACCCCCCCCCCCCCCACGGGATATCCGCCCTGTCAAAAAATGTCGGGCTAAAGGTCGGCTATCGCACAGTGGAGGTGTATTGGCCGTGTATCAAAATTGTGACCTCTTATCACATAACCTACATCCATAGTAACCCCTAATATGGAAATCTCCGCTGCGGGTGTTGATAATCACTCTTGCGGATAGCAGCCCAGTCAGATAATGTCGGGATAAAGGGCGGCTATCGCACAGTGGCGGTGTATTCCCATCGGATATTGGTCATTTATCAAAATCGTGCCCCTAATACCCCCCCCCCCCCCCCCCTCCTCCGCTATCACACAACTGACGCCCGTAGTCACTCCTGCCATGAGAATCGGGGCTATCGGACTTGATATTCCCTCTAGGAGATATCAGATCTGTCAGACAATCTCGGGATAAAGATCGTTTATTGCACAATGGTGGTGTATTTCCATCGGATATTGAACATGTATCAACATCGTGACCCCCTTTATCACATAACTGACGTTCGTAGTCACCTCTGACATGAGAATCGTGGCTGCGGGCGTTGATATTCCATCTTGCAGATATCAGTCCCGTGAGACAATATTGGGCTAAAGGTCGGCTATCGCACAGTAGCAGTGCATTTCCATTGGATATTGGGCAAGTATCAAAATCGTGAGCCCCCTCCCCTCACTATATCAGATAACGAACGTCCGTAGTCACCCCTGAAATGAGAATCTCGGATGCTGGTGTTGATATTTCCTCTTGGGAATATCAGCCCTGTCAGACAATGTCGGGCTGGAGGTTGGGTATCGCACATGGAGATGTATTTCAATCGGATATTGGGCTTGTGTTAAAAGCGTGACCGCCCCCCCCCCCCCCCTCCTCCCTCCATCACATAAATGACGTCCATATTCACCCCTGAAATGAGAATCTCGGCTGCCGGTGTTGATATTCCAACTCGGGATATCAGCCCTATTAGACAATGTTTGGCTAAAGGTCAAGTATCGGACAGTGGATATGTATTTCCTTGGGATATTTGGCATGAATCAAAATGTGATCCACGTATCACATAACTCACGTCCGTAGTCATCATTGACAAGGGAATCCCAGCTACGGAGGTTGATATTCCCTTTCGGGGATATCAGTCCTGTCAGACAATGTCGGGCTAAGGGTCGGGAATGGCAATGTGGCTGTGTATTTTGAACGGATATCAGTAATGTATCAAAAGCGTGTCCCCTTTTATCACCTCAATGACCCCGTGTTCACCCCCGACATGAAAATTTCAGCTACCGAGGTTGATATTCCCTCACGGGGATATAGCCCTGTCAGACAATGTTAGGCTAAAGGTCAAGAATGGCACAGTGGCTGTGCATTTCCACTGGATATTGGGAATTATCAGAATCGTTACCCCATTATCACCTGACTCCCGTGGTCACCCCCGACAGGAGAATCTCAGCTATCGAGGTTGATATTCCCTCTCGGGAATATCAGCCCTGTTAGGAAATATCGGGCTGAAGGCAGCGAATGTCACAGTGGATGTGTCTTTCCCCCTGCTATCAGGAATGTATCAAAATTGTGACCCCTTATCACCTAAGTGACGCCCGTAGTCACCCCCAGTAGGGGAATCTTAGCTACCGAGGTTAATATTCCCTCTTGGGAATATCAGCCCTGTCGGGAAATGTTGGGCTGACGGTTTGGAATGGCACAGTGGCTGTGTATTTCCAGCGGATATTGGGAATGTATCAAAGTCGTGAATCCGGTATCACCTAACTGACGCCTATAGTCACCCCTAATAGGAGAATCTCAGCTACCGAGGTTAATATTCTCTCTCGGGGATCTCAGCCCTTTCAGGAAATGTCGGGCGGGCTGAAGGCAAGAAATTGCACAATGGCTGCGTATTTCCCCCGGATATCGGAAATGCATCAAAAGCGTGACACCCTTATCACCTAACTAACGCACGTAGGCATCCTTGACAGGAGCATCTCAGCTACCGAGGTTAATCTTCCCTCGAGGATATCAGGTCGTTTAGGAAATATCGGGCTAAAGATCGGAAAGGGCATAGTGGCTGTGTATTTCCACCGGATATCGGGAAGGTATCAAAACCGTGAGCCCCATATCACCCAACTGACGCCCGCAATCATCACTGACGTGAGAATTTCACCTACCGAGGTTGATATTCCCTTTCGGGGATATCAGCCCTGTCGAACAATGTCGGGCTAAGGGTCGGGAATGGCAATGTGGCTGTGTATTTTGAACGGATATCAGGAATGTATCAGGAGCGTGGCCCCTTTATCACCCCAATGACCATGTAGTCAACTCTGACATGAAAATTTCAGCTTCCAAGGTTGATATTCCCTCTCGGGGATATTAGCCCTGTCAGACAATGTCGGGCTAAAGGTCGAGAATGGCACAATGTCTGTGTATTTCCACCGGGTATTGTGATATATTAAAACCGTGGCCCCCTTTTCACGTAATTGACGCCTGTAGTCACAACTGACGTGAGAACTTCAGCCACCGAGGAGGATGTACCTTTCCCGAAGATCAGCCGTCAGACAATACTGGGCTAAAGGTCGGGAACGGCACACAGGCTGTGTATTTCCAACGGTTATTAGGAAGGTATCTAAACCGTGACCCTCTTATCACCTAACTGACGCGCGCAGTCACCCTTGGCATTAGACTTTCAGCTACCGAGGTTTATATTCCTTCTCAGGGATATCAGCCCTGCCAGATAAGTCAGGACTAAAAGTCGAGAATGGCACATTGCCTGTGTATTTCCACCAGATATAGGGAAGGTATCAAAACTGTGAACCCCATATCACCCAATTGACGCGCGGAGTCACCCCTGACATGAGAATTTCCCCTACCGAGGTATTCCCTTTCGGGGATATTAGCCCTGTCAGTCAATGTTGGGCTAAAGGTCAAGAATGGCAAAATTGCTGTGTATTTCCGCCGGATATTGGGAATATATCAAAGCCGATCCCCCCTTCTCACCTGACTGACGCCTGCAGTCACCTCTTACACGAGAATTTAAGCTACCGAAGTTGATATTCCTTCTTTGGGATATCAGCCCTGTTTTTCAATGTCGGGATAAAGATCTGGAATTGCACAGTGGCTCTGAATTTCCGCTGGATTTTGGGAATGTATCAAAGCCGTGACCCCCTTATCACCAAATTGACAGTCGTAGTCACCCATGGAAGGAGAATCTCAGCTACCGAGGTTAATATTCCCTCTCGGGGATTTTACCCCTGTTAGGAAATATCAGGCTGAAGCTCGGGAATGGTACAGTAACCGGGTATTTCCACCGGGTATTGGGGATGTATCAAAATCGTTACCCCATTAGCACCTAACTGACGCCCGTGGTCACCCCTGACAGGAGAATCTTAACTACCGAGGTTGATATTCCTTCTCGGGAATATCAGCAATGTTAGAAAATATCGGACTGAAGGTAGGGAATGGCACAGTAGATGTGTCTTTCCCCCGGTTATCGGGAATATATCAAAATCATGACTCCTTTATCACCTAACTGACGCCCGTAGTCGCCCCAAACAGGAGAATCTTAGCTACTGAGGTTAATATTCCCTCTCGGGGATATCAGCCCTGTCAGGAAATGTTGGGCTGAAGGCTTGGGATGGCACAGTGGCTGTGTATTTCCATCGGATATTGGGAATGTATCAAAGTCGTGAACCCAGGATCACCTAACTGACGCCCATAGTCACCCCTAACAGGAGAATCTCAGCTACCGAGTTTAATATTCCCTCTCGGGGATCTCAGCCCTTTTAGGAGATGTCGGGCTGAAGGTAAGAAATTGCACCGTGGCTGTGTATTTCAGCCGGATAGCGGATATGCATCAAAATCGTGACCACCTTATCACCTATCTGACGCACGTAGTCATCAATCGCAGGGGCATCTCAGCTAACGAGGTCAATCTTCCCTTTCGAAGATATCAGGTCGGTTAGAAAATATCGGGCTAAAGCTTGGAAAGGGCACACACAATGGTTGTGTATTTCCACCGGATATTCGGGGAGGGGGGGAGTATCAAAACCGAGACCCCCATATCAACCAATTGACGCCCGCAATCGCCACGGACACGAAAATTACAGCTATCAAGGTTGATATTCCCTTTCGAGGATATCAGCCCTGTCATACAATGTCGGGTTAAGGGTCGGGAATGGCAATGCGGCTGTGTATTTTGAACGGATATCAGGAATGTATCAAAAGCCTAGCAGCTTATCACATCAATGACCCCGTAGTCACCACTGACAGGAAAATTTCAGCTACCGAGGTTGGTATTCCCTCTTGGGGATATCAGACCTGTCAGACAATGCCCGGCAAAAGGCCGAGAATGGCACAGCAGCTGTATATTTCAAACGGATATTAAGAATGTATCAGAACCGTGACCCCCTTATAACCTAACTGACGGCCGTAGACACCCCTGACATGAGAATTTAAGCTACTGAGCTTCACATTCCTTCTCGGGGATATCAGCCCTGTCAGACATTGACGGGGCAAAGGTCTGGAATGGAACAGTGGCTGCGTGTTTCCGCCGGATTGTGGGAATGTATGAAAACTGTTACACCATTATCACCAAATTTACGGCCGTAGTCACCCCGACATGAGAATATCAGCTTCCGAGGATGATGTTCCCTCTCGGGGATATCAGGTGGGTTAGGAAATATCGGGCCGAAGCTCGGGAAAAGTACAGTGCAATGTGTTTTCACCGAATATTGAAAAATGTATCAAAATCGTGCCCCCTTATAAACTAAATGACGCCCGTAGTCACCCCTGACATTAGAATTTCGGCTACCAGGGTTGATATTCCTTTTCGGGAAGATCAGACCTGTCAGACATTGTCGGGCTAAAGGTCAGGAACGTTACAGAGGATGTGTGTTTCCGCCGGATTTTGGGAATGTATCAAAACCGTGACCCCCTATCACCAAATTGACGGTCGTAGTCACCCCTGACATTAGAATTCCAGCCACCGAGGTTCGTATTCCTTCTCAGGGATATCGGCCCTCTCTTACAATGTCGAGCTAACGGTCAAGAATGGCACAGTGGCCGTGTATTTTGAACGGATATCGGGAATGTATCAAAACCGTGACCCCATTATTACCTAACTGACGTCGGTAGTGACCCCTGACTTGAGAATTTCGGCTACCGAGGTTAATATGCATTCTCGGGAAAATCAGCCCTGTCCGACATTCTCCGGCTAAAAGCCTCGAATGACACAGTGGCTGTGTGTTTCCGCCGGATTTTGGGAATGTATCAAAACCGGGACCCCAGTATCACCAAATTGACGACTGTAGTCACCCCTGACATAAGAATTTCAGCTACCGAGGTTCATATTCCACCTCAGGGATATCAGCCCTGTCATGCAATGTCGGGTTAACGGTCGGGTTTGGCACAGTGGCTGTGTATTTTGAACGGATTTCGGAACTGTATCAAAACCGTGACCCCAATTATCACCAAAATGACGGCTGTAGTCACCCCTGACTGAAGAATTTCAGCCACCGAGGTTCATATTCCATCTCAGGGATATCAGCCCTGTCGGACAAAGTCGGCCTAACGGTCGGGTATGGCACAGTGGCTGTGTATTTTGAACGGATATTGGGAATGGAATGTATCAAAACCGTGACCCCAATTATCACCAAATTAACGGCTGTAGTCATCCCTGACATAAAAATTTCAGCTATCGAGGTTCATATTCCATCTCAGGGATATAAACCCTGTCGGACAACGTCGGCCTAACGGTCGGGTTTGGCACAGTGGCTGTGTATTTTGAAAGGATATCGGGAATGTATCAAAACCGTGACCCCATTATTACATAACTGACGTCGGTAGTGACCCCTGACTTGAGAATTTCGGCTACCGAGGTTGATATTCAGTCTCGGGAATATCAGCCCAGCCAGACATTGTCGGGCTAAAGATCTGGAATGGCACAGTGGCTGTGTGTTTCCGCCGGATTTTGGGAATGTATCAAAACCGTGATCCCCTTATCACCAAATTGACGTCTGTAGTCACCCCTGACATAAGAATTTCAGCTACAAAGGTTCATATTCCATCTCAGGGATATCAGCCCTGTCGGACAACGTCGGCCTAAGGGTCGGGTTTGGCTCAGTGGCCGTGTATTTTCAACGGATTTCGGGAATGTATCAAAACCGTGACCCCATTATCACCAAATTGACGACTGTACTCACCCATGACATAAGAATTTCAGCTACCGAGGTTCATATGCCATCCCAGGAATATCAGCCCTGCCATACAACGTCGGCCTAACGGTCGGGTATGGCACAGTGGCTGTGTATTTTGAACGGATATCGGGAATGTATCAAAACCGTGACCACAATTATCACCAAATTGACGGTCGTAGTCACCCCTGACATAAGAATTCCAGCTACCGAGGTTCATATTCCCTCTCAGGGATATCAGCCCTCTCATGCAATGTCGAGCTAACGGTCAAGAATGGCACAGTGGCTGTGTATTTTGAAAGGATATCGGGAATGTATCAAACCGTGACCCTGTTATTACCAAACTGACGTCGGTAGTGACCCCTGACTTGAGAATTTCGGCTACCGAGGTTAATATGCATTCTCGGGAATATCAGCCCTGTCAGACATTCTCGGTCTAAAGGCCTCGAATGTCACTGTGGCTGTGTGTTTCCTCCGGATTTTGGGAATGTATCAAAATCGTGACCCCATTATTACCAAATTGACGGCTGTCGTCACCCCTGATTTAAGAATTTCAGCTACCGAGGTTTATATTTCCTCTCAGGGATATCAGCCCTATCAGGCAATGTCGGGCTAATTTACGGGAATGGCAAAGTGGCTGTGTATTTTGAACGGATATCGAGAATGTATCAAAATCGTAACTCCCTAGTCACCTGACTGACTCTCGTGGGCAAGCCTTACATGAGAATATAAGCTACCGTGGTTTATATTCCTTCTAAGGGATATCAGCCCTGTCAGATAAGTCCGGGATAAAGCTCGGAAAGGGCACAGTGGCTGTGTATTTCCACCGGATATTGGAAAGGTATCAAAACCGTGACCCCCAAATTACCCAATTTATGCCGGCAATCACCACTGACGTGAGAATTTCAGCTACAGAGGTTGATATTCCCTTTTGGAGATATCAGCCCCGTCAGACGATGTCGGGCTACGGGTCGAGAATGGCAATGTGGCTGTGTATTTTGAACGGATATCAGGAATGTATCAAAAGCGTTGCCTCTTATCACCGCAATGACCCCGTAGTCACCACTGACATGAAATTTTCAGCCACCGAGGTTGATATTCCCTCTCGGGAATATCAGACCTGTCAGACAATGTTCGGCTAAAGCTCGAGAATGGCACAGAGGCTGTGTATTTGAAACGGATATTGGGAATATATCAGAACCGTGACCCCCTTATCATCAAATTGATGGCTGTACTCACCCCTGACATAAGAATTTCAGCTACCGAGGTTCATATTCCATCTCAGGGATATCAGCCCTGCCATACAACGTCGACCTAACGGTCGGATTTGGCACAGTGGCTGTGCATTTTGGACGAATATCGAGAATGTACCTAAACCGTGATCCCATTATCACCTAACTGACGCAGGTAGAGACTCCTCACTTGAGAATTTCGGCTACCGAGGTTGATATTCATTCTCAGGCATATCAACCCTGTCAGACATTGTCGGGCTAAAGGTCTGGAATGGTACAGTGGCTGTGAATTTCCGCCGGATTTTGGGAATGTATAAAAACCGTGACCCCGTTATCATCAAATTCACGGCCGTAGTCACCCCTGACATGAGAATTTCAGCTACCGAGGTTCATATTCCCTCTCAGGGATATCAGCGCTCTCATACAATGTCGGCCTAACGGTCGGGTATGGCACAGTGGCTGTGTATTTTGAATGGATATCGGGAATGTATCAAAACCGTGAATCCAGTTATCACCAAATTGAGGTATGTAGTCACCCCTGACATAAGAATTTCAGCTACCGAGGTTCATATTCCATCTCAGGGATATGAGCCCTGTCAGACAACGTCGGCATAACGGTCGGGTATGGCACAGTGGCTATGTATTTTGGACGAATATCGGGAATGTATCAAAACCGTGACCTCAATTATCACCAAATTGACGACTGTAGTCACCCCTGACATAAGAATTTCAGCTACCGACGTTCATATTCCATCTCAGGGATATCAGCCCTGTCGGACAACGTCGGCCTAATGGTCGGGTTTGGCACAGTGGTTGTGTATTTTGAACGGATTTCGGAACTGTATCAAAACCGTGACCCCATTATCACCAAAATGACGGCTGTAGTCACCCCTGACATAAGAATTTCAGCCACCGAGGTTCATATTCCATCTCAGGGATATCAGCTCTGTCGGACAAAGTCGGCCTAACGGTCGGGTATGGCGCAGTGGCTGTGTATTTTGAACGGATATTGGGAATGGAATGTATCAAAACCGTGACCCCAATTATCACCAAATTAACGGCTGTAGTCATCCCTGACATAAAAATTTCAGCTATCGAGGTTCATATTCCATCTCAGGGATATCAACCCTGTCGGACAACGTCGGCCTAACGGTCGGGTATGGCACAGTGGCTGTGTATTTTGAACGGATATCGGGAATATATCAAAACCGTGACCACAATTATCACCAAATTGACGGTCGTAGTCACCCCTGACATAAGAATTCCAGCTACCGAGGTTCATATTCCCTCTCAGGGATATCAGCCCTCTCATGCAATGTCGAGCTAACGGTCAAGAATGGCACAGTGGCTGTGTATTTTGAAAGGATATCGGGAATGTATCAAACCGTGACCCTGTTATTACCAAACTGACGTCGGTAGTGACCCCTGACTTGAGAATTTCGGCTACCGAGGTTAATATGCATTCTCGGGAATATCAGCCCTGTCAGACATTCTCGGTCTAAAGGCCTCGAATGTCACTGTGGCTGTGTGTTTCCTCCGGATTTTGGGAATGTATCAAAATCGTGACCCCATTATTACCAAATTGACGGCTGTCGTCACCCCTGATTTAAGAATTTCAGCTACCGAGGTTTATATTTCCTCTCAGGGATATCAGCCCTATCAGGCAATGTCGGGCTAATTTACGGGAATGGCAAAGTGGCTGTGTATTTTGAACGGATATCGAGAATGTATCAAAATCGTAACTCCCTAGTCACCTGACTGACTCTCGTGGGCAAGCCTTACATGAGAATATAAGCTACCGTGGTTTATATTCCTTCTAAGGGATATCAGCCCTGTCAGATAAGTCCGGGATAAAGCTCGGAAAGGGCACAGTGGCTGTGTATTTCCACCGGATATTGGGAAGGTATCAAAACCGTGACCCCCAAATTACCCAATTTATGCCGGCAATCACCACTGACGCGAGAATTTCAGCTACAGAGGTTGATATTCCCTTTTGGAGATATCAGCCCCGTCAGACGATGTCGGGCTACGGGTCGAGAATGGCAATGTGGCTGTGTATTTTGAACGGATATCAGGAATGTATCAAAAGCGTTGCCTCTTATCACCGCAATGACCCCGTAGTCACCACTGACATGAAATTTTCAGCCACCGAGGTTGATTTTCCCTCTCGTGAATATCAGACCTGTCAGACAATGTTCGGCTAAAGCTCGAGAATGGCACAGAGGCTGTGTATTTGAAACGGATATTGGGAATATATCAGAACCGTGACCCCCTTATCATCAAATTGATGGCTGTACTCACCCCTAACATAAGAATTTCAGCTACCGAGGTTCATATTCCATCTCAGGGATATCAGCCCTGCCATACAACGTCGACCTAACGGTCGGATTTGGCACAGTGGCTGTGCATTTTGGACGAATATCGAGAATGTACCTAAACCGTGATCCCATTATCACCTAACTGACGCAGGTAGAGACTCCTCACTTGAGAATTTCGGCTACCGAGGTTGATATTCATTCTCAGGCATATCAACCCTGTCAGACATTGTCGGGCTAAAGGTCTGGAATGGTACAGTGGCTGTGAATTTCCGCCGGATTTTGGGAATGTATAAAAACCGTGACCCCGTTATCATCAAATTCACGGCCGTAGTCACCCCTGACATGAGAATTTCAGCTACCGAGGTTCATATTCCCTCTCAGGGATATCAGCGCTGTCATACAATGTCGGCCTAACGGTCGGGTATGGCACAGTGGCTGTGTATTTTGAATGGATATCGGGAATGTATCAAAACCGTGAATCCAGTTATCACCAAATTGAGGTATGTAGTCACCCCTGACATAAGAATTTCAGCTACCGAGGTTCATATTCCATCTCAGGGATATGAGCCCTGTCAGACAACGTCGGCCTAACGGTCGGGTATGGCACAGTGGCTATGTATTTTGGACGAATATCGGGAATGTATCAAAACCGTGACCTCAATTATCACCAAATTGACGACTGTAATCACCCCTGACATAAGAATTTCAGCTACCGACGTTCATATTCCATCTCAGGGATATCAGCCCTATCAGGCAATGTCGGGCTAATTTACGGGAATGGCAAAGTGGCTGTGTATTTTGAACGGATATCGAGAATGTATCAAAATCGTAACTCCCTAGTCACCTGACTGACTCTCGTGGGCAAGCCTTACATGAGAATATAAGCTACCGTGGTTTATATTCCTTCTAAGGGATATCAGCCCTGTCAGATAAGTCCGGGATAAAGCTCGGAAAGGGCACAGTGGCTGTGTATTTCCACCGGATATTGGAAAGGTATCAAAACCGTGACCCCCAAATTACCCAATTTATGCCGGCAATCACCACTGACGTGAGAATTTCAGCTACAGAGGTTGATATTCCCTTTTGGAGATATCAGCCCCGTCAGACGATGTCGGGCTACGGGTCGAGAATGGCAATGTGGCTGTGTATTTTGAACGGATATCAGGAATGTATCAAAAGCGTTGCCTCTTATCACCGCAATGACCCCGTAGTCACCACTGACATGAAATTTTCAGCCACCGAGGTTGATATTCCCTCTCGGGAATATCAGACCTGTCAGACAATGTTCGGCTAAAGCTCGAGAATGGCACAGAGGCTGTGTATTTGAAACGGATATTGGGAATATATCAGAACCGTGACCCCCTTATCATCAAATTGATGGCTGTACTCACCCCTGACATAAGAATTTCAGCTACCGAGGTTCATATTCCATCTCAGGGATATCAGCCCTGCCATACAACGTCGACCTAACGGTCGGATTTGGCACAGTGGCTGTGCATTTTGGACGAATATCGAGAATGTACCTAAACCGTGATCCCATTATCACCTAACTGACGCAGGTAGAGACTCCTCACTTGAGAATTTCGGCTACCGAGGTTGATATTCATTCTCAGGCATATCAACCCTGTCAGACATTGTCGGGCTAAAGGTCTGGAATGGTACAGTGGCTGTGAATTTCCGCCGGATTTTGGGAATGTATAAAAACCGTGACCCCGTTATCATCAAATTCACGGCCGTAGTCACCCCTGACATGAGAATTTCAGCTACCGAGGTTCATATTCCCTCTCAGGGATATCAGCGCTCTCATACAATGTCGGCCTAACGGTCGGGTATGGCACAGTGGCTGTGTATTTTGAATGGATATCGGGAATGTATCAAAACCGTGAATCCAGTTATCACCAAATTGAGGTATGTAGTCACCCCTGACATAAGAATTTCAGCTACCGAGGTTCATATTCCATCTCAGGGATATGAGCCCTGTCAGACAACGTCGGCATAACGGTCGGGTATGGCACAGTGGCTATGTATTTTGGACGAATATCGGGAATGTATCAAAACCGTGACCTCAATTATCACCAAATTGACGACTGTAGTCACCCCTGACATAAGAATTTCAGCTACCGACGTTCATATTCCATCTCAGGGATATCAGCCCTGTCGGACAACGTCGGCCTAATGGTCGGGTTTGGCACAGTGGTTGTGTATTTTGAACGGATTTCGGAACTGTATCAAAACCGTGACCCCATTATCACCAAAATGACGGCTGTAGTCACCCCTGACATAAGAATTTCAGCCACCGAGGTTCATATTCCATCTCAGGGATATCAGCTCTGTCGGACAAAGTCGGCCTAACGGTCGGGTATGGCGCAGTGGCTGTGTATTTTGAACGGATATTGGGAATGGAATGTATCAAAACCGTGACCCCAATTATCACCAAATTAACGGCTGTAGTCATCCCTGACATAAAAATTTCAGCTATCGAGGTTCATATTCCATCTCAGGGATATCAACCCTGTCGGACAACGTCGGCCTAACGGTCGGGTATGGCACAGTGGCTGTGTATTTTGAACGGATATCGGGAATATATCAAAACCGTGACCACAATTATCACCAAATTGACGGTCGTAGTCACCCCTGACATAAGAATTCCAGCTACCGAGGTTCATATTCCCTCTCAGGGATATCAGCCCTCTCATGCAATGTCGAGCTAATGGTCAAGAATGGCACAGTGGCTGTGTATTTTGAAAGGATATCGGGAATGTATCAAACCGTGACCCTGTTATTACCAAACTGACGTCGGTAGTGACCCCTGACTTGAGAATTTCGGCTACCGAGGTTAATATGCATTCTCGGGAATATCAGCCCTGTCAGACATTCTCGGTCTAAAGGCCTCGAATGTCACTGTGGCTGTGTGTTTCCTCCGGATTTTGGGAATGTATCAAAATCGTGACCCCATTATTACCAAATTGACGGCTGTCGTCACCCCTGATTTAAGAATTTCAGCTACCGAGGTTTATATTTCCTCTCAGGGATATCAGCCCTATCAGGCAATGTCGGGCTAATTTACGGGAATGGCAAAGTGGCTGTGTATTTTGAACGGATATCGAGAATGTATCAAAATCGTAACTCCCTAGTCACCTGACTGACTCTCGTGGGCAAGCCTTACACGAGAATATAAGCTACCGTGGTTTATATTCCTTCTAAGGGATATCAGCCCTGTCAGATAAGTCCGGGATAAAGCTCGGAAAGGGCACAGTGGCTGTGTATTTCCACCGGATATTGGGAAGGTATCAAAACCGTGACCCCCAAATTACCCAATTTATGCCGGCAATCACCACTGACGCGAGAATTTCAGCTACAGAGGTTGATATTCCCTTTTGGAGATATCAGCCCCGTCAGACGATGTCGGGCTACGGGTCGAGAATGGCAATGTGGCTGTGTATTTTGAACGGATATCAGGAATGTATCAAAAGCGTTGCCTCTTATCACCGCAATGACCCCGTAGTCACCACTGACATGAAATTTTCAGCCACCGAGGTTGATATTCCCTCTCGGGAATATCAGACCTGTCAGACAATGTTCGGCTAAAGCTCGAGAATGGCACAGAGGCTGTGTATTTGAAACGGATATTGGGAATATATCAGAACCGTGACCCCCTTATCATCAAATTGATGGCTGTACTCACCCCTAACATAAGAATTTCAGCTACCGAGGTTCATATTCCATCTCAGGGATATCAGCCCTGCCATACAACGTCGACCTAACGGTCGGATTTGGCACAGTGGCTGTGCATTTTGGACGAATATCGTGAATGTACCTAAACCGTGATCCCATTATCACCTAACTGACGCAGGTAGAGACTCCTCACTTGAGAATTTCGGCTACCGAGGTTGATATTCATTCTCAGGCATATCAACCCTGTCAGACATTGTCGGGCTAAAGGTCTGGAATGGTACAGTGGCTGTGAATTTCCGCCGGATTTTGGGAATGTATAAAAACCGTGACCCCGTTATCATCAAATTCACGGCCGTAGTCACCCCTGACATGAGAATTTCAGCTACCGAGGTTCATATTCCCTCTCAGGGATATCAGCGCTGTCATACAATGTCGGCCTAACGGTCGGGTATGGCACAGTGGCTGTGTATTTTGAATGGATATCGGGAATGTATCAAAACCGTGAATCCAGTTATCACCAAATTGAGGTATGTAGTCACCCCTGACATAAGAATTTCAGCTACCGAGGTTCATATTCCATCTCAGGGATATGAGCCCTGTCAGACAACGTCGGCCTAACGGTCGGGTATGGCACAGTGGCTATGTATTTTGGACGAATATCGGGAATGTATCAAAACCGTGACCTCAATTATCACCAAATTGACGACTGTAATCACCCCTGACATAAGAATTTCAGCTACCGACGTTCATATTCCATCTCAGGGATATCAGCCCTGTCGGACAACGTCGGCCTAATGGTCGGGTTTGGCACAGTGGTTGTGTATTTTGAACGGATTTCGGAACTGTATCAAAACCGTGACCCCATTATCACCAAAATGACGGCTGTAGTCACCCCTGACATAAGAATTTCAGCCACCGAGGTTCATATTCCATCTCAGGGATATCAGCTCTGTCGGACAAAGTCCGCCTAACGGTCGGGTATGGCGCAGTGGCTGTGTATTTTGAACGGATATTGGGAATGGAATGTATCAAAACCGTGACCCCAATTATCACCAAATTAACGGCTGTAGTCATCCCTGACATAAAAATTTCAGCTATCGAGGTTCATATTCCATCTCAGGGATATCAACCCTGTCGGACAACGTCGGCCTAACGGTCGGGTATGGCACAGTGGCTGTGTATTTTGAACGGATATCGGGAATATATCAAAACCGTGACCACAATTATCACCAAATTGACGGTCGTAGTCACCCCTGACATAAGAATTCCAGCTACCGAGGTTCATATTCCCTCTCAGGGATATCAGCCCTCTCATGCAATGTCGAGCTAACGGTCAAGAATGGCACAGTGGCTGTGTATTTTGAAAGGATATCGGGAATGTATCAAACCGTGACCCTGTTATTACCAAACTGACGTCGGTAGTGACCCCTGACTTGAGAATTTCGGCTACCGAGGTTAATATGCATTCTCGGGAATATCAGCCCTGTCAGACATTCTCGGTCTAAAGGCCTCGAATGTCACTGTGGCTGTGTGTTTCCTCCGGATTTTGGGAATGTATCAACATCGTGACCCCATTATTACCAAATTGACGGCTGTCGTCACCCCTGATTTAAGAATTTCAGCTACCGAGGTTTATATTTCCTCTCAGGGATATCAGCCCTATCAGGCAATGTCGGGCTAATTTACGGGAATGGCAAAGTGGCTGTGTATTTTGAACGGATATCGAGAATGTATCAAAATCGTAACTCCCTAGTCACCTGACTGACTCTCGTGGGCAAGCCTTACATGAGAATATAAGCTACCGTGGTTTATATTCCTTCTAAGGGATATCAGCCCTGTCAGATAAGTCCGGGATAAAGCTCGGAAAGGGCACAGTGGCTGTGTATTTCCACCGGATATTGGGAAGGTATCAAAACCGTGACCCCCAAATTACCCAATTTATGCCGGCAATCACCACTGACGCGAGAATTTCAGCTACAGAGGTTGATATTCCCTTTTGGAGATATCAGCCCCGTCAGACGATGTCGGGCTACGGGTCGAGAATGGCATTGTGGCTGTGTATTTTGAACGGATATCAGGAATGTATCAAAAGCGTTGCCTCTTATCACCGCAATGACCCCGTAGTCACCACTGACATGAAATTTTCAGCCACCGAGGTTGATATTCCCTCTCGGGAATATCAGACCTGTCAGACAATGTTCGGCTAAAGCTCGAGAATGGCACAGAGGCTGTGTATTTGAAACGGATATTGGGAATATATCAGAACCGTGAACCCCTTATCATCAAATTGATGGCTGTACTCACCCCTGACATAAGAATTTCAGCTACCGAGGTTCATATTCCATCTCAGGGATATCAGCCCTGCCATACAACGTCGACCTAACGGTCGGATTTGGCACAGTGGCTGTGCATTTTGGACGAATATCGAGAATGTACCTAAACCGTGATCCCATTATCACCTAACTGACGCAGGTAGAGACTCCTCACTTGAGAATTTCGGCTACCGAGGTTGATATTCATTCTCAGGCATATCAACCCTATCAGACATTGTCGGGCTAAAGGTCTGGAATGGTACAGTGGCTGTGAATTTCCGCCGGATTTTGGGAATGTATAAAAACCGTGACCCCGTTATCATCAAATTCACGGCCGTAGTCACCCCTGACATGAGAATTTCAGCTACCGAGGTTCATATTCCCTCTCAGGGATATCAGCGCTCTCATACAATGTCGGCCTAACGGTCGGGTATGGCACAGTGGCTGTGTATTTTGAATGGATATCGGGAATGTATCAAAACCGTGAATCCAGTTATCACCAAATTGAGGTATGTAGTCACCCCTGACATAAGAATTTCAGCTACCGAGGTTCATATTTCATCTCAGGGATATGAGCCCTGTCAGACAACGTCGGCCTAACGGTCGGGTATGGCACAGTGGCTATGTATTTTGGACGAATATCGGGAATGTATCAAAACCGTGACCTCAATTATCACCAATTGACGACTGTAGTCACCCCTGACATAAGAATTTCAGCTACCGAGGTTCATATTCCATCTCAGGGATATCAGCCCTGTCGGACAACGTCGGCCTAATGGTCGGGTTTGGCACAGTGGTTGTGTATTTTGAACGGATTTCGGAACTGTATCAAAACCGTGACCCCATTATCACCAAAATGACGGCTGTAGTCACCCCTGACATAAGAATTTCAGCCACCGAGGTTCATATTCCATCTCAGGGATATCAGCTCTGTCGGACAAAGTCGGCCTAACGGTCGGGTATGGCGCAGTGGCTGTGTATTTTGAACGGATATTGGGAATGGAATGTATCAAAACCGTGACCCCAATTATCACCAAATTAACGGCTGTAGTCATCCCTGACATAAAAATTTCAGCTATCGAGGTTCATATTCCATCTCAGGGATATCAACCCTGTCGGACAACGTCGGCCTAACGGTCGGGTTTGTCACAGTGGCTGTGTATTTTGAAAGGATATCGGGAATGTATCAAAACCGTGACCCCATTATTACCTAACTGACGTCGGTAGTGACCCCTGACTTAAGAATTTCGGCTACCGAGGTTGATATTCAGTCTCGGGAATATCAGCCCAGCCAGACATTGTCGGGCTAAAGATCTGGAATGGCACAGTGGCTGTGTGTTTCCGCCGGATTTTGGGAATGTATCAAAACCGTGATCCCCTTATCACCAAATTGACGTCTGTCGTCACGCCTGACATAAGAATTTCAGCTACAAAGGTTCATATTCCATCTCAGGGATATCAGCCCTGTCGGACAACGTCGGCCTAAGGGTCGGGTTTGGCTCAGTGGCTGTGTATTTTCAACGGATTTCGGGAATGTATCAAAACCGTGACCCCATTATCACCAAATTGACGACTGTACTCACCCATGACATAAGAATTTCAGCTACCGAGGTTCATATGCCATCCCAGGAATATCAGCCCTGCCATACAACGTCGGCCTAACGGTCGGGTATGGCACAGTGGCTGTGTATTTTGAACGGATATCGGGAATATATCAAAACCGTGACCACAATTATCACCAAATTGACGGTCGTAGTCACCCCTGACATAAGAATTCCAGCTACCGAGGTTCATATTCCCTCTCAGGGATATCAGCCCTCTCATGCAATGTCGAGCTAACGGTCAAGAATGGCACAGTGGCTGTGTATTTTGAAAGGATATCGGGAATGTATCAAACCGTGACCCTGTTATTACCAAACTGACGTCGGTAGTGACCCCTGACTTGAGAATTTCGGCTACCGAGGTTAATATGCATTCTCGGGAATATCAGCCCTGTCAGACATTCTCGGTCTAAAGGCCTCGAATGTCACTGTGGCTGTGTGTTTCCTCCGGATTTTGGGAATGTATCAAAATCGTGATCCCATTATTACCAAATTGACGGCTGTCGTCACCCCTGATTTAAGAATTTCAGCTACCGAGGTTTATATTTCCTCTCAGGGATATCAGCCCTATCAGGCAATGTCGGGCTAATTTACGGGAATGGCAAAGTGGCTGTGTATTTTGAACGGATATCGAGAATGTATCAAAATCGTAACTCCCTAGTCACTTGACTGACTCTCGTGGGCAAGCCTTACATGAGAATATAAGCTACCGTGGTTTATATTCCTTCTAAGGGATATCAGCCCTGTCAGATAAGTCCGGGATAAAGCTCGGAAAGGGCACAGTGGCTGTGTATTTCCACCGGATATTGGGAAGGTATCAAAACCGTGACCCCCAAATTACCCAATTTATGCCGGCAATCACCACTGACGTGAGAATTTCAGCTACAGAGGTTGATATTCCCTTTTGGAGATATCAGCCCCGTCAGACGATGTCGGGCTACGGGTCGAGAATGGCAATGTGGCTGTGTATTTTGAACGGATATCAGGAATGTATCAAAAGCGTTGCCTCTTATCACCGCAATGACCCCGTAGTCACCACTGACATGAAATTTTCAGCCACCGAGGTTGATATTCCCTCTCAGGAATATCAGACCTGTCAGACAATGTTCGGCTAAAGCTCGAGAATGGCACAGAGGCTGTGTATTTGAAACGGATATTGGGAATATATCAGAACCGTGACCCCCTTATCATCAAATTGATGACTGTAATCACCCCTGACATACGAATTTCAGCTACCGAGGTTCATATTCCATCTCAGGGATATCAGCCCTGCCATACAACGTCGACCTAACGGTCGGATTTGGCACAGTGGCTGTGCATTTTGGACGAATATCGGGAATGTACCTAAACCGTGACCCCATTATCACCTAACTGACGCAGGTAGAGACTCCTGACTTGAGAATTTCGTCTACCGAGGTTAATATTCATTCTCGGGCATATCAACCCTGTCAGACATTGTCGGGCTAAAGGCCTGGAATGGTACTGTGGCTGTGAATTTCCGCCTGATTTTTGGGAATGTATAAAAACCGTCGCCCTGTTATCACCAAATTCACGGTCGTAGTCACCCCTGACATGAGAATTTCAGCTACGGAGGTTCATATTCCCTCTCAGAGATATCAGCCCTCTCATACAATGTCGGCCTAACTGTCGGGTATGGCACAGTGGCTGTGTATTTTGAACGGATATCGGGAATGTATCAAAACCGTGAATCCAATTATCACCAAATTGACGTATTTAGTCACCCCTGACATAAGAATTTCAGCTACCGAGGTTCATATTCCATCTCAGGGATATGAGCCCTGTCAGACAACGTCGGCCTAACGGTCGGGTATGGCACAGTGGCTATGTATTTTGGACGAATATCGGGCATGTATCAAAACCGCGACCCCAATTATCACCAAATTGACGGTCGTAGTCACCCCTGACATAAGATTTTCAGCTACCGAGGTTCATATTCCCTCTCGGGGATATCAGCCCTCTCATTCACTCTCGATCCGCAAGTATACAGAAGAAGTCTCCTTGGCTACGAATCGAAATTAAGTATTTTTATTGTTTACTAATCATATATATTTCATTTTCAGGTTATTTTATTCAACTTTGTGGGGAGGTAGTTTAGTATAGTAACTGGGACAAAGTTAGGAGGTCTTAAATAAAACTGTGAGCGCTAAGTTGTCGAACGGTTCGTCGTGTTGCCTTTTGTCGCGTGTTTACAGTTTTCCCTGTCCGATCGCGTAATTTTGTTTTGATGATGGCGAGCAAGTCTGTTCAGACGGAGGTAAGTATGGAGGTAAGTACGTGTAATATCTCGGTCCAGGTCAACGGTGCCAACGGGGTAAGTATTGGTGTGCAGACAGAGGTCACTGGGGGTGTCGGTCAGAGCCGGGTTGGTGGGGCCACCGATGGCGATATTGGGCTTGAAGTTTGTAAACAGTGTTCTATGATGTATGGGGGCTGTCGTTCGATGGGATATGGAGAGGTATGTGCAAACTGTCAGGAAATCCTCCGCCTACTTGAGACAATTGTTAAGTTTGAGGGGGAGATTGCTGAGCTGAAGGGAAAACTTGGTAGGGCGGGGCTGTCTGGAGTTACGCCTGTGAAAGTAGCTTTCCGAGAAGGATGGATGGTTGTCGGTGGTTCCAAGAGGAAACATGGGGGTAGAACCTTTGATGTGAATGTGGTAGGTGATGAGGTGGGGGCTGCTAGAAAAGTACGTAGGACAGATGAGGGGGGGGGGGCAGGCCGGAGCAATGCTGTAAAGCGTTTGGCGTGGACTATCAAAAGTGGTAGGAAAGGGGGGCCAGAGAAGCAGGTAGATAGGGGTGTAAAGCCCAAAGGCAGTGGGGAGTGCAGCACCAGAAACAGATTTGATGTGCTCGATTCGGAAGAGTCAGAGGAGGGGATGGAGGTAGTTGCAACAGATAGTAGCTTGGGGTCTAGGCCAGGAAAAAGGAGGAGGGATCCGGAAGAAGACCAGGGGAGTAGTCCAGGTAGTTCAGGGCCTGGAAAGAGACGGAGGGACAAGGATAGGAGTAATCCTAGGTCAAAGATACCGATACCGATAGTGATTCCGAGTGGGGCTGTTGGAGAGGAAGAGAACGCTGTAAACAATAGGAGACTAGAGGAGATAAATAGGGCGAGGGCCAAAAGTAAGTTGGTGGTTGCGGGAAGTAGCATAGTTCGGGGGATCGACAAGGTTGTCTGTGGTCCGGACAGTAAAAATAGAACAGTTCTGTGCTTTCCGGGGGCTAAAGTGGAGGACCTGAGGGATAGAGTGGACGGTATTGTAGCTGGGTCGGGGCCTGATCCGGTAGTGGTATTACATGTGGGGTCCAATAACATCAGGGAGAGGAAATCAGTTCGTTTGGTGGACACATACAAGGACCTAATTAGTAAGTTACTTAGCAGGAATGCTCGGATCATCGTTTCAGGGGTGCTCCCCGTTATGGGTGGTGGGAATGAGAGGAACTCGCGGATTATGGCACTAAACGAGGAGCTGGAAGATCACTGCAAAGACTTGGGAATACATTTCATTGACCACTGGGATTCATTCTGGGGACAAGGAGAGTTGTATGGGCGAGACGGATTGCATTTAAGTAGGATGGGTACAGACCTGTTGGGCCAAAAAATTTTACAGGTGGCTGGGCCTTTTTTGGAGAAAAGGGGGGTAGGGGACCACAGCCGATAAGCCAGAGGGGCACAAATGCTGGGAACATAGGAAGAACAACAAACATGCACAACACAGGGACATACCAGGGGTATAATAATGTGCCAGTGATGACAAAAAAACAAAGATTCATTAAGTTTGGGTACTGCAACATCCAGGGTCTGCACAAGAAAGTAAGCGAAATATCAACAATGATGGAAGAAGGAGACTTCGATATAATGGGTCTAAGTGAGACGTGGATACGACGGGATGAACGGGTTGATCAGATGAAGGGTTGCGTGTGGATAGGAGTTGGGCGAACTGAGGGTCAGAAACGGGGTGGGGGTGTTGGCATCTACGCTAAAGAGGAATTACAGCCCTCATTGATTACAGATCTCACAGAAGCAAGGACTCAGATTCCAGTATCCAACGAAATAGTCTGGGCAAAAATCAAGTTAGGAAGCAGGAGTGTTGCCGTTGGTGTTGTATACTTAGCAGTGGAGGGAGGGAAGTAAGCCCGAGTGGAATGATTCAATATATACAACTCTTAGATCGAATATCACCGAGCTTGAAAGCAGAGGGTTCAGTATTGTCCTAATGGGGGACTTCAATGGGCACATCGGGGATAAGGAGGAGGGCATACAGGGAGGTGATAGGAAAATTAACACAAATGGGAGGAAGATGTTGGACCTATCAAAAGAGCTTGGTTTAAAGATCCTGAACAGGGATGCGAAATGTAAGGGTAAATGGACCTGGGAGAGGAACGATAAGAAAACAATAATTGATTATATACTCACTGACGTTAGCGTATGGAGGGAGGTTATAGATGTAGAAATAGATGACGAGGGAAAAAATGACTTGGGTAGTGATCACAACCTGATAACAGTTAAGATTATGGGCAAAAAGACGAATAGAGACAGAAATACCTTCAAGGAAGTTTGGGGACTAAAACAAGGAGCCGACTGGAAGCAGTTTCGGGAAAAACTAAAACCAAGTCTTGAATGTATACCTAGGGATGCAAATGTCCAGAGTATTTCAGATGGCATAGTAAATAGCCTAACAGAGGCAGGGAAGGATTGTATAGGAAGGGTGAGGGTCCCAACGAGAGAACTCGGATACAGGGTTAACGAGGGACTGAAAAAGGCTATAAAAGAAAGGAAGGTAAAATGCGCTGCTTACAGAAGTAGGAAGCTTAAAGGGGTGGATAACAATGACACGAGACTAATGAAAGGAGAATATGAACTGGCACGGAAAAAGGTGAATGAGATAAAGAATAATAATAGGAAGGAGCGCAATTGCAGTCTTGTCAGAACAATAAAGAAAACGGGGGGTTCGAGCTCAAACGTATTTTGGAACTGGGTAAATAAACGGGGGAAAAGTAGTGTGCAGAGTATCAAAGTGGATGGGGAAAGTACAGAAGATAAAGGCCGTATCGCTTCAGAGTTAGTCAAGCACTGGGAAAAGATAAACGATAGGCGATGGGGCAGTGGGTCCCCACCAAAAAGAAATACACTGGTGGAGGAGAACCTATCCAATCGTGTATGTAGTGAAATAACGGCAGAAGAAGTGCGGAACGTGGTCTCGAAATTAAAAAATGGTAAAGCGGGAGGGACTGATGAAATTCCGAACGAATTCCTCAAAAATGGAGGGGAGGCACTTATTGAAGTCCTGACAAACCTTTTCAACATGGCTCTGCGAAAGCAAAAGGTCCCCAGAGAGTGGAGGGAAAGTAAGGTGTCGTTCATACACAAAAAGGGGGATAAGGAAGTTCTAGATAACTATAGGGGGATATCAGTTAGTAGTAACATCGGAAAAGTATTCTGTAAGGTCATATACGGTAGACTTGAGGAAGTTATTGAAGAGAAAGGTTTTTTAGGAGAAATTCAAAATGGTTTCAAGAAAGGACGAAGAGTCACTGATCACCTATTTACACTCACCCAACTGATAGAATCAACAAAGGCTGAAAAGAAAAAGATGTTTCTGGCATTTCTAGATGTGAAAAAAGCGTACGACCGAGTGTGGAGGGAAGGTATGTGGCGAAAGCTCGAGGGCATCGGACTGGGGGGTGACTTTGTGGGAATCATGAAAGCACTGTATACAGATGTGCAAAGCCAACTCAGTCTAGGGAGTATCACTACAAAACGAGTCCCTATGGATATAGGCCTCAAGCAGGGGTGTATCTTTTCACCGATTTTGTTTGCATTGTATGTTAAAGATTTAGGGGACGAACTAATTCAGAGTGCGGAGGGGGTAAATGTTGGAGACATAAAGGTACCAGGCTTATTCTTTGCGGACGACATGGTGTTAATGTCTAGAACTGAACAGGGGCTAGAGAAATTGCTGGAAATTGTTGGTAGATATGGGAACACTTGGCGGCTCGAACTAAATGAAAATAAAAGCAAGGTAATACCCGTTGGACGCAAGGTAGATATGACGAAGAGATGGAGAGTGGGGGAGTTCTCAATCCCCGAAGGGGAAAGCAAACAAATCACTGTAGGAGAAACGGGAGAGTATGAGTATCTAGGGGTAAGCATAAATATAACGGGAAGAGGGGTGTACAGAAATTACTCAGCCAAACTGATTCTGAAGGGAAAAAGAATTCTGAACCAACTAAAACTTTTAGGGAAAAATAGTTTCAACAAGGTCTTTGTGGGGAAAACACTGTGGGAGAGGGTGGGTTTACCAAGTATAACGTATGGCACGGACGTGATTCCATTAAACCAAACCGTTATTAAGAAGTTGGAAAGTACTCAGAATGATGCCGGCAGATGGATAATAGGGTCGAGTAATGCTCCAGCTTTGGAAGCAGTAAGGGGGGAGCTTGGGTGGATGAAAATCAAGGACAGGGTAGATTTGGGAAAACTGTGTTACTTTAACTACTTGAGAAACCTGCCTGACAACCGGTGGTGCAAATTGATGCTCGATACCATTTGGAATTCTAATATAGATACGGGGTGGTCAAAACATGTGAGGGAACTAATGGACAATTACTCTATAGAGGTCACAAACATAGAAGTAGGAATGAAAGAAGGCAAAAGGTTTGTCAAAGAGAGAGTCATGGAAGATTGCAATCCAAACTGGCGAGCAGGGGTTAGCGTGAAAAGATCACTGCAGGGGTTACAATATAAAGAAAAGCCAGCTTTTGAGAAGTACCTAGATGGCACCATTGGAGGGTCACTGCTGTTCAAACTGAGATCGAGATCACTGGAGCTTCGGGGAAAAATTGGGAGAGATGGAGAAAAGGGATGCCAAATGTGCCACTCTGGAGTAGTGGAGACCCTGGAACATTTTCTCTTGGAATGCCCACAGTATATACCTCATAGAATAAAATTTACTGGAAGAATAATGCAGAAGTGGGGTGAAGAAACAAAGGATAGATGGTTGAAGGGGGACACGAGGGAGAGGGTAGGAATGCTTATTGAAGAAATTGAAAAAGAGGAAGTGAGGGACACTATTAAGCAGTTTATATCTGAATGCTGGGAGGAGAGGAGGAGAAGAGGGGATGGGGTACAGGGGGAATGATGGCCTTCTCTTATGAGGACCGCGACAAATCAGCGGCTGGCCAAAGAGTTATTATTATTATACAATGTCGGGCTAACGGTCGGGAATGGCACAGTGGCTGTGTATTTTGAAAAGATATCGGGAATGTATCAAAACCGTGACCCCATTATTACCTAACTGGCGTCGGTAGTGACTCCTGACTTGAGAATTTCGGCTGCCGAGGTTGATATTCATTCTCGGGAATATCAGCCCAGTCAGGCATTGTCGGGCTAAATTTCTGATATAAGAATTTCAGCTACCGAGGTTTATATTTCCTCTCAGGGATATTAGCCCTATCAGAAAATGTCGGGCTAATTTACGGGAATGGCAAAGTGGCTGTGTATTTTGAACGGATATCGAGAATGTATCAAAATCGTAACTCCCAAGTCACCTGACTGACTCTCGTAGGCAAGCCTTACATGAGAATTTAAGCTACCGCGGTTTATATTCCTTCTCAGGGACATCAGTCCTGTCAAATAAGTCCGGGATAAAGCTCGGAAAGGGCACAGTGGCTGTGTATTTCCACCGGATATTGGAAAGGTATCAAAACCGTGACCCCCAAATCACCCAATTGACGCCGGCAATCACCACTGACGTGAGAATTTCAGCTACCGAGGTTGATATTCCTTTTTGGAGATATCAGCCCCGTCAGACAATGTCGGGCTAAGGGTCGGGAATGGCAATGTGGCTGTGTATTTTGAACGGATATCAGGAATGTATCGAAAGCGTTGCATCTTATCACCGCAGTGACCCCGTAGTCACCAATGACATGAAATTTTCAGCTACCGAGGTTGATATTCCCTCTCGGGAATATCAGACCTGTCAGTCAATGTTCGGCTAAAGCTCGTGAATGGAACAGTGGCTGTTATTTCAAACGGATATTGGGAATATATCAGAACCGTGACCCCCTTATAACCTAACTAACGGCCGTAGTCACCCCTGATATGAGAATTTAAGCTACTGAGGTTGATATTCAAATATCTCATCATTTTGTAAACATTTTGTTTAATATGACATTTTTAAAGAATAAAATATTGTTTAAACCAACTTTACTTATAATTTCTTGTACTGGAAGACCTATGATGGTAAAATGACCTTCACACAAGCACTTGAAAAACTGTTGTCTCTTTTCTGTTTCACAGGTTTTTAATAGATATATTATTGTAAATTTGAAATATGAACCACGAAGCAGTATAGATGGTGTAAATAAAACAAGAGGCCCCAGGGGGCCCGAGGGCGCTCACCTGACATGGTAGCCTAAATATCAACCCAGAGAATTGATTTCAACAAGTTGCATCTGCTCCTCCTAAGAAAAGCTTATACCAAATATTCAAAGATTCTGACCAGGGGATCTAAAAAAAAAAAGATTTTTAAAGAATATTCCTCATATTGAACTAAGCTATAATTCGGGCTCAAACAGGGAGCCTATGTATGAACCCAGGGACTTGGCCTTAACAAATGTGAATCGCATCCCCCTAAGAATGCTGCACACCAAATATCAAAACATTCCGACTGCTGGAGCTGAAGAAGAAGATTTTTAAAGAAAATTCCTCATTTTGAGCTAACTTACAATTCAAGCTCCCACAGTGAGTCCAAATATGGACCTAGGGGCATGGCTTGAACAAACTTGAATCTCCCCCCCTAAGGATGCTGCATATCAAATATCAAAACATTCCAACTGCTGTATCTGAAGAAGATTTTAAAAGAAAATTCCTCATTTTGAACTAAGTTATAATTCGGGCTACCACAGTGAGCCCAAATATGAACCCAGGGACTTGGCTTGAACAAACTTGAATCTCACCCCCATAAGCATGGTGCATACCCAATATCAAAATATTCTGCCTGCTGGATCTTGAGAAGAAGATTTTCAAAGAAATTTGCCTGAAATGCACTAAGTTCAAATTCGAGCTTCTATAGTGAGCCAAAATATGAATCTAGGGAGCCAATTTGAACAAACTTGAATCAGATCCACCCCACAATGTTGCATACCAAATATCAAAAGATTCTGCCTGATGAATCTGGAGAAGCCTGAAATGCACTAAGTTCGAATTCGGGCTTCTATAGTGAGCCCAAATATGAATCCAGGGGGCCAATTTGAACAAACTTGAATCAGATCCACCTCACAATGTTGCATACCAAATATCAAAAGATTCTGCCTGCTGGATCTGGAGAAGACGATTTTTCAAGAAATTTGCCTGAAATGCACTAAGTTCGAAATTGGGCTCCTATACTGAGCCCAAATATGAACCCAGGGGGCCAATTTGAACAAACTTGAATCAGATCCACCCTATCATGTTGCATACCAAATATCAAAAGATTCTGCCTGCTCGATCTGGAGAAGAAGATTTTTTAAGAAATTTGCCTGAAATGCATTAAGTTCGAATTCGGGCTTCAAAAGAGAACCCAAATATGAATCCAGGGGGCCGATTTGAACAAACTTGAATCAGATCCACCCTGCAATGTTGCATACCAAATATCAAAAGATTCTGCCTGCTGGATCTGGAGAAGAAGATTTTTTAAGAAATTTGCCTGAAATGCACTAAGTTCGAAATCGGGCTCCTATACTGAGCCCAAATATGAACCCAGGGGGCCAGTTTGAACAAACTTGAATCAGATCCACCCTACAATGTTGCATACCAAATATCAAAAGATTCTGCCAGCTGGATCTGGAGAAGAAGATTTTTTAATCTTTTTCCGATTGCCTACAGTGTTAAAAAGTGCTGACTCAGCACTTTTTCAAAAGTCCTGAAAAAAGTACCTTGTGATCAAACCGATAGGGATAGGTTCCCACGGGGCAATGAGAAAATTTTTTTTTGCATCAATCAACTACTTATGACCCATTATCATCTCATATCAAATTTGGTTCAAATCAACCTCACGGTTCTGAAAATAGAAATTTTAGGCGTGGCCAAAATTTTTACCCCTCCCATAACAAAGGCAAATAATACCTGACAAACTTCTCTTGAACAAACTTGATTGTAAACCTTAAAAGGACTCTGTATACCACATATCAAGTCTCTGCTACTGGTGGTTCATTAGAAGAAGATTTTCAAAAAATTTGGCCATTTTTTCCCCCACACCTCTGCTCAATATGAGCCGAAACCTATTTTGGATAAAAATCAAAATGCCCCTATATAACCACTACATACATGAAATTTAATTAAAATGTGGCCAGTGGTTTAGGAGAAAGAGGCTCAAACACCACCTTCACGCAGGACGACAGACGACGGATGACGGACGAAGAGTGATAAGAAAAGCTCACCCTGACTTTCAGTCAGGTGAGTTAATTACAGAGAAAGGCAAATCCGGAGTTGATCATATATCGCGGCTGAATTCACAAAACATACAATTAACCCTGCGATACACCCTCGTTATGTTCGTGAAATTCAGGAAAAACTCCATCTCGGGTCTTTGATTTCAATCTCCCGTACTCCACCCATGTTATGTTTTGTCTCAATATGTATCCAACATTGACTGTGCAAATGTTGACATGCTTGTGGGTGCGTATTTTCACCATCAGAAGTAATGTGTTCCTTTTAATTTATTTTACATTTCTTGTAATTACTGTTATGTTTTCACCACTTTTCTTATGTTAGTACAAAACTCCACTCTATCTTTTTTATCTTTTTTTTTTACATTTTTTACTACTACTTGCTTGCAACCTGCCTCATCGTAGGTGTTTCGTGCAATAAATATAATCCAATCTCCTCCAACCAATGTTTTGGAGGCCGTGATTGAAAATATTCTAAAATACTGATGGCGATTTCTTTGTAAATATAATAGGCATATACCCCGTTTGGTTAGGTACAAGAGATACTGTTACGCTATTATATGATGGGTGATGGTTCAGCTGGGGGAAGGATCAGAAGAGTAGACTTGTGGAAGTATGTTCATGAAAATCGATTTTATAACTGTTTTGAATCAGTGCACTGCATGCAATGTGGGTGATTTTATCAGTGACAACCACAGGGCAGTATAAACATTTTTTGACACCCACATTCTCCCACCCATCAAACAACATGCCCATCTGCCCTCACCAACACACACCCATACACAGATTCACTGCGAGTATAATGGGGAAGTGGGATGGGAGAATGAACGACATGTGGTTGGTGAGAGACTCAAAGAAGAGGGTTAATATGCTAGTTGGAGAGATTGGGGAGAATGGGGCAAGGAAAGTCATCAAGCCGTTCATCTCCGAGTGCTGGGAGGAGAGAAGAAGCATGGGAATAGGGAGGCAGCTGGGAGTACAGGGGTAACCAAGGCATTCTCATCCGAGAACCGTGACAAATCAGCAGCCAGTCAAAGTGTTATTATTATTACATATGCATCCTTAGTCCTGTTGAAGCAATGTTGTAGAGACTTGTTTTTACTTTTGTTCTTGATGACAAATAATGACAAACAAGCCCCCACAAATACGGAAAGAAAAACACAAAACTCTTGTTTTCTTTGTGAGGTCCTGGAGAAAACAAAGGGAATCTTTGTGGGAACACAAACACTATTGTCTAGGTTCTGACAAAGTCGATAACCAGACCCGTTCTCTCTCTTACACACACACCCCCAGCCTCACACTGTCCCTCTATAACATTATTCCTATACACACCCAGCAGATAAACACATCCAGTAATGATTTACAAGCTCAGAAGCAGATCATTATGGGCCATATTCATTCATATACTTTGTCTCCAAATTACAGGTAATATTTTTCACAATATGCCAGCCTAATATTATTTCTCTTCAATTTGAATTGCACTTTCAAATGAGGCAATCTGAAGCCCTCTGAAGGCTTCATTTGAAAATACAAGACCCCCCCCCCCCCCCTCCCAATGTACTTTAATTGTTCATGCCTCTTTGTCAATCTTTTGAGATGACCTGTTTGGATAAACAACCCTCCCACTTTCATTTTAGTTGCACCACCACTGTGCACCCATCAATTTGGAGTGATTGTGATGTTGGTTTTCTTGGGCGAGGACCAAGGGAAATAATAAACCATTTTAAATCCTGGATTATAAATGTCCTCCAACAAATTTTTGCATCAAAATTATAACACTATTGTGTGTTTCTGCTTCAAATGAAACTCAGCATAAATAGTGTTTGATTTTGATTTAAAACAAGGTAAGATTTACTGACCTGTTTTTATACACCTAATATTAATAATAACACTTTGGCCAGCTGCTGATTTGTCCCGGTTCTCGGACGAGAAGGCCATGGTTACCCCTGAACTCCCAACTGCCTCCCTATTCCCACGCTTCTCCTCTCCTCCCAACACTCGGAGACGAACTGCTTGATGACATCCCTTGCCCCATTCTTCCCAATCTCCCCGATTAGCATATTAACCCTCTCCTTTGAGTCTCCCCCTAACCACATGTCCTTCATTCTCCCATCCCACTTCCCCATTATACTCCCAGTGAATCTCATTCTTCTAGATTGATACTTTATGCATTCTAGAAGAAAGTGTTCCAGGGTCTCCACCATGCCCAAGTTACACATCTGGCACTCCCTTTCACCATCTTTCCCATTTTTTCCCCTCAGCTCCAGGGATCGCGAACTCAGCTTGAACAACAGTAACCCCCCCAAAGGTGCCATCAAGGTACTCTTCAAAACCTGGCCTCTCTTTATCACACAGACCACCCAAAGACCTCTTTGATTTGACCCCATCTCACCAATTACGGTTACAATCCTCCATGGCCCTTTCTCTGACGATTTTTTTACCCTGGTTTGCCCCAACGTCCAGGTCCGAGATCTCCAATGAGTAGTTCTCTACTAGCTCCCTCACTTGGACCATCCACCCCGTTTTGATATTTGAGTTGAAAGTTCTCAGGAACATTACTTTACACCATCGGCTGTCAGGGAGATTTACCATATAATTAATAATTAAGATAACCGAGTCTTCACAAAACCTTTATCAAACCTAAAAAAAATCCTGACCATTTTCAGTTCCTTCTCAGTCATAAAACGTTCTGATGAAAGTGATAAAACATATTCCTGATAAAATTAGGAGTCCCCCCCCCCCCCCCCCCCCCACTGAAAGTTTGGCATTCAAAAAATAAATGTTCAATTAATCACTAGAATACGAAAAAGTGATGAAATTCGTGTTTCATGAATAATCCTGTGAAATGCTATCCTTTTCAATGGTAAAGTGTCTTTTCATTTAACATCCGTCCACTGAAACTGTAACAGCATTCATTGGCTGGTACAAATTTTAGATCAGGAGAGGAAGGAAACACACTCAAAGCTGATTAAATTCTTTATTTTTTCACATGACACAATAATTTTATGTTAAGATCAGATTTCTAATATAATTCTGAATAATCGATAATGTGTCTGCTGATATGTCTGTTTTGTCTGTGCATCTCAGTTATCTACCAACACCTGAAAGAAAAAACAATATGGTTGAACAGGATATTAAAAAAAACTCCTACATATAGAGGTAACTTTTCAGTCTCACCGTGAATGCATGTCATGAAACCTGGTTTCATTTTCAGTCTGTGCATCTTAAAGTGTGTTTCCTATACCACATTGCACATTTCATAAAAGACCATTAGCAGTCCATGTGGACTCTTGAAAACCACTCGCCTGTTGAGCAAAATGCAACAGCAAAAAAACCCAAAATTTTTAAGGTGCACTATAAGGGGAGCTAAAATGTCACTAAAGATGTTCAAGTCAAGTGATTCTTGAAAGCATATGTCAGTTTCGCTATTCAGAAGTACTTTAAAAATACATGAAACATGATAGAAGAGACCTCTCAGCCTAGACAGCTCCGTCCAAAAAAAAAAGAATACAAGACAAGACAAGAATCTAAGTGTTACTGCTTGTGACCTTAACCTTCATGATATGACAATGGATGAAGATCATGACATGTTAGATTATGTGTAACAATTGTGTAAAACATGAATAAGATCTGTCACAGGGATTCAATAATATACAGATCAGACAAGAGCTGTATTACAATTTAAAAGTTTTGCAATCTGTGGCCTTGACCTTAATGATATGACCTTGGATCAAAGTCACAACACACCTTTAAGTCATGAGCAATAATTGTACAAAGTATGAATAAGATTTATCAATCGTACCAAGTCATATGGACTGGACAAGGGTTGTATAACAATATCCAAGTTTTGCTGTCTTTGACTTTGATGTGGTGATATGATCTTTTATCTTACAATCAACACGTATTTTGTCTGTATTAACTCCGCAACTGTCATGTATCCGACCCCCTGATACAGATGTTTGTATCAGGGTTCGGATACAAGTACGTTCCTTTCGCGTGAGTTCCATATTTTTTCTTTTTGTTCATCCGTACGAATAAATAGTTTGTTATATATTCGTCTACATTCTTGACTTATCACCAATATATTGTAAGATAAACTGATTATTACCATTATGTGGATGTACGAAATATGTATCCGAGTCTCGCTCTGGGTTCTAAGGGTAGATCACGACACGTCTTTGATGTGTCGTGATCTGCCCTTAGAACCCAGAGATCGACTCAGATACATATTTTGTACATCCACATAATGGTAATAATCTCTATGGATCAAAGTCATGTCACACTTTTGAGTCAAGAACAATAATTGTAGAAAGTATAAATAAGATTTGTCAATCATACCAAGTTATATGGACAGGAAAAGGACTGTATAATAATATAAAAGTTTTGCTGCCTGTGACCTTGATTTTGATGATATTACCTTAGATCAAAGTCATGACACACCTTTGAGTCATAGGCAATAATTGTCCCAAGTATGTCAATCATACCAGGTTATATGGACCAGACAAGGGCTGTATAATAATATTCAAGTTTTGCTGTCTGTGACCTTGACCTTGATGATATAACCCTGGTTCAAAGTCACAACACACCTTTGAGACATGAGCAATAATTGTACAAGAAGAAATAAGATCTGCCAATCATACCAAGCTATATGGACCAGACAAAAGAGACAGTGAAATGTCATTTTCAGACACCTTAACATAGGGACTGTGACCTTGAGGGGCACATACATATTGCTATAAAGTTTTGTCAAAAAATATTAAGTGGTTAAAAAGTTATGGCCCAGAAAAAGAAAATGTTGACGATGACTGAACAGACGCACAACTTAGCATCAGAAAAGCTTCGCTGACTTTGTCAGGCAGAGCTAAAGGTTTTACAGATTGGCTTCTGTGCCTGCATCTGTTATAACATATTTTACAGGGCTGAAAATAGCTTGTCTGATAACAACAGAATACATTTCTGACACATCCCAGGCCTGCATGCTCCTGTTAATTGAATGAAAAATCCAGTAATATATTGAGAAATTTACCCTGATAATCACTGAATGTCCCGTGTATAGACCTATTGTCCTCAGTACATCCAATGCAGCCATTTAATCTATTGTATTTTGTTTGACAAATTGACAGAGTGCCATGATACACAAACAGACATATCAAATTTTCACGTATACCCTTCATACACATATATGTAGATGAGAAAATGATGATCCTTAGCAAATTTTGAGTAGTTTTTTAGATGATTGTGTTCATTGTTTGTAAAATGGACAAAACAAAATAGAGACATTTTCCTCAATCCTCGGTAGGCCTGAGTTGTGACATATAAACTATTAAGAAATATCAGATATTTTCCGATATTCACTGTTTGTTAACAGAAAAACAGAATTATATACATTATTTCTCATCAGTATTCATGCTGGCTCAATATTTTAATGTGCCAAAGCTGAATATTTTTTGTGCTAAATGAGAATTTTTTGTGCCAAATGACAGTTTTTGTATTTGCTGTGGGAGAACTTTAAAAATTATTTTTTTTGTAATTTCAAGAAAGATCAAAATCACAATGCACAATCCCCCAAAGGTAGCTTACGTTTATGATTCATTGTGAATGTGAAACTTACAATTTGGAATTGAAAACAAATGCCATTACTCGTGCATCCTTGGCTTATGAAAGGACTTGAATCAAGGAACCCCATGGGGCCAGAGGTGCACGTCTGACCAAAGGATTTAATTACCATCTGTGACTAGTTAACACAACAGAGGAATGAAGTTATTTAATTATTTATAACTGCTGTCCATGTCAGATAATTTGTTTCAAGTTTGGGGATGCAACCACAGAAATAACGCCCAGATGTTCACTAATGGTAAACTGAGGAGTCCAAATATCTGTCCAAATATCAACCTGGGGACATTACTGGAACAAACTTGAAGGATGTTGAGTACCAAATATCAAAAGATTCTGACTGGTGGTTCTGGAGAAGATTTTGAGAATATTACCAATTTTGCACTATGTTAAAATTCAACCCACCCCCATAGGGAACACAAATATCAACCCAGGGACTTTATTTGAACAAATTGAATCTGAATCCTTAAAGGATGCTGTATACCAAATATCGAAGCAGATTTCTAAAGATTATTCCTCATATTGGACAAAGCTATTCAAAAAAAGCCCAAACATAGGCTTCCTGTACTCTACCAGTTAATGAACCACTATGTCAGATCACTCATTGCGAGAGAAAAGTCACATTTATCATCGTCTTTACATCAACCAATCAAAGGCAGATTTTCTGAAACAGGAAATTTAATGTTAAAATCTATATTTTGTTTTGTCCATTTTACAAGTGATGAAAACGAGAATCTAAAACCTACTCATAATTTACAAGGAATCAGAATCATGCCCTACTCACCTATAAAATATGTGTATAAAAGGTAAATATGCATGATGAGCATGATGTCACTCGTGTATCCACAGTGCAAAATTGTTACTTTGTCACAGCCCATCTGCGGCCTTGGATCAACAATATCATCTTCAAAATGATTCCCATGTACTGAATAAAGCCAAAACAGTGTACAAAACACAGATAATTTCAAGTAGTATTCTCCAATTTTTATCTCACTGCTGTTCAAATTGAGAACTGAGAGTTTTTTATTTATTTATTGGTATTTTGAAGCAGGGCTTGTTTACTGTGGTAAACAAGCTCTGTTTTACTTGTAAAAAATAAGTCCTGATCACCATTGCCTGGGGTGGAAGTTCTCTAAAATGGGCAACATGGGTGTAAATGATTGGCTGGACTTGACTTTACCTCCACATTGTGGTTACGATTAGCCATTGTGCAGAAGTATGTGACCTTAAGCACCAATAAATAAATAAATGAATAAATTTATTGATGTTTAAGATCACATATTTCTGCAGAGTGGCTAATTTATTTATTGGTGTTTAAGGTCACATATTTCTGCACAATGGCTAACCATGACCACGACAGTTTATGGGTGGAGGAAGCCGGAGTACCCGGAGAGAACCACCGAGCAATGGCGAGCAACTGTCAGCTCCCCAAAATACCAACTCCACACAGGGTTAGCATTGGTTGAAGACAGATGCACCATCGACATGCAGTACGCCTTAGTACACAACGGCACCGTCCTGGGCAATGGGGGTGAAGTGTCTTGCCCAAGGACACAACGCGGTTGCCGCAGGTGGGATTCAAACCAAGGACCTCTCGGCATGCATCCTGTACCTCTACCAACTGAGCCACCGCGCCCCCACCCAGTGGCTAATCATGACAGCAAGTCTAGCCAAACGTTTATACCCATGTTGCCAATTTTAGAGGATTTTCACCCCAGACATTGGTTATCAAGTCTAATTTTACCAGTACAGTAGCACCCTGTTAATTGAATAGCCACCTTGTATATGAAAATTATTCAATTAAAAGGAGTATTCAGTTTTTACGGATTGTGTCACTTTCCTGTACTTAGAGATAAACTTAGCATTTATTCTATTATATCTTGTTTCACAGAGCTCCATGAGCTCTGTTAAACAAGATATGATAGATTAAATGCCTGCATTGGATAGATTGAGGCCAAATAGGTCTATTAAAACAAAGGAAAATTGGGGAGAGTCAGGCTAATTTCTCGACAGGATACAAGAATTTTTATTCAATTAACAGGAGTTTACTCTATAACTAATATTCAATTAACAGGTGAAATTTGTACTGGAGGTATGGTAAGTGGATTTGTGTTGGGAAATTATATTTAACAGGGTTATTCAGTTAAGAGATATCCAATTAAGTGGGCTCCACTGCACCAGTAAACAAGCATTGCTTCACTTCCCAGGGTTCCCACGGGTAATTGAAATTGAGATCAGTGTCATTGGTGCTTAAGGAAAAAATTTGTAATGACAGTGATAAGTGGTGTCAAGAGTGTATTTCAGGAGTAATTGAGACCCTGGAACCCATTTTTATTATATGTCTGTTCCATGAAATCCCCACCTACAGCAACACTAATCCATGCAGAAAATGAAAATCTGTTCCGCACATATGTGCAAAATGGAAATCGTTCACAGACTATTTTTAAATAGAAGTGAAATTTCACTGGAATTTTCTACAAATCACGCACCGCAATTACAATATGAATCGCTAGTGATAGCTGAAAATCGTCCCCTGAGTTCCAATGTGTTCTATGTGGCAGTAGGCACATAGAACACATTGGAATTCGGGGGACAAAATAGTAACACATGTTCTCATCGCAAATTTGGTTGACGATAAAATGCGTTGTTTTTGTTGATAGTTGTCAAATGAATTGCCAATTGTCCTTCTAATAATTGTTTTTATGAACATGAAGGTATGTAATAAATGCAGAACGACACACACATGTGTGAATGGGTTAATCGATATGGCACTTGTGCCATCGCTGAAGGATAAAATTGAGGCCTCTCGTTTCATCCTTCCATGCTGGCACTAGTGCCATATCGATTAACCTATTCACATGCGTGTCGTTCTGTGTATACGGTGTCTACATGTGACATTCTGTGTACACAATGTTCAAAATATTCTAGCAGAGGATCCACCAAGGGCATAATGAGGAAGTGGAATGGGAAACTGAATGGGAATACATTGATAATGAAGGATTTCTCACTTGAGAATAGAGATAAATCAACAGCTGATCAAGGTATTATTAACTCTTTCAACACAAGAGACCGCTTTTCCAGTCCATGAACACGATATGTCATAATTTCATTAAGTCGGATGGCTACAAAGCGAATGTGTGTGGTAGAACAATAAATATTTTCAACATGCAGCCTTCAAGTCACAACACTCAAATACATCCAAGGGTCAAGATTTCATGAATAAAATATTGCGAAATCAAAACTGAATTATGAAAATATCATCTCAGATTCAATTTTCTTATATTTTTTTTCTGACTAAGATTCTACAGTGTTGTGGGGAAGACAGTGGAAAGATCATTTTGACTTGATTGCAACCCATTGGCGATTTGATAGAAATTCTCTGCCGTAATTTATCAAAAAACATGTGTATGTCATGAGACTTTCTGTTTAGTTTTGATAGTGGCATCTACCAAAACAACCTGATACAGTTGGAAATCAAATATGAATGGAAAGGACATAAGTGTGTGGTGCTCATTTCGAGATGTACCACACCCAAAATATAGTGATGTCCATGTTTAGTTGCAGGGGTTACCAGCCAGTCACAAGTAAACCAGCAAGTCTCGACTTCCAGTGGTCTTGCAGGGGAACAATAAGCAAGTTTCCTCTTTCACACTGGAGTCAGTGTGATCATTTATTGTCTTTGTTTTACAATATAGTCATTTCAAAAGTGAACAGAGAATTTCAACAAGGGTGACAAGGGGTAAAAATTCTCTTTTCTTCTGCCCAGAATCTCATGCAAGATTTGGAATATTTACAGCATGTTTTTGGAGCAGAGGATTTTATTTTTAGTTACTCTTACATTAGTCACACAATCAGTTAATACTTACAATAAATTTTTTTAGTTATTCTTCACTCCAGCAAGCTTACTTCACACCCTCCTATGTGCTCTAAGCACCGAGATAGTAGGGCAATGGTAGGCTGTAGTAAAAGAGCCCACGCTTGGCATATATTTTGTCAGAGCCAATCTACATTTACAAGCGCTTACAAATAAACAGGTTCACACCCAAAACAGCTGTTGGATTAACTTATTACTGAATTTCCCCACAATGCAAAATAGACATAATGGATGGTGTATTTTGAAGATCTGAGTTATACCTGACCAGTTATATACTTGGCTAATGAAGGCTGATTGGGTGACAGGCAAGCCTGAACATAAGCAGTCTGTCATTTGCAAAATGGGGTCCCCAGAGGGTGAATTTGCTGATGCTATCCCATACAGTTGGCCAATTTATCCTCTAGGTACATCTTTCTGTTTTGGTTTGAGACCTTGATTCAGACTGAGGTTCACAGAGGGTAACATTTGTGATGCTACCCTGCGGTGCAGGGTAGCATCACCAAATTCAGCCTCTGGGACCTCATTTTGCAGATGACAGTCTGCTTATTTTCAGGCTTCAGTTAAAGAAAAAAAACACTGACAAAAGAAATTGGGGAATCTTGTCAAAAAAGGGTTATGTAAACTATTTTGGGCCTAACCTTTGTGTGGTTATCTTAATTTTCAGTTTGTGCATCTCTGTGTTTTTCAGTGATAGTGTATTAGAACACAAGAACAAAATGGAATGGACAAGACAGATGGATAGGACAAACTAGTGGGACAAACATTCAGGTGATCTCCATACTATTCCTGTACTTAATTATAGGTACTACATTTTAAATCAGAGATCCAAGTTTGCCTAAAATGCTCACCTGGATCAAGTTTTCGACAGGAATCAAAAGTGTGGGTGACAGGCATAAGTGGGAAGACATATAGTTGGGATGGACAGATAGCTCTTTGTGGTTTTACTCAGTTAAGCAGGGTAATGATCTCATTGAAAATGATAGCATATCCCAGCCACTTTTACTCTGTGATTCATAATGATACTTCAAAGAAAATAACACTAGAGTGATGTCACAAATACAGCCTGACTGTCCCAGCAATGACAATGCTTAGTCACAAATTAGTCTGAGCTTTTTTTTGTTAACCGTTTACCTAACAAATCTGCCATATCTGCACACGTGATATACAAACACTGCTATTCAAATTTTATTTTTTCATTTTTCTACCCCAAAATATACCTCATGACCTATTAATGGAATAAGCTTATTAGTCCTTAGTTCCAATAAGGACCAATAAGCAATGGTTAGAAGTAACAAGAAGAATGTTACTAAGGTAACACGTGCCCCCCCCCCTTGTGACCTTCAACTTGCAGATGTGGCAGAAACTATTATACCTGACACACCTTCTGACTGTCCTTAACATTTGTAAAAAGTTTAATAATTGTACTATGATTCGTTTCTGAGTTATGGCTGAGACACGAATATTGACCGATTTTTAGTGTGATCTTGAAATGTGACCTTGACCTTGAAGGTACGAACCCGGCTATGGTGTGTGACACATCCTCCTATGGTCCTTTATAATTGTGTGAAGTTTGATGAGTGTAGCCCTAATAGTTTTGGAGTTATCCTTAATTGAGACACGATTTGTGACCCTGAACATATGAAGGTGAATTGTCACCTTTACATTGCAGATGTGGCAGAAACTATTATACGCGACACACCTTCTGACTGTCCTTAACATTTGTAAAAAGTTTAACAATTGTACTACGATTCGTTTCTGAGTTATGGCTGAGACACGAATATTGACCGATTTTTAGTGTGACCTTGAAATGTGACCTTGATCTTGAAGGTACGAACCCGGCTATGGTGTGTGACACATCCTCCCATGGTCCTTTATAATTGTGTGAAGCTTGATGACTGTGGCCCTAACAATTTTCGAGTTATTGGCTTGGACACACACACTCATGCAGACAGACAGACACACGCACACTTCAATCACTAAAAATTTAAAAAATCTGATGTTTCAGAAAAATAATCAGTACTGCTGTTAGGCAAATGGTTAAAGATGTAGTACACAAAACATTCTCTTTCTAAAATCTTCTTTTATAATACAGCTGAAAAATAATTTTGGAAAAAAGTGACAAGAAAAATGTTCTGCTTTTTCCATCTTTCTGAAAGAAAGTACAAAATTATGTGTTTTCTGAAAATGTCAACAAAATTTGTAGTTAGATCATCAGCTGCATAGCTCTGTTGATTAGGAAATATAGCTGCAGTCAATATAAGTTGGAATTTTTAACTCAGAATTTGTGGTTTAAATTCTAAAAGACTATACTTCAAATTTGAAGTGCTGCTGTGTTTTCTTGTTGAAACAAGGGCTACGTCCGCGGTGCTTCATATGCCTGTTACACTTTTTCAAATTGTACATAATCACTGTTTTCAACCAACAAATTGCCTGCATTGTCAAATGCTAAACCCATCAAAATGCATTTTGGATTAAAGAAAAAAAAAATGCCTAACTTATGTTTTGGGGGGGGGGGGGGGGGTGGGGGGAGCAGGGTGGTTATAGGAGTGCGGGTAATCACTCCAAGCTCTTAAAAATGCATTTTGCGGTAAAAAAAATACCTAAATGACATTGGGTTAGGGACATGTAACAACTCCCTATCCTTCAAACTGCATTTTGGGAAAAATGATAAATTTTAAGTAATTTGTATATTTTTTATACTTACCAATAACCCAGACTAGCTGGTGCTAACTCAAATTAATCCAGGGCCAAACACATATTTTGCCCCCCCCCCCCCCCAATCCCCCAAATTTGCATGCAAAACTGAAAAAATCAAGTCCTAGAAGGTCTTCCATACTTTTTTGATACTGAAATTGGCGCCAACCATCATTCTTTCAACAGACTGCCTGTTAAATGTTATAATAGCAGGGAGGTACGAGTGCCCTCTCATGGGAGGGCCATACCCATCAGGGCCATTGGTAAGTATAAAAAATATACAAATTACTTTAAATTTATCATATCTTTTTACGACAACCAGTGGTCCAGACTAGCTGAATCGTAAAAAGGCTGGAGGGCCTAGGACTTAAAGGAAAATCCAATCTCTCAATTACTTAAGTAACGAATAGCTCCCACAGGAGAATAGGAGAAGATAGGGATTATTTTTGTCTTTCTCTTTTTCTCATAAACAATAACACCAACAATGTAATTGAGTATACATAATATATAATTCTCCATTTAATGCCAGTATAACCCGTTATGTTAATTTGGTGAAGGAAATCCAATATATAAAGATAGTCCAGAGAATGAGACTCATTATACTCATTTAAAAGTGTCCGAGGATTGTATATTAACGCCCGTTTGACACATAACATACACAAATGCTTCACAATGAGCTACACTTTAAAAACAGTACATAAATGAGACATAGTTATTGCTTCACATCAAGCTACACATTAAAACCATCCCAGCACCGATGGAGGACTACTGACACTGGTGAGGTATTCCCTTGGTTTTCACTATAAAGCCAGATGATCATAAGGGAAACCCCCTCCCCCCACTCTTCCCCTTGTTCTGAGGTAAATTTCCTCAGAATGAAGAGGGCAGCAGAACAGTGTCAGTGCTGAAATGGACTGCCTAAAGACCTTATAGATGTAACATTAATGGACAACATTCTGAGCAACAGAAAGAGGGCCCAAAGATCTAAGGTCACTGGAGGATAGACTCTAATTTCTCAGGTAAAACTTGGTAAATGAAGAGGGCTGTGATTAGTAATGGCTATACTGTTAGAATAAGCCCAAGACGTGGACAGTGCTCTAACCTCGTGCGCTGAGATCTTATTGACAGAATGTTGATCCGAAGATAGATTTTCATAGGCAATGCGTATTGCCAACTGAATTCATCTGGCAACAGCATGAACAGAAATATCTTTTCTGTTAGGAATCAACCAAAGAAAGAATTGTTTTCTTCCCTTTCTAACAAAATCTTTTTGATGCTTATAAATGCGCATAGCCCTGACTGGACACAATAAAGGTCTATGTTTATCCAAGGATGGTAAGGCCTTAAAGACAACAGGTTCTGGCCACTTATCTGGAATCTGATTCTTAGCCCAAAAACCCACTTCCGTAGTGAGGGTAATGGTATTACCCACACTACGGTAGAGACATTCATCAACTGAGAATGCATGAAGTTCACTGACTATTCTAGCAGATGCAAAGGCTAAGAGAGATGCCATTTTATAGGTCAAGAATTTGAACTCTACGATGTTCAATGCTCAAAAGAAGCTTCTTCAAGCTTCAAGAGAAACCAAGTCAAATTCCACTTGGGAATTAATTTGAGGGTTCTAGGTCTATTGATAGAGAAATTTCTAACTAGCTTGGATAATGTTGTATTTGATCCAATAGCCAAGTTATCATGATGAGCGTAAGTATCTGATAACACAGACCTTTCGCCCTTAATAGTGACAGGCTGCAGTTTGAGATCGTCAAACAAGTAGACCAGGAAATCGGCAATATTCTTTATGGACAGATTGTATACATCTATCGAGTGATCCCTACACCAATGGAAGAAAACCCTCCACTTCGCTGCATTTTTCAACGAAGACGAGGACCTCCTACTGTTAGAAATTGCATCTACAGTGCGTCCTGTAAAATGTTTTCCGTGCAAGAAGGACTGCACAATGGAAATACGTGAAGGTTGAGACCTTCTGGGTTGTGATGCAGTGCATGTGACTTCCCCTGATAAAGAAGATCCTCTTGTGGAGGAAGCTTCCAGGGAACATCTCATAACAGACATCTGAGAAGATTGATCCAAGGTTCCGAGAGAACCGTGAGTCCCAAAGATCCTGACACTTCAAGTCTTAGGATCGTGGCCCAGCCCGTCTGACTCGCGTCTATCATAATCGTGAAAGCCAAATCCGGCAGTTGCAGCAGAACTGCTCGAGTTAACCACTGAAGATCTGCCCAAATCTGAACCTTTTGTTTTACTAGGTCCATTAAAACAATACTGGTTTCGAGCGAATGCATCTTCACAATCCAGTTCTGAGTAAAGAATATCTGGAGGGGATGCATGCGCAGACAGCCCAACAGAATAAGATCTGCAGCCGCTCCGCATAGCCCCATCAGTTGCATGAACTCCCTCACTGTTATTGCATCTGAGTGCAGACAAAAAGTGAGCATAACAACTGACTAATTTCGCTCTGGGTAACAGCAAGACGAACCAGATTGTTGTGAGTCTCGACGCTCATTCCCAAGTGAGTGAACGACTTGGACGGAGCTAGATCCGACTTTTTCTCGTTTACTATGAAACCGAGATGTCGGAGCAATAGTATCAGACTCTGAACATCGTTGTGCAGAATAATTCTGTTGCCGTATATCTCTGCAGAATGTCGTCCAAGTAAGCCGACGTTACCGCAGACGAATGAACTCGGAAGTAAGACATTACCGAGTTCATTATTCAAGTGAAAGCCCATGGAGCCAGGTTCAGACCAAAGCACATTGCTCTACAACTGATAAACCTTCCTTTGCACGGCGAACCGCAGGTACTTTCTGAATGGCGGATGTACCAGGACATGAAAGTAAGTGTCCTTTAGATCTATGCTTGCCGCATAGTCATTCACTCGAATACTCGCTGTTACCAACTGAATGGTTTCCATATAGAACTTTGGAACCATGATTAGCTTGTTTATCTAGCTCAAGTCTATTACCGGTTGGAACGAGCCATCTGGCTTCAGTACGAGGAACAGGTGACTGTAAAAACCTTGAGAATTCTGATTCTCGATGACCTCTATTGCTTCCTTTAATAAGAGAGCCTGTACCTCCGCTAGGAGAGACTCTCTTTTGAAAGGATCTGCTGGAAGATTTGTCCAACGCGGACATCTTGTTAGTGGGGTTTCGCTCGGAATGATAGCCGTAGGCTGTCCGAGACTATACTTCTCACCCACTGATCTTCCGTGACTGCTATCCAGTTTCTCATGAAGATTGATAACCTTCCGCCAGCTGGCAAGCAATAGAGGTCTTGACCATCCTGTAGGACTTGCGAGGCTTACAGGAGGAGAAACTATGTCCTCCCCTCGAAGATCCTCTCCTTGTTGGCTTAGGGGCATCTGACTGATAATCCCGATCAGACTTATGCCTCTTCCCCGAGTCGCTGTATTGACGACCTTCAGAGTAATTATGTGAGGGTTTCTTGTACCCTCGTGAGGAGTTCCCTTTAGAAGATTTTGATTTGGAACGTCCTCGCTTACTCCGATATGCTGAAGCGAGTTGTTGAGATGTCGACTTCAAAAGCAGAGTACTGGAAGATTTCTTAGTAGCCTGTTCATAGACTAATGAAAGCTTGTCATCAAAGATAGTATGTCCGGAGACCGGAGTGACCCAAAGAGAGGTTTTCACCTTGTCATCTATAAGTGATGACGATGCAAGGGCAGCATCACGTCTAATTAACTCCAGATTTGCCACTATCAGATCGGATACATCATATATGATTGCCCTGGAAAGAACTCTAAGCGAGGTACACACATCCTCAAATTCCTTCCCGTTAAGACGTTGCGCCATAGCTCTGGCAAGGTGATCTGCGTGGGACATTGCATCCAAATTCGCTCTATTCGATGAAATTGCAGTTTCCATTACATCTGAGCGAATGTTGAATGAGGCAGATAAGGATATGTCTAAATCTCCAGCCTGCTCATCTAAATGCAGTTGAGCTCTCTCAACATCTTCTCCAACCGTTTTAAATGAACATGGTCTAAGGAATGGTATATTTATGGAAGATGTTGATAAGAAACTGCCTTTTTTCCTTACGCTCGAGAGGTTAAACATGGCGTTGTCTACATGGACGAAGGCCTGCGACACCTGTCTAGACTGAACTGGGAAAGAAAGAACTTCAACCTTTCTCTGTATAAAGACTGCAGGCGCCAGCGGTTTCTCCCTTGTTGTCGCAGCTTGCTGATTCAGTGGAACAAATTCAGGATAGTATTGATGGATAAAGTCCATCGCAACCATATGTTGTTCCGAAAGGGAAGGGAAATCCTCTTCCTTATACCTTTCACCATCCGACTGAATCAGCTGAGAATCCCGGTCCATTGCATCTGCATGAACAGATGACTGGACCGACCCAGCACCATCCAACAGCTCACTTCCGGAGGCTGCTCCCACACTTGCTGGGATGCTGTGATCAGCTACACAAACTGCGATAGCAAGTCCATCACCGAGGCTTGAGGAGCAGCGTTTTTTGTTTTTTAGCTGCTTGCTGCTCCTGGGATGGTGTTCCAAAGATGGATCTCTTCTCTGAACGTCTCAATGATCGAAGCCTTGGTTCCCTAGCTACCGGATGGTCCGACTTCATGGGTGAAGACTGGCTCCGTCTTCATGCAGCTGGCTGGATATCCGAAGTTGGATAGCTAGGATGCAGTCATGTGTGCTTACTGATCTTAGTAAAGGAAGCCGTGACTGTAGCCAAGGCCGGCTGCAGTCTAGATGGAACGACCCCAGCGGCAGGTGTGGACGTATGCTCAGGCCCGTGCAAGTTTCTCGTAACAACATCTAGCCCCGGATGTTGCTGGGTTAAAGAGGGACCTCTCCCGTTCGCGGCCTTTTCAGACCTCGCCAAGCCTCCCGACAAGAAACTTGCTGGCTTCCTCCCTAGTTCTGTAGTCGCTGGGTGAGCTTTAGTTTTTAAGGTGCTCGCTCTACCCTCTACACTTCCTTCAACCGCAACGGACATACCCGGTGTTATGGCTCCCACGGATGGAGTAACCACTTCACCGGTCGAGCTAGCTGCCTGCAAGGGATTAAGACAACTACCCAGTGGCCTTATCTCTTGCCTAATTTTCAAGAGCACCTTAGCAGCTAGCTCTGTTTACTCATCACAGTGCGATGACGGTAGCACACTTTTGGAGGGTGTCACAATACAATCACCATGTTCTTGTTTCTCTGAAAAGGAAACTGAAAAACTTGAATTACCTTGCGGTGAGAGCACTAGCATAGGCAACTCACCGCCAACAACATACTGTGACACCCGCTTCCAACGTTTGTCATCCCAATTGACAGGACAAGATCTGAAGGAGTACATTAACTACAGGCAAGACAACAAGCATGTAAATCTGAGGAAGACTTCCTCGCCTTGCATTCTGAGCAGTAAGCTTTCATGATTAATCAAAACTAAGTCCATCGTACTCCCACAAACTCCACAATAAATATATGATAAAGATACATAATAAACAGCAAGCAAAATCGAAATCAAAAAATTAAATTCAAAAAAATTTTTGAAAAAATTTTGAGAAAAGCCTAAGGTCCCAAAGGGAACATGAAGAGCCCAAGGGCATCCCGGTAGAGCCTAAGTGTGGACAAAATCCAAATTTATGCCTCTGACAATTTTCAGCAGATAACAGTGGCCATCAAACTGAGGTAGACATTGTTCCAAAAAAGATACATACCTCCCAAAAATTGATATTTGGTTACTTATGTTTAACTGCTATCACTCTGGTAGTGCAACATAATTCTTTCCAACCACTCTGTTTTTCTCTTGTTCAACTATGAAGTTAACAAATTATATCTTGTTTGACAGAGCTCACAGAGCTCTGTCAAACAAGGTATATCTGGTTAAATATCAAGCTGCATTATGTGAAATATTTGCTGCTGAAAACTTTGCCATTTTGGCATCAGTGCGCAGAGGGTTAAGTTATTCCATAAACAAGCAGTACACGATCTTTATTAACAAAGGGCAATAACTCCCATAATTTTCATCGGAAATGGTTGGCCTTCGACAAACATATTGTTGATAATAGAGACATACAGTTTGTGGAGGGTGGATTGTAGTTAAATCACCCGTGGAGTGGAGTTATCACCCAAAGTTTCACTTTCAAATGCTGTACATATGGACAAAAAACACAAGCAATGTTTTAGCCAATGGACCTCTGGGTTCAACCCGGAGATCCATTGGCTAGAACTTTGCTTGTGATTGCTATGCTTTAAATTGCAACAAATTTGCAATTATTGCTGGGTGGAATCTCCACTCTGCAGGTGATTTAGTGATAATACACTCTCCACATACTGTATACCAACTATTGTTCAAATTATGCCATAAACAAAGTTCTGAAAAACTTTCTGATTGAAATATGCAAATTTCCAAGTCGAAAAATCCCATAATTCTTGTAAAAATCATCAGACCATGCCCCAATTAGAACTTAACCTTCATTTTGATATAATTGAGGCAGAAAGCAAGTTGGGTCCTAATCTATGAATCCAAACTCAAGTTATCATCAGAAACCAAAATGTTGATGGTAATGAGAAATTTCTAGGTCGAAAAGGCCCATAATGCATATAAAGATACTTGGACAGAACCCATAATCAAACTGGGCCTGTATTGTAAGCTGGGGAATACACGCACAAACTTTGGTTGAGATCAAATAATCAAAACAGGAGTTATCAGTTGGAAACCAAAAATCGTAATCGAAGGTCAAATTCTATGTCAAAAAAGGACCATAACTCATGTAAAAATAATTGGACACAACCCACATTTGAACTGGGCCTGTATTAGCAGGAGAATACACATACCAACTTTGGTTGAAATCAAATAATCCAAACTGGAGTTATCAGTCAGAAAACAATTCTTTATGACAGACACAAAGACAGATGGATGGATGGACATAGACAGACAGACCATTTACATAATATAGACAGACGTATAAAAAAGTAATATCAAATTTGAAGAGAATCATATAATTAGAAGTGGATTACTAGCAGGGGAATACACAAAACAACTTTTGTTCAAATCAAATTATCCAAACTGGAGTTACCAGTTGGAAACCAATTGTTTAATGGATGGACAGACAGATGGATGGATGGATGGATGGATGGATGGATGGATGGACAGACAGGCAGACAGACCATTTACATAATATGACCGTTTTTTACAAACTGGGTGTACAAAAAAGAAATATCAAATTTGAAGAGAATCGTATAATTAGAACTGGATTTATCTTCTGGATAACATGGGGAGGAGAGAGGGGTGGATTGATTCCACCCATCTGCCCCGAAGTTTTGGAGACAACATCAAAGTCCCTCACTCCCATTTCCTTCCCTTCTGTATCGCTTTTTGTAAAACAACAGAAGTATGCTGCAGAAGGCATTTCTTTATATTTCAAACTGTGAAACTCAATGAGAAAAAAAGTCACAAACAAGTAAAAGAAACCATGTCTAATGAAAGTGTCAATGACACTGTAGCTCAACTTATCAAGACATGTACATGTATAGTATGTGTATTGTAACGGCCTGTACATAAATACTGACTGTAGCCTGTAACAAATGTGTAGGTAAAGTATTGTAAAGGTGGGTGACAGTCAGATGCTAAACTAGAAAAGAAATCTTTGAGTCCCAGAGTGGGTCTGACTGAACCCCAAAATATTTGTTCTCATAGCACAGTGATAACAAAGGCACCCCAAAACACACTCATTCCTGTCCCAAGGTGAAAACAAAGGTACCCAAGAAGTTTCGTGAAGATCAGTTCATAAATACGAGCTGTATAGAAGTTGTGACAAAAAACTGATTGGACCTAATTTCGGTACAAAATGGCCACTGGCAGCCATCTTGAATTTTGGACCGCACTCAGAAACACTCGTTCTCGTCCCAAGGTGATAACAAAGGTACCCAAGAAGTTTTGTGAAGATCGGTTGATAAATACAGCCTCTAGCCCGAGCCGTATTGACATGTGCACTTACAGTGTATAAGTAGCACTAAATAAATCAAAATTCATCTAATTTACATAATTTCTGCACGAGAAAAAAACCCGTACTGTATGTGATGTATTCCATTTTACAAAACATTCATACAAAAGATTATTCAAATCAGAACTTTGATACAGAAGTTCTGAACAAAAGACTGATTGCACTAATTTTGGTACAAAATGGCTGCTGGTGGCTATCTTGAATTTCGGACCACACCCAAAAACACCCGTTCTCATCCCACGGTGATAACAAAGGTACCCAAGAAGTTTCGTGAAGATCGGTTCATAAATACGGCCTCTAGCCTGAGCCGTATAGAAGTTGTGTACAAAAAACTAATTAGACCTAATTTTGGTACAAAATAGCCACTGGCAGCCATCTTGAATTTCGGACCGCACTCAGAAACACTCGTTCTTGTCCCAAGGTGATAGCAGAGGTACCCAAGACGTTTCGTTAAGATCGGTTGATAAATACAGCCTCTACCCCAAGCCGTATTGACATGAGTACTTACTGTGTGTAAGTATCTCTGAAAAAATCAAAGTTCATCTAATTTGCATAATTTCTGCACGAGAAAAAAACCCGTATTATATGTGATGTATCCCATGGTACTAAACATTCGCATAAAAAATTATTCAAATCAGAGCTTTCATGTGGAAGTTCTGCACAAAAATCTGATTGCCTCTAATTTTGAACAAAATGGCTGCCAGTGGCCATCTTGAATTTTGGACCGCACCCAAAAACACTCATTCTCGTCCCACGGTGATACCAAAGGTACCCAAGAAGTTTCGTAATGATCGGTTCATAAATGCGGCCTCTAGCCCGAGCCATATTGGCATTTGCACTGACAGTGCTGAAAGTAACACTAAATACATCAAAGTTAGTCTAATTTGCATAATTTACGTACGAGAAAAAAACCTGTATTATATGTGATGTATCCCATGGTACTAAACATTCATACAAAAAATTATTCAAATCAGCACTTTCATATGGAAGTTCTGTGCAAAAAACAGATTTTTGCATCGTTGGTACAAAATGGTGGCTGGCTGCCATCTTGAATTTCAGACCGAACCCAAAAACACTCGTTCTCGTCCCACGGTCATAACAAAGGTACCCAAGAAGTTTTGTAAAGATCGGTTCATAAACACAGCCTCTAGCCCAAGCCGTATTGAATTGTTGATGGACAGACGGACGATGGACAACTAGCCATGGCATAAGCTCAAATTTTGAGCTAAAAATACAATTATTGAAGTTGTATTGATGATGCAAAAACAAAAAGTATGTGGTTGAAGCCCAATTTCAAATTTAAAGAAACAAGTTCGAAAACCGTTTTGAAAAGGGTTAAATTAACGCACATATTATTTAATACCACTGTATACAGCGTCAGCAGACCTTGCCCCAAATGAAAAACAATGATGTTGTAACACAGTGTTTGAAGAATGAAAGGTACAGCCTTGAAAAGCAAACCTTTAATCCAAAACTTTAAGCTGGAAATACTAAGTAAAATTGACTGCAAAAAAGGGTTAAATATTTCCTAAAAACGATAAAAGAAATCACTGATGTAATAGCAATCATTAAGTTGTATTGACCATGCAAGTATTGAAGTAACAAAGTATGTGGTAAAAGCCTAATTTCAAATACAAAGAAACTAAGTCTGAAAACAATTTTAAAAGGGGTTAAAATCCTGCCAATAAAAATTAAAATCATTGTAGAAAGTTTCAGTACATAGACAGTAGACATTGTCCCAAATGAGAAACAATGACATTCCACTAAACTGTTTGAAGAATTAAAGGTGTAACTTTGTAAACAAAAAACTTTAACCAAAAACTTTAACCTAGAAATTATAGGATAAATTGACTGCCAAAAAGGGTTAAATATGTCCCAAAATAACATGTAACATAATGAGACTGATACAATCAATAGTAATTAAAATTAAAAAAAAAACAACTTTAATCTTCAATAAAAAAACTTCAACCACAAAACTTTAACCAAAAGTCTAAATGTTAACAGATGGACATATGGAAGGATGGATGAAAGTCTCATGACTATAGCCCTGACTGTAAACAGTGGGGCTAAAAATTAATCCTTTGAATCTGATAGAATTGCCTATAACAGTTCAGTGCTATCAAGTCTATATGCGTTATCTGGTGGAAGACTAATTAACATTTTTTCAATTTGCAGCCTTGGGGCTGTTTGTTGGAGAACACTGATTGCTCAACCATACAAATTCATAGAGCAACTATCTATTTTACGAATTCAGGTCTATCACTAGAGATGGGCTATCACTCGCTATATCCCCACCAGGGCATATGGACTATTGTGGGTGACCGAAAAGGGGCATTCAATTTTTCTAAGTAAAAAAAAAATCCAATATGGCCACAAGATAGCCATCTTGAAACCGAGTGGGAAAAAAATTATGTCTCACACATCCCCTAATCATGTTAATCATATTTGTGATGTAACATGAAAATGTGGCTAAAACTGTGGAAGTAGTTCACTCCACAAGTTTACATAAAAAAATCCAATATGGATACCAGTCGGCCATCTTGAATCTGATCAGGAAAAAAATTACGTCACGCCCTGCTCCTCGCGATGTAGAGCATATTTGTGAAGTTTCATGAAAATGGGCTAAAACTGTGCAAGTAGTTCGCTCCACAAGTTTACATGTGCAACGGACCGACCGACAAGTTGACTCCTACGGTATGTTCCCCCTCCTAAAACTTTGTTTTGTGGGGGTATAATGATCCCAGACTGGAATGATGGTCTGTCAGCTTCCAGGGTTTAACCTATAAGTTCCCACACAGCCACAAACTGCCCTTTTTATATGGCTGTGAAAAAGTGGTTCCCAAGTGTATTCTTCCTTAACAGGTCAAGTGCTAGAAGCCACTATAGTGGCTTCACAATGTTTGCACTAATTTGTTGTTGGCTCAGCAGAATAAAAATATGAATAGAACATGACATGTTTGTTACAATTTATTGGAGAGAGCCAATTATTTATGATCAATATCTTGCTAAACGAAGACTCCTTTTGCCAGTAGTGTGATATTATTGAAAAAAAAATACTCACATAAATGACTACTGAAGAAGAATTTAGCACTACACCTGTTGAGAACTCTACTGGTAAGATTCATTTATCTTTACAGTGTTTTTACGTAATTGCTGGCTGCCTGTCCAGGCAGCCACCAATAATGCAGAATGAGTCAAAAATCATCTCCAGCTGTGTTAATGTATATACAGTACCTAGTTATTAACTGGTAGAGTGCTGGAAGGCCATATTTGGCCTTTATTCTGAAGTGTCGGTACCACAATTTAAAGGCTTCAGATTCTGTGGATGTGCGTCATATTATCTTTGAAGTGATATTATTTTATCTGTTAGGATTTGCCTTGTTACAATTTATGGGAGAGTGCCCACTGGCACTCTCCCATAAATTGTTACAAGGCAGAGATGCGCAAACAAATTTTAAGGACCAAAAATAATTTAGCACTCTACCAGTTAACGGCAAGTAAAAACCTGGCACAGCCAACAGATGCTCCCCGAAATGCAAATTCATGGAAACAACATACTGACCTTTTCAAATGTGAAAATGGTTTAAAACATATAAAAAAATACAATAACGTGTGGAAGGACAAGGGTAACAGAAGACAGTAAACCTGTATTAAAAGCTTCTTGGGAAGGAGATTAAACTGGCATCTGAAGACAGGTCACTACTTAATAAGGGTGAATGTATAAGCAGGTTTAACGATACATGCCCTGGGAATTTAATAAGATACCAAAAGAAATGTTTTATCACTTTACCATTTTGCCACATTTCAAGGGGCATTAACTCTGTGATGGTAAATGCAATAATAGTGAAAATTGATCTTGACCTGCATTTCATAGTAGGTAGTAATGTTGCAAATCTATAAGGTCATACATCAAAGTGAATTTGAGTTATCATCCAGAAACCTTGCTTTTACCATTTTGCAACTTTTCAAGGGGCATAACTTTGGTATGGTAAATGTCATAATGGTGAAAATTGAGATTGACCTGTATGTCATGGCAGGTAGTAATGTTGCAAACATATAAGGTAGAACATCAAAGCGTACTGAAGTTATCATCTGGAAACTATTGATTTTACCATTCTGTGACTGCAAGGGGCATAACTCTGAATTGGTAAATGCCTTAATGGTCAAAATCAAACGTTATCTGCATATCATGGTAAGTAGAAATGTTTTGCAAAATTATAAGGTCATACATCAGAGCAAACAAGTTATTATCTGGAAACCATTTGTTTTGGATGGAAGGACAGATGGAGAGGGCAGCGACTATATACTCCCCGAAAAATGTTATGGGGAGCATAAAAAATTAATCTGGTGACTTGAGGGTTAATACAGGCATCCACTGCAGCATAGAAAAAATGGGTATTTGAAATTACCAGTATTTTTTATTTTTAGCAACAGTGGTACCTCCAAGAACATGTGAAAATAATCTTTAGCATGAATCAAGTGTTTGTCCAGGGTTCCCACTGATATCCGAAAATAAAATTCAAGCACTAATTAAGCATTTTTCAGGGACTTAAGTTTTTAAGGACAGCAACAAATTCAGGCACTTTACAAGGGAGAGGTCACAATTCAAAGACTAATTATTTGAGAGGGAACTGTGATGTCACCTCAGAATACCGCATGCCAAGTTTGGATCAAATCAGGTTGCAAACATTAAAATATGGTACAGAGCTATGAATTTTCCTCCTCTCGAGCAATCCAAAGTATCCCCCCACCCCCCCACCCCCCGCCACCATTTCTAATAGCGTTAAAATTAGAGCTGAAACGGTTAACCATTAGTCGTTTGGTTTCAATTATGACCGGTCAGGAAATCTAACTGCAGTTATGTATACTCACAATGTGCAGTAAGGGCAGAATGCAATCAAACTGAAAAATATCTTCAGTTTTAGGTCATCCTATCGATTAACATATGCCAGAACTAGAAATAATGTTTTGTAACTACTAGTGGTATCTAGTGGCATCTGTTTTCCTTTCCTGTTGTTTTTTCTTGTCGCTGGCTTATTGACAACTAAAACAAAATGATCTGAAAGTCATAACTGACAAGAGAATTTGAACTCTGCTGACAGTGATTTGTAGTTCACCAGTATGTCAGCTTGTCCCAGTTGTATTGCATGAGTGTTATTTCTTTTTTGTAATGTACAGATGTGTAATTTTGTAGAATTATTCCAGTAACCCCTAGAAAAATTTCAATCTGAAGTTGAAGTGTCATTAGAGTACGTCGGAATAACGACTGAAAATAAAAACATCAAAATTTGAAATATGGAGAACAGAAGATCAGAAGTTTGGAATAATTTTATTCTTGTCGAGGACGAAAATGAAAAAAATGCTGAGTGCAAGATATGTAGAGTACATGTGGCATACTCGGGCATGACCTCCACCAAGAAAACTCATGCAGAAAAAAGAACATTTGGTTGTATTTAGCAAGACAGGGGTGAAGTCGGACAACGTTGTCAATGTATGGGCAGTGGAGATGCGGAAATTCAGACCAGTGATTGCAAGTGTGTTCAAACTAAGTTATCTTTTGACCAACTTAAGGCTAGATGGAATGAACTGGTTAAAGATATAGTGGAGTGTGCACAATTGACATTAGACCTATCAGGATTGTCAGTGGCCATGTGTTTGGAAATTTTATGCAATGATTGGAGCAAGAATTTCAAGTGCCCTCACACACTATGATTTGGAACGACCTAAAACTTTTTTATGAAAACACAAAGGCCAGCTTGATTGAAGGATTAGAAAATTGGCCATTCATTGCCGTTACCACTGACTGCTGGACCAGTTTGGCAACTGAGAGCTACTTTACAATAACAGTGCATTATATCAGTAAAAATTGGGAGTTCTGGCACAGTGTTTTGAGCACGAGATAGACCAGAGAGATTTTGCAGAACATCTAGCAGAAGAGATGAAATGTGTTTTAAATAAAAGAGTTAAAAATTCTGCAGACAAAATTACAGCCAGTTTGTATTCTCAGTTGGAATTACGTTCAGTGCTCGGTCATACACTGCAATTAAATTTAAATGCCGGCCTTAGCATTGCTGCTATTTCGTGTGCTGCAGGTGCAGCCAGGCATCTGGTGGGTCATTTTAACGGGTAGAGTGCTATGTTATTTTTGGTTGTCAGAATTAGTTTGCATGTCATTGCCTTGTTACAATTCATGGGTGAGTGCCCACAGGCACTCTCCCATGAATTGTAACAAGGCAAGTTCATGGTGATTAAATTATTTAACTTCGAAGATAAAATGAAGCAAATCCACAGAATATGAAGCCTTTAAGATGCAGTACTTGCACTTCAGAATAAAGCCCAAATATGGACTTCCAGAACTCTACCAGTTAAAAAATCAAAACGCCTAAAACAAATAAATATACCCGAGCACAGTTTACTTCAGGATGTTTCGTTGGAATTCAACCTCTTTATGTTTGAGAGGCCCTTGGAACAGCGTGTTGCTGTTCTGGCTGTAGTACTTGATCCAGAAATAACAGCCCCATCACAAGGATGTATACTACTGGAACTGAGCAATGATGTATGGTGCATAACTGAAGAAATAACGACAGTTTTAAAACCCCTCAAGTTGGCAACAACATTACTGTGTACCAACGAGTTTCCAACATTGAGCATGATACGCCCTGTAGTTGCTGGTCTACTGAACACACATTTAGTAGAAAAAGAGAATGACAGCAAGGTAGTGAAAGACTTTAAAAGAGTTGTTTCTGCTGATATATAGAAGAGATATGCCTGCAAAGATAATTTGTCAGAAGACTGCCTTGTTATTGCGACTGCCTTGGATCCTCATTATAAAGGGATGCTTTCTTGGATGGCAAGCAGAAGGAGGTGTTCGATGCTCTTCTGGCTCTCATATCTTTTCAGTCTGGTACTGGCCCTGGTAAACCTGCTGAGTCTGATCTTGGTGATGAAGTTGAAAAGAATGTAACTCAAGCGACTAGCGCGTCTAATGTTTCTGTATCGCATTCTGCAAATTCTGGCAGTCAGTCTCCAAGAGACAATTTACTAAGTTCTATAACAGGCAGGGAATTTGCCCCAGTGGTGAAATGATCTAAGCAGGAATCCTCAACATATGCCATGCGTTTCTTATTGGGGGATATTACAGTGATGAAACTGATGTTGATGCTAATTCTGAGCATGGTATCCATCAGGAATTGACTTCCTTTCGGGAAATGAGAGTTCTCCTTAAAACATCACCTTTGAGGTGGTGGCACTTGAATGCACAAGGATTCTGAAGAGTTGCAAAACTTGCTTGGAAATATCTTGGAATCCTGGGTACATCAGTGCCTTCAGAACCTATCTTCTCAATGGTGGGTAACACAGTTAACAAAAAATGTGTGAGCCTTGATCCAAAAACTGTCGATGAGCTTATATTCATGTGGGAAAATCGCAGTCTGAATCTCATACGAAATGTTTCCGAAACCTCTTCATTTCTGTAAGAGCTAAGAGTACCCTAAGCAACCCTTCTGCCACCATACAAGAACTTCCGTCAGCTGAAGCAGCTTTTACTCAGCTACTAGAAGAGGAAAGAGATACATCTAACCCTGAATTATCCAGGCTACCTTCAATGTCAAGTGTGAGCCAGGAGCAGTGTTTGGCAGCAAAGAGTTGAACTAAGCACCAAGAGCATGAGACACTGCATGATCTGCAATAACTATAGTGATATCAGTTACCAGAGTGACCAAGTCTGTGGAATCCTGTCTACATTCACATTAGGTCATTTCTGTGGATTAATAACTGCCCCAAACCCACCTCCACCCCGTCAACTGGCACCACCAGGTACCAGTTCATCACCTAAATCTAGAAGTGTAATATTGCATATTCTAAAATTGAAAAACACCCAGATTACGTGAGCATCCAGCCAAATAGTATCCATGAATAATTCAGTGGTTTTCAATTTCTCAGTTCATGTGACTTCAGCACTGTTTATGGAATCTGACAGTGAGTCAGCGACAAAATTATCTGCTTGACATATCATGCTTTCAGAGACAGTAACACTTCCAGTTTTCAAAGTGCACAAGAGTTGACTGTTTAACCTGTCTGAATATGAAATATAATGCATAATTGTTAAATGAAATTCTTGAGCCCAGTGGACTGAATTGTGGAATTAAGACTTAAAAGGAATTCATATGTCATTTTGCAAAGGCGTGAACAATGCAGTAGGCATGCACGGGGCATTTTAATTTCTTTCAACAATCATCTTTCATCATGCATTGCAAAGTCCTGTTGCATGGGATGTTCTTATCCAAATTTATTACAGACTTTATCAAAGAATCGTTAACTGGTCATTAAACATTTTTCACAATCAGTTAAGAAAAATGCATAACCGTTTCAGCTCTAGTTAAAATTGAAGGACCCATTTTACTCCATATGAGGCAACTGATAGTAGTTTTCTATGTACAATCAGCTTCTCATTATAAAATTTCAAATCAGATAATGAGTATCAGTCATCTAGTTTAGGAAAATGGGGGTTTAACCCTTTACCTAACATAGTGATCAAAAACGGCCAGAGAATTAACCAGAATAAGCCTACCACAGCCTAAAATATCTGTAAAGTTTCTTGATAAAAACATACAATGGGTATCATTAGAACCAGTTCATCTAGCTGGTTCTAATGATATCCGTATTTGTATAATTTTATTGAAACAATGTGAAATTTGTTTTTGAAAACTGTGAAACTTTATTTATTTTTTAAAAATACTGTGTTAGGTAAAGGGTTAATCATTTTTTTTTTAAATTTTGCTTCTAAGGTTCCCATGGGGGCAAAGGTAGACCAGAAGCTAGCTGGAGTGCCAGGACAGTTCCCTCACCCTGCCTGTTGGAAACTTTTGCTGTCCATCAGAAAAATTATGGATTGCTCAAATACTATCATTTTCTTGTTCCAGTGAGGAGGAGGGGTCACATGACATGGTTTTGTTTTACAACTGCTTAATTTGTAAATTATATAGGAGGGTGAATTCAATTCATTAGGTAAAAGGTTAAAGAAGTAAACTGGGATAGGTTTAAAGTCTGTATCAGAAATAATGTTTGAGAATTTCCACTCATGACACCCTATTGGCCATTTTTGAGATCCTGGCTTCTGGCCTGGGCGCAGGGAAACTGTTTTCCATTAACACGATACATATCACCAAATAATTCTGGATACCAATCTCTGTTTACATCTACTGTCCGATTTTCTAAACTGAAACTTTGGGTTGTTTGCCCCTTCCAGGACAAGGCCAAATATTGCCCAAGAATCTTTCCTTTAACATACTTAAATTTACACCTTTATAGGATGCTGCACATCAAAAAATAAATCACTTCAGTCAGTAAATTATGAGACATTTGTTCAGTGTTTACTTCCAATTACCAACAGTGGTAATGTGATAAATGTTTTTTAATCAAAATGTTTCCATTAATCTTAGGGTGCTTCATACCATGTATATGTCCAAAATGTATGCCTCACTTACATCTGGAAATAATGGCTCCAACAGAGACTCAAGAAACTTTTGTTATATAAATCAACTATGTGTCACCAAATAGTACTAGACACCAAATTTGGTTCTGAAAATTGAAATATGGTGCTTGGTCATAAATTTTCACCCTCAATGATGAATGCACATGTTGTATGAAGCACCTTCTTTGAATAAACTTGAATTTTGATCCCTTCAGAAAATTGCATTGTCAATCATTGTGATTGAAGGTTTTCCAAGCAAAAGATTTTAAAATAATATTAGTTATCCTTGTGTCTTCCAGGGTGCATGGGAATTTACACCGGTTTGGGAACTCATACACCCTAAGCAAAGCCGAAGGGTGTATGAGTTCCCAAACCGGTGTAATTCCCATACACCCTGGAAAACACAAGGATAACAGATTTATTTCCAAGAATTTTGGTGTACTTAATACTTTAACCTACATTGTGGGCAAAACTGACAGAAAATTTGTACTTTGCAAGTTTCTTAAATAAAACCAGACAAATATGGATGTCATTGGAAGTTGCTCAATGAGCCAGTTCCAATGACATCCATGTCTGTAATATTTTATTGCACAAAAATATTAAATTTCCTGTATTTTTATTTTTGTTCTAACATAACAGAGCAGAAGGTATGAATTAATAATTAACTAGAGTGATGTCACGCATGCAGCCCAACTGTCCCAGCAATGGCAATGCTTAGGCACAAAATAGTCAAAGCCATTTTTTGTTAACCATTTACCTAACGAATCTGCCATATCTGCACTCGTGATATACAGAAATTGCTCTTCAAATTTTATTTTTTTCATTTCTCTACTCCAAAACATACCTCATGACCTATTAATGGAACAAGCTTGATGAGCTTGTTCCAATAAGGACTAATAAGCCATGGTTAGAATTAAAAAATGAAAAAATCTGATGTTTCATAAAAATAATTTGTACTGTTGGCTTCAACTTGTGTTAGGTAAATGATTAAAGATGCAGTACATAAAGCAATGTTTGGCTATAGGAGTCAATTTTCTTTTTTGCATGTAATAACTCCCAATTCTTTAAAATGCATTTTGGGAATAATTGCCTAAGTGACACACTCCGTAAGCAGAAATCCAACATGACTAATTTTTGCAGCTGATGCATGCATATGCTAGTTGAATATTAATTATCTTCAACGAATGTCCATACACTTCACGAAATGAATAAAAAAAAAGGGACACTACCATTACCATTAAAGGAACACTACCTTGGAACGACATTACCTAATTATTTACCTCGGAAAGATACTGCCATATAAGGCTGTGGGTCGGTATGTATACTCGCCCAAAAAAGAAAGTGTGCATTGCAGAAATTGATCAAACTCCAAAAAAATAATTTCGTAGGTGTAAAGAGTGTTAACCTGTTCATGAATAAGTTATATTGAACACAAAAACAGCTTTCCCCGTTAAAATTGCATTAACGTTAAATGACGTGCTGCACGTTTGTGAAAAGGCATGTTTTGCACGTGGAGAGTCTGAAAATTCATGCAGCAGTGTGAATCCTTGGGTATTTAAACACTAAAGTAAGGCCTTCCTATCGTTCACATTCAAACTTGCGCTGCTGTTAAAACGACTCCACATTAGCATGCCAAGATTGACAATGAATCAACGTCTCCTTGCCCTGGGTATGATTAGAGCTGGCAGAACACACAGAGAGGTTGCCCAGCATTTGAACTGCCACCGTAACACTGTAGACAGGCTAGTTCATCGACATGCACAACATGATGACGTTCGAGACTGACCCCGCTCCGGGAGAACCCGAGTTACCACCCCTGCACAAGATCGGTATATCCGTGTCGTCCATCTCCAGAACCGGCAACAAACAGCAACGACGACAGCCAGGAACACCCCTAACCTGAGACGGATACATCCTCAAACAGTAATCAACCGGCTGAGAGAATACGGCTTACGTCCTCGAAGACCTGCAATTTGTCCGATTTTGACGTTACATCATCGTCGTGCTCGACTGCAGTGGGTAGACAACATCTCAGGCATCCCTTACACTGGTGGTGACGTGTTTTATTCACATATGAATGTCGTTTCCAACTTTCATCATCAGATGGCCGCCAGAGAGTGTACAGACGTCGAAACGAACGCTACGCAGGTCCATGTGTCGTGGAGCGAAACCGTTATGGGGGAGGGTCTCTCATGGTGTGGGGTGGCATCACTGCCCGTAACAGAACTGAGCTGGTCATTATTGATCGCAATCTCAATGCAGCCAGATATCGTGATGAAGTGCTTACACCTGTTGTTGTCCCATTTCTGCAACGTCACGGCTCCGGCGTCATTCTACAGCAGGACAACGCCCGACCCCACGCAGCTCGTGTTGTTCAACAGTATCTGCAGCAACAACAAGTGGATGTTCTTCCCTGGCCCGCAAATTCGCCCGATATCTCACCCATTGAGCACGTATGGGACGAAATGAAACGTCAGCTACGCCGGCTTCCCCATGCACCGTCAATGCTTGTGGAACTCCAAAGACAGCTTATCAGAATATGGAACAACATCCCACAACACTTCCATGCTAACTTGTTCGCTTCCATGAGACGTAGATGCACAGCAGTAGTCGATGCAGACAGAGGTCATACCAGATATTGAGTGTGTGACTTTTGTGTTTGACCCTTAGTGTCTTTGACTCTCCATGGCACCAAGAGTATTCGTCATAGCGTAATGAAATTTCTCGTGTTGATCACAAATTGATTCATCTGTGATTGAATAAAATGGTGTGTTATAGTAGTCTATTTTTGTTTGTTTGCATTTATTAACTCCCAATCCTTCAAAATGCATTTTTGGAAAAACTGCCTAAACGACCATGTTGGGGGTGGAGGGAGGGTGGGGGGGGGGGGGGGATTTCAGGAGGGAGTTGTGGAACTTATATTCAAACCTGGCTGGAAAATAGACATATCAACTGTGGATGAAATCAAATAATCCAAACTGGAGTTATTGGTCGGAAACCAATTGTTTACAGACAGATGGATGGACTGACGGATGGATGGGCCGATGGATGGCTGGATGAAAGTCATGACTATAGCCCTGACTGTAAACAGTCAGGCTAAAAATGCATTTTGTATCCAAAGAAAAAATATTGCTCAAATGGCCCTTGGTGAGGAGGTGGGGGGGGGGGGATGAGGTGTTAGGGGAGTCCATTTTTTTTCCGCATGTGGTCAGTCTAAATCCTTCAGAATGCATTTTCAGGAAAGAGAAAAAAAATGCCTAACTGGCACCAAGGAGGGGGGAGGGGGGTGTTTGTCTGAGTTTTTAACCACACACTTTAAGCAAAACTGTAAAAATGCATTTTTGATGAAAGAAAACAAACGTGCATGCCTAATTGGCCCCGGGGAGTGTGGGGGGGGGGGGGGGGTTATGTGAGTTTAAAAAAAGTTCTGCATGTAGTAACTGTAAATAGTTCAAAATGCATATTGGAAGAAAAAAAAAATGCCAAATTGGTGGGGGCAGGGCAGGGCAATAACTTCAACAATTTTCATTTGATAATTGTGGTCATCGAACTAGACCTAGAGACATGTACTGAAAAGAATTGAAATCCGTTAACTTTTGTTTAAGTTATGACATAAAGAAAGTTCGGACAGACAGGCAGACTATTGAACAGATGGACTGACGGATGGACTGACAGATAGGAGGATGGAGTGAGCTCTGTGCTATATCCCTCCCTTGCGGGAGTGGATAAAAACTAACAAAGTATGTGGTAGGAGCCTAATTTGAAATTGAGAGAAACTAAGTGCAAAAAGCATTGTGAAAAGGCTTTAAATAATGCCTATAATATTTGAAACCACTGTGTACAGCTTCAGCCTTGCCCAAAATGAAAAAAAGAAATGACGTTGTAACAGAGTGCTTGGAGAATGAAAGGTAGAACCTTGAAAAGCAGAACTTTAACCCCAAACTTTAAGCTGGGAATACTAAGTAAATTTGATTGGCAAAAAAGGGTTAAATATTTCCTAAAACCGATAAAAGAAATCATTGATGTAAATGGAATCATTAAGTTGTATTGACCATGCAAGAATTTGAGTAAGAAAGTATGTGGCAAAGTCTAATTTCAAATACGAAGGAGGTAAGTCTGAAAACATGTTTAAAAGGGGTTAAAATCATGCCAATATTAATGAAAATCACTGTAGAAATGTTCAGTAGATAGTAGACATTGTCCCAAATAAGAAACAGTCACATTCCACTAAACTGTTTGAAGAATTAAAGGTGTAATTTTAAAACACTCCCCCCCCCCCCACCCACCCTCAAAAAAAACTTGAACCAAAAACTTTAACCTGGAAGTTGTAAGTTAAATTGCCATCCAAAAAAGGGTTAAATATTTCCCAAAATAACATGAAACATAAAAAACAAAACATGAGGATGATGCAATTAATAGTAATATTAATTTAAAAGAAAAAAACTTTAAGGTTGACTAAAAAACTTTAACCACAAACTTTAACCAAAACTCCAAATGTTAACTAATATTTATTTATTTATTGTTGCTTAATGCCACATCAGCAGCTAAGGCTATATCGTGGCGAGAAAACTACAGACACATCAAGTGTCAAGTATGAATTAAAATTGACTGAAAAAAATAAAAAATAATCACAACAACACTTAAAACCAAGAGCGGTCGAAACAGTAATGACTAATGTTATAAAAAACAGAAAACTTATAAAATCAACCTGGTGACATTTAGACTTGTGGAGTCTGCGTTAAAAGAATAAAAACATTTTAACATTTATTAACAAGGTTGATTTCTTTCAAAAATGAGATTATTTTATGCGGGCTCGTATGGTAAAATAATTCTCTTAGAGATTGAATTGTAAAATACTGCTCTCTAACAAGATTAAAATCAGTACAAAAAAAAAAGAATGTGTTCCAATGACAACACCTGCTGACAAGGAACACACTCTGGTCGCATATTACCCTCTAACAGAAAGGAATGTGTAAGTCGTGTGTGACCAATATGACACCGTGTCAGAATAACATGATCTTTTCTACAAAGGTTACTGGATGGGTAGTGATCAGATACGTTTGGTCGGAAGCGATGGAGCTTGTTATCTGTCATCCCATCCCATTCCGCCTGCCACAGAGATCTGATGTAGTTACTAATATGTGGTTTTAAATCATTGAAAGGGATGTTAAAATCAGTGTGAGGCTTGGTTAAAGCCTGTTTTGCTGCACTGTCTGCTTTGGTGTTACCAGCAATACCTACATGTCCAGGTAACCAGCAAAACACGATATCATATTGGTCAGACATGAGAGTTGTTAACTTCTCAAGAAGTTCCAAAATGAGAGGGTTCTTCAACTTGGGGTTGAATAAAGCAAGTAAAGAGGAAAGAGAGTCGGAAAAAATAATCGACTTCTTTTCCTGAGCATTCTCGATATGTTCAAGAGTGAGTTGTAAAGCTTTAACTTCAGCTGTGAAAATAGAACTTTGATTCGGTATTCTGATTGAGGTGGTATGATCACCAGTAACAGCAGCTGATGATACTTTGTCACCATCTTTTGATCCATCCGTATAGATCCTTGTATATGCACTATACTTTGACTTAATTTCAGCATATTTCTGCTTAAATTGCAAAGAATTTGTTTCAGACTTTTTGGTAGAAGCAAGATCTAAAATAACCGTTGGTTTTTTAAGATGCCAGGGAGGAGTCTGTGGTACACGGTTTTCTTTAATCATCTGGTTCAATTTTGGCAGATTCAATATGGGGTTTAATTCTAATTCGCAATGGAGGAATATGTTTCTGGTGGCGGGTAAAAAATTTGATATTTCGAGGTTCTGCAACACAGGTATAAGCAGGATTTGATGGATTAGAAAGAAATTTAGAGACATATTGAAGGGAGAGTTTAATTCTGCGCTTCTCAAGAGAAGGCTCCTCCGCCTCAATGAGCATTGATTCTATTGGTGAAGTTCTAAATGCACCCAAGTTAATTCTAATACCACTATTATGAACTGCATCAAGTGATTTCAGGTATGATTTTCTTGCAGAACCATAAACCATGCAGCCATAATCTAATTTAGATCTGACAGGTGATCTATACAGATGGATCAATGTTTTTTGGTCAGCACCCCAATCAGTGCTACCAACTACCTTCAAGAGGTTCAGTGCTCTTTTACATTTTACCTTTAGTTGTTTTATGTGAGAAGTGAAATTCAGTTTGTTGTCAAACAACAAACCCAAGAATTTCACTTCCTTAACAACATTAATACGACTCCCATCTATTTTCATTTCCGGATCAAGGTGGTGCTTCGGAGCTTACAGAAATGAACACTATTAGTTTTCGTCTTAGAGAATTTGAAGCCATTTTCTGTAGCCCATTTCTCGATTCTATTCAAACACAGCTGAAGTTTGCGCTCTATAGCATTCATTTTTTTGCTGCTATAGCAGATTAAAAAGTCATCTACATACAATGACGAGTCAACCATTTTCTCAATTGCATCAATAATACTATTGATTTTCACTGAGAAAAGGGTAACAGATAAAATACTACCCTGAGGAACCCCCAATTTCTGCTTGTGAGGATCAGATAACATTGACCCAACACGAACTTGAAATTGGCGGTCCTTTAAAAAGTTTTCAATAAAACGGGGCATACCCCCTCTCAACCCCATGTTAAAAAGATCTTTTAAAATCCCACATGTCCTCGTTGTATCGTATGCCTTCTCCAGATCAAAGAAGATGGTGACCACATGTTCTTTTCTGGCGAAGGCATTTCCAAAAAACGTTTCAAGTCTGACCAAATGGTCCACAGTACTTCTCCGGCCCCTGAAACCACACTGAACATCTGCAAGCAGATTGTTCGATTCCAGAAACGAGACAAGTCGGTCATTGATCATCCTCTCCATGGTTTTGCACAGACAACTGGTTAAGGCAATAGGTCTGTAATTGCTTGGGTTGCTGTGATCTTTATCAGGCTTGGGAATAGAAATTATTGTAGCTTTTCGCCAGGAAGGTGGAAACTGGCCAGTCATCCATATGTTATTAAAAATAGATAATAATAGTGCAAGTGAAGTTTGAGGCAGATGTTTTAAAAGTTGATAGTGTATTTCATCAGGTCCAGTGGCAGAATCCTTTGCTCTATGCAAAGAGTTACTTAACTCTTCCATAGAGAAAAGTTTGTTGTAGTCCTCTAAGTTATTGGATGTAAATTTAATCTTTCGTTTTTCTTGTTGTTTTTTAAGTTTGAGGAACTCTGTGTTACTATTTTCAGATGACGAATGTTTAGAAAATGTAGAGGCCAACTTGTTTGAAATTTCTTTTTTTGATGTTATGAGTGTGTTGTTATCTTGTAGGTGTTGTACAGCTGATTTTTTTTCTTTTCCTTTAATTTTTTTAATCATTTTCCAAATTTTAGTGATGGGGGTGTTTTGATTTAGTTTCGAAACGTAAGTTTCCCATGAACTTTTCTTTTTATGTTTTAAAAGTCGTCTTGTTTTTGCCCGATTTATACGTAATCTATCCAAATTTTGTGTGGTTGGTGACTTATTAAAATCCCTCTCAAATTTCTTGCAATCTTTTATAGCCTGTTTGCACTCAGTATCAAACCATAGTTCAGTGAAACATTTTGGATTTGCCGAGGTTTTCGGAATGACTTGGCTTGCAATGTTAATCAACTCTGTGGTGAAGTGTTCAATCTGGTCAGTACTGTCCTGAAATTTCTCCCGTGTGAGGTGTTCAGAACAAAGCGATGAGAAAGTGTCCCAGTCAGCCTTTTTAAAGTTCCACGGGGGCACCCTCTCACCATCCGTCGGTACTACACTCTCCAACACAATCGGAAAGTGGTCACTCCCACACATGTCATCTTCTGCCTTCCATGAAAAATCAAGGAAGACAGAAGGGCATGCAATTATTAAGTCAACTGAAGTGTAAGAACCAGATGCGGGGTGCAGGTAAGTATCTGACCCATCACTGAACAAGAGCTGGACTTTCGTCTGGTGCATACCCCCACGTGGTGTACCGCCTAGTGTGGGCATACATATGACCAACAAATATTATTTATGAGTATTCTCGTACGGACTGACACACTCCAGTATACCAACCCCCCCTCCCCCCACCTTCAAAAGTTTTCAACAATTTCCAACAATTTCTAAGTCAACAGGTATGATAAATTGTTTGGTGTTTTGGAAGTTTTATGCAATGAGGCAGAAGCCTTTGTCATAGGCAAACTGCATGCCATATTTCACTGAAATCTGCTAAACCCCAATCCAGTATCACCCCCCACCCCCATTTTCTTCGAAAGTTTTCAACAATTTCCAAGTCAAAAGGTATGGTAAATTGTTTGGTGTTTGGTGGAAGTTTTATGCAATGAGGCAGAAGCCTTTGTCATAGGCAAACGGCATGCCATATTTCACTGAAATCCGATAACCCATACCTGAGATACAGGCTGAACAGACAAATAATGTCTATTTCCTACAATTTCTAAGTCAAAAAAGGGGGATAACTCTAAAAAGGAGAATGTGAGAAATATTGTTGAATCCCTTTGTTAAAGCCTAAACCACAAACAGTGTTCATGGCAAATTTCATTGCAATAGAGCATCCGATACCTGAGATACAGGCTGAACAGACAAAATTTGGCTCGGACGGACACAATTTCTAACTAGTGTGGGCATACCTATGACCAACAAATATTATAATAATTTACTTAAGTTATGAATATTCTCGGATGGACTCACACACGGCTGGACAGACGGACATTCTAACAATTGGTAGTTATGTGGCTATTTTTATGGGACTACAATAAAATGCATGTCCATTATATTAAAACAAGTGATTTGGGGGTGGGAGCAAACCCTCTTACTACCCTTTACTGACCCTAACCCTACCCCCCCCCCCCCAATTCTAAACCCTACCCTAGACTAATGAAAATTCAATATATTCCTAGTCTATTTTAACTAAAATGCATGTCCATCATATTAAAACAACTTTTTGGGTGAAAAACTTTTGGGGTGGTAGCAAACCCTAACCCTACCCTTTACTGATCCTAACCCCACCCCACCCCAACTCTAAACCCCATCCTAGAATAATGACATTTAGCTATGTGACTAGTCACATAGATTGCGGTAGTCACCTAACCCCCATTTCTACCAACAAATAGCCACCTAAACCCCATATGTCTGCCCAGACGGACGGACGGACGCATGTAATCCAGTATACCCCCATTTTCTTCGAATGTGGGGGTATAACAAGCACAAGTCATATTTTGTAATGAACTCTTCTACAGTTTTACCCTTGCATCTTCTTGACTGCAGGAATTACCCCAAAGGGGGCTGTGTGCATTAAAATCACCCAACAGAATGTATGGAGTTAGGAGTTGTCGGACCAGCAGCTCAAGGTGATTCAGTTGTAAGGCTTTACTTGGTGAAACGTAAATAGAACAAAGAGTAACTGTTTTGTATAAAGTTAGGTGTGCCACCATAGCCTGTAAATTTGTCTGTAATGGTACAGAACTGTGAATGATGTCGTTCCTAACCAAGACAGTCGTTCCACGAATATGAAGATCATTATCATCTGCCCAGGCATTATACGATGTTTAATGCTTAAAGCTGAATGATCTTGAGCCTCGGGTTTCTTTAAAAGAGTTTCCAGCAGGCAAAAAGCAGCAGGTTTATACTTTTGGCTGAGAAGACCAAGCTCTAAAACCTCGACAATTCCACTGTATTATATTTTGTTTTGGTGTACTATGCATGTTTGGAAGGTGATTTTGAAGGTGGACGTATAGGCGATATAGCCCCAGTATGTTTCTTCGGTGAGTTTTTCCTTGGGGACTTATTCTGAGTGGGGTTCGAGCATAAGAGCTCAAACGTTTCATCAATGCATTCACTGACCTCCATCTCTTCAAGGCCTTCAAATCTGTTGCGGGTCATAGGGTCTAGAAGAGCCTTAGGTGTTCTCTCTGAGAACTGTTTTTGTTTTTCCATTTTATTTTTGTTTCTTTCTAGCTTTCTTCTCTGACTCTGACTTAGATTTTGTGATTCCGGTTTCGGTTTTGGTTTAGTTTGGTCATTTTTTTGTTCAGATTTTGTTTCCTTTACTTTGACTTCTGGGTTAAATTTTTCCTGTTTTTTCTGCAGATTTGTTTTTGATTTTTCCTGTGGTGTTGTTGTTTGAGTTGCTGATGGTGTCTGTGTTGATTTAGGTTCTACTTGCTCTGAATGTTGTATTGTAAAGGCCTGTAATAAAGATGTCCACAGTGTCTGACATTCGACCAATCGTGTTGGTAATTTTTGTTTCACTGTGGCAGCATAGGAAGGTGTTGATATATTCAAGCCAGGCATAGAAGAAACAATTTCTCTGGCCTCTTTGAAACTCACTTGCCTCTCACATTTCACTTTCTGTATGTCTTTTTCTTTCTGCCATATTGGGCAATCTTTCGATGATGACATGTGATTGCCCTGACAGTTTATACACTTAGTAGGATTGGTACAGGGGTCCTGATGGTGTTGACTGCACCTGTAACAAACTGCTTCACCTCTATAATTATTCTGCCCATGGCCATATCTTTGACACCTGAAGCATCACAATGGATTTGGGATATACAAATCCACAGCGATGTTCGTGTATCCAACTTTTATAGACTTTGGAGGACTTGTGGTGTCAAAGGTTAAAATGTAAGTATTAGTCTTTATGATGGCACTGTCCTTTTTGATTTGAATCCTTTTAACGTCAGTGACACCCTGTGGTTTAAGTTCATCTCTGATTTCTGATTCATCTATCCCTGATAATTCCTTTGTTCTCAGTACTCCTTTGCTCTTGTTTAGTTGTTGATGTGGAAAAGCATTAACTTCCATATCCAATATTTTTTCAATTTTCAATAAATTTATAGCTTGAAATTCTGTACTGCATTCAACCTGTAAAGCCCTTGATCTTATTTTTTTACCTCTTTTACTGTCCCAGCTATTCCTTTGATTGTTTTTTTGACGACAAACAGGTTAATATTTGATGGTTTCTTTCCTTCCTCTGTTGCACAGATAATTACGAAGGCCAATTTTTTGTAATACTTACTATTTCTGTATCTGAATCAGCATCTGTTAAATTAAACTCTCGACCTCGTTTTTTTTTTTTTTTTTGTGGGATATCCATAGTATATTATTGTAACATTCTTCACCATATGGCTTCCACCCTTACTCCGAGCCCAACTTAGGGGGTTATGTCGCGGTAAACCCAACGAACAGCACCAAAAGTACATATGGAGTATACTCCACCAACGTCGATGCAAACGCATACTGCTAGAGGATTGACCCGTCGAATGTATATGGGAAGTGCCAGGTCATGGTGGTCATTCAACCAACCATCTCGTAAAACCAGTACAAAAATATTTACCACGGATGACTGATGCGGACAGTGCAATAAAACCATATAATTTTAAAAAGTCGGAATTTCCTTAAAAAATCAGTATACCGTAGAAAAATAAAATTGAATTAAAAGAAATAACTGATTGAATGACCACCCAATGCCCCCGACGTGACACCCGGTATTTTGGGGGTTGGGGGCTCCCGATTGGTCAGAACGGGCCATCTGACCATCCGTCTACTCCCAAAATTGGGGCCAAAGCAGTGTGTTGGACATTATCAGAAAAATGGAGACCAGGGCCAAACAGGGTTTACGACCTGATCTCCATCTTGGAGACTGCCCTAACTGGGGCCACGAGTCCTCAACTGCCAGGATTCCTTCTTCCGGGGCCTTCGGAACGCACCTCACGGGAGAACAAGGTGCCTGCCAGATGGTATTAGCAGGGTTGATCATTTTGGTCCTGGGCTGCGTATTCGTGTATTTCACAGTAAACCAGCTCAATTGAGCAAACCTGCCAATTAGAAATTAGCAAACCTGCCCAATTGAGCAGGCCGTCCTCTATTCGCCACCTGAGGACCCGCCTAGTAGGGGATGATCAAACACCCCTAGGAAATGTTAACTAAACAGGAGAAAAAACCCAAAAAAAACCCACTTGAACGTTCAGTAAAAAACTTTAACCACAAACTTTAACCAAAACTCTAAATGTTAACATGCAGACAGACGGATGGACAGATGGACAAAAGTCATGACTATAGCCCTCACTGTGAACAGTCGGGCTAAAAATGGGTACTTTTTTAGCCATATAGCTTGCTCTTGTATATTCTTGTTTTTACACCATGGCTAAACACGGTGTAAAAAAAAGGAACTGTGGATTGCAAGTTACACCGTACCTCTCAGCCAATCAAAATGCAGAATTTTATTTCATTTGGAAATAATTAGCATTGCCTCTGCCCCATAGGGGGTTGGGATCTTTTGTTGAGTAGATTTTGGAGGGCTTCCTCCAAAGATAATTTGTGCCCAGTTAGGTTGGATTTGGACAGTGGTTTAGAATTTATTTATTTATTTATTTATAGGTGTTTAAGGTCACATGCTTTTGCACAATGGCAAATTGTGACCGCAACATGGAGATAAAGTCAACTCCAGCCAATCGATTATACTGATGTTGCCGATTTTAGGGGAATTCCACCCCAAGTATCGGTGACTGGGTCCTATTTCACCAGTAAAACAGTTTGTGTACAACAGTAAACAAGCACTGCTTCACTTCCCGGGGTTCCCACAGGGAAACAGTGGTTCAGAACTCAAATGGACAAAAGGTAACTGTTGATTGAGGGACCCCAGGGAATCAACACAAGAAGGGGCAAAATTAGATTATAACAAAATGAAAAATACTTACAGTTTACTCATGGTAGCATAATTTGAAAAGGCAAGTGCATCCAGCATTCGTCCACAACAGGTTGTCCTCTAAACCACAAGCATCCTTTGCAATCGAACAATCCTTACTACCATAATGCTTCAGCACCTTCATACTGACTGGCGGCTGTTCACGTTCGAGAAAACACGTCCCAAGATCATTTTTCTCACCTTTACAGGCAACTTCATTACAAACTGCAAAATAATTTAAATCGCTTTTACCATCTTGATTCCTTTCAATAAATCATCAAAATGTGAGTACTAGATAGAACAATGTATTAACCCGTAAGGGCCTAATTCTGTCTTTGACAACTTTTTAATGCAAAGGAACAGGTGCCCCAACATACACTGTTTTGGTAAACTCAAAACTTGTTTTCCATGTACCTTGTCAGTTGTTTCTAGGCAAGTCCTGGCTCCCTCTGTAGGCAGCCAAGACTGCAACGCCACTAGAGGTTGACTTTCAAAGTATAGCGAAAATGTATAAAAAGTCTCCAGGCCCTTATGAGTTAAAAACCTTAAGCAATGCAAAAGCAATGAAGGCATTAACACACCAATTTGTGATGCAAGTATTCCAAACAGTGCAATCAAATAACAACTATTATATTTTCATTTCATTTTGCCATTTTTTAAATGGTTTGATACCTCTAATATAAACCTCAAGGTACAACAAACATAAATATTAACAACTACATGAGACCAATGCACAGGCTGAAAAATAATACAGTGGAACCCTGTTAATTGAATAGCCACTTTGCCAATAAAAATTATTCTATTAACAGGAGTATTCAATTAACAGGGATTGTGTCGCTTTCCTGTATTATAGAGATAAACTTAGCATTTATTCTATTATATCTTATTTGACAGAGCTCCGTGAGCTCTGTCAATCAAGATATAATAGATTGAATGCCTGTACTGGATGAACGGAGGCCAATTAAGTCTATAAACAAAGGAAAACTGGGGAGAGTCAGGGTAATTTCTTGACAGGTTGGAAGATTTTTTAATCAGTTAACAGGAGTTTACTCTATAACCTATATTCAATTAACAGGTCAAATTTGTACCGGAGGTATGGTAAATGGTTTTGTGTTGGGAAATTTTTTTCAATTAACAGGATTATTCAGTTAAGAGAAATCTGATTAAGTGATATTCACTGTATGACTAAATACAATTTTGGTTATATTAACTGGTAGAGTACTGAATTATTTTTGGTCATCAAAATTTGTTTCTGTGTCTTTGCCTAGTTACAATTTATAAATTGTAACAAGACAAATCTACACAGAATAAATAATTTAACTTCAACGATACAATAATACAAAGTACATATGCAGAGTATGAAGCCATTCACTGCAGCTACTGCACTTCAGGCTAATGTCCAAACAGGGGCTTCCAGCACCCCACTAGTTAAAATTAAATTTGGTGATTACATCTCCCATACTGGCCCGCCCTGCGAAGCTTTGAGATTCAATACCATCCTAATGATTCGATTGCATTGTGTGAATTCAGAAATTTTTGAATCATCAAGATGTTCTCAAAATCCTACCAAACCTCTCTTCCTGAATCCTTCTACTGTCATCAGGTCTCCTGTACAGGAGACCTGGTGAGAGAAGAGGCATTAAAGGAGATTCCATTTTCAAAATTACCGCTTTGATATTGATCTGGAATATCTGCTTTTTTGATTGAGTTAACAAAACAGATGAATTGCTGTTGAATACAATACTTGCATGGAAACTGAAAATATTCCACACTAAAAAGTTTTGAACCACCTCAAACATTTCGAAGTAAATGGCAACAAATTGAACAACAATGAAATGTGATATACCACAATCACAAGGATTCATTTATTGACAAATGAATGGTAGTTTCAGACAAATTCTTTGAAAAATATCTGTTGTTTCACCAGTCACATAAGGGGGTCAAGTATCCAAAATCTGCATTTCTTTTAGTCAGTATTGGGTATATCCACCTCTGACTTGTAAACATGCCTGACACCTCTACCTCATGTTGTGAATAAGAGTATGAACTTGATCCTGACCAAGTTGATCTAGGGTTTATATTTCATTTAAATTTGGGAGAATCCATTTGGATTCTTGCGAAAATGGTCGCGAGAATCCATAGCTGCTACGAGTGTCCCAGGATCCCATTAGACCACCAAAGTTGAACAACTGAATTGTATACTGATAACACATGTTGGCACTTTACCCAATACAGCTTTTGAATTTCTAACATCCAAACAGAATTTTATAATTTAAAAAAAAATAAATATTTATCAATAAAACCATACAAATATGGATGTCATTGAGCCGGTTCCACTGACAGCTATATTTGTACAATTTTATTGACAAAGTGTCAGGATGCTTCAGGTCATGTTAGCCTTGTATTGGTTTATTTGCTGCTACTATATTAGGTAAAGAGTTCAACTGACTTAATTCTTTCCACTCAAATCCCAGTAGGGGTGCAGCGAGAATCTACATGGATTCTCCCTGGGCTTCATTACGTGAAAATCTTTGCTTGAATGGATTCTCAGATTCTCATCAAAATATAAGTGCTTTTGATCCCATTCTTAGACAAGAAAGTTGCACCAACATTTCCTGTAAAGGCTTTAACTTGTGATAAAAACTACTTAAAACTATTATCATATTACTGGGCAAACAAATAATAGGCTGCAATTGTCCAATGGCATGTGAGAAGATACAGTTGGTTGTACTGACAGCTCACACATTCTCTCAATATGTTTTGGCAACATACTGCTTTTTACCTACACACATTGACTGGTCTTGTGTTTCAACACTAACAATATATAGAGAGTAAACACTTGACTGGACTGGTTATGTGAAAAAATTCATGAGAAGTGAGGGACGTTGTAAAAACACGAGTGTGCGAATGTGCACGAGTGTTTTACAATACAGTCCCTCGCCTCGAATGAATTATTTCACGTAACCAGTCCAGTCAAGCGATTACTCTGTTTATTACTTTTCATTATTAACGATAGTTATATTATTTAACCCTTTACCTAACATAACAACCAAAACCGGCCAGCATATTCTAAAAAATCGTGAATTAATTTTCATTATTTTTTCATTTTTTGTCCCTAAAACATAGGTTATGACCCCTCATTGGAATGAGCTCATTGAGTTTGTTCCAATGAGGGGTCATAACCTATGTTTTGGAAACAAAAAATGAAAATAATAATTATTCACAAATTTTTTTTGCAAGTGTCATCTGCTTTTCATGCTATGTAAAGGGTTAAAAAAAAACCAAAGAAGTCCCCATTAAACCCACTGCAAAGCATCTTCGTCTGCGCGCACGGATACATGACCCAATTGTTGATTGCATAATTCACTTGTTAAGTTATGGTTTATAATCAAACCAGGAAATCCCAGTAAATCACACTTTGGGAAGTAATAAAAGTTATTGTTGGCTCTCATGATATCCTGGGTCAAAGCAATCACGTGCGATAATTCTTAACCCATTCAAACATATCTGCGGTTCTGTTTATATTTTAACTATTGTCTGTCAAAATTTTTCAACAAAATCATATCATGTGACCCCTCTTTGGAACAAGCTCATTCCAATGAGAGGTCACCTGATACAATTTTGTTGAACCGTTTTGAAGAATATATTTCCAGTCCATTCATTAGGTAAAGGGTAAAGTACTTGCTAAATGTTATAATACAAATGGGGAGATGTGAGTGAACAAGTCAGGGGAGGGTACTTCCTGTATGGGTCAGTGGCAGGTATGATAAATACAGAAATTACTATCCATTTTCTATATTTATCTATCATATCATTGACCCAGATATGCTGACTAGCCATCAAGAAATTCTAACATGAGGAGGGTATAAAATAGTTAAAACGGCACTGCAGGAATTAGTAATAAATGACATACGTCAATAAATCCAGACAAATGAAGTTGAAGTTCAACTGACAGACATGATGAACTGAATAATCAAAGAACAATTCGATAAGTTACGAAGTAATGTGAGTTGTCAATAGACAGTTCATGAATTTCACTGACTCTTCGAGCCAAAGCAAGTGCCACAAAGAATACAGTTTTATATCTGTGAGCTATTTAAAATGAACTATATTTTGAAGGTTCAAATGGAGATTCTTGAAACTTTAACCTATGCTAAATTCCATTATGGAAAAAGTGCTATATCTATTTTGTAAGTAATTCATTATTACCAATATTGAAACGACCATCATATCAAAAGACATATGATAGCAAAGAATGGTGTCCATTGATAGTAATTGTTTGAAACTTTTTAACTTTAAACTGAAAAACTGGGAAGTCCACTTTGTCAGATATCAGATATAGACAAATGCATTTAATTAACTCTTACAGCCTTAGATTAATTTTTACAATAGTTACCACCATATGTATATGTACACAGCTGCAGTTGACTCAACAATGCTTAATTATTATTGTTGGCTGCCTGTAGAGGCAGCCAATAATGATGTGAAACATTGTCAGAAATAAATGTAGTAAACCACTTGAGTTCTAAAGGAAGAATACATTCGGAGGCAATTTTTTCAAAGCAGTATAAAAGTCACTGTTTGTGGCTGTATGGGTGTTCAAGGTCTAATAGAGTTATTCCTAAACCAAGAGAAAAGGACGATACATGCCACTGCATAATTTGGCAAACAAGAGGTCCTCCACCTGCATAATTTGGCAAACAAGAGCCCCCCCCCCTCCCCACCCCCCCCCCACCCCCCCCCCCTGTTCAAGAGGCTTGGAATATTGCTAAGAGATAGTGTTATGCACATCTGTTGTGTCCCACAGAAGGATTTGTTTTGTAAGAGAATACATCCAAGGCCAAATAAAACAAGAGTGATTGCTAAAGGCAATTATACCCCACTGCTGTTTTGGACTGATGAAGATTAATGAATTATAAACAAAGTAAGGACCCCAAAATCATGAAAAATTGACAAAGTAAGGACCATAACTCTGGTGAAAAAATATACATGGAACATGTGTAGGAGCAGCTTGTCCCAAGAATCCCTCATACCAAATTTCACAGAAATCCATTCACTTACTGCTGAGAATCCCTCATACCAAATTTCATTGAAATCCATCCACTTACTGCTGAGATATCACTGCAGGTGGTTGGATGGACAGCCAACAGATGGATGGATGGATGGACAGATGGTTGGGTGGGTGGAGAATCACAAGTAATCCAGTATACCACCTATTCTCACTGAGAGTAGGGATAAAAAAATACATTTGGTTCTCGAGCATTCAATTTTTCAAAATTAATGAGGAAAGGAGGCTTTTCTTTTCATTTTTTGCTCAACTTTGACGAAGTCTAATTTGAGCTTATGCCATGCCCGTCGTCCATCAACAATTCAATACGGCTCGGGCTAGAGGCTGTATTTATGAACCATTCTTTACGAAACTTCTTGGGTTCTCTGTTATCACCGTGGGATGAGAACGAGTGTTTTTGGGTGCAATCCAAAATTCAAGATGGCCACCAGCAGCCATTTTGTATCGAAATTAGTGCAATCAGTTTTTTGTACAGAACTTCTGTATGAAAGTTCTGATTTCAATAAATGTTTGTATGAAGGTTTAGTAACATGGAATACATCACATATAATACAGGTTTTTTTCATTAAAAAATTATGCAAATTAGGTGAACTTTGATTTATTCAGCGCTACTAAAACACAGTAAATATACATGTCAATACGGCTCAGTCTAGGGGCTGTATTTGTGAACCGATCTTCACGAAACTTCTTGGGTACCTTTGTTATCATCTTGGGATGAGAACGAGTGTTTCTTATCAACCTACCTTACAATTGTTTACTACAGGCTTGCACTAATTTGGAAGACCCTAACTCGGATAAAATACTTTCTATTTCAATCTTTCCCAAGAGATTTGGGACAGAAAAAGTAGTGTAAAAAAACACATAGAAAAAATAAGCCAAAACTGGGTCGAGCACCATCGGCGCACACCCAGTTGGGGATGCTCTTCTCTTAGTACAATTCCATGACTTCCATTAACCAGAGTTCAAGGCAGTCATCAAGTCATTCTTTTTTGTCTGCGGCATGTGAAAGATGTGTCATCATTTGCATTACGAAACAGTGATAATTCAACTCATCAATAATGGTTTCCTGTGACTAGAATTATGGATCTGAAAATCGTATAATAACAGGACTGTGTTTTATACATTCTCGTTAATATTTTCAACCACATTTTCATTGAATTTTATATATATTTTCCGATTTCGCACATGATTTTCAAAATCGTTCCGTGCGGTTCGGACATAAATTTTTCAGTTGATAAATTTTAATATTATTATTGGAGTTAGGTGTCAATGAGGGACTGTATGGACAGGATTTCTTCACTCTGTTGAGGGCTGAATTTCTGGGTTTTTTAGGTCCCTGTCGACCATCTGGGTTCTGTTGTGTACCCACCGGTTCTTTTTTTCTGCCACCTTCTCTCGTAGTCGGGGGTGTTCTTCTTCATTCTGTATCTTTTGAGGTCATCTTTTTCTTCTACTGCTCTCACCTCTGTTATGTCCAGTTTGGTGCCTTTAGGGCAATGCCTTTTGTCCTCACTTTTGGTGCATTCTCGTGGCTGTTTCTCCTGCAAGGGAAGGGAGAGGGGGGCTGCTGTCATTTTGGGGCCTCCCGACACGACCCCATCTGGTGAGAGTTATACCCCCTCCATGGGGGATGTGCAGCTCCTCCCGCACCTGCAGGGCGGGGGGGAGGGGGGAATGCTGTCATTTTGGGGACTCCCAACACGACCACGTCTGGTGAGAATTATTCCCCCTCCATGAGGGATGTGCTGTTTTTTTAACCGTGCCCTCTCCAGTTGACATCTGAGGTTGTCACTAGGGTAGTGACTCCTCCTTTGGAGGTCGAGCTAGGTTGCTCTCTCCCCTTTTCCACCAGTTTCAACAGCTCCTGTCGTATCTGCTGCTACTGCTGTTCTGTCTACAATGTCATGGGTACCGTTTTAGCCAGCCCCGGCTTATACCTGTAGGGGTCTGCAGTGATGTCTGCAGTGTGGATGTGGGGTATCGGCCTTAGCCTTCCCTGTCTTCAACTCGGCAAAGTCGGAAGTGGCTGCCGACTGAACCCCCTTCTGTGTCTTCTCAGCCATTGAACACAGCAGTTTTATCCCTGCAGGGGTCTGCAGTGATGTCTGCAGTGTGGATGTGAGGTATCGGCCTTAGCCTTCCCTGACTTCAACTCGGCGAAGTCGGAAGTGGCTGCCGACCGAACCCCCTGTTGTGTCCTCTCTGCCATTGAGCACAGCAGTTTTATCCCTGCAGGGGTCTGCAGAGATGTCTGGTAGTGTAGACGTGGGGTATTGGCCTCAGCCTTCTCTGACTTCAACTTGGCGAAATTGGAAGGGGCTGCCGGCCAAACCCTCTACTGTGGTCTCTCAGCTGTCGAGTACCTCAGTTTTTCTCACTGGATTCAGATGTTCATGGTGGGGGTCACCATGAGCTCCGTGGCATTTCTGTCCATGCACTCTGGTCCCATGGCCAGTTTTGCCTGACCAATGCTTTTTGTACAGCCTGGACCTTCTGTCCCACAGAGGTCCGTGTCGACTCTCCTGAGTTTCTGCTCTGTTGATCCTCAGGGTATGCGATACCCCAATACACATCTGCCTTCAGATGTTTTCGGCTACAGCCCGTCTCCTCACGTCGGGTGTATTTGAGGATCGTGACCCTTCGCTGGTAAATGGGTCAGGAGAGAAGCCACTTTGTTGGTTCATTCCCATGTTGTATCGTTCCAACATAGTCAGTGAGCTTAGGAAGGCCTCTCCTTGCTCACTTAGGTTCTGTCCAAGAGCCTTTTTCCATTGCTTCCAGTGAGGCTACGAGTGGTTTCTGGGTGCCCTCCCCCCCCCCCCCCCCCCCCCCCGTGGTGCCGCCTCCCGGGATTGGAAATGGGCCGCTTTCTGATCCCCCTGGTGTGCCTACACCATGGGAGGCATCGGCTGGTGTGCTCATGATGGGCTATGTGTCTTCCGACTCATGGGATGAATCCGACATTTCTGACGTCGAGAACCAATAGTCTTTTGACTTGGGGGCAGCTCTTGACTTTGTGTTTGGGTTCCTTCCAGGTCTCAAACCATCACACCAGCTGACAGTGTCAGCCCGACCACGATCATTGGTCATGCACCTACAGCCTGTGGAACAACCTGCTTCTGGGCGCCTTCGACCTTGCCTGTCGGTACAGGTTGTTGAAGCATTTACAGCTTTGGACTCTAAGCTGAGTTCCACGACTATGAAGACGCCGTTCTTCATCAGGGTTGACACTTTTTTCCACTGGTACGTTATCGTTCCTAAGAATTTCGCAAATGTGTCAGTCTCCCAGACTTTGACAGTCTTGGATCAGGACTCCAACTCCCAAGCTGGCCATTTTTCATATGGAGACTCTGGAGTCCATGTTGGGCTTATTAGAAGAGATGCTGGAATGCTTTCTCTCTTCGATCACGTCGTCCCTGCTTTGCTTCTTATCTGCTCCCAGATGAGTTTAACGACAAACAGGTTTTTTGCGTGTGCTGTCCAAGGCACTCATGCATCTTCTCACACACATGCCTGTAACAAGGCTAACTTGGAATTAGTTCGCAGGGACGCTGTGCTGGACACAAGACGTTCCCTTCTTGAGGGGCAGTGTGCTGCTCTTCGATTTGCCTCGATCGGCGGGTCCATGACTGTTCCATGGTTCCGTGGCAATGGTCTGGGATGACTCCCTTTGTCATTCCATTGATCTGCTGCTGCTTAGTCAGCTTGATCAGCCTTCTGTTGGAGGTCCAAAGCCTAACAAGTACCCTTCTGCTTCCTCTGCGAAGCTAAGGGCTGATCCTCCTGCCCCACTTCTACTCACTCACAGGGTAAGGGTAGGCGTCGGAAGTCATCACCTCGATTTTGTACCAGGTTGAGGCATTCCACTCAGTCGAGAGTGCCTCTTCCAACATGAGTCCCTTTCAACGTTTCACGTTGGGAACTTTTGATCACGGGGATAGGCAATCTCTTGTCAAAGGGGGTGATCGAGGTCATCAAGAACTTCCTTTCAGTGGAATTTTATTCCCGCCTGTTTTTAAATTTGGTGCCGAAGAAAGACGGCCGACTCAGACAGGTTATCGATCTGAGTATACTGACGCAGTCCATCATTGCTCCTCAGTTCAGCATGGAGGCTTTCAGGTCGGTTCGCTGCTCCACTCCCCAGGATGTTTTCCAGTCCCAGGCCATGCCCTTTGGCCTCGACCTGGATCCTTGGGCCTTCACCCGTCTGATGTCGCATGTGTTAGTCTTACATCGCACACAGTCCAGGGTGTCTTCTTCAGCTTATCTAGTTGATATCCTCTGAAGGCATTCCAATGCTGCCTTTCTGGAGTCTGATGTCATCACACTGTTGAGCCTACTTATGTCACTCGGGTTCAGAGTCAACGGGGAGAAGTCGGACCTGGTCCCTTCTCCGTCATTTTGTCGTCTGGGATGTACTTCCGTACTCAGCTGGATATGGTGGCGGTTTCTCAGGCAAGGGCTGTGGTTTTCTCAGCCTTTTGCCCTGACTCTGTCCCAGTCTACATCTGCAAAAGCTCGGAGTCTTCCCCGGCTGCTCGGTCTCTGCAGTTCGGTGACGGATCCCATTCCTCTAGGTCGGCTGCGTGTCTGACCTCTCCAACACTTTTTGCTCTGTCGTTGGAGGCCGAATGTCAATCCTCTGGTTCTGGTGCTTCAGTTACCAGAGTCTCTTCCTCGTCACCTTCTCCCCTGACCAATGTTCAGTGGATTATGCAGGGAGTTCCGTTGGACTTCCCCATGTCCGATCGTGTTCTGACGGCAGCCGCCAGCGATCTCGGATGGGGTGTGACGTTGGATCCTCTAGGTCTGTTCCTTCGTGGGTCATGGGACCAGGATCTAGCAGCTCTTCACATGAACCAGAAGAAGCTTCTTGCTCTTCTTCTGAGTTTTTGGCAGTGGATCCCCCGCCTTTCGAATTGTCAGGTCCTTCTGTTGTCCGATAATTCGACAGTGGTTGTTTACATTCAGAACCAGGGCAGCACGCACTATGTTCCCAAGTACGAATTGGTTCAGGATCTTCTACTGCTTGCTCAGGATGTCAACGCCGGAGTGGTGGTTCATCACTTTCCCAGTCGTCTGAACATCCTAGCCGGCTCCCTGTCCCTATGGGGCAGGTTCTTTTCTGAGTGGATGCTCCACGTGGCAGTGTTCCAGTCTCTTTGTGATCTCTGGGATCGTCCCCACATCGATCTCTTTGCGACTCGTTGGAACAATCAGATGGACACTTTCGTGTCTCTGTGTCCAGATGCTCTGGTTTTCACCGTGGACGCTCTGTCCCTCCTTTGGAACGGTCTTGTCAGCTATGCCTTCCTGCTGGTTCCTATTCTGCCTCAGATTCTAGCCCAGATACAAACCTGCAGTTGTCAAATCCTTTCGATCGCACCCCTGTCCTCCCTCTACGTCGCGACTTTCTTTGCCAAGGTTGCCCGAGGAGGTTTCACGTCGACCTGTCTTCTTTGTGCCTACGCACATGTCTTTTGTCAGTCCTGTCTCCTCCGTAGTGGTTTTTCTGAGATGAGCGGTGGAGTTGCTTTTCTTCAAGGAGGCACTCACTCCACTGGTTTAGCCTCTGCAGCTAAGTGGAAGGTCTTCTGTCAATGGTGTGTGGATCACTCTGTTGCTTCTGTCACTCCTGCGATCACACAGATTGCGGAGTTTCTGATGGCTTTTGCCTCAACCAGACAGGTTAGTGAGCTTCACTCCCTCTCGGTTGACCTAGACTTTTTCTGGAGCTCTCCCACGAGTGTTATGTTTTCCCAGTGATTGCTCCTTTCTGGCCAAGAATCAGGTACCGGAAACTACTCCGCCTTCTATCTGTATCAGGACTCTTCCTTCAGTTGAGGGTTAACACCCTTTGCTCTGTTCATTTGAAATGGTAGGATCAATTTCCTGTCTCTTGTTTCTGGTCGACTAACGATCTCTCCTGAATCCATTTCTCGATCGATTTGTCTTGCTATTCGTGCAGCTTCCGCTCATCTAGCGACTGTTTTACCAATCATTTTTCTGCCACGAGATGCGTGCATTGTCTACTTCTTGGGGCTTATACTAACTCCGTCATGTTGTCGGATGTTATGCTGGCAGCCTACTGGAGAAATACTACTTTCTCCACTTCTCTGCAACAGTTGCAGGGGCAGACGGAGGACCTTTGTTCTATGTGCCCCCTTTCTTCTGCTCAGGCTGTTGTCTATCCCAGCCATTCAACTTCTTACAAGGTCAGTTCCAGCTCCGTGCTGTTACTGCCCTTTCTGTCTGTGCGTCGCACATCACCAGATGCCTTATCTCTCAGTGCAATTGAGTTATGTGTGGGTTGGTTATGTGATTCCCTCCATCCTATTGTCTATTCTGCCTGTAGTAAACAATTGTAAGGTAGGTTGATAAGAAATATAAATTTTATAGTAAATTTCCTTTCGTATTATACCTACAGCAATTGTTTACATGGAGGCCCTCCCGTCTTCTTATTCGGGTAAAAATCCTTCCTCAGCGTTGATCACATAACTCCTATGTTGGCAGACTCAAAAGAATGACTTGATGACTGCCTTGCACTCTGGTTAACGGAAGTCGTGGAATTGTACTAAGAGAGGAGCATCCCCTACTGGGTGTGCGCTGATGATGCTCGACCCAGTTTTGGTTTATTTTTTCGTGGCATTTTTTTACACCACTTTTTCTTTCCCAAATCTATTGGGAAAGATTAATATAGAGCGTATTTTATCCGAGTTTGGGTCTTCCACTGTAGTGCAAGCCTGTAGTAAACAATTGTGGTAGGTATAATAAGAAAGGAAATTTACTATAAAATTTATATTTTTGGGTGCAGTCCCAAATTCAAGATGGCTGCCGGCAGCCATTTTGTACTGAAATTAGTGCAATCAGCTTTTTGTACAGAACTTCTGTATGAAAGTTCTGATTTGAATAAATTTTTGTATGAATGTTTCGTAACATGGAATACATCACATATAATACAGGGTTTTTTTCTCGTGCAGAAATTATGCAAATTAGATAAACATTGATTTATTCAGTGCTACTCATACACAGTAAGAACACATGTCAATATGGCTCAGGCTTGGGGGGTGTATTTATGAAATGATCTTCACAAAACTTTTTGGGTGCCTTTGTTATCACCTTGGGACGAGAACAAGTGTTTTGGGGTGCAGTCCAAAATTCAAAATGGCTGCCAGAGGCCAGTTTGTGCCAAAATTAGGTACAATCAGTTTTTTGTACAGAACTTCTATATGAAGGTACTGATTTGAATAAATTTTTGAATAAATATTCAGTAACATGGAATACATCACAAAAATACGGGGTTTTTTCTCGTGCAGAAATTATGCAAATTAGATAAACTTTGATTTTTTCAGTGCTACTTATTCACAGTAAGTGCACATGTCAATACAGCTAGGGCTAGAGGCTGTATTTATGAAACGATCTTCATGAAACTTCTTGTGTACATTAGTTATTGCCTTGGGACAAGAACGAGTGTTTTTGGGTGCGGTCCAAAATTCAAGATGGCTGCCGACTGCCATTTTGTACCGAAATTAGGTACAATCAGTTTTTTGTACAGAACTTCTATATGAAGGTTCTCATTTGAATAAGTTTTTGAATGAATGTTCAGTAAAATGGAATACATCACATTTAATACAGTTTTTTTCTCGTGCAGAAATTATGCAAATTAGATGAACTTTGATTTTTTCAGTGCTACTTATACACAGTTAGTACACATGTCAATACGACTTGGGCTAGAGGCTGTATTTATGAACTGATCTTCACAAAACTTCTTGGGTACCTTTGTTATCATCTTGGGATGAGAATGAGTATTTTGGGGTGTGGTCCAAAATTTGAAGATGGCCGGCGGCGGCCAATTAGACAAACTTTGATTTATTCAGTGCTACTTATACACAGTAAGTGCACATTTCAATACAGGTCTGGCGAGAGGCATCTGTCACCTACCTTTACAATACTTTACCTGTACATTTGTTACAGGCTACGGTAAGTATTTATGTACAGAGCTTTACAATACTTTACATGTATCTTTGTTATCAGGTCATTACCTAGATGTGATTCACTGATGTGTGACATACTATACATGCACATGTCTTACACAAGTTGAGCTACAGTGTCATTGATACTTTCATTTTTAAATTTGTTAACTGGTTGCATGTTGGAAGCCCACATTGTTAAGTGCTGGGATCACAACTTGAAGGCTTCATTCTGTAGATATGGTTCACAATGTGCCATGTAACAATTTATAGCAAAGTGCCTTTTGGCACTCTTCCATAAACTGAAACAGGGTAAAGACATGTGAACAAATTTTGACATCCCTCCAAAATTTAGCCCTTTACCAGTTAATAAGGAAATATGTAATACATTTGTGTTCCATTAAATTTATGCACTTTTTTTTCAAAAAATAATTGCTGTAAACAAAATATTTTAGTTATTTTGTGCAGAACAGACATAACAAGGGCAATGCAAAGCATGGGTCACTGCCCCTGACTGATATACAAGCTCAAAGTAGCCTTGAAGACATTGTGGGACAGAAAAATTTTCTAAGAGGAAAGAGTGAAAATAGAAAAATTTTCTAAGTCCAAAAAGGGCAATAACTTTGGGAAAAATTATTGGACAGAACCTGTTCCTTGTGCATATCTGTTGCCAATGTAGGTCTATCAGCATACCAAAGGAGATCTAAATCAGAGTGATGGCTTTGTAATTACAATGCAAAGTGTTTGTAAGGACAGACGGACTGCTCAAGCAGAGTTACAGTGGTTGAAAACATGTGCACCATCAATGTGCAGAAAGCCTTAGTACATGGCGTCATCATGCCCTCATGTAGGCAACCAGGATAAAGTGCCTAGCCCAAGGACACAAAGTGGGTCATCCCGGAAGAGGGTTCGAACTCGGGACATGCTTTGTTCTAAACATGTGCAAAAGAATATACACCTATCAGAAAAGGAAAGACTTTAAAAGTCTCATGACTTCACATTAACTAAGGAAGACACCTCAAGAAAATAAAAATGTTCAACAAGGGGGAGGGAGGGGGGGGGGGGTTAGTTCCACACTCAATCTAGGGGTTATCTGAGAACCCAAACCTTTTTTGGGGCCTTATATGAGTGTGCACCTTCCTGATTTGTTATATAAGATTTTACCCAATGTCTGTCTGAAAGAATATGTACATAAGACCCTGACAGTAGATCAGCCAACTTCTCAAGAAAAATAACATCTTCTGGTTGATGTAAAGAACTTTCTGTGATGAATTCCAAATTCCATAAAAATTGAGATTCCCTGATTTCAATGTCACTCCCCATTCCTGATCACTTGCATCTGTCATTAGCGATTATCGGTACGGGTTATCAGTACCGGCTGATAAATGGCTTATCGGCCGGGTATCGGTATCGGCAAAAAATACCAATTCTGCCGATGTTGGCAGCCAGTATGTCTTTTTTTTCAAATCAAGTTCTCAGACCAATCGCTGATAATCTCAACTAAATAGTAATAGTTACTCAGGTTAAGGCTTTTTAGAAAACGTATTTTTGGGGTATCACCCCAAAATAAGCCAACCCCATATTACTCTGAATTAAAGTTTTGACTACCGGAACCAGTGGAGCATTCTTAAACACACAGGCCATCACGAAAATGTGCATGAAAATTTCAATTGTTCAATCAAAATAAAATTATGTGAAAGTGTTTTGGAGTTAGTTTTTTCTCAATTTAATCTTTTCACATTTTCAGCTAAAAAAATAAAGTTCCCAAACTATATGCTTTTGTGTTATTTATTATTGTCAGCTCTCGTGTTTATCAACTTTATGTTGGAGACGAATGGGAAATTCCCAGTTCATAAATTATTAATGACAGTGACCCAAATTGTTAATTTTTATTACTTTAGAAAATGAGTTGAGAAATTACCTGGTGTGATCCCTGCAAAAAATAGCTGCTCAAAAATAAATATGAATTAATACCCTTGGTTGTAAAATCCAGTTTGATCCATGCTACATGAAAGGCTGTTTTGAAAACAAAACAAGGGAAAGCCATATTGTTTACAACAATGGGGACACATTATGTACACCAGGGCGGTCAGTTTAAATATAGTTTGTTTAGGTTTATGAAACATGCCCACGTGTTTTTATCAATGCATTTTCTGCCAAATATATTCTCATACTGCCGTGGTTATGTGGAATCAAATTATATAAACTCGAAATATAAATTAAATAAAAACTTAACTTCAGGTGAACTATTATATATACTATTGTTATGGTTTATATCAAATATATCCATTTTGTGTAATAAAAATGGAACCGATAGCTTGCTGAAAACTGAAAAAAATTCTGTTATGAGACAAGAGGCCCCAGGGGACCTTAATCACTCACCGGCCAAAGTGGTTCAAAGAAGTGTTTGGGGTCACATTCAGTAGACATGGTTCATCAACATTACAAAGGAATGAAGCCATGCAAATGCAAACTTTATGGAAATGGATCTGAACAAACCTGAACCTAACATGCTCCCCTGCCCCCCCCCAACCCTGCCCATAGAGAGCCCAAATAATACGCCAGGGACTCAAATTGAACAAACCTGAATCTGATCCCTCTTGAGATGTTACAAATGTATATACCAAATATGAAAGCATTCTGACTGGTGGATCTGAACAAGGAGGTTTTTAAAGAAATGTCCTCACATTGCATTAAGTTAAAATTTGGGCTCAAATAGGGAGCCAAAATATTAACTCAGGGACCCGTTTTGAACAAACCTGAATCTGACCCACCTAGAGATGTTGCATACAAATATGAAAGGATTCTGATTGGTGGATCTGAAGAAGACGACTTTTAAAAGAAATTTCCTCATATTGCAAATAAAAATTGTTAAAATTCGGGCTCCCGTAGGAAGCCAAATATCAACCCATAGCCCAGATTTGAACAAACTTGAATCAGACCCTCCTAGAGATGTTGTATACCAAATATGAAAACATTCTGACAACGGGGTCTAAAGAAGAGGATTTTTTTTTAAAATTCCCTATATTGCATTAAGTTGATATTCGGGCTCCCATAGGGAGCCCAAAGATTTACCCAGGTAAGCAATTTGAACAAACCTGAAACTGACCCACCTCAAGATGTTGTATACCAAATATGATTGCATTCTGCTTGGTGGATCTGAAGAAGAAGATTTTTAAAGAAATTTCCTCATATTTCACTAAGTTAAAATTCAGGCTCTCATAGGGAGCCCAAATATAAACCCAGGGACTCGATTTGAACACACTTGATTCTGACCCCCCTATAGATGTTGTATACCAAACATGAAAGGATTCTGACTGGTGGAGCTGAAAAAGAAGATTTTTAAAGAAATTTCCTCAAATTGTACGAAGTTAAACATTGGGCTTCAATAGAGAGCCCAAATACTAATTCAGGGACCCAATCCGTACAAACTTGCCCCCCCCTCCCCCCCCCCCCCCCCCCCCCCCCCCCCCCCCCCCAGATGGATGTTGTATACCAAATATGAAAGGATTCTGACTGGTGGGTCTGGAGAAGAAGATTTTAAAAGAAATTTCCTCAAATTGCAAGAAGTTACACTTTGGGCTCCAATCGAGAGCCCAAATACTCACTCAGGGACCCGATTTGTACAAGCTTGAATCTGACACCCCTATAGATGTTGTATACCAAATATGAAAGCATTCTGACTGGTGGATCTGAAGAAGAAGATTTTTAAAGACATTTCCTCATATTTCACTAAGTTAAAATTCGGGCTCTCATAGGGAGCCCAAATATAAACCCAGGGACTCGATTTGAACAAATTTGATTCTGACCCCCTATAGATGTTGTATGTCAAACATGAAAGGATTCTGACTGGTGGAGATGAAGAAGAAGATTTTTAAAGAAATTTCCTCAAATTGTACGAAGTTAAACTCTGGGCTTCAATGGACAGCCCAAATACTAACTCAGGGACCTGATTTGTACAAACTTGAATCTGACCCCCCTATAGATGTTGTATACCAAATATGAAAGGATTCTGACTGGTGGATCTGAAGAAGAAGATTTTTAAAGAAATTTCCTCAAATTGCATGAAGTTATTCTTTGGGCTCCAATAGAGAGACCAAATACTCACTCAGGGATCCGATTTGTACAAGCTTGAATCTGACCCCCCTATAGATGTTGTATACCAAATATGAAAGCATTTTGACTGGTGGATCTGAAGTAGAAGATTCTTAAAGAAATTTCCTCATATTTCACTAAGTTAAAATTCAGGCTCTCATAGGGAGCCCAAATATAAACCCAGGGACTCGATTTGAACAAACTTGATTCTGACCCCCTTATAGATGTTGTATACCAACCATGAAAGGATTCTGACTGGTGGAGAGGAAGAAGATTTAATAAGAAATTTCCTCAAATTGTACGAAGTTAAAACTTTGGGCTTCAATAGAGAGCCCAAATACTAACTCAGGGACCTGATTTGTACAAACTTGAATCTGACCCCCACGATGTTGTATGCCAAATATGAAAGGATTCTGACCGGTGGATCTGAAGAAGAAGATTTTTGAAGAAATTCCCTCAAATTGCACGAAGTTAAACTTTGGGCTCCAATAGAGAACCCAAATACTCCCATTGTGAAAAAAAACAAAACAAAATAATCCATTCACGTGTGAGCATTTACATGTACATGCATTGGTGGATCGCTTCTTGATAAATTCTGTTGCGTTCACTTTCTCCAAGTGCAAGATGAACAGGGGGCAGTTCGCAACCAACATTGTTGGCACCGGATAACTAAAAAATATTTGAACTGTGTTTTGTATTACTCACACAAGAGAAGGTGCAAATATTTTTTTAATAAACACAATTCAAAATCGAAATGTAACGACTGATCGAACATGTTTCCAGGTGAAAACAAATTGACCACGTGCATTTTTGACCTCATTTATTAACATTGATATTTTGTTGATATTTTGTGCTGATTTTGTTGATGTTCTTTTATTGAAATGTATTTTTGAATGATTGATGATTCCAATGGAAAAAACAAATAAAACAAACACATAAAACTTTATGTACATTATTAATTTATTTAATATCAATGGGAACACAACACCATGAAAACTAATATCGTTATTGGTATCTGTCCGATATTGAACTGAAATATCGGATATCGGTACTACACTGAAGAAGAGATTGATTACATCCTGTAAAAAGTATTGAAGTGCATATCTGAAGGATGTCACCCAGATAAGCAAAAGTCATGATGGAAGAATGAGCACTGTAGTAGCTGATGACTGCATTCATGATGCAAGTTAATAAACAAGAAGCTAGGTTTAGACCAAAGCATATTGCTCTAAATTGGTTGCAATTACTCAGTTGAATGCAAACCTGACATATTTTCAAAAAAGGTGAAAGTATTATGATGTGAAAGTACCCATCCTGAAGCCTATGCTTTGTCACAAAGTCATTGATGCAGATGCTGTACCTTATGGACTGGAATATATCTCTATAGAACACTCTGGACCTATGGAGAGTTTACTGATCCTCTTAGATCTACAGTGGGAACCCTGTTAATTGAATAGCTACTTTGCCAATGAAAATTATTAAATTAACAGGGATTGTGTCACTTTCCTGTATTGTAGGGATAAACTTAGCATTTATTCTATTATATCTTGTTTGACAGAACTCCATGAGCTCTGTTAAACAAGATATAATAGATTAAATGCCTGTATTGGATGTACTGAGGCCAAATATAAGAAAACTGGGGAGAGTCAGGATAATTTCTTGACTGGTTACAAGATTTTTTATTCAATTAACAGTAGTTTACTCTGTAACCTATATTCAATTAACAGGTCAAATTTGTACTAAAGGTATGGGCTCCACTGTATTACAGGCCTGAACTTTCAGTCCAGACTTCAAAATTGGAAAAATCCTCAAGTAAAAACCAAGAGAGTTTTTGTCACGGACCACTTCTATTATCTTTTTTGTGTTTTTTTTTAACCTTGGTGCATGTATCACCAGAAACAACTGCCGAGGTGCTATAACTTCCATCAGCATGTTTTATCATTTTTATTCCATAAATGGCTGTTTATTCAAACAACAAAAGTCTTGGATAAATTTTTGCTTTATTCACCTAGTAGGGTAAGAAATTCTGCTGGTAGGTTTAACACTGAAAGAATTTATTCCTATAGTAGAGACAGACTTGTTGACCTCTGAGCCCTACCACATTTGTGTGGTCGTGACCTGTTTTACACTTGCGGGAGACATAATGAACCGACGTTTATCAAATGCTGACCATCGCTTAAATGTTTAGTTTTAGAATATATGACACATTTCAACACTGCCTAACAATAAAATGAACAAACCATTCACAAAAACACAAATTAAATCAATTGAAATCCTGCACTGAAAAGCATACAAGTTCGATTGTGAAAGGTGGAGGCATGATGAGTGATGTTTCATTTTCCAAATTGGGAAAGTGTAATTAAACAAATGCATGCGTCATCTGCTTTGTTCATAAAACTAAAGTTGAATCAACGATGAAAAAAAAAGCAATAAACAATGAAAATAAGAATGATAAACATTGTTCATTTAATAAAGTATTTTTCAAGTTTTGCTCAAGTTTGTAGGGGAATTAATTTTAGACAGAAATGTATCACTGCGTCTTGTTTATTTTTGGCAGTTTTGCTTATCGATCGAATTGGACCAATGTGCTCCTCACTTCTCTCAGTGTTTTGTAGTGAGTAACCTGGAAAGTGAGTGGCCTGGAAAGTTTTAAATACTTTTGTATGACCTGTGGCTTTACAGTTGCTTCTAGGCAAGTCTTGGATACCAATAAAGTACAGGGATTCTTCTGCCCTCTTTGGGAAAGGGTCCAGGGCCCATGCAATTGGGAACATTCAAGCCATGGAGGCTTCAATTGGGAATTTGTTTGAGAGAAGAAAGACACAAAGAATAAGAAATCTTGCATTCATATTGAACTGAGAACATTAATACAGAAGCTACCACATGCATAGTAAATGCTGTAAGTTTCATAACAAACAACAATCATGTGAAATCATGATGAGTTTCTGTAATTTCTATTAAAGAAATTTATCTGACACTTTTAAATGATGAAGATATTTATGTATTTTGTTACACTTTGACAGTCCACATTCTGTTGCTTTGCAGTCGAGTCTTGGTAACTTGCCAAGAAACAACTCACAAGGTTCTTGGGGTGTAACTTGCAAATGTATCTGGAAACTGCCTGCTGGGACACCTCTTTTGTTGCAGTAAGAAGAAATCAGTCAAAATTAGACCTTCAATGGTTAAAGAAGAATTAATTTTTTATTTGAATGAAGATTGAGTTTGGGAAATTTTTGGTTTGAATTGGGAAAAATCATGTCAAAATGCCATTGGCAAAGGGTTCTATATTCAGCCCCTGTAGACACCCAAAACAATCCATGTAGGCAACCGAGACACTTAGAATGTAACTTGTTATAGTTTCACCAGACATGTTTGGGCACCTGTTCTGTTGCACTAAAGAGTAATCAAAGTCAGTATTAGGTCATTAAGGTTTAAAAGGATGAGATCCATGCTTAACTGGTAGAGTGCTGGAAGCCCATATTTGGACTGTACTCTAAAGTGAAGGTGCTGCCACTTAAAGGCTTTACATTCTCGGGATGTGCTTCATATTATCTTTGAAGTGAAAATTTTCAGTCTGTGTGGATTTGCCTTATTACAATTTATGGGAGAGTGCCTGTAGGCACTCTCCCATAAAATGTAACAAGGCGGAGACACATGATCAAGTTTTGCCAAGCAAAAATAACACAGCACTCTACCAGTTATGAACATAATGAAGGTCATTGAGCTTACTTTCTTTCTTTTCACAAGGTGGCTTATTACAGAATTTAGCTTGTGCACTATTACCAACACACTTTATACGTTTTCCACCACATGGTGCTGGGTAATAACATTCTCTTACTCTCATCGTTATGCCACCACCGCATTGCTTGGTACAAGCTGTCCATGGCTCCCAGTTCCTCCATTTTCCTTTACTGATAGGTTCTGAAATAAAGTATGCTTATATAAGATACAGACAAATATGTTCACAAATAGAGCTCAATCTAAATACTATTTTCTGTGTTACAGATATTGTAACACGAAATATCTGAAGGAAAAATGGGAATAAACAAGAGTTGGTTTAGTCGCAATGCAGGGTAAAGGATGCTTTGTCCAAATGAAGTTGAGGGAGGTGTAACAACTAGATGCTCCTTGTTCAGACTGAGAAATAAAATCACACATTATTACATTATTGCAACATATGCAACACTTGCATCACATCCTGTGTGTAAATTTGTTAATAGCTGAAACCCAATTAGATTGATCAGATTTTTGTTAGTGCCAACGTGAGCATTTTGTAAAGCAAATCCGTCTCAGTACAGCGATACTGATGTATACCTTAAACATTAGAAAGTGTAAGTCCCATCCAGAAACAAACTCATAATCCTTTGAAATCTCATAGTATCTTCCATGTCAGATTAATGGCTTTAAATGATAAAGTCCATATTCTTTATTTGGGGAAGGACCAAATAATGCTTTCAACATGAAGCCGTTGAAAATTTAATTTGTCTACAACACAAATTCACTGAGCAACATTATGAAATGACTATGTAAAATGATCCGGGGTTGGAGAAGCATAAGTTAAACACTTTGGAAAGATGGGGAGGATGGGGTGGGTGTGATTGTGGGCAGCAAAAATAGCAGAAACCAGAAATATTTTTTTACTATTTATTATCCACTCACCAAAATATGTATAATTTTCCCACTGATTTCTTGACACTCATACAATGTGTGCATATTGTTTTTACTGACCTTTTGGAGGGATGCCTACCTGCAGCCCCAACATCAATCACCTGGAAGAATTGACATTGTGCGCAACTTTAATGTCTTGAGTGGCTTTACTATAAAAACCAGGGGACAATACAATAAACATTTGAAACCTGTATTTTAGGTAACTGCATTTTTTTATGACTACAAATGACTAAAATGAATCATCAGCCTTTCAAAAGATGCAATTTACTGTTAGATATATCACATCTTCTGAAAAGCTAGTGATCCATTTCAGTGTTTATTTTCCCAGGCAGAAATTGCAATTCTGAAATATACAGTTGTAAACTGCTGTATAGTACTGGCCCCAGTCTTTATTACAGCTGCCCATGAACAGAATGCCAATTGAGTTCATACCTTGCAAAAATGTGTCAAGCAAAAACATACAAGCAAAAAGAATAGACACAAACAGCTATATCAAGGTTCCCCACTGATTACAAAATCAATCAACTGAACTGATTTGTTTTTGGGCTCATTGATAGTAGCACAAGACTTGAGGTTGGTAATTCAAATTCAATCCTGACTCACATTATCCGTGCTGTATCCTTGGGCAAGACATTTAAACCTGACTGCCTATGTAGTAGGAGCATGGTGTATTGTGTACTATGATGTTGCGAATGATGACAGTGCACGTTTAACCCCTTACCTAACAAATCGGAAGCATCTGCCCATGTTATAACAAATTCAGCAGTTCAAAAACTGTTTTTCAAAACATTTCAACAAAACAATATTTGATCCTTGTTTGAATGAGCTCAATGACTGGACACAGCAGAGGTCTCAATGAGCTCATTCCAATTAGGGATCACATATCATTTTGTTGAAATATTTTGAACAATGTGAAAAAACAATAATTAAAATAATAAATTTTATAAATCTACTGAAAAATAATATTGGTAAAAAGTGACAAGAAAAATGTTCTGCTTTTTTCATCTTTCAGAAAAAAAGTTTAAAATGATGTGTTTTCTGAAAATGTCAGCAAAATTTGTAGTTAGATCATCAGCTGCATAGTTCTGTTGATTAGGAAACACAACTGCAGTCAATATAAGTTGGAATTTTTAACTTAAAATTTGTGGTTTAAATTTTAAAAGACTATACTTCAAATTCAAAGTGCACCTGTATTTTCTTGTTGAAAAAATCAAATTTAAAAAGAATCATATAATTAGAACTGGATTTATCTTCTGGATAACATGGGGAGGAGGGAGGGGTGGACTGATTCCATCCTTCTCCCCCGAAGGTTTGGAGACAACATCAAAGTCCCTCACTTCAATTTCCTTCCCATCTGTATTGCTTCTTGTGAAACAACAGAAGTATGCTACATAAGGCATTTCATTATATTTCAAACAGTGAAGCTCAGGTAATAAAACAAGAGGGCCTGAGGGCGCTCACCTGACATGGTAGTCTGAATATCAAACCAGGGACATGACTTGAATAAGCTGCATACGCCCCTCTTAAGAAAAGCATATACCAACTAGATGAAGCGATTGTGCCCACACAATACACAGGATTTTCCTTCTTTTTTCAGTTCCTGCACTTTTACGTCCCAAAATTGAGACATAAACGCATAAAAAACAGATTTTTTATATTTTGTTTGTTTTATTTTCAAACAAAAATTGTTTTTTCTTCTTAAAATTGACCAAAATGCATAAAAAACGAAAAAAATAATTTCCGGATTTTGGTCAAAAATTTCAAAGTCCCACCCGGACCCCAAATTTTCAGTGAAAAAAAAAAAAAAATTTGTCTTAAAATTGACAAAAACGTATAAAAAAAACCCAAAAAATTTCCGAATTTTGGTCCAAAATTTCTAAGTCCCATCCAGACCCCAAATTTTCAGTGTAAAAAAAAAAAAAAATTTGGTCTTAAAATTTACAAAAATGCGTAAAAAAAAGTCCGGACTTTGGTCCAAAATTTCTAAGTCCCACCCAGACCCCAAATTTTCAGTGTAAAAAAAAAAAAAAAAAATTGGTCTTAAAATTGACCAAAACGCATAAAAAAACACAAAAAAAGTATCCGGATTTTGGTCCAAAATTTCTAAATCCCACCCAGACCCCAAATTTTCAGTGTAAAAAAACTCCAAAAAAATTGTCTTAAAATTGACCAAAACGCATAAAAAAAACAAAAAAAATTTTTCCAGATTTTGGTAAAAAATTTCTAAGTCCCACCTGGACCCCAAATTTTCAGTGTAAAAAAAAAAAAAAAAATTGTCTTAAAATTGACCAAAATGCATAAAAAACAAAAAAAAAATTTCCGGATTTTGGTCCCAAATTTCTAAGTCACACCCGGACCCCAAATTTTCAGTGAAAAAAAAAAAAAAAATTTGTCTTAAAATTGACCAAAACGCATAAAAAACCAACAAACAAAAATTTCCGAATTTTGGTCCCAAATTTCTAAGTCTGGACTGGGACCCCAAATTTTCAGCCTAAATATGAACCCAGGGACTTGGCTTGAACAGACTTGAATCTCCCCCCCCACCTCTCACCTAAGCATGCTGCATACCAAATATCAAAAGATTCTTATTGGCAGATCTGAAGAAGAAGACTTTTAAAGAATATTCCTCATACTGCACTAATTTGAACATTTGGGCTCCCATAGGGAACCCAAATATGGACCGAGGGATTTGCTTTCAACAAATATGTCAATCAATGTTCCAAAGATGTTATATGTAAAATATGAAAGCTTTTGGAGCAGTGGTTTGGAAGCAAATGATTCTTTAATTTTTTCCCATTGCCCACAGTGTTAAAAACTGCTGACTCAGCATTTTTTCAAAGTCCCCAAAAAGTACCTTATGACAAAACCGATGGCAATTTTTTTTACCATTCCTTTCTGTTGGTCCCATGGAAGCCCCACACCAAATAAAAATTCTCAGTGCAGTGCAGTTTTATAGATATGGACGTTTTTGTTTTTTTCTATTTTTGGCTCCTGAGGTTCCCATGGGACTGCAGGAAAAATTTTTTTTGGCATAAATCAAGTACTTATAACCCAATAATACCTCATATTAAATTTGGTTCAAATTGGCCTCTCGGTTCAGAAAATAGAAATTCTGGGTGGGGCAAAAATTCTTGCAACTCTCAGAACAAAGGCAAATATTGTGGAAACGACCTTGTACAAGCCAACGGCTTACTGTCGAATCCACAAACATCTTCATGTTGTATACTGTACCCACTGAGGTTGGAAATAAATATTGTTTAAACTAAAGGCAAATATTGCCCGTCAAACTTCTCTTGAACAAACTTGAGTCTAAACCTCAAATGGAAGCTGCATACCAAATATCAAGTCTCTGCTACGGCAGGTTCATGAGAAGATTTTTTAAAATTTTGGTCTCACCCCACTCCACAATATGAGCAGAAATCCAATTTGAAGAAAAACCCAAATGCCCCTGTATAACCGCTACTCAATCTCTGCTATGGCTGGTTCATGAGAAGTTTTTTTTTAAATTTTGTGCATTTTGGCCCCACCCCACTCCACAATATGAGCAGAAATCCAATTTGAAGAAAAACCCAAATGCCCCTATATAACCTGTACTCATGTGAATTTTCACTGAACTGCAGCCAGTGGCCTTGGAGAAAATGACCCAAACTCCACCTTAACGACGTATGACGGACGACAGAAGACAGACGACTGACGACGGACAAAAAGTGATCAGAATAGCTCACCCCGACTTTCAGTCAGGTGAGCTAAAAAGCTGTGTACAAGTAAATGAAATGATGTCTGTAAATGCAATTATTAAAGTTGTATTGATCATGCAAGAACAACAAGAGACCTGCAATGACAAGCACTGCTAATCCCCCTGCACCCCTCAATTGGGGATGGGGGAGAATAGGCGGGGTTTTGCCTCACATAAAATCCATCTAAATCTGGCCAAATCCACCTTGAAGAAAAGAAAACATTTTTTTTGAGAACTAATTGACCAGATAGAGGGAGGGAGTGGGGGAAATTTTTTCTGCATGCAATCACTGTAAATCCTTCAAAATGCCTTTTTGAGTAAAGAAAAAAAATTATAAATTCAAAGTAATTTGTATATTTTTTATACTTACCAATGACCCAGACTAGCTGGTGCTAACTCTAAAATTTATCCAGGGCCAAATACAAATTTTGCCCCCCACAATCCCCAAAATTTGCATGCAAAACCAAAAATTTGAAATCCTATCTGGTCCTCCATACTTTTGCAAACTGCACATGCGCAGTATCCAGGAAGACACTGAAATTGGTGCCAACCATCATTCTTTCTAGAAATTGCCTGCTAAATGTTGTAAACAGCGGGGAGGTATGAGTGCCCACTCATGGGAGGGCCATCCCCGTCTGGGCCATTGGTAAGTATAAAAAATATACAAATTACTTTGAATTTATAATATTTTTATACAACAACCAATGGCCCAGACTTGCTGAATCATAAAAAGGCTGGAGGGTCTAGGACATAGAGGAAAATCCAATTACTCAATCACTTCTTAAAGGATATCTCCTACAGGAGAATAGGAGAGAAAGGAATTATATATGTCTTTCTCATTTTTGAGAAACGAGAAAGACATAACACCAACAATGTAAATGAGCATTACATATTATATAATTCTCCATTTAAAGCCAGCATAACCCATTATGCTAATTCGGTGAAGGGAAACCAATATATAAAGACAGTCCAGAGAATGAGACTCTTTATACTCATTTAAAAGTGTCTGAGGATTGTATATTAATGCCTGTTTGACAAATGACATATACAAATGCTTCACAGTGAGCTACACTTTAAAAACAATACATAAATAAGACATATTATTTGCTTCACACCGAGCTACACATTAAAACTATCCCATCACTGACTCAGGACTACTGACACCGGAGGTGGTCTTCCCTTGTTTTTCACTATAAAGCCAGATGATCATAAGGGAAAATCCTTGTTCTGAGGAACATGACCACAGAATGAAGAGGGCAGCAGAACAGCATCACTGCTGGAACGGGTTGCCTAAATAACTATAGATGTAATCATTTTAGAGGATGACATTCTGAGCAACAGACAGAGGACCTAAACATCTAAGGTCACCGGAGATGGACTCTAAATTTCTAAGGTAAAACATGTTAATGTAGAAGGCTGTGTCCCCAGTACGCAGCTTTCATGCGATCAGTAATAGCTATAGTGTTGAGTGCAAGAAGTGGATAGCACTCTAACTTCATGTACTGATAACATATTAACAGAACGCTGATCCGAAGATAGATTCTCCAAGGCAATCCATATTGCCAACTGAATCCATCTTGCATACGAATGAACAGAAATATCTCTTCTGTTAGGAATCAATGACAGAAAGAAGTGTTTTCTTCCCTTTCTTATAAACTCTGATTAGCGTTCATATATGCACATAGCCCTGACTGGACACAGCAGAGGTCTACGGTTGTCTGTAGATGGCAGAGCCTTTCTGGTAATAGGCTTAGGCCATTTATCTGGACCCTGATTCTTAGCCAAAAATCCCACTTCTGTAGTTAAAGTAATGGTATTACCCACACTACGGTAGTGAGACTCTTCAACAGATAAAGCATGAAGTTCACTAACTCTTCTAGTGGATGCAAAGTCTAAGAGAAATGCCAGTTTATAGGTCAAGAATTTGAAGTCGACAATGTCCAACGGCTCTAACGGAGCTTCTTTTAGCTTCAACCCAAGCTAAATTCCACTTAGGAATTAATCTGAGGGTTCTAGGTCTATTTGTAGAGAAATTTCTAACCAGTTTGGATAATGAAGCATTAGATCCAATTGCCAAGTTACCATGATGAGTGTAAGTGTCCGATAACATAGACCTATAGCCCTTAAGAGTGATGGGCTGCAGTTTGAGAATGTTTAACAGGTAGACCAAAAAGTTGGCAATATCCGGTATGGACGGATCATAAACGTCTATTGACTGATCCTTACACCAATGGAAGAAAACCTTCCACTTTGCTGCGAAGAGGAGGACCTCCTGCAGTTAGAAATTGCATCCACTGCTCGTCCTGTAAACTGCTTGCCGTGCAAGAAGGACCTCACAATAGAAATACGTGAAGGTTGAGACCTTCCAGGTTGTGATGCAGTGTGCGAGACTTCCCTTGATAAAGAAGGTCCTCTCATGGAGGAAGCTTCCAGGGAACATCCAATAACAGACACCTGAAAAGATTGATCCACGGTTTCTGTGCCGACAGAGATGCTACTAACAGAATCTTGCAACGCGACTGTTTGATTTTTAACAGAATCCGCTGAATCAACTGAGTTGGAGGATACGCATAACCTATCATTCCATCCCATGAGATTGACAGAGCATTTACTGCATATGCTCAATGGTCTGGACATGGTGACAAGTTTGTCTGCAACTAATTGTTGAGATGTGTCGCAAACAAATCTATCATAGGACGATCCCACTGGTAGCAAATCTGTCTGAATACCCGCTTGTTGAGTGTCCACTCCGATGGCAACAGGCGACCTTTGCGAGAGAGCGAGTCTGCTAGTACGTTCAGACGACCTGGTATATGACAGACTGATAGCTGAACATGATGTTTCATGACATATAGACAAATTTTCTCTGTTTGTTTGCATAACGGAATCAATTGAGTGCCTCCCTGGTTCCTGATATACGCTACCACAGTCGAACTGTCCAACAAAATCTGAACATGAGCGTCCGTTATAATGTGCATCCAATGTTGTAGCACTAACCATATTGACATCAACTCCTTGATGTTTATGTGTTTCTCCAGGAACCGGGGGTCCCAAAGACCCTGACACTTTGAGTCTGTCGGGCTCAGGGTTGCGCCCCAACCTGTTTGACTCGCATCCTTCATAATCATGAAAGCCGGATCTGGCAGCTGCAGCGGAACTCCCTCAGTGAACCATTGAATATCTGCCCAAATCTGGACCTTTTGTTTTACCAGGTCTGTTAAAACAATACTGGAGAGAATGCGTCTTCATGCTCCAGTTCTGAGTAAAGAATATCTGAAGGGGACGTGTGTGCAAGCGACCCATTGGAATAACATCCGCAGCCACTCCGCACAACCCCATCAGTCGCATAAATTCCCTCACTGTTAATGCGTATAGACTGCACAGACGTTCACTTGAATGCTCGCCCTTACCAACCGATTGGTCTCCTTATAGAACTTTGGAGCAACGATAAGCTTGTTTATCCAGCTCAAGTCTATTACCGGTCGGAACGAGCCATCTTGCTTCGGTACGAGGAACAGGTGACTGTAGAATCCTGGAGAATTTTGATTCTCGATGACCTCTATTGCTTCCTTTGATAAGAGAGCCTGTACCTCCAATAGGAGAGACTTTCTTTTGCAAGGATTTGTCCACCGCAGACACCATGTTAGTGTTAGTGGTTTCGCTCAGAAAGATAGCCATAGGCCATCCGAGAAAACACTTCTCACCCACTGGTCTTCTGTAACAGTTATCCAGTTTGTTGCGAATCTTGATAACCTTCTGCCAACTGGAAGGCAATAGAGGTCCTGACCATCACTTGTAGGACCTCAGAGGCTTACAGGAGGAGAAACCGCATCCTCCCCGCGAAGAGCCTTGACCCACCGGCTTAGGGGCATCTGACCGGTAGTCTCTATCAGACCTACACCCCCTTCCTGGGTCGCTGTATTGACAATCCCTAAAGTAATTATAGGAGGGTTTCCTATACCCTCGCGAGGAGTCCTCTTTAGACGATTTCTGTCTGGGACGTCCTCCTTTACTCTTCTCTGCTGTAGCAGGTCGATTAGATGCCGACTTAAGAAGCAGAGTATTAGACACTTTCTTTGTAGCTTGGTCATAAACCAATGAAAGCTTGTTGTCAAAAATTGTGTTTCCAGATACCGGAGCGACCCGTAAAGAGATTTTCACCTTGTCATCTATTAAAGATGACGACACAAGGGCTATGTCACATCTGATTATCTCCAAATTAGGCACTTTTAAGGCAGAGTTATACGTGGTAAACATAATAGCCCTTGAAAGAACTCTTAAAGAGGTATGAACGTCCTCAAATTCCTTCCAGTTGAGATGTTGTGCGACAGCTCTTGAAAGGTGATCTGCGTAAGACATAGCATCCAAATTCGCTCTGTTTGAAAATATTGTTGAATCAATTGTGTCCAAGCGAATTGTGAATGAGGCAGGTGAGAAAAGCTCTAGATTCTCAGTCTGTTCATCCAAACGCAGAGGAACTCTCTGTACATCTTCCACGACCGTTTTAAATGAACGTGGTCCAATAAACGGTAAATTTATGGCAGATGACTGCCTTTCTTCTTTCAGCTGGAGAGTTTGAATATGGCATTGTCTAAATGGCCAAAGGCCTGTGACACCTGTCTAGACTGAACCGGAAAAGACAGGACCTCCTACATTGTCTGGATAAAGTCAGCGCTCAACAACGCCAACGGTTTCTTTCTGGTAGATGCAGCATTCTGATTCACTGGAACAAATTCAGGGTAGTATTGATCAATTAAATCCATCGCAACCATGTGCTGTTCCAAAAGGGAAGAGTAATCCTCGTCCATATCTCTTTCACGATCCAATTTAATCAGTTGAGGCTCCTGCACTTGCTGGGATGCTGCGATGAGCTGTGCAATCTTTGGCAGCAAGTCCGTTACGGAGGCCTGAGGAGCAGCAGTCTTCTGTTTCTTTGCTGCCGGTTTTTCCTGGGACGGCGGCTCTTCTCTCTGGATGTCCAAATAAATGTGGCCTCATCTCCTTAGCTACCGGATGGTCCGACTTCGCAGATGATCAGTGGCCCCTTCTCAGCGAAGCAGGCTGGATATCCGAAGTCATGTAGCTAAGGTGCGGTCGTGTGTGCTTAGAAGCCACAACTGCAGCCGAGACCAGCTGCGAACTGTGTGGAGCATCCCGGACAGAAGGTGGGGACGTATGCTCTGACACAAGTTTCTAATCGCAACATCTGGCCCCTGATGTTGTTGGGAAAGAGAGGGGCCTCTCTCGCTCATGGTCCTTTCAGACCTCGCCAAGCTTCCCACAGTACTTGCCGGCTTCTTCCTCTGTTCCGTCATTGCTGGATGAGCCTGTTTATATTTTAAGGTGCTCGCTCTACCCAATCCACGCCTCTTGACTGCAACAGACACACCCGGCATCACGGTAGCCATGGACGGAGTAACCGTTTCACCAGTCGAGCTAGCTGGTGACAAGGGACTAAAACCACCGGCTAGTGGCTTTTTTGCCCTGTCTAATATTCATGAGTACCTTGGCAGCTAGCTCTGTTTGCTCATCTGAGTGAGGTGACGGTATCACACTATCTCTAAGCATCACATAAACATCACCATGTTCTTGTTCCTCTGAAAAAGAAACTGAGTAACTTGAATGACTTTGTGGCGAGAGGACCGGCATTGGCCTCTCGTCGCTAACAATGTACCATGACACCCATCTTCAACGCCTGTCATCCCATTCGATACAGGTTGGATAAGAATTAGTGGGAGTACATTGACTACAAGCAAGGCAACAAGCATGTAAATCCGAGAAAGATTTCCTCGCCTTGCATTTTGAGCAATGAGATTTCATAATGAATCAAAACAAAGTCGACAGTACTCCCACCAACTCCACAATAAATATATGAAAAAGATACATAATAAATAACATTCAAAATATAAATAGAAAAATTAAATTTCCAAAATTTTTCGAAAAAATTTTGACAGGAGCCCAAGTTTCCCAAAGGGAACAAGACAAGCCCAAATGTATCCCGATAGAACCTAAGTGTGGACAAAATTCCTCGAAATTAATTGCTACACTACCGGAATATTCTAATGTATCTTACAACAATCTTGTAAACAACGTCAGAAGAAAAACCAGAAACAAGACCCCAGACACTGAATAAAAATAGGCCGATTAAATCGTCAGATGTGTACCCAGGGTATACGCGCAACTAGTAGAAAGCTGTTATTATCTCAGGACCAATGTTTGGAGGAATTTTCAATTTGAGGGATAAAGGGTTAATATCTCAGGATCAAATTATCAGATTTACACCAAAAATTATACAGCGTGGCACATCAATAATCTGAAGATATATATAAAGTAACATGACAATTGCATTGATATTTTTTTAGTTATCTCATGCCAAAGGGATTGGAAGAATTCTCAATTTGAAGGATAAAAAAGGATAATGGTTAAAATCCCAGGATCAAATTATCAGATTTACACCAAAAACTATACAGCTCGGCACATCAGTAACCTGAACACAAATATAAAGTGACAATCCAAGCAATATTTTTCAAGTTATCAAATGACAAAGAAATGGATTAAGATGCCAGATCGACAGTCAGATGGACAGACAAAGGATGGACGAACAACGGAAGGCCACCCGGATGCCGACATTATGTGTACCATACATGCTATGGGTACACATAACTGTGATCAATATTTTTGAGTTATCGCATTCCAAAGAAACTGATTGGAATAATTCTTAATTTGATGGATAAAGGGTTGATATCAGAGGATCAAAATAACAGATTTACACCCAAAACTATACAGATCAGCACATCAGTAACCTAAACAGAAATTTAAAGTAACAACACAATCTGATTAATATTATTTGAGGTATTGCATGTAAAAGAAAACGATCGAAAATTTTTTATTTATTAAGTGGATCAAGGGTTAATACCTCGGGATCAAATGATCTGATTTATATAAAAAAGTATACAGCTCAGAAAATCAGTAACCTGAACATCTATATGAAGTAACAAGACAATCAGATTGATATTCTTTGAGTTATCGCATGTCAAAGAAATAGACTGGAAAAATGCACAATTTGATGGATAAAGGGTTAAAATCTCAGGATCAAACTACCAGATTTACACCAAAATCTACACAGCTCGGCACATCGGAAACCTGACCACACATATGAAGTAACAAGGCAACCTAATCAATATTTTTTAGGTTACCGCATGCCAAAGAAATGGATTGGAGTAATTCTTAATTTGATGGATAAAGGGTTATGTCAGGATCAAATCATCAGATTTACATCAAAAACTATACAGCTTGGCACATCAGTTACCTGAACATATCTATCAAGTAACATGACAAAAGGATTGATATTTTTTTAGTTATCGCATGCCAAAGAAATTTAAATTTTATAGTACCTACCACAATTGTTTAATACAGGCTTGCACTACAGTGGAAGTCCCTAACTCGGAAAATATACTCTCTATTTTGATCTTTCCCAAGCAATTTGGGAAAGAAAAGTGGTGCAAAAGCACCAAGAAAAAATAAGCCAAAACTGGGTCGAGTGCTACCGGCGCATTTCCCCGTAGGGAACGCTCTCTTCCAAGTACAACTCCATGACTTCTGTTGCCAGTGCGCATATACGTTGCTAATGACTCATTCTTTCGAATCTGCCAACGTTAGAGATATGTGATCAGCAGGGAAGAAGGATTCTTACCCGTATAAGAAGACGGGAGGGCCTCCATGTAAACAATTGTGGTAGGTATAATAAGAAAGGAAATTTACTATAAAATTTAAATTTCTTACCAACCTACCTACAATGTTTACTACAGGCTGAATAGACAATAGGCTGGAGGGAATCGCATAACCAACCCACACATAACCCAATTGCACTGGAACCGTGGACAGAGGAAGAGGTCCTGAGGCCTATCAAACCATAGCATCACAATCATTAGTAAAAGACAATGAGAGATGAGGCTTATGGGTCTGTGTGATTCACAGACAGAAAAGGGCAGTAACAGCACAGAGCTGGAACTGACCTTCAAGAAACCTAATGGCTAGGGTAGACAACAGCCTGAGCAAAAGAAAGAGGGCCCAATGCAAAAAGGTCCTCCGACTACTTCTTCTGCAACTGCCGCAGATGGAAGGTGGAGAAAGTAGAGGCATTTCTCCAGAAGGCTGCCTGCATAACATCCGACAACTTGACAGAGTTAGAATAAGCCCAAGAGGTAGACAGTGCACGAACCTCGTGGGCAGAAATATGATTGGTAATACAATCGCCATTTGCTAGACGAGCGTAAGCCATGCGAATAACAAGACAAATCCATTGAGAAATGGATTGAGGAGAGATCTTCTGTCGACCAGGAATAAGAGACAGAAAAAAAATGTTTCCTGCCTTTCCGTATGAATTGTGTCCGATTGAGATAAATGCGAATAGCACGAACCGGACAGATCAAAGGGCAATTACCCTCAACAGAAGGAAGAGCCCTGATACAGATAAGAGATGGAGTAGTTTCTGGTATCTGATTTGTGGCCAGAAAGGAGCAATCAGTGGTAAAAGTAACACTGTTGGGAGATCTCCTGAAAAAGGCTGGGTCAACCGAGAGGGCATGAAGCTCACCAACCCATCTGGCAGAAGCAAAAGCCATCAGAAAAGCCGTCTTATATGTAAGAAAACGCATATCCACCTGGGATAAAGGTTCGAACGGTGTCCCCCTCCCCCCTCCCCCCAAGCAAAGCAACACCCAAGAAAGATTCCATCTTGGGGTAAGCTGCAAAGTCTGATGCTTTTTCAAAGAAAAGTGCCGAACAAGCTTGGAGAGGTCAGGATTAGTGCCAATACGATGCTTCCCCATATATGAAAAGGTCTCTGAAAGCATGGACCTGTACCCCTTGATGGTAACAGGCTGTAGACCCCGAGAATCAAACAGGTATACCAGAAACTCCGCAATCTGTGAAATTGAAGGATTGGCATAATCAACAGAGTGATCGACACACCATCGACAGAAGACTTTCCACTTAGACGCATAAGCTAAACCAGTGGAGTGCCTCCTTGAAGAAAAAATGCACTCCACTGCTCATCTCGAGGACCTGACAAAAGATATGTTTGAAGGCACAATGAAGTCGGGTCCACGTGAAACCTCCACGGGTGACCTTGGCAAAGAAGGTCGCGATGTAGAGGGAGACGTGCCGGAACCGCCACCATCAGAGAGCGGAGCTGATTGATCCACACCCGCTGAGGCAACAGGGGAGCGATCAGAATGATTCGACAACTGCAGGTTCGAATTTTGGGTAGAACCTGAGGCAGAATCGGAACCGGCGGGAAGGCGTAGCCGACTAGACCGTTCCAATCAAGTGACAGAGCATCCACGGCAAAAGCCAGAGGATCCGGGCACAGGGACACGAAAGTGTCCACCTGATGGTTCCAACAAGTTGCAAAGAGATCGATGTGGGGACGACCCCAGAAATCGCAACGGGACTGGAACACTGCCCTGTGCAGCGTCCACTCAGTGGAGATGACCCTGCCTCATCGGGACAGGGAGTCGGCTAGGATGTTCAGACAACCAGGAATGTGACGAACCACCACCACGGCGTTGACATCCTGAGCGAGCAGTAGAAGATTTCGAGCTAATTCATACATTGGAAGCGAGTACGTGCCACCCTGGTTCTGAATGTAAGCAACCACTGTCGAATTATCGGACAACTGAAGGACCTGGTGATTTGACAGGTGAGGGATCCACTGTCTGAAACTCAGAAGAAAAGCAAGAAGCTCCTTCTGGTTGATGCGTAGAGCTGCCTGATCCTGGTCCCACACCCTGTGAAGGGAATGACCTAGAGGATCCAACATTGCACCCCATCCGAGAATGCTGGCATCTACTGTCAGAACACGATCGGACGTGGGTAAGTCCAACGGGACACCCTGCATAATCCACTGAACATTCATTCTGGGGAGAAGGTGAGGATGAAGAGAGTCTGGAAACTGAAGCACCAGATCCAGAGGATCGACATTCGGCCTCCAACGACTGAGCAGAAAGTGTTGGAGAGGTCTGACATGCAGCCGACCTAGAGGAATGAGATCTGTCACCGAACTGCAGAGACTGAGCAGCCGGAGAATACTCCATGCTGTCGCGGACGTGGACTGGGACAGAGTCAGAGCAAAAGCTGAGAGAATCAGAGCCCTGGCCTGGGGAACCGCCACCGTATTGAACTGAGTACGGAAGGCTATCCCCGGATGACAAAACGACTGAAAAGGGACCAGATCCGACTTCTCCTCATTGACTCTGAATCCTAGCGACATCAGCAGGCTCAACAGAGTGTCGACATACGACTCCAGTAAGGCAGCATTGGAATGCCTCTGGAGGATATCGTCTAGATATGCCGAAGTAGTCACCCTGGACTGTGTGCGATGGAAGGCTATCACATGCGACATCAGTCGGGTGAAGGCCCAAGGAGCCAGGTTGATGCCGAAAGGCATGGCCTTGAACTGGTAAACTTGCCCCAGAAACAGGAACCTGAGATACTTTTGTGACGTCCGATGAATCGGAATGTGAAAGTAAGCATCTTGCAGGTCGATGCTGGAAGCGAAATCTCCCTGGTGAATGGAACGGCGAACCGACCTGAAAGTCTCCATGCTGAACTTGGGAGCAATGTTAGACTGGTTCAGGACACTCAGATCGATAACCGATCGGAGTCGGCCATCCTTCTTCGGCACCAAGAACAGGCGGGAATAAAACCCCACTGAATGAATGTTCTTGATGACCTCGATCACCCCCTTTGCCAGGAGATTGTCTATCTCTGTGGACAAAAGCTCCCGACGTAAAGCATCAGTAGGAACTGTAATTGGAAGAGGCACTCTTGACAGAGTGGGGTGCCTCCGGAAGGATATTTACAGCCCAGACTGAACAACATCTAACACCCAAGGATCAGATGTGATGGTGGCCCAATGGTCTGCGAACTCTGCTATCCTTCTGCCAACCTGGGACAAATCGAGGTGAGGACCTTAATTTTGAGCCCCGATGAGGCCCGCGAGAGGAGAAACCACCTCCTCTGCTATATGAAGAATCCTGAGACTTCCCTCTAGCCTGCCGACACTTACCCTTATCCCATGAGTAAGAAGTAGAAGCGGTGGCAGAAGGATCAGCCCTTTGTTTTGCAGCGGAAGCAGAAGGGTACTTGTTAAGCTTTGAACGGCCCCTGCCTCCCACAGAAGGCTGATCAAGCTGATGAAGCAGCAGCTGATCTTTGGAATGACATAGGACGTCATCCCGGACCGTCGACATGGAACCATGGAACAGTTGCGGACCTGCCAAAGAAGCAGCGCGCTGCCCCTCAGGAAAGGAACAGCCTGTGTCCAGCACAGAGTCCCTTCGAACTAGTTCCAAATTAGCCGTGTTACAGGCATGCGTGTGAGTAAGATGCATGAGCGCCTTGGATAGCACACGCAAAGGAGTCTGTACATCGTCAAACTTATCTGGGGCAGATAAGCAGCTAAGGCAGAGATGACGTGATCTGAGAGAGAAAGCATGCCCAGCATTTCTCTCGATAAACCCAACACGGACTCCAGAGTCGCCATAAGAATGACGGCAGACTTGGGCTTGGAAAGCCCGAGGGCGTTGGAGTCCTGATCCAAGACCATCAAAGTTTGGCAGGCTGACAGATTGGCAGAATCGTAGGAACGATAACGCACTGGAGGCAAAAAGGTGTCAACCCTGGGGAAGAACGGAGCCTTCATAGCCTTGGAACTCAGCTTAGAGTCCAAAGCTGAAAATGCTTCAACCACCTGTACTGAATGGCACGGTTGAAGATGCCCAGAAGCAGGTTGCTCCACAGGCTGTAGGCACGCAACGGATGATCGCAGCCTGGATGACACTGTCGGCTGGTTTGATGGTTTGAGATCTGGAAGGAACCCAAACACAAAGTCAAGAGCTGCCCCCAAGTCAGAAGACTGTTGGCTCTCAACATCAGGTATGTCTGACTCCTCCCCTGAGTCAGAAGACACATAGCCCATCGTGGGCAAACCAGCCGACGCCTCCCATGGTTTAGGCACACCAGGGGGATCAGATAGTGGCCTGTTTCCAATCCCGGGAGGCAGTGCCATAGAGGGCGCCTGAAAACCACTCACTGCTTCGCTGGAAGCAACAGGAAGGCTCTTGGACAGAACCTGAGTGAGCAAGGAGAGGGCCCCCCTAAACTCACTGCCCATGTCGGCCGGTTCGACATGCGGACGAAACAGCAAAGTGGCTTCACACCTGACCCACTTAACCAGCGAAGGGTCATGATCCTCAAATACACCCGAAGTGGGGCAACGGGTGGCAGCCAAAACATCTGAGGGCAGATGTGTATAGGGGTACAACACACCCTGAGGATCAACATAGCGGGAACTCAGGAGAGTCGCCGTGGACCTCTGCGGGACAGAAGGTCCAGAATGCACAAAAGGCATTGGTCCCGCCTAACTGACCATGTGACCAGAATACGTGGATGGAAACGCCACGGAGTTCATAGTGGCCCCACCATGAACATCCGAATCCAATGATAAAACTGTGGTGCTTGACAGAGGAGAGACCACAGTAGAGGGTTTGGCCGGCAGCCCCTTCCAACTTTGCCGAGTTGAAGTCAGGGAAGGCTGAGGCCGATATCCCATGTCCACACTGCCAGACATCCCTGCAGACCCCTGCAGGGATAAGCCGAGGTCGGCTGAAATGAAAACCGATGACGTAGCAGACAGAACAGCAGTAATAGCAGATATGTCGGGAGTCGTTGGGGTTGGTGGAATTGTGGAGAGAGCACCCCTGCTCGGCTCCGAAGGAGGAGTCACAACCCTAGTGACAGCCTGAGATGCCGACTGGAGAGGGACCGCAGTCCCAGAACCAGGCATTTCTTCACCAGACAACTCAATGGCTTCCGCAGTATCCACTACAGGAAGAGACTGCACATCCCCCAGGGAGGAGGAATAACTCTCACCAGACGTGGTCGTTTCAGGAGGCCCTGAACGACCATGTTCCCCTTTCCCGCAGGAGCGGGAGGCATAGCCACAAGAACGCACAACACAGTTCACAGATGCCCAGAAAGTGGATGACCATGATCCACAAAGACCACAGGGTCGATCGGCTGAACACCCATTGCAAGAGGAGCATGAAGCATGCGAATCATCCACATGCTTAGGAAGCAGACATTGCCCACATCGAATAGTCCTGGGCATGACAGAAGTGAGAGAAGCAGAGAAGGTGAATTCAGCAGAAGACAGAACAACACCCCCAAAGAAGAGAGAAAGGTGACAGAAAAACAGACCCCAGACGGTCGACCGGGAACCAAACAACAGAAGGACCACTCACAAAGGAGAGTAGAAAATCCGTATTAAAGGTACCCTGCTGACACCTAACTCAAACACAATTAACAAAATGAAAAACTTTAACATAAATGTAATTTTGAAATTTTAAAGTCCGAAACTGCATGGCTCACAAAAATCGTGCGTGACTCGGAAAAGAAAATATAATACATTATGGATAATTATTTACATAGAGAATATAATGAAAAACAGTTCCTGATAAAAAAAGGATACTTTGATCCAACCTGATGCAGGAAACACACACTCAACGAGCAGGATGATCACTGATACTAGTGCCGAGAAGAACGTCTCGTCAACATGGCGGACGAAAAAAAGAATGAGTCATCAGTGACGTATATGCGCACTGGCAACGGAAGTCGTGGAGTTGTACTTGGAGGAGAGCGTCCCCTACTGGGTCTGCACCGGTAGCACTCGACTGGTTTATTTTTTCTTGGAGCTTTTGCACCACTTTTCTTTCCCAAATTGCTTGGGATAGATCAAAATAGAGAGTATATTTTCGAGTTAGGGACTTCCACTGTAGTGCAAGCCTGTAGTAAACAATTGTAGGTAGGTTGATAAGAAATGGATTGGAATAATGCTTAATTGGATGGGTAAAGGGTTAAAATCTCAGTATTGAATAATCAGATTTACACTAAAAACTTGGCGCATTAGTAACCTGAATACAAATATAAAGTATCATGACAATCTAAGCAATAGTTTTCAAGTTATAGAATGCCAAAGAAATGGACGGATGGACAGACAGATGGATGGACAAACAGAGAGACAGAGAGACAGACAGACAGACAGACAGACAGATAGACAGACAGACAGACAGAAGGATGGACGAACAACGGAGGTCCACCCTGGATGCCGGCATTATGTGTACCATACATGGTATGGGTACACATAAAAATGGTCCGAAGTCAGTAACAGATTTAGAACTAACAGATGTAAAGCAAGATCTTCAGTAGAAAAAAAACGATACATCGGATGTATGATGCACGACCAAAAACGCCTAAACACTCCTGGGGTGAGGACATAAACATGGGGAAATACAGAATAAACATTCTGTATAACACGTCAAACTCCCAAGAAATTTATAAAAAAAAATGTCAATAAAACAGGCCAAAAAGCTTGGGAGTTTAACTGGGGGCTTCAAGGAAGGAAAGGGAAGGACCACTTAACAAACAGTGGAAAAAATCATTAGCAAGAATGATGACGCCAGGCCCATGTCCCAAAATTGGGAAACGTGAAATAATTTTTCTAAAAATTATAAAGTTACAGCCCTGAACGTTTCCAACCACCGTTGCTTCCTTCCATCATCCAATTGTGTCCTTGGATCCACCAATTCTACCATTGATTTGTGTCTGGCATCATTAAAACTGAGATTTAAAAGCACAGATGTCAGTTTGTTGTTACTGACAGAAGGGCCAAACAAAGAATGATGGTTAGCACCAATTTCGGTGTCTTTCTGGATACTGTGCATGCGCAGTTCACAAAAGTATGGAGAACCAGATATGACATCAAATTTTCGGTTTTGCATGCAAATTTTGGGCAGGGTCAAAATTTGTGTTTGGCCCTGGATAAATTTTAGAGTTAGCACCAGCTAGTCTGGGCCATTGGTTGTTGTATAAAAATATGCCTAGTTAACACAGGGGTGGGGTGGGGGTCATAGGAGTAAACATTTGTTTATGCAGGTAAACACTCTAACTCTAAATCCTTCAAAATGCATTTTGCCCACCCCACCATCCAAAAATGCCTAATTGGCACCCAGGGAGGGGATGGGAGTGGTGGTGTTCTGGAAGTCACTTTTTTTCCATATGTAGTCAATCGAAATTCTTCAAAATGCATTTTGGACCAAAAAATATTGCCCAATTTTCCCTGGGGGAGGAGAAAGAGGGGTAGGGGGGGTTGGGATGGGAGTCAATTTTCTTTATGCATGTAGTCACTTTAGATCCTTCAAATGCATTTTGGAGCAAAGAAAAAAAAATTGCCTATGGCACGGGGGGGGGGGGGGGGGGGGGGGGGGGGGGGAGGGGGGGAAGGGGGGATTCTTTGTCTATATGTGGTCACTCTAAATCCTTCAAAAATGCTTTTTGGAGCAAAGAATAAAGAATTGCCTAATTGGCGGAAGGGGGGAGGGCAATAACTCCCGTTTAAGCTGGGAATATCAAGTAAAACTGACTTTAAACAAGAGGACCCAGGGGACCTGAGGCGCTCACCTGACATGGTAGCCTAAATATCAACCCAGAGAAATGATTTCAACAAGTTGCATCTGCTCCTCCTAAGAAAAGCTTATACCAAATATCCAAAGATTCTGACCAGTGGATTTAAAAACAAGAGGCCCCAGGGGGCCTTAGGCACTCACCGAATGTTCTATACTGTTAAGACACAAATTTTTTCAAAAGCTATTCTTAAGGTTCTACAGAGTAAATATATTCTCTGTGGAGCTAAAACATCAACAGGACTGAATGGGACAATGCTGCTGATCAAATATCAAAAGATTCAGCCCACTGGTTCTGGTGAAGATTTCTAAAGAATTTTTCTTGAACTGTACTAAGTAAAAATTCACGCCCGCATAGTGAGCCCCCATATTGATCAAAAGACTCAATTTGAACAAACGTGAATCCAACCCATACCAAGATGCTGCATACCAAATATCTAAAGATTCTGCCCACTGGTTCTGGTGAAGAAGATTGTTAAAGATTTTTTCTTAAACTGCATTAAGTAAAAATTCACACCCCCACAGTGATCCCCAATATTGAAAGGGGGATTCAATTTGAACAAATTTGATTCAGACCCATACCAAGATGCTGTATACCAAATATCAAAAGATTCTTCCCATCGGTTCTCGAAAAGAAGATTTTTAAAGAAATTGTTCTTAAATTGCACTAAGTAAAAATTCAGGTCCCCATAGTGAGCCCCAAAATTGATCAAGGGACTCCATTTGAACAAACTTGAATCAAACCCATACCAAGATGCTGTATACGGAATATCAAAAGATTCTGCCTACTGGTTCTGGAGAAGAAGATTTTTCCTTAAATTGCACTAAGGAAAAATTCATGCCCCTATAGGGAGCCCCAATATTGATCAAGGGACTCGATTTGAACAAACTTGAATCAGACCCATGCTGCATACCAAATATCAAAAGATTCTGCCCATTGGTTCTGGAGAAGAAGATTTTTAAAGAATGTTTCTTAAATTGCACTAAGTAAAAAATCACGCCCCCATAGTGAGCCCCAATATTGGTTGAGGGACTCGATTTGAACAAACTTGAATCAGACCCATACCAAGATGATGCATACCAAGTATCAAAAGATTCTGCCCACTGGTTCTGGAGAAGACGATTTTTTAATAATTTTTCTATCATTCATACGGTGCTATCAGAGTTATGCCACATACAGAGCCCCCAAGGGACGTGGCATTTCATTTGAACAAACATGAATTGCCATATAGTAATGAACATCCATATGACGTTTCGTGAGAATCGGACCAGTGGTTTCAGAGGAGAAATCGTTTGAAAAATGTTCACGACGATGCCGATGACTGACGGACGGCAAGTGATAAGTTGAGCTCCCTTCGGTGAGCTAAAAAAAGTATTTTTAAAAAATATTCCTCATACTGAACTAAGTTATAATCCGGGCTCCCACAGGGAGCCCATATATGAACCCAGAGACTTGGCTTTAACAAACTTGAATCTCACCCCCTAAGGATGCTGCACACCAAATAACAAATCATTCTGACTGCTGGATCTGAAGAAGAAGATTTTTGAAGAAAATTCCTCATTTCGAACTAAGTTACAATTCAAGCTCCCACAGTGAGCCCAAATATGGACCTAGGGACATGGCTTGAACAAACTTGAATCTTACCCCCCTAAGGATGCTACATAAAAAATATCAAAAGCATTCACCTGCTGGATCTGAAGAAGATTTTTAAAGAAAATTCCTCATTTTGAACTAAGTTGTCATTCGGGCTCCCATAGTGAGCCCAAATATGAACCAAGGGACTTGGCTTGAACAAACTTGAATCTCACCCCCCTAAGGATGCTGCGTACCAAATATCAAAACATTCCAACTGCTGGATCTGAAGAAGAAGATTTTTAAAGAAAATTCCTCATTTTGAACTAAGTTATAATTCGGGCTACCACAGTGAGCCCAAATATGAACCCAGGGACTTGGCTTGAACAAACTTGAATCTCACCCCCTTAAGCATGCTGCATACCCAATTTCAAAAGATTCTGCCTGCTGGATCTTGAGAAGAAGACTTTTTAAGAAATATGCCTGAAATGCACTAAGTTCAAATTTGGGCTCCTATACTGAGCCCAAATATTAACCCAGGGACCCGATTTGAACAAACTTGAATCAGATCCACCCTACAATGTTGCATACCAAATATCAAAAGATTCTGCCTGCTGCAGGAGAAAAAGATTTTCAAAGAAATTTGCCTGAAATGCACTAAGTTCGAATTCGAGCTTCTATAGTGAGCCCAAATATGTATCCAGGGAGCCGATTTGAAAAAACCTGAATCAGATCCACCCCGCAATGTTGCATACCAAATATCAAAAGATTCTGCCTGCTGGATCTGGAGAAGAAGATTTTTTAAGAAATGTGCCTGAAATGCACTAAATTCAAATTTGGGCTCCTATACTGAGCCCAAATATAAACCCAGGGGGCCGATTTGAACAAACTTGAATCATATCCACCCTACAATGTTGCATACCAAATATCAAAAGATTCTGCCTGCTGGAATCTGGAATCTGGAGAAGAAGATTTTTTAATGTTTTTCCCATTGCCTGCAGTGTTGAAAAGTGCTGACTCAGCACTTTTTCAAAGTCCCGAAACTGTACCCTATGATAAAACCGGTGGCAATTTTTTGACCAATCCTTTCTGTTGGTCCTAAGGAAGCTTCACACCAAATAAAAATTCTCAGTGCCGTGCTGTTTTGGAGATATGGGCGTTTTAATTTTTTTCTATTTTTATTTCAAAAGATTCTGCCTGCTGGATCTTGAGAAGAAGACTTTTTAAGAAATATGCCTGAAATGCACTAAGTTCAAATTTGGGCTCCTATACTGAGCCCAAATATTAACCCAGGGACCCGATTTGAACAAACTTGAATCAGATCCACCCTACAATGTTGCATACCAAATATCAAAAGATTCTGCCTGCTGCAGGAGAAAAAGATTTTCAAAGAAATTTGCCTGAAATGCACTAAGTTCGAATTCGAGCTTCTATAGTGAGCCCAAATATGTATCCAGGGAGCCGATTTGAAAAAACCTGAATCAGATCCACCCCGCAATGTTGCATACCAAATATCAAAAGATTCTGCCTGCTGGATCTGGAGAAGAAGATTTTTTAAGAAATGTGCCTGAAATGCACTAAATTCAAATTTGGGCTCCTATACTGAGCCCAAATATAAACCCAGGGGGCCGATTTGAACAAACTTGAATCATATCCACCCTACAATGTTGCATACCAAATATCAAAAGATTCTGCCTGCTGGAATCTGGAATCTGGAGAAGAAGATTTTTTAATGTTTTTCCCATTGCCTGCAGTGTTGAAAAGTGCTGACTCAGCACTTTTTCAAAGTCCCGAAACTGTACCCTATGATAAAACCGGTGGCAATTTTTGACCAATCCTTTCTGTTGGTCCTAAGGAAGCTTCACACCAAATAAAAATTCTCAGTGCCGTGCTGTTTTGGAGATATGGGCGTTTTAATTTTTTTCTATTTTTAGCTCCTGTGGTTGCCACGGGGCTACAGGGAAAAAAAATTGGCATAAATTAGGTACTTATGACCCAATAAGCCCTCACATAAAATTTGGTTCAAATCAGCCTCTCGGTTTGGAAAATAGAAATTTTGGGCTGTGCCCAAAATTTTGCCCCTCCCATAACAACGCCAAATAAAGCCCATCAAACTTCTCTTGAACAAATCTGAGTCTACACCTTAAAAGGAAGCTGCATACCATATATCAAGTCTTTGCTACTGCTGGTTCATGAGAAGAAGATTTTCAAAGATTTTGGTGCCCCTTGGGGGCATGGCACCACCCAGGAGGAGGGGCAACTTCATTTGAACAAATCTGAATTGGCATTAGGTAATAAACATTTACCCAACATTTGAATACAAGAGGCCCCAGGGGGCCTGAGGGCGCTCACCTGATAAGGTAGACTAAATATCAACCCAGGGAATTGATTTCAACAAGTTGCATCTGCCCCTCCAAAGAAAAGCTTACACCAAATATCCTAAGATTCTGACTGGTGGATCTAAAAAAAAGAGCTCAAATATGAACCCAGGGACTTGGCTTTAACAAACTTGAATCCCCCCCCCCCCCCCCTCACCCCCAAGGATGCTGCACACCAAATATCAAAACATTCCGACTGCTGGATCTAAAGAAAAATTTTTTAAGAAAATTCCTCATTTTGAACTAAGTTACAATTTGAGCTTCCACAGTGAGCCCACATATTGACCTAGGGACATGGCTTGAACATACTTGAATCTTACCCCCCTAAGGATGCTGCATACCAAATATCAAAAGCATTCTAACCTGCTGGATCTGAAGAAGATTTTTAAAGAAAATTCCTCATTTTGAACTAAGTTATCATTCGGGCTTCCACAGTGAGCCCAAATATGAACCCAGGGACTTGGCTTGAACAAACTTGAATCTCACTCCCTAAGGATATTGCATGCCAAATATCAAAACATTCCAACTGCTGAATCAGAAGAAGATTTTTAAAGACAAATTCCTCATATTGAACTAAGTTATAATTTGGGCTTCCACAAGGAGCCCAAATATAATCCCAGGGATTTGGCTTTAACAAATTTGAATCTCTCCCCCCCCCTCCCCCAAGGATGCTGCACACCAAATTTAAGAAAATTCCTCATTTTGAACTAAGGTACAATTCGAGCTCCCACAGTGAACCCAAATATGGTCCTAGGGACATGGCTTAAACAAACTTGAATCTCACCCCACTAAGGATGCTGCATACCAAATATCAAAACATTCCGACTGCTGGATCTGAAGAAGAAGATTTTTAAAGAAAATTCCTCAGTTTGAACTAAGTTATAATTCGGGCTCTTGAGAAGAAAATGTTTAAAGAAATTTGGCTGACATGCACTAAGTTCAAATTCAGGCTCCTATACTGAGCCCAAATATGAACCCAGGGGGCCGATTTATACTAACTCGAATCAGATCCACCCCACAATGTTGTATACCAAATATCAAAAGATTCTGCCTGCTGGATCTGGAGAAGAAGATTTTTTACGAAATTTGCCTGCAATGCACTAAGTTCAAATTCGGGCTTCTATAGTGAGCCCAAATATTAATCCAGGGGCCGATTTGAACAAACTTGAATCTGCCCCCCCCCCCCCCCCCCCCCCCCCCCCCCCCCCCCCCCTAGAGATGATGTATACCAAATAGGAATGAATTCTGCCTGGTGAATCTGAGGAAGATTTTTTTGAATTTTGGAAAGAAATTTATGGGTGCTATCAGAGTTATGCCCCTTGTGGTGCCCCCTGTGGGTGCGACAAGTTCATTTGTATAAGTTTGAATTGACATATGATGGGGAACATGCACACCAAATTTGGTTCAATTTGATTCAGTAGTTTGTGAGGCGTAGTCGATAATGTAATGTTCATGACGAATGACGATGACGACGGATGGCAAGTGATAAGTTAAGCTCCCTTCGGTGAGCTAAAAAAGAATTAACTATTTCCTAAAACCGATAAAAGAAATCATTGATGTAAATGCAATCAATAAGTTGTATTGACCATGCAAGAATTAAGTAACAAATGTTACAGGCCACCATTTTAAATGGTATCATATATATACTACTGGTATGTAAGCAATTACTGCAAACTGCCTGTCTCACTGTATTCCATCAGAGTAGCTTTAGATTTCAATCTACAAATGGAACTATGCACACACTGTAAGACTACTATACCCACTATCTTTAAGGTAGCTGTTGCTTAGGTACTAACATCTCTGGAATGAATGAAAGTGTCAATGACACTGCATCTCAACTTGACCAAGAATGGACTGAACTAAATAGCAAGTTCCAGTAATGCCAAGCCATTCATTCAAGTTTCTACAGAAATGATATCACACTAACGCTACATATGAAATCAGAAAAAGATCTGGTAAGGGATGCAGCCTGTAGAGTGTGCTAATGGAATTGTTGACAATTTATATGCCAAATCAAAGATGCCCAATCCCAGTAATACTTTTCCACAAATTTAGAAAAATACTATAGCTCCCATCTAGATCACACCAAAGTTACATATCAAATCTGAAAAGATCTGGTGAGAGATGCTGTCTGTTGGGTGTGCTTATGAAATTACTGACAATTTATATCACAGAATCCAAGATGGCCACTGGCATCCTTGTATTTGAATGAAATTCAGAAAAATTTGATAGCTCCCATGTAAGCATCAAACCAAAGTGACATATGAAATGTGAAAAAGATCAGATGAGTGGTGCGGCCTTTATGGTGGTCTAATGGAATTGTTGACAATTTATATGCAAAATCCAAGATGGCTACTGACGGTCAGGTTTTTCAATAAAATTCAGAAAAATTTGATATTTCCCATCGTGGCAATACACCAAAGATACGTTTGAAATTTGAAAAAGATTGGGAGAGAGATGCGGCTTGTAGGGTGTGCTAATGGAATTGTTGACAATTTAGATCCAAATCCAAGCAGGCTGTTGGTAGCCATATTTTTCAACACAACTCCAAAAAATTTGATAGCTCCCATCTAGACATCACACAAAAGCTACATATGAAATCTGAAAAAAAAGATCGGGTGAAAGATGCAGACTGTAGGTGTGCCAATGGAATTGACAATTTATATACCAAATCTAAGCTGGACACTGGTGGCTATGTTTTTCAACAAAATTCAGAAAAATTCAATGGCACCCATCTAGACATTGTCCCAAAGCCAAGTATCGCCTGCTGAAAATGGTAACGACAAATAGGTTCCCACAAATTTTTCATCAAGGGGCATGTAAAACATATTAAAAGCTTTTTGCCAAAACTAATGAAAGTGTCAATGACTCTGTAGCTTAACTTGTCTGTGTGTTGTGTTTTATGAAAAGGATAATGTTCAATGTTTATGAAAGGATTATGAAATAACACAAGAATTGTGATAATTAGTAATATATTAATTTCTGTTCCCTGTATACTATGTTTTCAATAAAAATAATATAAGGTGCAGACTGTACTGAAGAATCGAGAGGTGGGTTAATGTGGCCCTCACAGTTAATGTATGTGGCATTCACAGTTAATGTCTGTCAACGAAAGTTACCAAGTTACAGTGATATTATTCCAAAATGAGTCATCATATCAAGTTACAATGAAATCCCGGCATAAATACAGCCTGTAGACTGTACTAAAGGTTTTGGGGCTTTGGGCATGTGTAGCCATCATGATTGACCAATTACAACCAAAAGGGGATGTCCTCATCTAGACATTATACTGAGTAATCCTACCAAGTTACAATGAAATCCCTTCATAAATACAACCTGTAGTCTGTGCTGAAGTTTTTCGGGTTTTGGGCTTGGGTAGCCATCATGGTTGAATGATTCTGACATAAAGGGGACGGTCTCATCTGGGCATTATCTGGATTCATCCTACCAAGTTACAATGAAATCCCTTCATAAATATGACCTGCAGACTGTGCTAAAGGTTTTCAGGCTTTGGGCCCCTGTAGCCGTCAAAGTTGACTAATCATGACCAAAAGGGGGCATTCTCATCTAGACATTATATGAAGTCAACCTACCAAGTTACAATAAAATCCCTCCATAAATATAAAGATTTTCGGATTTTGTGCTCGGGCAATCATCATGGCTGACAGATCACGACCAAATGGGGCAGTTCTCATCTAGACATCATATGGAGTCATCCTACCAAGTTACAATGGAATCCCTCCATATTAAATATGACCTGCAGACTAGGCTAAATGATTTTGGGTTTCGGGCTTGGACAGCCATTATGGTTGACAGATCAAGACCAAAATGGGACGTTCTCATCTAAATATCATACATAGGCATCCTACCAAGATACAATGAAATCCTTTCAACAATACGACCTGTAGACTGTGCTAAAAGTTTTTGGGTTTTGGGCTCAGGCAGCCATCATGGTTGACCGATCGTGACCAAAAAGGGAAGTTCTCATCTAGACATGGCTCCAAAACTAGATATGAAATTTTGTGATGATCGGCCAAGAACTATGGGGTGTAGCCTGTGCTAAAGGAAAATGTGAAAAGACTTCACAGACTTCCGCATGTGTGATGGCAATAGCTTATCTCGACTTTGTCAAGTTAAACTAAAAATGTATTATTTATTATCAATGAAACAGTGATCATTACCAAGGAGTATGAACATCATTAAAACTCCTTGTCATATAAGTAATTACATTGCGCTCATTTTTACAATCTCAGTTCATCCAGATTGTTGTGCTTATATGTTGCCAACAGTTTCTGATTCTTAAATTTGAATGCAACCAATTTCAGCGGGTTTGACAACAAACCACATGAAGCCACACACACAAAACAGTGTCACTGAAAACAATAACAAAATCACTTTTTATCACTGAAATTGATGATGAGGGAAAATTTAAAGTAATGTGTATATTTTTTATACTCAACAATGGCCCAGACTTAACTGGTGCAAACCCATAAATATCCAGGGCCAAACACAAATTTTTGCCCCCCCCCCCACCCCCAAAATTTGCATAGAAATCCAAAAATTCAAAGTCCTGTCTGGTCGTCCATACTTTTAGTTTAAACATATTTTATTTGCCATAAAGATGCAAAAAGGATTGGAGAACAAGTTATACAACTTAGTTAATCTCTGTTCCTGTGAATAAATACAAATTTGAGATTGCAGCATAACAATACTTACAAACTAAAATATAAACTAGAACAGTGATTCAGAATAATATAACCGTTTTTGAGTGTAACTGATGTAATGAGAAGTGAAAAAATTGTAGAACAATAGCGTGAAAAAAAAGAAAAAATTATTAGAGAAAATGGAGTAGATTATCGTCAGGGCAAAGGAATTAGAGGTCAAATGGACATAAAATGAGTGTAAGTAAATCGGGTACTCAGTATAGTAATTATTTCATATCAAGCTGTTAAGCGTAGATTCATCACTGGCATCTCGAAATTTACAGGGTCGCAATGCTACCTTGGCTTATCTCGATGCTCCAGTGATGGACTCCTGGTGTAATTTTGGATTTGGCAGCACAGAAGGCGAGAACACAAGGAGCTTCGAATTTGGACCCTGAAACACCACCCCACTCCTCCCAGGGTGTGCAAACCGTTGTCGACGTTGTCAAAGGCAGTCTACACCTGATGGGAGGAACGGACGAATGTTTCTGGAAATTGATTTCTGGGACCGATCATCAACTTTGTGCCATCCTACACATTAGAGCAATACGACTTACAGGGCATTGAGTCTCGGCTGTACAATGAGGAGTTCCTTTCTGTTTTGTAAACAGAATGTAGATTGATGATCAATGGGATCAGTTAAAATGACCGCTAGAGGTGAGGAATTTCTGTACTTTTGAAAAAAGTAGAACATTGTGTTTTTACGAGAGATTAGTGATATGAAAAAGTAAATCATTGGCACACGTTATGTTGCAGAAATGAACGTCGTTCAGCATATCTTTCATCTGGGTAACATAGTTAGGACAGTCGAAAAGGAAATGGGTGGCATCCTCTTTCATATGACCACATGCACACTGGGAAGTCGAGGAGATAAAGTTGAGGAACTTGTCATGGCATAAGTCGCTGCAACCATTTCGCAATGAGCTGTGTAAAATATTTGCTTTTCTGTTTCCAATGCAGAAGTAACTAGGAGGTCTAAGTATGGGGTCATGGCACAGAATAGACAGCTTGAATTCCAGCACATTGGCTGCATTCTGTGTTTCTCGGGGAAGACTGTTCCATAAATCTGTTGTAGAGGGGAAAAATGATTTCTAAAGTGTTCAGTTCTACATTGGTATGATTTAAATTTGGAAGGGTTTCGGAAACTATAGGCCACGCTGTCACCTGTTCGTGGTGGTAGCAGTTCAGATAAAAACATGGGGACTTTGTGGTTGATAATTTTATGCAATGTAAGGAGTTTATGAAACTTCCTCTGGTCACAGAGATTTGTCTACCCAAGCTCTAGCAGGAGACAATCCAAAGATGTGGAACGCATTAGCCCTGATATGATTCTAGCAGCATCAAGATGTAGCCTATCTACTCTTTTCAGAAGGTATTGCGGGGCAGAATCCCATAAGATGTCACCATAATCAAGTAGTGGGAGTATAAACGCTGAGTAGATTTACTCGAGTGTTTTTCTAGAGAGCATAAATCTCAATTTATGAAGTTGAGAAAGTCGTGCGGTAACCTTCTTACGTATTTCTATTATGTGGCATTCCCAATTTAGGTTTGATTGAAGGTGCATACCAAGATGTTTGTGACTTTTTACAAAGGTAACAGGTTCGTTGTTAAGAGATAAAATTGGGTTGAAGTTAGCTGAGCGACTGAATGTGAAATAGACGGCCTCGGTTTTATCAGGATTAAACATCACAAGCCACTTCTGGGACCAAATGTGTATGGCTTGTAGATCTTCGTTTAATGCAGATATTGTGTCATAAGATCTTGGTTTGCCATTAGTTAATCAGGTATCATCTGCAAAGATCCTTGCAAGTAAGTCTAGTGATTCTGCAATATCGTTGATGTAAATCAGGAACAACACCGGCTGTTATTTCGTAAAAGCTAGAGAAGGTATTGTTCACTAGAACTCGGTGTTTCCTATTAGTTAAGTAGTTTTCAAACCACTGTAGAAGAGTACCACAGATACCATATTGCCGAAGTCTATAGATAAGACCTTTGTGCCATACCCTTTCGAAGGCCTTAGATATATCACAAAAGACGGTGCAAGTAGCGAGACGAGAATCCAGGGATTGCCAAAGAGAATGGTACAATTCAGATAAATAGTTGGTACGTTGTGCTGTGTCCAGATAATAAACCTGACTGATACTTGTATATCAGATCATTATCTTGAAAATAGGTAAAGACATGCTTTAAAACCACTTTTTCAAAGATTTTCCCTAATATTGAGAGTAAAGATATGGGCCTGTAATTTTTGTACTCTGAGGGGTCTTTTTGTTTAAAAATTGGGATTACATTAGCCTTTTTCCATTCGTTTGAGAAGACTGCATTATCGAGGCATCTTTGGAAAAGTAATTTCAGAGGAACGACAACAGTCTCTGCAGTACGTTTTAGCATTTTAACACTGTCATCATGGCATTGGGCTTTATAAGACTGGAGTGATTTGATTGCTTCTATTATGTCACTTTCCTCTATATTGACAGAAGATAAACATGTACTGCACTTAGAAATAAAGTCAGGTAAGTTTTGATTTTGATCATTAATCGTAGTGTTTTTGAGAAATGTCTTATTGAGAAGTTCCGATTTCTCATGGTCATCTATAATTAAGTAGTTCAGATTTTGAGAGGTACCATCGTATAGGGGGGTAACTGAGTTCTTTTCAGTTTTGTTAAGGAGATCCTTTATGACATGCCAGAACATCTTTGGAGAAGGGCAAATGGACAGGCTTTCTTTAAGATTGGCCAAGTATTTCTGCTTTGCATACTTTTTAAATGTTGTTCACTTTATTTCTGGCAGCCCTGTATGCATTCCAATCGGTATTTTTGTTTGACGTTAGAGCTCTTTTTCTCAGCCGATCCCTGAGCCTAATTTGTAAACGAAGCTCTGAATTAAACCAGTGTTTATCTCGAGGGTGGATCATTATTCTGGACTGTGGGATACATTCCCCAATTATATTTTAGTAATTTTTGCTAACCACCTGACCATCATTTATATTTTCAGAGTTGCTGATTATGTTCGTCCAATCAGTTTGTGAAATTAATCTGTTTGCCTTAACAAAATCAGCATTTTTATAATTGTAGACAAGTCTACAGTAAGATGGGCTGGGGGCTGAGTCGAAGACAACTTGAGCATATACTGCAAGGTGATCAGACACTTCAAGGTCTATGGTATCGGCTTCCGTAGTTGAGATAGAATTACTTATGATTATGGGGTCCATTAAAGTGGAAGAGTTACCAGTTACTCCTGTAGGTGTATTAATGATGTTACGTAGATTGAAGTGCTCTAAGACATCATGAATTTTCGAAATGGAAGTTAAAAATCGGAGTTCAGGTTGCCTAAAATAATGAAGTTCTGGTTAATATCAGGGGCTTGTTCGATGAAATGGGTCTGCAAACTGCTGTGATCTGTAGGAAAGTGCAATGAGATATTTTTTGTTTTTTGATAAGAGTTCTTTTTTACGATGAAAAAGAAGGTGGTTGGATATATAAACAGCTATTCCGCCACCAAATGAATTTCTATCTTTTCTGATTGGACTACAAAAATGGGTAAGATAATATTTTGGGAGTCAAAAGATGGCTGCAAATGAGTCTTAGAAAGAAAAACACACTGCATCAAACTCCTCAACCACCTCCTCAATTTTGATATCGTTACTACTCTTCATTATTAACAGCAAAATCAAAAATTGACACAATGCTTTAATTCTGATTGAAAAGTTCCTAAATGTATGTCTTACTTTTGGGCAACCGATGGGTGCCTGTATGGCAATGAAGGGTCCTATCGCAGCTTGGTACTGATCTATCAAAATGGCCAAGAGTACAAGCAAGCGAGGCTGTATATATTGGGCCATGATAGGAGACATCAATGCTGCCAGCTATCCATTCAGTAAAATTTGTGTCGAGTGTGGTTATTAGGTAGTGGTACAAATAGACTGAGGTGTTACTTTGTACATATCCGTTGCTTACCGATGATAATCTTGGAGAAAAAGACAGTGAAAAAGACAGATAGAGACGAATAATAAATATACAACATAAAATGAAACAGAATACCCAGCAAGGGACATTACTGAAACAGACAATGAAGTTTGATGGGTTTGGGTGAGTTCTGGTGTTTGAATGCTTGAGAGTTCTGGGAATGATGACGGACATCACTAGGATTTGTCACTTGAGTTAAGATTACTCAGCTAGTGCAGGGGATGAAACGTAGATTTTGAATTTCAAACATATGATTTAGCATATAATGGCTGATGGTATAGTGCGAAGATTCATCGTGTTTCTGGGGTTAAGTCACCGATACAGAAAACCCACGCTTTGGCATGGTCATCGTTGTTGTGCGAAAATTCATGGCTTGATCACTTGAGGTTGCTTTGGGCATGTCAGTGACGGAGCCCGAAGCTACTCATAGATTACGTTCTGATCATAGGCCAGGAACTATACAACATCTTGAGTGGGCAAACCTGTGGAGCCAAGCAGACCTTACTCAGAAAATTGAAAGTAGCAAAGACCGCTTGTCCAGGTCGCCCAGTCGCAAGATGACGATGGTAAACGTGGGCTTTTCCCTATTGCATTACCTTTACACATCGGGTGACCGAAAAGAAAACACCACCAGAATTAATAAACAAGTTACTCAAGTCTTCGAACTAGAGAACACAGACACAAAGAAATCCCCCCCACCCGGTCACACCCCACTAAAAAATAAAGTGGTGCATCATCAAACAGTTCATTGACGAGCATCGGGAGTGGAGAAAGTGTGCTGTGGGGGGGAGGGGATCTGACTATAAGAACCACGGTAAATCAACAGCCAACCCATTTTGTACACACATTCGGACATATAAACACAACCATATACCTGATGAGAATGGTTCAGGTATCTTTTTGGTTATGGCGATAAGAGAGCATTTACAGCACATAGGGACGGATATGGCAATGTCACTCCCTCCACCAAAAAATTATGAAACCATCCACAAAGATCAGAATGGGTGAAGAACCCTCTCGCCTGGTGACACATTCAAGGCCCATATCCATGCACTATCTAATACTATACTATAGTTAGTTTTGATAGTTTTCAGGAGATTTTTTAGCCTGTTGGATTCAGTTTAACGATATCTTCTGACGATCTGATTGGAACTTTTGGGCTAGTAATGTTTTTTTCGGGTGTCGAATCGTCCAGAACACTGTAATTTGTTTTTGTTTTTTAAATTGTGTGAGTTCCAAAATCAGTTTGTAACAGGTTCTTGTAGGCGATTCAGTAATAAAAATCTTGCTGTTAGTTGTTTTCAGGTTTTTCTTGGCCCTATAAATAATGTCACGATCCCTATAACTGGTAAACCTACAGATAATTTTCATTGTTTGTTCATTTTTTCCACCGCTAGTTGTACCATTGTTACTGTTGTTTAATCTGCCCAACGGGTGTGACCTACTGATTTGTTCAAGTTGGATATCGATGCCAAGTTTGCGGTTGCAAATATCCAGAACAGTCGAATCTGTATTGTCCGTGGTGTACTCACTCAGTGGCACATTACTGAAAATAAGACAATTACGTCTTGAGTACTGCTCAGCATCCTCTAATCTCACTTCGAGATCTGAAATTATATTTGTTTTGTTCCACAGTGTTTTAATTGTTTCTTTGAGTTCGTTATTTTCCTTTTTTAAAGACTCAACATTTTCTTCAATAGACTTGAACCGTTCGGACATCTCTTTAATTTCCATTCAAATTACTGATTGAATAGTAGTTTTAAATTGCTCCTTAATTTCAGTCAACACTTCTGACGTCATCACCAACCTTATTTCATTTTTTATTTCTTCAGCAATTGTTTTTTTAATTTCAGGAATAATTTCAGGGATGACCTGGGGTATTATCTGGGACAAGTTAACTGATGTCAAGTGTTTTAGGTTTTTTGAGAGGCCTATCCGCTAAGTCAGATAAATCTGGTTGAGAACATGAATGAAAGATAGCCTGAGGGCGACTGCAAACAGACATAGGAAAGACTGGCGAAATGTCAACCTTCTCCTTGCGTGTTCTGTTATGTTCTCCTTTATAAAATAAGCCCTTCTCAGCAGTACTCTCAATATCAGTATCCTCGCTTATGTCACCATCACAAGGGCTTAGAGAGTCTTTCTTCGATCCCTTCTTACATTCGGACATATTGACAAAGTGATATGATGTGAGAAATGTTCAATGTTTTAGGAATGTCAAAATGGAATAATACAATGGCTACTTAGGCTTAGAAACAGCAACACATAAAACACATAATAAATACATGTTACCAACTGTTGATTTTAACTGTTATAACTGATGTTGCTCAAACATCTGCATCATCTCAAGCAATGTTAGATTACCATAGTCTAAATAAACACCAAAACAAGTCCCAAGACCCAGCAAGCGAAGATCACCGTGTCACACAGCTGCCACCATTTTTCAACTTTGGGTCCATACTTTTGTTCTATGCATGCGTGGTAACCAGGAAGACACCAAAATTGGTGCCAAGCATCATTCTTTCTAGTTGTGCCTGCTAAATGTTATAAATCAGCAGGGAGGTATTGACAAACTTGAACTTGGTAAGTTATAAATGAAATGGCAAAATTGAAGATCATTGGTACCAATGTTATTTGATGAAATTTCAACAAAGTCAGAGAAATTTGCACAACGTCAGAGTAATCCATGCATTTTTAAATGTAATCTGTAAGACTGGCTAAAGGAAGAATGTTGACACACAAATGTAGTATGTTCAGAGGTTATTGTAAATGGCAACTTTTTTCACAGAAATGAATGCTAATCAATAGCTCTTATCTAAAGGTCTTGCCTAATGAGCACACCAAGTTCAAAAACAATCCTATGATAAATGTGGCCTGCAGGCCATGTCAAAAAAGAATGTTGATGCACAAATGCAATAAATTCAAAGATTGTTGCTAACAGCAACAGTTTTTGATTGAAATGAAAAGAAAATCAATAGCTCCTATCTTTGTCACCCTGCATAAGCATACAAAGTTTCAAAACAACCTGATAATGAATGTGCCCTCTGAGGCATGCCAAAGGAAGATGTTAAAGCACAAATGCACTAAGAAGAAGGTCATTGCTTATGGCCATGTTTCTGTTTGTTTTTTTTTATGGAAATTCATAAATATACCCTGCAGAGAGTGCAAAAGGGATAAGCTGATGCACAAATGCAGTAAATTCAAAGGCTGGTGATAATGACAATAATTTTTTATGGAAATGAAAAAAAGCAATAGTTCACATCTTGAGGTCACCCCAAACACACATACCAAGTTTCAAAGTGATCTGATCATAAATGTGCCCTGAAGGGTGTGTTAAAGGGAAATACTGAGGTCTGACTAAACTAAGTTCAAAGGTCAGCGGCAACATTTTTTGGCAGAAATGGAAGAAAATCGACAGCTCCCATATAGATGTCACCCCACATAAGCACACCAAGTTTGCAAGCAATCCAATAATAAATGTGCCCTGCAGGGTGTGTCAAAGGGAAATATTGATGCTTAACTGCACCAAGTTTTTACTAAGTTCATCAGAGGTTGTTGTCAATGGCAACTATTTTTGACGGAAATGGAAGAAAATCGATAGCTCTCATCCAGAGGTAACCCCCAAACAAACATACCAAGTTTCAAACCATCCTGATCATAAATGTGCCCTGTAGTGCGTGCCAAAGGAATATGTTGATCCCTGACTAAACTAAGTTCAAAGGTCATTGCCAGTGGCAACATTTTTTGACGGAAAATGGAAGAAAATCAATAGTTCCCATGTAGAGGTCACCCCAAACAAGCATGCCAGGTTTCAAAACAATTCGATCATAAATGTGCCCTGTAGGGTGTGACAAAGGGAAATATTGAGGTTTGACTAAACTAAGTTTTAAGAATGTCGCCAGCGGCAACATTTTTTGACAGAAATGGACGAAAATCAATAGCACCCATCTAGAGCTCACCCCAAACAAGCATACCAAGTTTCAAAATGATCTGGTCAAAACTGGGCACTGCAGGATGTGCCAAAAACGAAATATTGATGCATAACTGCACTAAGTTCATCAAAGGTCATTGCCAGTGTCAACATTTTTCGATGGAAATCGAAGAAAATCGATAGCTCCCATCTGGAGGTGACCCCAAAGAGGCATACAAAGTTTCAAACCAATCTAATCATAAATGTGCCCTGTAGGGCATGCCAAAGGGAAATATTGAGGTCTGACTAAACTAAGTTCTAAGAACATTGCCAACGGCAACATTTTTTGATGGAAATGGAAGAGAATCGATAGCCCCCATCTACAGGTCACCCCAAAAAAGCATACCAAGTTTCAAAGTGATCCAATAATAAATGTGCCCTGCAGGGTGTGCCAAGTGGAAATTTTGATGCATAACTGCACTATGTTCATCAAAGGTCATTGCCAGTGGCATCATTTATTGGCAGATATAGAAGAAAATCGATAGTTCCCATCTAGGGGTCACCCCAAATAAGCATACCAAGTTTCAAACCGATCTGATCAAAAATGTGCTCTGTACGGCGTGCCAAAGGAGTATACTGATACTTGACTAAACTAAGTTCAAAGATCGTTGCCAGCAGCAACATTTTTTGACGGACGGAAATGGAAGAATATCGATAGCTCCCATCTAGAGGTCACCCCAAACAAGCATGCCAAGTTTCAAAGCAATTTGATCATAGATGTGCCCTGCAGGGTGTGCCAAAGGGAAATATTCAGGTCTGATGAAACTAAGTTGTAAGAACATTGGCCATGGCAACATCTTTTGACGGAAATCGAAGAAAATCGAGAGCGCCCATTTAGAGGTCACCCCAAATTAGCATGCCAGGTTTCAAAGCAATCTGATCATAAATGTGTCCTGTAGGGTGTGCCAAAGGGAAATATTGAGGTCTGACTAAATTAAGTTCTAAGAACATTGGCCGCGGCAACATTTTTTGATGGAAATGGAAGAAAATCAATAGCTCCCCTCTAGAGGTCACCCCAAACAAGTATGCAAAGCAAACCGATCATAAATGTGACCTGTAGGCTGTGCCAAAGGGAAATACTGAGGTCTGACTACACAAAGTACTAAGAACATTGGCCGCAGCAAGATTTTTTGACGGAAATTGAAGAAAATTGATAGCTCCCATCTAGACGCCACCCCAAAGAAGCATACCGAGTTTCAAAGTGATCTGCATAAATGCGACCTGTAAGGTGTGCCAAAGGAAATTATGTATATTAGCCCGGATGTACATACGTATGTACAGTATGTACGTCGACGGGTGAGAAGTGATGGCAATAACTCAGCTTGACTTTATCAAGTTGAGCAAAAAATATACAAATTACTTTAAATTTTAATATTTTCATACTCCAACCAATGGCCCAGAGTAAGCTGAATAATAAAAGGCTGGTGTGCCTTGGACTTTAAAAGGAAACAATAATATCTCTATTACTCTGATTGAAAGGAGGACACCTATATAAGAATAGGAGATTTATTAAATGAGGAATTACATATGTCTTTTCCTATATAATAACAGATAGACATAACACCAATAATTTAAAGGAGCAATATGAAATAAATTCTCCATTTAATGCCAACATAACCCTTATGCTAATTCAGTGAAGGAAACCAATTATAAACCTAATCCAGAGAATGAGACGCTTTATACTGAATTTAAAAGTGTCTGAGGATTGTATATTAATGCTCGTATGTACGTGACCTGTACATAATGCTTCACACCGAGCTACGCTTTAAAAGAACAATACATAAGAAGGCAAATATTGCTTCACACCGAGCTACACATTAAGACCATTCAGCACCGACTCTCGACTATTGTCCTTGGGAGAGGCATTCCCTTACTTTTCACTTTTAAGCCAGATGAACTAAGGGAATACCATTCCCCCTACATTCCCCTTGTTCTGAAGGAAGAATCCTCACAACGAAGAGGGCAGCGGACCGGTCTCAGTGCTCGAGTGGACTGCCTAAGACATCTGAAAGATGTCACACTAAAGGATAACATTCTGTGCAACAGAAAGAGGACCCAAGGATCTAAGGTCACCGGAAATAGACTCTAATTTTCTAAGATAAAACTTGGTAAAAGTAAAAGATTGTGTCCATTAAGCTGCTTTCATTAAATCAGTAATGGCAATACTATTGGAATAAGCCAAAGAAGAAGACAATGTTCTAACTTCTTGAGCCGAAATCTTATTTACAGAATGCTTATCTGAAGAAAGATTCTCAGGCAATACGTATTGCCAATTGAATCCACCTGGCAACCGAATGTACTGAAATATCCTTTCTGTTAGGAATAAGAGAAAGAAAAATTATAAATTTAAAGTAATTTGTATATTTTTTATACTTATCAATGGCCCTAACTTAGCTGGTGTAAACTTAAAGTTATCAAGGGCCAAACACAAATTTTGAACCCCTTCGAAAGTGGGGGTATAATTACTTTAAATTTATAATATTTTTATACTGTAACCCAATGGTCCAGAATTAGCTGAATCGTTAAAAGGCAGAGGGCCTAGGACTTCAGAATTAGTAGACCAACATAGTTCCAAGCCTGTAATCCAAGGTGAAAGGAAAATAAATTTAAAAGGAATTACATGTATGTCTCTCTACGCAGTAATAGAGAAGACATATCATCAATAAGGAGCCAAATTCAAGTAATTCAGTATTCTTAGCATGAAGACTTTGCTAATTGGATGTAACGAGTTCCCAATTTTTAAGGCTAGTCCAGACTAAGCCCCAGAAATTAGGATGGCGTATTTGAGAATGAGACGATATCCCCCACAAACATACACCAAAAACAATAAAACACAAGCTGTATCCAGGATATAAACTACAGACAAAACAGCTTCACTTATAGTTACATACTTATCAAGCCGGAGGAGAGGTAAAAAATCCCCCCCCCCCCAACCTTTGAAGGAATCTTCAAAAAGAAGAGGGGAGTGCTCTGGAATCAGTAAAAGCAGTACCAAATAACAATATAAATATTTGTCGAACAGACACCCAGGTATAAATTATTATTAATAAATTGGTGCTTAATGCCACTTCAGCTAAGGCTATAGCAGCAATCCCGGTAATTAATATCTCCCTCTTGTAATGTATACCAGAGTCGGCATATGCAGATAGGTCGAAAACCAGTGATATATTATATAACATACACATGTCCAATAGAATCACAATGAGTGATCTCTGGAGAGTAAACACACTTCCAAGGTAACCCACAGGCAACCCAATTCAGATGTACAATAAATTCCAGTAAATAACACTCCCAGACATATTCTATCTGATATCTATGTTCCTGGAAACGTGCAAATATACAAGAGTGTAAGACAAGATGTATTTGACTGGGTACCGCCATTAATAGAAACCTGGATCTAGAAATGGATTGAGCTTATGATTAACAGACTCATCACAGGCCGCCCCCAAAATAATTCATTGTTTCTAAGGTCCTTAACATACAATAATGCGTCTGCCTAATAATGCGATTATTATGCACATGAGCACTGAAATCCTATATGTAATCATCTGAATACCAGTTAACTGACCTGACAGACTGCCAGGTACCCAAAGGCTAGCAATTTATTGACGATGAATCATATGCTCATATGAGACATATAGATGAACAACCACAGGAAACCAAACCAACTAGAAAGTGGATGTGCCCATGAGGTCACCATAGAACACGACCCTGCTGCCAATCGAGAAGTCATGAAATGCATGTATGTACTTAAATGCATACGGGAAGAAAACTACGTCTTGCCCTGTAATCGCCTCTTAACACATTGGCAGTGTGGGGGGGGGGGGGATTAAAAATCATATCGAACCCCCTTCACTCACATTACTTGAATCGTTCTTGTGTTAGTCATCAAATAGTATAGGAACCGCAAGGCTCCCTCATGTCTGACCGACTCCATAATGCCACTAAGGGCAGAGAAGGATGTGAAGAACAAATACTTCCCCTGATAAAGAAGGTCCTCTCGTGGAGGAAGCTTCTGGGGAACGTCCCATAACAGACACCTGAGAAAATTGATCCAAGGTTTCTGTGACGACAGAGGTGCAACTATCAGGATTTCGCAATGAGACTGAACTAAACTAAACTAAACAGAACTAAACAGAATCTGCTAAATCAACGGAGTTGGAGGATTCAGCTATCCTATCATTCCATCCCATGAGATCAACAGAGTGTCTACTGCTCGATGATCTGGACATGGTGATATGAAAATCAGTAACTGATTGTCCCAGTGTGTCGCCAACAGATCTATCATGGGACGATCCCACTGGTAGCAAATCTGCCTGAATATTCGCTTGTTGAGAGTCCGGTCCGATGGCAACAAGCAACCTTTCTGAGAGAGCGAGTCTGCTAGTACATTCAGATGACCCGGTATATGATGGACAGAAAGATGAACATGATGATTCATGACGTATAAGAGAATCTTCTCCGTTCATTCACATAATGGCAGTGAATGAGTGTTGCCTTGGTTCCTGATGTAAGCTACTACTGTCGAATTGTCCGAAAAAATTTTGAACATAGACGTCCGCTATTATGTGAATGCAACGTAGCCCTAGCCATACTGACATCCTCTCTTTGCTGTTTATGTGCTTCTCTAGGAACGAGGGTCCCAAAGACCCTGACACCCCAAGTCTGCGGGACTTAGGATCGTGCCCCAACCCTCTGACTTGCATCCGTCATAATCGTGAAAGCCAGATCCAGCAGTTGCAGCGGAACTCTGAGTTAACCACTGAATATCTGCCCAAATCTGAACCCTTGTTTTACTAGGTCTGTTAAAATAATACTGCCTTCAAGCAAATGCATCTTCACACTCCAGTTCTGAGTGAAGAATATCTGGAGGGGACGCGTGTACAGGCAGCTCATTGGAATAAGATCTGCAGCTGCTCCGCACAGCCGCATGAATTCCTTTGCTGTTAATGTGTCTGAGTGCACATTAACAACTGACTAATTTCACTCTGGGTAACAGCTGATGAACCAGATTGTTGTGAGTCTCGAAGCTCATTCCCAAGTGAGTGAATGACTTGGACGGAGCTATATCTGACTTTTTCTCGTTTATGATGAAACTGAAACGTCGTAACAAGAGAAGCAGACTCTAAACATCGTTCTGAAGAATAATTCTGTCGCTGTATCTCTGTAGAATGTCGTCCAAGTAAGCTGATGTAAATGCAGATGAATCATCTTGGAAGTATGACATTACCGAGTTCATTATACGAGTGAATGCCTAGGGAGCCACGTTCAGACCAAAGCACATTGCTCTGAACTGATACACCATCCCTTGTATAGCAAACCGTAGGTACTTTCTGAATGCTGGATGTATCAGGACATGAAAGTACACATCCTTTAGATCTATGTTTGCAGCATAGTCGCTCACTCGAACCCTAGTTCGCTCTTACTGACTGAATGGTCTCCATATAGAATTTTGGAGCCACGATAAGCTTGTTTATCCAGCTCAAGTGTATTGCTGGTCAGAACGAGCCGTCTGGCTTCCGAACGAGGAACAGGTGACTGTAAAAGCCCTGAGAATCCTGATTCTCGGTAACCTCTATTGCTTCCTTTAATAATAGAGCCTGTACCTCCGCTAGGAGAGACTCTCTTTTGAAAGGATCCGACGGAAGATCTGGCCAACGCAGACATCTTGTTAGTGGGGGGTGCCACTCGGAATTATAGCCGTAGGCCGTCCGAGACTACACTTCTCACCCACTGATCTTCCATGACTGCTGTCCAGTTTCTCACGAAGATGATACCCTTCCGCCAACTGGCAAGCAATAGAGGCCTTGAACATCACTTGTATGACCTGCGAGGCTTACGAGAGGAGAAACTATGCCCTCCCCACAAAGAACCTCATCCAGTCGGTCAGCTTAGGGGCATCTGACCGATAGTCCCAATCAGACTTACGCCCCTTTCCCGAGTCGCTATATTGACGACCTCCAGAGTAATGTAAGGGGGCTTCTTGTACTCTCACGAGGAGTTCCCATTTGATGTTAGATCTGGAACGTCATCCTTTACTCTTGTCTGCTGAAGCGGGTTGATGAGACGTCGACTTCAATAGCAGATCACTTGATGCTTTCTTAATAGCCTGATCATAGAAAGACGAAAGCTTGTAGTCCAAAATAGTATGTCGAAGCAAGGGCAGCATCAAGTCTGATTAACTCCAGATTAGCCACTGTAAGGGCGGATTTATACGTGGTATACAAATTGCCCTGGAAAGAACTCTATGAGAGGTACAAACGTCCTCAAATTCCTTCCCTATGAGACGTTGTGCCATAGCTCTGGTAAGGTGATCTGCATAAGACATTGCTTCCAAATTCCCTCTACTTGATGAAATTGCAGTTTTAATTGTGTCTGAGCGAATAGTGAATGATGCAGGCAAGGATACATGTAGAAACCTGGGCTGCTCATTCAAACACAGAGGAGCTCTCTGAACATCTTCTCCAACCATTTTTAAATGAACGTAGTCCATGAAACGGTATGTTTATGGAAGATGTAGCTAAGAAACCACCTAGGTGAATAAGGCGTTGTCTACATGGCCAAAGGCCTGCAGCACCTACTTAGATTGAACCAGAAAAGAAAGAACTTCTGCCTTTGTCCGTATAAAATCTGCATCCAATGATGCCAGCATTTTCTCACTCAACAAATTCAGGGTAGTATTGACGGATGAAATCCATCGCAACCACCCTGTGCTGTTCCGAAAGGGAAGAGTAATCCTCTTCCTTATCATTTTCACCATCCGAGGGAATCAGTTGCGAATCTCGGTCCATTGCATCTGCGTGAACAGATGACTGGACCGACCCAGCACTGTCCGACAGCTCAGGTTCTGAGTCTGAGGGAGGCTGCATCTGCACTTGCTGGGATGCTGTGATCAGCTGTGCAATCTGCGACAGCAAGTGCATCATCGAGGCCTGAGGAGCAGCGGTCTTCTGTTTCCTAGCTGCTTGTCACTCCTGGGACGGTGTGTCGTAGATGGATCTCTTTTCTGACGTCCCTATGATCGAGGCTTCATCTCCCTAGCTACCGAATGGTCCGACTTCACGGGCGAAGAGTGGTCCCTTCTTCGCACAGCAGGCTGAATATCCGAAGTCGGGTAGCTAAAATGCAGTCATGTGTGCTTTGATAACGTAGCGGAGGAAGCCATGACTGAAGCTGACCATGGCTGCAGACTAGAGGGAGCATCCCAAGCAGTGGGCAGACATATACTCCGTCTCGTGCAAGTTTCCAACCAGAAAACTTCATTTTGGCTTGTGAAACGTAGCGGAGGAAGCCGTCACTAAGCCAACTCGGGCTGCAGACTAAACAGAGCGTGCCGAGTAGAGGGCGGACATATGCTCCAGCTCGTTTCTCATAACAACATTTGGTCCCAAATGTCTGTTAGGTTAGAGAGGGGGTCTCTCCCGCTCGCGGTCTATTAGACCTTGCCGAGTACAAATAGCGTGCTGACTTCCTCCCTATTTCCATCGTTGCTTGGTGAGCTTATTTATATTAAAGTGCTCACTCTACACACATTTACAATTCCTTCGACCGCAACAGATTTACCAGCATCACAGCACCCATGGACGGAGTACCACTTCACTGGTCAAGCTAGCTGCTTGCAAGAGATTAAAACCCTTAACAAAAGGCCCTAACTCTTGCAATCATGAGCACTGCAGCTAGCTCTATATGCTCAATGGAGCATGGTGACGGTAGCACACTTGGATAGGTTCAGAATATCATCACCATGTTCATGTTCCTCTGAAATAGAAACTGACAAAATGAATTATAATGTGGTGAGAGGCCTGGCCTCAGAATCTCACAGCCAACAATGTACCGCGACACATGTCTCCAGCATTAGTCATTCCAGTGAACACAAGAATGACAAGAGTCTGCAGGAGTACACTGACTAAAGTCGATATCAGACCTCCACAACAAAATATATATAATTAAGATACATGAATAATAGCGATCAAAATTAAATTCCAAATATTTTTGGGGAAAAAAAAAAATTTGAAAAAATGCCTAAGTTCCGAAAGGGAACATTAAGAGCCCAAAGGCATCCCGATAGAGCCCAAGTGTGGACAAAATCCTAATTTTTTTAGCTACACTACCAGAATAATAATCCATGTATCCTACAGTAATTCTACAGTAAAAGAATATAAAAAACTATACCGGTTCATATGAGGACATTGTCAATGTAATCAACGTCAATGTAAACAAAACATCAGGCACACAAAAATGCCCAAAGTCAGAAACCAATTTAAATGCTACCAGATGCAAAGCTAGATCTTCATACAAAGAAGAAACGATACAACGGATAGAAGATGCAAGACTAAATGACCTAACACCCCTAGGGTGAGGACGTAACCATGGGGAAAAACAGAATAATATTCTGTAATAAACGTTAAACTCCCAAGAAATTTAATTAAAAATTTCAATACAAAATAGCCCAAAAGCTTAAGAGTTTAACAGGAAGGGTTCATGGAAGGATAGGGAAGGAATACTTAACAAACAGTGGAATAATAATTAACAAAAATGATGATGTCAGGCGTATGTCCCAAAATTGGGAAACATAAAATAATTTTCTAATTATTATATAAAGTTACAGCCCTGAATGTCTGAAATGACCACTGAACACTTCCATCATCCAATAACAGCCTTGGATCCACCAATTCTTGCATTGATTTGTATCTGGCATCCTCAAAAAAGGAGACTTTAAAGCACAGATGTCAGTTCATTGTTGCTGACTTTAGGGCCAAACAAAGAATGATGTTTGCACTAATTTTGTTCACTTTCTGGTGACTGCACATGTGTGGAGAGTAAAAGTATGGAGGACCAGATAGGACTTTTAATTTTCGGTTTTGCAAGCAAATTTGGGAGATTGGGGGGGGGGGGGGGGGGAGGGTTCACAATTTGTGTTTGGCCCTTGATAACTTTGAGTTTGCACCAGCTAAGTCTGGGACATTGGGTTATATTATAAAAATAATCTCTTTCTGTCTTTTCTAAAAAAGCTAGATCAACACTTATAAATACGAAAACCTCTTACTGGACACAACACTTGTCTTAGGTTGTCCGAAGTTGGTAAAGCCTTAATAATAATAGGCTCAGGCCACCTATCCAGATTCTGGTTCTTAGCCAAGAATCCCACCTCCAAAGTAAGTGTAATAGTATTACCCATACTACGGAAATAAGAATCTTCTACTGATAAAGTCTGAAGTTCACTAACTCCTCTAGCAGAAGCAAAGGCTAAGAGGAAGGCTGTTTTATAAGTAAGATATTTATATTCAACCTTATCTAACAACTCAAAAGGAGCTTCCTGTAACTTCAGGTGAACCCAAGCTAAATTCCATTTGGGAATTAATCTTAAGGTTCAAGGTGTATTGACAGAGAAGTTTCTAACTTGCTTGGATAAAGAAAGATCTGATCGAATAGCCAAATCATCATTAATAGTAACAGGCTGCAGTTTTAATATGTCAAAAAGGCAGACCAAAAAGTTGGCAATTTGAGGTGTGGATGGATTATAAATATCGACCGACTGATCTGCACACCAGTGGAAAAAGACTTTCCACTTAGCAGCATATGAAGAGGTCCTCCTGCAGTTAGAAATTGCGTCCACTGCTCATCCTGAAAATTACTTTCCATGCAAGGACCGCAAAACGGAAAGACTAGAAGGTTGAGACCTGCCGGATTGTGATGCAGTCTGTGGGGCTTGAAACAGAAGGTTCTTTAGTGGTGGAAGTTTTTGTGGGATGTCCCACAACAGACACCTGACGAGACTGATCGATGGTTTCTGTGTTGATAGATATGCTATGAGCAGAATCAAGCAATGAGAGAGTCTGATTTCCAACAAGACCTGCTGAACAAGAGAAAATGCATATCCTACTATTCCATTCCATGAAAATGATAGAGCGTCCATCGCATTCGATAGAGGATCTGGATATGGAGACACGAATGTCTGAAGCTGCTTGTTTAGGTTTGTGGCAAAAAGATCTATTATGGGGCGATCCCACTGGTAGCAAATGTGACTGAAGAAACATCTGCTGAAGTCCACTCCGATGGTAACAAGCGACCTTTCCTTGGGTGCGAGTCTGCAACTACACTATGATGGACCGAGATAAGAATATGATGATCCAGATGATGATCCAGGACAAATAGGAAAATTTTCTCCATCAAATCGAATAGAGGAATGGAATGAGTACCGCCCAGATTCCTGAGGTATGCCACCGCTGTGGAATTTTCAGATAAAATCTGAACATGGGCATTATTCCCTATATGAACTATCCGATGCTTTAGTGCTGGCCAAATGGACATCATCTCCTTGATGTTTATATGTTTCTCCTGGAACCAAGTGTCCCAAAGACCTTGACACTGGTACTTGGAGCAGAACTCCCTGAATTAACCGTTGAATGTCCACCCAAATCTGAATTTTTTGTTTTACTAGGTCCATTAAAACAATCTAACTTTTGAGCAAATGTGTTTTGACATTCCAGTTTTGAATGAAGAAAACCTGGAGAGGACGAGTGCGTAATCGACTAAGAGAAATTAGCTCTGCAGCCACTCTGCATAGTCCCATCAATCTGATAAACTCTCTTGCTGACACTGTGAGAGAGTTTAGGAGAAACTAACTGACCAGCTTCACCCTGGTTGTGGGAAGACGGACCAGACTGTTGTGAGTCTCGAAACTCATTCCCAAGTGAATGAAGGATTTTGACATTGGAACAACAGAAGCAGACTCTTCACAACATTCTGTTGCAGTATTTTTGAAGAATGTCATCCAGATAAGCTGTCATCACTGCCGAATGAGCTCAGAAATAAGACATGACTGAGTTCATTATCTGAGTGAATGCCTAAAGGGCCAGATTCAGACCGAAACACATTGCTCTGAACTGGTAAACCTTTCCCAGTACGGCAAATGAAGATACTTTCTGAATGCCGGATGGACTAAGACATGAAAGTATGCATCTTTAGGTCTATGCTTGCCGACCGGATTGTTTCCAGGTAAAACTTTGAAGCTATTATCAATATGTTTATCAAGCTCAAGCCTATTACTGGTCAGAACGAGCCATCTGGCTTAGGGGCGTCAGACTTAAAGTCCTTATAAGACTTACGCCTCTCATCAGAGTTGCTACATTGACGGTTTCCAGAATTACCGTACAAGGATTTCTTAGAACCGTGCGAGGAACCCCTCTTCGACGACTGCAAAAAGAAGTTCCCAGTTGACTGCTGCTGCGAAACCAACCTTAGCAACAAAGTGTTAGTACCGTTTTTGGTAGTTTCCTCGTACACAAAGGACAATTTGTCATTAAACAAAGTACGACCCAAAACCGGCAAAACTCTGAGAGAGCTTTTGACCTGATCATCAATCAAGGTAGACGATGCTAAGGATCTGTCACAACCAACTCCAAATTAGCCACTGAAAGGACGGAGTGATACGTGGCAAACGTGATTGCTCTAGAAAAGACTCTGAGCGATGGAGTAATGTCATCAAAGTCCTTGCCGCTAAGACAAAGCCCTAGTAATATGGTCTGCATACGACATTGCATCCATGACTGCATGACTGGAATCAATAGAAGGTTCCAGAACATTGGCATGGATACTGAATGAAGCGGGCATTGGAATTAGATATTTCATTGCCCACTTCATTCAGTATCCACTCATCCAAACACAGAGGAGCTCTCAGAACTTCTTCTCCAACAGTTTTCATGAAATGTGATCCAGAAACGGTAAATATAGGGAAGCAGATGATAAGAAACCACCTTTCTTTTTATTATTTGCTAGGCCAAAGGTGGCATCGTCAAGCAGACTGAAAGCCTCAGATACCTGGGCAGACTGACTCGGGAAAGAAAGAACCTCCTCTTTCCTCCATGCGGTGCCCTTATCCAGGGAAGATAGCGGATTCTGCCTAGCTGATGCAGACTTTCTCTCAGACGGAACAAGTTCCAGAAAGAACTGATGAATAAAATTCACAGTCTCCATGTGCTGTTCTGCGAGGGATGGAGAATCATCCTCTGGAGCCCTCTCACCATGACTGTTCCATCAGAGAATCAAGGTCAACACCATCTGAATGAATGGATGACTGGAACGACCCAGCACCGTCAGACAGCTCACTACCTGAGTCTGTTGACGGCTGTACTTGTGACTGCTAGGATGCTGTGATTAGCTGTGCAATCTGCGAGAGCAGGTCCATGACTGAGGTTTGCATAGAAGCTCTTCTGCTTATTCGCCATATGCTGCTCATGGGACCCCAGATCTTTTTGACGCACGTCCTGTATGTATATGCTTCAAACCACTAGATGCAGGTTCATCCGACTTTGGTGGTGAAGACTGGAACCGTTTCCGAGGAACAGCTGGAACATCCAAAGTCAGACAGCTTTCGCTCACACGGAACAAGTTCTGGAAAGAACTGATGAATAAAATTCATAGTCTCCATGTGCTGTTCCGTGAGGGATGGAGCATCATCCTCTGGAGCCCTCTCACCATCTGACTGTTCCATCTGAGAATCCTGGTCAACACCATCCGAATGAACGGATGACTGAACTGACCTGGCATAGCCAGACAGCTCAATACCGGAGTCTGTTGACGGCTGTACCTGTGACTGTTGGGATGCTATGATTAGCTGCACAATCTGGACCAAGGCTTGCGGAGCAGTGGTCTTCTGCTTCTTTGCCATATGCTGCTCATGGGATGGAGATCTGACCCCAAATCTTTTCGACACATGTCCCATATGTATATGCCTCGAACCTCTAGCTGCAGGTTGATCTGACTTTCGGTGGTGAAAACTGGAACTATTTCCGAGGAACAGCTGGAACATCCAAAGTTGGACAGCCAGTCTGCGATCTAACGTGCTTTGTCGTGGAAGAAGAAGAAGAAGCCATAACAGTAGCTGACCTCGGCTGCCGTGGGAAAGGAGAGGGCTCTCCCATTCACATGGATGAATGCCCCGACTCACTTAGGTTTCTCAAGACAGAAACAATCGACTCCAACTGCTGATGGGATGGAGAGACTTCTCCAGCTCGCGATCTGACCCCAGATCTTGATGAGCGTTCCAATGAGAAACTTGCAGGTTTCTTCCCCTTCGGTGTTGTCACTAGGTGAGCTTTTGTTTTGAGGTGCTCGCTCAACCCACATCAACACTCTCCTCGACCACAATGGACATACCCCGCATCTCGGCTCCCACTAGCTGGGGAACCGCTTCACCGGTCAAGCTAGCTGATGGCAGAGTATTAAGGGCTTTAACTAGAGGCCTCATTCTGCGTTTTATATTCATGAGCACCTAGGAGGCTAGCTGTGTTTGCTCATCAGAGTGCGTTGATGGCTGCACGTTATGGACGGGTGTCAAAGTACCTCTGAAAAAGAGACTGAAAGACTAGAATTAGCCTGCAGTGAAAGTTCTGGCATCGGAACTTGACCACCCACCATGTAGGTCGACACCTGCTTCCAATATATTCCATCCCAGTTTTCACAAGCAGCACCTTTTTTTTTGAAAGAGTGTAGCGGCTTCAGGCAAGACAGCAAGCATGTAAATCTAAGGTAAACTTCCTGGATTTACACTTAGAACAAATATTTTTTATAGTAGAAACAATAATTTACAAAACCAAAAATTTTAAGTATGCTGCACCCCTAAATAATAATGCCAAAATTATTCATAGCAAGTATACATAATACAGACAATCACAGATATTTCCAAAAAAGAAATTTTTTTTTTTTTTTTAATTTTTAATGAAGCCTAAGTACCCCAAGGGAACCTCAGGAACCCAAGTGCATCCCGATAGAGCCTAAGTGTGGACAAGCACAACATAATTGAAGCTAAACTACCAGAATAAGGAAAATGTGTATCCTAATAGAAACACAATAACTGTGCTATAATAAACAATGATATATTACATACAAAACGATAAACAGAAAACAATGTCAAGAGAAAAACCAGGAACTAACCAGACAAACAGGCACAACAGAGGCCCCCAGTCAGTAACGATCAACAGCCACCTGATGCAAAGCTAGATCTTCACAGGAAGAAAAAACAATGCATCTGGTAGAAGATGCATGACCACAAAACATCCTAAACACCTAAAGATGAGGTCGTAAACACGGGGGTAAACAGACTACACATTCTGTAATACACGTCAAATTCCCAAAAAATTTTAAGAAAAAATTCTCAATAAAAAAGCTGGAAAAGCCTGGGAATCTAACAGGAGGGTTCTGGAGAGGAAAGGGAAGGAACACTTAACAAACAATAGTGGTGTCATAGTAAGTATGACAACATTCAGGCGCATATCCCAAAAATGGGAAATATGAATAATTTTTTATAAAAATTATAAAGTTACAGCCCATGTTCACTTCCAACATCCTACTAGTGTTCATTCAATGAAAATAATAATTGATTTGTGTCTGGTGGTATCTTCAGGATTATGATTTAAAGCACAGGTGTCAATTGAGATGTTTACTGACTAGGGCCAAACAAAAGAATGATGCTTTGCGGCAATTTTGGTGTCTTCCTGGTTACCATGCATGTGCAGCACAAAAGTATGGAGGACCAGATAGGACTTTGAATTTTTGGATTTCTATGCAAATTTTGGGGTGTTGGGGGTTCAAAATTTGTTTTGGGCCCTGGATATTTATGGGTTTGCACCAGCTAAGTCTGGGCCATTGGTTGTAGTATAAAAATATATCATTGCTAAAATGCGAGATATCTTCTTCCAATTTCACAGCGCTCTGTGCAGAACCAAGGAGAAGAGATGTGTTCATGCATTCTCTGTGATCAAGGTTTACAGACATTTCATCCCAATCAATCATTACCGTTACCTTCCTGAACTGACCAGGACGTTTAGCACTTGGACAATTCACCCTTTCCGAATCACAATACACGAAGAATTTTTATTTAATTATATTTTTATTTGTCCCACTTTAAAGTAAAAAATAAAATAATTATTTCATTGCCCTACTGCCCCTACAGTTATAATTGTTTTTCTTTGTTATCACTTACAAAAAATATTGTTACACACTCATCCGAGTTATCAATGCCTCAGTTCATCTGTCGCAATTAAATTGAGTGTTCAAGGGCACAATATATACAAATGAAAACACAGATAATTTGTTTCACATTTTTTATTTCATCAAATGTATTCACCCTCACATCAATAACAATCCACTACATATTCCATGTCCTCCTTAAACATTTGCAGGTCTTAAACTGTATGTAAATCAGGATAAGAAAATGGGTACTGGATCAATAAGAAATAAAAATAGGTTCCCTGGTACATGTAGCTCTTGTTGAAACCAGTTGGAACTTGTTGGTTACCAGACATCAAATACACGGAACCTGTTTTAAGGTTCCGATAATTTCTGAAATCTGCATGCCTGAAGTATAAAATTTGGAACTGATTGGGTGAGAGCTGCGGCCCTCAAGGGGTGCTAAAGGAATAGTGAATGGACAGAGGAATGGATGTACAGATGTGCAGATGTATGTGCAGGATGGACAATGGATCGCAACCCATGCCAATAGCTCATACTTAACATTTTCAAGTTGAGCTAAAAACACAGGAAATAATGGACAATAATTTCCTGAAAAAATATTTTTCTGGCAAACTTTATAGATTTTGCACATCTTCACTGTGTGTTCAACCATATCCTAAGGTTTCAAATCTCTACATTACAAACTGCAGAAGCAGTTGATTACACCATGAAGGAACCCACAACTCAAAAAAGTACCCTCAATTTAGTCAATAAAGAGTAATAATTTTGTGAAAAATATTTTTATGCAAACTTTATATATGTTGCTGATCTCCAAAGCATGTGTAACCACATCCTAAAGTTTCAACTCTCTACATATGAATCTGTGGGAAGAGTTTATTACACCATGAAGGTACCCTCAATTAAAAAACACTAAAAATTTTCTAAGTTGATAAAGGCCAATAACTGTGATAAAAACATACAAAATCGTCTGACCTTGCAAAATGGTAATGTGCTCAGACATGTTAACTCTCCCGGAATGCACAGGAAAATCCCGAAATTTCAGTGTAGTTCCCGGACTCCCGGACAGGAATCAGTTTTGGACCAAAAATCCAGGAAAACAACACAGACGAATATTTCTTTCCCGTTGTAACTTATGTAAAACATTCGGAGTCAAATCACATGCATTTCAAACTCGGGTAAAAACTCATGAAGCAGTAAAATAAGGATTTCATTTAAATTTATTTAAGGAAAGGGTATTTTATGAGATATATTTTAGCTGTATTCTTGTTTGTTTCTGTATTTTTCTTCACAATCCGAGATTTGTGATCAATGTGCGAGCATCGAAGTGAAAATAGGTGACTTACTTTAAAAAAATTGAAAAGTCCACCTTCATTTAAATGCCGTTTTTGATAAATAAAATATATGAAAAGGGATTAAATAATATATATTTATTTGTTCATAGAATGGCTTTAATTCTCATCCCTTTTCAAACACAATCAAATCGTAAACAACACCTTCACCTCAACTATTATACAGTTTAAAAATAGGTTAAAGCCGCTTAGGATGCCAAAAAATTATGACTGCAGATTTATACACAATGGACTTATTTTCTAACAATACATGTATGCCATTGTGCTGACAACAAAGCTGTTAACTGTTGTTGGCTGTCTGTACCCAGAAAATTTCAAATGGAATTAAAAAAACCCAAATCCTTCAATGATGAAAAGAAAAGTTTTGTTTAGGGCATAAACGTCCACACATGCATGAAGGATTTTGATAAAAATACTTTCCAAGTACAAATCTTCTTGAAGTAACTGAACATTAGGACATCTTAACCTGTTAACATTTCCAGACTTTGGAAATTATTATCTGATCAGACTTTGATAAAAGCAAACCACAGGTGGTATGCTCTGGGGAGGGGGGGGGGGGGGGGGGGGGTATGAAGAAGAGGATGGTGGGGGGGGGGAGCCAAATCAACAATTATTTTATGATGTTTTAACAGCATAAATGCATCAGCATAATTGACAACTTGATCTGGATTTTAGTTGGTATTAATGGTGGTCTATGAGCTGATAATTTGCAAGTTTTATCTTCTGTTTTGTCGGCGCGCGGACTTTTCCCTGAAATCCATCCCATTTCCCTGAAAATCACCCTCAGGTTCCCTGAAAAATTATTCTGGAGGTTAACATGTCTGAATGTGCTGAATGTAGTTTTGCATTGTGCAAAATTTCAGATTGTTGTCTTGAAAGGTGATGTGAGTGTAGTGTATGTTACAACTTTGGGACGGATTAACTGATGGGCATGAGGAATTTTATATAGCCCTGCCCAGGTGGGGGTATAAAAATACTCATAAGGTTAAGAGTTAAACAGAAATACAATACCAGCACATCGCTGCGTGTTGCATTCATCAGTCCTGGTGTTGTCACCATGACAACGTTTTCCTCCATTTGATGGAGCAGGATTCGTGCAACTTCTTCTTTGGGTCTTGAATCCTCCTCCACATCGTTTGCTACAAGCACTCCATTTGCTCCAATGACTCCACTTACCATCAACTGAAGAAGAAAATAATGCAATAGCACCATCGATATGAGACCTCTCATCTATTTATACAATGAATATTGATCATAAAATGATGAACAGAGACTATTCAAAATTGTTACTAACTTTAGCTGTGTGTAATTCAGATCAAGCCTCAATTTCTACAGGTTTGCATTGCAAAATGAGAAGCAAATATTGTGAGCAGTGATGCAGTAGCTGGAACTAATTAGCTTTTTTTTTATTTCGGGATAAAATCTATGAACACAAAAAGCATTCTCACAATCGATGAGTTGGATGGCATGATGTATATAATGAGTAGACAAATTGCATACTATTTTTATCATCAACTACCATATGTGGCTTGTAGAGTATATATCACTTCTGATTGGTGGGTGGGGAAATCCCAATGACGTCGAACTAGTAAAGAAACTATTATGCAAATAGGATAATACCATCACATATCTTTGAAACTTCTTCGGAGTTGTTCCATTCAATGTATAAGTGACAGTCACATCAACACATGTTGGAAACATCGAAGATGTGAACCAGCATGGTCAGGTAAGGTAAATTTTGCACTGTTTCATTACTCTCCAGGCCATTCAAGTAATGGCTAACAGTAACTGTTAGTGAGAGACAGAATTTGTATTTTGAAACCTACTGTTAAAAAAACATAATTTTCACTTTAAAAAGTCAAGAAAATTCTCACCCAAAAGCCACCAGAATGCTTCATTTAATAGTACATTTAAAAGAAGTGATGAGCAGCCTGATCCCTTTGAGATCTGGATCCTAGGCTACAAAAAGTTGCTAATCAATTTTCTATTGACAAATCAATGCCTGATTCTCCAGGAGAGGAACAAAAGAATCAAGCTCTCAGGCCAAAATTCGAATTCTAAAAGGAATCTGATTATCAACGTTTTGTGGAGTCTACACGTTGATGTAATGTCATGTCCTTTTACTCATAAAGATATACAGATATTCTTTCTCACTTCAGTTACAGATACTACAATCAATAAATATTAAATTCACCTTTAGAACATCAAAATATTAACAAAATAAATGGAACTACATGGCGTAATCATAAAACTACAGCTGTGACGAGTCTTCATTCCTAATTGTTTAATAAACAAACATCTCTGATGGTAAAAATTCTGTCACACGAAGTTTCGATTCAGAAACAGTTCATGTGTTGAATCAAAGAAAATGAAGTTTATTTTTCAGATTCAATTATCTGAAATATTTCAGTTGGTTGGAAAAGTGAATCATGGGTTAGCTTTTTCGACCAACAGATATATTTTAAACATGTGAATCTAAATATGGGCGATGGACTGTTAAAAGACAGGACTGGTTCCAGACCACAATAGTATCAATTTTCTTAGGTAATTTGATTTGTGACATGAGAATTTGCAAGAAAATGTAAAGGATCAATACTCAGAAATCCAACCTTATGACAGCTTCTCATTCACAGACAGAGGGAGCACAAATGTACAAGAAGAACTGGACCTATTCCATCACGTGGAACAAATTTTGATAAATGAAGTCACAGAAATGTGATTTCATTGATTCTCATGTCTTGCTATTATGATGGATGTATGACCCTATGAAGCTTCAAAAACTGAGTCAATATTAAATTGTCCTGATTATTCGAGTCAATTTGGGTGGAACTGATTCAAAAATTTTCAAAATGTTTTCAAAATACCCCTCAGCATCTTCTCTTGAACCCTTCTATCATCAGGTCTCCTGTGCCACTTTCCAAAACTACTTTGATACCATTCTGGAATATTCTACTTTTTGGATTGACTTCACCAAATTCTTGAGATGAAACTTGATAATTTTTATGGTTGTAGGAAGGTGCAATATGCAACTTGAAGACAAGTGAGATTTGATTTGATTCAAAATTCTCTTCCTGATTCAATCTAAAATTTTTGTTTCATAGTGCCCAAAATGGATGATATTAAAAAGTGTGTGCAGCTGGTAGGGGCACCATAACCATACTATATACCTTTGAAACTGACGAAAGCATTCTTTCTTATCAGGATATGTTTTATAAACATGTGCTAAAACAGGTACGAATACCCATATGTTTCTCTTATTTAATGTGTCTGCCACAATCTGTCAGCGCTCAACCCTTTCAACACTGGTGCCCTGGAAGGTACCATTTCAGTGAAGATTGTCAACGGTAAAATGGGTGAAACCACACGGATTGGTTAGGTGGTTCAGTAATAATTTAATCCAACAGCTCTAATGAGCTGTTGGATTAAATTATTACCAATCCATGCTTTAGATTTTTTGCTCTTAATATCGTCTGCTTGTCTACTACCAATTTTTTCTTCACGCAAAATTTTATGCACACAGGGTTAACATTTATGTGAGAATCGGAATTCAATCTCGCAAATAATTGTCAAAAGAAAATCTATTAGCATCAACTTTGATTATCATAGATTATGAAAATGTTTTTAAAGGCCTGGAGAATTCTACTTATTTTTGCTTCCTCATAAGGTAAATCTTTGTCTTTGTGGTGGTGTATTGTGAAGTCTCGGCTGCCCATACAAACGGCCAAAACATCATTATAAACCACTACCAAGATACTGTAACTTCAGCAAGACCACCAAAAGCCTGTATATTAGAACATGTGTTCTACATATACATCAAAGATGAGACACTCAACAAAATTTGCAGTGGGCCCTTAAGGGTTAAACTCTTAGTAAATATATAAATTTGACAATTTTTTTTACAATGGAATATGTACTGGTTTCACTTATAAGTGTATAACATTACTCTCAAATTCTAAATTATTTTAGGACTGAAAATTGATCATCGCAAAAGGAGTCCACAAGAATCAAATCCAAATTCTCACAAATCAGAACAAATTTCAAAAGAAATGTTGAATTCTTCATGATCGGACCGGTTTTGATTGTTTGAATCTGGTCAGTGTTTTTTGTTTCTTTGGTGATAACTATCTGTTTAGCAGCTTGACCTTTTATAAATTCATTGATGATACCTTCATGACATATCAGTCCAAATCTTTCAACACCTATAGGGCAACCCAGATGTGACAATACAACAATCAGAAAGGAACAAGAACCCACTGGATATACACTTTAAGAACAATCCAGCCAGCAGGTCTAAACAGGTTGGGCTAGGGCAACATTGCCCCCTTTTTATATCTATTTTAGTCTGGTCATGATTTAATCAATTACTTTAACCATTTTCAAACCCCAAAGTTGACCTTTGGGTTTGAAAATGGATGAAGTAGAAGAAATGGACTGAGCCAACCAAAGGTGGAATTCATTGCACTAAAATTACTAAATGTGTTTATATATATAGATACTAAAGTACAGGGATGTAAATGGCATAAAGTGAAAATGTCTGAAATTTGGAAAAGCCAAAATATTGTAATCTGAATAATGAAAAAAAAGAGACTACAGACAAGCAGATTGTATTTTTTAATATACTTATTGGTTCACTATATATTTTCTGAAATGAATTCAGGGAAAACAGCCTTTTCAGTTCATATCGTTTAATAAAATTTAATTCTTGTGCCCTGTCCTTTGATTGCCCGAATTCAGGCAATTGCCTGAAAATTCTTATACCCGATAGTATAATGCAGCCTTATAGTGGTATATTTGCATACCCTCTAATTGTAGAACTCATCGTGTAATCATGAAATGTTGGAGGGAGGGGATCACACTTCCTCTGGGGAAACTGCCTCTTTTATTGTGGCCTTCACAGGGAACACACTATCCCCTGTCGGAGAGCACAAGCCCTCTTGTCAGGACATCCTAGGGCTAGCCCTGTCAAGAAGCATGTTTGTAGAAAAAAGTATGAGGTGGAAGAGATGCCTCAAAAATGATTAAAAGTGGGAAGATATTCCATGACTGTATGTTACTAATTAATTGTCTTTGCATGATAGCAAGGATCCAATTACAAATGTTGCATTATCTCAAAATTCCAAATTCAGAATAAAAAGTTATAGTCTTTGTTTGATAGCAAGGTTCCAATTAGAAATGTTACACTATGTCAAAATTCCAAAGTCAGAATAAAAATTGTTTGCTATTACTTTACTGGAATGTGTATGCAGCTGGCGCTGGGTTAAGTATGCATTATTAATTGGTCTCCTGCGAATTTGATAAAGGATTTTTTTTTTTGTGCAACTGTGTTTCTTACTGAAAGAAAACACATGTCAATACATAAATAGTTCATTGCTACATGAATATCCAGAGTGGAGTTTCCATCCCTAATTATTTAATACCATATCAGCATCTAAGGCTATACAACTAGATTATGTAATTTTGATTCCTGGTTGTGGTCTAAGAATTTCTCTGGTATCAGGAGTGACTTTTAGAACCATTACAAACTTTTGATTCCCATTGCGGTCAATGCATTTCTTGGATATTGTGAATCAGAATTGAGAGCCAGAAACTCACTGTTCACGTGACTAAACCTTAAGTGTGACATAGTCATGATCCAGTTGAAATTTTCTGCCTGCTTGTGTAATGACTGCACTGTGAACCATCAGCTGATGGGAGCACATTAGCTAAACATTTGTTTCTTGTGCTTCAACAACAATATTCAACATTTTGGGATAAAATTCAACTAAGCAAGTACCTTCCCTGCACTGTACGTGATTATGTTTTCATACACTGTCAGCTAGTTCGACACATAATTCTAAACTGAAGGGCCAGCTGTATATGTTAATCATGGGATATGTTATAAATTATATTTCATAGATGCAAATATGATTTGGCTGCCTTAAAAATGTCAGATAGATGATATTTGTTCATATCTAAGAAGTTTAAAACTCAAAAGAATCAAGCAAATTTTTTAAATAGTTTCAATACCAGCACATGTTTGCATGTTGCAGTTGTCAGTCTTAATTCTGTCACCACGACAATCTCTTGCTCCCTTGGATGGCGGTGGATTTGTGCAACTTCTTTTCTTTGTCCTGACTCCTCCTCCACACTGTTTGCTGCAAACACTCCATTTACTCCACTCACTCCATCCACCATCAACTGAAAAGTGAAATATGGTACATGTACCATGATTTTTTTCTAAATGTTTTGATCTGTAAACTTGCTGCATGCATTCGATGTTGATCAGGTGATGAATGACAAGAGCCAGTTAAAACTGTTATAATTAGATGTGTCAGTAAGACACATATGCCCCTGCAAGGTAGCCTGATTAAGCAGTGGTTTTCAATGCCTGTAGGCACCGATGACAAAGCTACATACCAGCAATCAGCCAATTATCTGAACGTATTGCGAACAAAAGTCCAGAAAACTGATTCTCTGAGTTTTCACATCACAAACTAAGTTCAAGGTCAATAACTCCATGAAAAAATCATCCAACTGGGATCAAAATCAAAGTCAACTTGTGGGTACCATGACAAGCCACATGCCAGAAATCAGCCAATTATTTCAATGAGAGGTCTTCGGTTCAAATCTCAGGGTCCACTCGGTGGAAAAGAACCTGCCCTGTCAGGACAGGGAGTCGGCTAGGACATTCAGAAGGCCAGGACTGGAACAATCCACCACCCCGGCATGGACATCCTGAGTCAGCAATTGTAGATCCCGTGCCAATTCATACATGGGAACAGAGTGCGTGCCACCCTGGTTCCAAATGTAAACAACCACTATCGAATTGTCGGACAACAGAAGGATCTGATGATTCGAAAGGTGGGGGATCCACTGCCGGAAACGCAGAAGAAGAGCAAGAAGCTCCTTCTGGGTGATGTGAAGAGCTGCATGATCCTGGTCCCAATCACCGTGAAGGGAAAGACCAGAGGATCCAACATCGTGCAAAATCTGAGATCGCTGGCATCAGCCATCAGAACATGATCGGACATGGGCAAGTCCAGCAGAACTCCCTGTATAATTCACTGAACATCCTTCCAGGGAAGAAGGTGATCATGAAGAGATGCTGGTAACTGAAGCACCAGATCCAGAGGATTGACATGCAGCCCCCAACAACTGAGAAAGTGTTGGAGGGGGCTGACATGCAGCCGACCTAGAGAAATGAGATCCATCACCAAACTGCAGAGACCGAGCACCTGGAGAATACTCTGAGCTGTCACAGTCGTGGACTGGGTCAGAGTCAGGGCGAAAGACGAGAGAATAACAGCCCTCACCCAGGGAACCGCCACCGTATTCAGAAGAGTACGGAAGTCTATCCCCATATGACAAAACAACTGAGAAGAGACAACGTCTGACTTCTCCTCGTTGACTCTGAACCCTAGCAACGTGAGCAGGCTCAAGTGTGTAGACCTCTGACTCCAGAAGAACAGCATTGGAATGCCTCTGGAGGATATCGTCCAGATACACTGAAGTAGTCACTCTGGACTGAGTGCGATGGAAGGCTATCACATGCATCATCCGATGAAGGCCCAAGGAGCCAGGTTGAGGTTGAAAGGTATGGCCTTGAACTGGTAAATTCTCCCCAGAAAAGCAAACCTGAGATACTTTCGCGATGTCCGATGAATCGGAACATGAAAGTAAGCATCTCGCTGGTTGATGCTCAAAGCAAAATCTCCCTGGTGAATGGAGCAGCGAGTCGACCTGAAAGTCTCCATGCTAAACTTGGGAGCAATGGGAGACTGGTTCAGGATACTCAGATCAAGAACCAGTCAGAGTCAGCTGCCCTTCTTCAGCACCAAGAACAGGCGGGAATAAATGTTCTTGACGACTGCAACTGCCCTCTTTGACAAGAGAATGTCTATCTCTCTGATCAAAAGTTCCCGAAACATCGAAAGGAACTTGGGTTAGAAGAGGCACACTCGACAGAGTTGGTGCCTCAGAAAAGATATCCGCAGACTGGACCGAACATCTAACACCAAAGGATCTGATGTGATTGTGGCCCAAACGGTCTGCAAACTCGGATATCCCTCCTACAACCTGGGACGAAATGAGGTGAGGACCTTCATTTCAAGCCATGGTGAGGCCGGTGAGAGGAGAAACCACCTCCTCTGCTAGATGAAGGATCCTGAGACCTGGAGGCAGATAAGCAGCCAAGGCAGAGACGACGTGATCCAAGAGAGAAAGCATGCCTAGCATCTCTCTGGATAAGCCCAACATGGACTCCAAATTCGCCATAGGAATAATGGCTGACTTAGCGTAGAGTCCTGATCCAAGACCGTCAAAGTCTTGCAGACCGACGGATTGGTGGAAACGTAGGAATGATAACGCACAGGGCGCAAAAAAAAGGTATCCGCCTAGTGAAGAACAAAGTCTTCATAGCCCTGGAACTCAGCTTTGAGTCCAATGCTGCAAATGCTTTAACCACTTGTACCAACTGGTATGGTCAAAGGCACTCAGAAGCAGGGTGCTCCACAGGCCATAGGCACCTGACCGATGATCGCGGCCTGGCTGAAACCTCCGACTAGTCTGACGGTTTGAAGGAATTGAAACACAAAGTCAAGAGCCACCCCCAAGTAAGAAGACTGATGGATCTCAACGTTAGGTGCGTCTGACCCATCGCCTGAGTCGGAAGACACATAGCACATTCCGGGCATACTAGCCGATGCCTCCCATGGTGTAGGAGAACCAGGGGATCAGAAAGCAGCACCCTGCTTCCAATCCTGGAAGGTGCTGTCACGGAGTGTGCCTGGAAGCCACTAGAAGCCTTGCAGGAGGCAACAGGAAGGCTCTTGGAAAGAACCTGCATGAGCACGGAGGGGGCCTCCCTAAACTCACAGCCTGTATCTGCTGGTACAACATGGGAACGGCCCGACAAAGTGGCTTCGCATCTGACCCTCTAAACCAGCGAAAGGTCGCGATCCTCTAGAACACCTGAAGCGGGGCGACAGGTCACAGCCGAAACATATGCATACAGATGCTTATAGGGGTATGAAATACCCCAGGGGTCTGAAGTGCGGGAACTCAGAAGAGTTGCCATGGACCTCTGAGGGACAGAAGGTCCAGGCTGCACAAAAATGCGTGCAACAGAGTCCACCGTGACCCCACCATGGACATCTGAATCCAAATCAAAACCTGCTGGGCTCGACGGCGGAGAGACCACAGCAGAGGGATCAGCTGGCAACCACTTCCGACTTCACCGAGTTGAAGCCAGGGAGAAGGAAAACGTCACATGCCCGAACTACACAATAGACGGAAGCCCAACCAGCCCACAGGGTCTTTCAATAGAGCACCCAAATAAAGTGAAGCATGAATAATGGGAAACATGCCAAGACAACGAAATGGCCTGCCAGGTATTGTTGTAGGAATATGTGGCAAGAGCAATGTAGATGGGAAGGTGAACCCAAGGACACCCTCAGTTACAAGAGTAAGGTGGCAGGAAACAATGGCCCGACGAGAACAGAAGTACCCCATCAGCCAAAAGGGAACTGGCAGAAATTCTGCTCTCAACAGAGGGGAGAAAAGCTGCCACAACCTCCCACAGCTGACACCTAACTCAGTTAAAAGCAGAACCCAAAGGGTTAGCATTAATGAACAAAAGACTGAAATGGCAAGGTACGCAAAAATCACGCGTGAAATCGGTATAGAGATTTATCACGAAAAATACAGTGAATAATCGAGAGAATATATTAAAACACAGCCCTGTATATCAGGATAATGAAGAAACAGCTATGAATCCACATAACAGAACAGGAAACACTGTTAACATAGAGCCAAAAGGTATCACTGTTGAGAAGCGAGAAGATCCACCATCCAGTATGGCAGAAAAAATAGAATGGCGTTTTGATTATACGTCTGCAAACTGATTCCGGAAGACATGGATTAGTACATGGAGAAAAGTGTCCCCATATACACTTGATACAGATACTTCAGACCAAGTTTCGTAAAAATCCAATAAAAAATGTAGAAATTAAGTGGACAAGCCTTTGTAATGGAAATTTTTCAACTTCCAAGGGTCATAACCATGCAGAAAATCATCGCATCAAAAATTCCAGACCACATGCACATTTACACTTGATACTGATACTTCAGACCAAGTTTCATAAAATTCAATAAAAATGTAGGAGGAGTTAAGCAGACAAGCCGTTGTGATGGAAATTTTGCCATTTCTAAGGGTTGTAACCATGCAAAACTCATTGCATCGAAAATTCCTGACCACATGCACATCTACACTTGATACTGATACTTCAGACCAAGTTTTGTAAAAATCCAATAAAAAATGTAGGAAGAGTTAAGCGGACAAGCCTTTGTGACAGAAATTTTTCTATTTCCAAGGGCCATAATCATGCAGAAAATTGTCCACATGCACATTTATACTTGATACTGATACTTCAGACCAAGTTGCATAAAATTCAATAAAATGTAGGAGGAGTTAAGTGGACAAGCCTTTGTGGTGGAAAGTTTGCTGTTTCCAAGGGCCATAACCATGCAAAAATTATCGCATCAAAAATTTCTGACCAAATGTACATCTACACTTGATCATAATACTTCAGACCAAGTTTCATAAAATTCCACCGCCAACTGTAGAAGGAGTTAAGCGGACGAAGTTTGTGATGGACGGACTAATGGATAAACATCATTTCAATATCCCCCTCATGACTTTGTCGGCGGTGGATGACAAAATTGTTTAGAAGGAAAAATTTCTTTCACAAAGTTATTCCCCTAGCTCAGAAATCTGATAAAGTCTTAATCTTTCTCTGTAAAGATGAGGGTACTAGCAAAGCAAGGCACAAAGTTCTTGGAATTCTAAAAGTATCAGATCCACCTAAAATATTCATAGACAATGTTGTATTTGCACATCAAAGGAAATTAATTTATTGCAGCCAAGATTTGTCAAACTGCAAATTTAGGTTCACCCCTTAACATTATCACTGTTGCCAATACCATAGAAGCAGTTTGTAGGCTTCATACTGAAAAATTACTTTTAGATACAGATTCATCTTTTCTGTCACCTTTTCGCCTTTGTTCAGAAAATGCACCTGGGATAATCACTACCATCATGGAAAAGATCTTAACACTGAACAATGTACCCTGTATCAGTTTTTGGTGGCATTCTCCAATCAAAATGCATGCAAATTATACCATTTAAACATTTTGTAAATTATGGATACATTATACAGCTATACAAATGTCAATAATTGTCAGATGGTCAAATGTTACTTGCTTTTGATCCTCTCATATCCAAAATTATTGTACAAATTATTATACCAGTACATGGATTACAATTTTCTTGTGATTTTAGACCACCACATAAGTAGCTCTATTGCAGGCTGTTTAATTCATTTCCAAAGGATACAGATTTATAAAAAAAAATTGATCAATACACCAAATGCAATCAGAGGCATTCCCTGATTAAAAAAAAATGAGATTATGTGGTGTTTGGTTCATTGGTATTGGGTTAATCTACATACACTAATTTGTTATTCATGGTACTCACTAACCACAAATTTTCTAACAGGTACTGGTTAGAGTCCTTTGGAACAGGGTGTAGTGTAATGCAAAGAGATCTTCAATCTGGTGATACCTGCAGGAATGACTGGTGCCTAAACATGCTCCTTATGGAAAAGGCAAGTACTTTGGAAATGAAAAACAAACCCAAGTTTTGAGGGTAATTACCTTAACCCTTTACCTACGAATCACCCGAACCTGCCCGCATAATATGCAAATTGAGCAGTTGAAAAAATTAACTTTTTCAAAATATTTCAACAAAACCATATCATATGACCCCTCATTGGAACAAGCTCATTGAGCTCATTCCAATGAGGGGTCACATGATATGGTTTTGTTGAAATTTTTTTTTAAATTTAAAAAAAATTATATTCAAAATAATAAATTTTTATATCATATGCATTGGGTAAAGGGTTAATACTGGCAACTGGGAACATTAACTGACAGCCATATCATCAGCAAATTGTATAGTAAATATCGGTAATAGACCAATTCTATTATATGTTTTATAGTTCAAGACTTACCTATTTCTATGACCAAAATGTCAATCACTTCTATTGTAACTGGATAAATGTGGATTTCACTAATCTGTATCATTCCATGACATGATTTTCTTGCGTTTATTGCTCTTCCTATCCTCAATTTGTTACTAACTTTTGATGGACCCACTCTATCTTTAGCATCACAAAATTCCTGTTTTTTCACAACTTTGCCATCAATTGAAAATGCCAGACCAGTTGACATACTCCAACTGATGCTAAGTTTCACAAATGATTTGAGTGTATTGAATTTACTACTGATAGTCCACTTTTTCAATGATGTATCAACAGTGGCTATGAGATTGCCTAGTTTGTAGTAGACAGCGATTCCAGAGTATTCAAGCAACTCCCCACCAGACGATATGATTACCATATTGTCACAGAATCTCTCCACCCTCAACGAGAATTCAAATGTGAATCCCATATCACATTTTGTTACATCTGTGAGGCAACCAATCTTCTCTGTTGTGAGATAGTCTCTGCTGGTGTCAACTTGAAGTATTTCTCCAAGTTTCTTATTCTTTGAGGTTTTAGGTGAGCCGAATATGTCAAAGTTGCCAGCAGGTGTCCGTAGTGTTTTACCAATCAAATCATCAAATCTCACTACTGTAGGCACAAGTGTCTTTTTTCCTACAATGAAAATCGAGGAGTATTGGTTAACAGTTTAGAAGAATTGAAAGAGATCTATAATAATTTTTGATCTTTCAACTGACATAGATTATCAGTGCCTGTGGATGCTTGAATTCCTTGGGAAATGATAGATTTAGAAAATAATTTAAGGCCTAGAATGTATTTTAGTTTAAGCCTTTCATGAAAATCTAAATTTTATAGTAAATTTCCTTTCTTATTATACCTACCACAATTGTTTACTACAGGCTTGCACTACAGTGGAAGTCCCTAACTCGGATAAAATACTCTCTATTTTTGTCTTTCCCAAGCAAGTTGGGAAAGAAAAGTGGTGCAAAAGCACCAATAAAAATAAGCCAAAACTGGGTCGAGTGCAACCGGCGCAGACCCAGTACGGGATGCTCTCTCCCAAGTACAACTCCACGACTTCCGTTGCCAGTGCGCATATACCGTCTCTAAAGACTCATTCTTTTTGAATCCATAAACGTTAGAGTTATGTGATCAGCGGGGAGGAAAGATTCTTTACCCGTAAAGAAGACGGGAGGGCCTCCATGTAAACAATTGTGGTAGGTATAATAAGAAAGGAAATTTACTATGAAATTTAGATTTCTTATCAACCTACTCACAATTGTTTACTACAGGCTGAATAGACAAAAGGCTGGAGGGAATCGCATAACCAACCCCCACATAACCCTAGTGCACTGGAACCGTGAAGTAGAAGGAAGAGGTCCCGAGGCTTATCAACCATAATGTCGCAATCATTGGTAAAGGACAATGAAAAGAGACATATGAGCCTGTGTGACACACAGACAGAAAAAAAGGGCAGTATCAGCACAAGGCTGAAACTGACCTTCAAGAAGCCTAATGGCTATGGCAGCCTGAGCAGAAGAAAGAGGACCCAGGGCAAAAAGGTCCTCTGACTGCTCCTGCAACTGGCGCAAATAAAAGGTGGAGAAAGTAGAAGCATTTCTCCAGTAGGCTGCCTGCATAACATCCGACAACTTGACGGAGTTAGAATAAGCCCAAGAGGTAGACAGTGCCCGCACCTCGTGGGCAGAAATACGATTGGTAATACAATCGCCAGCTGCTAAACGACTATAAGCCGTACGAATAGCAAGACAAATCCATCGAGAAATGGACTGAGGAGAGATCTTCTGTCGACCCGGAATGAGAGACAGAAAAAAACGTTTTCTGCCTTTCCGTATGAAGCGTGTCCTATCAAGATAAATGCGAATGGCACGGACCGGACAGAGCAAAGGGCGAGTACCCTCAACAGAGGGAAGAGCCCTGATACAGATAGGAGGAGGAGTAGTATCTGGTAACTGATTCTTAGAAAAAAAGGAGCAATCAGTGGTAAAAGTAACACTGTTGGGAGAGCTCCTAAAAAAGGCCGGGTCAACCGAGAGGGCGTGAAGCTCACTAACCCGTCTGGCCGAAGCAAATGCCATCAGAAAAGCTGTCTTATATGTGAGAAAAGGCATATCCACCTGGGATAAAGGTTCGAACGGCGCCCCCCCCCCCCGCCCCCCCCCTCCCCAAGCAAAGCAGCACCCACGAAAGATTCCATCGTGGAGTAAGCTGCAAAGTCCGAGGCCTTTTCAAAGAAAAGTGCCGAACAAGCTTGGAGAGGTAAGGATTAGTGCCGATACGACACTTCCCCACATAAGAAAAAGTCTCTGAAAGCATAGACCTGTAACCCTTGATGGTAACAGGCTGGAGACCCCGAGAATCAAACAGATATACCAGAAACTCTGCAATCTGTGAAATCGAAGGATTGGCATAATCAACAGAGTGATCAGCACTCCATCGACAGAAGACCTTCCATTTAGCTGCATAAGCTAAACCAGTGGAGTGCCTCCTTGAAGAAGAAATGCACTCCACTGCTCGTCTCGAAAAACCTCTACGGAGGAGACAGGACCTGACAAAAGATATGCGTGAAGGCACAACAAAGTCGGGTCGACGTGAAACCTCCTCGGGCGACAAAGAAGGTCGCGACGTAGCGGGAGACGTGCCGGAACCGCCGCCATCAGCGAGCGGAGCTGATTGATCCACACCCGCTGAGGCGACAGGGGAGCGATCAGAATGATTCGACAACTGCAGGTTCGAATTTTGGCGAGAACCTGAGGAAGAATCGGAACCGGTGGGAAGGCGTAGCCGACTAGACCGTTCCAATCGAGTGACAGAGCGTCCACGGCAAAAGCCAGAGGATCTGGACACGGGGACACGAAAGTGTCCACCTGATGGTTCCAATGAGTCGCAAAGAGGTCGATGTGGGGACGTCCCCAGAGATCGCAAAGAGACTGGAACACTGCCCTGTGAAGCATCCACTCGGTGGAAATAACCCTGCCCTGTCGGGACAGGGAGTCGGCTAGGACGTTCGGACGACCGGGAATGTGACGAACAACCACTCCGGCATGAACATCCTGAGCGAGCAGTAGAAGATCCCGAGCTAACTCGTACATCGGAAGCGAGTGCGTGCCGCCCTGGTTCCAAATGTAAGCAACCACTGTCGAATTGTCGGATAGTAGAAGGACCTGGCGATTCGACAGGTGAGGGATCCACTGCCTGAAACTCAGAAGAAGAGCAAGAAGCTCCTTCTGGTTGATGTGTAGAGCTGCTTGATCCTGGTCCCACATCCCATGTAGGGAAAGACCGAGAGGATCCAACATCGCACCTCATCCGAGATCGCTGGCATCTGCCGTCAGAACGCGATCGGACGTGGGTAAGTCCAGTGGAACACCCTGCGTAATCCACTGAACATCTGTCCAGGGAAGAAGGTGAGGATACAGAGAGTCCGGAAACGGAAGCACCTGATCCAGAGAATCTACATTCGGCCTCCAACGACTGAGCAGAAAGTGTTGTAGAGGTCTGACACGCAGCCGACCTAGAGGAATGAGATCCGTCACTAAACCGCAGAGACCGATCAGCCGGAGAAAACTCCGAGCGGTCGTGGACCTGGACTGGGACAGAGTCAGAGCAAAAGCTGAGAGAATCACAGCCTTGGCCTGGGGAACAGCCATCAAATTGAATTTGGTTTGGAAAGACATCCCCAGATGACAAAACGACTGAGAAGGGACCAGGTCCGACTTCTCCTCGTTGACTCTGAATCCTAGCGACGTGAGCAAGCTCAACAGAGTGGCGACATCCGATTCCAGTAAGGCAGCATTGGAATGCCTCTGGAGGATATCGTCCAGATATGCCGAAGTAGTCACCCTGGACTGTGTGCGATGGAACGCTATCACATGCGACATCAGTCTGGTGAACGCCCAAGGAGCCAGGTTGAGGCCGAAAGGCATGGCCTTGAACTGGTAAACTCGCCCCAGAAAAGCGAACCTGAGATACTTCCGTGACGCCCGATGCATCGGAACGTGGAAGTAAGCGTCTCGCAGGTCGATGCTGGCTGAGAAATCTCCTTGGTGAATGGATTGGCGGACCGACCTGAAAGTCTCCATGCTGAACTTGGGAGCAATGATAGACTGGTTCAGGATACTCAGATCGATAACCGGTCGGAGTCGGCCGTCCTTCTTCGGCACCAAGAACAGGCGGGAATAGAAACCCACTGACTGAACGTTCTTGACGACCTCGATCGCCCCCTTTGCCAGGAGATTGGCAATCTCCGTGGACAAAAGTTCCCGACGTAAAACGTCTGAAGGAACTGTGGTTGGAAGAGGCACCCTTGACAGAGTGGGGTGCCGTCGGAAGGATATGCGCAGCCCGGACCGAACAACATCTAACACCCATGGATCGGATGTGATGGTGGTCCAATGGTCTGCGAACTCTGCTATCCTTCCTCCAACCTGGGACGAGTCAAGGTGAGGACCTTCATTTCGAGCCCCGACGAGGCCCGCGAGAGGAGAAACCACCTCCTCTGCTAAATGAAGAATCCTGAGACTTCCCTCGATTCTGCCGACCCCTACCTTTACCCCGTGAGTAAGAAGTAGAGGCGGCGGCAGAAGGACCAGCCTTCTGCTTCACAGAGGAAGCAGAAGGGTACTTGTTAGGCTTGGAACGGCCCTTGCCTCCCCGAGAAGGCTGATCAAGCTGACGAAACAGCAGCTGATCTTAGGACGTCATCCCGGACCGTCGACACGGAACCATGGAAAAGTTGCGGACCTGCCAAAGAAGCAGATCGAAGAGTAGCACGCTGCTCCTCGGGAAGGGATTGTCCTGTGTCCAGCACAGCGTCCCTTCGAACTAATTCCAAATTAGCCGTGTTACAGGCATGCGTGTGAGTAAGGTGCATAAGCGCCTTGGACAGCACACGCAAAGGAGCCTGTACCTCGTCAAACTTATCTGGAGGCAGATAAGCAGCCAAAGCTGAGACGACGTGATCTGAGAGAGAAAGCATGCCAAGCATCTCTCTAGATAAGCCCAACGTGGACTCCAGAGTCGTCATTGGAATGACGGCAGACTTGGGCTTGGAAAGCCCGAGGGAAGTGGAGTCCTGATCCAGAACTGTCAAAGCCTGGCAGACTGACGGATTGGCGGAATCGTAGGAACGATAACGCACAGGAGGCAAAAAGGTGTCAACCCTGGTGAAGAACGAAGTCTTCAAAGCCTTGGAATTCAGCTTGGCATCCAATGCTGAAAAAGCTTCAACCACCTGTACCGACTGGCACGGTCGAAGGCGCCCAGAGGCAGGTTGCTCCATAGGCTGTTGGCGCGCGACCGATGATCGCGGCCAGGCTGACACTGTCGGCTGGTTAGCAGGTTTGAGCTCAGGCAGAACCCCAAACACAAAGTCAAGAGCCGCCCCCAAGTCCGAAGACTGCTGGCCCTCGACCTCAAGCATGTCAGACTCCTCCCCAGAGTCGGAAGACACATAGCCCATCGTGGGCAAACCAGCCGACGCCTCCCATGGTGTCGGGACACCAGAGGAATCGGAAACCGGCCTGTTTCCAATCCCGGGAGGCGGCACCATAGGAGGCACCTGGAAACCACCCATAGCCTCGCTGGAAGCAACAGGAAGGCTCTTAGAAAGAACCTGAGTGAGTAAGGAGAGGGCCTCCCTAAGCTCACTGCCTGTACCGACCGGTTCGACAGGGGAGCGAACCGACAAAGTGGCTTCACCTCTGACCCTCTTAACCAGCGAAGGGTCACGATCCTCCAAAACACCCGACACGGGACGACGGGCGGCAGCCGAAACATCTGAAGGCAGACGTGTATAGGGGTATGATGCACCCCGAGGATCAATATTGCGAGAACTCATGAGAGTCACCGCAGACCTCTGCAGGGCAGAAGGTCCAGGCTGCACAAAAGGCGTTGGTCCCCCAAAACTGGTCGTATGACCAGAGTGAGTAGACGGAAACGCCACGGAGTCCATAGTGTTTCCACTACGAACATCCGAATCCAAAGACACAACTGTGGTGCTCGACGGCGAAGAGACCACAGCGATGGGCTCGGCCAGCAGCCCCTTCCGACTTCGCCGAGTTGAAGTCAGGGAAGGCTGAGGCCGATATCCCACGTCTACAGTATCGGACAGTCCTGCAGTCCCCTGCAGCGAAAAGCCGAGGCTGGCTGAAACAGACAACGAAGCAGACCGACCAGCAGCAGTAGTAGATACGTCGAGAGTCGTTGAGGCTGGTGAAAAAGTGGAGAGAGCACACCGGCTCGGCTCCGAAGGAGGAGTCACAACCCTAGTGACAGCCTCAGATGTCGACTGGAGGGGGACCGTAGTCCCGGAACCAGGCATCTCTACACCAGAACACTCAACGGCTCCCGCAGTATCCACCACAGGAAAAGACTGCACATCCCCCACGGAGGAGGAATAACTCTCACCAGACAAAGTCGGCTCGGGAGGCCCCGAACGACCACGTTCTCCTTTCCCGCGGGAGCGGGAGGCACGGCCACGAGAACGGACGACACGGTTTACGGACGCCCAGAAGGTGGAAGACCATGTTCCACAGACACCACACGGCCGCTCGGCCGAACACCCATTACAGGAGGAACAAGACGAATGTACATCGTCCACATGCTTTGGCAGCAGACATTGCCCACAAGGAATAGTCCTGGGCATGATAGAGGTGAGAGGAGCAGAGAAGGTGAGATCAGAAAACAGAACACCCCCAAAGAAGAGAGAAAGGTGACAGAAACAAAGACCTCAGACGGTCGACCGGGAACCACACAACAGGAAGACTACTCTCAAAAGAAAGAAGAAACACTGTAGGAGTGGTACCCCTCTGACACCTAACTCTAACACAATTAGAAAATTTTGCAAAAAAAAGCATTAACAATAATTGTGAAAAATTTAAGTCCAAACCGCGTGGCACGCGAAATTCGCGCGCGACTCGAGAGAGAGCAAATAAATATACATTATGGACATATAATAGAAAAGAGAATATAAAACACTGTTCCTGAGAATACAAAGGATACACTGTGGTATAATGAATCAGGAATCATCAAACATCGAGCTGGTGGAACACTGATAAGCGTGCAAAAACATCTCGATACAAAGCAGATTTTAAAAAGAATGAGTCTTTAGAGACGGTATATGCGCACTGGCAACGGAAGTCGTGGAGTTGTACTTGGGAGAGAGCGTCCCGTACTGGGTCTGCGCCGGTTGCACTCGACCCAGTTTTGGCTTATTTTTATTGGTGCTTTTGCACCACTTTTCTTTCCCAACTTGCTTGGGAAAGACAAAAATAGAGAGTATTTTATCCGAGTTAGGGACTTCCACTGTAGTGCAAGCCTGTAGTAAACAATTGTGAGTAGGTTGATAAGAAAGTGAATGTGCTTGAATATACTAACCCTTCCACCCGATACCGTGAATGGTATCATCTTGTACACTGCCTTATACAGTCACATGGATGGGTCTATCTTATATTTATGGGAGGATTCAGTAATACATTAATTTTACAGCCCTGTAGGGCTGTAGAATTAAACTGTCATTGATCCACGTGTTCAGTTAAGTTTTTCTCTTGTCTGCTCACTGATTGCCACCTTTCGCTGTACACAAAAGTTTATGCATGCCGGATTGACTGTACACAAATGGGTACTCATCCAGTTCACATGAGTTATGTGATTTGTGACCTTCAGCATATTAGGGTCAAGTACGACCTCAACCTTGAGAATGCTGGAGCAACTATAATATGCTATATACCTCCTCACTCTCTTTAATATTTGTGCGAAGTTTGATAATAGTAGTTTGATTTGTTTCTAAGTTATGGCTGAGACCTGAATATTGACTGGTTTCAAATATGACCTTGAAATATGGCCCTGGCCTTAAAGTTTCAGACCCAGATATGGTGCGACACCTCCTCCCATTGTCCTTTATAAGTGTGTGAAGTTTGATGGTTGTACCCTCATATGATTTGTGACCTTGAAGATATGGAAATCAAGTTTGACCTTGACCTTGAAGATGCAGAAGCAACTATTATACATGACACACCTTCTTACTGTCCTTAACATTTGCATGAAGTTTAATAATTGTAGTTTGATTTATTTCTAAGATATGGCTGAGGCATGAGTACTGACCAATTTTAAGTGTGACTTGGAAATGTGACCTTGATATTGAAGTTACAGATCCAGCTATGATGTGTAACACCTTCTCCTATTGTCCTTTATAATTATGTGAAGTTTGATGAGTGTAACCAAATATTTTTCAAGTTATTTACTCGGACACACATCCATAGGCCTGTTTACCCATTGTTGTGAGGACTTGTTTTTTCTTTTGTTCTCAGTGTCAAACAAAATTGAGAAGACAAACCCTAATCCATTGTGTTCTTTGTGAGGACATAGAGAAAACAAAGGAAATTTGTGGGGATGCAACACTATTTCTAGGTTGTAACATCGGGAAGACAGTTACCTTTCACCCTGACATGCATGCAATCATGCACACTTCCATCACTATATGCCCCTAGAGAGCAAGGGAGGAGGGGGAGGGAGAGGGCAGGGCATGGGGGCAGGGATAAAAAAAAACAAGAGGCCCCAGGGGGCCTGAGGGCGCTCACCTGACATGGCAGCCTAAATATCAACCCAGAGAATTGATTTCAACAAGTTGCATCTGCTCCTCCTAAGAAAAGCTTATACCAAATATCCAAAGATTCTGACCAGAGGATCTAAAAAAAAGAAGATTTTTAAAGAATATTCCTCATACTGAATCCCTCAGGAAGCCCATATATGAACCCAGGGATTTGGTTTAACAAACCTGAATAACACCCCCCTAAGGATGCTGCACACCAAATATCAAAACATTCTGACTGCTGGATCTGAAGAAGATGATTTTTAAAGAAAATTGCTACTTTTGAACTAAGTTACAATTCAAGCTCCCACAGTGAGTCCAAATATGGACCTAGGGGCATGGCTTGAACAAACTTGAATCTCACCCTCCTAAGGATGCTGCATACCAAATATCAAAACATTCTGACTGCTGGATCTGAAGAAGAAGATTTTTAAAGAAAATTCCTCATTTTGAACTAAGTTATCATTCAGGATCCCACAGTGAGCCCAAATATGGACCTAGGGACATGGCTTGAACAAACTTGAATCTCACCCCCCAAAGGATGCTGCATACCAAATATCAAAACATTCCGACTGCTGGATCTGAAGAAGATTTTTAAAGAATATTACTCATTTTGAACTAAGTTATAATTCGGGCTACCACAGTGAGCCCAAATATGAACCCAGGGTCTTGGCTTGAACAAACTTGAATCTCACCCCCCTAAGCATGGTGCATACCCAATATCAAAAGATTCTGCCTGCTGGATCTTGAGAAGATTTTCAAAGAAATTTGCCTGAAGTGCACTAAGTTCAAATTTGGGCTCCTATACTGAGTCCAAATATAAACCCAGGAAGCCAATTTGAACAAACTTGAATCAGATCCACCCCACAATGTTGCATACCAAATAACAAAAAATTCTGCCTCCTGGATCTGGAGAAGAAGATTTTTTAAGAAATTTGCCTGAAATGCACTAAGTTCAAAATCAGGCTCCTATACTGAGCCCAAATATGAACCCAGGGGGCCAATTTGAACAAACTTGAATCAGATCCACCCTACAATGCTGCATACCAAATATCAAAAGATTCTGCCTGCTGGATCTGGAGAAGAAGATTTTTTAATGTTTTTCCCATTGCCTACAGTGTTAAAAAGTGCTGACTCAGCCCTTTTTGAAAGACCTGAAAAAAGTACCTTGTGATCAAACCGATAGGGATTTTTTTTAACCATTCTATTCTAATGGATAAAAGTAAGCTTTATACAAAATAAGAATTCTTTGTGCCATGTAGTTTTGGAGATATGGCAGTTTTAAGGTTTTTTTCTATTTTTAGCTCCCGAGGTTCCCATGGGGCAAGGAGAAAAAAATTTGGCATCAATCAACTACTTATGACCTATTATCATCTCATATAAAATTTGGTTCAAATCGACCTCACTGTTCTGAAAATAGAAATTTTAGGCGTGGCCAAAATAAATGGCAAATAATGCCCGATAAACTTCTCTTGAACAAACTTGATTCTAAACCTCAAAAGGACTCTGTATACCACATATCAAGTCTCTGCTACTGGTGGTTCATTAGAAGAAGATTTTCAAAAAATTTGGCCATTTTTTCCCCACCCCTCTGCTCAATATGAGCCGAAACCTAATTTGCATAAAAATCAAAATGCCCCTATATAACCACTACTTACATCAAATTTAATTAAAATGTGGCCAGTGGTTTAGGAGAAAGAGGCTCAAACACCAGCTTCACGCAGGACGACGGACGATGGACGAAAGTGATAAGAAAAGCTCACCCTGACTTTCAGTCAGGTGAGATAACAAGTGCAACACCAAGGGTGGCTATGCTCCATCCCCACCCCCACCCCCTTCACTGCCAAGCAAACGTTTCTAGTCATTTATCTTTGTTGATATTTAATTATTAAATATCTTATCTCCATTAAACCATAGCAGCAATACAGCAGGCCACCAAATGTGTCCATGGGACACTAATGCCTCAACTTTATGATAAACTTTAGCAAATATTAAACCTGTGTATAAAATTTTGTTCAATCAAACTAAAGTTATCCTACGTAAAAATATTCGACAGACGTACAGTATGTACCTACATATGTACGTATGTACAGATGTATGGAAGAGATTGGCAAGGGCATAAAAATGTTTGAATAACAAAACATTTTCATTTTTTGTCTCAAAAACTAAGCTTATGAACCCCTCATTAGAACATTGTCAACAAGCTTGTTCCAAAGGTGAGGAACATCAAATATCTATTTGCTCAGATGGGGACGAGATTGAACTAGTCCATCAGCAAAAGAGGTCTGCAAAAGATGAAAATTGAAACATGTCTCATAAATTTCAGATTTGTCACTCAAAACATATATGATACCCTATATTAATAGATTTAATTCCAGGTGCGTAGCCAGATATCTATGTTGGGGGGTGCAGAAGGATCTTTTGGTGAGAGGGCAAGAATTTTTATATTAGTGGTATAACAGGAAAGACTGAAGTCTTCAGTAGGAGAAAGGTATCAAGGTGGTGTATCTTGAAAAATCCTTGAATTCAGTACTGTGCCAAGAGAAGTCCTTGAAATATAATTTTGCCTTGAAAAGTACTTGAACACTGACAATCAATCTTGAAAAGTCCTTAATTTTTGTAAATCACTTTAAGAGTCAGTATAAAAGACCTGTCTAGCATTTTTTTTTAAAAGAAAGAAGAAAATAAAACACAAAACAAATGAAAGTGTCAATGACACTGTAGCTCAACTTGTTTAAGACATGTACATCTATAGTGTGTGACACAGCAATGACAAACATCTAGGTAATGACCTGATAACAAAGGTACATGTAAAGTATTGTAACGGTCTGTACACAAATGCTGACCATAGCCTGTAACAAATATATAGGTAAAGTATTGTGGGGTGACAGTTAGATGCTAAACTAGAAAAGAAATCTTTTGAGTCTCAGAGTGGGTCTGACAGAACCCAAAAATATTTGTACTCATAGCACAGTGTTAACAAAGGCACCTAAAAACACTTGTTCCTGTCACAAGGTGATAACAAAGGTACCCCAAGAAGTTTCATGAAGATCAGTTCATAAATACAGACTCTAGCCCGAGCCATATTGACATGCGCACTTACTGTGTATAAGTAGAACTGAACAAATCAAAGTTCATCTAATTTGCATAATTTCTGCACGAGAAAAAAACCCGAATTATATGTAATGTATTCCATGTTACTAATCATTCCTACAAAAATTTATTCAAATCAGAACTTTCATACAGAAGTTCTGTACAAAAAACTGATTGCACTAATTTTGGCACAAAAAGGCTGCTGGTGGCCATCTTGAATTTTGGACCACACCCAAAAACACTTGTTCTCATCCCACGGTGATAACAAAGGTACCCAAGAAGTTTTGTAAAGATCGGTTCATAAATACAGCCTCCAGCCTGAGCCGTATAGAAGTTGTGTACAAAAAACTGATTGGACCTAATTTCGATACAAAATGGCCACTGGCAGCCATCTTGAATTTTGGACCACACCCAGAAACACTCGTTTTCATACCAAAGTGATAAAAGGTACCCAATAAGTTTTGTGAAGATCGGTTCATAAATACAGCCTCTTGCCTGAGCCATATTGACGCATGCACTTACTGTGTATAAGTAGCACTGAATAAATCAAAGTTCATCTAATTTGCATAATTTCTGCTCAAGAAAAAAAACATGTATTATATGTGATATATTCCATGTTACTAAACATTCATACAGAAATTTATTCAAATCAGAACTTTCATACAGAAGTTCTGTACAAAAAACTGATTGCACTAATTTTGGTACAAAATGGCCACCAGCAGCCATCTTGAATATCGGACTGCCCCCCAAAACACTCGTTCTCGTCCCAAGGTGATAACAAAGGTACCCAAGAAGTGTCGTGAAGATCGGTTCATAAATACAGCCTTCAGCCCTAACCGTATTGACATGTGCACTTATAGTGTATAAGTTATTTATTTATTGGTATTTAAGGTCATATACTAATGCACAATAGCTAATCATGACCGTGACAGTTTTACGGGTGGAGGAATCCGGAGTACCCGGAGAGAACCACCGAGCAACAACGAGCAGCTGTCAGCTTCCCAACATCGTAACTCTGCACTGCAGCACAGGCAGGGTAAGATTGGTTGAAGATATGTGTACCATTGACATGTAGTACCCATTAATACACGGCCTCATCGTGCCCCCATGTGGACAATCGGGGTTATGTGCCTTGCCAAAGGACACACTTCGGGAGTCCGAATTGATCGCACAGACGGTCACCCATCCAATGATTAACCATGCTCTACGCTGCTTAACTTTGGTGATCTGACAAGAACCGCAGTGTATAAGTAGTACTGAATAAATCAAAGTTCATCTAATTTACATAATTTCTGCATGAGAAAAAACCTGAAAAATATGTGATGTATTCCATGTTACTAAACATTCCTACAAAAATTTATTCAAATCAGAGCTTTCATACAGAAGTTCTGTACAAAAAACTAATTGCACTAATTTTGTTACAAAATGGCTGCTGGGTGGCCATCTTGAATTTTGGACTGCACCCCAAAACACTTGTTCTCATCCCACGGTGATAACAAAGGTACCCAAGAAGTTTTGTAAAGATCGGTTCATAAATACAGCCTCTAGCCTGAGCCGTATAGAAGTTGTGTACAAAAAAATGATTGGACCTAATTTCGGTACAAAATGGCCACTGGCAGCCATCTTGAATTTGGACCACACCCAGAAACACTCGTTCTCGTTCCAAGGTGATAACAAAGGTACCCAAGAGGTTTTGTGAAGATCGGTTCATAAAATACAGACTCTAGTCCGAGCCGTATTGACATGTGCACTTATTGTGTATAAGTAGCACTGAATAAATTAAAGTTCATTGAATTTGCAAAATTTTTGCACAAGAAAAAAACCTGTATTATATGTGATCTATTCCATGTTACTAAAACATTCATACAAAAATTTATTCAAATCGGAACTTTCACACAGAAGTTCTGCACAAAAAACTGACTGCACTAACTAAAGTACAAAATGGCTGCTGGTGGCCATCTTGAATTTTGGACTGCACCCAAAACCACTCGTTCTCGTCCCACTGTGATAACAAAGGTGCCCAAGAAGTTTCGTAAAGATCGGTTCAAAAAAACGTCCTACAGTCCAAGCCGTATTGGCATTTGCACTTACAGTGCTGAAAGTAACACTAAATAAATCAAAGTTAGTCTAATTTACATAATTAGAAAAAAAAACGTATTATATGTGATGTATCCCATGGTACTAAACATTCATACAAAAGATTATTCAAATCAGAGCTTTCATAATGAAGTTCTGCACAAAAATCTGATTGCACCTAATTTTGTACAATATGGCTGCCAGTGGCCATCTTGAATTTCAGACCGGACCCACTCGTTCTCGTCTCACGGTGATAACAAAGGTACCCAAGAAGTTTCATAAAGATTGGTTTCATAAATACGGCCTCTAGCCCGAGCCGTGTGTATGGCATGACAGACAGACAGACAGGCCATGACATTACCTCAAATTTCGCTTCGCCAAAGGTTGAGCTACAAACCAAGGAAAATGCCTAGCATTGCATAATATGCCAGTTAGGCTTTTTCGAATCGAACACAACTACTGTTTTGATCCATGGACCAACCATTAACAATCACACACAACCTCAATTCGAACTGAACTTGTATTTTAGTATGACTGAAATGCAAACTAATGCTGATCAACAAATCTCAAGTTATCATCCAAAAACCGAAATGTTGACAGAAATGTGAAATTTATAAAATCGAAAGGGAGGATTACTCTGGAAAGAAGAGTCTGACCAAAATTATACCACAGGTGCACAGGTTCCCATGGTGGTAACTTATTATTTTACTAGAATGACACATAAATCAAGTTTGGTGCTGACAGACAAAACCAAACAAAAGTTACAATCCAACAACTAAAATGTTGACAGAAATGAGAAAGTCAACAAGACCAATACCGGGTCTGGACCTGCGTCACTGCATGCAATTGAATCAGCAAACAGGAAGTGGCTGCACGGCAGATCTGAAAATTGCATACACGATACAACTGATCATTATCAGGTTCCAGATGAAATATAAAATCAATCCCTTGCATAGAAGCCGAGAAAAGTTTGACAAAAAATTTCAATGTCAGTGGGTACAGTAAAATTTCAAAAGTACCGGCAAACAGGAAGTGGCTGCATGGCAGATCTGAAAATTGCTTACACGATACAACTCATCATTATGAAGCAGCAGACCAAATATAAAATCAATCCCTTGCATAGAAGCCGAGAAAAATTTGATGAAAAATTTCAATGTTCAGTGGGTACAGTAAAATTTCAAAGTATCGGCAAACAGGAAGTGGCTGCATGGCAGATCTGAAAATTACTTACACGATACAACTCATCATTATGAAGCAGCAGACCAAATATAAAATCATTCCCTTTCATAGAAGCCAAGAAAACTTTGACGGAAAAAGTGTTTTGGGACGGACGGACGGACGGACTGACAGACGGACTGACGGACGGAGTCGAGCGGTTACTAGACCTGCTCTGCCGATGGCGACGCAGGTAAAAAAGAGGCATAACTCTGAAGAAGAACAGTACAACCAAAATTATAAACACAGCTGCACAGGTTTCCATGATGGTGAACATGCATACCAAGTTTTGAAAGAATTGGTCCAAAAACCTCCGAGAAAATCTCAGGACAAAATTCAGACTGGTGAGGCAAATTATTCTAAGTTGTAAAGGGGCTATAACTATAAGGAAAATAGTCCCACCAGAACTATAATTACATATTCACAGGTTCCCATGATGGTGATCATGCATACTGAGTTTCAAAAGAATTAGTTTATAAACCTCCAAGGAAATCTCTGGACAAAAATTGACCCATGTGGTAAATTATTCTAAGTTGCAAAAGGGCATAACTCTGGCAAAAACAGTGCCGATCCAAACTATAATTGCAGGTGCACAGCTTCACATACCAAGTTTCCAAAGAATTAGTCCATATAAACCTACAGAGAAAATCTCCAGACAAAATTCAGACCAATGGGGCAAATTATTAAGTTGTAAAGGGGCATAACTCTGACAACAATGCACCCACCAGGACTATAATTGCATATGCACCAGTTCTCATGGTCGTGATCATGCATAAAAGTTTCAAAAGGATTAGTCCATAAACTTCTAAGGAAATCTCCAGATAAAATCTGACCTATGTGGGTAAATTATTCTAAGTCAAAAGGAGGCATAACTCTGGCCAAATTAGTCTGTCTGGAACTATATTCGCAGGTACACAGGTTCTCATGGTAGTGAACACGCATAGCAAGTTTTGTAAAATTGATACGTAAACCTCCAAGAAAATCTCTGGACAAAATTCAGAATGATGGGGCAAATTATTCTTCGTAAAAGGGGCATAACTCTGGCAAAAATAATCCTACCGGAACTACAACTGCATGTGCACAGGTTCCCATGGTGGTGAATATGCATACAAAGTTGCAAAAGATATAGTTCATAAACCTCTAAAAAATTCTCCGGACAAAATTCAGATCGATGAGGAAAATTATTCAAAGTCATAAAGGGGCATAACTCTGCAAACGAGAAGAATGTTACTAAGGTATCACATGCCCCCCCCCCCCCCTTTGTGACCTTCACCTTGCAGATGCGGCAGAAACTATTATACACGACACACCTTCTGACTGTCCTTAACATCTGTAAAAAGTTTAATAATTGTACTATGATTCCTTTCCGAGTTATGGTTGAGACACAAATATTGAACGATTTTTAGTGTGACCTTGAAATGTAACCTTGACCTTGAAGGTACGAACCAGGCTATAGTGTGTGACACATCCTCCCATGGTCCTTTATAATTGTGTGAAGTTTGATGACTGTGGCCCTAACAGTTTTCGAGTTATTGGCTCGGACACACACACGGACACACGTGCACTTCAATCACTATATGCCACCCGACCCAAGTCGGGGGGCATAAAAATATTCCCACTGAATTATAATCATACATACACAGATTCCCATGAAGGTGAACATGCATACCAAGTTTTGAAAGGAATGGCCCTTGAACAGTCGAGAAAATCTTCGGACAAAAGGCAGATGGGTGGACAATGAACGGACAACTCATTTACACAATACAACTGTTTTTTCTGGCGGATAAATTATGTGTTTAATAGGGTCAAAATGGTAGGTCAAGAATGCAAGCATACTTTTTTCCTGGGTTGCTTGGTTTGCACTCTCAACTTATTTATTGACTCCTGTTTAACAACCTTTCAACAGCCAGGGTCACCTTGTGTCTGACAGTTTTACAGATGGAGGAAGATGGAGCACCCAGAGAGAACCACTGAGCAACGTTGAGCATCTGTCAGATTAAAGAAATTTCCTCATATTTCACTAAGTTAAAATTTGGGCTACCATAGAGAGCCCAAATATGAACCCAGGGACCCGATTTTAACAAATTTGAATCTGACCCAGAGATGTTGTATACCATGAATGAAAGCATTCTGACTGGTGGCTCTGTAGAAAAAGATTTTAAAAGATCATCTCCCATAATGCATTCCATAGGAAGCCCAAATATTAACCGAGGGATTTCATTTGGACAATCTTGAATCTGACCCTCATAACAATGATGTATGCCAAACATTAAAAGATTCTGACTGGTGGTTCTAAAAGTTTTTAAATATATTTAACTCCACATTGTCATAAGTTAAAAATCCGGGCTCCTGTATTGAACCTAAAAACGAACCAAAGGGCTTCAGTATAACATATTTGTATCTGACCTCCCTATGGATGATGTATACCAAATATCAAAAGATTCTGATCACTGATTCTGGAGAAAATGGCTTTTTAAAATTTTTTGCAAATATGCTGGCTCTGCATTATTTTCGACCAACCCCCCCCCCCCCCCCACCTCCCCCTCTACAGAACACCCTGACATAACCAATGACAATTTGTTGTACCATTCAATTCTACTGGTCCTATGAATGCTTCATAGCAAATAAGTTCTCTGTTCTGTGTGGTTTGGGAAATATGTTCGACCAAATATATTTCTATTTCTCCAGGGGTATATGGGAAAATTCTTTTTTGCATGAGTCAAGTACTTATGACACAATAATGCCACATACCAAATTTGGTTCAAATCAGACCATCAGTTCAGAAAATAGAAATTTTGGGCAGGGCCAAAAATCTTGCCCCTCCCATTACAATGCCAAATACTGCTTCATGAACTTCGTTTGAACAAACTTGATTCTACACCTCAAAAAGAAGCTCTGTACCATACATCAAGCCATTGTATCCAATGATTCATGAGAAGAAGATTTGGAAACAAATTTGGAACATCTTCCTCTGACCCCCTCCCTATGGGCTAGGCATGGTGAGTTGAACAAAAACACAATGCCCCTTCTGGACTATCACTCACGCAAACATTCAGCTGAATTGGCCCAGTGATTTTGGAGGAGAAGTCCAAAGCATAATGTTGATGAACGGAGAGCGATTAGATAAACTCAGCTTGACAATGTCAATGTGAGCTAAAAAAGTGAGTATTCTGTGTGTTCATTACTGGCTTTGTATATCCTTGGTTAAATAACATTTCCTTTTCAGGTCTGTCGGTGGCTGCGTGATGTGTGTGATTTAGTATAGTTTCACTAGGTGATTGGTGCCGAAGGAAACACTGTCTGCATTGATTCAAACCCCTGCTATGCCATTGTAAATGACACTCATTCAGAAGATTATTTTCACAAGAATTCTGATGTAATAAAGCATATGTAATAAAACATATCATATAGCCCCTCACTGGAATGATATTGAGCTCACATGATACAGTTTTGGTGTAGTTTTTTAAAGAATTGGGGGGAAAAAAAATTAAAATAATAAATTTTGATGTCAGGAGTTTTCTGTAAAGGATTAAAATCTGTTTGTGAGAAACAGGATAAAAAAATTCAATGCATGTGTAAAAACATGAACAATACAGTTAAAACTAGAAGTCCTGTCACAAACTGTGTGCTTATCTAGGCTTAATTGCGCATAGGAATTGCTTGCGTTTGCCATATTGAATGGCATCCAAAGCACAGCAGGTTCTCCTGGTTACTCATAGCAAACACAGGTTATGTTTCTGCCAATGGGTTACCCCGGAGGTCCTTCTCTGAAACATTGCTTGTGCACAGGCCATATGTACAAAATTTGATAGCCTTACTACGATCATAGCGTGTAGATTAATGCGCAGATCAACATGCTATTTGTGCGCATTTCATGACAGGACTTCTAGTTTTACATGCACACCATGAATTATAAGGTGTGTGGCATTCCAAGATTTCAAACTAATCAAACTTCTGTTTCCAAGAATTGATATGTAAACAACATGACAAACTTCAAAAGGCCAGTAATGCTATTCACTCATGCATTCTGTGGAGAATCATCTGTTTGACTTAGGATTGCTCCATTGAGGATGCATTTCATGTATTATTCCAAACTCAAATAAAATTGATTATGCTGCAAAAAGCATATATGAAAAATTGGATAATATTTTTGGAATTCCAACTTACTGAGCACCAGTGGAGTGAACGGTGTGCAGATGTTTGTTGATGTTTTTTCTTGAAAACTTTTTCCCAATGCTGGGACTCAACTATATGCACACTTCACTTCAAATGGTCGAGGGCAGTATACACCATGCCTCCCATTTTCAAAATTGAAAGACTGAAAAATGAAACTTAAACAGATTTTTCCTAGCAGAAGATCAAGAATTTCTCTTCATAACCTGTTATAAAATGTGCATTTATACAGTTGGAAACAATATAGATAAGAACATTACGGTAAATAGAAGAACTATACAGTATTTCCAAATACTTCATCAAGAAGTAATTGGAAACAAAATAAATATCTGAGTAACAGTTGTTTAATATATCTTTTTTTCACATCTATTCTGAAAAAATGAGGAGCTAAAAAAATTTTCACTTTTGGTTTTCATTTTTTATCAAAGTAAAATGTGTCATTAATTTTGAAAAATAATAATATACTATTAATTCTGTCATGGAGCTGTATAAGTCAATAATAAATAAGGTGCAACACCACCGGTATCCCCCGCCAAGGGGGTTTATCAGTTGAAAAAAGCAGGAAAAGGTCATTAACTCTAAAAAAAAATAAGAGGCTCCAGGGGGGGGGGGGGGGGGGGGGGGGGCTGAGGGTGCTCACCTGACATGGTAATATAAATATCAAACCAGGGACTTGACTTGAATAAGCTGCATACGCCCCTCCTAAGAAAAGTATATACCAACTAGATGAAGTGATTGTGCCCACACAATACACAGGATTTTCCTTCTATTTTCAGATCCTGTACTTTTACATCCCAAAATTGAGATAAACGCATAAATAACAGATTTTTTTTAATTTTTATTAAGTCCCAAACAAAATATTTTCAGACCAAAATTTTTTTTTCTTCTTAAAATTGAACAAAATGCATAAAAAAACAAAAAACTAATTTCCCACCGGGACTCCAAATTTTCAGTGTGAAAAAAATTTTTTTTTTTTTTGTCTTAAAATTGACCAAAACGCATAAAAAACAAAAAAATCATTTTCCGGATTTTGGTCCAAAAGTCCGGACTGGGACCCCAAATTTTCAGCCCAAATATGAACCCAGGGATTTGGCTTGAACAACATTTGGGCTCTCATAGAGAGCCCAAATATGGACCCAGGGAAATGATATCAATAAACATGTGAAACAATCTTTCCAAAGATGTGAAATTTGAAAGCTTTTGGAGCAGTGGTTTGGGAGAAAAGTAGTGTTAAATGTTTTTCCCATTACCCACGGTGTAAAAAATGCTGATTCAGCACTTTTTCTAAGTCCCCAAAAAGTACCCCATGATAAAACTGTAGCATTTTTTTTTTACCATTCCATTCTATTGGTCTTAAGGAAGCTTCACACCAAATAAGAATTCTCAGTGCTGTGTAGTTTCGGAGATATGGGCGTTTTAATTTTTTTCTATTTTTAGCTCCTGCGGTTCCCATGGGGTGACATATTATTATTTATTATTATTGGTGTTTAAGGTCACATACTTACGCACAATGGCTAATCGTGACAGTTTTATGGTTGGAGGAAGCCGGAGTACCCAGAGAGAACCACCAAGTAACGATGAGCAGCTGCCAGCTCCCCAACATTGTAACTCCTTCTGCAGCACAGGCAGGGTTTGATAGGTTGAAGACAAGTGCACCATCGATGTGCAGTAGGCCTTAGTACACAGTGTCATCGTGCCCCCCATGGGGTGACGGGAAAAATATTTTTGACATAAATTAAGTACTTATGACCCAATAAACCCTCATATCAAATTTGGTTCAAATCTGCCTCTCGGTTTGGAAAATAGAAATTTTGGGCTTGGTAAAAATTCTTGCCCCTCCCATAGCAAAGGCAAGTATAGCTCCTCGAACTTCTCTTGAATAAATCTGAGTCTACACCTCAAAAGGAAGCTGCACACCAAATATCAAGTCTCTGCTACTGCTGGTTCATGAGATTTTTTAAGATTTAAGCACACTTTTTGAGCGTGACCCTACCGAGGGCATGTCAACTTGATTTGAACATATTATAGGGAACATGCACAGCAAATTTTATTGAATTTGGTCCAGCAGTTCGTGAGAAGAAATCGATAACGTAAAGTTAATAATGGATGGAAAGTGATCAGTAAAGCTCCCCTTGAGCTTCACTCAGGTGAGCTAAAAATGGGCAAAACCTATTAAGAATTTCAAGACAAGACAATTCAGTTAAAATTATGACAACTTAACAATTGGGAAATAGGCACATGTCTACCTGCTTGTGAAATTGCTTGTGAAGTTTCATGAAAACTGGATTATGAACCTCAGGGGGTTCAACACACAGGAATTTCATATAGAAACCAATAAAATCCCTTATGATTTTCAATTCACTTTTCGGAAACACCATGCTCCTCCCATGTCTATTTACCACATCGTTTGAAGCATGAATGACACTTGCACACACAAACAAGAGTGCCTCACTGGTAAGCGTATCAGTCTTGTTACTTATAGGTTGCAGGTTTGATCTTGATACATGTACTCATCAGTTCAGACTTGGAAATAAAGAGTTTACATCATAAGCCATTAGAATGTTATGTCATGTTAGTTGGTGTAACCTATGAGAAAAATTGTTATATTGCTTCTCTGTTTTACAATACCAATAATACGGTTTATGTCAAAAGATAATTTCTGGCCAAAAGTAGCAATGACTAATGTATTATCTTGCTTTGGCAGAATTTCTATTAAGATGTGACAGCATGCCATCATAGGTGGATGCAATGCACAACCTTCAGGTCAAGTTAGTCCCTAATGGTTGTAAGGCCTAACATGCAAAACATGCAGGATTAGAAATTTATTTACTAGGCCATTAAAAAAATGAAAAAATTTAAAGTAATTTATATATTTTTTATACTTACCAATGATCCAGACTTAGCTGGTGCTAACTCTTAAATATTCAGGGCCAAACACAAATTTTGCCCCCCAAATCCCCCAAATTTGCATCCAAATATTAAAAACTGATGTCCTATATGGTCCTCCATACTTTTGCCTACTGCGCATATGCAGTGTCATGGAAGTACCAAAATTGGCACCAAGGCTCATTCTTACAACCAGTGCCTGTTAAATGTTATATAATCAGCGGGGAGGTATGAGTTCCGAACTCATGGGAGGGCTATCCCCATCTGGGTCAGTATAAAAAATATATAAATTACTTTTAAATTTTTTTCATATTTTTATACTGTAACCAATGACCCAGACTTAGCTGAATAGAAAAAAGGCTGGAGGGCCTAGGACATAAAGGAAAATCCAATAGGCTCAATAATGTATAATAATTATCCCCTCAAGGAGAAAAGGAGAGAAAGGATTTACATGTCTTTCTTGCTTATTAAAAATAAGAAAGACACATCACCAATCAATAATTGAGCACAATAACATCTATGATCTCTATTAACATCCAGTATAACCCATTATACTAATTCCTTAAAGGAAAGCCAATAAATAAATATAGTCCAGAGAATGAGACTCTTTATACTCATTTAAAAGTGTCCGACGATTGTATATTAACACTTGTATGACACGCGACATATACAAATGCTTCACACCGAGCTACACTTTAAAAATATTACATAAATGAGATAGACATTAGCTTTATACGTTAAAACCATCCCAGTACCAACTCGGAATTACTGACTCAGGAGGGGGGTATTCCCTTGCTTTTCACTATAAAGCCGGTGATATAAGGGAACACCATCCCCCCCCCCTCCCACCTTCCCCTTGCTCTGGGTCAAATCACCACAGAATGAAGAGGGCAGCAGGACAGAGTCACTGCTGGAATAGAAAACCTACATAACTATAGCTGTAATCATTTAGTGGACGACATTCTGAGCAACAGATAACGGACCTAAACACCTAAGGTCGCCAGAAATAGACTCTATATTTCTAAGGTAAAAATTAGTGAAAGTAGAGGCTGCAACCAGTAAGCAGCCTTCATAAGATCTGTAATAGCAATACTGTTAGAATAAGCCCAAGATGTTGACAGCGCCCTAACTTCATGCGCTGAAATCTTAAGCACAGACTGCTGATTGGAAGATAAACTCTCATAAGCAGTACGAATAGCTGACTGAATGCATCTAGAAATAGAATGAACAGATATGTCCTTTCTATTGGGAATTAAAGACAGGAAGAAGTGTTTACACCCCTTTCTGATAAACTCTGATCTGCATTTGTAAACACGCATAGCTCTAACTGGACACAGTAAAGGCCTATGGCCATCTGAGGACGGAAGAGCCTTAATAACAATAGGCTCAGGATACTAATTAGGAGCCTGATTCTTAGCCAAAAATTTCACATTAGTAGTTGAAGTAATAGTATTACCAATACTACGATAATGAGAATCATCAATAGACAGAGGATGAAGCTCACTAACTCTTCTTGCGGAAGCAAAGGCCAAGAGAAAAGCTGTCTTATATGACAAGAATTTGAAGTCTACAGTGCTCAGAGGTTCAAAAGAAGCTTCTTTGAGCTTCAGTAGAACCCAAGCTAAATTCCATTTAGGAGTTAACCTAAGACTTCTAGGTCTATTTATCGAAAAGTTTTTTACTAACTTAGATAAAGAAATATTAGATCCAATCTGTAAGCTATCATGATTGATGAGCATATGCATAGACCTATAACCCTTAATGGTTACTGGCCGCAGTTTGATTTCGTCAAACTAGTGGACCAAAAAATTAGCAATGTCTGGAATAGAAGGATCAAAAATATCAATAGAATGATCCTTACACCAACGAGAAAAAACCTTCCACTTTGCTGCATAATTTAGTGAAGAGGAGGCCCTCCTACAGTTAGAAATTGCATCCACTGCTCGTCCTGTAAATTACTTGCCGTGCAAGAAGGACCGTACAATGGAAATACGTGAAGGTTGAGACCTTGCGGGTTGTGATGCAGTGTGCGAGATTTCCCCTGAAAGAGAAGGTCCTCCTGTGGAGGAAGCTTCCGAGGAACATCCCATAACAGACACCTGAGTAGATTTATCCATGGTTTCTGAGACGACAGAGATGCTACCAACAGTATCTTGCAGTGCGATTACTTGATCTTTATCAAGATCTGTTGAATCAACGGAGTTGGAGGATATGCATATCCTATCATTCCGTCCAAGAGATTGAGAGAGTGTCTACTGCAAATGCTCGAGGATCTGGGCATGGCGACACATCCATCTGCAACTGATTGTTGAGGTGTGTCGCAAACAAGTCTGTCATTGGTCGATCCCATTGGTAGCAAATCTGATTGAACACTCGCTTGTTGAGAGTCCATTCTGACTGTAACATGCGACCTTTCCACGAGAGCGAGTCTGCTAGAATGTTCAGATGACCCGGAATATGACAGACCGACAGAAGAACATGATGCTCTAGAACAAACAGAAGAATTCTTTCCGTTAGGTCGAATAACAGAATCGAATGAGTGCCTCCCTGGTTCCGGATGTACACTACTACCGTCAAATTGTCTGACAGTATTTGAACATGTGAATTCTGAATTATGTTCATCCAATGACGTAGCGCAAGCCAAATTGACATCATCTCTTTGATGTTTATGTGCTTGTTTAGGAACACCGGATCCCAAAGGCCCTGGCACCTCAAGTCTGTTGGGCTCAATGTCGCGCCCCAATCTGTTTGACTTGCATCCGTCATAATCGTAAAAACCACTGAATATCTGCCCAGGTCTGAATCCTTAGTTTTACTTGGTCCGATAAAACAATATTTGTTTCGAGCGAATGAATCTTCACACTCCAAATATGAGTGAAAAATATCTGGAGTGGACGTGTGTGCAAGCGGCCCATCGGAATGAGATCCCATCAGTCGCATGAATTCTCTCACTGTTACTATGTCTAACTGTAGACAAAAACGAGCATAATGACTGACTAACTTCGCTCTGGGTAACAGGAGACGAACTAGATTGTTGTGAGTCTCAAAGCTCATTCCCAAGTGAATGACCAACTTGGACGGAGCTAGATCTGACTTCTTTTCGTTTACAATGAAACCAAGACATCGGAGCAATTGAAGCAGACTCTCAATGTCATTCTGAAGAACTGTTCTGTTGCTGTACCTCTGAAGAATGGTACTTTCTGAATGGTGGATGTACCATGACATGAAAGTACGCATCCTTGAGATCTATGCTTGATGCATAAACATCCACTCGATTGCTCACCCTCACTGATCGAATGGTCTCCATATAGAACTTTGGAGCCACGATCAGCTTGTTTATCCAGCTCAGATCTATAACTGGATGGAACGAGCTGTCTGGCTTCGGTACCAAGAACAGGTGACTGTAAAAACCCAGGGATTCCTTGTTTTCTACGAGAATAGAAAAAGACAAAGGCAGGGACAAATCTAAATCCTCAGCTTGATCGTCCAAATGCAGAGGAACTCTCGGTATGCCCTGTCCTGCCGTTGCAAATGTCTAACCAGTATTGATGAACAGCAGATGCAGAGCACTTTGAGATAAGAAACTGTTTTTGCTTGTCTTAGAGGCTAAATTAAAAATAGCTTCATTAAGCAATTCAAACGTCCGTGAGACATCGCTGGACTGGACCGGATATTCAGGAACATCTTCCTTAATCCGGCCATAAAAGTCAGTATCCAATGATGCTATCAGTCTCTTATCCTTTGTTGCAGCAACCTGGCCTGACGGAACAACATCTGGAAAGTTTTGATGGATAAACTCCATCGCCACCTTATGTTGTTCCCGAAGGGAAAAATCCAGCTCCATAATTTCCCTTTCGCCATCCAAGTGAACCAGATGAGAATCTTGGTCGTCCCTGTCTGACCTTGCATAGGAACGAACCGACCCAGCTTCATCCGAAAGTTCCTGATCCTAAACTGTTGTAGGATGTTCCGTAGGTTGCTGGAATGCTGTGATGAGCTGTGCTATCTGTGATAGCAAGTCCATCATGGAGGCCTGTGGAGCAGCGGTCCTCTGTTGCTTTGGCACTGGAAGCTCTTGGGACGGTGTGTCCGACATAATTCTTTTATGCGAACATCCCAATTGAAGAGGCCTCATGTCCCTGGCTACTAGATGGTGTGACCTAGACGACACGGAATCCTTTGTCGGTGAAGCAGTCTGGATATCTGAGGTCACAAAGCCAAGGTGTGGTTGTGTGTGCTGATATGCGGAAAAGGAAGCCGATAGACTAGCCGATGCAGACTGTCTATAAGATGGAGCATCCCGAACAGGAGGTGTGGACATATGCTCTGACTGCCGAATGTTTTGAACAACAACATCTGGCCCCAGATGCTGTTGTAAGAGAGAGGGACCTCTCTCGTTCGCGGTCTGGGCTGACCTGAACGAGCTTACTACCGAACTGACTAGCTTCCTTTTTTTCATCCTCTGTTCTGTCATTGCAGGGTGTGCGTGATCTGAGATTATAGTGCTCGCAACACCCTTTTTCCTCTCCTGGACCACAACAGACTTTCCCGCGGTCACACCACCCATATGAGGGGTGATATATCTGCCAGTCAAGCTAGCTGGCGACAAGGCCGTAAATTCCTTTTGGGACCTAGGCACTTGTCTAATTTCATTGAGCACTTTTGCCGCTAGCTCTTCATTAATTTGCAACGATGGCACCACACTTCCAGAAAACATCACAGAAACATCACCTTATTCTTGTTCCTCTGTAAAAGAAACTGAAAAACTTGAGTGACCTTGTGGTGAGAGAACAGGCATCGATCTCTCGACACTAATAATGTACCGTGACACACGTCTCCAACGTTTGTCATCCCAATTGGCACAAACAGAACAAGAGTTAGTGCGAGTACAATGACTACAGCAAACACAATGAGCATGAGAAGCCAAGGAAGACTTCCTCGAATTACAATTTGAACAAAATTCTTTCATAATTATAAAATTTTATTAAGCATTAGTACTCGCACTAACAATATATTACAAAGATACATGATAATAATACAATCCATAACAAAATTTCGAAAAATATTTCAAAAAAAAAATCCCATTGGGAACGATGAGCCCAAATGGATCCCCAAAAAGCCTAAACAAGCTAAAAAATTAATGTTACACTTACGGAGTATATAAATGTATCTGACTACATATCTAACCTAACAGATGACAAGGAATTACTAAAGGAAAGTAACCATTGTCAACGTAAACAAAAGTCTATAAAAACCGGAAATAAGACTCCAGGCACTGAAAAACACGGCCCAAAGTCAGTAACAGATTCTTAAAACTATCCAATGTAAAACAGAATCTTCATCAGAAGAAACTGCAATACATCCGATGGTAGATGCATGACCAGACAACACCTAAACACCTCGAGGGTGAGGACGTAACCATGGGGATAACAGAATAAACATTCTGTAACCAAGTTAAACTCCCAAGAAATTTTCAGGAAAAAATTTAAAAAAAATATTCCAAGAGCATGGGAGATTAACTAGGGAGGTTTCAAGGAAAGGGAGAGAGGAAACACTTAACAAACAGTGGAGAGTTCATAGCAAGAATGAAAACATCAGGCCCATCCCCCGAAATTAGGGAACATGAAAACATTAAAAGTTATCGCCCTGAACACATCCAACCACTGTTACATCCTCTCATCCTCTTATTGCATCCTTGGATCCACCATTTCCATCATGATATTGTGTCTGGCATCATTTTGACTGAGATTTATAAGCACAGAAGTCAGTGAGATGTTACTAATAGAAGGGCCAAACAAAGAATGAGGTTTGGCGCCAATTTCGGTACTTCCTTGACACTGCGCATGCACAGTAGGCAAAAGTATGGAGGACCGTATAGGACATTAGTTTTTTTGATTTGGAAGCAAATTTTGGGAATTTGGGTGGCAAAATTTGTGTTTGGCCCTGAATATTTAAAGAGTTAGCACCATCTAAGTCTGGGTCATTGGTTACAGTATAAAAATATGTCTATGTTCTCAGCCAATTGTGCCTCAAATTTTGATGAGAGCAGAAGGCTTTTATTTTTTATTCTGAAATCGGAAAAAGAAACCCCCAAAAATATATTCACATTTCAGAAAGAAATCTTTTACAAACTCCGGACTGGTGTTATCTTATGGAATATATTGCGAAATGCTTCAGTCAACTTGGCTGTTGACGACATGCCAAAGACACTCCATTGCTAGATTACGTTCAGTCCGGTACTAATTTGAAAAGATAATAGCGGCATTTTCTCCAAAGTTGTTATATTTACCAACATAGAAAACATTTATATAATGGTCAGAAATCTGAAGAATGAAAATATGGAGGAAAATAAAAATAGGAACTGGAAGTTGAAATACTACAGAGAAATTTCTACTGGTGCCAGTGCACAAAATTCCATTCTGAAAATACTGACTGGGAAAATTTCTTTTGACTGGGTGGAATTTTTTTTTTTTTTTTGACTGGGTGTTAAAAAGTTTTGACGTGGCGGAAATTTAATGACATGGGTGATGCCTGAGAACATAGACTTCTTTTTTTTAAAGCCCTATTAAAAACATTCTTGGTTCTCAATGTCGCAATTTTCCCTCAATTTTGTGAGGGAGGGAGGCTTTTTTTAAGTAATCCACAAAGCAGTCATGATAAGAGTTGAAATTAATTAATTTAACTACATGTACTTACAATATTCTGTGAAAAAACTAATGTTTTCAGCAGTGGAAATTTCCTATGCTGCAGTTGTAAATTTAACAAACAATATCTTATTTCACAGAGCTTGGTGTGCTCTGTCAAACACGATATAGTTGGTTAGTTAAATTTAGAGTCCTTCAAGTGTATAATAGTATCAATGAAGAGATTTCCAGGTAATAAAAAAGAGTAATGAGACATATTTTTAATCATGAGTGAGGGGCCAGAGAAACAAGAACTTTTTTATTTTAATGGCCTTATATTGTATTATTTCATCATAACCTGGAGTTCATTCACATATTGTACAATTGAAGTAACTCACGTGTAATCTAAATGATTATTCATGAGTTATTTCCAGGTCTACCACTTGAATTGTGCCCTCGAGTAAGACACTTGACCCTTGATTGATCACATTATGCCCTCAACCTATATGACTTTGTCTAAAGCCAGTCTTGAGTCCTGTTAGCTTTCTGGACATTCTGACAAATGTTTACCCTATTTGGTGACTGCCACCAAGTACTCCACCCAACCTGCTGTCGACCCAAAAACAGAAAAAAAGGCCAATGCGGGTTGCAAGCAGCCAAGTCCTACATCGTTCTCCATGAGAATGCAACCTTTAAAGATTTTACCTTCTAAACACACATATAAGACACACTTCATTTATGCTTTCAGATGTTTTTTGTGTTCGTCCTTTTCAAACTGACCACATAAATGGCAAGCTCTATTTTTTTTCATTTTAACATCCATGAGTGCCTTCTTGCAATCTATACATGAATAATTATTACCTGTATCAATACTGGACCATCCTCTGGTATTCACAGTAGGTAGGCACAATCTATTCTTATTATTTGGAGACAATGATCCAGCTTTGTAACATCGTCCACCAATAGCACATACGTCTTTCTGCAAATGTTAGATAACAATGATTCAGAAATTTATTTATGTAGAAAGGAACATTTGATGTTTGACTTTCCAGATTTATTATATTAATCCCCAATGTGTCATTACCTATTTAAAAGTAAAAGATGACATATCAATGTGGTGGCATAAATGTTTACACAAGATAGTAGCAGGCAATATGATAGATAGATGCCACACTCAAGACATTTGTAGGAAGTTTTACTAAGAATGTAATCATACAGCCCTGGAGGACTGAAGGATTACATTGTTGCTGAATACCCTTCTGAATTCTAAATGTAAAAATGTTTCGGCCTGATTCACAGTAACTTGAGCTAACAATAAACAAACCAGAGGCGTTATAATTTTGTGAGGTGAAATAATAAGGTTTGTTGAAATTTTGGGGAACTTTTTATTGATCCATAATAAATCAACAAAAACTGTGATTTTCTGTTGAAACTTTTGAGAGACCTTACAACATTTATTCACTATCACTATCAATGAATACAATAGTTACTGTCACTATCAATGAATATAGGGAGCACAGTGATTCAGTGGCAGTGATTATGGCATTGGAGGCATGGAGGTAGAGCTGTGTATTAAAGCGTACTGGATGATGAACCTGTCTTCAACCAATGCTAACCCCACTTGAGTGGTAATAATTAATTCATCTTCCAATATTCCTCCCTTTTTTGACTTGTAGGGATTGGGTACAGTTTTTAAAGGTATCTGTAATGACAAGCATCCAGCATCTATGAACTGATTTTTTATGAATGAAGATGAGGACATCATGGTACTGCATTCTTGTGCTGTGCATGATGTAATCCCCTTTCATTGCACTTCTTGTACTATAATCAATGAAGTTTATAGTGTGTTTCAGAGGTGTGTTTCTTTGTTTTACTTTTCATTTTTAACACATGGTAAGCCTATAAAAAATTCCATCATGGCAAAAAATGACCGAGTCTAATTTATTTCATTGAGCTGGTGATTTATTTATCATTTAATTACAGTTATAAAAAACAGGGGCCTTGACATGTGTAATAGTCGATGCCAAGTGAGTTCAAGTAAACATTGTTCTCTTTCCGAATTGAATGATTGCATGTTCTGTGGTTGTTGCCCTCAATAGAGTTATATTTTGTCTACATGTTTTAACTTGTATTGGGGGAAAGACATTCTTGTTGCAAAATAAATATATATAATATAAAAAATATAAAATATATATACACATGTCATTGAAACTGAAGCGACCGTAAAATTATTTAATGAATAGCCTGTCCCTGGTATCTTCCTTATAACGTCATGCACCAAGTAGAGTTATATCAAGGATGGGGAGGGGGACTGTCACAGAATAATGAAAACTCTCTTCATTGAAGCTTGGGAGCAAATAAATTCTCTAGAAGTAGCCAAAGATTGACAAGAAATCACTGCTGAGCCACTAGACTAATGGGCTGTTTAACAGTGGAAAGTATGGAAAATTTCCCTCTCCATTTAAGGTTAAAAGTGACTTGGGGCGTTTCCTTTAGATTAACAAGACAATCATGGATTTTGGAATCCATTAATTTGTCAAGAAGTTTCTAGGAAAGAATTTACTGTTCCTATAGTCAAATCAACAGGCCATAAAGAGCAAAGAGTGATTCAACTCACCTCAAAACTACAGACCTGAGACAATTCTTATCTTCAACCAAAGAGGGATGATCACCCTGTCTGTATTTAGTTTTAAACAGTATTTATTCAATAATTGACATGTGTATACATATCACAATAACAGAAGGTTAACAAAAGTTCTGAACAGCACTAGATACAATAGTATACACAAAACAAGGAAAGCAGATTACTGTGCAGAGGAGGGATTTGACAGAAAGCTGAAGCTTATGTAAGTTGTCTCCCTGACAAATTATGACTTACTCCTGTAGGTGGTAGAGATCAGCAGAAGAGCCCACGTGTCATCGCAAAACAGCCGAGACCCTCCCTTCATTATAAACTAAGTTACAAATTAGTTGCGACGATCGGAGGTCAAGTGGAGAATAGGTTAAGCGTCACATCGGAGCAAATGCGAGGCAGAGGAAGGCACCCCGACCGCCAGGCAACGACTTATGGGAATGTTTAAACTTCAACATGAAATGAAAGGGAAGAAAGAAGAGGGAAGAACAGAAGCACTAACAATTAGAAAAGATAAAAGGAAAAAAGAAAAGAAACTAATATGGTGAAAACAGCTTGAATACATAATACATAGAAATTATCACCATTATGCAGATGCAAAATAGCAAGTATCAAAGTCACAATCGGGCCTCCAAGGACAGCTCATGACAAGTTTAAAACAAGTCACGATCTATCTCACAATCGGGCCTCCAAGGACAGCTCACGACAAGTTTAAAACAAGAGGCCCCAAGGGACCTGAGGGCGCTCACCTGACATGGTAGCCTAAATATCAACCCAGAGAATTGATTTCAACAAGTTGCATCTGCTCCTCCTAAGAAACGCTTATACCAAATATCCAAAGATTCTGACCAGTGGATCTAAAAAAAAAAGAAGATTTTTAAAGAATATTCCTCATATTGAACTAAGTTATAATTCGGGCTCCCACAGTGAGTCCAAATATGGACCTAGGGACTTGGCTTGAACAAAGTTTAATCTCACCACCCACCCCCCCCCCACCCCCCCCCCCACCCCCAAGCATGGTGCATACTAAATATCAAAAGATTCTGCCTGCTGGATCTTGAGAAGAAGATTTTTAAAGAAAATTCCTCATTTTGAACTAAGTTACAATTTAAGCTCACACAGTGAGTCCAAATATGGACCTAGGGACTTGGCTTGAACAAACTTGAATCTCACCCCCCTAAGCATGGTGCGTACCAAATATCAAAAGATTCTGCCTGCTGGATCTTGAGAAGAAGATTTTCAAAGAAATTTGCCTGAAATGCACTAAGTTCGAATTCAAGCTTCTATAGTGAGCCCAAATATGAATCTAGGGAGCCGATTTGAACAAACTTGAATCAGATACAATCCACAATGTTGCATACCAAATATCAAAAGATTTTGCCTGCTGAATCTGGAGAAGAAGATTTTTTAAGAAATTTGCCTGAAATGCACTAAGTTCGAATTCGGGCTTCTATAGTGATCCCAAATATGAATCCAGGGGGTCAATTTGAACAAACTTGAATCAGATCCACCCCACAATGTTGCATACCAAATATCAAAAGATTCTGCCTGCTGGATCTGGAGAATAAGATTTTTTAAGAAATTTGTCTGAAATGCACTAAGTTCGAATTCGAGCTTCTATACTGAGCCCAAATATAAACCCAGGGGGCCGATTTGAACAAACTTGAATCAGATCCACCCCACAATGTTGCATACCAAATATCAAAAGATTCTGCCTGCTGGATCTGGAGAAGAAGATTTTTTAAGAAATTTGCCTGAAATGCACTAAGTTCGAATTCGAGCTTCTATACTGAGCCCAAATATAAACCCAGGGGGCCGATTTGAACAAACTTGAATCAGATCCACCCCACAATGTTGCATACCAAATATCAAAAGATTCTGCCTGCTGGATCTGGAGAAGAAGATTTTTTAAGAAATTTGCCTGAAATGCACTAAGTTCGAATTCAGGCTTCTATAGTGAGCCCAAATATGAATCCAGGGGGGCCGATTTGAACAAACTTGAATCAGATCCACCCCACAATGTTGCATGCCAAATATCAAAAGATTCTGCCTGCTGGATCTGGAGAAGAAGATTTTTTAAGAAATTTGCCTGAAATGCACTAAGATCGAATTCGGGCTTCTATAGTGAGCCCAAATATTAATCCAGGAAGCTGATTTGAACAAACTTCAATCAGATCCACCCCACAATGTTGCATACCAAATATCAAAAGATTCTGCTTGCTGGATCTGGAGAAGAAGATTTTTTAAGAAATTTGCCTGAAATGCACTAAGTTCGAAATCGGGCTCCTATACTGAGCCCAAATATTAACCCAGGGGGCCGATTTGAACAAACTTGAATCAGATCCACCCTACAATGTTGCATACCAAATATCAAAAGATTCTGCCTACTGGATCTGGAGAAGAAGATTTTTCAATCTTTTTCCCATTGCCTACAGTTTTAAAAAGTGCTGACTCAGCACTTTTTCAAAGTCCTGAAAAAAGTACCTTGTGATCAAACCGATAGGGATTTTTTTTAACCACTCTATTCTACTGGATAAAAGTAAGCTTTAAACAAAATAAGAATTCCCTGTGCCGTGTAGTTTTGGAGATATGGCAGTTTTAAGGTTTTTCCTATTTTTAGCTCCCGAGGTTCCCACGGGGCAATGAGAAAATTTTTTTTTGCATTAATCAACTACTTATGACCCATTATCACCTCATATCAAATTTGGTTCAAATCAACCTGACGGTTCTGAAAATAGAAATTTTAGGCGTGGCCAAAATTTTTGCCCCTCCCATTACAAAGGCAAATAATGCCCGACAAACTTCTCTTGAACAAACTTGAGTCTACACCTCAAAAGGAAGCTGCATACCAAATATCAAGAGTTTCTGGTTCTTGAGAAGAAGATTTTTTAAGAATTGGAGCATTTTTGCCCCATCCCTCTGCTCAATATGAGCTGAAACCTAATTTGACAAAAAATCAAAATGCCCTTATATAACCCCTAATTACATGAAATTTCATTAATATGTGGCCAGTGGTTTGGGAGAAAAAGGCCCAAACACCACCTTCACGACGGACGACAGACGCCGGACGCCAGACGCCGGACGAAAAGTGATCAGAAAAGCTCACCCTGACTTTCAGTCAGGTGAGCTAACAAGTCACGATCTATCTCCAGAAGCCGGAGTAAGGCTCCGACACATACCCTTCACATACACACAGATGGTAATAATATGTTTACCCTGCAATATCTTGGGAATAAATCAAAGTTAATACAGACGAAATACAGGTTGAATGTATGTTAAATAGAATTAACACTCAAGAGAATCATAGGTAGGCAACTTATTTACTTTTGGTTCATTTAATAGTGAATTAGGTGTAAATGTTTGATGCAGTGAACATTCGCTATTTCAGTGTTGACTTTCCAACGTTGAGTGGGGATGGGGGTGTAGTATTTAGTTTCAACTTACTGAAATCACTTGCTTGATAAAATGAAGTCATGTACAACTTCGGAAATAAGGCAGTTGTCATCGATATTCAAGAATTCAGAGCCAAATAGAAGTGTGGATGTAACTGCTACATATGGGAGTAAATTAATCGTATAATAAGAGCACACATATCACTGAAGCAATACAATGAGCATTAATAATTATACAAATGTTATAACCTAGATGTGATCAGCATGAATTCCATTGAAGCATTTCCAAAAAATGTCCAGAAAACTGATATTTTGGCACTTTTCCATATTTCCAAGGGCCATAACTCACACAAGAATAATGCAATCAGCATGAAACTCAAACTTGATCCGTAAGTCATCGTTCTATAGTAGGTTACCAAGAATGAAATCATTCGGTTGAAGCATTTCCAAAAAAAGTCCGGAAAAGTAAAGTATGACTGACAGACTGACTGACAGACTGACGGATGGACAGAGTGCAAATGAAACTTGATCTGTAAGTCATCGTTCTATAGTAGGTTACCAAAAATGAAATCATTCCGTTGAAGCGTTTCCAAAAAAAGTCCGGAAAACTAAAGTATGACCGACAGACTGACTGACAGACTGACGGATGGATGGACAGAGTGTAAATGAAACTTCATCTGTAAGTCATCGTTCTATAGTATGTTACCAAAAATGAAATCATTCCATTGAAGTGTTTCCAAAAAAAGTCCGGAAAGATGATATTTTGGCACTTTTCCATATTTCCAAGGGCCATAACTCACACAAGAATAAGGCAATCAGCATGAAACTCAAACTTGATCTGTAAGTCATCGTTCTATAGTAGGTTACCAAAAATGAATCATTCCGTTGAAGCGTTTCCAAAAAAAAGTCCGGAAAACTGATATTTTGGCGCTTTTCCATATTTCCAAGGGCTATAACTCACACAAGAATAATGCAATCAGCATGAAACTCAAACTTGATCTGTAAGTCATCGTTCTATAGTAGTTTACCAAAAATGAGATCATTCTGTTGAAGCGTTTCCAAAAAAAACTTCGGAAAACTGATATTTTGGTGCTTTTCCATATTTCCAAGGGCCGTAACTCAAACAAGAATAATGCAATCAGCATGAAACTCAAACTTCATCTGTAAGTCATCGTTCTATAGTAGTTTACCAAAAATGAAATCATTCCGTTGAAGCGTTTCCAAAAAAACTCTGGAAAACTGATATTTTGGTGCTTTTTCCCATATTTCCAAGGGCCGTAACTCACACAAGAATAATGCAATCAGCATGAAACTCAAACTTGATCTGTAAGTTATCGTTCTATAGTAGTTTACCAAAAATGAAATCATTCCGTTGAAGCGTTTCCAAAAAAACTCCGGAAAACTAAAGTGTGACTGACAGACTGACAGATGGACAGAGTGCAAACCTATAGCCCAGTCTGGCCATGCTGGTAGGGTACTAATTAGGAGCATTTGAGAACAAAGGACAATGAAAGAAAAAGTGATCAGTAGTTTCACATTCACCACACTAACAGGAGGTACTGATTGATAAGTGATTGTCGAAAAGGTGAGAATTAAGACTACTACAACGCAACCGCAGCCTACAATGGTATATTTGAGCCCTACGAGATTTCGCGTTACTATAGAACCTTGGTGGTCTTTGGTGACCATTACTGAGAAACGTTTTAAAGTTAATCAATGATGAGTTCTCATGGACAGGTAACGGCAACTTATTCCACTGGTCAGAAACACTGGGGATGAAAGACTGATACAATTGCGTTCAGCAAAAAGGAACTCGGTGGTTTTGACTAGATTTACGTGATTAATTCGTCAAGGAGATAAGTGGGGGAACTTTGTTGGAAATGTATGGAGGTGACACTTGATGATACATTTTGAAGAACTGAATTAGTTAATGTTTTTGACGTCTTTCTTGCAGGGATTGCCACTGTGTTTCAGAATATAACAAAGACTTACTGGCACTAACTGTTGCTCTGGTGATGATTCTTGCCACTGCTATTTGTATTTTTTCGAGTTCCACGACGTTGGTCACAGAACAATTATCTCAGACAGTGTCCGCATATTCAAGAAGTGGCCTCATAAAGGCAAAATATACTTTTTCTGGACACTACGATCAAGGTTAAATTTATGCCTCCTCAGCAAGTCTAAGCAAGGCCAGGCTTTGGAGCACATGTGGTCAATGTGGTTGTTCCATGTGCATGTATTATTTAGTATGAGTCCTAAGTGTTTATGGTCACGAAATTCTGATATCTGTGAGTTACCTAAATATAAAGGTTGGTGAGAGTTGGGGTTGCTTTTACATGGTATGCACATACTTTCAGTTTCATTGGGACTGAACTCGACCAACCATGTTTTGTCCCAATGCACGATTGAAGCCAAATCGTTATTATGACCGCAGCTTGCTCTGCTCTAGGTTTTCAATAATTAGATATAAGGACTATCATCTGCGAAGAGTCAAATACTGCTGAATAAGTTGCTGGTTATATCATTTATGTATATCAAAAACAGTAACGGTCCAAGTATAGACCCCTGGGGTACACCGGCATTGATGGATCTCCATGAAGATGACTCCGAGGCTATCACAACTCACTGCGACCTATCCGCAAGATACAATTTTAGAAATAGAAGAAGTTCTCCTGAAATACCAATACTCTCCAGCTTGTGGATAAGACCAGAATGCCATACCTTGTCAAACGCCTTATTGACATCACAGAAAACCACCCTAATTTCTTTGCCTTCATCAAGCGCATGACAGAATTCATCATAAATGTCAGTCAGTTGGAGGACGGTTGAATCTCTAGGTATAAAACCTGACTGAAATTGACTAAGGACATTATTTTCACTCAAAAACTGGCACAATCGTTTGAAGACACATTTTTCAAATAACTCGACAACACAGCTGATCAACGATATCGGGCGATAATTAATGACTGTATTTGAGGGTTGTTTTTTTTTTAGGATTGGGGAGACATTTGCTTTTTTCCATAATGAAGGAAAGTATGAATTATTCAGTAATATATTGAATCGGGACCAGATGCCTTGGACACCTTTATTGACTTCATTGCGGCATACACTTCACTGCGAGGGTGATACTATCAATGCATTGAGAAACATGGGCTGGTGGATCTGGTAAGGAAGTATTCGAATCATCAACTGTTGAGCTGGACAGAAGTATTCATTGAATACTTCAGCTTTCTCAACACTTGAAGAATAAATTTTGTTTAGATGAATCAGGGTGGGGATTCCTGTTGCGTTACCGCAACCGATTAGTGTTTTTAGAATCCACCATAGTGATGCTGGGGTTTTATTGCTGCTCAATGTGGACTGGATTTTTGAAAAATGCTGGGCTTTGGCCTTCCTGATGGCCAATACAACCTTATTCCATTTAAGTTTGTATTTGGCCCAGGCGTATGGGAAATTGGTATGTTTGGCAATGCGATACAGGCGTTTTCTCTGTCTCATTAATAGTCTTATTTCATTATGCATCCATTTCAGTTGATCCATTCTCGAAGTAATAAATTTGTTGGGTATATGTTTGGATGCAGTATCGAGTATTTTATCAGCGAGATTGGTAATTATGGTATCGAGACATGAAATATTAAATATCAAAGACGGAGTTCCTGTCGGAGTTAGAGAAAGTCTCGTTCAATACATCATAGTTACTCTGGGAATAAAGCCATAACCTCCTCCTGAAAGAAGGAGGGTTTGGTTTCAAAAATTCGATTTCAGTTGAAATTGAGCAGCGATAGCAGGTCATGTCTGGAATAATTGGTTCGAGGACTTCATATGTTTTCATGTTGATAGTGTCACTGGCAGCAAAGAGATCTAACAATGAAGTGGATGTTTCAGTAAAGAATGTTGGTTCACTCACAAGCTGTCTGAGGTTAAAGTAATTGATTATTTCAGAAAAGCCACCTCTTGAGGAAGCCATTTGGTTATCGTTGAAATCACCTGTGATAATTAGGTCACCAACTGACGTGTCTCTAGCTTTTTCGATGGATGCTGAAATGGCATCCCATATGTCTGGAGGACTGTTGGGTGGACAGTAAAACACTCCTAATAATAAAGATCTACTTTATTTTGTAAATACTTCAGCCCATCGGCACTCCGTATTTGGTGTATTCGGTGTATCAAGATCCGGTCTGTGTCGAACCGAGATACCTTTTTTAATATAAATGGCAACACTACCTCCCCTTGATGAGAGATCGAATCACAATGGTTCATGGAACCCATGATGTTGGACATCGGATGAGGTATCATTGTTATGAAGCCATGTCTCGCTCAAGGCCACAATATCATAGGGTCCAAATTCACATTGTACAATCTCCAGTTTAGGTTTGAGACTTTGAATGTTAAGATGAACAATTTTAGGGTTTTCTGATTGTGGTCTGATTTAAGAGAATTTGGTCCAGGGTTGGTTTCAATGTCACCTGACAATAATAAGCTTATGACCAAAAAGAAGAAAAATGACGTTAATAGGAGAGATGAAGTTAAAACTTTTGTTAATGGCGTAGTCTTCGAGGCATTCAAACAACTGTAGTGATGTGGAATTGGTTCAGTAGAATTCTCAGATTGGAGGGTAATAAGCACATTTGATTGCCCAATGAGCAGAGTAAACAAGGCAGTGAAGCTTTCATGCAGCTCAGCACCACTGAGACACAAGAGCAAATAATTTAAGATGCATATAAATCTATCTTTCGGCAGGTAATGCTCTAAGCTGCTCGAATAAACTGCAAGGTTGTAATTTCCTGTCCAGGCACAGTATTGTTCGAGTGAGCGCGTGGAATATAATTGTAGTACTGGTTGCAAAATGTATTCAAGCTGGTGTGAAAAGACGTAATGTAGTCTAGAGTAAAGAGTGTTAGAGTTTTAGACTTGAAAGAAAAAGTTATAAAAGGCACTAAAAAGAGATGAGAGTAATAAAATATTTACAAAATAACTTGAGTGTTTAGATAGGGGTAGATTGCTTATTCCAAGTCGTACAACATATAACTAATGAGAGATTAGATGGTTGCAACCAGTAGGAGTATGTACTTGATAGTGGAGTACTCATCCAGAACGAAACAGTGACCCTATCTAAACCCCAATTTTCAACTAGTAGGTTTAGTAAGAAAAGAAAAGAAGTCCTTCCGGCACGAAAAGTCGAAAGTTGCCAGGAAGGACTTCCAGCTGTGTTTCAGGGGTATAGAGGCAAGTGGGATTTATCCCATATGCTCATCCACTTTGCAACAAATAGAGACTATGACTAATAGTAATAGCAATAAAAATAGTAATAATAATAATAATAGTAATAATAGTTATAAAACTAGTAATAATAATAATAATTGTTTGCATCTGAGCTGTATATACAATTCTAATAAAGTTGTCTGCAATGAGGAGAAAGGGACATCCCATTAGTTGTGAGATATCTCGCACAAATATCATGCAACTGTGTATAATTTTGAGGTAGGGATATTGTTGTGAACTAGATAGGAACATTAGATTCCCGCTACCGGTGGTACGTGCATGTACCGGACAGTGAAGTAATCATCAGAGATATAATGGATTAGTAAACTTGTCGATAACCCATGTCGCATTAGATTACTCGGTAAACCAACAACGTTGCCAGAAGAAGAAATGTGGACTAGTAATCTAGAGCGAAGTGAAAGTAAACATGACAGTAAGATTTTATATTTATATACATATATCTCCAAAGAAAGAAAAAAAAAGAAGATAAAATAGAAGATAAAATAAAATAAGCTCTTTGGTAATAACAACCATTCTGGCTGTTACAGATCTGGAGACATGTTCTACGAGGATATTTGGCAGAGCAAGCATCAATGTTGCTATAGGATCTTGTCGTCAAAGATTTTACGTTATCTCGCCTTATAGTATTTATTAGTAGCACTTAGTCTCGAGTCTTAATGCCAAGCATCAATGCTGCTATAGGATCCTGTCGTCAAAGATTTTACGTTATCTTGCCTTATAGTATTTATTAGTAGCACTTAGTCTCGAGTCTTAAGTGAGCGAATATCAAAAATAATTTAACAAGCTCAGTCATGGCCGCTGCCGGGCAGTCATAACTGTATTCATTGTAAGACACTCAAAAATATTTACTACAGACGTACAACCCAGTGACTCAAGTGAGTTAAATTTAATAAATACATTTAAAAAATATATTTCGACAAGCCCAGCCATGGCTGTTGCAGGGCAGCCATAACTGGACTGGAAATGTGCTAAGAGGATATTCAGCGGGGCAAGCATCAAAGTTGCTCCAGTATCATGTTGATGAAGATTTTACATCATATCACTTTTTAGTCATTATTAGCAGCATTTAATCTTGAGTCGTAATTGAGATGAATTTCAAAAATATTACAACAGACCCAGTCATGGCTGCCACAAAGCAGTCATAGCTGGATTTGTTGTAAGACATTCAAAAGTATTTACTAGTAACGTATAATCTAGTGCCTCAAGTGAGTTATATTTAAAAGAAACATTTGAAAAAATAAAAATTTCAGCAAACCCAGTCATGGCTGTTTGCAGAGCTCAGCCAGTGAACGAATACAATTGACCAGACAGTTTACCAGGAATATTAAGATAATCCTGTTGGGTAGTGTCACATGAACTTCACAATGTCATAGAACCCTGGCTTGACCTGAGGAAATGCGCCACAAGGATATTCGGTGGGGCAAGCATCAACGTTGCTTTAGAATCTTGTTAACAAAGATATTACATCATCTCACTGAATACTATTTGATAGCAGCATTTAATCTCGAGTCGTAATTGAGTTGAATTTTAAATATGTTACAACAGTCCCAGTCATGCCACAGTGTAGCCATGACTGGGTTTGTTGTAATACTGGGTCTGTTTTATTTGCCATAGCACATAGTTTATGAAAACACTAAAATGCATTTGGAATTTTGCCTAAATATAAATGAGCATTTCAGAAAATTTAAATTAATTTGAGATTCACTAACACAACATAATCCCAACAATATTGAAGAGATACTCGCAAGTGATTTTGAGTTGTTCAAAATGTAAAAGATACCCAACAGGCTAAGAGCAACAGATATATTAGGCTGAAGAAAAGTTTAGTGCATTGAAAGGTTCTTTGACTGACCTAGAATTATGGATCTAAGAATAATATGAGCAATAGTACCTGCAAAGAATGCATTAAATACCTCCATCTTTAAAACAATAAAGTCGCTGAATGTTCTTTTAACTTTGCAAACTTAAGAGTTTTATTTCTTTATTTATTGGTGTTCAATACCATGTGGACATCTTGGGTTATTTTATGACGATAGAGGTTTATTTTAATTAAAGACTGAAAACTTGATAACGAAGATGGAGATTTATAACAATGTAATGGCTATATAGTGGATCCCATTTAATTGGATATCGTTTAACTGAAAAACCCTATAAATTAAATATAATTTCCAAACACAAAATCATTTACCATACCCTCAGTACAAATTTAACCTGTTAATTGCAAAAAGGTTATACAGTAAACTCCTATTAATTGAATAAAAGACCTTGTAATAAGTCTAGAAAATATTCTGACAATCACTCAATTTCCTTGTTTATAGACCTATTTGGCCTCACTACATCCAAACAGGGGGTTAATATATTGTATCTTTATGTCAAATAAGATACAGTAGAATTTTTGTTTTTGTCATTGGAGTTTAATGACACTTTTGACAGCCAGTTCACCTTGTGTCAGACAGTTTTATGGGTGGAGGAAACCAGAGTACCTGGAGAGAACCACTGAGCAGCACTAAGCAACTATAAGACTCCCCACCATCTAACTCTGCACAAGCAGGTTAGCATTCGTTGGAAGACAAGTGCACCATCAACATGCTGTACATCTTAGTACACAGAGCCACCGTACCCCCATAAATGCAACCAGGATTATTAAATGTCTTGCCCTAGAGCACAATACAGATGATATACAATAAATGCTCAGCTATCACAGGAAAATGAAGAATCCCTGTTAACTGAATACTCCTGTTAACTGAATAATTATTAAGAGCAAATTGGCTATTCAGTTAACAGGTTTTCACTGTACTCTAGTTAAAATGAAAAAATTTACAAAGATTTAAACATATTTAGGTAGGGCTTCATGGTACATGTATTAAAATTTTAATACCAGTGAAATTGAAAACAATATTGAGATATATCAGCAACATTTCACCTTAAAGGCAAGCGACTCCACATGGCATTTTTAGATTTACACATTTCCAACCAAACAATAAATTCCCAGAATTCATTACACACCATTGTTTATGTTTACTTTTGATTCTGGAAACTCTGGTATTAATCTGTAGATTGGAACAATGTTTCAATGAAAAAAGAATGTAACAACAGACATTTGTCAGTAAAATTAAAATATAATGAGAGTTTTCTGCAAAAGATTGTGAAGGGAGGAGCTGCTAGTGAATGAGACTTATTTGTCTAACTGGATAGGGTCAAATATTTTAACAAGCGAGCAATTGACATTATAATGTTGTGTACAATTCTTTTTCCTTCAGTCACACACAAGCAACTAATAAAGAATTATTAACAATAACATGGTTCGGTGATTAAATAAATAAATGCTTATTGAGTGTCCCACAATGATATTACAGAAGTTAAAAAAACAATAGGGAATTTTCTTTGTACCAATGTTTCTCAGACTGATATTTTTTATGGCTCAGGGTTTTTTTATCTGCAAGGATTAACCATCTCATCAATCATGCATCTTCTCACCTGAGCAGGTGATATTAGATAATATTTATATAGTTTTGATAATTAAATTTTTTTACCAAATTTTGTTTCTTTTTATACCAGCAACACTAACACAAAATGTCATATTGCCATAGTTTTCTCCTGCAAGAATGCAACAATTTGATGGCCAATTCACAGAGAACCTTGGAAAGGCCAGAAAACATCAAAAGATGAAAAATATGCAGAATTGGACTGACCCAAGGGGCTAAGAGAGCGCGGTGCACACACCTGGTGTCCAACTGTATTAAACAGGAAATACATCTATTGTTAAACTTCTGCCTGTCATGTGCAATCCATGGTTCATCATTCCTCATTTGTAGACAGATTATGCACTTGTATGTATAAAGCAGGCAGCCAATCCAAATTGAAAATTTTACTTGACCAGATGGGTCAAAATTTGTGTTGGTGTGGTAAGTATAAGAAGCAACAAAATTGGGTGAAAAAATTTAAATTTCTTTCTACCATACCACACCAACACAATGTGCCCGTTGAATAAAAGGTGGTGGAGTACACATATATATGTATGCTTATTTGAGATATCAGAGTTTGAACTTGTTTGTTTGTTTGTTGGTGGTTAACGTCACATATTTATGCACCATGGCTAATCGTGACACAACATGGAGATGAAGTCAAGTTTAGTCAATCGTTGATCTACATGTTGCCCATTTTAGAGGACTTTCACCCCAAGCATTGGTGACTGGGTCCTATTTTACTAGTAAAGCGGAACTGGTTTACCACAGTAAACAAGTGCTGCTTACTTCCCGGGGTTCCCACAGGGAGAGTTTGAAATTCATTTCTATCCAACTATAACTATCTCTAGATATGTTGTAAACAGTGTTAGTTCAACCTAATACCAAAACAAGAGTTATAAATATATCTGCCCACCACCCCCCGCCCCCCCCCCCCCCCCTGCTGTTTTTTTTTACTTGGAACACCTGCCCCCTGCTGTTTTTTTTTTACCAAGGGCACCTACCCCTCTGCTGTTTTTTTTTTCATCCAAGGAAACCTGCCCCATTTGTTTGTTTTGTACTTGGGACATTTGCCCCACTAATATTAATAAAAAAATGTTTATTCTTAACTATACCCACTGGACACTGTGATCCTATTGAAAAGAAAGAACATGTTTTTCAAGTTTTATTCTCTGAACAGTCTGTTATATAAATATAAGCTGCATCAGCATGTTTTTTTAAAAAAATAAACACAAGCTAAAGCAAGGAATGAGCCCATAATATTATCTTTTTGAAGTTTCTCCCCATATTTGTTTATCAAGTGCAGGTGCACTGAACAGATGGTTATACAAACATAAGCAACATGTACAACCACAACACAGGCCTTGGTACAAATTATGTTTTATAAACAAATTTAAGAAAACATAGCAGGGTACATGCTCTCTCAATCAGTTCAACAGGAATGGAAGGAAGCTGTTGAACTTCACAAATGAGCTCGGTCGGAAAATTCTGAACAGGGACGCGAGGGGTAAGGGGAAATGGACCTGGGAGAGGAAGGACAGAAAATCCAATAATCGACTATATTCTCACAGATATTAATTTATGGAGGGAGGTGATAGGGGTAGAAGTGGATGATGAGGGTAAAATGGAGGTGGATAGTGATCACAACTGGATTGCAGTGACAATCAGGGCCAAAAACCTAGTAAAAAGCAAAGGAAGCTTCAGGAAGATTTGGGAACTCAAAAAGGATGCTGACTGGGCAAAATTCGAAGAAAAATTGAAACCAAAGCTTGCAACCGTACACATGGGGGCAGTATCCAGAAGATGGCTGACGCCATAGTTGCAAGCCTAGTCGAGGCAGGGAAGGAAAGTGTAGGAAAGATTAGTGTGCCAACACGGGAACTTGGGTACAGAGTGAACAAAGAACTGAAAAGGGAAATAAAGGGTAGAAAAGCCAATTGTGCTTCATACAGGAGAAGTAGAAAACTTAAGGGGGCAAAAAGCAACAAGGCCATGGTAGCAAAGGAAGAATACCAACATGCACAAAATAAAGTAAATAAGATTAAAGATGATAATTGGAGAGTACAAAATAGCAGTCTTATTAGAACAACAAGAACGAGAGGGGTGTCAAGTTCAAACGTATTTTGGAAATGGGTGAATAAACGTAACAAAGGAGGTAACCCACAGAGTATTAAAGTAGATGACAGAGTTACAGACAATCAAGTCAAATAGCATTATAACTTGTCAAGCACTGGAAAAAGGAAAATGACAAGAGATGAGGCATGGGGAACCCACTGGAGTGTGCAAATCAGGTCGAGGAAAATCTATCGAACTTCGTGTGCTGCGAAATTAAAATGGAGGAGGTGCGAAAGGTGATCTCAAAATTAAGGAATGGAAAAGTGGGAGGGGTGGACAAAATTCCTAACAAGTTTATCAAACAAGAGGCCCCAGGGGGCCTTATGCACTCACCGAATGTTCCATACTGTTAAGACACACATTTTATCAAAAGCTATTCTTAAGGTTCTGCAGAGTAAATCTATACTCTCTGTGGAGCTAAAACATTCTGATAATCGCATATACTGTGAGCTAATTGGTTAAAGGAAAGTGTGTATCTGTTGGACAGAAAGCAAGGAAAGAAAATTACACAACTTTTTATTCAGCAATACCATTGAGGAAACTGTAAATTTTCACGAGTGCAAAGTGTTTCAAACAGCTATGTTAGACACATGCACGAGAGTCCAGACATTTTGCTGTTTAGTGGAAGTACATTCGCTCCTATTCAGACTGCCCCATTCTCTTAAATCAAATCAAACATCATATACAAGAGGACCCAGGGGGCCTTAGGCGCTCACTGAATGTTCCATACTGTTAAGACACAAATTTTATCAAAAGCTATTCTTAAGGTTCTACAGAGTAAATCTATACTCTCTGTGGAACTAAAACATCAACAGGACTAAATGGGAGAATGCTGCTGATCAAATATCAAAAGATTCTGCATGATGGTTCTGAAGAAGATTTTTAAAGAATTTTCCTTGAATTGGACAAAGTAAACATTCACGCCCCCATAGTGAGGCCCAATATTGATCGAGTGACTCGATTTGAACAAACATGAATCAGAACCTTACTTAGATGCTACATACCAAATATCAAAAGATTTTGCCCATTGGTTCTAGAGAAGAAGATTTTTAAAGAATTTTTCTTAAATTGTACTAAGTAAAAATTCACGCCCCCATAGCGAGCCCCAATATTGGTTGAGGGACTCGATTTGAACAAACTTGAATCAGACCCATACCAAGATGCTGCATACCAAGTATCAAAAGATTCTGCCCACTGGTTCTGGAGAAGAAGATTTTTTAATAATTTTACTATAATTCATACGGTGCTAACAGAGTTATGCCCCATATAGAGCCCCCAAGGACGTGGCCATTTCATTTGAACAAACATGAATTGCCATATAGTAATGAACATCCACATGAAGTTTCGTGAAAATCGGACCAGTGGTTTCAGAGGAGAAGTCGTTTGAAAAATGTTCACGACGATGGACGACGGACGGCAAGTGATAAGTCAAGCTCCCTTCAGTGAGCTAAAAAGGGGGAGAGGAACTCCTGGAAAGCCTAACTGCCCTTTAGATTTAGCCAGAGAAAAACAAGAGGTCCCAAATGAGTGAAGAGAAAGCAAAGTGACATTTATTCACAAAAAAGGGGGAAAAACACGTTTTGGATAATTATCGAGGGATTTCTGTCTGTAGCAACATTGGAAAAGTTTTCTGCAAAGTCCGGTATGGGAGATTAGAGGAGGTGATTGAGAAGGTTTTTTTGGGAGAGATCCAGAATGGCTTCAGGAAGGGAAGGAGAGTCACTGACAATCTTTTCACGCCATTCCAAATGATAGAATCCCCGAAAGCAAAAAAGAAAAAGATGTTTATGGCCTTTTTGGAAGTTAAAAAGGCACACGATAGACTATGGATGGAGGGTATGTGGTGCAAGCTTGAGGCTCTAGGCTTGGGAGGTAAGTTTGTTGGAATTATGAAAGCATTATATAAAGATGTACAGAGTGAACTTAGCCTGGGTAGCATAACAAAACGTGTGCCTATAGAGATAGGCCTAAAACAGGGGTGTAGACTTTCGCCAATTCTTTTTGCATTGTACATAAAAGGTTTAGGAGATGAACTCCTGCATAGTGATGAGGGGGTAGCAGTTGGGAACTTGAAGATCCCAGGGCTATTTTTTGCAGACGATATGGTGCTAGTGTCAGAAAGCGAAGAGGAGCTAGCAAAAATGCTGGGAATTGTTGGGAAATATGGGAGCAAATGGAGAATCGAACTTAATGAAAGCAAAAGCAAAGTTATACCTGTGGGCCGCAAAGTGGACCCCACTCGAAGGTGGAGAGTGGGTAAGTTCTGTATTCTGGAAGGTAGCAGCAAACTTCTTAGTGTAGGAGACACAGGTGACTATGAGTATCTGGGGGAAAATATAAACATCACAGGAAGAGGCATCTACCAAAACAACACAAATAAATTGATTCTGAAGGGGAAGCGAATCCTTAACCAAATGAAACTTACAGGGAAAAACAGTTTCAACTAGAAACTGTTTCAGCACACTAAAACATATGTCACCCCTTCCTTTCTATTTAATGCACTGAAAATTATATATACATGAATAACAAGTATGTCCCAACTTCCCCTTTGGGGAGCGGGGTTATAAATATCTATGATCTAGCTCAACATCCACATGTAAAAAAAAACAAATTCTGGTCTGGACAATTACTCCCTATTTAAAGTACATAAATTTGACCTTAAGGTCAAGGTCATGATGACATGTGGTCTCATTGTGATACATCCACATGTCAATCATCTAAGTCCTAGGTCAAAAAACAAAATAGTTCTGATCTGGACAATTATTCCCTATCTGAAGTACATAAATTTGACCTTGAGGTCAGAGGTCAAGGTCACATGCAGTTCATCAAGGTAGCAGACCTGCGGTTTCATGGTGACACATTCACATGTCCAAAAAAAAAAAAAAAATCTGGTCCGGACAATTACTCCCTATTTAAAGTACATAAATTTGACCTTGAGGTCAAGGTCACATGAAGGTCATGATTACATGTGACATGCAGTCTAATTGCGATACATCCACATGTCAAATATCTAAGTCCTAGGTCAAAAAACAAAAAAGTTCTGATCTGGACAATTATTCCCTATTTGAAGTACATAAAATTGATCTTGAGGTCAGAGGTCGAGGTCACATGCTGTTCATCAAGGTATCGGACATGCGGTTTCATGGTGGCACATCCACATGTCCAAAAAAAAAAGTCTGGTCCCGACAATTACTCCCTATTTAAAGTACATAAATTTGACCTTGAGGTCAAGGTCACATGAAGGTCATGATTACATGTGACATGCGGTCTAATTGCGATACATCCACATGTCAAATATCTAAGTCCTAGGTCAAAAAACAAAAAGTTCTTGTCTGGAAAATTATTCCTTATTTAAAGTACATAAATTTGACCTTAAGGTGAGAGGTCAAGGTCACATGAAGGTCATCGAGGTAGATGACTTGCGGTCTCATGGTGACACATCCACATGATAAATAAACAAGTCCTAGGTCAAAAAGCAAAAAAAATTCTGGTCTGGACAATTACTACCTATTTGAAGTACATAAATTTGACCTTGAGGTCAAGGTCACATAAAGGTCACAATGATATGCGACACACCGGCTCATGGTGATACATCCACGTGCCAAATATCTAAGGCCTGGCTCAAAAGACAAACAAGTTTTGGTCCAGACAAAGTTTCCTTGAAAAAAACACAAATCTGACCTTCAGATCAAAGGTCAAGGTCACATGAAGGTCACAATGGTACGCTACACACCGGCTCATGGTGATACATCCACATGCCAAATATCTAAAGCCTGGCTCGAAATACAAAAAAGTTCTGGTCCAGACAGTTTCCCTTAAAAAAGTGCATACATCTGACCTTCAGGTCATAGGTCAAGGTCACATGAAGGTCACTATGGTACACTGCACACCAGTTCATGGTGATACATCCACTTGCCAAGTATCTAAGTTGTAGGTCAAAAGACAAAAAAGTTATGGCACGAACAAAGTTTGTGTGATGTTTCCCTTAAAAAAACACATAAATCTAACCTTCAGGTCAAAGGTTAAGGTCACATGAAGGTCACTATGGTACACTGCACACTGGCTCATGGTGATACATCCACATGAAAAGTATCTAAGGTGTAGGTCAAAATAGGTCAAAAGACAAAAAGGTTATGGCCTGGACAAAGTTTGTATGAGAAGAAGAAGAAGAATATGCACTAAAACAATATGTCTCCCTTCTGGGAAGGGGAGACATAATAAGGTTTTCATGGAGAAAACCATTTGGGAAATGGTGGGTCTGCCAAGTATAACATACGGTATGGAAGTGGTACCCCTAAACCAGACGGCTGTAAAGAGCTTGGAAATCTTGCAGAACGATGCAGGCCGATGAATAATGGGGTTGAGTAATGCCACAGCACTAGAAGCAATGAGGGGTGAGCTTGGGTGGATGAGGATCAAGGACAGCATAGACTTATTGAAACTTGGTTATCTTAATTATTTGGTAAATCTTCCCGACAGCCAATGGTGTAAAGTAATGTTCATGAGAATTTTCAACTCAAATATCAAGACAGGGTGGATGGTCCAAGTGAGGGAGCTAATAGAGAACTACTCATTGGAGATCTCAGACCTAGACGTTGGGGCAAACCTGGGTAAAAAGATCATCAGAGAAAGTGTCATGGAGGATGGTAACCTTAATTGGCAAGAGGGGGTCAAATCAAAGAGGTCTTCGGGTGGCCTGCATGATAAAAGAGAAGCCTGGTTTTGAAGAGTACCTTGATGGCACCTTTGGGGAGTCACTGTTGTTCAAGCTGAGGTCGCGGTCCCTGGAGCTGAGGGGAAAAATTGGGAAAAACAGTGAAAAGGAGTGCCATATGTATAATTTGGGAGTGGTGGAGACCCTGGAACACTTTCTTCTAAAATGCCCAAAATAAATACCAGTCTAAAAGAATAAGATTCACTGGGGGTATTATGGGGAAGTGGGATGGGAGAACGAAGGACATGTGGTTAGTGGGAGACTCAAAGGGGAGGGTTAATATGCTAATCGGAGAGATTGGGAAGAATGGGCAAGGGATGTCATCAAGCAATTCGTCTCCGAGTGTTGGGAGGAGAGAAGAAGCGTGGGAATAGGGAGGCAGTTGGGAGTACAGGGGTAACCAAGGCCTTCTCATATGAGAACCGCAACAAACCAGTGGCTGGGCAAAGTGTTATTATTATATTATAGTGCTTGCTTCTCCAGTACTGCAGTAGGTTCCATACTTTAAAAGATTGTTAATGTTGAATAGAAATTTGTTCATAACATTCAGTTTAAGACAATTTATTAGAGATTACATTGTTATTCATAAAATGTGGCAGGTGTCCTAGGTAAACAAGAGGCCCCAAGGGGCCTGAGGGCGCTCACCTGACATGGTAGCCTAAATATCAACCCAGAGAATTGATTTCAACAAGTTGCATCTGCTCCTCCTAAGAAAAGCTTATACCAAATATCCAAAGATTCTGACCAGTGGATCTAAAAAAAAAAGATTTTTAAAGAATATTCCTCATATTGAACTAAGTTATAATTCAGGCTCCAACAGGGAGCCCATATATGAACCCAGGGACTTGGCTTTAACAAATTTGATTCTCACCCCCCTAAGGATGCTGCACACCAAATATCAAAACATTCCGACTGCTGGATCTGAAGAAGATTTTTAAAGAAAAGTCCTCATTTTGAACTAAGTTACAATTCGAGCTCCCACAGTGAGTCCAAATATGGACCTAGGGACATGGCTGAAGAAGAAGATTTTTAAAGAAAAGTCCTCATTTTGAACTAAGTTACAATTCGAGCTCCCACAGTGAGTCCAAATATGCACCTAGGGACATGGCTTGAACAAACTTGAATCTCACCCCCTAAGGATGCTGCATACCAAATATCAAAACATTCCGACTGCTGGATCTGAAGAAGATTTTTAAAGAAAATTCCTCATTTTGAACTAAGTTATAATTCGGGCTACCACAGTGAGCCCAAATATGAACCCAGGGACTTGGCTTGAACAAACTTGAATCTCACCCCCCTAAGCATGGTGCATACCCAATATCAGAAGATTCTGCCTGCTGGATCTTGAGAAGAAGATTTTCAAAGAAATTTTCCTGAAATGCACTAAGTTCAAATTTGGGCTCCTATACTGAGCCCAAATATAAACCCAGGGGGCCGATTTGAACAAACTTGAATCAGATCCACCCCACAATGTTGCATACCAAATATCAAAAGATTCTGCCTGCTGGATCTGGAGAAGAAGATTTTTTAAGAAATATGCCTGAAATGCACTAAGTTAAAATTTGGGCTCCTATACGGAGCCCAAATATAAACCCAGGGGGCCGATTTGAACAAACTTGAATCAGATCCACCCCACAATGTTGCTTACCAAATATGAAGAGATTCTGAAGCTGGATCTGGAACGAAGATTTTTTAAGAAATTTGCCTGAAATGCACTAAGTTCGAATTCGAGCTTCTATAGTGAGCCCAAATATGAAACTAGGGAGCCGATTTGAACAAACTTGAATCAGATCCACCCCACAATGTTGCATACCAAATATCAAAAGATTCTGCCTGCTGGATCTAGAGAAGAAGATTTTTTAATAAATTTGACCGAAATGCACTAAGTGCGAATTCGGGCTTCTATATTAAGCCCAAATATGAATCCAGGGGGCCGATTTGAACAAACTTGAATCAGATCCACCCCGCAATGTTGCATACCAAATATCAAAAGATTCTGCCTGCTGGATCTGGAGAAGAAGATTTTTGAAGAAATTTGCCCGAAATGCACTAAGTTTGAATTCGAGCTTCTATAGTGAGCCCAAATATGAATCCAGGGGGCCGATTTGAACAAACTTGAATCAGATCCACCCCGCAATGTTGCATACCAAATATCAAAAGATTCTGCCTGCTGGATCTGGAGAAGATGATTTTTTAAGAAATTTGCCTGAAATGCACTAAGTTCGAATTCGAGCTTCTATAGTAAGCCCAAATATGAATCTAGGGAGCTGATTTGAACAAATTTGCATCAGATCCATCCCACAATATTGCATACCAAATATCAAAAGATTCTGCCTGCTGGATCTGGAGAAGACAATTTTTTAAGAAATTTGCCTGAAATGCACTAAGTTCGAATTCGAGCTTCTATAGTGAGCCCAAATATGAATCTAGGAAGCCGATTTGAACAAACTTGAATCAGATCCATCCCACAATGTTGCATACCAAATATCAAAAGATTCTGCCTGCTGGATCTGGAGAAGACAATTTTTTAAGAAATTTGCCTGAAATGCACTAAGTTCGAATTCGGGCTTCTCTAGTAAGCCCAAATATGAATCCAGGGGCCGATTTGAACAAACTTGAATCAGATCTACCCTGCAACGTTGCATACCAAATATCAAAAGATTCTGCCTGCTAGATCTGGAGAAGAAGACTTTTGAAGAAATTTGCCTGAAATGCACTAAGTTCGAATTCGAGCTCCTATAGTGAGCCCAAATATGAATCTAGGGAGCCGATTTGAACAAACTTGAATCAGATCCACCCTACAATGTTGCATGCCAAATATCAAAAGATTCTGCCTGCTGGATCTGGAGAAGAAGATTTTCAAAGAAATTTGCCTGAAATGCAGTAAGTTCAAATTTGGGCTCCTATACTGAGCCCAAATATAAACCCAGGGGGCCGATTTGAACAAACTTCAATCAGATCCACCCCACAATGTTGCATACCAAATATCAAAAGATTCTGCCTGCTGAATCTGGAGAAGAAGATTTTTTAAGAAATTTGCCTGAAATGCACTAAGTTCGAAATCGGGCTCCTATACTGAGCCCAAATATGAACCCAGGGGGCCGATTTGAACAAACTTGAATCAGATCCACCCTACAATGTTGCATACCAAATATCAAAAGATTCTGCCTGCTGGATCTGGAGAAGAAGATTTTTTAATGTTTTTCCCATTGCCTACAGTGTTAAAAAGTGCTGACTCAGCACATTTTCAAAGTCCCGAAACTGTACCCTATGATAAAACCGATGGCAATTTTTTTTTATCAATCCTTTCTGTTGGTCCTAAGGAAGCTGCACACCAAATAAAAATTCTCAATGCCGTGCAGTTTTGGAGATATGGGCGTTTTAAATTTTTTCTATTTTTAGCTCCTGCGGTTCCCACGGGGCTGCGGGAATTTTTTTTTTGCATAAATCAAGTACTCATGACCCAATAAGCCCTCACATAAAATTTGGTTCAAATCAGCCTCTCGGTTTGAAAAATAGAAATTTTGGGCGGGCAAAAAATTTTGCCCCTCCCAAAACGACGCCAAGTATAGCCCCACAAACTTCTCTTGAATAAATCTGAGTCTACACCTCAAAAGGAAGCTTATATCAAGTCTCTGCTACTGCTGGTTCATGAGAAGAAGATTTACAAAGATTTTGGTGCCCCTTGGGGGTGTGGCACCACCCAGGAGGAGGGGCAACTTCATTTGAACAAATCTGAATTGGCATTAGGTAATAAACATTTAGCCAACATTTGAATAAAATTGGGCTAGTGGTTTAGGAGGAGAAGTCGATAATGTAAAGTTAACGCCAGATGGACGACGACGGACAGAAAGTGATTAGTAAAGCTCCCCTTGAGCTTTGCTAAGGTGAGGTAAAAAACTACAGGGAAGCAGGTGTCCTAAGTAAAAAAAAACAACAGCAGGCGGCAGGTGTCCTAGGTAAAAAAAACAGCTGGGGGCAGGGGTCCTAGGTAAACAGGGGCAATGCCCCCGGTCCCCCGACCAAGATGGCAAATCCAAGGGAGCTGTTAGGATGCAATTTGTTCCAAGAGCATGGTCTTTATGAGAGGTTAAGGGTGTTAATTTCAATCAAATGATCAAAAGTAAAGTTATCATCCGGACAACACAAAAAGTGTATTTTATAAGTCGAAAAAGGGGAATAACTCCTGTAAAAATAGACAGAGCATGGCCATTTTTTAACTTGACCTGTATTTCCAACCAATTAAACCACATACTTAGTTTCGTTTCAATCAAATGATCCAAAGTAAAGTTATCATCCGGACAACACAAAAACCGTATTTTCTAAGTCGAAAAAGGGGAATAAATCCAGTAAAAATCAGTGGAGCGTGCCCATTTTCGAACTTGACCTGCATTTCCACCCAAATAAGCGGCATGCTAAATTTCGTTTCAATCAAATGATCCTAACTAAAGTTATCATCCGGACAACACAAAAACTGTATTTTTTAAGTCGAAAAAGGGGAATAAATCCAGTAGAAATCAGTGGAGCGTGCCCATTTTCGAACTTGACCTGCATTTCCACCCAAGTAAGACACATATCAAATTTAGTTTCAGTAAAATCATCCAAACTAAAGTTATCATCCAGACAATGGTGTGACGGACGGACACACGGATGCACACATGGACAGACGGACGGACGGGCACTGCTGATTACAATAGTCCCCCGAAGGGTCGGGGGACAAAAAAAAACTGCAAGGGAGGGTGGGGGAGCAGATGTCCGTGTGTGTTAATTTTAATAGGCAGCAGATGTCCCGGGAGAGGAGGCAATTGTCCCAGGTTTCCAGACAGGATCTATGTGATAGGTGCAAGGATTTGACAAAGGATTTGCAACGGGATCGAATAACCAGGTAAAGAAACAACTAACTTAATTACCATTTCCTAGTGTAAGTTACTATGCCAAACATCAGTGCTGTAATACAAACTGATCCACACATTTAAAAAACATGTCTGGTCTAAAAACTAGTAGGTTTGTCTTTATGTGCCATGGTAGTATCAGTAAAAAGTCCAAACAGGACAGAATAATGCAAAACTGTAAAAAATGGATCTATTACTGACTAATAACTGATTCAGAAGCCACTAAGGAACCTAGAAAATAGAGCTCTCTAGACCATAGTTAACCCTTTACCCAACATAATGGCTAAAATCGGCAAGTGTTATTCACAGAAGTCACCAATTAATATTCATTATTTTTTCCTTTTTTCTCAAAAACATAGGTTATGACCCCTCTTTGGAATGTGTTTATTCCAATGATGGGTCATAACTTATTTTTTTGAGACAAAAAACGAAAAAAATTAGTTATTTAAGAATTTTGTTCGCAAGTGTGGTCTGCTTTTCATGTTAGGTGAAGGGTTAAAGGAGCCTAAGATAAAAAGAAAAGGTAGATTTGTTTCGGTTGTCTTCATACTGACTTAGAACAAGCCCACGAAGTTGCCAGAGGCTTAACTTCATGAGCTGTAATCTTCTTGGATATCCTATCCGCTGGACTGAGTCATTCATATGCAATGAGAAATAGAGTGTGGAGAGATATCTTTTCTACTGGGAATAGGGTAGAGAAAGATCTCTTTCTACCTTTCCTGATGAAATGAGTCCTAGAAACATACACCCTGATAGCACAAACTGGACATAAAACAGATCTGCTCACAGATTGGTCTTCTGGAGGTAAAGCAGTAATAGTACATGTAATAGGAACAGGAGCTATATCCAGTAGTTAATTCTTAGATAAGAAAGAATAGAAACTGACAGTATTTTGAACACGACAGAAAAATTCAGATTCAATAGGTACAGCTCACTAACTCAAGCAAAAGCCAGAAAGAATGCTGTCTAATGTACATCAGAAGGCACACAGATCCACACGAACAAGAGGCTCAAAAGCCACAACACAGGCCCCTTGTCACAAATTATGTTTTATGAATTTAAGAAAACATATGTGCACTCTTAATCATTTCAGTGCTTGCTACTCCAGTGCTACTAAAATGCAGTTGGTTCTGTACTTAAAGAGAATGTTAGTGTTGAATATATACTTGTTCATAATACTTAATTTAAGACAATTTATTGGAGATTTCTTAAATTTGTTCATAAAACATAATTTGTGACAATTTATAGGAGAAATGCCAATGATTGTTACAAAAATATAAATTTTATAGTAAATTTCTTTTCTTATTATACCTACCGCAATTGTTTACTACAGGCTTGCACTATAGTGGAAGACTCTAACTCGGATAAAATACTCTCCATTTTAATCTTTCCCAAAAGATTTGGGAAAGAAAAGTGGTGTAAAAAACACCACAAAAAAAAAGCACCAAAACTGGGTTGAGCGGCATCGGCGCACACCCAGTAGGGGGACACTCTTCCCTTAGTACAATTCCACGACTTCCGTTAACCAGTGCACAAAGCATTCATCAATTAATCATTGTTTTGAGTCCGCCTACATAGGAGTTATGTGATCAGTGGGGAGGAAGGATTCTTACCCGAATAAGAAGATGGGAGGGCCTCCATGTAATCAATTGGTAGGTATAAGAAAGGAAATTTACTATAAAATTTATATTTCTTATCAACCTACCTTACAATTGCTTACTGAAGGCTGAATAGACAATAGGATGGAGGGAATCACAATACCATCCCACACATAACTCAACTGCATTGGAACCGTGGACAGAGGAAGAGGTCCCTAGTCCTATCAAACCATAGCATCACAAACATTAGTAAAAGACAATGAGAGATGAGGCGTATGGTGATGTGCGATGCACAGACAGAAAGAGAAGTAACAGTACGGAGCTGGAACTGACCTTTAAGAAGCTGAATGGCTGGGATAGACAACAGCCTGAGCAGAAGAAAGAGGACCCACAGAACAAAGGTCCACTGTCTGCTCCTGCAACTGTCGCAGATAAGTGGAGAAGATAGCATTTCTCCAGTAGCCTTCCAGCATAACATCCGACAACATGATGGAGTTAGTATAAGCCCCGAGAGGTAGACAATGCACGCACCTCATGGCAGAAAAATGATTGGCAATACAATCGCCAGTCGCCAGATGAGCGGAAGCTGCATGAATAGCAAGACAAATCCATCAAAAATTGGATTCAGGAGAGATCTTCTGTCGACAAGGAATAAGAGACAGAAAAAATCGACCCAACCCCTCCAAATGAACAGAGCAAAGGGTGCTTACCCTCAACAGAAGGAAGAGTCCCGATGCAGATAGGAGGTGGAGTAGTTTCCGGTATCCGCTTCTTGGCCAGAAAGGAGCAATCACTAGTAAACATAACACTCATGGGAGAGCTGCAGAAAATCGCCAGGTCAACCGAGAGGGAGTGAAGCTCACTAACCCGTCTGGCTGAGGCAAAAGCCATCAGAAAAAAACTGTCTTGTTCAAGCATGGCAGCACCCAAGAAAGTGTCCATCTTGGAGTAAACTACAAAGTCCTAGGCCTTTTCAAGGAAAAGTGCAGAACAAGCTTGGAGAGGCAAGGATGAGTGCCGATACAACGCTGCCCCACATATGAAAAAGGTCTCCGAAGCATGAACCTGAACCCATTTCTGGAGACCCCCAGAATCAAACATATACCAGAAACTCCGCAATCTGTGTGATCGAAGGAGTGACAGAGGTAACAGAGTGATTGCACACCATCGACAGAAGACCTTCCACTCAGCCGCAGAGTCTAAACCAGTGGAGTGAGTGCCTCCTTGAAGAAGAAAAGCAACTCCACTGCTCGTCTCGAAAAAAAACACCACAGAGGAGACAGGACCCGATAAAAGACATGCGTGAAGGCACAATGAAGTCGGGTCGACGTGAAACCTCCTCGAGCGACCTTGGCAAAGAAAGTCGCGACGTAGAGGGAGACGTGCCGGAACCGCCGCCAACAGAGAGTGGAGCAGATTGATCCACACCCACTGAGGTGACAGGGATGCGATCGAAAGGATTCGACAACTGCAGGTTCGTATCTGGGCTAGAACCTGAGGCAGAATCGGAACCGGCAGGAAGGCATAGCCGACAAGACCATTCCAAAAGATGGACAGAGCGTCCATGTCGAAAGCCAGAATATATGGACATGGGGACATGAAAGTGTCCACCTAATGGTTCCAATGAGTCGCAAAGAGATCGATGTGGGGATGACCCCAGAGATCGCAAAGAGACTGGAACAGCGTCATGTGACAGGGAGTCGGCCAGGACGTTCAGACAACCAGGAAAGTGACGAACCACCACTCTGGCATTGACATCCTGAGCGAGCAGTGTAGAAGATCCTGAACCAATTCATACATGGGAACATAGTGCGTGCCGCCCTGGTTCCGAATGTAAACAACCACCGTCGAATTGTCAGACCACAGAAGGACCTGACAATTCAAAAGGCAGGGGATCCACTGCCGGAAACTCAGAAGAAGAGCAAGAAGCTCCTGGTTGACGTGAAGAGCTGCTAGATCCTGGTCCCATGACCCGTGAAGGTACAGACCTAGAGGATCCAACGTGACACCCCATGTGAAATCGCTGGTGACTGCCATCGGAACACGGTCGGACGAGGGGAAGTCCAACCGAACTCCCTGCATAATCCACTGAACATCTGTCAGGGGAGAAGGTGACGAGGAAGAGACTCTGGTAACAGAAGCACCAGAACCAGAGCATCGACATTCGGCCTCCATCGACTGAGCAGAAAGTGTTGGAGAGGTCAGACATGCAGCTGACCTAGAGGAATGAGATCCATCACCGAAGCACAGAGACCGAGCAGCCGGGGAAGACTCCGAGCTGATGCGGATGAGGATTGAGTCAGGGCAAAAGGCTGAGAAAACCACAGCCCTTGCCTGGGAAACCGCCACCGTATCCAGTTGAGTACGGAAGTCCATCCCAGATGACAAAATGACGGAGAAGGGACCAGGTCCGACTTCTCCCCATTGACTCTGAACCATAGTGACGTGAGTAGACTCAACAGTGTGACGACATCAGACTCCAGAAAAGCAGCATTGGAATGCCTCTGGAGAAAATCAACTAGATAAGCCGAAGAAGACACCCTGGACTGTGTGCGATGTAAGACTAACACATGCGACATCAGACAGGTGAAGGCCCAAGGATCCAGGTCGAGGCCAAAGGGCATGGCCTTGAACTGGAAAACATCCTAGGGAATGGAGCGGCGAACCAACCTGAAAGCCTCCATGCTGAACTGAGGAGCAATGATAGACTGCATCAGAATACTGAGATCGATAACCTGTCTGAGTCGGCTGTCCTTCTTCAGCACCAAGAACAGGCGGGAATAAAAATCCCACTGAGAGAAAGTTCTTGATGACCTCGATCGCCCCCTTTGACAGGAAATTGCCTATTTCCGTGATCAAAAGTTCCCAACATGTAACGTTGAAAGGGACTCATGTTGAAAGAGGCACTCTCGACTGAGTCACATGCCTCAACCTGGGATGAAATCGAGGTGACTACTGCTGATGCCTACCCTACCCTGTGAGTGAGTAGAAGTGTCGGCAGGAGGATCAGCCCTTAGCTTCACAGAGGAAGCAGAAGAGTACTTGTTAGGCTTTGGATGGTGCCTGCCTCCAACAGAAGGCCGATCAAGCTGACTAAGCAGCAGCAGATCAATGGAATGACAAAGGGAGTCATCCCGGACCGTCGCCATGGAACCATGGAGTAGTCGCAGACCCGCCGATAGAGGCAGATCAAAGACCGATGATCGCGGCCAGGCTGACACTGTCAGCTGGTTTGACAGTTTGAGACCTGGAAGGAACCCAGACACAAAGTCAAGAGCTGCCCCCAAGTCAGGAGACTGTTGGCTCTCGACGTCAGGAATGTCGGACTCATCCCATGAGTCGGAAGACACATAACCCATCATGGGCAAACCAGCCGACGCCTCCCATGGTGTGGGCACACTAGGGGGGATCAGAAAGCGGCCTGTTTCCAATCCCGGGAGGCAGCACCACAGGGGGCCACTCGTAGCCTCGATGGAAGCAACGGAAAAGGCTCTTGGACAGAACCTAAGTGAGCAAGGAGAGGGCCTCCCTAAGCTCACTGACTGTCAGAACGGTACAACGTGGGAACGAACCGACAAAGTGGCTTCACTCCTGACCCATTTACCAGTGAAGGGCCACGATCCTCAAATACACCCGACGTGGGGAGACGGGCTGCAGCCGAAAACATCTGAAGGCAGATGTGTATTGAGGTATCACATACCCCGAGGATCTACAGAAGAGCGGAAACTCAGGAGAGTCACCACGGACCTCTGCGGGACAGAAGGTCCAGGCTGCACAAAAAGTGTTGGTCACACAAAACTGGCCATGGGACCAGAGTGCATGGACGGAAACTCCCTAGAGCTCATGGTGACCCCACCATGAACATCCGAATCCAATGAGAAAAACTGAGAGACCACAGTAGAGGGTTCGGCCGGCAGCCCCTTCCAACTTCGCTAAGTTGAAGTCAGGGAAGGCTGAGGCCAATACCCCACGTCTACACTACCAGACATCTCTGCAGACCCCTGCAGGGATAAAACTGCTGTGCTCAATGGCTGAGAGGACACAGCAGGGGGTTCGGTCGGCAGCCACTTCCGACTTCGCCGAGTTGAAGTCAGGGAAGGCTGAGGCCGATACCCCATGTCTACACTACCAGACACCTCTGCAGACCCATGCAGGGATAAAACTGCTGTGTTCAATGGCTGAGAGGACCGGCTAAAACCGTGACCGATGACGTAGTAGATGGAACAGCAGTAGCAGTAGATACGACGGGAGCTGTTGAAACTGGCAGAAAAGGAGTGAGAGCAACCTAGCTCAGCCTCCAAAGGAGGAGTCACAACCCTAGTGACAGCCTCAGATGTCGACTGGAGAGGGCGCATAGTCCTGGAACCAGGCATCTCTTCACAGCTCCCGCAGTATCCACCACGGTAAAAAACTGCACATCCCTCACAGAGGGGAATAACTCTCACCAGATGTGGTTGTGTCGGGAGGCCGAAATGACAGCGTTCCCTCCCCGCTGCAGGTGCGGGAGGAGCTGCACACCCCCCAGAGAGGGCTCTCACAAGACATGGTCGTGTCAGGAGGCCCTGAAATGACAGCGTTCCCCACCCCCACAGGTGCAGGAGGAGCTGCACATCCTCCACAGAGGGGGTATAACTCTCACCAGATGTGGTCGTGTCGGGGTGCCCCTGTAACAACAGCATCCCCTCCCCTCCCCCCCCCCCTCACAGGTGCGGGAGGAACAGCAATGAGAATGCACCAAAAGCGAGGGCGAAAGGAATTGCCCCAAAGGAACAGAACTGGAAATAACAGAGGTGAGAGCAGTAGAAGAAAAAGGTGAACTCAACAGATACAGAAAGTAGAAGAACACTCCCAACTATGAGAGAAGGTGGCAGAAAAAAGAACCGGTGGGTACACAACAGAACCCAGATGGCCAACAGGGACCTAAAAAACAGAAATTCAGCCCTCAACAGAGTGAAGAAATCCTGTCCATACAGTCCCACATCGACACCTAACTCCAATAATAATATTAACATTTATCAACCGAAAAATTTTATGTCCGAACCGCATGGAACGATTTCGAAAATCAAGCATGAAATCGGAAAATATATATAAAATTCAATGAAAATGTGGTTGAAAATATTAACAAGAATATATAAAACACAGTCATGTTATTAAATGATCTTCAAATCCATAATTCCAGTCACAGGAAACCATTGTCGACAAGTTGAATTATCACTGTTTTGTAATGCAAAATGGCGATACATCCTTCATGTGTCGCGGACAAAAAAAGAATGATTAACTGATGACTGCTTTGCACACTGGTTAACGGAAGTCGTGGAATTGTACTAAGAGAAGAGCATCCCCTACTGGGTGTGCGCCGATGGCGCTCGACCCAGTTTTGGCTTTTTTTTTGTTTGTGGTGTTTTTTACACCACTTTTCTTTCCCAAGAGTATTTTATCTGAGTTAGGGTCTTTCACTGTAGTGCAAGCCTATAGTAAACAATTGTAAGGCAGGTTGATAAGAAATATTGTGTAATGATACATTTGTAACTCATAAATCTTAAATAATGAATCAGAAGTAGATTGTAGCATAGAGGCAGGTATATTGAAATGCCCCATGGAAGTGGTCGAATCTGATTGCCCCAAACTTTTGAGGCACTAAAAAGGCAATCAGAATGATCCAGCAGTGCAATCAAATGATTTTTAGAATGCACTGAAAGACTGGTGTCATGGAAAGCCATAGTCGTCCATCTGCTCCAGTAGATCAACAGTGCCAATTGCAGATCTGGGTAAGAAGCAAGGAAAAATGAACGTGTTTAGTTAATTGTTCAGTCTCATTTCAAAGAGGTTGATGTGGGGAGTGCCCCATTTCTGAAAGTTTTCTTGTTTAGAGTCAATTCAGATGGAATAATCTTGCCTTTCCAGGATAGAGTTCAGCTAACACCAACACGACAACCTGGTATGTGACGTACTAGCATTTGTATATTCGAATGTGTTCCTCCAAAGTTTACTGATGTAAGAAACAACTATCAAGTTGACCAGCAGAATCAGAATATGATGATTTGTTAGGAGGGATATTTAGTGTCTCAAAGCCAGAAGAATCACTAACAAATCCTTTGGGGTGATATGCAGATCTGATCTTTCGCGTACAAGTCATATCTTCTCTGTGTCTTGTAAAACATTCTAATTTTTCCAGAATTGATATTCCTTTAAATTGTCACATTTTACACAAAAAAAAGTTGAGAGATTCCACTGGCTTCCAAACAAGATGGTTGGAATATAAGGAATGATTAATCATGCACTGAGCATGACAAGTGGGAGTCTAACAATACAGTAGAACCTGTCTTGAGAGACCGCCCTCTGGGCCACACAAAAGTGGTCTCTCAAGACAGGTGGTCTCTCATAACAGGTTTCAGGTTTTCTCAAGTCAGTGAATAACCAACCACAAAATTCAGAAATGGAGAAGAATGGATTTTTATAATTACTTTGTAGTTGTTCTTTTTTATGAAGTTTTTGTAACAAATTGAAATGGACTGTTATAAAAATTATAAAAATAAACAAGAGGCCTGTCACGCCTAGAGAGCTCCGCTGAGGGCCACTGATCACATGGGCATGTTTTCTAATACTAATATTGTTACAAACTTTAGCCGAAAAATTTTCAGTTGTCACGAAAATTATGGTTTGGATCGATTACACACCGCCTATTGACATTACATGACGTTATAAAGTTTGGTCCAAAAATATTCAGTAGTTTAGAAATTATGGCTCGGACAAACAAAATATTTTTTTCTTGCTCATGTGGCCTGTGACCTTGACCCTGTGGGGTTACAGACTTTATAATGGTTGATGACACACCATCCATTGATAATACATATTGTTATGAAGTTTGGTGTAAAAATATTCAGCAGTACAGAAATTATGGCTCAGACAAACAAATATCATAAAATATCTAAGATTTTCTTGATCCTGTGACCTTGACCCTGTGGGTTTACAGACTGTAGAATAATTGATGACACACTGTCTATTGATAATACATATTGTTATGAAGTTTGGTGTAAAAATATTCAGCGGTTCAGAAATTATGGCTTGGACAAACAAATATAAAAAATATCTTAAGATTTTCTTGATCCTGTGACCTGTGACCTTGACCCTGTTGATTTACAGACCGCAGAATAATTGATGACACACCGTCTATTGATAATACATATTGTTATGAAGTTTGGTGGAAAAATATTCAGCGGTTTAGAAATTATGGCTCAGACAAATAAAATGTTGACGACGGACGGACGGACGGATGGATGGACAGACGGACGACGGATGACAGACGACGGACGACGGATGAATCAGTATAAGAAAAGCTCTGCTGACTTTGTCAGCGGAGCTAATTAGTGTTGAAAATCTTCAATGAAGATTTTCAACACTAATTTATTTTTATAATTTTTATAACAGTCCATTTCAATTTGTTACAAAAAGATTTTCAACACAAATTTATTTTTATTCCTATCTGTCACATTTCAGGTATGTATGAAATTGTTTATTCAGCAATAATCCTAATCTTTTCACAGGGGTCTTATAAGAACATCTCAATCTTTAATGAGTTAGCAATTGAAACCCAATTAAGAGCTTTTAATACGTTTAATTATGTTAGTATAACCACAATGGATTTTCCAATTCCAGAACAGGTAAAAAGCTTTTGTCATGGTTTCAGTCTTCAAAGGGGCGGTCTCTCCGGTCCATTATGGCATAAAAATACAAGTTGGGACCAGGTCACAGTGCTTACTTTATCATTCGCACCTTGGACTCCGAGGTGTAAGCATCTAGAGAACAATGGAGCTACCATTAGTCATTCAAGAAACACTGATCAAAGTGAAGGCTGCCCTTGCTACCATCTGGAGTATCCAGGTGCGCAAGGGAACAATTCACTTGACAAAAGATTTTGATACTAATACAGAACCGACGTCCTTGGAGAGGTGTAGCACCTTTCTTGGGCGGATTTCCTCCCGCACTGGTTACCCTCCTTGTGGCTCGGACAAGCTGGACAAAGACCACCGGAGCAGTACAGCCACCACCAAGAAGAAGAGGAAGAGAAAGAAGGGACCCTCCGCCAGACAACGAGATGCCTGCCGAATGGCAGAGTTTCTGGAGAAGAAGAAGAAGGAGAAGGAAGAGAAGGAGGCAAGTGAGGGCGTCATAGGGTCAACAGCTGTCACTCCTGACCAACCCTTGTCCAGCTCAGCACGCCCCTCCCAGGAGGAGTGTCTGGAGGACCATGGGTCGTCAGGTGACAGATCGATCTCCAACCCATCTGACTCTTCATCTGAAGAGGAGATGGAGGAAGATGATCTGTCTATGGTACAGGAAGTTGTCCCAGACGACGCACCTTCCACCCCTCCAGCTCTTGCTTCTCCGGCTTCTTCAGACCAGGAGTCTGACCAGAAGGAGAGCATCCCGGATTCCATGGAGGCATTCCTCGGGAGGAGATCCAGTGCGACTATTTTCGTGCCACACTCCAGAAGACATACAACTACCAGCTAGAAGCAGGTACTTCATCCCAAATGACCAGGACAATACTCAAAATGATCATCAGACATTCCAACAGCTCTCAAGAAACAGCAGAAACAGCAGCAAGGATCAGGCCGTACACCGCCAAAGAAGAGCCTACTCTTCCCCCTGATCCGAAAACACCACCTACAACTATCTCACCGACACATCCTCCTCCTCCCAAGAAAAACCGCAGGAGACACAGACGCCGCTGACTACCTTAACTCCTTCCCTCCTTTTCCACATCCAGACAAGCCAAAAACTTATACAGTTAAAGAGGGTCAAAAGGGGCTTGTCCTCCAAACCGTCCCTGCGCGCCTTCGGTGCGTCAAACCATTTCGTTCTTCAAGTCACAGTGGTCTCTCAAGACAGGTGGTCTCTCATGACAGGTGGTCTCCCATAGCAGGTCCATTATAGAGTAAAACCAATCGGTGCCTGGCAAATGTGGTCTCTCAAGACAGGTGGTCTCTCAAGACAGTGGTCTCTCAAGACAGGTTTTACTGTAGGAGTATTTCCTGTTTAATATAATTGGGACCTCTCGAGTGTGCCATATGCTCTCAGACCCTGTCGTTCCAATTCAGAGTATTTTTGTCTTTTGACATTTTTTGGCCTTTCCAAGGTTCTTGGATTGGCCATCAAACATTTTCCAGTGAGAGAAGATAGGGATACGGCATGTTGTGTTGATGTGGTAGGGTAGGGGAGAAACGTATTCTGTTCATCATATGTTACAGCATGTCTTTCCTATTGTCGCACCTCATATACATTTTGTTTTCAATAAACCAAAAACTAAAAATATATATTCTATCATGTTTAAAATGGTCTATGCCCCAGCTTTTAAACACAGGAATCAAGCAGGAATTCCACCGGGCATCATTCTAGCACCATGCCACTGGATTGAAAACTGCAAAGTTTTTTAGAAGGTGGCCTCGACAGGAGTTGATCCCGGGACTACGATACCCAATCACCTGGCCATAAATGCTCTGCCACCATACCAACTGAGCCAATGACAACCCCCCAAAAAGGTTGCAATTGACTCAGCCAGTATGTTAGTTTTACATTTACAACTCGCCCGAGATCGATATGTTCGAGAATTGACAATTACTGAATTGTTGGAATTGTTTTCTGTGATGATTCGTAATTGTCTACAAGTGGCCTGTATTTTATTGTGTGAGACTTACCCATGGATCGTTTGCCTTAGCATTAAATGCAGCTGGAACAGAATACTGTTATAATGGTCTATGCCCCAGCTTTTAAACACAGGAATCTCAATTATTGGAAGATCCGTGAAGATTCAACTGCTTTAATTTATTTTATATCTCCTATATCAAGCAGGAATTCCACCTGGCATCGTCCTAGCACTGCACCACTGGATTGATAACTGCGAAGTTTTTTGGAAGGTGGCCTCAACAGGAGTCAATCCTGGGTCTACGATACCCAATCACCTGGCCATAAATGCTCTGCCACCATACCAACTGAGTCAACGACAACCCCCCCAAAAAGGTTGCAACTGACTCAACCAGCATGTTAGTTTTACATTTACAACTCTAACTATCATGTTTATGTACAAGTTGTTGTATCAAGAGTTGAGTTCCTGTTTCTAAGGCCATATATTGATGAGTCAGTGAGTTGGAACAAGAGCAAGACTCTGACACTACATCATAACATGCTGTACATAAACATGATGGTGATAGATTTATCTTACAAATTCTCAACTTGAGAAAACATTTACCTAACAAATCTGTCACATTCTCCCATGTAATTTACAAGTTGAGCAGTTGAAAAAGAAATTTTCCAAACATTTCAACAAAACCATATCATGTGACCTCCTCATTGGAATGAGCTAATTCCAATGAGGTTCACATGTTATGGTTTAGTTGAATTTTTTGTTTTTACAGAATATAATTACTAAATTGTAATATCGTGTGCAATGAGTAAATGGTTAACTTGCTTTTCAATAACAGATTATATTTTTATAAAATGCTTGTCTTTTCAAATAAATCTATATGTGACTGCCTTGAACTTTGCAACATCCAGGTGTGTGCTTTAACAGTATAACTGTGTGTTGTTCCAGCTTGAATGCTTCCAGTGATTCAGCTACAAAAGTATAAAAGCAATAAGGTTCCGTCTTTAATAATCATACTTTTGAGAAGCGGTTTTTGGTCATATATAGTAACGAACAAGGTCCCTCGCAAACACATTTTGAAAGCTTGTAATGTTCTATAAATAGTAATGTAAACAAATGGTAACCAAGCATGCTGATGTATTATGCAATGGCAAGATACAGATTTTGTATGAGGATCCCCTGATACACACTGTATTTGGGGAATTGCAGAACACAATACATTATTATTGTAAGATAAATCTTGGTATAGTAGGTTCAAAATTAAATATCATTACTCACAATGTACCGGTCTTCTTTTTTTTGTGGATGATATTCAACCGGTGAAGATTTCCATACCAGATTAACCAGTAGATCAAAATACAGGGCAGACGTATATTCAGGTCAGTATAAGTAAAACAAAAGGTTTTTTTCTCTTGGAGTGGGTGGGGGCAGAAATTATTTTTTACTGAATCATACGATCTATGTCATAATATAATTCTCCAAGATATTTGGTCGTAAATTTAAGTACATTGTATCACAGTTACTGGAAGTTGTGGCTGCAACCACTTTTTTCACCGATAACAATGAATGCACCATGTCAATCCTGACCCTGTGTTACACATATAGTAGTCTATATAAAAAAGACAAGTAATGAAAGCCTATTTTGTCCTGACCGATACCCCCTTCCCAGTTCATTTGTGAATTCATCCATTGATCAAAGATTCATCAACACAGTTTTCTTGTACAGTTGTCCACAGGGTATTTAACTTCATGTTTATCATAAATTAATAATCAAATCATCATTCTACGTCTTCTTTATTTGATAAAAAAACTCTCTGTTCGACTTTTTGCCCGCAACTCGACGCCATTGGAACAACAATGATGATGTAAGGTTTCTGATGTCTAAAAATACCGTCTAAACATGATTGTGGAATATTGAAATGGATCAAGTTCTTGTCACCTGCTTTACAGTGATAGTCGGTGAACTTTTAGACTGCAGTCGTATGTTTTATGCTGTTTATGATAAGAAAAAGGAAGTACTTAGAAGTTGGACATCTCTGCAGCAGTATCTGAGTGTGTAGAAAATGTGCAGCTGATGTTACGGTAAGTTCAAAGGAAAAATTTAAATAAATAAAGTCTACTCCCATTTATACACCTCATTAGTGTTGCTTATTTAGTTCTCTCAGGTTATTTGACTTTGGAAATGCCCTGCAGTCTAGGGGTGGTGCCCAACATTCCCCCGATGTAGGTGTATCAACCCCCCCCCCCTACCCACCCCAGGTGGGGGAGGAGTCTAGTCAATTTATTTACTCATGACCACAACATGAGTATCAACTCAAGATAAGGGGTGAGTGTTAATAAGCCATGTTTCCATTTTAGAGAGTGTTTGCACCTCCCAAGCATTGGTGACTGGGTCCTATTTTACCAATAAAACACTGCCTGTTTACTGCAGTGAACAGGCACTGTTTCACTTCCCACATTCCCACGGGGAGGGGTCTAGACAATCCCGGGGCCGACCATGGTTTGGCCAGATGTGTATAATTTTTGTTTTAATTGGAAAAAAGTCGCAATAAGCTTATCTATGAATCTAGAGGCAAGAAAGCCAGTAACTACGAGCAGCCAAGTTAACATAAACTACAGATTCTGAAGATATCTTCCAATAATATAACAATACCATGAATTTGGAGGGCGTTATGGTTTATTACCGGCCCGAGAGGAATGAATAAAAGCCTGAGGGTTTATTACCGGCCCAAGAATCGAGGGCCGTTAATAAGGCAGAGGGCTGTTGATCTTCATTCACCAAGCGCCGCGTCTGAATACTCTGTGCCCGCCACCCCCCACCCCCATTCACAATCTTCAAGTTTTACGTTTTACTCATCTTGCAAGTAACAGGTAATTTTTGATGTAGCCAGTTCAAGTTTGGCAAATGAGGAGGAAGAACGTTTGCAGCAGCAAGTAGAAGGGGTCAAGGGGAACGGTGATACCCCAAAAGCATCACTGGCCTTGTCTCCTCACCAACTCCCAAACGCACACAGAAATGCCCCGCAGTGGGTTTTCTAGAAAGGTTTTTCCTTTTTTTTTTAAAAAGTGTCCCTGGGAAAGATTTTTGTCGAGGCCCCGAGATATCTTTATCAGCCAAGTGCTTCATCTGAAAAATATGTGTCTACAACGAGCCTCACCACTCCCAATCCATTCACCCCCCCACCCCCCACTCCTCTCCACGTTTCAATCAGCATGTAGTGGGCCTAATACACTATTATGATTAATGTTGTTCAACATTAAATTTAAATGTTGTCAATGTCACGATTCCTAACTGGCATTGTAAAAAAGAGATGCAATAGAATTTCCTTTTTATACAGGCCATGAGATCACTCTCACCCCTCCCTGTCTGTCATATAGGCCTATAGACTAGATCTAATACTCTTTCCGCCCACCTGTACATATTCCTTTCAAAGCTTCCTGAATTGTCAACTTCGGACAACAAGGTAGCGCTGTCTTAAATTAACCACCAGTTTTTTTATTAAAATGTGGATAAGTTGGTTGTGCCTTGACAATAAACAGAACTTGAGGACAGGGGTGCAACAATTGTTTTGCAGGAAAGGCTCTTACATTACAGCCCACATCCATTCTTTTGTTCTGTTGTCTGCAGCACAAGAACAATGCAGTTTCGCTTTCTGGGTTAACTTTTGTACAACCTAGCAACGAAATGTCACGCCATCATTGTTGTTCCAATGGCGTCAAGTTGCGGGCAAAAAAGTCGAACAGAGAGTTTTTTTTATCAAATAAAGAAGCCGTAGAATGATAATTTGATTATTAATTTATGATAAACATGGAGTTAAATACCTTGTGGATAGCTGTACAAGAAAACTGTGTTGATGAATCTTTGTTCAATGGACGAATTCACAAATCAACTGGGAAGGGGGTATTGGTCAGGGCAAAATAGGCTTTCATTACTTGTCTTTTTTATATAGACTACTGTATGTGTAACACGGGGTCAGGACTGACGTGGTGCTTTCATTGTTATTGGTGAAAAAGTGGTTGCAGCCACAACTTCCAGTAACTGTGATTGTATCAATTCATCAGTATCACATCACAAAATAATGCTTGATGATACTTTGATTTGAAATACCCTTTCTAAGCATAATGAAAATCATAAATATTTAAAAATATGTTCAGCTCAGTGGAGGATTCAGACACAGGGCAGACTCAGCACATGACTCCTCAAATTTCTAAATTTTTTGATCAGCACATATATATAGGCATAATGAGGTATTTTTTTAGTGTGTTCTGCAATATACAGTGTGGTCATAGAGTGGAGCCCTGTTAATTGAATAGCTACATTGCCAATGGAAATTATTCAGTTAACAGGAGTATTCAATTAACAGGCACTGTGTCACTTTCCTATATTCTAGAAAAAAACTTAGCATTTATTCTATTTTATCTTGTTTGACAGAGCTCCATGAGCTCTGTCAAACAAAATATAATAGATTAAATACCTGTATTGGATGTACTGATGATTTTTTTATCAAATTAACAAGAGTTTACTCTATAATCTATATTCAATTAACAGGTCAAATTTTAACTGGAGGTATGGTAAATGGATTTGTGTTGGGAAATTATATTCAATTAATAGGGTTATTCAGTTAAGAGATATCCCATTAAATGGTCTCCATTGTATTATAATATTTACAATTAACCCTCTGCACACTGAAGTCAAAATATCTAAATTTCAATCTGCAAGCTTTCCTATAATGCAACTGGGAATTTAACCAATTCAGTCTTGTTTGACAGTTCTCGTTCTCTCATTAATACAACTGAGGGGCAAATTTAGAATGTTTTGAAATATTGCTTGGTGTTTAACAGTTAAATGCAACTGGCAACTGAGAGTGCTACAAGTACACAATGAAACAGGTCTCATGGTACAGTTGAGCCCACTTAATTGGATACATTTTAATTGAATAACCCTGTTAATTTGATATGATGTTCAAACACAAAACCATTTACTGTTAATTGCACATAGGATATGGAGCATATTTCTGTTGATTGAATTAAAAATCTTGAAATATATTGAGAAATTGCCCAACTGTCACCATATTCCCCTAATTTATAGACTTATTTGGCATCAGTTCATCCACAGACATTTAATCTATTATATCTTGTTTGACGAAACTCATTGAATAATTTTCATTGGCAGAGCAGGGATTCTTTCGGATGTCTATACGATTGAATAAGGGGCCCTTTCTCCGATGGCATTTAGGCATGATTTTATCAATTCCAAACCCTTAATTTCCCAGTCTCAGTCCCCATTCAACCAAACTTTAATGTACAATTGGTGCCAAAACTGGAAAGTCTTAAGGTCTCAGAAAACCATTGGTTTTCTGAGGCTTTATGAACACCCAGTTCAGGATACCAATTGTGCATTAAATTTAAATTGCTTATCTTATGAATTTTGAAAAGTGTATAATTTCTTAGTCTTTATGTGCTTCTTCCCCACCAAAATGAATTCCCTATTGGAGCCTTTACGATGCAAATTTTCCCAATGGCATGGACTTTTGACCCTTTCCCAAAGAGAGAAAAAAAATCACTGCAAAGTGGCTATTCAGTTAATGGTAGAGTGCTAAATTACTCTTCAATGGCCATTTGTAACTTGAGTATTTTTTTAAAAGTTATCACACTACTGGCAAACAGAACCTTAGTTTAGCAAGATACTGTTAATAATTTTTGTAGTAATTTATTGGGGAGTGTCAGCTGTCACAAAACAAATGCATATTAACCCTTTGATAATTTTGTACGAAATCAAACAGCGCAATGAAAATTTGTCATCATTTGTTTTGTTACTATTTTTCGATTTTTTAAAGTTTTAACATCAATTCCTATTTTCTCCCGAATAGTGCTCAGTGACAACCATTGAGCCAAATGTTATCACAGCTTGAAATACTAATATAATCCTGCAGTCAAGACTTCTTAACTGGTTGTGTGATAGAAGCCACTATCAGGGCTTTCAAAAAATGAGGATACCAGAGCAAAAGCTTGCTAAAATTTCATATTCAGTCAAACACAAATAATATTTTGTTTATATATTTCCTTTCTTATATTTCATATTCAGTCAACTCACAAATAATATTTTGTTTATATAAATTTGTTTTATTACAAATTATTGGAGAGAGCCTGTGGGCACTCTCCAATAATTTGTAATAAAACAAGTTGTTGAATAACAAATTCAGACCACCAAAAATAATCTGGCCCTCAACCAGTTAATCACTAACGTGAAAAATATCTTGTTATTTGTACTTTACGACATTTGACATCAGATATTGAAAAATGTTGAAGAAACTGAATTCACAGTTACGTCCAGATAATTAAAGTCTGAAAGGGTTAGTATTTTTTTCTATTGCTGAGCCAACAACAAATTGGTGCAAACAATGTAAAGCCACTATAGTGGCTTTCAGTCCTTTTCAGGAGAGCCCTGATAGTCGCATCTTGCACTTCTGGAACTGGCATGGTCTCACTGTATTACTTACTCTTCGAGATAGCCCATTCTTAGAACATGTCTCACAAGATGAATCATACACAGTGTATAGTAGAGAGCTGCTCTGTATTCCTTTTCTGTTGCTGATTCTAACTTTGCAAGTTACTGCTCTCTTAAGTTTACAATACACTGTTCCAAAATTGATAAACTTAGCAGGCATTCTGTATGAAGCACCATTGCGTCCATTTTTCTGTTGAAATGAAATGAAAAACATTTGAGTTAGCTTTCCTTATATATTATTACATTCAAATTTTTTGTGGTCTGTCTCTAACAAATGTTCTATTTGATAACTTTGCATAATGTTACCTGTAAATCTACACCACATATAACAAACCTTTCCAAATTTAGTCGATTGCTAGGGAACTATTCCTATTTTTTTCATTTACTATAATAATATAAGGTAGGTCTCAAATGAATCTGACTCTTCTAATTAAGATAAGCCCTGCTACTTGTGCTTGCTCAATGAGACATACTTAGGGATGAGGGGTAGGAGCTAGGGTTAAATCCCGAGACCCGGAAATTCCTGATTCCTGGTTCTGAATGTCGGTTCTGATATCTGGGAATTTTTATGACCGAATGACAAGAATGATGGCCAGTCAAACACAGCAAAATGTCACAAGTCTCTGTTTTATTTACTTACTGGATTTAATCTCAGTTACTGACGCAACTAACAATTACTTCTTTCACCAAGAAAACAAAGCGTAGACATTGAGCCAAAATAAATGCAGAGGTCTAAGTTATTCGAAGCTAACTGACAGAGAACACCCAGTTTGGACTTTTTGTTCAAGGCTCTAATGAGCAGAATGCCTACATGAGTTGAAGCAGAACAATAATTTTCAAGTGCAAGTCAGTTTGCTACCAAAATTAGTTCCCGACTGGGAGACCTATCATTGTGTGGCCTTCTTTTTCAAGAAAGTATTTTCTCAGGCAATAAAATAAAGTAAAAATTAAGATCAATATTGTATTTTCCCACTCCGGTTATCCAAAATAGACACCCATAAATGGATCCTCTAATACAACTTAATGTGACACATCTAGTATTGCCAACAAAACTATAGGTGGGACCAAACCTATAGAAAGTCCTCGGATGTAGACTAAACATATTTCTGAATTGTTTACATCACAGCTGAAAGCACACCTGTCAGATGCTAACGACATGTCTGTTGGACACGAGCAATAGCGTATTTGAGTTTTCATGTTTGATGAAGCCAAAGTACATGGGATCCAAGTTAGGTGGATCTATGTACAAGGCATTATTTCAAATGTATGCCTGTAGATGCACTCACTTTATAATATATGCAAATGACTCAGTACTTTAGGCAGGCTGCAAAGAATGGGAACTTTCAATGAACCTTTTCTCCCTATTTTAGATGTCCAAAAACTAATTTTAAATAACAGTACCTCATATCTTGCACCAATAGCTGGCACACATGAATTTTGTGGCCTGTCTCAAAACATCAGATCAGGGAGCCTCGATGTCACCAACTGCAATGATTCCCCACAGGCTTTAAAAATTTTGAGCACATGCCCTTTGCCTATACAGAAACAGCCTGCAACTGTGTCATAGCCAGAGATTGCATGGGCAGTGAGGTTTGGAATGATATTCCAAAGCTTCTCAGTGGTTGTACGGATATCCACTACAGACTATCCTTTATGCCATGGTCTGCCTATCTATTACAACACAGTTATTGATCTCTGGGGAGGCAGCATTTTGACCTGTCATGAGAGACCACCTGTCTTGAGAGACCACTGTGGCCATGTACTGATTGGCTTCACTTTGTAATGCACCTGTCATGAGAGACCACCTATCTTGAGAAAACAACTGTCTTGAAAGACCACAAAACTTTGGCAAAAACTCACCTGTTTTGAGAGACCAAACAATTCAATTTTTGATAATTTCAGAGTAAGATCAATGCAATAAGTACAGAAATCAATAGTTCAAAAAATGTAATCAGGTCATCTGCCCATCAGTGAAATTGTCAGTCAGGACAATTGTCCCCCAGAACCTTAATATCTGAAATCATACACATGTATGACAAATATCTTTCACTGTAGATTTTCTGAAAACTATATTAATTGGCTTTCAATTGCATTGTTATTCAGTTGTATAACTCTTCAAGTCAGAGAAATTTTTATCAAGATTCCTCTGAAAAGTTAAAGATTATTGTTAAAAAAAATCAAATTTATGTCCTTTATTTGCTTAAATGTGACAAAATCAGAGAGGATTAAGCAAACTAAAACACCCAGGTAAGCTTATTTTTACTCAAAGTGTGACTGAAATTATATGCTATTAAAAAAAACCTGACAGACACAAAAATCTAGACTTTTCAGGGTAACTGTAAATTATTATAAAATAGTTAATTTGAAAATACTGATAGAAAGAAAACACTTTGTTTGTATAAAGTAAGAAATTATTATTTTGGATGGTCCTGACTCTTCACATCATAATCTCAAAATGTTTTTCAGTTTATGTACTTTTAAATGTAATTTATTAAACAATGCCTTTGTACTTTATTATAAAATGGAATTTAAAATTAAACACTAATAAACAAAAGTTAAAACAAGAGGCCCCACGGGGCCTGAAGCGCTCATCTTGTACAGAACACAATTTAAACAGAGTCCAAGAATGAGTCTACATTAAGCAAGCCATCTCCATAGGCTACACTGTCAATCCTTGAATCCCTCAGGAGTGACAAAAATAATCTGGGTATCATGCCTTTTCTTCAGTTGATCATAAGTAAAATGTAGAGCTCCCCTATGAAGCCCCTTGATACAACCTATGTGGATTAATCTTAGTACCTCTAGAAGGTACTGAATACAAAATTTTTAATTCTTCAGCAAAATGGCCAATTCCGGCTCCCACAGAGAGCCCAAATATTAACCCAGGCTCTTGATTTGAACACAGTTAAATCTGACTTCCCTAGAGATGTTGTGTACCGAATATGAAAGCATTCTGACTGTTGGATCTGAAGAAGAGAAATTGTAAAGAAATTTCTCCGAATTGCACTAAGTTCAAATTTGGGCTACCATAGCGAGCCCAAATATTGACCTATGGATCCGATTTGAACAAACTTGAGTCTGACCCCCCTAGAGATGTTGTATACCAAATGTGAAAGCATTCTGACAAGTGAATCTGAAGAAGAAGATTTTTGAAGAAATTCCCTCATATTGTACTAAGTTAAATTTCATGTTCCCATATGGAGCCCAAATATTAACCTAGGCACTCGAATTGAACAACCTGTAATCTGACCCCCCTAGAGATGTTGTATACCAAATATAAAAGCATTCCGACTGGTGGATCTGAAGAAGAAGATTTTTAAAGAAATTTCCTCATATTGCACTAAGTAAAAATTTGGGCTACCATAGTGAGCCCAAATATATACCTAGGAATCTGATTTGAACAAACTTGAATCTGACTCCCATAGAGATGTTGCATACCAAATATCAAAGCATTCTGACTGATGGATCTGAAGAAGAAGATTTTTTTAAATTACCCTCCATATTGAACAAAGATAAAATTTGGGCTTCCGTAGGAAGCCCAAATATTAACCTAGGGACTTGGTTTGAACAATCTAGAATCTGACCCTCATAACAATGATGTATACCAAATATTAAAAGATTCTGACTGGTGGTTCTGAAGAAGAAGATTTTTAAAGAATATTCCCCATATTACCCTATGTTAAAACTTTGGGTGCCTGTAGAGAGCCCAAATATGAACCAATGATCTTTATTTCAACAAACTTTTATCTGACCCCCCTATGAATGCTGTATACCAAATATCAAAAGATTCTGATGATTGGTTCTGGAGAAAAGATTTTTTTAAATTTTTGCAAATATGCTGACTCAGCATTTTTTCGATGCCCATTACAGAACACCCTAACATAACCGATGGCAATTTTTTTTTACCATTCAATTCTACTGGTCATAAGGATACTTCATACCAAATAAAAGCTCTCTGTTCCGTGGGGTTTGGGAAATATGGGCGTTTGAAAATATTTCTATTTTTAGCTCCCAGGGTTCCCATGGGGATGCAGGAATTTTTTTTTTTGCATGGGTCATGTACTTATGACCCAATAATACCACAAACCAAATTTGGTTCATACCGGACCATCGGTTCAGAAAATAGAAATTTTGGGCGGGGCCAAAAATCTTACCCCTCCTATTACAAAGCCAAATATTACTTCACGAACTTCGTTTGAACAAACTTGATTCTACACCTCATATGGAAGCTCCATAGCAAATATCAAGTCATTGTACACACTGGTTCTTGAGAAGAAGATTTTTAAAATATTTGGGTGCATTTTCCCCCACTCCCTCCCTATGGGGCTGGGCATGCTGAGTTGAACAAAAATGAAATGCCCCTTTGGGACCATCACTCACACAAACTTTCACTTGAATTGGCCCAGTGGCTTTGGAGGAGAAGACCAAAACATGGTGTTGACGGACGACGGACGCCGGACGACGGACAGGAAGCGATGAGATTAGCTCAGCTTGACTTTGTCAAGATGAGCTAAAAACAAATCCTCCTCCATTTAGCTGACTTTATTTATTTTTAATTTTGTAAAGCCTGAGAGCACATTTGCGTGGAGTCATGGCTCTAAACTGTATTTATTATTATTATTATTATTATTATTATTATTATTATTATTATTATTTCTGCTACAAATATTCTGTTTGGTCATTCACTGACTAGCAAAAACCTCAAACCTGTAATGAGAGACCACTTTTGCTTGGCAAAAAGGGTGGTCTCTCAAGACAGGTTCTACTGTATGAACAACTTGTGTTTGGTTGTATTTTCAAGAGCAAACATTTTGTCAGACCTGAATTGGTTGAAAATTATATCTATCAACTGCTTCTTGTTTTCGGTCACAGTAACTGTCAGTTTCTGGGTTGATAGTGGTGATATTATGCTCAGTTTGAATTTCCGACAGCAGTTGTCAACACTCCCGTTAGCCCAAGTGCAGCAGTTGGTACTGAAATCTTTGTACCTATCAAATACAAGGTAGGTATCTCCCAACAAGAGTCTCTACTTCATGTGATACTGAAATTTCTCAACAAAATCTTTCATAGTTGGGGAGCATAGTTTAATGTGTGGTTAGCAGTGTGATATCCAAAGCAATGCACAGCCATCGATGACTGTACAAGTGGAGATGTTTTCTTGTCCAGTTTTCCTTACTGATATCGTCACAGTTGTTTGTTTTTCTTCAGAAAAGACTTAGATTTTGGGAAACGCAAAGAGAGGCCCCATGGAGTATGAGGCATTCACCTGACCAACGTTGTTTAAAGAAGGATTCAATTACCATCTACGGCTAGTTAACACAACAGAGGAATGAAGTTACTTAATTATTTATTTATAACTTTGCTGTCCATGCCAGATGATTTTTTTCCAGTACAGAAATGAAGCCCAAATTTTCAGTAATTGAAAACTAGGGAGCTGAAATATCAACCTAGGGACTTGACTTGAACAAACTTGAAGGATGCTGTACAGGGGTCAGCCGAGTGGGCGACTTGGGCGAAGAAGTCGCTTTGTCATTCCTCAAGTCGCCTTGGCTTACATTGGGGGCAAAATTCAAGTAGCCCTCCAAAACTTCCTTGGGAGACATGGCAGTTTACTGTATTTTCTTATGTTTTATTTTTTAAAAACACCCGCTTCCGCATTCGCAAAAAAAGCAAACACGGCTGCTGTTAAAGTCCGTCACACGGGTATGAAAATAGCCTTAACTAGCCCAATTTTATATTTCTGAAAAGAATTGTAATAGCGTAGTCGTTCGAACAATACGCCCCAACTTATAGCAACCAGCCCAAAATGACTATTTAAAAACAAAGTGCCAGCCAAAACAACGAATCACACAAGACATGCATCGAATTAATTAGAATTTATTAAAGTTAACCACCGTTTCAAAACAAAAAAAATTGTATTGGAGACAGTTCATCCATATCGAAATTGCTTGCGGTTACGCTTGGTTCCACTGAAAAACTGATTGAATTGAAATTCGCCCCGCAATTTCCATTGAATGTTTTTCTTTGAAAACTTGTGAAGTTGTGTTGGAAGGGAGTTAAATGTAATAAGGCTATGATAGAAATCACAGATATTAGGATGGATAAGAATGGCAGACCTTCATAGCACAAATCACACATGTCAGTGTAAAATGGTTGGCAGAAATTGTCAGTTTTCTGTCCTGAACAGTGTATTAATACCCAGTGCAGCCGGGAAGGGAGACAGCTGAAATATTTTGTCATTTACCTAAGAAATAAATTAACTCAAATTGTTAATAACGCTTAATTTATGAAGGATATCGAAAACTTTTTTAACTACGCTTTTCAATTCAGTTAGGGCATTCAGAAACCATGAATGATCCAGCTTCTTATATGAACTTGAAATTTATTTTAAACACTTTAAATATTTTTTTAAAAAGAATATACCTTCTATTACAGAGAAGAACACTCTCACCATGGGTAATACTAAATTTCAAATCCATTGCATTGAGGCAAATACAAAATAAACTGCATGGTAACCTCAGTCATCACTGTTAGGCAAAGAGTTAGGGGGTATTCAGAAACCATGAACGACACAGTTTTTTGTGGGGTGTGGGGGGGGGGGGGGGATTTTAACCTACATTCTGTTCTATACCATCTGACTTAGTTTTGTGTGTGTATGTATGTTAGTATAACTTTTATTTATTTTTTTCTCCACAATTGTGTCCTCTATGTTCATTTATTTTGTCACGATGTCATATACGTTTTATGTTTTTTTCTGATTTCTCCTTCATGTCCACTGACTTCTCCCTCCTGGCTCCTGACTTCTCCCTAAAGTCTCTGGAGGGGGAAGTCACTTCTCCCTAAAATCAGCTGCCAGGCTGACCCCTGATGCTGTATACCAAATATAAAAAGATTCTGACTGGTGGTTCTGGAGAAAAAGATTTTGAGAATATTACCAATTTTGCTCTATGTTGAAATTTCCCACTACCCCCACCCCTGACAGAAGAAACACAAATATCAACCCAGGGACTTTATTTGAACAAACTGAATCTGAACCCTCAAAGGATGCTGTATACCAAATATCGAAAGATTCTGATTGTATCTCAAGAAGCAGATTTTTAAAAATTATTCCTCATATTGGATTAAGTTAAAATTTGGGATCCAATAGGAAGCCCAAATATTGACCCAGGGACTTAATTTGAACAAACTTAGATCTGACTTCCCTAAGGATGCTGTTTACCAAATATCAAGAGATTCTAACTGGTGAATCTGAGGGAGAAGATGTTTAAAGATTATTCCTCATATTGCATTAAGTTATAATTTGGGCTCCCTTAGAGAGCCCAATTATTAATTCAGGCACTCGATTTGAACAAACCTGAATCTGATCCCCCCAGAGATGTTGTATACTGCATATGAAAGCATTCTGATTGGTAGACCTGAAGAAGATTTTTAAAGAAATTTCCTCATATTGCACTAAGTTTATATTCTGACTCCCATAGGGAGCCCCAGAATTAACCCAGGTACTCAATTTTAACAAACTTGAATCTGACCCCCTAGAGAGGTTGTATACCAAATATGAATGCATTTGGACTGGTGAATCTGAAATAGATTTTTAAAGAAATTCCCTCATATTTCACTAAGTTAAAATTCGGGCCCCCATAGGGATCCCAAGTATTAACCCAGGCAGTTGATTTGAATGAACTTGAACCCCCCTTGAGATGTTGAATACCAAATATGAAAGCATCCCCACATAACAATGATGTAACAGTATACCAAACATTACAAGATTCTGACTGGTGGTTCTGAAGAAGATTTGCCCTCAGTTAAAGTTCAATTGAAAAAACTTGATTCTACGATTTAAAAAGGAAGCTACATACAAAATATCATGTCATTGTACCCACGGGTTTATGAGAAGATTTTTACAAAATATTGCTGAATATTGGAGGATTTTCTCCCATCCCCTCCCTATAGGGCTGGGAAAGTTGATTAGAAAAAAATAAAAAACAAAATACAATGTCAGAACATGCAATCACCTCAAATTTAACTAAACTTGGTTCAGCGGTTTAGGAGGGGCAGGTGCACACACCATGCCAGACGGTGAGTGATCACTATAGCTCATCCGGACTCTCAGGTGAGCTAATCAAGAGATAGGAACTGGTGACAACTCATAGGACATCTGTCCTTGATATCAACATTTCACCAACTGGATTGGAGACCGATTTCCCTCAAATAAATGAGGTTGCTTGAAAAACTCAAGAGTCACTCAATTTGATTGCCTTTTTCATCAAGGATACTGTCTCCATGGGCAAGGATATCATATTGTAGAAACCATTGGGCAACATTTTCTCGAACTCATTGTTGTTCAAGGCATATTGCATCATCGACACTGACAGTTGAGGGAGCAATCTTTCCATTGATAATATTTATTATTTCATCAGGATGTTGCTTCGGGTCCATTGGATTTATGATCATTTCAAGGTTCTTTCAGATACCATCACAAGCCAATCAATCATTTGTGCTGTTGGAGTGTGAGGTTGCATATCAGATTCTCTCAATCGAGAGAGACCATTTACTCGTCCACAAATATGTAGACTTAGGGCCCACACTTCTGGAGTTTCTGGTTTCAAAGTTATGCCTATGATACCAGATTTCCCCTGTCCATAGCACACGAACATTGTTTCTGTGAACATATCACTCTGAATTCCATTCCATACACCCTCCAAGTATCTCATCACATGTGCCACTTTCAAAAATTGCTGTGGAACATCTGGTAGTAATCTTTCATCTCCCACGGATAGTACAAACCATACTTTGAGTAGTTCATGTGACCTGATGAGAAGAAGTAAGACAACATTGCTTCACTGCTACTAAATGGAGAGGCCAATCACCCTTCTGCTCAGCCCTAATGTATTGTACAACATCATGATAAAAACTGGTTTAATAAAGCAGTCAACCCATATCTTCAATGTTCAGCTCTTCTCTGAGAGGTCTTCCAATTTGTCACTTAAATCTTCGGACACTCGAAACTCTCATGGCTGAAAAGGTCTCCTGAGTAATTCTTTTGTCAATACCCGGAATGCTCGTAGATTCATTGGGAACTTTTTATCAACATCTTTTTGTTTTACACTGCCAAATACCAACTCAGATAGCACTGTATTGACCATCGTGTGCTAACATAATCACCAAAACTAACCAGAGTATGGATGCTGCCTAACCTAGGAATCATGTGGGAAAGCATGCCACGATTGGACCAGAGAAACTTTATATAGCTGCTGATCAACTGTGAATAATGTGAACTCTTGTGTGGACAACTGAGTGAAACATTGTGCTTCCAACATGGCAGTTGTTATAGTTTCTGGATCAGCCAGTGGCATGTTAGTTTATGGCAATTATACTGCTTTTGTTGATGGCCCTGGAAACTGGCTGTTCTAAAAACACGATTTTGCATTATTGCCATTAAATTCTGGGCAGATATCCAAATTGATAGTATCTTTGAAAAAGTAGAAATCCCGTCACATAGCTCTTTGCCTCGCCATGGACAAACAAGCTGGCAGTTTGAGCTGCAGTACAGTTTTCCTGAAAAATTTAGCAGGAATCTCCGATTTCTTTGGTCTGTAAAACTTTGTCATCTCTGCACTGTAATCAATAGCTTGGATCATTGCAACTTTTCTGTCGAGGTGTCCTTGGTGAGGTAACCTATGTTGTATTGTCTACTTGAATCATTACGTCTGCTAGCAAACAGGTGCTCCATTTCCCATTTTGAGGGGATATATCGGATTTTAATTTATCAACTATGAATTGAATCAAACCATCAGAGCTGGAAAAGAAGCTAGATTGCTATTCTCTGATGACAAAACAGCTGCTGATTTCTTCAAGCACAACAATTTTGTCATATGTGCAAGTAACACAAAGTTGTATTGTCATCTTGAGTCATTACGACTGCAAGCAAATGGGTGCTCAGTTTCCCATTTTAACAGGATATATTGGCATCAGAGTTATTATCTATGAATTGAATCAAACCATCAGAACTGGAAATCGAAGCCAAATGTGATTTTATGATGTCAAAACAGCTACCGATTTCTTAAAGTGTAACAGTTTGTCATATGTGCATGTAACACCAACATCGCACACTAATTTTACCAATTCTTTGGAGTCTGGCAACATAACTGCCAAACCTATCATCTGTAATCTGTAATAGTGTTGGGACACCTTAACGATAGAAGTCACTATATTGCAAATCAACAGAGCTGGAAGAGTATTTTTATATTTGGGAAATAAGAGGCCAAGAAAATCTAAGAGAGATTGGCTGGTATACTCTGAAACAATTTCTCTGTCCAACTTGGAGTCATAACTGTTTGTATTTCGATAACCCCAACATTTTTGTAAATTGTCTCATTCATGGTTTTCAAGGCCACTAGAGTGGCATCAACAATATCATTAACAACTCTCTGGACAGAACTCACACGCCTTTGCATAGCAAGAGTTGTCACACTAGATGGAAAACTTAGAATGAGCAGGTTGTCTCCAAATATTTCTGATAGTTTAAGGACAATCAGCCTTTGTGATAGTCCTGTTCCCCCATGCTGAATATACTTCTCACAGATATCAACAGAGCTCCTACTCTGGCAGATGTCTTCCGTCATGAAATCTACAACTGCCTGGTGAGGTTTTTTGATGTCAGGCAATGATGCGGATGGATGAGAAGCATTCGCTGCTGCATGTACTGCTTGTTCTCCCATGAAGGTTTGGCGGCAATCAGAATGGTAGCGAGCATCAGCTGCATGCAAGTTACTCAAGCTTCCAGTGATCCGAACCCAGACTTTTTTTTGATCATTTGTCACCATGTTCATCACATTTGCAGCAGATCACATCTTATTTGCCTGAAAACATGTTCTGGCCTCCACCTAGACGGATGTTGTGGGTCTCTATCCACATTGCACTCATCTCTGCAAAACAAGTAATCTTGTCTGAAGCAGAACAATCTGATATCAGAGTGTCTTGTCATCTTCTCTGGTGGAATGTCCTCATATTGTGGCATACTGTTACCATGCTTTCATAATGCTTCTTTTACCATTCAAGGGTGCACTGATTTATTGATGCAATCCCCATGGGCATCTAATGCAATGCTGCTATCGCTCTGGAAGCGTAGTAGCAATGCATTATGAAGACCATCACCATAAATCTTGTTATCAGCAAAAACCTTTTTCACGCATGTGGAACACTTTAACAAAATGACTTTTCAAACTGGAACATTTATATACATCTGAAAAATAACACCCCTTTGAGATAGCTATCAATTCCCGACAAACCTCAAAGATTGAAACCGAGGAATCTCACTCAATGAACAACTTAAGAAACAACTTCAAGAGAACAATCGAATAGCAATTGATAACACAAAAAAGAATTGAGATGGGTTTTTAGGAGTGAAGTAAAATATAATAAGCAATATAGTTAGTCAAATCGGAGACAGTTCAAAAAAGGACAATGGTAGAAGCATGTGTTTGCACATTGAGTGACCACACATCACTGAATTACATGCTGTAATATCACATGGCATGGCACTTTTCATTAAATCAGATAACATTCTTTATTTAATCGCACTGTGGATATAAATTTGACTGGATAATATATAATATGTTAGACCCATAACATGATGACTGTTAATTAATATATATATGATCAATATGTCGAGTGGCATCGAAAAAGCTCTGAAATTCAAGGTATTTGTTTTACCTCTCCCTTTTTTTTAGCTTTTTGGTGGCAATGTTTTTGGAGGCATGATATAAAACATTCCCCATTGCTGCCAGCTCAGCAACTGACAGAATCTTAATCCAGGATGTCTGAACTTGCAAACACTATAAAGATAAAAACTTTATATGCAAAAACACACATTAGTCAAAAATCAGGGTTTGCCAACCAGACAACTTGCCAGGTCATTTTTGGTTACATCAAATGAAAACAAGGTATTAATTGAAAATAGAATATGGTTTTATTTTTGGAATTCACTTTAAACATTGAATCCTGCACTCCATGTAACATGTAATCAACTAACCCTGTGCATTTTTACAGCCTTAGTCAGTGTATATTTCTATGTAATGTGTGATATGGGAGCCTATCAACCAATCCTTTGCATTGTTTATGGTTAACCAGTATGTTAGCTTACCTTTTAACTCTGTGCAATGCCCTGGGTTAGTCATTTTTCTTTTGGGTTATTTTCTTTCTGGTTATGAAAAAGATCATCTCTATTATGCGACTAACTTGAGCACTGCACAGCCTTAGAGTGAGTGTCAATTTTGTCGTGTGTAATATGGCAGTTAACATTTTTTATAAACAAGTAAAAAGTTGGCAATGCAAATTGATGGAAACGCCATACTGATTTCTTCAAATGCAGAACTGTGAAATGGTTTAAGTCTGATAAACAAAATGTATGGCAGGGCAAGGGTAAAAGTACACAGCAAATCTGTATTAAAAGCTCCTTGGGAAGATTAAACCAGCCTTTGAAGGCAGGTCACTGCTTAATTAAGGTGAATGTATAAGTAGGTTTGATTATACATGCCCTAGGCATTTAATAAGATACTGTAAGAAATGTTTTGCCACTTTACCATTTTGACACATTTCAAAAGACATAACTCTGGAACAGTAAATCCCATAACAGAGAAAATCTAACTTGACCTACTTTTCATGGTAGATAGTAATGTTGCAAAATTATAAGGTCATACATCAAGGAGAACTAGTTATCATCCGGAAACCATTCATTTTACCATTTTGCCACTTTTCAAGAGGCATAACTATGGAATGGTAAAAGTCCTGATGGTAAAAACTGAACATGACTTGCATGTCATGGTAGGTAGTAACGTTTCAAAATTATAAGGTCTCACATCAAGGCGAACTAGTTATCATCCGGAAACCATTCATTTTACCATTTTGCCACTTTTCAAGAGGCATAACTATGGAATGGTAAAAGTCCTGATGGTAAAAACTGAACATGACCTGCATTTCATGGTAGGTAGTAACGTTTCAAAATTATAAGGTGGTACATCAAAGCGAACTAGAGTTATCAACCAGAAATTTTACCATTTTGCAACTTTTCAAAGGGCATTATTCTGGAACAGTAAACACCATAAGAGGAATAATCAAATTTAATCTGCATTTCATGGTAGTTAATAAGGTAGCAAAATTATAAGGTCATACATCAAAGCAAACTAGAGTTACCATTTTCAGACTTTTCAAGAGACATAACTCTGGAATGGTAAATGCCATAATGGTGAAAATCAAACTTGACCTGCACTTTACGATGGGTAGTAACGCTGCAAAATTACAAGGTCATATATCAAAGCAAACTGGTCCACTGGAGTTATCATCTGGAAACCATTGGTTTTACCATTTTACCACTTTTCAAGAGGCTTAACTCTGGAACGGTAAATGCCAGAAATTTTGGGACGGAGCATAAAAATCGTCATTAACTGAGTAACTAACCCTGTGCACTGCACAGCCTTTTTGTACTCTCATCTGTAACAACTTTTTTCTCAACATAATGGACAAAACCTACCTGTAATATTCTCAAACAGCATTTAAACTCAGGTGATGGCACCCTCATTGGTATGGATTGTGGAAAGGTTTTTTGTTATCAAAGAGAAATACATTGTCCTTGGGCTCTCAGTCTGGAGCTGCTTGACCAGAATGTTGCAAGGAAACATGGCTGGAGGAACCCATCCTATGGTCAAACAGTAAGAGATTTCAGCTTTACACTGATAACATCCTTAATAGTTGCAATTTTTTTTTTCGGGATGGGGGAGGGGAGGGATTGCACTTAATCATTAGCCTAATATCAATAATTTGCAGTCCTGTGGTAATTAGCACATTTGTTTCCTATTACATATTATGGTAATTGCTCACTGTGCCAGAAACTGATTAAATATTTGATTTATTTAAATGATTGTTGAGCTTTTGAGTGTGATCAAAGAAATATAAAACAAACCAAAATGTTTATCAGCTTTCTTGTCGATCCTTATTTAATACACACATGAAATTAGAGTGATATTGAAAGATGGGTTGATAGCTTTTTCTTGTGAGGTGGAAAGCAAGACATAAATGTAACTACATAAATTAGTGATACAGTGCATCAACTACTTTTCTTTGAGCTTGCAGGCTGCTGGTGTAACTAGGAAGTGATATCTTGATTTTGGAACTGTGAGGTCTCAAAATTCCGATTAGATTCATAATCATCCCACTGATTTGATTTTAGTGTTGATTCAGAAAAAATCCCACCCAACAGGTAAACAAAAAAGAATTCCATGCATGTAGTCCAAATATGGATCCAGGAATTTGATTTCAATAAACGTGTGAAACAGTCTTCCAAAGATGTTATATGCGAAATTTGAAAGCTTTTGAAGGAGTGGTTTGGGAGAAAAGTAGTCTTAAATGTTTTTCGCATTACCCACAGTGTTAAAAAATGCTGACTCAGCACTTTTACTTTTTCAAAGTCCTGAAAAAATACCCCATGATAAAACCGATAGCAATTTTTTTGGACCATTCCATTTTGTTGGCCCTAAGGAAGTTTCATACCAAATAAGAATTCTCAGCGCTGTGTAGTTTTGGAGATGTGGGCATTTTAAATTTTTTCTGTTTTTAGCTCCTGCAGTTCCCATGGGGCGGTGGGAAATTTTTTTTGGCTTAAATTTAGTACTTATGACCCAATAAGCCCTCATGTCAAAATTGGTTCAAATCAGCCTCTTGGTTTGGAAAATAGAAATTTTGGACAGGGCGAAAATTCTTGCCCCTCCCACATAACAAAGGCAAATACAGCTCCTTGAACTTCTCTTGAACAAATCTGAGTCTACACCTCAAAAGGAAGCTGCACACCATATATCAAGTCCCTGCTACTATTGGTTCATGAGAAGAAGATTTTTTAAGATTTACGCACACTTTTTGGGTGTGGCCCTACCGAGAGGAGAGGCAACTTGATTTGAACAAAATCAAAATGCATTGTCATAACAAACTTGTATCTCAAATTTCAATTAAATTGGTTCAGCAGTTTTGGAGGAGAAGACGCAAACACCATATTCACGGACGACGGATGGTGAGTGATCACTATAGCTCTCCTGACTGAAAGTCAGGCCAGCTAAAAATACATAACTAACAAGGGACATAACTCAAGTAAATAGGATAGCAGTGAAAATCGAACTTCGTCAAGAACTTATAAAAGTATACCAATCATGAAAACTAAAATGAATTGTTTTACATTGGCATGGCAGGGGTTCGAACCCACTCCAAGAGAGTTTCCTTCGGCACCAACCGCCTAGCGAAACTATACTGAACCATGCACACCACTCGGCCACCGACAGACACCAAAAGGGGAATGCTAGTTAACCAAGTATATGTGAGACCAGTACAGAACACACAGAACACTCAATTATTTAATTACTCATCAGAAAATTGCATCTAAGTACTTAATTTTACAAACTGCACCTCAGAAGAAATAAGCGACACTTGTCTTTTTCAAATTTCACGGATGCCACAGAATTAAGAAAGGACACTGGTTTTGTTTTACATCAGCATGGAGGAGGTTCGAACTGAGGTGCAGTTCGTAGAATTAAGTACTTAGATGCAACTTTCTGATGAATAATTAAATAATTGAGTGTTCCGTGAGTTTTGTACTGCCCTTGTATACGCTTGGTTAACTAGCATTCCCTTTTTGGGGTCTGTCGGTGGCCGAGTGGTGTGTGTGGTTCAGTATAGTTTCGCTAGGCGGTTGGTGCCGAAGGAAACTCTCTCAGCATGGTTTCGAACCCCCGCCATGCCAATGTAAAACAAAACCAGAGTCCTTTCTTAATTCTTTGGCATCCGAGAAATTTGAAAAAGACAAGTGTCGCTGATTTCTTCTGAGGTGCAGTTCGTAGAATTAAGTACTTTGATGCAACTTTCTGATGAATAATTAAATAATTGAGTGTTCCGTGTGTTCTGTACCGGCCTCGTATATACTTGGTTAACTAGCATTCCCTTTTTGGGGTCTGTCAGTGGCCGAGTGGTGTGCATGGTTCAGTATAGTTTCGCTAGGCGGTTGGTGCTGAAGGAAACTCTCTCGGCATGGGTTTGAACCCCTGTCATGCCAATGTAAAACAAAACCAGCGTCCTTTCTTAATTCTGTGGCATCCGAGAAATTTGAAAAAGACAAGTGTTGCTGATTTCTTCTTAGGTGCAGTTCGTAGAATTAAGTACTTAGATGCAACTTTCTGATGAATAATTAAATAATTGAGTATTCTGTGTGTTCTGTACTGGCCTCGCATATACTTGGTTAACTAGCATTCCCTTTTTGGGGTCTGTCGGTGGCCGAGTGGTGTGCATGGTTCAGTATAGTTTCGCTAGGGGGTTGGTGCCAAAGGAAACTCTCTCGGCATGGGTTCGAACCCCCGCCATGCCAATGTAAAACAAAACCAGCATCCTTTCTTAATTCTGTGGCATCCGAGAAATTTGAAAAAGACATGTGTTGCTGATTTCTTCTTAGGCGCAGTTCGTAGAATTAAGTACTTAGATGCAACTTTCTGATGAATAATAAAATGAATTGGTTAATAAAAGTATAAATGATAGTGTTCACAAAAGTGCTCACAACCCGATGAAGTAGAGTAACAACATATTGAACTTACAAAGGCATAAGTTCAGTAAGGACATATTGATATGCAGGGATTCTTTTGGGTATCTACATGGACCAAATATGGGGACTCTTTCCGTATGGTATTTTGGCATGATACTTCCCAATTCAATCCAAAAATTTCCCAATCTCAACCCTCATGCAAATAAAAATTTAATTCTTTAACTCTTGAAGGTCTATTTTGACTTTCATCACTGTTTACTGCAACAAAACCGGTGTCTCAACAGGCAGTTTTTATTTTATAGATTTGCAAATGACATCCCAAGAACCATTTCAGTTGTTTCTAGGCATGAGTTGGCTGCCTATATAGGCAGCCAACAAATGCCTAGAAACAATTGCAAAGCCACAGAATGTCACTGTCTAAATGCAGCAAAATGCATAAATATCTTCATCATTTGATAGTATAAGAACAATTTATTTAAAAGAGATTACAGAGACTGGTCATTATTTCATGCGACTATTTGTTATAAAACTTATGACATGTACTGTATAGGTAGTAGCTTCTGTATTAATGTTCTCAGTTCAATATGAAGGCAACATTTCTTATTCTTTTTGTGTTTCTTCTCCCAAACAAATTCCCAAATGGAGCCTTCATGATGCAATTTTTTCCAATTATATTAGCCCCAGACCCTTTCCCAATGAGAACAGAAGAATCCCTGACAATGGTGAAAATCAAACTACATCAGGAACTTACCAGGGTATATAAGAACATATCAAGTTTAAAATGAATCAGTTTATAATTGTAGAAATAGCAGTGTTCACAAAGGTATCCAAAGCCTGACAAAGTGAAATAATTGGAAAGTTAAAAAGGGAATAACTCCATTAATTACAAAACAATAATGCTAAAAATTGTCAAGAACTTATCAGAGTATATCACCATGTCAAGTTTCAAGAATATTGACTGAAAAGTGAAGGAATCACAATGTCCACAACCGGATGAAGTGAACTAATAATAAATTGAACTAACAAGTGACAAAGGGCATAACTCAAGTGACTATGCATGGATAATGGTGTCAACAAAACTGATTGAAAATTGAAGGAATCATAGTGTACACAAGAATTTGAAATAAAACAATGAGAAATTTAGCTAACAAGGGTTTAGCTCCAGTAATTACATATGGATAATGGTGAAAATCAAACTTTGTCAAAAAACTATCAAAGTATATCAACAAATCAAATTTCAAATTAATTGGTTTATCAATGTTGTAATGGCAGTGTTCACAAAGGACACACAGACACACACAACCACAGACTAATGGACATTGCCCATTTTAATGTTTTAAAGTACCTATGGTCTTGCAACAGAGAAAAATTACTCTTGGGAGATGACCAACATAAGCTACAAGCTTTTTGTCAAATCCCTCATTTACCTTGTATCATCTAACTGCTTATTGTGTTATATTTTCTTATTGTTTATTTATTTTTGAGTCCATAATACACTGATTATGTAACAAATAACACTTATTGAATAAAAATATTGTTTAAACAAAAATTACTCTAACTACGAGAATATTTCAAGATTTTCACCTTCTTTTCAGTTATGTGGCATGTCAGTCCTCTTCCTTCAACAAACCCCTCACCGGACACAACAAGTTTTCTGCAATATTTGCATTTTCTGTCGCAAAAAGCACCACCCTGAATAACATGCACTTTTGGTGGCTTTTTCTTTAAAACAGAGCAATCATCGTCCATGAAATCTTGGTCGCAATGACATATACCGTCTGAAATTTAAAGAAAATGGCTTTTTAGTAAAAACTGATCCATGAGTGAAGAAAGGACTTTTTGTTCAAAATATCATGTATAAATTCCAACTCTAGGAAACTCAGAATAAAAAAAAATGTGCATGTATTATACACTCAGGACAATCAATTCCTGTAGAACTGAAAACTTTTTAGCCTTTACTACATGGAACAGCAAAAGCACTGAATACTTGTTGCATTTTACTATATGGAATAGCTGTAACACTGAATACTTTTCATGCTTTACTACATGGAATACCTGTAACACTGAAGACTTTTTGCACTTTACTACATGGAATATCTGCAGCACTAAATACTTTTTGCACTCGACAACTGGTACCTGGAATACATTTAGCACCGAGTACCTTATTAAAGAAAAGTTTTCAGTTGATAAAATTATTCTTACTTTGCATCTTGTGACACCATATTCATCAACTAAACAAGCTGTAACTAATGTAAAGGATATCTATGTTATATTAGTGAATATCAAGAATTATCTCAGGAGTATGGACCTGAAAGTTTTATTTTCCATGAGCGCTTGGGGGAGTGAAAAATATTTTCAGGTCCACACGAATGAGATAATTCCTGGTATTCACTAAAATAGCATAGATTTTTTAATTATATGTTACATGACATTTTACTGTGCAATTTTCAATTTAATTCAACTGCAAACATGTGCATTTCAAACCAATAGTAACAAAGATCAGCTGATCATTCTTTCAAGCCAGTAGTAGCCAAATCCCTCAAACACAAAAAAGTCTCACTTTCCCACGATAATTTAACCTATTGTTCAACACACACATGAAATTTAATAATTATAATACTACAAATGAGAATATTCTCATATTCTTCATTCATTTTAATTTTTAGAACATTTTAAAGGTTAATTTACAAGGAACTTGGAACTCAGTGTGCCAACTCATCCAAAAAAACCTTCTTGGGCAACTTGATCAACAAGGTTTTTAAGAAAAGTTACTCAGTTCAAGGCTGAATATCACTCTAAACAAGATATTAATTGAAAATAGAATATGTTTTCATTTTTGGAATTCACTAAAACAAAACCAATGAGGGGTCTTAAGGTGAGTTTGAATGTTTTTTGAGTATACTACTGGCTGGTTTTGGCCATTACTTTGGGTGAAGAGTTGATTTGATAAAACTCACATTTAGGCTTTACAGTGCACAGGGTTAGTTACTCAGTTAATAATGAACATTTTTCGTAACCGGAAAGTGTGACTAACCCTGTTCATTGCACAGGGTTAGTCACACTTTCTGGTTATAAAAATTGGTAACTGCCATATCACACACTACATGAAAATATACACTGATGTAAAATGCACAGGGTTGGTTGGTTACATGTTACATAGGGTTCATGATTCAAGGAACTAATAGAAATACTTATACTGGATTGTGGGAAATTTTTTAAAGTGAATTCTAAAAATGAAAACGTATTCTATTTTCAGTTAATAGATTGTTTCTAGGAGACACTTTCAATATGTCTAATTATTTTACTTTATTATTTATTATACATCTAATTTTTCCATCATAGAATCCCCAGAATGGCTGGAACTTCTGGTACTGCTGGTAAAGCAGGCACTAAAGCACTTGTAATAGTATCGAAGCCGAAGTGATGCGATGAAGCGTGACGTCATTTAGAAAGCTCCAGATGGATATTCCTCATTAAGTCGATGGATATAGAGAAATATCTTTTAGATAATTTGCGATAATTCACAGGCTAGCATACAATAAAATACCTTATCGTAGAACCATTTTCAGTTAAAACCAATATTTTCATGACATGCATCATTTTCAAAGAGTGTTGGCAAATAAAATGATTACACCGAACAAGATAGTTACATTATTATTATTATATCTCATGTGACATTCCCTTCCTTTAATTGGCAAAGAGGTCCTATCAAGGGTTCCAAAAATAATCGAGCACTATTCCCATGCACTTTAGACTTTCTAAAAATAGCTACTGAATAGCCTAGGAAGTTTGATTGATGATACACAAGGTACCATATTAAGAGAATTCTAGAATTTTTTCTGTTTTATTATTTCCAAGTTTAACAATGAAAATGCTTGTTTTGAGCAAGGTCCACGAATAGGTAGTGTACCCGGGATTGTAATCTGAATGGATATCAAGATTCTTTCTTGGTTTGTTTGATATTAACCCTTTACCCAACACAGACAGTATCAAAATTTATAATTTTAAATAGTCTTTTTTTTTTAAATTTCAACAAAGCCATGTCATGTGAAACCTCATTGGAATAAACTCATCAAGCTAATTCCAATGAGATGTCAAAGGATATGTTTTGTTTTTTTTAACTTTTTGAACTGATTAATTTGTGAATTATGTGGGTGGATGAGGCCGATTTGTTGGCTAAAGGGTTAATAGAATAATTATTGCCCAACATGTGGTTTATTATATGCCAAAATATTGATCTTTGAGGAAGAGAAGTCCACACGCCTCCAGCCCTGGTAATTCACCCTCAGCAATCAGCAGTGCCGAGGAAAATGCCAAAGAAACAAAAAATATCCACAGCAAAAATGGTCTGAAAATATGTAATATAAGCTTTTGGTTTGGCACGTCCATTGAAAGGATAAACCAAACCAAAAACTTATATTACATACTTTCAGGCCATGTTTGGACAAGCAGGTTTCATGCATCAATTCAAGGTGAATACATGTTGAATTATTGCTGGATATGATCGGTATCCACTCAAAAACACTAGATTTTCTTTTCATTATACGTTTTTAGAACAAATTGATCATTTCCAGTGATAATTCAACTCATATTCACTTTGACGTGATGCTTTGAAAGCTGCCATTTTGACTGATACCATGAAAGTGAAAATTTCTATATCTTCACAGTGGGGGATACGATTTCTATCTCTCTGCATTTTCTTTGATAATCTATCGTTTTGCATATAATAAAGTCTTTCATTGGTCCTCTCTAACTATGTAAACATTATACCTAATACAGTACTGTGGACACAAAAGCAGTGTCTTTTGTGATCACATCACAATCCAAATGCAACACAATTGTACGAACATATTTTGAATTTGAGAAAAAAATACTGCCAATCAAGATCTCATCAATACAAGACACCCCAGAAGCTCTGTGGCACTCACCTGACAAAGTGTTTTAAAGGATTTAATTAGCATTTATGCCTAGTTAACACTACAGACAAATGAAGTCATGTAATTATTTATAATTCTGTCATCCACGTCAGATGATTTCTTTTAGTATTGAGGTACTACCACAGACTTAATGACCAAACTTCCAGTAATGCAAAACTAGGGAGCTCAAATATCAACCTGGGGAGTTAATTTGATAAAGCTTGAATCTGACATCCCGAGGATGCAGTATATCAAATATTAATATATTCTTAAAGGTTGATCTGAAGAAGGTGATTTTGAGCCTGACTGGGCTGTTGTCTAACAAATATCAAAACACTGAGAAGATTTTAAAGACTATTTCTCTTTTGCATCAAGTTAAAATTCAGGTTCCCAAAGGAAACAAACATATTAACCCAGGGATTTTATTTGAACAAACTTGAAACTGAACCCCCTAAATATATTGTATACCAAATATCAAAGGATTCTAACTGGTGGTTTAGTTTAGTTTAGTTTAGTTTATTTAGCAGTATACATTCAGAATACATAAATTTGACATATAATAATAATAAAGGAAACATTTGATAAATTAAAGGTCAAGGAAACATTTAAACACATAGTCTGTATACCACTGGGGGAAGTTATAGCCAGATTGGCTTTCTTCTCGACTTCCCCTGAAAACAATAATACGAGTATGTTGTGTAGGTCGTGTTAGTTGGATGGTAGGCAGTGAAAATGGGGTTTTGTCTGCATTGCAGGCTGTTACAGTGTGTAAATGATCTTTCGTCTCTGCCAAATGTAACAGTACAAGAAAGTTCAAAACAGAGAGTCACAATTGGGTAGAGGAGTAGTGCATAGTCGTACGGGACAATGATCGGGATGAGTCCTTTTGGGTAGCTTACCGAGGAGAATCAATGTAAAACTTGTTGAAAGGGGTTGAGACGACTTTCCCGCCCGAGTCGCCTTTTCAATATGCAGAAAAGAAAACAAGAAACAACAAAAAGTGTGGCAGTATAAAATATCGTACCATACCATGTAATATAATGCCACAACATACTTACTCTGCCATAGTGTGTTAAATTTTGTTAACTGTAGACTAGAATAGAATAGGATTTAGTTTATCATGCCATGTTACACTACACCATGATATGCTTTGTCACACTATACTGTTTGATGCCAAATAGTACAGCATTCCATACTGTTCCATTTGACATCACACTCTACTTTTATCGTGCTGCAGAACATTATGTGGCACTGCCATGCATGCATACCAGTACTACACGGTTATGCTACATAGTATGGTTGTAATTCCTAGACATTAATATTCACCTCTGTGCGGTATTGTGGGGAGACGACAAAAAACGCAATAGACATATATAAGCTGCTAGCTGGATGGAAGTATAATTAATGAATGTATATAGGTTAAGACTAGTGTCCAGTGCAGTCAGAACAAAAAGGATTATCACATTCCACTGTTTGTGAATAAGAAGTAACCAGTCTTAAAAATAATGCATTTTTGAAATGCTTACGGTTACTTATTGTTCGAAGGTCTTGACCTAACTCGTTCCACAGTTTAGGGAAGAGGTATGGTGGAAGTCTTTCTATGGATTTAGTTCTTGTTCGACTAATGCAAAGATGATTATATTGTTTAGTTGTTCTGTTGGAATGAGTACTGGTACTTTCAAAGTAAGAGTTGAATGTAGGTGGTAAAATTCCATGATGCCAATCAAAAACGAAGAGTAAAGCATATAGCTTAAATAGGTCCTGAACTTTGAGAATTTGGAATTTATGAAAGAGGGGTCCGTGTGGGAATTGAATCTTTTATTTCCTATTATTCGGATCGTTTGTTTTTGTTTTAGAAAAAGTCTGTTTATATGTTTGGAATTTCCCAAGAATTGAATTCCATACAATAAGTGACTTTGAACAAGAGTGAGATACAGAGTAGTTTTTAAAGCCTCTTGGGGAAGGGAAGTTTTCACCTTGTTTAAGGTGTAATTTACACAAGCAATTTTACTGCACAAATAAGAAACGTGGTTTTTAAAGGAAAGTTTATCATCTAGTTCTATTCCTAAGAATTTCAATGTTTTTTTGCGTACATCGAATCCTACTCGTTCAATTATTTGATTATTGATAGACAAATTGTCCATAGAGGACATGCCTGTAGTTATCCTTGTGACAATGTAGTTTGTTTTCTTTATGTTCAAGGACAGTCGATTTGTGCAGCACCATTCATATATTTTATGTAGTTCGCCGTTAATCTGTGACAAACCTTCATTGGTTTTTGACAAAGATGAGTATCCCGAAGCGTCATCAGCAAAGGATAGAAGTTTCAGTGATGTTGATTCATTTATATCATTTATATAAAGAAGGAACAAGACCGGACCAAACACTGAGCCCTGTAGTACACCCATTTTAATGTCAGTGAGGTCAGAATTATTACCATTGTAATTTACATATTGTTTTCTGTCGGATTGGTAGCTTTCGAACCAATCTTTGGTAATACCCCTGAAGCCATACCACTCAAGTTTTTGTAACAGTATATCATGATTTATGGTGTCAAAAGCTCTTGAAAGATCGAGGAAGATACCAAGAGTACTTTCTTTTCGTTCGTTGTCCGCCTCTGCTACAAATTTTAAAAACTGCATTATTGGATGGAAAGTGGAATGTTTTTTTTCGAAATCCATATTGTTCTTGATAAATGATATCAAATTTGTCTAGGAAACTTATGCCTCTCATCGATACAACCTTTTCCAAGACCTTCAAAAACGTTGGTATGATGTTAATGGGTCTATAATTGGTAAGCAAGTGTTCATCGCCGTTTTTGAAAATGGGAATTACTCTTAAAATTTTCATGTTGTTGGGCACTGAACCACAAATAAATGAGTTATTAATGATATGGGCAAGAGGAGTAGCAATGATATCTACTGATTGCTTTAACAGGTTTGATGATATATTGTCACAATCTTCGCTGTTTTTATGGAGTCAACAATCTTAATGACCTCAGTGTGGCAGGTTGGCGTTAGATAAAAGTTATTTGGAAAACGTCTTTTCATGTAGTCAAGGACTGGCCTGTCAGTATTGGGTATACATTCGTTAATTTCTTTACCTATATTAGCAAAAAAAGAACTGAATTCCTTAGCAATTTCATTTGGGTCACATACTTCATTATTATTAATGGTAAAAAACGATGGGAGACTATGAGTTTTTTTAGACCTATTTATACTACTATTTAGAATTTTCCAGGTGGTGCGTATATTGTGCTTGTTTGCTTCAAGTATTTGTTTAAAATACGAAGATTTGCTGTGTTTTTCACTCTATTATATATCCTGCAGTAATTTTTATAGTTTTATAGTTTATTTCTGTCATTGGTTTTTTTTAACATCTTGAGGTAAAACTTCTTTTTAGTGTTTGCTGACTTTATGAGTCCACTAGTCATCCAGGGTTGTCGTTTTAGTTTTGTTTTACATGGTTTTGGCTGTGTTATAGGAAACGATTTATTAAATGCATCTAGGTATATGTCAATGAACTTAGTATAGCTCAAGTTGGGATCCTTTTCCTCCATGACTATAGAAAAATCAGACTCTGCCAAGCGAGTTTTGAAGTATTCTACGTTTTGGGGATTTATTTTCCTTTTTGGTTGGATTTGTCTCATACTTTGTTTTATATTTTGTGATTCTAAGTAGAATGTACCAAAATGATCAGAAACATCAGTTAATACTATACCCGAGGTGGAAAGACATTGGGCATTGTTTGAAAAGATATGGTCAATTAAGGTGGCCGAATTAGGGGTTACCCTAGTTGGCTTGGTGATGAAGGGCAAGAAACCTTGGCTGAATAAGAGGTCAATGAATTCACCAGTTTTTGGATGGGAATCCATTTTTAGAAGATCTATATTGAGGTCTCCCACAAGATAGCATGTTTTCTTCTCACGATTCAAAGTGTCTAATATTTCATTTACTCTATCCATGAAAACATCGATATCCGCTTTAGGTGGGGTATCGGGTCGATAAATAACTCCAGTTAATTTCTTTGACTTTACTATTTCGATAAAAATTGATTCAAAGACGTGTGGGATAAAGATAGACAAGTGATGTAGAATCTTATAATCAATGTCTTTTTGAATAAAAGACCTACACCACCTACCGTCATCGTTCTCGGGACGGTTTATTTTTAACATCGGATGGTATCCTGGCAGACTGTACGACATGTTGCTTGGAATAAGAAAAATTTCTGTTAACCCTATTACATTGAAGGTGCTCTTGGACTGGAGCAGATTGCATAGCAGGTCGTTTAATCCATCCCAGTGGGCAATGAGGCTTTGACAATTTATATGGAACAGAGAGAACATCTTACTTGGACTTTTAAATGTTGAGTGAAAGGTGTCCGGGCAATGGTATTGGCATTTACATTCGATTCCACCGAAAGGGGATTTGTCTTCACCATCTGCACTAAAGTTTCTTTCATTATATAATTAAATAAAATCAAATTCTGTTTGAGTCTGGATCTCGTCTATGTTTATGCTACCCGCCATCGAGTGTTGGTAGGCCATTCGTTCCCGAATTTGCACAATTTATGATTGTTACTGTAGGAAAAACCATTAAATATGCCCAAGGCTCAGAATTATAGTTTACCAGGCCATAGCCAAGTCCACACTGCTCACCATCAACATGTCACACCTTACAAAATAAGCTTACAATAAATGAGATCTTAATGGTTATCTGCATAGACGGACCATAGAAAGCAAGGTCTTTTAGGCCAGGTCCATTGTATCGGGCCAATAACTATTAGAATAGTGTTAGGTGTTACTGAACAAGTTATCTGGAAAAAAAAACAAATTATCTGAAACCTTCTAACATAGAGTTAGAAGGTCTGAGATAATTTTGGCGAGTTCATCAAGGATATTATTACAGTACTTGTGAAGTGCTGCACTGTGTTCGTGTGATAGCTTAAGGATCCGAATTGATGTTGAGTCAATCAGCGATTCTGTATGGGTACATTCTGTTGATCAGTATTTTTGATACTAAGGACACTTGCTCTTAGCCTTTTTCTATAATGTGGAATAAGACGATCATTCTCACAGTGGCTGCTTGGTTGCTTACCAGACTTATTAAAAGAGGGGAAATATCGATTCCACCTTGTCCAGAGATTCTGACATGTATGTGAGTTTCGATCGCTGGACAAGGTATCGACATCATAGTCATTTCAATTTAGAATTCAACTACAATGAGTCCCCCACCACCCCCCCCCCCCCCCCCCTGGTCTTGGTCGCCGGTCAAAGAGCCAGCATCCCAGTCGGTTCAATTAATCAACCAATCAATCAATCAGTCAGTCAGTCAATTAATCCAACAATCAATCAAGCAAGCAAGCAATGAATCAACCAATCGACAATCCAGTCAATCACGCAACCATCCAGCCAATCAATCGATAAAGCAATTGACTAACTATTCGATCGACTGACCGGTCGATTGATCGATCTGTCGCCCAATCAATCGATTGATTGAGTGATTCATACATTTATTTACTTAACCCTCCATTGATCCATTCATTCATTCATTTTAGTTGAATTCATTAGACGAGGAAATGCATTTAATACACAACTAGGCCATTAGGTCTGAAATGAGTTTTGAAACCGGAACTTATATACACCTGAGTGCATCATTGGCATTACACTCAGTTTTGACTCCTTATGCATACTTTGTCTAATAATTTTGCAGCAAAGTTAACAGACTGTTGAGTTGGGATGGGAGTCAATTTAAAATTTCTTTTTATTAAACGAGGGAAAGTATTTACAACATAACTAGTCAAACAAACAGATATGAGCTTTGAAAACAGAAGATATGTACACCTGAATACATTATTGGCATTAGTAAATCACTAGTGAAACTCGACTCGGGTATCCTGTAACATACGAAGAGACTCTGTTTCAACCTCTTAGTCTTGAATTTGATATTTACTGTACTATATCTCATTGAGTTCTGTCAGAATAGATATAGTAGTGTAAAAGCAAAATCAAGTCTTTGGAGACTAGTAGAGGCCAATTGATATTGAAGAATTCATTAGCTGTTGAGAGTAGTTGAAGCAAGAAAAAGACAATGTTTCCGAATTTTTGTTTACTAACAGGAGGTAGTTATTTTATATCCTATATTTAATTAATTCAAATTTCTATAGGAGGATGATAAATGGTGTTGCGATCAGAATTTATAGTCAAAAGTGACTGAAATATGCTTTCCAAGAGGTCTAATACTTCAAATCCTTCATTATTCCCCCAAAACAAAAGATATTCCATATAAATAAAGCTGTTAAGACCCATTCATTTCCTCAAGTTTGAGATGTGCAGTGAAGTGGGATTCGGTGTACCATAGAAATAGTTAAGCGATTTGGTGGGGTGGGGTGGGGTGGGGGTGGGGGTGGGGGTGTGGGGGTGGGGTGGTGTTGGGGGGGTGGGGTGGGAGGGGCTGTTCACTACAATGTTCCATCACAAGTAGGTTACTTTAATTTCTATATAACACCATTATAATTAATTCAAATTTCTATAGGAGGATGATAAATGGTGTTGCGATCAGTATTTATAGTCAAAAGTGACTGAAATACGCTTTCCAAGAGGTCTAATACTTCAAATCCTTCATTATTCCCCCAAAACAAAAGATATTCCATATAAATAAAGCTATTAAGACCCATTCATTTCCTCAAGTTCGAGACGTGCAGTGAAGTGGGATTCAGTGTACCATACAAATAGTTATGCGATTTGGTGGGGGGGGGGGGGGGGGGGGTGAGGGGGGGGGGCAGTTCACTAGAATCATCCATCATAAGTAGATTACTTTAATTTCTATATCACACCACCCAAAGATGGATACCATTAGAATCGGTCCATCGAGCCGTCTCTAATGATATTGATGATTGTATAAATTTCGGAAAAAGACAAGAAGTTTTAATAATAAATTAGAGTGCCACAATTTTCCCGCAATCTGTGTTAGGTAAAAGGTGAAGAGATATACAGTTAAGTGGGATTTGTTGTAACTCACATACCCACAACTCACATGAGGGCTGTCAGTTGGTTAGAAGCTCACAATTAGATTGTCATTTCGATCACTTTAAGTTTAATTTCCGGATAAAACCATACAGAAATGGATGCCATTAGAACCGGCTCATCGAGACGTCACCAATAATATCCATATTTGGATAAATACTTCAAAAAGAATTTAAGAAGTTTTGTTAAGGAAATTTTGAATTTCCTAATTTATTCAGAAAACTGTTTAGGCAAGGGTAAAGGGATGTGCATTTAACTGGGATTCATTGGGTCCTACAGACAGCTCAGCCATTTGAGGGGTGACAGTTGAATAAAAGTTTTCCCTCATAAATAGATCGCTATGATCACTTTAGTTTCTCAAATAAAACATACAACAGTGGATACCATTAGTATCGGTCCTTTGAGCCATCCCTAATAGTATCCATGTCTGTATAAATTTGTGGAAAAATTCAAGAAGTTTGTTCAAAATATTGAATTTCGCAATTTGATCCCCCCAAAACTGTTTTACCTTAAGCATGAAGAGATGTGCAGTTAGTCAGATTCGTTGGGTCATACAAATTGTTAAGCCATTTGGAGTGTGGGGGGTGGGGGTGGGGGTGGGGTGGGTGGGTGGGGGGTGGGGGGGGGTGGGTGTGGGTGTGGGTGGGGCTGGGGTTGGTGGTCCACAATATTTTCCCGAATTCTGTGTTAGGTAAAGGGTGAAGATGTGTATAGTTAAGTGAGATTCATTATATTGTACAAATAGTTAAGCCATTTGATAGGTGAAAGTTCAGTAGAATATTCCCTTGCAAATTGATCGCTTTCATTTATCCCCCCCACCCCCCCCCCCCCCCACCCCCCACCCCCCCCCCCCCCCCCCCTCCTCCAGGATGTTGCATATCAAAAAATTCTGACCTGTGGTTCTGGAGAAGAAGATTTTTTATATATCACACGAAGTTCAATTTCAGGATCCCATAGCATAGGGAGCCTAAATATCAATGCAGAGACTTGAGTTGAACAAACTGGGATCTGACCTCCCTAAGGATGCAGAATACCAAATATCAAAAGATTCTGACTGACAGATCTGAAGAAGATTTTTAAAGATTATCAGTGATAGACTGCCTGGATATTAACAGAATAACTTAATTTGAACAAATGTGAATCTGACCCTTGCAAGAATGATGTATAACAAATATCGAAAGATTCTGAGTAGGGGTTCTGAAGAAGAAGATTCTTTAAGGAATACTTCTCATATTTCTGTAAGAATGTCGCATACCAATTATCTTATTTATTTATTTATTAATTAGGGTTTAATGATACTTTAACAGATAAGGTCATATCATGTCGGTGACAGTTTTATGGGTGGAGGAAGTTGGAGTACCCGGAGAGAACCACTGAGCAATGACAAGCTGCTGCCAGCTTCCCAACATCATAACTTTGAACTGCAGCACAGGCAGGGTTAGATTGGTTGAAGACATGTGCACCATCGACGTGCAGTATGCCTTAGCACACAGCATCATCATGCCCCCATGTGGACAACAAGGGTTAAGTGCCTTGCCCAAGGACACAATGTGGGAGTCTGAATCGATCACTCAGATGGTCACCCATCCTAGGACTAACTTGGATTGGCTTTGCTTAACTTCAGTGATCTGACGAGAACTGGTTACCGCAATGCCACCGTGCCCCTTACCAAATATCACTATGCTAAATTTGAGGCTCCAGAGGGAGCTCCAAATATCAACACAGGGACTTGCTTTGAACAAACTGGGAACTGACCTGCCTAAGGATTCTGTCTGGTGGATGTGAAGAAGAAGATTTTTAACGATTATTTTTCATATTGCACAAAGTCAAAATTCGTGAGCCCAAATATTAACTAAGGGACTTGATTGGAACAAATTTGAATCTTACATCTGCAAGGATGCTATATACCAAATAACAAAAGATTCTAACTGGTAATTCTGGTGAAAAAGATTTTAAAGCATATTCCACATATTGCACTAAAATGAATTTCAGGGTCACCCATGTGAAGTCCAAATATCAACTCAGAGATCTGGTTTGAATAAACTTGGATCTGATCTCCCTTTGAATTCTGTGTGCCAAATATCAAAAGATTCTGATTGGTGGTTCTGGAGAAGATTTTTGACTCAGCATTTTATCGACATCCCCTACAGTACACTATGACACAAATGATGGCATTCAATTCTACAAGTCCCAAGGATGCTTCATACCAAATAACATGTGGTTTGGGAAATATGGGCAATTGAAAGTATTTCTATTTTTAGCTCCTGGGATTTCCTCGGGGATCCCCAACAAATATTTTTCAACGAATCAAGTGCTTATGACTCAATAATAGAAAAAACTAACTTTGGTTCCAAGCAGTTAAGAAAATAAAAAATTTTGGGTGGGGCCAAAAATCTTACCCATCTCATTACAAAGGCAACTATTATCCTACAGACTTTGTTCAAACAAACAGTATTCTACACCTCAAAAGGAAGCTCAGTACCAAAGATCAAGTCATTGTACCCATCAGTTCATGAGAAGATTTTTTTTTAAATTTGGGAGTATTTTTCCCTACCTTCCTATGGGGCTGGGCAAGTTGATTTGAACAAAATCAAAATGTGATGCAATAACAAATATCACCTCAAACTTAAGTTGCAAACCCCACGTTCACAGATGGCAGATGGAGAGTGATTACTACAATTCACCCCGACTTTCAGTCAGGTGAGCTAAAAACAAACAAGTATACAAACCTAGATTCAGTGTTTGCATTTTTCTATTTCAACAGATGTAACATTACAGTGTTGCGGGAGAAAAGCAGAGTGAGTGACAATCTGGTCAAAATTATCTGTTAACTTTTGTGATCATAGTACTGTATTAACTTAATAATGTTTCCGGGTAAACAAAAACTAAATTTTTATACCAAAGTTTATTTTTTAAAATACTTACCAAATTAATACAAAGTGCCTTATATTCCTTTTTGCTCCCAGATGAAAAAAGAGTGCAGAATTTAGAGTTCCAAAGAAAATACCCCTTAGGAGACCTGGCGAACTGTACCCTATTTGACCTTTCACCCATTGTCCAGTTTCCACCAGTATTGTGCAATAATATCAATTTCCGATTTTGAATTAAATTAAATGTACATGTATACATGTGTGAGGGGAGGGAGGCAAGAAAATTATAGTAGTAGTTATATTGCCAGGAAGGCAATCATTTTGTATTATTTTAAGTATTTTAAAAAATTAATGTAGGTATAAAAATTTAATTTTTTCTCAACTTACTTATTGCAAAAATATAATACAAATTGCTGCCTGAACAATAGGCAGTCCTGGTAATTCATCCTTGTTTCCTCAGCAAAAAAGCTGCTGTGGAAAACTGGTGCTACTATGGCAAGTGCTGTGGAGCCTGTTCGATTGTGTAAAAAGCATCAGGGGCTGGGCAGAGTCTTGATTGCCATGTATTTGTAGTTTGCGGCAAAGTGAAAACTTTCAAGTAAATTTAATATGTGAAAGTAGTTCGAGATATATGTGTTTTTAATCACAATCAATGTGCAGAATCTTTCACTCAATTAGATCATGCCAATATCATGAACTATGTGAATGTGGAGAAAAAATCTTAAGTAAGCAGGTGACTTGCTCAATACGTAGAGTATGAGTGAAAATAAAATACAGCATAACCACAAACTAAGTATCTCACTGCTTCTACATTGATAACACCAGAATCTGACATCAGTTTCTGGAAAGCTCTGTAAGAGCATTCCAGAAACTGATGTCATATTCTGGTTTTATTACAGAGCTTTTCAGAAACTGATGTCAGATTCTGGTGTTATCAACATAGAAGAAGCAGAACACAAAGTTTTTTGTGGTTATGCTGCATCTTGTACTGTAAATTGTAAGATTAGTATACAGCCTAGTGCAACCCAAATGGTTTGATTCCTCGTGTAGCCTGGAAGTTGTGTAATTTCTGCCACCAAAAGGCTTTCTGAAAAAATTATCCTCGGCAGTATTTCTGCTGTGAATATTTTTCGTTTCCTCGGCATTTTCCTTGGCACTGCTGATTGCTGAGGGTGAATTACCAGGGCTGGATAGGTATGGAGGGAGTATAATGTATAATGTCTTTCCGACAAGCATGAAACACGCTTTAGTAAAACCTCTTCTCAAAAAGCCAACATTTGACCCAGAGGTTCTGAAAAACTACCGATCGGTCTCTAATCTTCCATTCCTATCAAAGATTATTGAGCGTGCGGTGGCTTCTCAGCTGAATTCTCATTTGGCAGCCCACGGCCTAGCCAAAGTTAACCAATTTGCATACAGATCTAATTGTAGTACAGAAACGGCACTTCTAAAGGTCCAAAATGATATCCTCCTATCCATGGACAGGCACAACCTAACAAGTCTTGTTTTGTTGGATTTAAGTACCGCTTTTGACACCACAGATCATAACATACTTATTGAAAGACTGACAGTGAGAATAGGCCTTACTGACAGAGCACTTAATTGGTTTTCATCGTACCTTAATGGTTGCACACAGAGTGTCCTTATTGGCAGTGAGTCGTCAGACAAGGTCACACTACGTTTTGGCGTCCCTCAAGTCCCCTACTGTACACCGTCTATGTCTTACCTCTTGGTGACATTATCCGAAGCCATGGCCTTGACCTTCATTTTTATGCAGATGACAAACAGCTGTATATTAGTTTTACTCACGCCTTTGAGCCTGAAGCATGCAGTAAGATTGAACTTTGTATTTCAGACATCAAGCATGGATGACTAAAAACTTTCTTAAAATGAACGATGACAAGACAGAAGTAATATATATAGGTCTATGTTCGAAACTTAGGTTATTTCATGGATGAAAATTTGGCCGCTGATGAACATATCAAACATGTCTCTCACAGTGCATTTTTTCATCTTAGAAATATTAGCAAAATTTGATCCTTCATTGATACGCAGACGTCACAACAGCTTGTCCACGCCTTTGTTACCAGTCGCCTCGACTACTGCAAAACTCTTCTGTTTGGCTCTAAAACATCTATTCTTGAAAAGCTACAACACATCTAAAATTGTGCTGCACGGGTCATAACCAGAACTCAAAAGTACTGCCATATAATACCAGTACTCTCTGAGTTCCACTGGCTACCCGTTGAGCAAAGAATTCTATTTAAAACTGTCCTTTTGGTGCACCATCCTACCTGTCCGATCTGCTTACCATCCACAAACCACCAAGGTCTCTGAGGTCATCAGGTCAACTCAATCTGGTTCAGCCTGTATCTAAATTTACTAGTGCTGGTGACAAGGTCTTTGCAGTTGCTGGCCCAAGGCTTTGGAATTCTCTTCCAATCAACATAAAAAATAGTAAATCACTTGAATCATTCAAGTCTGGTACTAAAACCTACCTTTTTCAAAAGGCATTTTCTTCAGTGGTCTTTTAATTTTGGTCATAAACTGACCTTACCAGGTGTGTGGGTGTGACTAAGTCAGTGAGGATTGCCTCGTTACTCATCAAGTTACACTCACATACTTGTTTTGGTAAAGTTATAGTTTGTTTTGTTTTATTTTTTATTTTGTTTTAATTCAATACCCTTTTTCTTTTAGGTTCTGTCGCTTATCGCCACGATATAGCCTCGGTTGCTGATGTGGCATTGGGCACCAATAAATGATAATAGTGATCCATGAATCAATGTATCTGTGAGAGAATGTATGTGTATGTTTGTATATGTATGTATGCAACTACTGTACAGCCATTGTGTGGATTCTAGGCTTTAAAATTATTATTATTAATTATTATTAAGGAGTTATAATAATAGTATATAATAAGGCATACTCAGGAAATTTATGCATCCAGGCCACTACGTGCAGTTGTCTGAAATTTACGTAATTTCAGTGGCCTGGATGCATTTTATTTTTTGTCCGACGCTACTATTTTCATCTTCAACGTCTTTTAAGCCTATTTACACATTTTTTACCATTAATCCTACTGCGATAACTGTTCACTTTTAACTTCTGGTGATCATCTATTACTGCAGCAGTCCCAGCGCATCCCCACATCATTTAGCACTAGCTAGAAAAGCACCAAACTCTAAAATTTCCTCCTATTGGGCTACTTGGTGCATGTTAAGGCAACGGACTGCACACAAATTTGCTTTAATCATCCGTTATCATACTTTCGTGTAATACATGGAAGTATCTTGACATTTCTAAAATTCCAGTTCCTTTTAATTTTTCAAGGCTACATTAAAATCGGGTTTCATCGGGAGTTAGGACTTTCTCAAATACTTTTCAGAACTGGTCTAACAGTATTTACATTTTGCTTTCTACTTTTACCCCAGTTTGTTTTCTTTTCAGGTTGTTTTACACACCCATTCAGTTAGAATTTGGTATACAAGAACTTATATTGCCACATTTCTTTTCTTTCTTTGACTGTGTGTATTTTTTCTTTTTCGTGGCTGTACCCTGAGGAAGGTCTTTATCAGACTGAAAGCTAGGTGAAAATTGTTTTTTTTCCTGTGCTATTTGAGCTTTATTTGGATGAATTACAGATATATAGATATACATGTCTTATACATGCCCGATATATACAAGTCATTACTCCCAAGCAATAAAGTATGAAGGACTTCAATGTAACAGAAAATCCAGGCAGATAGAGAATGGGGAACAGGCTGTAAACTAACCCCTGGAAATCTAAATTGTTCAGAACTATCCTAGAAATGCCAAAGCATTCAAAATGCAAACATTTGATTCCCTACTGTGAATCAGAAATAAAACTAGAGGCTCTAAAGAGCCTGTAATCACTCACCTGGCAGAAGTACACATAAAAATCTGATTTCCCATGGTAACTATGAGCTGCAATTGTGGCCATATTTACAACATTACATGAGAAGTTTTAAAACATGTGACCTTGTAGTTTCAGAGAAGAAGAGTTTTCAAAATCGACCAATCAGAATCAAAGAATGCCTCTGGTGGCCTTTTTTCCATCAAATAGGAACAAAATTAGTAACAGTTGTAGAGAACCTCTCATAGACCATGCCTGCCAAGTTTAGGTCACATTAGCTCAGTAGTTCCAGAGAAGAAGATGGAAATGTGATTTCCCAGAGGGTTTCTATAGTAACTATAAACTGCAACTGCAGCCATATCTGCATCCCGATCAAGGTTAAATGATGATCATTGGTAGAGGTAGTCCCAGGCATCATTTATGTGAAGTTTCAAAACATTTGGCCTTGCAGAGGAGAAGATTTTTGAAAATCCACCAACCAGAATCAAAGAATGCCTCAAGCAGTCATATTTTTCATCAGACAACAAAATGAGGATTGTTTGTAGAGTACCTCCTATAGACCATTCCTGTCACATTTGGTTCAGGGTGTTGTTTGTTGACAAACAATGTGGGTAACTTGAATTGCATCTGATCAATCTGCGGCGAAATTCGGAAAGTTGGTTGATGAAATGTATCTTCGAGATGCGAATTTCGGGCAAGATTTTATTCATCAAAGTTATCATTACTTACTTTCTGTCTGTCGCTTCCTAAGTTTGATACATTGTCTATCCAAGACACAAAGGAAAACACAAACAAATGTGTTTAAAATTAAATCCGAAATTGAATTTCGATCAAGATAGAAATCTGTGGGAAATATTATCTATCGCCTGAGAGATGTGACACCATTATTCATATTTAGACGCATTGGGCCATTCTAGGCTTGCTTGGCTCTTATAGTCAATAACTGCCCGATACGTTATGCAACTTTTACTTGATGAGCATTACTTGATGAGTTGTCTGGTTCTGGTGTTTAACTGTTTACCTGCATGTACAAAAATACGTTTTTTATCCCTAAAATAAAAATCAAACTTTCACCAATCAGACAATTATTGTCAATCGGTCAATCTGTGTTTGTACACCCAATCACCAGAAAGATGGTCCTTTTTGGGGTAATTAGGCATTCTGATAATCGCATATACTGTGAGCTAATTGGTTAAAGGAAAGTGCGTATCTGTAGGACAGAAAGCAAGGAAAGAAAATTACACAACTCTTTATTCAGCAATACCATTGAGGAAACTGTAAATTTTCACGAGTGCAAAGTGTTTCAAACAGTCATGTTAGACACATGCACGAGAGTCCAGACATTTTGCTGTTTAGTGGAAGCTCCCAGCTCGAAAATCAGTCCCCTGCTCTTTAGGAGTCCCCCGCTGATAAAGTACTTCTATGGTGCTGCAAAGGGACTGCTTTTCACATTTTTAGCACTGCTAAACTGAAAAGGGACTGTAAAGTCTCTATCCAAAACAAGCGAGGACTGAAAAGGGACTGTAAAGGTCTCTGTGCAAAAACAAGCGAGGACTGAAAAGGGACTGTAAAGTCTTTAGTCAATGCTACTGAGGACTGCAAAGGTACTTCTCTAAAATTGATAATTTTGAAGCAGTAATGCATGGTACTCCTATGGGACTGCCAAACTGATGATCGGTTGCTGTTTTCACAATCAAGAGACTGAAAAGGGACTTTCTGTTCTTTGCCATTTACAAACTCAATTTTACAGTGGACTGCAAAGGTACTTCTATGAATTGAACAATGATGGTTCATAATGATGAGAGACTGATATGATGCTGCTGTATGTTTGCTAAAAAATAACATCAATATATGTGGTGCTGTATAGGGACTGAATTAACATGAAATGAAAACACTCAACCTTGAAAGAATGGGGGAGACAAGTTTGCCTACACTCAGAGTCTATAACCAAAAAATACAATTTATGTAATCCTTAACCCTTTACATAACAGTAAGTGATTTTCGTGTTTAGTGCTGGCCGGTTTTGGCCGTTATGTTCATTAAAGAGTTAAACATTTTTGAATTTTGAATCATTGTTTCATCCATTTTTTTTTGTTTTCCAAAATTTGTATAGTTTACCATGCAACGGAATGTTGTGATCATTGATAGAGCACATCCAGTGTTGTTTTACATTATAACAATGTCAACTATGTGTTTTCGATGCATTTCACCTGCAGGAATTTTCAAGAAGTGTAAACAGACATTCAGAAGGCAAACAGTTTTCTTGTTGTCTTCAGAAATCACAGTTTTATGAGTAATAACAAAATAATAATCAGGCAAAGAAACTCCTAATCTCTGATAAGAAGTTGAGGCAGGCAGCATATCCAGTAAGGGATATGATGTGTTGTTCAGTACAGTATCAATACTATCATTGCAAAACTTGCAAGAATTAAATAAAGATCAGCCACTTTCTTTTTTTCCATTTCAGGTATTCTTTTAACAGTATTTTCCTTTGAAATATCTGTTGCTTCCACAAGTATTCTGTCACCTGATTTATAGAATGTAACAAACATAATTCGACTGATCAATAAAAGAAAAGTAAAAATCAGAAATATAGTCTTCAACCCGACCTTTCTTAAACAAATTTTGCAGCTTATGTTTGTCTATTAGCTGAAAAAAATGCAGTCTGAGGTATACGACAGGCTTCGTCTGTAATATGTCATTATCCACAGAAACACAATTGGTGGATTTACTCATTTTTTAACATAAAAATTAAATTATTTCATCACTTCTCACATCACAATCATGCCCCTCCCCTCGATGCACCAAGCGGACATAGGTTACAAATTAAGCACAGGAAAATTGCCACTTATCATATTCTTACATTAATTAGAGGATCTGACATAAGTTGAAAATCTATACAAAATTCATGTACCAAGTTAATTAAATTTGATATAAGGCAACCTTTAGTGAGACTTGAATTGAATTTAGTGGATAAGGTTCATAAATTCTGTATGGATTTGCAACTTATGTCAGATCCTTTTTACCACATATTTTTGTGAAATAAACTCTAATTTACTGTCATGACTTGCTCAAAAACAAAATATAACTGCAGTACTGCTCATTGAGCTTGTTCCAATGAGGGGTCATAAGCTATGCTTTTGTGACAAAAAATGAAAAAGTAAGAAAAATTGAATGGTGAATTTTGTGAATAGCACTGGCTGGTTTTGGCCGTTACGTTGGGTAAAGGGTTAAAATTGAAAAATATTTTATGCCACACTCTCCCTAATATTATAGGTTTTCCTTGCCATGCTTAGAACAGGTTAACTTTATCATGGCTCCTGCTGTAAGAAGAGTTGATATGTAGGGATCACTATCCGTCGTCGGTGTTGTCACACTTTGTTAATCCGAAACTCCTTCAAAACTGTATGTCAGAATCCAACCAAACTTTCAGGATATCTTGCTTAGGTGTTCTAGTTATGCACCCTATACTTTAACCCTTTACCCAACGAATCGCCCACATCCGCCCACGTAATATGCAAATACAGCTGCTGAAAAAATATTATTTTTCGAAAAATTTCAACAAAACCATATCATGTGACCCCTCTTTGGGACGAGCTCATTGAGCTTGTTCCAAAGGAGGGTCACATGATATGGTTTTATTGGAATTTTTTTTAAATTAAAAAAATTCTATTTAAAATAATGAATTTTGAAATCGTCTGCGTTGGGTAAAGGGTTAAACTTTGATTTTACTGATTGTAGGGTTTCCCATACCAAAACATGGACTTTTTTATCCTTGTAGGCGACACGTGTCATGGAAGCATTTTTCTGAATTTTTCCTGAATTGAGCTGAATTCCCTTTGAAACTGGTCTGAATTTTGCATGAGTCTAAAATAGGTCACTGAAATCGATCTGAGTCATATTTAATGTACCTGAATTCTTTCTGAAAGAAATATGAATAAAAGCTGAACGAACTGGGAACTCTGAATTTACACTTAATCACTTCAAAAAACTGAATGAAAACTGAATTAAGATTCTAAATCCAGATTGAAGCACTTAAAACTGAAGAAAGGCTGAATCACATAAAAGTGTGTTGGCCTCTATTCGTGACCTTGACCATGGTAGTCATAATTGTTTTATGCAACACACTGTCTAGTGGTGGTACATATATTGTGCATGATTAATTGTGATATCACCATCCATGGTTATGTTCTGGACACAAAAAGTTGATGTGCATGCTGATTCCATGTGTTGACCCCTCCCTCTGACCTTGGCCTTGGTGGGCTGGGCCTGAATTCTGTACATGACACATCATCTTGTGATGGTACATAGGTTGTGTATGTTTCATTGTGATGTCACCAACAGTAAAAAGTTAGGGCCCAGACATGAAAAAGTGAATGTCCAGATGGACAGACGAATGGATGGAAGAAAGGATACCCAAACAATGCCATAACATAATGCACCATCTTTAAAAATGGGCATATAAAAAGAATTGATCAAATTTATATTGGGTGGTGGTGGGGAGTGGAATTTTTTTTTTAAATCACTCAAAATCCTTCAGAATTCAGCTTAAACCAAAAATGTACATAACATGAAACATGCAAAATCCTTCAAATCTTGTTTAAAAAATGCTGATAGGATCACCGATCCAATGTCGGGCTGTGACAGCACAAAAGTGGTTTAATCATTATCAATTTATTGTCCGGAAACCAATTATTCACAATTTACCATGTGAAGGGTCACTGTGACCTTGACCTAATGATTTCAAAATAAATAGGGCTCTTTCTTGCACCAATGCCAACCTACCTATGAAGTTTCGTGAACGTGGGTGGAACTATTGTCAAATTATCATCTGGAAACTAATTGTTTACGATTTATTATGTTCTAGGTCACTGTGACCTTGACCTTTGACCTAGTGAGTCAAAAATAAATAGGGGTCTTCCACTCACTAAGGCCAACCTACATATGCAGTGTCATGAACCATTATCAAGTTATCATCGGGAAACCAATTGTTTACGATTTACTATGTTGAAGGTCATTGTGACCTTGACCTTTCACCTAGCGAGTCCAAAATAAATAGGGTTATTCTCATTGATGCCAACTTACCTATGAAGTTTCATGAACGTGGGTCGAACCATTATCAAGTCATCGCCGGGAAACCAAATGTTTTTATTTACTATGTTCAGGGTCACTGTGACCTTGACCTTTCACCTAGTGAGTCCAAAATAAATAGGGTTCATTCCCTCAAGAAGGCCAACCTACATATGAAGTTTCATGATGTGGGTTTAGCCATAGTCAAGTTATCATCTTGAAACCAATTGTTTATGATTTACTATGTTCATGGTCACTGTGACCTTGACATTTGACCTAGCGAGTTCAAAATAAGTAGAGTTCTTCCTCTCACAGATGCCAACCTACCTATGAAGTGTCATGAACGTGGGTTGAACCATTATCGGGTTATTGTCTGGAAACCAATTGTTTACGCCCACTCGTCTGCCCACCATTCATCAAACTATAAGTCGAGTTTGACTTTGTCACAACTCGACTAATAACAAAACAAGCAGGGGAGGAAATATCTCAAAACTATAATCACAGGTGCACAGGTTCCTATAGTAGTGCACGTCCATAACAAGTTTCAATGGAATCGACCCACAAACATCCGAGGAAATCCCTGGTCAAAATTCTAGGCAATTCAGGCATTCTAAAACGAAAAGGGGCATAACTCTGGCAAAAAAAGTTTGATCAAAACTATAATTGCAGGTGCACACGATACCTTGATAGTGAACATCCAGACCAAGTTTCAAAGGAATCGACCCATAAACATCTGAGAAAATCTCCGAACAAAATTCAGACATTCTAAGATAAAAAAAGGGACATAATTCTAGCAATAAACATCCGATCGTAACTATAATTGCAGGTGCACAGGTTCCCATGGTAGTAGAGATCTGCACAGTACTGAGTTTCAAAGGAATCGACCCATAAATGTCTGAGAAAATCTCCAGACAATATTCTATGCCTGCTTTTTCAAAACGAAAAGGGGCATAAATCTGGTAAAAATATTCCAACCGCAACAATAATCACAGGTGTACAGGTTCCCATGGTGGTGAACTTTCATACCAAGTTGCAGGCAGATTGGTCCATAAACAACTGAGAAAATCTCCTGACGAAATTATGCTGACGCACAGAACTTTTATACACTGAGGTGATTTCAGTATACCCTCTAGGGCTGCAATGATTCATCGTGATTTCAATGCATCGCGATACATTTGTACACGATACGTGTATCATATCGTTTCGTGCGTATCACGATACAAACGATACACTTTCAGAAGGTTGGCATGATGTAGTCAGAAGTTACAATTTTAGGCCGACAAGTCTATTTTGTGCTTTTCCAACTTGTAATTCCACTTGTTCAGTTGTATTTCAGTAAAATATCAACTCTGTCTAAATTATAAGCATAGTTTGAGGCAACAGACCTCTCCCCTCTGAGTTGAACCTCGACTCCCAGAGTTCCATTGGCTGAAACTTGCTTGTCTTTCTCAGGCGCTAAAAAAGAAATTGGAAGTTTCTGGTCAAATGAAAGTTGGACTCTGTCAGTTTGTGGGCCTTTTATTACTGATAATTCGCTCTCAATGTACTGCATGTAATGTATCGTGAAAAAATTGTATCGTGAAAACAAATCGCGATACGCATTGTGTTGTGAGTGAGGCGTATCGTTGCAGCCCTAATACCCTCCAGCCCCACAACTCCTTGCGGGCGGTATAAAAATATCTGTCCAATAGACCACACCGTCGAAGATTTGAGAAATTAGTTTAAAGAACTTGAGGTCACATTGAGAACTCCAAACATGGCATTCCAGTATGCCCTCACCCATAATGCCAAGATGAACATATTTTAAACAAGGGATATGCAAAGCCTGGGCCACTGCCCCCGAACGTTAGGCATGATCGAAGTAGCCTTAAAGGTATTGTACGTGGGACAGAAAAATTGTCCAAGTCGAAAAGAGTGAAAAGTGCCATAACTCTGGGAAAATTATCGGACGGAACCTGTTCCTTGTGCATATCCCCCCCCCCCACCCCCACCACCCATGTGGGTCTATCAGCATACCAAAGGAGATCCAAATTCAACTGATGGCTTTGAAATTACAATCCAAAACTTTTGTATGGACAGACGGTTGGACATTCTTACACGTTCTTACTTGTGGAGTTTTTCCCATGTTAAACCCTAACCCCACAAGGTCGAAACATTAACCCCACAGTGTAAAAAATAACCCCTCAAGTGACCACTGTACTAACCCAACACCACAACTGCCACTGGCCCTAAACTGTAAACCCCACAATGTACCTCTGCTTAGCCTGGATGGACAAATAGAAAGACAGATGGATGGAGGTCTGCTCAAGGTATCCCCATAATCCTCCGGAGGTTGGGGCATAATAACCAATATACTGGTATACATGTGAATTGGTATTGTCCTTGTTTTACAACAGGGGGGAATAAACACCTGTTGGCAAGGGTAAAATCCAAGTACACCTGTTACCAATGGTTAGTGAATGGTGATGATCGGACAATCCACATTGGAGATTCAAAGTTATTGTCTTTGTTTTACTGCAGGGATATTCATCCCCTCCCTTTCCAGTAGTGAAGTCTGGTGATGACTGGACCATTCATGTGGGACAGATATAGAACAAACACATTAATTATGTCATTTGGGGAGGGGGCATTTTCTTGGTTTTACTGCAGTGATATGAATTCAAATCACCTGTGGCAAATAGTGACAAGTTTGGTGCCGATCGCACCACCATCCTAAAAAAAAAAACAAAAGTGGGCCGACTATTTTTTTATAAATGAAGTTGGCCTACGAGAGAAAAACCCATGTATTATGTTGCGTATATTATGCTAGTTGTCTTGAATAGCTTCCATACCAAAAAAATGATCAAAATCGGAATCATCGTTCAGATATTCTTCCTTGTAAACTACAGACAAGTGTCATTGCTATTTTTAGAACAATATGAATCATGATAGAGGATGTCCATTCTGGTAGCTGATGTGTTTTCTCTCTGCATTCAATTTTAACGAGCCCCCCCCCCCCCCCCCCCCCCCTCAGCAAAACGGTGATAAAATGGGAATTGAACCTACTCTTACCTGCCTAATACAATATAGTGATCGAGGGCTGAATAATAGATCAGAAACAAGGACAGTGAATAGACCTGGTCACTACTACATTATGTCATTAGTACGTCATTTGTGTCTAAGTGGTTGTTCAGAATTGCATTTTTGACTTTTTGCATTTGATTTTTTTAATTCTACCAGCATGCCCCTCCCCCGCCACACATAAATGACAGGTTTAAAAAAAACAAAACAATCATTAGTGTTGTTTGAGTACCCGTGTTCGTGGATCATATTCTGAATTTCTGTATTTATAAGTCTACTGATCGCGTTGCTAACTTTAGGTTTATTTGATTCAAAGACACCATACATGTCACTTATAGTTACAGATAAACACGCTTTGATAGACTCGAAACAGACGTAGCTTAAATCCTTTTGTTTTAGTAAATTGAACTTGTCCAATGAATGTTTTCTGATAAAGTTGCTGATAATGCTGTATGGTCAACGACGCCCCAATAGAGTCCAACCCACAGGCCACAGAACAAAAAATATCAGTCTTGTACACGCGTGACGTTTTGTGACGTAAAGATTCGCGTGCTGATTTCGTCAGACGATTGATTTCAAAAGTATTCGCGTCCATTGTAAATATTCCTTTTAATTTGTTTTGCGCGAAAAAAATCTGATCACTACGACAATTAAACACAACACACGAGCGTACTTCGGCATGGTAATAAACGGTTTATTATTTTGATTATGAGAGCCACCAACGGCATAAATGAAGTCAAAGTGCAATACATGTATCGGAAGTTCGAACCAGATAATCCAGATTCAATTTCAAAGATGAAACGAGTTTGGAAATTGCGACAATGAAGCAGTCTTGCAGAATAGTCAGTGCATGGTTGGAACCGAAAATATCTGGTAAGTAGCTTTTTAAATTAAAATAGTGTTAAATGGTAGCATGTTTTACTTTTCAAAGTGTCTGATTGGTTTCCTCTGTTCAATGACATATTTACCCCCCCCCCCCCCCCCCTCCACTGACTCACACACAGTCACTTGGATGGGGATTTCCTTTGTAAACAGACTCTGTTTTACTGCAATACTGCCATTACTGGTAAAATTAATGGAAGCCAGTGCTTGCGGGCGAAGTGACAAGTCCTCTAAAATGGGCAACATGGGTTGATATTATTAAAACTTGACTTTATCTCCATGTTGTGGTCACGATTAGCCATTGTGCAAAAACATACTGTTAACCCTTTACCCAACGCAGACGATATCAAAATTTATTATTTTAATATTAATTTTTTTAATTTTTCAAAAAGTGAACTTTCAACAAAACCATATCATGTGACTCCTCGATGGAACGAGCTCGTTCCAACGAGGGATCACATGATATGGTTTTCACTTTTGTTGAAATTTTTTGAAAAATAATATCTTTTCAACTGCTGAATTTCATTATTTGCATATTACGCGGGCGGATGCGGGCGATTCGTTAGGTAAAGGGTTACGTATTTGATAAAAGCAACCCAGTATGTTCCAAATAGTTGGGCGATATGACCGATCCTTTGGGCACCAAAGTCCTGCTTCCCCCCCCCCCCCCCAAAAAAAAAAAATGGTGAACTAATTTACGGTCCTGTCTTCAGCCCGCTCAAATCGGCATTTTCCGCTCGCTTTTCCAATTTAGTACTACAAAATAGTACAGTCGCCGTGGAATGGCACTTTTCCACGTGCCAACGGTGGGCGTGAACAAGCGTGTAAAAAGACATAAAAATTTGTCCACGGAAAGTGACCGTGGACAGAAAAAAATATACGGCGTGGGAAACTTTAACAACTGCCCACGGCGTTAATACGTTCCATGGACATTTCCGTGTTGGGGATTAAAAGCCACGCCGATAGATTACTAATAATATTTTAACTTTATGAAGTCGCACACTTGTTCTGTCTTAATGTTACCGTAGTTAATTAATGCATCGATTATTTCAACTTCAAGTAATGTTTTGTGCCGAAATATAAACATAAAATTAAACTGAACGCGTCGAAAGTTTCAATGAAAACATTGAAACCAAACTCGCCATTGCGCACAGGTTTGTCAGTTCTCAGTTGCATTCTTCCTTGCAATATACTCGCGCAAGAAATGCCAGATATCGATAATTTAAAGTAATTGATATGTGAGTCGCGGTGAGCCCCCCCCCCCCCCCAAGCCCCCACACGTACTTATCATTTTCTCGCGACCTGCTTTTTCCACCAACAAAATACTTCCAAATTCTAACAATAGTTTGTTGTCCAAAATTCACAAAGGTAACCTCGTGTCTGACAGTTTTAGCTGTGGAGGAAGCCGGAGTACCCGAGGAGAACCACCGAGCAAAGGCTAGGTACTGTCATTACTCACCTACTAACTTCACACAAGCGTGGTTAGCATTGGTTGAAGACAATGCACCATCCACCCGCGAATTCATCCCAATAATATTTACAAAAAAGAGAAGAAATTCGGGAGGAAGTTGACTTCCGTGGCTCCCCTGCACCAGATGTCATCCATGTTTGTTTTTGTCGGAGGTTTGGTCTGAAGCGAAAAAGAAATCGGTCAAAAGAATATTCTCCGAACTAGATGGCATGTGGGGAATTGGAAAATGAAAATCACATTCAATAAGTGGTGGAGCTACGGGAGTGGGGGCAGCACCCCCCCCCCCCCCCCCCACACACACCAATTCAAACCTTATTTTAACTACTTTTATTCATTTATCGCATGTTAAACCCAAACTGAGGCAAAACGTTTCTACGGTGTTCGGTTTGGTTAATGAATGTTCAGATTGTTACCTCCATTTGTGAGCAAATTTTACCCGAGACACCCAGTGCACAAGATAGCTTAAAATGTTCCTTTGTGGGAGGGCCTCTGAACCTCTACTCTAGGGAAGGGAGCTCCCTCTCCCAGGCTCACCGCTCGCGCGAACTTGTTTCCTTGGGACATAACAAAGGCATCGTATGCCAATGATGCTGCTCTTAATATTGCCCCCCCCCCCCCCATTTGTGAATCCACGCTCCGCCCCTGCATTCAACAATATTTATTCTTATTAGGCCACATTGAAACGAGCGTTTGTTAATGAGTCAATCCATGTTTTCGAAATCCCCCCAAAAATTTCATGTAGGCCTATTTCGTAAATTTGTGTAGGCCGTCACGGTACCTGAAATTGAGTGTTGGCCTACATTCTTCCAATTACATGTGCAGGAGGCAAGGGTAAAATAATTGAATATTTATTGGAAAAAACCTGTAGTATTGAACAGTGTGATGTGATGGGGGGGGGGGGGGGGGGGGGGGTTGGGGGGGTGTTATGGGACCAGGTGATGTCGTGTCCCCTTCCAGCACCCAACCCCTCTATTTCTGCATGTCACAGTCACTGGTGTTAATAACAATGATAGCTGTTGATAAAGAAGTTATCAATCAAGAATTAAGAAAGAGAAGTACATTTTGAAAAAGAGCTGTTTCCACGAGTCGTGTGATTCTGGTGTAAAACTGTTTGCCTACATGTAAAAAATACGCTGTTTATCCCTAGACCAAAAATCAGTCATTCAATCTGTGTTTGTACGTCCAATCACCTGAAAGACGGTCCTTTTGGGTTATTTGACATTCTGATTATCCCGTACGTTTTGTGAGCTAAATGGTAAGTTTGAGGAATGCGCATATCTGAAGGGCGGAAACCAAGGAAAGTAAGTTACAATTTTTTATTCAGCAATACCATTGAGCAGCCTGTATTTTATGGACGAGTGCAAAGTGTTTCATACATGTCGAGCACGTGCTCGAGACGTTCTACTGTACTGTTTAGTGCAAGTATATTTCGCTCCTATGCAGACCGACCCATTTTGTTAAATGGAATCAAACATCATACTATATGCGTGGACAACCTGTTTTTTACGGTGGCCATCCAGCAGCCCGGTGCAAACACTGAAAAGTAAAATGCCATATTGGAAGATTTCAAAACACCCACAGAGTGTAAATTCCACCCAGATATGATAATAAATCCAAGTTCAGTGTGAAACTAGGGAAAATATGTTTAAAATAAAAAGTTAGTAGAGACTTATGAACTGTGCGAGAGGAATCTATCTTTGTTCCGAGTGAACTCCTCCGTTTCTGGAACGCTCGATCTCAAATTTTCTACACGGGGGTAACTCGTCCCTGCGAGTAACATGGGATGGGTGCCGTGCCCGTCCAGGGTGACCTTGACCTTGAAATTGATGACCTTGACCTTTTATTTCGAAAATGGCTGGACCGATCAGGCTAAAATTTCATATGTGCGGGTATATTGACCCATCGATCATTTTGACTTTACCGGGGGATGCCCGTGCGGGGTGACCTTGACCTTGAAATTGGTGACCTTGACCGTTTATTTCGAAAACGGCTGGGCCGATCGGGCTAAAATTTCATATGTGCGGGTATATTGACCCATCGATCATTTTTACTCTATCAGGGTGCCGTGCGGGGTTACCTTGAAATTGTGACCTTGACCTTTTATTTTGAAAATGGCTGGGCCGAGCGGGCTAAAATTTCTTATTTGCGGGTATACTGACCCATCGATCATTTTGACTTTTATCGGGTGACCTTGACCTGGAAATTGGTGACCTTGACCTTTTATTTTGAAAACGGCTGGGCCGATCGGGCTAAAATTTCATATGTGCAGGTATATTGGCCCATCGATCATTTTTACTTTATCAGGGTGCCCATGCGGGGTGACCTTGAAATTGTGACCTTGAGCTTTTATTCTGAAAATGGCTGGGCCGATCGGTCTAAAATTTCATATGTGCGGGTATATTGAGCCATCGATCATTTTGACTTTATCGGGGTGACCTTGAAATTGTGACCTTCACCTTTTATTTCGAAAATGGCTGGACCGAGCGGGCTAAAATTTCTTATTTGCAGGTATACTGACCCATCAATCATTTTGACTTTTATCGGGTGACCTTGACCTGGAAATTGGTGACCTTGACCTTTTATTTTGAAAACGGCTGGGCCGATCGGGCTAAAATTTCATATGTGCAGGTATATTGGCCCATCGATCATTTTTACTTTATCAGGGTGCCCATGCGGGGTGACCTTGAAATTGTAACCTTGAGCTTTCATTTTGAAAATGGCTGGACCGAGCGGGCTAAAATTTCTTATTTGCGGGTATACTGACCCATCGATCATTTTGACTTTTATCGGGTGACCTTGACCTGGAAATTGGTGACCTTGACCTTTTATTTTGAAAACGGCTGGGCCGATCGGGCTAAAATTTCATATGTGCAGGTATATTGGCCCATCGATCATTTTTACTTTATCAGGGTGCCCATGTGGGGTGACCTTGAAATTGTGACCTTGACCTTTTATTTCGAAAATGGTTGGACCGAGCGGGCTAAAATTTCTTATTTGCGGGTATATTGACCCATCCATCATTTTAACTTTATCGGGGATGCCCGTGTGGGGAGACCTTGGCCTTGAAATTGGTGACCTTGACCTTTTATTTTGAAAACGGCTGGGCCGATCGGGCTAAAATTTCATATGTGCAGGTATATTGGCCCATCGATCATTTTTACTTTATCAGGGTGCCCATGTGGGGTGACCTTGAAATTGTGACCTTGACCTTTTACTTTGAAAACGGCTGGGCCAATCAGGCTATAATTTCATATGTGCGGGTATATTGACCCATCGATCATTTTAACTTTATCGGGGATGCCCGTGTGGGGAGACCTTGGCCTTGAAATTGGTGACCTTGACCTTTATTTTGAAAACGGCTGGGCCGATCGGGCTAAAATTTCATATGTGCGGGTATATCAACCCATCGATCATTTTGACTTTATCGGGGTGACCTTGACCTGGAAATTGGCGACCTTGACCTTTTATTTAAAAAACGGCTGGGCCGATCGGGCTAAAATTTCATATGTGAGGGTATATTGGCCCATCGATCATTTTTACTTTATCAGGGTGCCCGTATGGGGTGACCTTGAAATTGTGACCTTGACCTTTTATTTTGAAAATGGCTGGGCCGATCAGGCTAAAATTTCATATGTGCGGGTTAGGGCTGCATGATATTCAGATTTCAATACCGGTAACGTTATTTTAAAACATATTGCAATATACCGATATATCGTGACGTCAAGTTCAAAACATGTAAAATTCTCACCCAAATTGCCCCAATTTTTTTTGACATTCGAAGTCAAATAATTACGTTTTAAAAAGCATTGAAATAATAAGCCTAACTTGTCTTAATTCATTCTTGTGTAAATATTTGAAAATAAACTTCATGATGGCACAATAAATATCATTTATTTTGAGTTGATCCATCGCTTTACAAAACAAAAACGCTCAACCTTCATTTTGTCGAAAACATGTGAATAGATCACCACTAGAGGGCGTTTGCCATGTTCTGGTTAAGCAGGATGCCGCTAGAGCGCTAGGAGTTTGTACACTTTTCCACAAATGAAAGCAGTCAGTTTTGTCACGCGGTATCACAAACAGCTGAAACGCACATGCTCGATAGGTACGTTTTGATGAACCAGTGAACCACCTCGTGCAGTGGGTGAATGCTGGCGATGTATAAATACTATTTCAATATTAAATCACTCTTAACAAAGTGAAAATAAACAATATTATTCCCTTTATATTTTTATTAGTGTTTTGATGACTATCTGTCTAATTTTTAAGATGTGGCAAACAAGTCAGATCAAAACGTTCACCTACTTTTCAAAACATTAACACGTGCGAACTGGTGTTGACAAAAATGAATAATCATTACCGCAGCGCTTGGAATTGTGGGTTCATTAATACATATGCGATTTGTTCATATTGAAAAGTACATTCCAAGTGTGCCGGTAATAAAATAAACTTTGAAAATATTACTGCAATGCTTGGAATTGCGAGAACAAGTGCAATGAAGTGGGAGGAACTATCAGTATTAGTAAACAAGAAATTTCCCGAAAAGCCATTATTAATGGAAATACGGTAATCATTCTTCACGGTTTACGTTCGAAGCCATACTGTTTGGGGAAAATCTGTACTTACATGTGTCATCGGAGAAACAAAAATAAAACAGCTTATGGGAGAATATTTTTCTAGTACCAGGATATGAAGTGTATTGATAAAAAAACAAATAAACTGCTTTCACAGTTTCTGTTTATATACACTTTTTTTCAATCAGCTGTGAGATTAAATAGAACTTTTACGGAAAATGTCAGTCACTAAAAACTGCGACTCGAAATGAATATCGTCATAGACGATATACCGATATTAAAAAAAAATGGACGATATTTAACCGGTTAAGATTTCGATACCGGTATTACCGGTATATCGAAATACCGTGCAGCCCTAGTGCGGGTATATTGACCCATCGATCATTTTGACTTTATCAGCGTGCCTGTGCAGTGTGACCTGAACCTTGAAAATGGTGACCTTGACCTTTTATTTCGAAAATGGCTGGGCCGATAGGGCTAAAATGTCATATGTACAGGTATATTGACCCATTGATCATTTTGACTTTATCGGGGTGTCCGTGTGGGTGACCTTGAAATTGGTACAGATACAAGTTTGTTAAAATGAATTCCTTTGGTTCATATTTGGGCTCAACACAGGGGCCCAAATTTTTAACTTATCCTTATGGCAATATGGGGGATAGTCTTTAAAAATCTTCAGATCCACCAGTCAGAATACTTAAATATTTGGTATAAAAGGTTGTTCAAATCGGGTCCCTGAGTTAATATTTGGGCTCTCTGTTGGTGCTTAAATTTTTCCTTGGTGCAATATGAGGAAATTTCTTTCAGATTTTCTTCTTTAGATCCTCCAGTTACGAATGCCTTCATATTTGGTATACAATATCTTTGGGGAAGTCAGATTTAAGTTTTTTTCAAATTGTTTGCCTGGGTTAATATATGGGCTCTCAATGGGAGCCCAAATTTTAACTTAGTGTAAGAAGAGGGAACTTCTTTAAAAAAATCTTCTTCAGATCACAGTCAGAATCCTTTCATATTTTGTATACATCTCTAGAGAATCAAATTTTGTGTATATGTATGTGTGGGGGAAGGGTGAGATGCCTTGTGTTATCATAGTGACTGAGGGTATGGAAGCCTTTGAAAAGGGTGCAAGCTAGAAAAAAAATAGGGATGTGAATTGAGCCTTTTTGTATATCCCCCCTTATAATATTATCAAATCACAAATAAGTACAATTTAAACTGCTCACCGGGCATATATTGCAACGCTGAGCATGCTCTTTTTTATTTCATTTATTGTTCATTGTTCCAGAAATGCAGTGGGGGTATGAATTGCTGCAATATTTCTTCTTTCATTCAAGGAAGCATTGCTGGAAAAACACAAGTGATACATCCCCCCCCCCCCCCTCCCAGTTAACACACCTCAACAGGGATAGGCATTGTGCAAAAGGCTTGTTTTTTGTAATTTCATCCTTCAAATATTGTTGAATGAAACTTTTGATCCTTCTTTAACCCTTTACCACGTAACTTACAAATTGAGCAGTTGAAAAAAAACATTTTTCAAAACAATACATGAGAACCATATCAGGTGGCCCCTTGTTGGAATGAGCTTGTTGACCTTGTTCCAATGAGGGGCTCTCATGTTATATGGTTTTGTTGAAATTTTTTGAAAAAACTCTTGCGGGAGCAACTGCAACTAAGGCACCTTGTTTATTTTTTCCATTTTTTACTCTCCAAAACCTAACTCATGACTCTTTATTAGAAATTTAGAATTAGATTATCGGTAATACCCTTTATAGCCTATGTTTCAGAGGCAAAAAATGAGGAAATTTTCCAGTAATTCCAGGAAATTCAAGAATTCTTTTTTAATTGTCTGTAATGTTCACTGTTCAGGATTAGTGTTTAAGCTACCAAACGACGTAGTGGTTACCTGTTAACAAACGGAAATCAAAAAGAAAATGAAAAAAGATATACATGCTAAGTTCATATTTTGTGATGCCAACACAAAAACATTATAAACACAGAATTTCCTTTCCCAAAGTGGGTAACTTGATTGTTGCATTACCTGCATAGACTGTAAACTTAGGGTCATCATCGTCAGGTAATTGCATAGCCAGTCACTGTATCACATGTGGGTTGTGCAAGGTACCAACAACTGGAAAGTCCTTGTGGAGTCTTATAGGATGTGCAAAAGTATCGGGTGAAGTAATGCAGGAAGATCAAATTTCTTCAACTGAAATTTAGGAGGGAAATTGCACTCCTAGGCAATTAGAGGAGGGAAATTTTTTGCACATTTTATGGAAAGCCAGGCCTGAATAGTGAATATTTATTGTCTTCATTCTGTAATCTTTTAGACTACAATATATTTATGAATGTGACAATGTGACAGTCAGTTTATGAATCTGTATATTTCTTCTCTTTTCAGAATTGGAAAAATCCAGCTGCTAATGTCTCATTGATGAATGTCCCGACTGTGAGACTGAGAAGATTGAAGGCTGTAATGAGGCAATAGACAAATAACAAAACTGAACTGATAGTTTCTATGAAATTAATTTCATGTATATTTATTCACTAGCTTTACCTGGCCACACACTTCATTTTGCATTTGCTGAGAGGCTATAGTAAAGGACTCTCCATACATCTGCCCCTCAGTTCATAAGTTTGTTTTTGGGCAACCGGAACAGAAGTTATCTGATTTCAATTTACTTTGGTGTGTTACCTCACTTTGACAATTTTGGACAAGTTCGGTAACCATTATTCAATGAATATAAAGGGAATTATTGCTCTTCAATTGTTGAATTTTACCACTGGCAAATCGCCAATAATATTTAAACAATAAAGAACAGTAGACCTCAGATTTCAATAAAATTCAATAGACTCCTTTGTAATAATATTGTTTTGGACAAGTTTGAAAACTACAATTATTTCTCAAAAACCGGAAGTTATTGCTCTTTGTTAAATTTTGCTCGAATTTACATTGAAATCGAATGTTTACTGTTCAGGATATTGCATAAACAAGCAATTATTATATCATGCTTCGTATTCAGGGACGTGGCAACGGGGTGGGTGGGGATGGGGGGGGGGGGTCACCCCCTCAATCCTGGTAAAAATTTCCTATACTTGGAAATTACGAGGGCAAGTCATGAGTAGTTGGAAATTCCATCTATGTGGAGTTTAGAGCTTCTTTGGTGATGCTGATGTCTTCTTTACTTCCAAAATTCCAACTCGGTTTCAAATTGGCAAAATTCCAACTGTTACTATTTACAACTTCAGTGTACGCAATAGCTTCATCAGTATGCATAATGTCAATTGGTACGAGATTTCTATAGTATGTTTACTTATCATAATAAAAAAATCCTTGAAATGGCCTTCAAGAGAATCACATCATGGAAAATAGTTAACTTATCCTGAGTTAATTCAATCATTCACGGTTACAAAATGATGAAACATCAAAAATTGATCATTCCTGAATAAGATCTGATTTAATGTTAGTAGAGTGTGAATTGCTCAAAGTTCTCAGCTTGAGCATTTGTTTAGCACATATTCAATTCCCAGAATAATACCAAATAATAACAGCCTGGTAATTCTATCATAAATGTGTTGACATTTCAGTTTCTAGAATCAATTTTATGCACCCTTTCATGGCTTCATTTTCAAAATTGTTCTCGGTAGTGAATTTCCAAATAGAGGGAGGGACTGAGAGGGAGAACCCCCCTCCCAGTCCCTCCCTCTATTTGGAAATTCACTACCCTACACGCATCCCCAATTGGAAACCTCTAGCACGTCCCTGTTCGTATTAACAATGTCGTAGACAAGTTGAAAAATCTAGATATTTTTAAGGCCACACGAAGTAGATCTTCTGTTTCTCAGGCCATTATTTGTGAAATTTTATTTTTTATTTCAGTAATTTCTTCTTCACCATCGGAAGTTCATATTCTTGGTTCAAATTTTAGGCCTCATAATTTAGCATTGCAAAGCCTTCTTGCACTCAAGGGACAAATTCATCAATTTTTTTAACTTTGGTAAAATATCAGACATAAACCATTTAATTTTTATTTTTTTTAAGCTTAAATTGGTTATAAAAAGAGAGCATGCGGCAGCCAAAAGGACCATGCGGGAGGGCCTGAGAAACAGATTTTTTTATTTTTTTTAGGCCTAAACTGATTGAATTATTGCCCACTGTTAGTTTTGTGCTACTTGGATTTTTAATATATAAGTGATTACTTGAAAAGTAAACATCAGATTTCAATAAATTTTGATATGCTAAAATGATTTGTTAAAATCAGTAGGTTACTCCCATGAGGATGTGCTTGACAATCCTTTAAATTATAAAAAGTCGTTTACATTGACCTGGTGTTTTGCATTTAACCCTTCCCAAACATGAATAACAGTTGTACACCAGCAAAAAGAAATTGTGAATATATACAACTTAAATATTTAATTTTTGTGCCTCTAAAACACAGCTTGTAACCATTCACTGGATTAGGCTCAACAAGCTTCTTCCATTGTGGGGTTACAAACCATGTTTTTGAGGCAAAAATTTAGAAAATAATAAAAATTTGGCAAGTTTTTTGTGAATATGCCATCTTTTAGGTGAAGGTTTATTATTAAAGGAGTTTTCCCATGCAAGCAGGTGTGAGATGTGTGGGTCCTGTCCAACTTTCAAGTTTTCGGAACCCTTCATTTGAACAAAGTTTGGCTTTGTCAACAGTATTGTGGCAGACATGTCAGAATTATTGGGGGTATATTCTTTGATTATCTGCATGTGCTGAAAATGGAAAAAATATATGAAGCATCTGTGCTATCCTAAACAACATAAGACAAGTAATTGATATTTGGTATGAACCTTTATTGAGATGGTTAAAAATATCTTTGAACGGCTTTGTATTTTGAACCCAATAAACTGTCAAAACAGATTTGCAATGGATTTATTTTTTACCGTCTGAACTGTATTTTGTCTAGATTGTCTGAAATTCAACTGATTTCAAGATTAATTTTGAAATATGAGCTGAACATACTCTGAATTATTTAAAGTGTTGAATTTTGTCTGAAGTTTAAGTGGGTTTTGTTCAACAAAAACTGAAATTTGACTGAAATAAAGCTGAAAGCAGACTTTTTTCTCAGAAATTTAACTGAATTATGACCAAATTCCATCTGAAATTAAGCTTAATTGTGGTTGAATTCTTATTGAAGAAAGTCTGAAAAAAGATGTGAATTTCCAAACCGAACTTTGACTACCATTTACTGAATTTCAACTGAAAGCGTGCGAAATCGAGCAAAAATTCAGACAGTGAAAGAAAGTCTTAATTTAGACTGAACACTGTCTGAAATCTGGAATAATATACACTGAAATATGACTGAAAAGAAGCTGAAAAGTGACTATTTTGTCTGAAATTTGACTGAAATTTAACTGAATTATAACTGAATACCATCTGAATATATGCTTAATTGTGGTAATTTTAACTGATGAGAGTCTGAAAAAAGACTTAACTTGCCAAACTGAATTTTGACTAACATTTACTGAACTTCAATTGAAAGCGTTCGTAATCGAGCAAAAATTCAGTTATTGAAGAAATACAGATGTTCAAGGATGTTCAGCCAGAATTCAACATTTATTCAAAAAAAGTTCAGCTTTTGTTTCAGCTTAAATTCAGGCACAGGATTTTCATGATCGTGTCTTCAATAGAAGACTCACCCATTTTTATGTTCTGCTGCCATTCTTACCCAAATAGTTTTGTTCATGATGACTTCCTTTCAGCCTGCATTTATGTATCAATTGGGATTGGTAAGTGCCTGACAATTACCTAAACCAGTGATACAAAAATTACCAATGGAAAGATTTTTTCGTAGCAGGAACAATGACACAAGTATATTTCAAGATATATATTTTTTTACCAGCTACAGAATTTCAAAATTATTGTCTACATGGTTAGTCTTCTCAACATTTCAGCCCCCAACAGTGTGGATTAAGGACTACACTGACTCTCTTCATCTTTTTTTCAGCTTGTAAGAAGTCCCTTTAACCCTTTACCAAACAAAATGGCCAAAAAATTTACTTTAATAAGACTTCCAAAGACTAAGAAATCTGGGAGTTTTCTCAATAAAACAATGCAAATATGAGTAGCATTGAAACCGGCTGACTCGTCCGGTTCCAATGCTATCCATATTTGCAAGGTTTCATTGAAATATACAGTACTAATCAAAATTTCCCTAAAATATGAGATTTTGTTTATTTTTTTACAGAGCTGTGTTGGATAAAGGGTTGTACTAGTAGCCTTTTTGGACGGCAGTCCTTTTTCAGTACGCAGCTTCATCAGAATAATTTGAACAGAAGTCAGAAGTACCATTTCAGCCCCCAATGGTACTGATTTGGGACTACACTGACACTCTTCAGTCCCTTTTTAGCTTGTAAGAAGTCTCTTTAAAGCATCTTTTGAAATCTTCTGAACAGCAGTCCTTTTTCAGTACACCGCTTCATTAGCATTAAGCCACTGTGGGACTGATATGGTGCTTCTTTGTCAGAAGTACCAATTCAGACCCCAATGGTACTGATTTGGGACTACACTGACAATCTCAGGAGGAGGGACTGATTTGGGGCTGAAAATTGCAATGAAAAAAAACTGAATTGTATCATAAGCTATGTGAACTGAAACAGCGCTCCCATAACAAGGAGTCCCTTTTCAGCTTAATTAGCATATTTTTGACAAAACAGTCCCTTTCCAGCTCACAGGCAGTCCTTTTTCAGACTAATTAACATATTTTAGACAAAAATTTTCCATTATAACTTTGGATCATTTGGGGCCTGATACGGTGCTCCTTTGTCAGAAGCGCCATTTCAGTCTGGACTGATCAGGGACTGGAGTAAAGCTCTTGTGGGGAACTGATTTGGTACTGTGAACGGAGCTGTAAAGGAACTGTATTTCCAGCTGGGAGTACATTCGCTCCTATTCAGACCGCCCCATTCTCTTAAATCGAATCAAACATCATATACAAGAGGCCCCAGGGGGGCTTAGCCGCTCACCGAATGTTCCATACTGTTAAGACACAAATTTTTTCAAAAGCTATTCTTAAGGTTCTACAGAGTAAATCTATACTCACTGTGGAGCTAAAACATCAACAGGACTGAATGGGACAATGCTGCTGATCAAATATCAAAAGATTCTGCATGATGGTTCTGAAGAAGATTTTTAAAGAATTTTCCTTGAATTGCACAAAGTAAACATTCATGCCCCCCATAGTGAGGCCCAATATTGATCCAAAAGACTCAATCTGAATAAACGTGAATCCAACCCATACCAAGATGCTGCATACCAAATATCTAAAGATTCTGCCCACTGGTTCTGGTGAAGAAGATTGTTAAAGATTTTTTCTTAAATTGCACTAAGTAAAAATTCACACCCCCATAGTGATCCCCAATATTGAACGGAGGATTCAGTTTGAACAAACATGAATCAGACCCATACCAAGATGCTGCATACCAAATATCTAAAGATTCTGCCCACTGGTTGTGGTGAAGAAGATTGTTAAAGATTTTTTCTTAAATTGCACTAAGTAAAAATTCACACCCCTTTAGTGAGCCCCAATACTGATCGAGGGACTCAATTTGAACAGACTCATACCAAGATGCTGTATACCAAATATCAAAAGATCCTGCCCATTTATTCTGGAGAAGAAGATTTTTAAAATTTATTTCTTAAATTGCACTAAGTAAAAATTCAGGTCCCCATAGTGAGACCCAACATTAGTTGAGGGACTCGATTTGAACAAACTTGAATCAGAACCAAGATGCTGCATACCAAATATCTAAAGATTCTGCTCACTGGTTCTGGTGAAGAAGATTGTTAAAGATTTTTTCTTAAATTGCACTAAGTAAAAATTCACACCCCCCATAGTGATCCCCAATATTGAATGGAGGATTCAGTTTGAACAAACTTGAATCAGACCCATACCAAGATGCTGCATACCAAATATCTAAAGATTCTGCCCACTGGTTCTGGTGAAGAAGATTGTTAAAGATTTTTTCTTAAATTGCACTAAGTAAAAATTCACACCCCTTTAGTGAGCCCCAATACTGATCGAGGGACTCAATTTGAACAGACTCATACCAAGATGCTGTATACCAAATATCAAAAGATCCTGCCCATTTATTCTGGAGAAGAAGATTTTTAAAATTTATTTCTTAAATAGCACTAAGTAAAAATTCAGGTCCCCATAGTGAGCCCCAATCTTGATCAAGGGACTCCATTTGAACAAATTTGAATCAGATCCATACCAAGGTGCTGTATACCAAATATCAAAAGATTCTGCTTATTGGTTCTGGAGAAGAAGATTTTTAAAGAATTTTTCTTAAATTGCACTAAGTAAAAATTCATGCCCCATAGTGAGACCCAATATTAGTTGAGGGACTCGATTTGAACAAACTTGAATCAGACTCATACCAAGATGCTGCATACCAAGTATCAAAAGATTCTGCCCACTGGTTCTGGAGAAGAAGATTTTTTAATAATTTTTGTATAATTCATATGGTGCTATCAGAGTTATGCCACATACAGAGCCCCCAAGGGATGGGGCTATTGCATTTGAACAAACATGAATTGCCATATAGTAATGAACATCCACACAAAGTTTTGTGAAAATCGGACCAGTGGTTTCAGAGGAGAAGGTGTTTGAAAAATGTTCATGGCGACAGACGGCAAGTGATAAGTTGAGCTCCCTTTGGTGAGCTAAAAATTCCTCATATTGACTAAGTTATAATTTGGGCTCCCACAGGTAGCCCAAATATGGACCCAGGGATTTGGCTTTAACAAACTTGAATCTCACCCCCCTAAGGATGCTACACACCACATATCAAAACATTCTGACTCCTGGAACTGAAGAAGAAGATTTTTTAAGAAAATTCCTCTTTTCGAACTAAGTTACAATTCAAGCTCCCACAGTGAGCCCAAATATGGACCTAGTGACATGGCTTGAACAAACTTGAATCTCACCCCCCTAAGGATGCTGCATACCAAATATCAAAACATTCCGACTGCTGGATCTGAAGAAGAAGATTTTTAAAGAAAATTCCTCATTTTGAACTAAGTTATTATTCGGGCTCCAACAATGAGCCCAAATATGGACCTAGGGTCATGACTTGAACAAACTTGAATCTCACTCCCCTAAGGATGCTACACACCAAATATCAAAACATTCCGACTGCTGGATCTGAAGAAGAAGAAAGAAGAAGAAAATTCCTCATTTTGAACTAAATTATAATTCGGGCTACAACAGTGAGCCCAAATATGAACCCAGGGACTTGGCTTGAACAAATGTAAATCTCACCCTCTAAGCATGCTGCATACCCAATATCAAAAGATTCTGCCTGCTGGATCTTGAGAAGATGATTTTTAAAGAAATTTGCCTGAAATGCTTCAAGTTCAAATTGGGCTCCTATACTGAGCCCAAATATAAACCCAGGGAGCCAATTTGAACAAACTTGAATCAGATCCACCCCACAATGTTGCATACCAAATATCAAAAGATTCTGCCTACTGGATCTGGAGAAGAAGATTTTTTAAGAAATTTGCCTGAAATGCACTAAGTTCGAATCTGGGCTTCTATAGTGAGCCCAAATATGAATCCAGGGGGCCGATTTGAACAAACTTGAATCAGACCCATACCAAGATGCTTCATACCAAGTATCAAAAGATTCTGCCCACTGGTTCTGGAGAAGAAGATTTTTTAATAATTTTTCTATAATTCATATGGTGCTATCAGAGTTATGCCCCATACAGAGCCCCCATGGGACATGGCCATTTCATTTGAACAAACATGAATTGCCATATAGTAATGAACATCCACATGAAGTTTTGTGAAAATCGGACCAGTGGTTTCAGAGGAGAAGTCGTTTGAAAAATGTTCACGACGACGACAGATGACGATGACAACAAACGACGACGATGGACGGCAAGTGATAAGTTAAGCTCCCTTCGGTGAGCTAAAAATGGCATGGGCAACCTATTTTTTGACGGTGGCTGCCCACAAGCCTGGTGCAAATTCTGCTGAGTACAATGCCATACTGGACAGATCTGAAAATGCCAACCGAGCGTAAATTCCACTCGGATAATAAATCAAGTTCAGTGTGAAACTGGGAAAAAAATATATTTAAAAAAGGTAAAGAGACTTCTGAACTAAAATAAGAAACTGCAAGGGGAAACTCCACTCTGGGTGTACGTGTCATAATTAACCTATGTCGTCCATCCTCTAATTCAACGTACTGAAGACAAATTATTAACCTTTCAATAGAGACCTGCAAACCAAGAATGTAACAAATTGATCCCGAAAGGAATGGTTTCGTGCGCCAAAGGCGCGCAGGGACAATATGGGGAGCAAGCCCCTTTCGACCCTCAGTGACTGTAGATGATGGATTTCCACATGTCTAGGCGTGTTGAAGGAGGAAAAGGAAGGAGGGAAAAGGTCTATCCCCTTCTGGCCTTTTTGCGGCTCTTCTTCTTTGGAGGTTGGCATGGTGATGGTGATGAGGCTGGTGGTGGTGGTGTAGAGGTGCGCGCGTTATGTTCTTCTAGGTACTTTTTTACTCTTGCCTGTGCTGCTCTGGACAACTCTATCCCTCTCATTACGGTCTCCATAGAGATTGGTGGCTGTACGTAGAGGATTTCTTAGATCCTCTATAAGAACTTCCCTTGGACGTATTCGCCCCCGAAGTACCTGCCTTATTCTTCTCTGCTGAGTCTGGCTTTTTAGAAGCGGATTTAAAAAGCAGAGAGTCTGAAGATTTCTTAGTAATCTGATCATAGATAATAGAAAGCTTTCTGTCAAAGAGAAGCTCTCCGGAGACCGGAGCGACTCGAAGAGAGTTTTTCACCTTACTGTCCACTCTAATGGACACAGCCAGGGCAGCATCACGTCTGGCCAACTCCAGATTTGCCAATGAAAAGGCGGAGTTATACGTAGAATATGCTATAGCCCTCAAAAGAACTCTTAAGGAAGTTTGAACATCCTGGAATTCTTTCCCTTCGAGACGTAATGATAACGCTCTGGTAAGGTGATCTGCATAAGATAATGCGTCTAAATTAATTCTATTAGACGAGCTTGTCATCTCCAGTATACTGGAGTTGATAGACATAGCTGCCGGCAAAGACAATTCCAGGTCTTCAGCCTAGTTGTCCAAACTCAGAGGAACTTTTGGCACGCCTTGTCCTGCCGTTTCAAATCTATGTCTCACATTGATGAAAGGCAGCTGTATAGCGTTAGGTGATAAGAAACCGGATCTGCCAGTCTTAGAGGCTAGCTTGAATATAGCGTCATTCAAAAGTTCAAATGTCCGCGTGATATTCCCGGACTGGGTCGGAAACTCAGGGACAGTGTCCCTAATCCGGCCAAAAAAGTCTGTGTCGAGTGACGCTATCAGTCTCTTATCCGGTAATGCAGCATTTTGGTCCAGAGGAACAACATTTGGAAGGTGTGTTGCCGGATGAAATCTAAGGCCACCTTATGTTGTTCAGAAAGGCTCCGCTGATTCCATTTCACCATCCGACTGGACCATATGAGATTCTCGGTCATCCCTTTCTGACTCTGGAGGGGAGCGAACCGACCCAGCTTCCTCAGACAAATTCCTCTTCCGAAAAAGTTTCTGATGGCTGCTGGGATGCTGCAATGAGTTGAGCTATCTGTGATAGCAAGTTCCTCACGGAGGCCTATGAGCCGCGGTCTTACGTGATTTAGCTGTTGGGAGCTCCTGGGACGTTACTTCCTGCATACTTCTTTTAAACAAACATTCGGACTGGTGAGGCCTCGTGTCCTTGGCTACCGGATGGCGTGACCTGATCGACGTGGAATCCCTAGTCGGTGACACAGGCTGGATATCAGAAGTCACGTAGCCAAGTTGCGGTCGTGTGTGCTGCCGTGAGGATGAGGAAGCCAATAGACTAATAGTGCCGGACTGTCTATACGACGGAGCGTCCCTAGGGGTGGACGTATGTTCCGACTGATGAACATTGTGTACAACAACATCTAGTCCCAGATGTTGTAAGAGAGAGGGGACTCTCTCGCTCGTGGTCCAGGCAGACCTGGACGTGCTAGGTACCGAACTGATTGGCTTCCTCCATACTATCCTCGGATCCGTCGTCGCTGGGTGTGCATGATCCATGTTTATAGTGCTCGCAACACCCAATCTCCCTTCCTGGACCGCAACGGACGAACCCAGCTTCACAACCATTTCGTGGATGATTGCTACACCTGGAGAGCTAGCAGGCGACAATGCCGTCGATCCTACGTGGGACCTCTTAGGCATTTTTCAAATTTAATTGAGCACTTTTTCCGCTAGCTCTTTATTTATCTGCGATGACGGAGGCACACTTCATGAAGACATCATGGAAACATCACCCCGTTCTTGTTCCTCTGAAAAAGAGACTGAAAAACTTGAGTGACCCTGTGGTGAGAGGGCCGGCATGGACCTCTCATCACTAATAATATACCGTGACACACGTCTCCAATGTTTGTCATTCCAATTGGCACACACAGAGTAAGAATTAGTGCAATTACATTGACTACAATTAATACACTGAACATGAGAATCAGAGGAAGACTTCCTCGAATTACAATTTGAACAAACTTTTTTCATATTGAAAAAAGTTAACCAGTCAACGTGCTCGCACTAACCCTTGAAAATAAGATACATGATAATAATATAATCCAAATCAAAATCAAATCCATTACAAACATTTCGAAAAATAATTCGAAAGAAAACATTTTCGAAAAAATTTTCAAGTTGAGCACAAGTTCCCAATGGGAACGATGAGCTCAAATGGAAAAACGTGTGTTTAGGGTAATCCGACTGACTCTAAAAGAAATCATACCTACCTAAAAATTTTATTGAGTAAAAGTGGCTCATTTAGTTCATTGTACCCCTAAATTTCCATCCACTTCAACTGTACATTTGAAGCAGATTTTGGAGTTGAAGCTTTTAAAATTATGTGTAGAAATAAATATATTGGTCAGTATAAATGAGGAGCAAGTGGCAAGTTACAGTTCAGCAAAGGAAACTGCATTTGATAAACTGTCAAACATTTTACAATGCCACATTTCAAAATGCCACGCAGTGCTGACAGACCATGAATATTAATGAGTTTCAAATATTGATAATGAACGCTGCAAATCTTGGCCCACTGTCTTGAAAATGTCATCTGTGCAAGTAATGTGTACACAGTAATTATTGACAATGGCCAGCAAATGTGTAGATATTACATTTAAGTGATTATGTGGTTATTTTGGTAATTTCATATTTGTTTTATATCTGTCAGAAAACATGTGCTGCTTTCAATGCTTTAAGCATCTGAATGCAGTGACCCATGGCATTGCCAAGGGAGGGCCAGTTTCTGTCAGCATATTTTTTACAGAGGCAGTGATGGCAAATTAACAGGACAGCTGTAAAACGTGGACTAGATTATAACTGGCTAAGCCAGAAATGGACAAGCACAGTTAATGGGGCTTGTAAATGGTCATTTACATGCACATACAAGCACAAGCACAACTGTACCCACTTCATGTGAAGGACTGCCCCATACTGGTCCATCATCATACCAAAGGACATTAAAACTGTATAACAAGGGACATAATGTTGAGACATTTTTGTGTGAATGAAACTTGAAATATGTGGATATCCTTTCCTTCATGCTGGTCTCTCACCATACCAGAACATCCTAATGTTGTGCAAGACGTTTTATTCTCATTAAAGAGAAAATATGCACAGGCATACAGTTTATTATATAAAAAGTAAAATAGCTCTAAAAAATCAAATTCAAACAATATCCACTTCCCGATTAATAAGTAGAATGCTTATATACCTACTGAAATCTCCTCCTGTGTTCATAGCATAATAAAGATTGGATGGGTAAGTGTAGAAAATTTTAAGAAGACTTGCAATTTTAGCCAGTCATCTCGATGTGTAATAAATTCTCACCTCTACATTTTCCATGGGAACTACAGTCACGGGGACATATTTTGCCCTCTATCTCAGGATTGGGTTCCAGCTCGCCATTTTCATCTGGTTTCCATAGATTAACATTAGTTTGTTCTTTAATCTGACATTCTGTTTTTAAATCTGACAGCATTGCTAATGCCCAAAGTTTGTCATCAGTCATCTGTAAAGAGAAAAATGCATGGTCTAGAAGGTGAAAGTAGTTGATTTGGGAAATCATACAACACAGATAAAGACAACAAACAGGTTTTTTGTCAAAGACCTTCTGTACAAAATATAACAAAGGCTTTTAATAACTGAAGGAACAAAAACTTCTCAAAAGCAGTAAGAAGAAAAAGGACAACACAGCTAGACTTGTTGCAGATTAAGCAAAATAATGTACAAATAAACACCTGTAAACTGTCATGTGACATACAGTACTCTGTTCGCAACAGTAGTTTCCTTCCCAGTCAGATCGCAATCTAATAACAACACAATCACACCAGCAAGTGGTGGTCTCCTCAATAAAATATTTTAAAATTGATCCAAAATCCAAGAAAATAAATGAATACTAGACTGGGAAGTGATTCAACCCCGCCTCATTTTGGAGGTTGTATGTGAATAATAATATGACAAGACATCATTTTCACTTCAGGTATTACTTTAGGAGTATACTATAGCTATATAGCTGAATCTGCCCCCTCCCCAGCATGCTGAATACCACATATAAAAAGATTCTAAAGGGTGGATCTGAAGAAGGTATTTAACCATATATATGAGTCACAGACTCGATTTGAACAAACTTGAATCTGATCACACAAGGATGTTGTATATCAAATACATGAAGATTCTGATCAGCAGTTCTGCAGGAGATTATTAAAACAAGAGGCCTGTCACGCCTAGAGAGCTCCGCTGAGGGCCACTGATCGCATGGGCATGTTTTCTAATACTAATATTGTTACAAACTTTAGCCGAAAAATATTCAGCGGTTCAGAAATTATGGCTTGGACAAACAAATATCAAAAATATCTTAAGATTTTCTTGATCCTGTGACCTGTGACCTTGACCCTGTGGATTTACAGACCGCAGAATAATTGATGACACACCGTCTATTGATAATACATATTGTTATGAAGTTTGGTGGAAAAATATTCAGCGGTTTAGAAATTATGGCTCGGACAAATAAAATGTTGATGACAGACGGACGGACGGACGGACAGACAGACGGACGACGGACGACAGACGACGGACGACGGACGACGGACGAATCAGTATAAGAAAAGCTCTGCTGACTTTGTCAGTGGAGCTAATAAAAAAATTAAAAGTGCTGACATAGCAATTTTCCATTTCCCGCTTATCGTGCCCCATGTTGTAAGTGATTTCTAATATTTGGGCCAAAGGTCATTCTTCAATCTAAATAACAATTCTGTGTTCCATGAAGTTTGGGAATTGTGGGCATTTTGAAGTTTTTTTTGAAGGGTGGGGGTGGGTGGGGTGGGGGGTGGGGGTTATTACTGTCCCCTACTAGTAATGCATATCAAATATGGATCAAACTGGCATACCAGTTCAAAAACAGAAATTTGGAGCAAGGCCAAAAAGTTTGCACCTCCCAGCACAAGTCCAAATATTGACCAAGAAACTTTATTTGAACGAACTTAAATCTTGATCACATAAAAGGGTTTTATACTAGATTTCAATGCACTATGACTGGGTGTTTATGAGAAGATTTTGGGGCTTTCCAGACACTCCACCCAATCTATCAAGCTTATCATCGTCTATTAAACAAACTAACCCCCAAAAGATAATTTCTGCAATGTTTGGATGGGTTTGACCCACTGGTTTTGAAGATGGTTTTTGAAGACAGAAATGCAAAAGTTAATTTTTATTCAGATATCCAAACAGACAAGGTTACAAAAAATCTTAAATTCAAAAGTTAACACATGACAGACTAAAGAGACAGATGCCAAGTATTATTTATTTATTGGGGTTTAAGGTCACATATTTTTTCACAATGACTAATCATGACCACAACATGAGTATCAACTCCAGGGGTGAGTGTTAATAAGCCATGTTGCCCATTTTAAAGAGGGTTTGCACCTCCCAAGCAATCGTGACTGGGTCCTATTTTACCAGTAAAACAGAGCCTGTTTACCACAGTGAACAGGCAATGCTTCACTTTCCGGGGTTCCCACGGGGAGACAGATGCCAAGGGTCCAAGCTATGGCCACAGCTTGGCACGACTTATAGTCACATGAGCTAAAAAGGGCTGGTGATCTCTATAAGTAATTCAACATCACTGAATGACTTAATAAAGTGCAAGATTCAATTTTCTCACATTTCTTTATCAACAGGTTACATTCTACAGTTTTATGAGAAGGAAATCAAACAGATAATTTCTAGCAAATCTAGTTCAAATTCTCTGTCTGCTTGTGTGATCACATTACTGTTGTCTCCACAAGTGGCTTGATGCTTAGGAATGACATTGTGGTCAAAGGTTCATCCTTGCTACAGACACTTTTACTGCCCATTCCATTCAAGTGAAGTTTGATCAGTTCATCATCAGTTGCCTCAAAGTTCTGCCTAGTCAAGACCTGCAAGTGATACACAGCTTGCTTTCAAATATAATCACGCCTGTAGCCAGGATATAAAAATTTCCCCCGATATTATCAGATAAGAGTTAACATTTTCTGAGAGTGTTCTTGGGTCAATGGCCATTAAACTTAAATCAAACTACCTCTTTAAAAGAATAGTAAATGACACAGGCCCAAATTGTTCATTATTATTATTATTTTAAAGCATTACTTTCATTAAGTGAACGAGCATTTTCATTCAAAGGATATATGAAAGTAGATCTGTTTCTTGGGCAATTTTTTGTAAAATTGCATGTGGGTGGGCAGTTGTTGATTTTATTTTTTATTTTTTTAATTATTTATTTGCAATCAAAAGTTCATGTTCTTGATTGTTTTATGTTTCAGGCCTCATAATCTACAGAATAGTATGGGTGGCCTTGTATTCTATCCCTTGAGTGCAAGAAGGCTTTGCATGTCATAAAAATATATGAAACATAAGGGTTATTCCCTAAACATAGTCATCAGCGAATGACACCCCTCCCCCTGCCACCTATGTAGCTGCAGGCCTGAGTATAATATTAACATTTCAGTACAGATCTGAACACAGTGGACCTCTTAATGGAATATCCACTTTGCCAGTGAAGATTATTCAATTAACAAACTGATCATTTATTCTATTATATCTTGACATAGCTTATGGTGCTCTGCCAAACAACTTATAATAGAATAAATATCTGTGTTGGATGTACTGTGGCAAAATAGATGTCTAAAAGCAAGGGGAATTTGGTGATTGCAAGAATAATTTTTTGACATATTTCAAGATTTTGTATTCAATTGACAGGAGTTTGCTCTTTAACCTATATGCAATTATCAGGTCCAATTTGTACTGCGGCTATGGTAAATTTATTTATTGGTGCTTTACGCCACATCGGCAGCTAACGCTGTATTGTGGTGATGAAAAGTATGAATTCTAAAATAGATCACCATTTGAAATGAAGTAATTAAAAACCAGTCAATAAAATATGAAGTATGAAGAATAAAACTAATCAGTGAACATAGTAATCAGAAAAAAGATCAAGTGTTCAAACAAAAGGCCCCAAGGGGCCTGAGAGCACTCACCTGACACTGACAACTATCAACCGAGGGTCCTGATTTGAACAAACATGCATGTGCCTCATTAAGAAAACTATATAACAAATATCAAAACATTCTGATTGGTGGATCTGAAAAAAAATTTTTGTTAAAAATATTCCTCATATTGAACTAAGTTATAATTTGGGCTCACATAGGGAGCCCAAATATGAACTCAGGGACTTGGTTTGAACAAACCTGAATCTCACGTCCCTAAGGATGCTGTATTCCAAATATAAAAAAAATCTGACTACTGAATCTGAAGAAAAATATTTTAAAAAAATATTCCTTATGTTGAACTAAGTTATAATTGGGACTCCCACAGGGAGCCCAAATATCAACCCAGGGACTTGGCTTTAACAAATTAACAAATTTAAATCTCACCTCCCTAATGAAACCGTATACCAAATATCAAAAGATTCTTACTGGTGGATGTGAAGAAGATTATTTATAAAGAATGTTCCTCATATTGAACTAAGTTACAATTCGGTCTCTCACAGGGAGCCCAAATATCAACTCAGAGACTTGGCTTGAACTTGAACAAACTTGCATGATAGTGCATACCAAATATCAAAAGATTCTGATGGTGGAAAAAGATATTTAAAGAATATTCCTCATACTGCACTAATTTAAACATCGGGGCTCCCACAGAGAGTCAAAATATGGACCCAGGAATTTGATTTCAACAAACATGTAAAACAATCTTCCAAAGATGTTATATGTGAAATTCGAATGCTTTTAGAGCAGTGGAAGAAGACGAGTCTTAAATGTTTTTCCCATTACCCACAAGTGTTAAAAAATGCTGACTCAGCACTTTTTCAAAAGTCCTGAAAAAGTACCCCATGATAAAACCGATAGCAATTGCTTTGGACCATTCCATTCTGTTGGTCCTTAGGAAGCGTCACCCTAAACAAGAATTCTCAGTGCTGTGTAGTTTTAGAGATATGGGTGTTTAACAAATTTTCTATTTTTAGCTCCTGTGATTCCCACGGGGCAGATTGAAAATTTCTTTTGGCATAAATCAAGTACTTATGACACATTAATAATTCAAATCAAATTTAGTTCAAATTGACCTCTCGGTTTGGAAAATAGAAATTTTGGACGGGGCAAAAATTCTTGCCCCTCCCATAACGATGACGACAAAAATATTGTCCCTCAAACTTCTCATGAACAAATGTGAGTCTACAACTCAAAAGGAAGCTGCATACCACATATCAAGTCTCTGCTTCTGCTGGTTCATGAGAAGAAATTTTTTTTAAAAATTGGGGCATTTTGGCCCACCCCCACCTCAACATGAACAGAAACCCAATTTGAAGAAAAACCGAAATGCCCCATTATAACCACTGCTCATGTGAAATTTCATTAAAATATGGCCAGTGGTTTGGGAGAAAAAGACCCAAACACCACCTTCACGACATACGGTGGATGAAAAGTGATCAGAATAGCTCACCCTTAATTTCAGGTGAGCTAAAAAGGCCATAATGCATAATGGGCAGAAAAGTTAAATGTGCTGCATACTTAAGTAGAAAACTCAAGGGGTGGAAAGCACTGAGGACAGGGTAGCGAAACAAGAATTAGTCTACATTAAGCAATTCATCTCCATAGGATACATTGTCAATCCTTGAGCCCCTCAGGACTGACAAAAATAGTCCGACCATCATGCTTTTTCTTCAGTTGATCATAATGTAAAATGTGGAGCTCCCCTATGAAGCCCCTGAAGCCCCTTGATACAACCTATGTGGATTAATCTTAGTTACACACCTCTAGAGGGTACTGAATACAAAATTTTTAACTCTTCAGGTACATGGCCAATTCCGGCTTCCATTGGGAGCCCAAATATTAACCCAGGCTCTATATTTGAATGAAGTTGGATCAGACCTCCCAAGAAATGTTGTATACCAAATATGAAAGCATTCTGACTGTTGGATCTGAAGAAGAAAAATTGTAAAGAAATTTCTTCATATTGCACTAAGTTAAACTTTGGGCTACCATAGCAAGCCCAAATATTAATCTATGGATCCGATTGGAAGAAACTTGAATCTGACCCCCCACCCTTAGAGATGTTGTATACTACATATGAAAGCATTCCGACTGGTGGATCTGAAGAAAAAGATTTTCAAAGAAATTTCTTCATATTGCCCTAAGTTAAAATTCGAGCTACCATAGGGAGCCAAAATATTAATCCAGGGGACCAGTTTGCACAAAATTGAATTTGCTTCCCCTAGAGATGTTTTATACCAAATACGAAAGCATTCTGACTAGTAGATCTGAAGAAGAAGATTTTTAAAGAAATTTCCTCATACCGCACCAAGTTAAAATTTAGGCTACCATAGCGAACCCAAATATTAATCTATTGACATGATTTGAACAAACTTGAATCTGACCCCATAGAGATGTTGCATACCAAATATGAAAGCATTCCGATAGGTGAATCTGAAGAAGATTTGTGAAGAAATTCCCTCATATTGTACTAAGTTAAATTTCAGGTTCTCATATGGAGCCCAAATATTAACATCGGCAAACGACATGCACAAACTTGTATCTGACGCACCCCCCCCCCCCACCCCACCCCAACTAGAGATGTTGTATACCAAAGATGAAAGCAATCCAACTGGCGGATCTGAAGAAGATTTTTGAGGAAATTTCCTCTCATTATTATTAAGTTACAATTTGAGCTACCATAGCAAGCCTAAATATATACCTAGGGACCCGATTTCAACAAACTTGAATCTGACCCCCCTAGAGATGTTGTATACCAAATATGAAAGAATTCTGACTGGGGGGTCTGAAGAAGATTTTTTAAAATTATCCCCCATATTGCACTAAGATAAAATTTGGGCTTCCACTTGTTTGAACAATCTTGAATCTGACCCTCATAATAATGATGTATACCAAACATTAACAGATTCTGGCTGGTGGTTCTGAAGAAGATTTTTAAAGAATATTCTCCATATTGCCCAAAGTTCAAAAGACAGGCTCCAGTATTGAGCCCAAATATGAACCAATTGGATTCACTTTAGCACACTTGTATCTGACCCCCATGTGGATGCTGTACACCAAATATCAAAAGATTCTGACCATTGGTTTTGGAGAAAAAATTTTAAAAAAATTTTTTGCAAATATGCTGACTCAGCATTTATTCGATGCCCTCTAGAGAACACCCTAACATAACCGATGGAAATTTTTTTCACCATTCCATTCTACTGGTCCTAAGGAAGCTTCACACCAAAAAAATAGCTCTCTGTTCCATGTGGTTTGGGAAATAAGGGCGTTTGAAAATATTTCCATTTTCAGCTCCCAGGGTTCCTACAGGCATTTTGAAAAAATATTTTGGTATAAATCAAGTGCTTATGACCCACTAATACTTTATGTCAAATTTGATTCAAATTGGCCTCTCAGTTTTGAAAATAGAAATTTTGGGCAGGGCAAAAATGCTTGTCCTTCCTGTAATGACGACAAATATTGCCCCTTGAACATCTCTTGAACAAATTTGGGTCTACACCTCAAAAGGAAGTTGTATACCAAATATCAAGTCTCTGCTACTGCTGGTTCACGAGAAGATTTTTTTTTAAAATTGGAGAATTTTGGCCCCACCCCCTCCTCAATATGAGCAGAAATCCAATTTGAAGAAAAACCCAAATGCTCCTATATAACCACTATTTATGTGAAATTTCATTAAAATGTGACCAGTGGTTTGGGAGAAAAAGGCCCAAACACCACCCTCACGATGTTCGACAGATGACAGAGGGGGGAGAAAAGTGATCAAAATAGCTCACCCTGACTTTCAGTCAGGTGAGCTGAAAATGCTGCATAAATGAACCTGTGAAATAGATATGAATGGATGAGAATTTGAAATAATAAAAACAAGCCATTTAAAATTATTAAAAAGGTTGATTTCTTTCAGGAACTTTCTGAGGATTTGTATTGTAAAATGGGTCTCGAAGAGACATAACATTACTGTCGTCTAACAAGATTAAAATCAGTACAATGTAAACTAGAGATGGTCTGTCACCCGCTATACCCCCACCATGGCATACGACCTAATGTGGGTGACTGAAAATGGGCATTCAATTTTTCTTGGTGAAAAAAAAATCCAATATGGCCGACCAGCTTGAAACTGAGCGGGAAAAAATTATGTCACACACTTCCCCTCACCATGTTGATCATTTTTGTGAAATTTTAAGAAAATGCGGCTAAAACTGTGGAAGTAGTTTGCTCCACAGGTTTATATAAAACAAAAATCCAATATGGTTGCCAGTCGGCCATCTTGAATCTGATCAAGAGATAAATTATGTCACGCACTGCTCCTCATCATGTTGATCATTTTTGTGAAGTTTCATGAAAATGCAGCAAAAACTGTGGAAGTAGTTCGCTCCACAAGTTTACATGTGCAACGGACCGACGCGGCCGACCAACCAACAGACAAGTTGACTCCCATATACACTCCCCAACTCCAAAACTTTTTTTGTGGGGGTATAAAGAATGTGCTCCACTGACAACACCTGCTGGCAGGAAACACACTCTAGTTGCATATACCCTCTAACAAAAAGGAGTGTGTTAGTCTTGTATGACCAATATGACACCACATCAAAGCTGCATGATCCTTTCTACAAAGGTTACTAGTCGGGTAGTGATAAAAAATATTTGGTCGGAAGAGATGAAGCTTGTTATGTCACTCCATCCCAGTCTGCCTGCCACACAGATTTGATGTAGTTATTGATATGTGGTTTGAAGTCACTGAAAGGGATGTTAAAATCAGTGAGAGGCTTGGTTAAAGCCTGTTTTGCTGCACAGTCTGCTTTAGTGTTACTGGAGATCAGCAAAACACGATATCATATTGGTAAAAAATGAGAGTATTCAACTTCTCATGAAGTTCTAAAATGTGAGGGTTCTTCAACTTGGGGTTGAGTAAAGCAAGCAAAGAGGAAAGAGAGTCATTGTACATTCTCTATGTGTTCATGCGCTAGTTGCAATGCTTTAACTTCAGCTGTGAAAATAGAACTTTTATTGGGTATTCTGACTGAGGTGTCCAGACCACCAGCAACAACAGCTGATTAGACTTTGTCACCATCTTTAGATCCATCTGTATAGATCCTTGTATATGCACTGTACTTGACTTAATTTCATCAAATTTCTACTTAAACTGCAGAGAATTTGTTTCAGACTTTTTGGTAGAAGCAAGGTCCAAAATAACTGTTGGCTTTTTAAGATGCCACGGAGGGGTTTGTGGTTTTCCGTTTTCTTTTATGGTACCCGATTCAATTGTGACAGAGTCCATGTGGGATTTAATTTTTATTCCCAATGGTGGGATATGTTTCTGGTGATGTTTAAAAAAGTCGGTATTCTGAGATATTTAATAGCAGGGTTTGATGGATTAGAAAGAAGTTTTGAGATAAAATGGAGTGAGATTTTAATTCTGCGCTTCTCAAAAGAAGGTTCCTCTGCGTCAACAAGCATTGAATCTATTGGTGATGTTCTAAACACACCAGAGCTAATTGTAATACCATTACGATGAATTGCATCAAGAGGTTTGAGGTATGATGTTCTCATCGAACCATAAACCACACAGCCATAATCTAATTTTCATCTAACAAGTGGTCTGTACAGATGGACTAATGTTTCTTGGTCAGCACCCCAATCAGTGATACCAACAATCTTCAAGAGGTTCAGTGCCCTCTTGCATTTAACCTTTAGTTGTTTTATGTGAAAAGTGAAATTCAGTTTGTTGTCAAACAACAAACCCAAGAATTTCACTTCCTTAACAACTTTAATACGACTCCCATCTATTTCTAAGTCCGGATCAATGTGGTGCTTCCAGAGCTTACAGAAACGAACACAATTAGTTTTCGTCTTCGAAAAGTTGAAACCATTTTCTGTAGCCCATTTCTGGATTCTGTTTAAACACAGCTGAAGTTTGCACTCTATAGTATTCATGTTTTTGCCGATATAGCAGATTAAAAAATCATCAACATACAATGAAGAGTCGACTATATTTTCAATTGCATCGATGACACTGTTGATTTTAATTGAGAAGAGGGTAACAGATAAAATACTACCCTGAGGAAGCCCCAATTCCTGTTCATGAGGACCAGATAATGATGACCCAACACAAACCTGAAATTGACAGTCTATGGTATATGGTTTTGTGTTTGGATGTTATATTCAATTAACAGGGTCATTCAATTAGGAGATATTCAAATTATTTTGCGTTAATAAATACCATATACACAAGTACACAGATTCAGATGACTTAACAGTGTCTCTATATTATTGTTCACTTCATGTACATGCAACAACAATGATGAAAAACACTGTGAAGATGACATGACACATTTGTCGAAAGACACTTCATCAAATGGACACTTCGTCGAATGATCATTTGGTCAATTGAACATTTGGTCGAATGGATACTTCGTCGAACGGATACCCAGCTGACTGAACATTTGGTTGAATACAATTTTCATCAAACTTCTGTCGAATTTTCGACAAAAGTTGTTCGAAAATTTTTCTTTGGGTTAATTAAATTTTTGGGGGGAGGGGGGGGGGGCTAAAAATTGTTCAGTGATTGTTGGATCTGTGTGGAAAATATATATACTTGACACAAATAACTGAGAAAGTATTAATCGCTTTGTTTACAACAATAGCCTGGTCTCTATAGACCTTTATACTTTAGACTACTTAAAAAAAAAACGAAAAAAAAAAGAAAATAGAAAAAAACAGAGGCTCAAGTGAGCCTAAAAGGCTCACCTGGCTCAAGTTGTCAAAAGAGACGAGTGCATCAGTAAGTGACCAGTTTACAGAGCCCAAGTATTAACCCAGGGACACGATTTGAACAAACTTGAATCTGACACCCCTGGAGATGTCACACACCCAATATGAAAAGATTCTAACAAGTGGATATAAAGAAGATTTTTCAAGAAATTTCTCACATTGCACTGAGTTAAACTATGGGCCCCAATAAAGAGCCCACATATTAACCCAAGTGTCCAATTTGAACTTGCATCTGACCCCCCTAGAGATGTTGTATACCAAATATGAAAACATTCTGACTGGTGGATGCGAAAAAGAAGATTTTTAAAGAAATTCCCTCATGTGGTACTATGTTACAATTCGGGCTCCCATAGGGAGCATAAATATTAACCCAGGGAATCATTTTGAACACACCTGAAACTGCCCCCTCCCTTCTTAAAGATGTTGTATACCAAATATGGCAAGATTCTGACTGGTGGATCCAATAAAGAGTCCAACTACTAACCTAGGGATCTGATTTGAACAAACCTGAATCTGACCTCCCTAGAGATGTACACCAAATATCAAAAGAATCTGATTGGTGGATCTGAAGAAGAAGATTTTTAAAGATCATTCCCCATATTGCCCTAAGTTAATTATTGGGGCTCCTGAATTGAATGCAAATATTAACCGAGGGGTTTAATTTGAACACACTTGTATCTGACCTCTCCCCCCAACCCCCAAGGATGCTGTATAAAACTCTGATCAGTGGTTCTGAAGAAAACTTCTTTTTTTTTTCAATATTTGCAAATATGCCGACTCAGCATTTTTTCGATGTCCCCCCCCCCCCCCCATCCTGAACTAAACAGGCTGACACAACCGATAACATTTTTTTTTTACAATTCCATTCTACTGGTGCTAAGGATGCTTCATACAAAATAACAATTCTCGGTTCTGTGTGGTTTTGGAAATATGGGCATTTTCATTTTTTTAATTTTTTCAGGCATCAGTCAAATAGTTAGGACCTACTTATATGTCATGCCAAATTTCATTCAAATCAGTCCACTTGTTCTTGAAATACAAAGTTTGGGTGAAGTCCAAAATGGATGTACTCCCACAGAGAGCCCAAATATTGACCTACAAATTTCCCTTTAACAAATTTTAATCTTCAATACCAAGGGATGTTGCACACCAAATATCAAGGCATTCTCTCTAGTGGTTCATGAAAAGAAGATTTTTAAATAATTTAAGGTTTTAGGGGCATTAACCAGAGCCCAAAGATGGCAGCTGCTTCATTTGAACAAAATAGAAAGGGTATACTCCATAGATGGTCTGTGCAATTTTTTGTATGAATTTGGCTTAATGGTTGTGAAGAAGACAAGTTTCCAAAAGTTAACGGCTGCTGGATGATGGATGACAAACGATGGATCCCGGATGCCAAGTGATGGCAATAACTCACACTGACTTGCAGTCTGCTGAGCTAAAAATAAAGAGAAAGAAAAAAATAAGTTTGAAATTTTAATTTCGACAAAATGGCCTAATTTTTAGAAATGAAAATTCGACCAAATGTGCAGTCATTGAAGTATCCATTCGACCAAGTGTCTTTTGACGAAGTTTTGTGCTCCCGTCTAAATAAATGCATCCTACCAGTAGAATTATCAAGAAAGAATACACTTGGGACAATATTTTCAAAGCAATATAAAGGGGGCTGTTTGTGGTTGTATGGGGACTTAAGGTTTAAGTGGGCTGCACTGTAAAACGCAGGTCATGTGGAATGACAGCCACTGAAACTGACAAAATACCTGCCATACACTTTTTCTGTCGCAAATGCATGAAAGTTAATGGTCTTGGGTATTCAGATTTAGTGACTGAAAAATGTTCTGTTACAAATAATGTGAGAGCACCTTATGGCAATCTCAAAAAAATTGCAACAAAACAAATTCATTCTCAACTATTATTAATAATAATAATAATAATAACTGATTTTGTAAAAGCGTAAAACCACGAAGAGTGCCCTAAAATGCTTCACAGAAATAAAATATACTTTTCTGAAAATAAAGAGTCACATGTTTCAGTTTCCTCTAGGGAGGTTCAGGAGAATGCTTCTGTAAATAGGAAAGTTTTAAGATTTCTTTTGAAGATGTTGATAGTTTCTGAATTTCTGACACTAATAGGCAACGCATTCCACAATCTTGGACCCACGATGGAGAACACACGATCATTAGCCAGATTAGATCTGCTAAAAGGTATGACTAGTTGAATTTGATCTTTAGATCTCTGATGGCGTGATGGAGTGTATACAGTGATGAGCTCTTGCAGGTAAACTGGAGCCAGTTTGTGGATACATTTGAATACTAAGATCAAGATTTTGAAATTAATTCTCTGTTTAACTGGAAGCCAATGTAATTATCTTAAAACAGGTGTTATGTGTTCAGAGCATTTGGTACCAGTAATTATCCTAGCAGCAATATTCTGAACTTTTTGAAGCTTCTGAAGCAAATACTGCGGCAGTCCCACTAACACTGAATTACAATAGCCTAGTTGTGAGGTGATGAAGAAATGCACAAGTTTTTCAAGTGCTGACTGGTTAAGATAAGTTCTCAGTCTTCCAATATTCCGAAGCTGCCAGTAACATTTTTGACATATTTTATTGATATGGATGTCTAGCTTTAAATTTGAGTCCATAATCAGTCCAATATTCCTGGGCAATTCACTTTTCATGGTGATGTTGTTTCCAACCTGAATTGATGTAACAGTGGGTGTAGGCATGCGAACCCCGGATATCACTAAGAACTCTGTTTTAGAGTCATTCATTTTCAGTTTAAAATCTATCATCCATTCCCGCACCAGATTTATGCAAGTTTCCATGTTGCTGACTGCAGTGATTGAGTCACTTTGAAGAGATGAATTAAATGTAATGTACAGTTGGGTATCATCAGCATACAGATGATATGATATGCCATGCCTTTTAAGAAGACGACCCAGAGAAGTGTACAGAGTAAACAAAAGTGGACCAAGAACTGAGCCCTGAGGAACACCACACTTTAACATCTTGCTTTCTGAACCAATCTTGTTGATATATATTTGTTGATTGCGACCTTCTAGATATGATGCAAACCATGATAAGACAGTTCCACATATGCCATGCTGTGTCAATGTCTGCAAAAGAATATCATGGTCGACTGTGTCGACTGTGTTGGTTATGAAAAAATCACTGAATTTTTCCAGAATTTCATTGGTATTTAGATGATCTAGGAGAATGACTTTTTGTTCTTTACCAAGGAGACTATTGGTTACCGAGAATAACACCCTAGTATTTGATGACCCCTCTATCAGAGAATTGTAGTACTCCCTCTTCGCTTTTTTGATGATCTTATTAGTTGTATTTCTTTGGTGGCAGAACATCTGCCAGTGAATCTCCATATATCTGTATATATAAATTCACACATCAGGGTGAGAGTATTAGTAGTGATGGCACTACAGGGAAGGGGGTGAAGGGTAGCATAGGGGAGCATTTGGCCCCCTAAACAGATTCGGACCCTCATTCGCTCCCCCTGACTGTTCAAACACACTCTAACATCTACCCTCACATGTACACTGTCACACTCTCTTTTCTTTATTCCTAGATGAACATATCCAGTAATGATTTACCAGCTTGATTGCAGATAACTATGAGTCACATGCATTCATGTACCTTGTCTCCAAAATATAGGCTATGTTTGTCACATTATGAAAGGTAGCTTCAGGCTTCATTTGAAAGCACAATTCAAACTTTTTCTGGGAGAACCTCCCACTTAAAAAAACCCTCGAACAAAACCTCATGTGATTGCTTGTATCTAAGAAACTTGTGCAGATATCTATGGTATCTGGATGCAATGCTATGATGCCATGATTTCTAAAGATCACTTGTGCACAGCCCCCACCTTTATGGTGATGGGGACTTGTCCCCGTGGAATATTTTCGTGGTGCCCCCACTGAGTATGAGAGATTTATCATGACACCTACACTTCCCAATAAACCCTGAGAGAACCACTCAGCAGCACCAAGTAACTACCAGACTCCCCATCATACTAACTCTGCACTAATAGGGCTAGCACTGAAGGCAAATATGGATACACTATGTCATGTATAGCTGCAGTTATTAACAAGAAACCTAAAATCATGGAAATTCAAGTCAATAAAGAAAAAGATCTATAACTCTCCAATGAAATGTCTGAGCAATGTCAAATTTAAACTTGAACTGTGTTTTCTCTGGACAGTGTCATTTTGCAAATCTGAATGGGCTACATCAAGTTTGGCTTTAATAATCATCACCTAAAATCATGGAAATTTTAAGGAAATAAAGGGGAAAAACTCCACTCTAAAATGGATTTATCATTCGGAAATCATAAATAATGATAAAAAATCATTGAAATTCTAAGAAAATAAAGAACAATAACTCCACAATAAAATACAGCACAAATGTCAAAATCAAACTTGATCTGACACATTGGCTATAGCAAGTTTAGCAGACATTATCATCCCGAACAATGTACCATGGAAAGTAAAAAAAAAAAAACAAAGGGCAATAACTTCCAAACAAAATGTTGGATGAACCTCAAATTCGAACTAGAACAGCATGTTTAGTGGATACAGTCATATTTCACATATGGCTAGGATATAACAATTACAACACAGATTATCGCCTGGAAAACAAAAAGTGAATTAACAGACAGCCCGATAGACCATTTATTTATTAAGGTTTAACAACACTTTAACTGGTAGAGTGCTAGAAGCCACTATCAGGGCTTTAATATGAATTGCAGGTACCCCAGCCTGAAGGTGTCATATTCTGTGGATGTGCTTCACATTATCTTAGAAGCGAAATCACTTTGTCTATATGGGTTTGCCTTGTTACAATTTATGGGAGAGTGCCTCTTGGCACTGTCCCATAAATTGTAACAAGGCAAAGACACATGAACAAATTTTGATAACCCAAAATAACTTAGCACTCTACCAGTTAACATCCAAGGTCATGTCGTGATGGTGAGTTTTACAGGTGGAGGAAGCCGGACAACATTTGTAACTCCGTATTGCAGTACAGGCAGAGTTAGGTTGGTTGATGACATCTGCACCATCGACATGCAGTATGCCTTAGTACATGGCATCATCGTGCCCCCATGTGGATAATCGGGGTTAAGTGCCTTGCCCAAGGGCACAATGCGGGAGTCCAAATTGATCGCACAGACGGTCACCCATCCAAGCACTAAGTGAGCTTGATGTTGCTTCACTTTGGTGACCAGATAAGAACTAGTTACCACACATCCCTAAGCCCTCAAAAGAGTTGTAATGGCCTAGACGTTCAAACAATTCACCCTATCTGGTAGCAATCAGAACAAAATGGCTATTTTAAAACAAAGTGTCAGCCAAAACAACAAATCACACAAGAGATGCATTATGTAAACTTGAGTTTATAAAAATTAATTTCCATTTCAAGAGCTGTGACTGTCCCAGATGGGCCTGACAATACCCCTGCTATGGGTATTTGAAGGCAAAGAGTAGCACAACTCTGGTAAAAAAAAAGTCTGATCAAAACTATAATCACAGATGCCGAGGTTCCCATGGTAGTGAACATCCATACCAAATTTCAAAGGAATTGGCCCTTAAACATAGGAGAAAATCTCCGGACAAAATTTAGGCATTCTAAGACAGAAAGGGTCATAACTCAGACCAAAAAATTCCGATCAAAACTATAATCACTGGTGACCAGGTTCCCATGGTAGTGAACAGCCATAACAAGTTTCAATAGAATCAAACAATAAACATCTGAGAAAATCTCCAGACAAATTCAGGAATTCCAAAGTGAAAATGGGCATAACTCTGGCAAAAAAATTCTGATCATAACTATAATCGCTGGTGCACAGGTACCCATAGTAGTGAACATCCATACCAAGTTTCAAAGGAATCAAATAAGAAACATCTGAGAAAATCTCTGGACAAAATTAATTATTCCAAGATGAAAAGGGGCATAAATCTGGCCAAAAACTCTGATCAAAACTATAATTGCTGGTGCACAGGTTCCCATGGTAGTGAATACCCATACCAAGTTTCAAAGGAATCAACACATAAACATCTGAGAAAATATCCAGACAATATTCTAGCATTCTAAGACATGTGAGGGGAATAACTCTGGCAAAAATAGACCAACTGGAAGTATAATCGCTAGTGCACAGGTTTCCTTGGTCGTGAACAGTCATACCAAACTTGGATGACCATGGTCAATAAACGACTGAGAAAATCTCCGGACAAAATTATGACTAAAGACAGGCAGACAGACAAAGATGGACATGAACAAGGTGATTCCAGTATACACCCCCCTCACAACTCATTGTGGGGGAGGGGGGAGGGTATAAAAATAATAATAATAACAACAAACCTGCATCGCAAAGCGCTGCTAATGCCCCCAGCTGCAAAATATTTTCTAAGTCAAAAGAGTGAAAAAGTGCCATAACTCTGGAAAAATGTTTGGAAGAAACTCACGCTACAAAGATATTGTTCCGACGATGCTCTATAACAACACCAAATATCATTCAAATTGGAGTAGCAATGGCTGAGATACAAGAAAGAATGTTGGGATGGATGGACAGAGGTCTCCACTTGACACCCCTTGAATTTTCAAGTCAGGGCATAATAAGAAGAAAAGATGGAATGTGTAGAAGCCAGGTTATCCAGAAAATGTCCAATTTGCTTATGGTTACACTCTTTTCCACTGAAAATTGCACTTCAAATTGCAATTGCACTGGAAAGTTTTTTATTGAAAACTAGTGTTGGATAAGGCTTTGATAAAAAGCACAAATAATCGGGTGGAAAAGAATGACAGGCCTTCATAGCACAAATTAAACATATCAATGTTAGTTGGTCGGCAGAAATTATCATTTTCTGAACAGTCCATTGGTATTATTACCCAGTACAGAAGGAAAGAGAGACAACTGAAATATTTTGTCATTTAAAGAGATAAATTAACTCAAATTGTTAATAATGCATAACTAACAAAGGACATTGTAAACTTTGTTAACTACACTTTTCAATTTAATTAAGACATTCAGAAATCTTGAAAGACCCAGCTTCTTATGTGAACTTGAAATTCATTTTAAATCCTTAAATATATTTTTTTAAATATATAACTTTTGCGATGGAGAACACTCTCAATAATCAATGATACATTTAAATAAGCATAACGAGAAAAAAAGAATATGATGCTCATGAAATTACTGTTGTTTTTATATCAACAGGTAGTTCTTTGAAAAACTGAGATGAACCTAAAGTTATTAACTCTTGCATGTGTGCTACCAGCAAAGTGTTTCAGGTTTTCGAAAGATGGACATAGTTTATCATTGAATGCATTTATAAGCATGTCATGCTCTAAAATAAATATGTCATTTTCAAACAGTGTTGTTGTTATTGTTTTTAATTCCTCAATAAAAACTTCCATGCGTGACATCACCATTACAACACTTTCTGTGTTACAGGGAATAAAACAAAACTAAAACTAGGAAATGTAAACAGACTATTCTCTGGTCTACTTCCTGTCAATATGCAGTCAGCATGAAAGCATGGGGATCATTCTAAATGAAAGTGTCAATGACACTGTAGCTTAACTTGTGTGTTGTGTTTGATGAAAAGGATAATGTTCAATGTTTATGAAAGGATTATGAAATAAGACAAGAATTGTGATAATTGGGAATATGTTCATTTCTGTTCCCTGTATGCTATGTTTATGATAAAAATAATATGAGGTGTACACTGTACTAAAGAGCTGAGGGGTGGGTTAATAGCTCACAGTTAATGTATGTGGCCCTCACAGTTATTGTATATCAACAAAAGTTACCAAGTTAAAATGAAATCCCTTAATAAATATGACCTGTAGACTGTGCTAAAGGTTTTTGGGCTTTGGGCTCTGGCAGCCATCATGGTTGAATGATCGCAACCAAGAGGGGACATTCTCATCTGGGCATCATCTGAAGTGATCCTACAAAGTTACAATGAAATCCCTTCTTAAATATGATCTGAAGACTGTGCTCAAAATTTTTGGGCTTCAGGCACCTGTAGCCATCACAGTTGACCAACCACGACCAAAAGGGGATGTCATCATCTAGGCATTATATGGAGTCAACCTAACAAGTTACAATGAAATCCTTCCATAAATACGACCTACAGACATGCTAAAGGTTTTTGGGCTCAGGCACCCATCAAGGCTGAATGATCACAACCAAAATGGGATGTTCTCATCTAGACATTATTTGGAGTCATCCTACCAAGTTACAAAGAAATCCCTTCATAAATATGACCTGTAGACTGTGCTAAAGGTTTTCGGGCTTTGGGCCCCTGAAGCCGTCACAGTTGCCCAATCGTGTCCAAAAGGGGACGTTCTCATCTAGACATTATATGAAGTCAACCTACCAAGTTACAATGAAATCCCTTCATAAATATGACCTGTAGACTGTGCTAAAGGTTTTCGGGCTCGGGCAGCCATCATGGTTGAATGATCACAACCAAAGGGGACAATCTCATCTGGGCATCATCTGGAGTGATCCTGCGAAGTTACAATGAAATCCCTTCATAAATATGACCTGTAGACTGTGCTCAAGGTTTTCGAGCTTCGGGCACCTGTAGCCATCACAGTTGACCAATCACGACCAAAAGGGGATGTCATCATCTAGGTATTATATGGAGTCAACCTAACAGGTTACAATGAAATCCTTCTATAAATATAACTTTTTGCCTATGCTAAAGGTTTTTGGGCCCGGGCACCCATCAAGGCTGAATAATCATGACAAAAATGGGACGTTCTCATCTAGACATTATTTGGAGTCATCTTACCAAGTTACAATGAAATCCTTTCATAAATATGACCTGTAGACTGTGCTAAAGGTTTTTGGGCTTTGGGCACCTTTAGCCGTCAAAGTTGCCCAATCATGTCCAAAAGGGGACGTTCTCATCTAGACATTATATGAAGTCAACCTACCAAGTTACAATGAAATCCCTTCATAAATATCACCTGTAGACTGTGCTTAAGGTTTTAGGGCTTCGGGCTTCGGGCAGCCATCATGGTTGAATGATCACAACCAAAGGGGACAATCTCATCTGGGCATCATCTGGAGTGATCCTACGAAGTTACAATGAAATCCCTTCATAAATATGACCTGTAGACTGTGCTCAAGGTTTTCGGGCTTCGGGCACTTGTAGCCATCACAGCTGACCAATCACGACAAAAAGGGGATGTTATCATCTAGGCATTATATGGAGTCAACCTAATAGGTTACAATGAAATCCTTCCATAAATATGACCTTTTACCTATGCTAAAGGTTTTTGGGCTTGGGCACCCATCAAGGCTGAATGATCGCGATCAAAATGGGACGTTCTCATCTAGACATTATTTGGAGTCATCCTACCAAGCTACAATGAAATCCCCTCATAAATATGACCTGTAGACTGTGCTAAAGGTTTTCGGGCTTCAGGCACCTTTAGCCATCACAGTTGCCCAATCATGTCCAAAAGGGGACGTTCTCATCTAGACATTATATGAAGTTAACCTACCAAGTTACAATGAAATCCCTTCATAAATATGACCTGTAGACTGTGCTAAAGGTTTTCAGGCTTCGGGCTCGGGCAGCCATCATGGCTGAATGATTGCAACCATAGGGGACAATCTCATCTGGGCATCATCTGGAGTGATCCTAAGAAGTTACAATGAAATCTCTTCATAAATATGACCTGTAGACTGTGCTCAAGGTTTTCGGGCTTCGGGCCTTTTAGCCATCACAACTGACCAATCACGACCAAAAGGGGATGTCATCATCCAGGCATTATATGGAGTCAACCTAACAGGTTACAATGAAATCCTTCCATAAATATGACCTTTTGCCTATGCTAAAGGCTTTTGGGCTCGGGCACCCATCAAGGCTGAATGATCGCGATCAAAATGGGACGTTCTCATCTAGACATTATTTGGAGTCATCCTACCAAGTTACAATGAAATCCCTTCATAAATATGACCTCTAGACTGTGCTAAAGGTTTTCGGGCTTCGGGCCCCTGAAGCCGTCACAGTTGCCCAATTACGTCCAAAAGGGGACTTTCTCATCTAGATATTGTATGAAGTCAACCCACCAAGTTACAATGAAATTCCTCAATAAATATGACCTGTAGACTGTGCTAAAGGTTTTCAGGTTTTGGGCTCGGGCAGTCGTCACGGTTGGCAGATCATGCCCAAATGGGGAAATTCTCATCTAGACATCATAAGGAGTCATCCTACCAAGTTACAATGAAATCCCTCCACATTAAACATGATCTGCAGACTGTGCTAAAAGTTTTTGGGTTTCGGGCTTGGGCAGCCATCACGGTTGATAGATCATGCCCAAAAGGGGACATTCTCATTTAGGCATTATGCAGAGGCATCCTACCAAGTTACAATGAAATCCCTTCATAAATATGACCTGTAGACTGTGCTAATGGTTTTCGGGCTCGGGCAGCCACACCGGTTGCCCGATCGCGACCAAAAGGGGACGTTCTCATCTAGACATGATCCCAAACCTGCATATGAAATTTCGTGACGATCAGACAAGAACTGCGGGGTGTAGCCTGTGCTAAAGGAAAATGTGAACAGACGTCACAGACTCACAGACTAACAGACTCACAGAGTCTGTACTCACAGACTCACAGACTAACAGACTTCCGCACGCATGATGGCAATAGCTTATCTTGACTATGTCAAGTTAAGCTAAAAATGGTAAGTGCCATACCAATGTATACCGCATCATGAGAATGTAAAATTTAGCGTCACACTTGGGAGATATGATACAGTGATTTTGCACGCAATAATTTAAAAATGGAGTTCAATGCGTTTGAATGATTTGGGTCAAGGAGTGGTTGGATGTGTGAATACTGTATGCAAACTTGCCTCTGCCTGTTACCAGGATGAGGTTGAGATAAAATGATAGAAAACTAGTAGTTCTAAAGCTGAGAACAAATTTTGCACATAATAACGCAGAATATATCTATACTTGTTGCCACCCAAGGAAGATATATGATATTTTTTTGCATAATTTACATTTGAATACAGAGAACAACATGAAACACAGAACACATTTTTACTTGTTGCCACCCAAGGAAGATATGAAACAGTGATTTTGCTTTACAACTGGGTTTGTGATTAGGAGCTAGGCAGCCACTTGCTAGGTATTAAATCAACCTGTAAGACGTACACCTATCTGAAACATTTTTTTGAATTCTCATCTAACAATTAGGATAAGCGTGATGCTAAATTTTGCATTCCCATGAGGCGGTATACATTGGTACGGCAATCAACGTAACAGAATACGAATTAGTAAAAAATGAAAGCCGCTTAGAAGGGAGTAACTCCCCAAGCATGACAGCAATTTGACAAAATTATAAAATGTATTTGATGAAATCGGTTTCAAGTCTGTTGGATCAGAGAGATGCAAGAGCCTAAAGCGAAAGATATCCAACTAAATAAAGCTCAAACAGCACAGGAGATAAAAAAAACAATTTACACCTGGCTTTCTGTCTGCTGAAGACCTTCTTCAGAGTACAGACACAACAAGAAAAAATACACACAGATGATGAAAGAAATGAAATGTGGCCTTAAAAGTTCTCGTGAGCCAAGTTCTGACTGAACGGGTGTTTAATACCACCCAAACGGAAATGAAACCGCGCTAAAAGTGGAAAGCAAAAGGTAAAAAAATACTGTCAGACAACTTCTGAAAAGTATTTTAGAAAGCCCCTAACACCTGGGGGAACCCGATTTTAATATACCCTTCGAGAATTAAAAGGAACTGCAATTTTAGAAATGTCATGATACTTCCATGTATTGCATATTCATATATATATGAAATAATTTAAAAAAATATTTTGTGAGTGCATTTTGTCTGAGGGCATTATGTCCTAAGAGTATTTGTGCAGCAGTCATTTTCGCTGATGGCATTTTATCCTACAATAATTTTTATAACACTGGAAGGGGAATCGGTAAAAGGTTAAATTATGGTGGTGAAGATTTTCTAGCTGACAACTATTTTAAGAAAAGATTATTATCAGCTCTTGGACTTTGGGCAATTGTGAAATGGTGAAAGAAATATTTGTTTGTGGCCAGTTTTATGACTTGACTGCCTTGTTATTCTGTAATTGTTTGTTGTTTCAGTAATAAACTCATAATTAATGTTTTTCAGTTTTTGTGCTCTCTGTTACACTGCTACCCACCAATTATGCAACCACCAACAGGGGGTGTTAAAACAGATATTAGATGTGATAAATTGATGCTATTGCAAAGAAACAGCTTTTATGGTTAGTGAGTCATCATGTGCAAAAATATAAAATAAAATATGGCAGTCTCCATTAAATACAACTTCTGGGTCATGATCCATTAGGGAAACAGACCCCCACCCCCTTCTCCGAGTCAGTGAAGTTCACCAGCTCTCTGATTTCTGCTTCAGATACAATTCTATCGAAGTCACTTGCACAGCTAGTAAAATGAATGACATATTTTCCAGTCAAGAATGAATATATATATTTTCCAGTCATGAAAGAATATATTTTCTAGTTGCTAACAATGCTACCTATGTCCAGTTCTGACAACAAGGTGTATTCCCTCAAATTTAGTCATGGAAGCTGTGAAGCAGCAGTAACTATTTATTTATTTATTTATTTATTTATTTATTTATTTATTTATTTATTTATTTATTTATTATTGGTCCTATTTTACAAGTAAAACACAGTAATCAAGCACTGCTTTCACTTCTTGGAATTTTCTTGGGGAAGCCATGACTAGATTTTATAGAAAAGTTTAACTAATGGTGTGACTGTCCCAGATGGGCCTGTCTATATGCCCACGGCAATGATTATTCAAAGATGAAAAGGGGCATAACTCTGGCAAAAAAGTCTGAGTGACACAATAATCGCAGGTGCACAGGTTCCCATGATAGTAAACATCCATACCAAGTTTCAACGGAATCAACCCATTAACCTCTGAGAAAATCTCCTGGCAAAAATTATAGGCCTGCTTTTTCAAGTCGAAAAAGGGCATAATTCTGGCAAAAATAACCAGAACTATAATCGCAGGTGTAGAGGTTTTCATGGTGGTGAACATTCATACCAAGTTTTGAGCAAATGGGCCCATAAACGTCAGAGAAAAGCTCTAGACAAAATTATGTCTATGGACAGATGGACAGATGGATGGATGGATGGATGGATTGACAAACAAGGTCATTCAAGTGTACCCACAACAAGGTTGGGGGGTGGGGTATAAAAATTCAACTTAAGAAATCAGGAGTGCTGTGGCTCAGTGATTACTGGATAAGCCTTCAAACCGAACGGCCCATGGTCTGATCCCTGCCAGGGGTAATTGTGTTGTCCTTGGGCAAGGAACTTAATCCTGATTACCTACATGGGGAGGCATCGTGGTGCTTTCTGCTAAGGTGTACTGCATGTTGATGGTGCACTTGGGTCTTCAACCAATGCTAATCTTGCATATGCAGAGTTAGTAGGTTGGGGTGTCTGACAGTTGCTCACCTCTGCTTGGTGGTTCTCTCCAGGTACTCCAGCTTCCTCCACCTGTAAAGCTGTCTGGCAAGACTGGATGTCAAAAGTATTGTTAAACCCAAATAAAATAATATCTGTCAGAAGCATGCAAGGAGTTCCTGTTGTAATGTATTCCTTGTTGTATAAAAAAAAACAATTAAAATATGTTCTGCCATTTTTGACACTATAAGTTATCTCCGCCAACATGTATGGTATATGGAGATTTAATACTTGGATGTCGGTTTTTAAACACCAAGCCACAGGCGTGTGGTGTTTAAATGAGACATCCAGGTATTAAATCTCCATTACCATACATTTTAACAGAGAAAACATTTTTGTCCCATTTGAAACACAATAGAAACATAGTGGAAAAAAAATTATGGACGCATTTCCACGCTCTGTAAAAAGTTGGACAAAATTTGTGAATAACTTTTGTTTTTACAAACAGATAAGAGTTACATCCCTTGGGTCATTAAGTAAATAGGAAATGAGCAAACAGTATTTTGTTTACATATTGCCCCAGACTTCCAATGTGTTCTATGTGCCAGTAGGCACGTAGAACACATTGGAAATAAGGGGACGATATTTGAGCTTATTTTATTTTCTCAAGTTGTTTCATTTAATTATTTGCCTATTTAATTTATAACAGAAAAATATGATCAAATTGTCGGAAATCTGATGATATTTGTGACTATTTTCAGGTTTTTTGGTTCGATTTTTATACCGAGGCGAGTGAATGCGAACAGCTTTCATTTACACAATATACCCCAATGTTTCGCACATGCTTATACCCTGAATGTTGCACTCTCTCATATACCTCGGATGTTGGGTGCACCCTTTGCCATGGCTATTTGTCCAAGGCATTCTGACCAATCAAAAGGCAGAATTTATCGGGATATAGGGACAAATAAATTTGAAACCTTTGGCCCCATGGATGGGCGTGAATTTGGATTAACTCTCCCACACATACCTTCTGCAACTTTTAGAAAGATTCTTTAAAACTTAAAATAAGTATAAAAATTAATCTGCATCACCTATAACTTGTTTAAAATATTTACACAAAGATCTCTTATGCAATTTTTCAAATCTTTTGGGAACGATCCTTTCTCCAGTGGTTTGCAAGCTTTTCCCGCTGGACTGTTGTTAATTCCATCCCTACAAATTTGCTCTGCCTTCTGTTTAGTCATTCCTTTTGCTGTTGGACAACTTGGTTCCTGAAAAATATAAACAGATAACAATTGACTTGTAAAATAATATTTCCACAACTTAGTTATGAATGACATAATGAACAACAGGAAGTGTAACATGGATCCTTTATAACTGATCCTCTGTAAATCCAAACAAGTTGTACAATTAACCCTTTACCAAATGAATCGGCCACATCCAGCCACAGAATTTAGAAACTGAGCAGTCGAAAAAAAAGTCATTTTGCAAAAAATATCAACAAAACCAAATCATCAGCCCCTCCACCCCCCCCCCCCCCCCCCCTCGCCCTCACCCCATCTGGAACCAGTTCATCAAGCATGTTCCATTGAGTGGTCAAAGGATGAGGTTTTGTGAAATGTTTTGAAAAAATTGAAAAAATATTTTAAATATTGAATTTTGATCTCTTTTGCATTGGGTAAAGGGTTAACTGGTACAGTGCTAGAAGTCTATATATGGGCTCTAATATGAAAAGCAGGTAGCCAAGCCTAAAGGTGTCATATTCTGTGGATGTGCTTCATATTAACTTAGAAGTGAAATTGCCCAGTCTATATAGGTTTGCCTTGTTACAATTTATAGGAGAGTTCTTCTAAGAGAACAGGAACAAATTTCAAAGACCTAAAATAACTTAGCACTCTACCAGTCAAGCTATTACTGATTCTAAATTCTGACAGCTATAAACTACAGTAATGTGATTATTTATATTTATTTATTGATTGGTGTTTAAGGATACATACTTATGCAAAATGGCTAATCGTGACTGTGACAGTTTTATTACGGAAGAAGCCAGAGTACCTGGAGAGAACCACTGAGCATTGATGAGCAACTGTCAGCTCAACATTCTAACTCTGTTCGAGCTCTGCTCAAGCAGGGTTACAGTAGTTGAAGACATGCACACCATCGATGTGCAGTATGCCTTAGTACATGGCGTCATCATGCCCCCATGTAGGCAACTGGGATAAAGTACCTTGCCCAAGGACAGAATGTGGGCCGTCACAGACGGGGATCGAACTCGAGACCTCTAGCATAGAAGTCCAACTGTCTACCACTGAGTCACCATGCTCCCTACAGTCACGTGATCGCAAAGTCTTCTTCTTGATCAGATCACAATCTTGTCATGATACACTTACCCTATTGGCCAGTGGGTGGGTCTTTCATCAATAAAATATTTTATCTTAAAACAAGAAAGTATTTCCCCCAATGCAAGTAAAAATGTCTCGTCAAACTACAAATCTGTATTGAGGGTATCAAACGCATGTGCAATCATTCAATTCAGAAAGAGAACATCACTCATTGAAAAAAGATAAAAAGATTACAAAAGATGAGGCCACCATTTTGATAACACCCTGTTAAATGATAAATAAATCTCAAACTCAGTGATAATAAATTGGACTAGATAATTTTTTGCCATGATGTTTTAAACGTGAAAAATAAAACAAAGAAACATTTCTTCTTCAGCAGGTGAGATTTTACATTGTTGAGAAGAGGAAAACAGACAGAGAATTTGGACCAGATCATGGTCCAGTCACGTCTGGTTCAACTTCTCTGCCTATTTTTGTAATAAGGGTATTGTAGCTGCAACCATTTCTTGGCAATAATATTGCACAATTCCAGGCAATTAAATACCCAACAATTCAGGCCATTAAAAAGTGTCCTCAGTTTATGGAGATTTCCTCACATTATCTGTCGGATGAAATTAAATTCAACACTCAACATCAAATGATCAACAATTATTTACATGCATCCACCAAGTGTAATAAAAATATTCTGTCAACAAAATTACGCGAATCCCTTGGAATCAATGCCCTGTATCTGGAAGTCTCACCAGGCAGTCATGTTTTAGTGAGACTTGAAAAAAAAGAATTTTTGTGTTTCCTCCGCATTTGTGTATTTGACTTAAATGATTTTGTACAATATGCAGCCAATAATTACTCTTTGACACGACACATCTGAAATATTTCCAGGCAAATATGAGGCAATTTGTTTGAAATATTTTTCTACCTTCCAAGTTCAAATTATTTATAGTACAGTAAACTGTCAAATCAGAACTCAAGTTTGCAAAACATAACATGGGGTCTCAAAATCCTAAGAATTTGTCACCTCATGGTCAAGCTTGTAAATAAGAAGACTGTCATCTGCAAAATGAGTCTCCAGAGGGGGAATTTGGTGATGCTACCATGCATAGCATGTAAACATTAGTCTGAATCATGGTCTCAAGCCAAAACAGAAAGATGTACCTAGAGGATAAATTGGCCCACATTATGGGATAGCATCTGCAAATTCATCCTCTGGGGACCCCATTTTTGCAAATTACAGGTTGCTTATATTCAGGCTTGCTCACGGTGGCTAAAAAAATTGGGAGAAACCTGCCAAAATTGTGAAACTTAACATGTCTGCTCATTTGTAAATGGACCAGTTTCTTTCTGACTAAAATGTTTTACAGTGTATAACAGATACTGATTTTACTTACTTGAGTATTTACCAATTATCTGAGTCAGTAACTGGGAGCACAACAGTCACATAATCCCATTTAGTCCAAATTTGCACCCAAAAGCAGTAATATAATTTTGGGTGTGAATTCATCCTGTTTACATATTGAGCCCAAAAATTATATTACAGACTTTGGGTCCAATTTTGTCTACATACATGTACCATTATAACTGGTGATTTACAAATGGATGGCAGTGTAATATTATTATCCCAGTGATCTTTCACCAGTTCTTTCATTTTGGAGGGTTGAATGTTGAAACTGTTTCAAGTTTTTTACAAGTGTTTATGTAAGTCTCTCCATCTGGTCAAAGTCATGACAGGACCCTTGTCAACAACAAATGTATGAAATCCTCACAACCTGTCATTATTATGCTATTAAGTTCACATTCTGTGTAATGTATGGATTTTTCTGTTTTCCTGATTCCTCAGTACAGGGGAAATGGGAGAAAAAGTTCTAAAAAACTGTTGACAGCAATAAGGTGAGAATTATAATGGCTACAGTTATAAGGATACAAGGCCATGTCTCAATATTACAAACTTGAATCTGACCCTCCTGGAGATGTTGTATACTAAATATGAAAGGATTCTGATTGGTGGATCTGAAGAAGAAGATTTTAAAAGAAATTCCCTTATATTGCACTTAGTTAAAATTCAAGCTCCCACACGTAGACCAAATTAATAAGTCAGGGACCTGATTTGAATAAACTTGAGTCTTGTCCTCCAAAAGATATCGTATACCAAATATGAAAGGATTCTAACTGGTGCATCTGAAGAAGATTTTTAAAGAAATTTCCTTATATTGCACTAAGTTAAAATTTCGGCTCACACAGGGGAGCCCAAATATCAATCCAGGGGCTAGGATTGAACCAGCTTGAATCCAATCCTCCTAGAGATGTCATATACCAAATATGAAAGCATTCTGACTACAGGGTCTAAAGAAGATTTTAAAAACAAGGCGGAACTGGGGACAAATAATTTTCAGGCTATAATTTTTTTTTTTCTCTCAAAATTGAACACAACACATAAAAAATCCTCCACCCAAAATTCCGAATTTTGGTCCAAACCAGACCCAAAATATTTAACACAGGAACCCAATTTGAACAAACTTGAATTTGACCCCCCTAGAGATGATCTATACCAAATGTTAAAGGATTCTGACTGGTGGATCGGAAGAAGAATATTTTTAAAGAAATTTCTTCATATTGCAATAAATTAAAATTTGGGCTCCCATAGGTAGCCCAAATATTAACCAAGGAACTCGATTTGAACAAACTTGAATCTGCCTCCCCCCCCCCCCCCCCCCACCCCCCTAGAGAATTCTGACTGGTGAATCTGAAGAAGATGATTTTTGAAGAATATTCCACATATTGCACAAAGTTAAAATTTGGGCTCCCATAGGGAATCTAAATATTAAGCTAGTGACTTGATTTAAACAAACTTGAATCTGACCCCTCTACAGATGTTGTGTACCAAAGATAAAAGGATTCTGACTGGTGGATCTAAAGAAGAAGATTTTTAAAGAAATTTCCTCAACTTGCTCAAAGTTAAACTTTGGGCTCCAATAGAGAGCCCAAATACTAACCAAGGGACCAATTTGAACAAACTTGAATCTGACCCCCACTAGAGATGTTGTATATCAAATATGAAAGCATTCTGACTGGTGGATCTGAAGAAGAATATTTTGAAAGAAATGTCCTCATATTTGAATAAGTTAAAATTTGTGCTCAATTATTAACCCAGGGCCTCGATTTGAACAAACTTGAATCTGACATCCCTACAGATGTTGTATTCCAAACACGAAAGGATTTCTGACTCCTGGATCTGAAGAAGAAAAAGAAATTTCCTCAAATTGCACCAAGTTCAACTTTGGGCTCCATCAGAGAGCCCAAATTCTAACTAAGGGATCCGATTTGAACAAACTTGAATCTAATCCCCCTAGAGATGTTGACCAAATATCAAAAGATTTCAACTGGTGGATCTGAAGAAGAAGATTTTTAAAGAATATTCCACATATTGAACCAAGTTAAAATTTGGGCTCCAATAGAGAGCCCAAATCTTAACCCAGGGACTCGATTTGTATAAACTTGAATCTGACCACCCCCCCCCCCCACCCCCACCCACACACCCCCTAAAGATGTTGTACAACAAATATGAAAAGATTCTGACTGGTGAATCTGAAGAAGAAGAGTTTTGTGAATTTTTAAAAAAATTTATGGGTGCTATCAGAGTTATGTCCCTTGTGGAAGCCCCTGTGGGTATGGTAAGTTTATTTGAACAACTTGAATTGACATATGATAAGGAACATGCACACCAAATTTGGTCCAGTAGTTTGTGAGGAGAAGTTGATAATGTAAAGTTCACGATGGACGATGATGACGGACAACGTCGACAGATGGCGAGTGATAAGTAAAGCTCCCTTCAGTGAGCTAAAAATTTCAAACCACTGGTCCTAACTAGGACCCTCCAACCATTATAACCTCCTCCCAATTCTCTTCATGGAGTTAACATTTTGGCTCTGATAAAAAGCCCAAACATGAATCCAGGGTCTTGATTTGAACAAATTTGAATCTGCCCAACTCCCATAAGGATGCTGTATAGCAAATATAAAAATATTATGGCTGGATCTGAAGAAGTAGATTTAAAAAGAATTGTCCTCATAAAGCACAAAGTTAAAATTTGGGCTCTCACAAGGAGCCCAAATATCAGTGTACAAAATTTCAAAAATGACTCTAACTGACTGACCATTCACGTGATTTGGAGATGGCTAACTGAATGCTTGGCTGTGAAAAAAATTTTGGAAAACTGCTTTTTTGTCATTAACTGATAGAGTGCTGAATTATTTTTGATGGTGAAAATTTGTTCACATGTCTTTGCCTTGTTACAATTTATGGAAGAATGCAGGCACTCTCCCATAAATTGTTCCAAGGCAACTCCACACAGACTAAATAATTTTACTTCGAAGATGAAACAAAGCACATCCACAGAATACGAAGCCTTGAAATTGAGGCACCTGCACTTCAGAATAAAGCCCAAATATGGGCTTTCAGCACTCTACCAGTTAACAAGTATTCATATAATGCGTGGAATTGAAACATATACAGTCTCTCAAGGTAAAATTCTAAAAATCCATCGGACACAAGAAAGGCTAGTTAACTGGTGGAGTGCTGAAAGCTCATATTTGGGCTTTTTTCTGAACTGCAGAAACCTAACGCTGAAGACTTCATATTTTGTGGCTTTCCTTCCTTTTATCTTGGAAGTAAAATTACTTCATCATCATCGATTTGCATTGTTAAAATTCATGGAAGAGTGCTTATAGGAACTCTCTTATAAGTTGTAATAAGACAAAAATGTGTGAACAAATCTTGAGGCTGAGAAAAAATTTTGCATTCTTCCAGTGAGTTACCGAGACTTTTCTATTCAAGATGCAACTTTTGGCTAACTGGTCCATCCGTTCGCGGAGATTTAAATTTGCGTAACCATCACATGAATGAAACAAGCATTCTCGTCAAATTTTGCACACTGAACCCAGGGACTTGATTTGAACAAACTTAAATCTGATCCCCATACAGATGCTGTCTATCAAATAGCATTACATTATAATAAGTGGATCCAAACAAGAAGACTTTTAGAGATTTTCCTAATATTGCACCAAGTTCAAATTTCAGATCCCATACGGAATCCAAATACAAACCCAGGGATTTGACTTGAACAAACGTGAATCAGAAAATGTAAGGCAAATATCAAGGGATTCTGACTGGTGGATCAGGAAAAGATTTTTAACTCATAACTTGCCGAGTATTTTAAAGGTATTTTTCAACAAATTTAGTCATGGCTAGAATAAAGCAGCCATGACTAGATTTGATGAAAAATCCATCTAAATGTAACTCAAGAATTATTGGTGAACAAGAGGTGGGCCACACCCAGTGCATACCCCAACAGTTCATATGCCCAAACAATGGTAAGAGAAGAAATAAACCATGATACTGTAAAAGCCTTCCCCTAAACAATCTCCATTCCAAATGTCATTGAGATCCAATGTCCCAAACCTGAGATAAGAGGTGAACAGACAAAAAATTGGCTATTTTACGAGACAAACAAATTTCCAAAGTTAAAAAAGGGGATAAGTCCAGAAAGTGAAAAGTAAGAAATATTATTAGAGACCCTTTTGAAAGCCTGTCCCATGAACAATCTTCATTCCAAATTCTATGGAGATCCGATAACCCAAACCTGAGATATGAGATGAACAGACAAAAAATTGACTATTTTGTATATTCACAAAAAAGTATTCCAACAGCAAAATGGCTGATGCTCCTGAAAGTCTCATGATAGTGAACATATGTATCAAATTTCATCAAAATTTGAGCAGTAATGAATGTATGCATGGATGGATTCACCGTATTGTTTGATTATTGATGTTTAGCAACAGTTTCAACAGCCAGAGTCAAGAACCCAAAACACCAAAGTAACACTATAGAGTCATGTAATTTTATAAAGAGTATGATAAGCTCTCAAAATGCTAAGATGAACATATTTTCAACACTAGGCACACATGAGGGGTTTACTGTCTTTGTTTTACAACATGAAAACTCCACCCCAGTAGAAATTGTGAGATCCACGTAACCTGTTACCAATAGTTTTGTCAATCGGACCATTGTCATGAGATGTGAAATTCTTGTCTTTGCTTTACAGCAAAAAATTAATTAATTAATTAGTAATTATGAAGGGCCGAAACACCTGTTACTGAAGTCTAGTGATGATCGGACCATCCACATATGAGGTATAGAATGACTACATAATGCCACATGGGAAGTGGGGGTGGAAAGGTGATTTGCATGTATTTTCTTTCTTTTACTGCAGGGACATAACTCATTTGAAAGCTTTTCCTTAAACAATCTTCATTCCAAATTTCATTCAAATCCGATAACTTAAACCTGAGATACTTGGCGAACAGACAGAAAATTGGCTATTTTGTGAGACAAGCATCAAATTTTGGGATAAGTCTAAAAAGTGAAATGTATGAAATATTATCAGAGACTCGTTTGAAAGCATTTCCCAGAAACAATCTTCACTCCAAATTTCATTGAGATCCGATAACCCCCAGAGATACAAGGCTAACATAAAAAAATCAGCTATTTTGTATATTCAAAGGGCCATAACAGACAGAAATGGAAGTGTCAATGACACTGTAGCTCAACTTGACAAACTTGAATTTGGTACGTTATAAGTGAAATGGCAAAACTGAAGACCATTGGATCCAATGTTATTTGGTGAAACTTCAGCATACCAGCATTGTGTGTGCACAACGTCAGAGCAATCCATGCATTTTTAAATGTAAACTGTAAGACTGGCTAAAGGAAGAATGTTGATACACAAATGCAGTAAGTTCAGAGGTTATTGTAAATGGCAACTTTTTTCACAGAAATGAATGCTAATCAATAGCCCTTATCTGGAGGTCTCATCTAATGAGCACACCAAGTTTAAAAACAATCCTACAATAAATGTGCCCTGTAGCACATGTTAAAAAAGAATGTTGATGCACAAATGAAACAAATTCAAAGATTGTTGCTAACAGCAACAGTTTTTGATGGAATTGAAAAGAAAATCAATAGCTCCTATCTTTATCACCCTGAATAAGCATAGAAAGTTTCAAAACAACACAATAATGAATGTGCTATATGAGGCATGTTAAAGGACATTGTTAATGCACAAATGCACTGAGTTTGAAGGTCATTACTTGTGGCAAAGTTTTATTTGTATTTTTTTATGGAAACTCATAAATATACCCTCAGAGAGTGCAAAAAGGATAAGTTGCTACAAAAATGCACGAAGTTCCAAATAAATAAAAATCAGCTTACCATTCTCAATGCTGACAATACTTCGCCCATTGCTTTAGCATGTTGGATAACAACCCACTCCTCTACTTGTGGCCATACTCAGAGAAATACAATACTGGCTCTTGGATCTAAATCTAATTGTGCTAATCTCTCTCTTATAATTGTTTAATCCTTCAACATGCGAGTTTGGTGTTTAGGTTTGTCAGTGCATGCCTGTGGTATGTACTCATAAGTCTTATTTGAAATAGCACATAAGTTTTTTTGTCAGTATCTGTGGTTATGGAGTACGGAAACATTTTAGCGACAAACAGACATTCACCAGTAAGTTGTTATAACAACTTAGCTACCTTGTTTTAGCAACTTAGCTGAGTTGTTATAACAATTTACTTGACAAATTTTGTTTTGTGCCACCACATCGGAATTTTACGGCATATTAGCATCCACAATAGAATAGGCCTAAAGTTATCTTAATTGTTATAACCAGATAGCTGTCATGTTACACAACTTAGTTAACCCTTTACCCAATGAATTGCCCGCATCCGCCCGCATAATATTCAAATTCAGCAGTTGAAAAAATATCATTTTTCCAAAAATTTCAACAAAACCATATCATGTCGTCGAGCTCGTTCCAACAAGGGGTCACACGATATGGTTTTGTTGAAATTTTGGGAAAAATTTGAAAAAATGATATTTAAAATAATAAATTTTGATATCGTCTGCATTGGGTAAAGGGTTAAGTTGTTATAACAAGATTGCTTTCTTGTCATAACAACTTAGCTATCATGTTATAACGATTTAGCTAAGCTGTTATAACAAGACAGCTATCATGTTCACTGTTGTCTGCCTCCACAGCCAGCCAAAAATGAGGTTGAAGCACTATGTCCACTATTGCTGCACACACATATACAATACCAGGGTATGAACGTGTACTCTGGTAGTGCTGAAAAGTGTTAAAACATAGCAGTACCCCAGAACTGACCAACCCAGCTTCTATGATGGGTCGTGGTACATGGATAGTAATGCAGAATGTGATGAATCAAAGAAGTGGAGGTTACTGTGTAATATACTAAAAACTGCATGCTCCATCATAAGATGTCACTTGAACCAGGGTCTGCACCTGGATCAAGTTGCAAAACTGAAGCTATGCCTACACCAAGGCAAGGCACAGATATATCTACCCATTCTTCCTTGCACCTCCTCTCCTTTACCCAACTTAACCTCCTCTTTACCCAACTTAACACTTTACTCACCTTAATCACTCAGTCTCAGTCTATTAAGAATTGCTTCTAATTTAGTCTGCTTTACAGTTCCACCTAGGTAGGGAGTAACACTTTGACGTATCTATAGGTTTTATCATTGATATCTAGAGGGACAGAATTTCACTCCAGATCAGGCAAATCCATTTGGATAATCACAAATTTTTGCACCAGTCTTGGGACTCCAGTCATTTCATAAAATTAGTGTACTAGGACTTAAAACTGGGGTAGGGTTGTGAGGGTGGGGTCAAAAGACAAAAGTAAAGGACATATGAATGTATCCTGTAGATATATGATGATATTTGAACCCTTTACCCAACATACATTTTTGGTAAAAATAAACAAACTTAAGTTGTTTTTTATTGGGGGGAGAGTGGGGGGGGGGGGGGGGGGGGACATGACATACATTTGTCAATAAAACATACAAATATGGATATCAATGGAACCATCTCACTGAGCCAATTCCTGGAATGACATCCATGTTTGTACGGCTTTATTGATACAGTTCCAAGATATGTTGGGTCTTGTTAGACTTATATTGGTTAATTTTCTAGTTGTTTTGGCTACGTTAGGTAAACAGTCAAGGAACTTTGGAGCATTTTATGCAAATCCATAAGGATTCTCACCGATGAAGACTCAGTCGATTCTTCAAGCCAGCCATTTCTTGGATTATCATCAAAATTCTATCCCAGATCTAATGGGAACAGGAGAGAATAAGGATGTGAATGTGCACCTGTCCTTTTTTCGAGGCAGATAGATTTCATGCTGTGCAAGTGAGGATTAAGATGACGCAAACTTGGAAATATCTGAACAGTGCTCCAATCAAGGATCCATGGTACTCCCTTCAAATTCAGTGAAACACCTCTGTAGTTCTCAAACTTTCACTTCTGTGAATATGAGCACATTGGCAATAGATTGTGATTTGGATAATCTAAATCTCATTGGTTTAAACTATCTTGTTATAACAACTCAGCTAAGTTGCTATAACATAAAGATAGCCGTCTTAATATATCAACTGAGCTGAGTTGTTATAACAAGATAGCTATCTTGTAAAATGTATAACAAAATAGCATGATTTTTTATTGTGTGATGTTAAAATGCCCTCCCAACAGCGGCAAACAAACTTTAATGATCCTTTTCAAAAATTGGTGATCTAGTAGGAAGAAATGTATCTATCATACCATATGGTGTGGGATGGGGGCACCCCACCCTTAGAGCAGAAAACTGTACACACCAAGCCTTGAAACTGGGCAAATTGCTACCTCACTGAGTGATATTTTCCTTTCCCACATGACACCAAGTTTCTGAACCAGGGTAAGGTCAGCACTGGAGATCATTCATGGAAAGGGATAAGGATCAGGATTAAGGGCCAGCATTAAGGATGGAACTGTTTATACTGTGAAGTATACTGGATGGGGATGTTGGTGGAGAACATCAGGATGGTGATATCATGTGCACTGCTAGTGAAACCCATGCCAGAACCATTCCTACTGCCGTTTACATTCTTCATACCAGGCTAATCACCCTGAGTCCTCAGACCTGATCTTTGATCCTGACTTTTAAATAACAACCCCATCCTGATTCTAGAATAATAACTGGATGAACCTGATTCTGAATAATAATCCCATCCCCACCTTGGTGATCCTTCGATTATCCTACTTTGTTTCATTTGGGGCAGTTACTTATTGAAAAAGTGAGTGATGGGATGTTATTATAAGTAAAACAAGATGGTGGTCTCCAGGGAAAAAAAAATCCAGAACATACCCCCACACACCCCTACCCCATCACCACCCAACTACTACCCTCCAACCCAAATGGTAAATTCCATAAAGTTACACTTAAGAAACATCTATGCAGATTAGCATGAGGCACCGTATTTTGGCATTATAATGACATCCGAAAATGATGGGTAATGCGATAGGATAGGAACCTGCTCCTGTATCCTGGTAATTGGGAGTAATTTTTCACCTTTCTTACTACTCGTACAGGAGAGTGCAGAAGCTCATCAGCTAGTGTGTTGAACTTGGGATCAGAAGATTGTGAGTAGTAGGAAAGGCCTGTTTGGGCATCACTGGCAGGGTGCCATTGAAGGATCTCACCCTGGAGATATCATTTTGGGAGAAGTCACCATGTTTTCCAACCACCTGATAGGTCTCATAACCGACCACCCTGTGACATCATTGCCATGTTGATACAAGGTGTCACACATGCACTTGCAACTAAGGTGTCATGTGCTGACTAGAACCAATTTGGGGAAGTTTTTTAGCTGGTTTGTAATCATGCAAGATACCTGTGTGAAAGTGCAGGGGGGGGGGGGGGGCAGGGAGGCATCTTATTGGTCTCCCCTTGGAATGGGGGGGGGGGGTGGTAGTTGATGTTGTGGAGGGTTAACTCTAGCCTAGCCCTAACATTGATCAAGTGTTAGTCCTAGCACTAACCCTAGCCTAGCCATAGCCTAAACCCTATCCCAAGCCTTAGCCTAACCCTAGATTAGCCATTGCCCAAGCACTAGTCCTTACCCTGACCTTAGTCCTAGCTCTAACCCTGACCTTAGTTCTAGCCCTAACCCTAAACCTAGTACTAGACTAGCCTATAACTGGACATAACAGGAGCCCAACACTAAAGAGGGAATTGAGAATGAAGGGAGGGGAGAGGAAGGATTGGGGAGAGAGAGGATGGAAGAAGAAAAATAGGAAAGAGAAGAAGGAAAAGAGGGATGGGATGAGGGAGTGTAGGAGAGGCCCCTTCTCTTAGGAGCAGAAACAACTTTAAGGGGCAAGAACAAGGATCAGAAGTAGCAAACCCCTTACCTGGGGAGTGGGTGGTGAGTGGCGAGGAGGGCTAACCCTAACCACCTAGCCAAAGCCTTAGCTCTGGGGTTAAGGATAGGTTTGGGGTTAAGGGTAGGGCTAGGCAGATAGGGTTAGGGTTAGCCTCGCAACTCATGACCCACTCCCGGGGCAGGGGTTACTTTTCCTTATCCTACTCCTCCTCCTGCTCCTTGCTTCTGTTACTTGGTCCTTCTACTTAAAGCTGCTATTGCTCCAAGGAGCAGGAGTCACTCCTATACTACCTCCTCTCATTCCACTTTCCCATCTCCCTTCCTTCCTCTTCCTTGTTCCTTCATTCCCCTCCCTCCATCCTCCCTTCCTTCTCCCTCCCTCCATCTATCCTTCTCTCCTCCCCCTCATCTCCCTCTTTATAGTTGGGCTTGTGTAATGGTTAGGGCTAGGCTAGGCTAGTGTTAGAGTTAGGACTAGCACTATGGAAAGATTAGGGCTAGGGCTTAGACATGGCTGGGACTAGGGATTGTGCTAGTGTTAAGGCTTGGGCTAGGGCTGGGGTTAGGCCTAGGACTGGGCTAGGCTAGGGCTATGACTAGAGCAAGGGCTAACACTTGGGCTAGATTAAGGTTAGGCTAGGTCTAAAGGCTTAGGATTTGGGTTGCAGTCTAGGGCTAGGTTAGGATTAGACTAAAATCTAAGGGTAGAGCTAAGGTTATGCAAGACTAGGGCTAAAGTTGAAGATTAGGGCTAGCCCTCCACACACACAGTACCACCCAACTTTAAACCTCGCAATCCTGCTCCTTGTTCCTCAATGCTGCTCCAGCTCCTATGAGAAGTCACTCTTAAACTCCCCCTTTCCTGCTCCCCATCCTCCCTTACCTCCTCTTTCCCATCCCTCTTCTTTAGGATTTTCCTCCATTTTTATCCTTTAGGCCTTTTTAGCAAATATCGATGTTTTGAACTCCAAAAGGGGCAGTCAGATGGCCCAGGTATGCTGAGTCTGGGATAGGGGGAATAACTTGTGTCGATGCAAACACCCTCTGCATAAGCTGGAGGCCCCATGGGTCTTTCACAGAGGAATGTCACAAGATTCTGAACCAGCACAAAAATTACTAAAATTGGCACCGGTTGACATGTGACACATTAGTTGTACATGCGCATTTGACACCTCAAATCACCATAGCAATGACAGCACAAGATTACGTGTTAATAGTCTGACCAGGCAGTATGGTCATGTCATGATATCCTCCAAAATAACACTCTCCAGGATGAGATCCTTCAATGAGATCCTGCCAATGATGCTCGAACAGACTCTCCCCTACTACTATTGTGGGTTCAATGCAGGTCAGTGTCATGCGCATTGTGTCCTTCAGCAAGACACTTCATCACAATTGCTCACTTGGGGACTCAGTGGCTATGTATGCTGCGGTGCATCATACGCTAGTAGCACACATGCCCTCAGCCAATGTTCACCCATACTGGGTTAATAGGTTGCAGTGTTTGACAATGACTGGCCGCACCTTTGTGGTTCTCCCTGGGTACTAACATTTGCCGTTCAAGTGTCATAAATCACCAAAAAAATGAAGGGCCTCTCGCATGTCCCCCGAAAAAGATTACAATTACCAATGGCCCATAATACTGGTAAGCACCACTGGATCAAATCTCAAATATCAGTGGAACAGAAGTGACGTTTTTTTCCCCAAGTTGAAATAAGGAACAAAACTTTGTCAAAAAACATCAAAACCTAACAAATTATTCAAACCTGACCTGTATTTTATATTACTTGGCCCACATACCAAATATCATTTGACTACATGGAAAGGAAGTGAAGTTATCATCCCAATACTGGAAAAATCTAAGTCTCCATATCAAAAAAGTGCCATAACTTTGTCAAAAATCATCAAACCAAACCCTTGATCGAACTGATCCTGTAATTTGTGGTAATAAGCGTACACAAAACAAATTCTATTTGAATTGGTTCATTAAACAGAAGTTATCATCTGGACAACAAAGTACCGGATGGATGGCTGGATGCACACACAAACAGACAGACACAGCTCATTTCTATAGCCTCAATTTTTTTTTTCAGGGGACAATAAATGCTACTCACACAAGGCTAGTAAATTTTCTTAGAAAAGTGGACTTTTCTTTACAAAAGTGGGCATATTTATTTATTTATTGGTGTTTAGGGTCACATACATATGCACAATGGCTAATCATGTACGTGACAGTTTTATGGGTGGAGGAAGCCAGAGTACCCAGAGAGAACCACCGAGTATGTGCAAATCGACGTGCAGTATGCCTTAGTTCACAGCGTCATCGTTAAAGTGTTGTTAAACCCTAATAAAAAAATAAATAAATAAATAAAAATAACATCAATAAATGATAAATTCATTTAGGAATTCAGTGTTAACCCATTACATAACACAAATCTCTGATGCCACTTGCAAAGAAACTAGACCAATGACGAGACTGGCATATGTCTCCAAGTGCAATACCATGTATAGCTTTACAGAAATGAAACATTTATTACTGAGTGACGGATGAAGGATTACAGATGACAGACCTTTGACAGATTACATACAAGTGGGGCATTATCGTAAAAGCTATTAAGTGTCACCATTGGGTGACACAAAAAGGTACCACAGCCTCTTTACCAAATGTAAGAGTGACTTGATTTGATTTGATTGATAATTTTGTGAAAAAATATTTTTCCACAAACTTTATATATGCTGACATTTCGAAGGCATGTGTAACCATATCCTAAAGTTTCAACTCTCTACATTAGAAGCTGTGCAAGGAGTTGATTACACCATGAAGGTACCCTCAATTAAAAAACACTAGAAATTTTGAGAAGTCGATAAAACGGCAATAATCTCAGGAAAAAATATTTCTTCTGCAAATTTTATAGATGTTGCATATCTTCAAGGCATGTGTAACCATATCCCAAAGTTTCAACTCTGTATAGTAGAAACTTATACCATTATGGTTCCCTCAATTAAAAGAAAAAAACAGGAAAAAGGGCAATAATTTTGTTAAAAATACTTTTTTCTGCAAACTTTATACATATTTCAACTCTCCACATTACGAGCTGTGGGAGGAGTTGATTACACCAGGAAGGTACCTTCAATTAAAAAAACAGGAAATTTTCAAAGTTGATAAAGGGTAATAACTGTGAAAAATACATACAGAGTCGACTGACCTTCTAACCTGGTAATGTGCTGAATGTAGTTTTGCACAGTGAAAAATTTCAGATGGCTGTCTTGAAAGCTGTGAGTGTAGTGTATGATACAACTTCGGGATGGATGGACTGACTGACACATATCAGGAACACTATATACCCCTGGCAGGTAGGCAGGGGTATAAACCAAAAAAAACATTTAATAACTAACATTTTTCATTTTTGGCCTCAAAAATATAGCTTATGTCCCTTATCTCAACAAGATTGTTCCAATACAGTGGCATTTTTTTGCCTCAAAAACATAGTTCATGACTCTTGGAATGAACTCAGCATTCCATAATCTATGTTTCTGAGCCAAAATTTAATTAATCATGCACTTTCATTTAGTGCTGCCACCTTCTTTTGGAGATTGAAATGTCCCAACCCATACAAGAACATTGCACCCCATACCAGAATGCATCGAGTCCATAAAACCTGGTTTCTTACAATAAAAAATAAAAATAAAATCTACACCCTATATTCTCAATTCCAAATTAATACTTGAACTAAGGCTGCATCAAAACAATTGAAAACAGGATATAAAATGAATACCTTACTCAAAACCCAATTCAACATAGATTGCAGCTAACTTATAGTAACATAAATGCTTATTATTTAACAATTATCTTATGTCCTTATTTCCAGCTTGAGGAGAATTTGAAACAACCAAGCACTTTTTCCTCAAATGCCCAGTTTCCAAACACCAGTCTTGGAATTCTCTCAGATGGGTTTGACTGTGACACACTTCTGCTTGGATTTGTTCCCTTACTGGTGAGGAAAATTATTCTATCTTTGACTGAGTGCAGGAATATATCCTCGCCACCAGGAGATTTCAGACATGACATGTGATATAGTGTTCTCTTTCTTTCTGGGTGTATTGTGGCAACATTAAGCTGACTCTGCAATCAAATTTGAGCAGTCATTAATAGGCAACATCTTAGGAATCATCAGTCTTCATATCAATAACATGAATGTATACGTCATAACATACATATTGTTGAGATAGTATGTCAAAATTTCAATGTCACATCTCAAAATTTTAAGAGCATATCTCAATATTTTGATATTAAAACAGAAATTTTGACCTAATTTCTCAAAACTGTGAGATAACTTGTCAAAAATATGAGATTTTAGTTGTCTGGTGACCTATATCAGCCACTGTAATTTATTTATTTATTTATTTATTTATTTATTTATTTATTTATTTATTTATTTATTTATTTAGAGAAGCACTCCAGAGCTTCTACCCCTCCCCCCACCCCTCCTCCTGGAAATTCCCTGATAAAGCATAAGAAGCATCAGCAAAGTTTCCACACAACCCTGCAGAATACATATTGACATATCATTGTTGCATAATAAGACATTCATGGAACCTTTTCATTCAAAGATTCTCTCACCTTTCCTACATGGTCTTTCTCCCACTCAAATTGTGGTCTTTCTTCGCCAACTGCACATCCTAGGGGCCTTCGTGCTTCTTTAGCAAGGCTAGCTGTTATGTCCTTTCCTGAAAGTAAACATAGGTTTATGGGTATCAGTTAGCTTATAGCCATGTTGTTATAACTGCAAACATGTGTATGTCTCCCATTGTACTCAGTGAAATACACGGCCTCATGCAACTCACTTTATCGGGGTAAAGTTATCAAATTATCAAGGCAAAATCAATATTACCTCTTATTTATTAGATATGATTTTCTTTCCAATAATTGCCCATTATCAAACTCAGCAGATATGGCTTCAAACTCGGCTGATATCATGCCAATCTCAGCCAATATGAACAAAGCTTGAATTATTCTCCTTGATGTGTCATTAGCAGCCAATTTGTTTACACTGAAATCATAATTATCTGGCAAAAGGGAGAGGCATAATTATTTATTTATTTATTGTTGTTTAAGGTCACATATGTCTGCACAATGGCTAATCATGACCACAACATGGAAATAAAGTCAAGGTGAGTCAATGTTGCCTATTTTAGAGGACTTGCACCCCAAGCATTAGTGACTGGGTCCTATTTTACCAGTGAAACCGAGCTTGTTTACCACAGTAAACAGGCACTGCTTTACTTCCCGGGTTCCAATGGGGGGGGGGGGGGCATAAGGGAGAAGCTTGAAGCTGAGTTTTTGTATGATGAGGAATTAATGATGGTAATAAGTAAGCATTAGGTGGATGAAGAGAAGAAAGTTGTACAGAAAATTCAATGCAAACTCAGATTCAGACACATAAGCAGAGATTCATCAAAGTGGGAGAAAGAGATAGTTCAGCTATCTGAATATCATGGCTTCCACAGTTGGTAACCCGAGACATTCGCATAGCTTAACTAGGAGAAGAGGAAACTTTGGACTTGGTGAAAAGAGGGGGGGGGGGGGGGGGGGGGGGGGGGGGGGAGAGGCATAAGGGAGAAGCTTGAAGCTGAGTTTTTGTATGATGAGGAATTAATGATGGTAATAAGTAAGCATTAGGTGGATGAAGAGAAGAAAGTTGTACAGAAAATTCAATGCAAACTCAGATTCAGACACATAAGCAGAGATTTATCAAAGTGGGAGAAAGAGATAGTTCAGCTATCTGAATATCATGGCTTCCACAGTTGGTAACCCAAGACATTCGCATAGCTTAACTAGGAGAAGAGGAAACTTTGGACTTGGTGAAAAGAATAACACAGAGTTTCCACTGATATCAGAGAACCAAATTCAGCACTATTTAACCCTTTACCCAATGTAAAGGGAAAAACCGGCTAGTGCTATTCACAAAAATCTCCAATTAATTTTCATTATTTTTTTCATTTTTTGTCTCAAAAACATAGGTTATGACCCCTCTTTGGAATGAGCTCGTTGGGCTCGTTCCAAGGAGGGGTCATAATCTATGTTTTTGAGACAAAAAATGAAAGAAATTAGTTATTCAAAAATTGTATTTGCAAGTGTTGTCTGCTTTTCATGTTCGGTAAAGGGTTAAGCACTTTTAACTAGAGCTTTAAACTCAAATTCACGAATTTGATTCCACACAATGAAACATACTGCTGAATCAAATAAAGACTTAATACAAAATCAGCTAAAATACAAACTAAGGCTGGGGTTATAAGTCACCATGCACAGTATGCAATACATCCATCCCTTGATGAAATTTGCAACACAAACCAAAACCAACCTGGTGTGGTTGCGAGTAAACTTAAATGGTAAGGTAGAAAGAGGATAAAGTGGATATGCTTCTCCAATAGACAGGAGACATAAGGTCACTAACAGATGCTGAGTTAGCCCAAGAGGTAGCCTGCTTAAGGCCCTAACCTTATGAGCTGAAATATTGTGAAAAGCTCTGTCAGCAGTAGTAAGGCATTCAAAAGTTAAACAAATGGAAAATTGAATCAGAGAAATCGAGTGTGCAGAGAGAGATATCCTTTCTACCAGGAATGAGAGAAAGGAAAAATCTTTTCCTGCTTTTTCGAATAAACTTAGTGCTATCAACATATGACCTGATAGCTCTAACTCGGCACAGAAGATGTCTATTACCAAACTGATCTTCAGACAGAAGAGTCTGATAACAGTGGGTAATGGAGTTACATTTGGAACTTGATTCTTTGCTAAAAATGAAACATTGGTAGTGAAAGTGACTGAATTCCCAACACAATGGTAATAATGAGGATTAATGGAAAGAGCATGAAACTCATGAACTCTTCTAGCAGATGCAAAAGCCAAGAGAAAAGCTGTCTTGTATGTTAGGAACTTAATATTGGTGTCTGCTAAGGGCTCAAAGAGAGCCTCAGTAAGGCAGTAAATGACCCAAGGCAAATTCCACTTTGGTTCAACTCTAAGAAATATAGGTCTTTTCAGAGTGACATGCTTCATAGGATTTCCCCAAAATGCAGCGGAACCGATAGTAGAGTTCCTGGCAAACAAGAAAGTCTCTGAAAGCATAGATTGCTCACCCTTAATAGTGATAGGTTGAAAACCCTAGGTGTTGAATAAGTACACAAAGAAATCAGCCAGTTGTGCAGTGGACAGATGTTTGAAACTAACATTATGACTTAGACACCCACTAGTAAAAACATTCCACTTAGCATTGTAAGCTAGACTATTGGAGAACCTTTTGGGTGCAGAAATGCACTCCACAGCTCTTCTAGAAAACCCCTTTGTCTGAGACAGGACCTCATAAAAGAAAAGCATGATGGTGCAACTGCCTGATGTTGAGCGAAAATCTGTGAGGTTGACACTGATGAAGAAGATCTCTTCGAAGAGGTAACCATATGGGTATGGGAACATCTAGAAGTGTACGTAACTGATTGATCCAGACTTTCAGAGGAGATCGTAGGGCAATCAGAATGATCCTGCAATGTGATACCTAAATCTTGTTTAGAACACACTAGATGATTGGTGTCGATGGAAAGGCATAGCCGTCTATCCCGTTCCAGTCCAATGACAGCATGTGGACTGGAAAGGTTTGTGGATCTGGACATAAAAGTGAAGGTGATTAACTGATTGTGCCACCTCATCGCAAAGAGGTCCATGTGGGAGAGTGGGGGGAGGTGCCCCACTTGTTGCACAGAGACCTGAAAACTTGAGTGTTCAACATGCATTCCACCAGAAGAATTTTCTTTGTGGGATAGAGCATTGGCTGACACATTTAGACAACCTGGAATGTGTCTGCTTAACACTGGAGCATCCAATTGATGAGCCAAAAGGAAAAGATCTTAGCTGATATATAGGAAATGAGTGAGACCCTTCCTGGTTCCTTATGTAAGCAACTACTGTCGAACTGTCTGACAGGATTAAAACGGTATGATTCGACAGAAGATCTTTCCAGTGTTTGAAGGCCAGAAGAACTACCAACAGTTCCTTCTGATTAATGTGCATCAGAAACCGATCTTCTGACTGACAATGACAATGCTTAGACACAAAATGGTCTCTCTACTTTTTGTTAACCGTTTACCTAACGAATCTGCCATATCTGCACTTGTGATATACAAAAATTGCTATTCTAGTTTTATTTTTTCATTAATGAAACAAGCTTGATGAGCTTGTTCCAATAAGGACTAATAAGGAAAGGATAGAAGTAAAAAATGAAAAAATCTGATGCTTCAGAAAAATAATTTGTACTGTTGGCTTCAACTTGTATTAGGTAAAGGGTTAAAGATGGAGTACATAAAACATTCTCTTTCTAAAATCTTCTATTACAATACTACTAAAAAATAATTTTGGTAAAAAGTGACAAGAAAAATGTTCAGCTTTTTCATCTTTTTAAAATAAAGTATAAAATTGTGTGTTTTCTGAAAATGTCAACAAAATTTGTAGTTAGATCATCAGCTGCATAGCTCTAATGATGAGGAAATAGCAAAATATACTAAATATCTTTATTATCTGCATCTGAATTCCTGCTAAGAATGAAAAAAAGATTTCATCTATTTCCAACATCTTTCTCAGTGACAAGGATTTATAGGAACTATTCAATAACAAAATATCATAATTAGGATCCAACAATGAGGTGCCACTGCTATTGTCCTCATTAGAGTTTCATCTGAGATGGGTAAATTACAAGAAAAAATAATGTGTCATAATGCTGATACTTCGAGATAATGGTTGCAAATACACTAAATTTTATCTATACTAAAAAACAGGAGAAAAGTCACCCCCAAAAAACAAGAGCTGGACTGTCGTCCGGTGCATACCCCCACGTGGTGTACCGCCTAGTGTGGGCATACCTATGACCAACAAATATTATAGAAAATAATGAAAGTTATGAATATTCTCAGATGGACTCACACATGGACGGATGGATGGACACACAGATGGATGCATGTAATCAGTATAACACCTCCCCCCCCCCCCCCCTTCCATTTTCTTCGAAAGTGGGGGTATAACAATTTCCAACAATTTGTAAGTCAAAAGGTATGGTAAATTGTTTGGTGTTTGGAAGTTTTATGCAATGAGGCAGAAGCCTCTGTCATAGGCAAACTACCTGACATATTTCACTGAAATTTAATAACCCATACCTGAGATACAGGCTGAACAGACAAATAATGTCTAGTTCCTACAATTTCTAAGTCAAAAAAGGGGGATAACTCTAAAAAGGTGAATGTGAGAAATATTGTTGAATCCTTTTTTTAAAGCCTATACCATAAGCAGTGTTCACGGCAAATTTCATTGCAATAGAACATTTGATACCCGAGATACAGGCTGAACAGATACAATTTGGCTCGGATGGACACAATTACTAAGTGAACAAGTAATAAAAACAGGTAAAAAAAAAAATACCTAGTGTGGGCATACCTATGACCAACAAATATTATAGAAAATAATTGGTCGTAGGTATGCCCACACTAGTTATTACGTAAGTTATGAAAGTTATGAATATTCTCGGAAGGACTCACACATGGATGGATGGACGGATGGACGGATGCTCCAACATTTCGGGTTTATGGGCTACAAAAAAAACATTTTGTATGTCCAAAACCTTATTTTACCCAGAACCCCACCCCCTCCACCCCAGAACTTATATTTAACCCTAACCCCACCCCTCCACCCCAAAACCACACCCTAACCCTAACCCTACCCTACCTCACCCTGACCCTAAACCCTAAAAGCCCACCCCAGACCCTAACCCCCACCCACCCCTGGGACCTAATCTCCCCAACCTTAAGCTCTACTCTGGGGGTACCCCTAACCCCACCCCTGACCCAACCCCACCCTAGCCAAACCAATAGGATTAGGAGCTATTTTTCGGTTTAGGGGCCACTAAAACTAAAACCCCACCCCTGACCCCAACCCTACCCCCCCAGGACCTAACCCTCCCCAACCTTAAGCCCTACTCTGGGGCTACCCCTAACCCCACCCCACTCCTAACCCTAACACTACCTTAATTTGGAGGTAGCCCCTAATAATAATATCCCCTAAACCCCAATGTTGGCCCGGACGGACGGATGGCCATCCTAACAAATTGGTAGTTATGTGGCTATTTTTATGGGACTACAATAAAATGCATGTCCATTATATTAAAACAAGTGATTTTGGGGAATATTTTTGGGGTGGTAGCAAACCCTGACCCTACCTTTTACTGACCCTAATCCTACTCCCCCACCCCCAATTCTAAACTCCATCCTAGACTAATGAAAATTCAATATATTCCTAGTCTATTTTAACTAAAATGCATGTCCATTGCATTAAAACAACTTTTTGGGTGAAAAATTATTGGGGTGGTAGCAAACCCTAACCCTACTCTTTACTGACCCTAGCCCACCCCACCCCATCTCTAAACCCCCACCCTAGAATAATGACATTTAACTATGTGACTAGTCACATAAATTGAGGCAGTCACCTAACCCCCATTTCTACCAACAAATAGCCACCTAAAGCCCCATATGTCTGCCCGGATGCACGGATGGACACACGGACACACAGACGCATGTAATCCAGTATACACCCCATTTTCTTCAAAAGTGGGGGTATAATAACATCATTCTCTTAACCTAAGACATAGATAAGAAAAATTCTAATTAAAGGGATGCTATCAAAATTTGTTCTGATCATCAAGATAAACTCATCCTAAGTACAGTTGAGTAAGCACACTAGATACTTCATATGTCTGAGATTACGAGGATTAAAATTAAAAGATTTTTAGCTTAATATTCAGTATAAAGCTTTTTTTATCAGAAAAATGTGAACAAAAAGTAACAAAGTATGTGGTAGAAGCCTAATTTCAAATTTAAAGAAACTAAGTTTGAAAACCGTTTTGAAAGGGGTAATGTCAATATTATTTGAAACCTGTATACAGCTTCAGTAGACCTTGCCCCAAATGAAAAATAATGATGTTGTAATGCAGAGTTTGAAGAATGAAGGTGCAACCTTGAAAAGCAAAACTTTAATTCGAAAGTTTAAGCTGGAATACTAAGTAAAATTGACTATAAAAAAAGGGTTAAATATTTCCTAATCAACAAAAGATGTAACTGTAATCATTAAGTTGTCCTGACCATGCAAGAATCAAAGTAACAAAGTATGTGATAAAAGTGTAATTTCAAATACAAAGAAACTAAGTTTGAAAACATGTTTAAAAGGGGTTAACATATGCCAATATTAATTAAAATCACTGTAGAAAGCTTCAGTAGACAGAAAGCACTATCTCAAATGAGAAACAGTGACATTCCACTAAACTATTAAGAATTAAAGGAGTAATTTTGTAAACAAAAAACTTTAATAACCAAAAACTTTAACCTGGAAGTTCTAAGTTAAACTTTAACCTGGAAGAAGAATGACTACAAAAAAGGGTTAAATATTTCCCAAAATAACATAATGAGAATGATATAATTAATTAAAAAAATTTAACCTTATCTAAAAAACTTTAAACCACAAACTTAAACCAAAACTCTAAATTTTAACAGATGGACAGATGAAGGATGAAAGTCATGACTATAGCCCTGACTGTAAACAGTCAGGCTAAAAATGAAACGGCACAGGGGAAGGCTGCCCAAAAGGATTAGATCTATTGCTGCAGAGTAAAGACTTAACAGCTGTTGGAATTCCCTGGCAGTAACCTGAGTAGCTGTCGAGAACTGGATTGCAAAGGCACTGATTATACGAGCCTTTGGCAAAGGAATTCAGACCAGATTCGAATGAATTAGAAATTCCAACCAGAGATGAGTGAATGATTGGGAAGGAATAAGGTCTGATTTCTCCCAATTCGGTTGAAGACCGAACAACTGCAGTAACTGAAGCAGGCACTGAACATCCTTCAGAAAAATGGGGTTGACATGTCTATAGAGAATGTCAGTAACCTCTGGAATTTCCTTGATTGACAATGAATCAGAATGTGGAAGTATATATCCTTGAGATCTATGTTTGCTGCAAAGAAGTTCTCATAAATAGAGCTCCTGACTGACCTGAATGACTCCACAGAAAACTTTGGTCCCTTTATGTAGAAGTTCAGGAGGCTCAAGTCTATAATTGGTCTGAGCTGACTGTTTTTCTTCAGCACCAGAAAAAAATGGTTGGAAAATGGGGAAAATGTAAATTGTTAATGACCCTGATCACTTGTTTTCTTAAGAGCGACGCTATCTTGGTATCCAGAACAGATGCTCTCACTAGGTTGGGAGGAACTGAAGAAGGAATCAGATTGCAAGAGATCGGCAGAATTTTTTAAAAAAGATTCTGAGACATAAATGAACTGACCAAGGGGTCCAAGGATCTGTCAGAATCTTGGACCATTCTTGATAGCAATGGGCAATCCTACCCCCACCCGAAGTAACGCAAGGTGAAAAACATCACTTCTTGCCCTGACGAGGCCTGCTGGAGGTGAAACGACCTTCCATGTCTGTCTGGCTCTTCCCTGTGCCCTGCAAGAGCAATTGCTAGGCTGAAAAAAAGAAGGAACAGCAGACTGAGTAGAGATAGATCTCTGCGACAGTAAGTACCTCTACCTCTTCTAACAGAACTATGAGAGTCCACAGCTAGTTGTCACATAAACATCAAATCCTGGGAGAACTTGAGTACTCCCTCATGAACAGCTGCAATGGTTCCATCAAACAGAAATTTGCTTGAAATAAGAATAGATCTAAGCAGGTTCTGTTGCGCATCAGGAAGAGAAGAGTTTGAGAGGAACATCGCCTCTCTTCTGATAAGCTCTAGATTAGCAACGTTGGTGGCAGAAACACTAATGAATGACATTGAGAATGCACCAAGATAGTGACCTCAAAAGAGCTGCAGAATTGTCTAGTTCCTCGAACTGAGATACCCTAGTGCCTAATGCTGAAATGAGACAATTTGTCAAAGAGAAAATTTGCAGAAGTTCTCTAGAAAATCCATGCAGCAAGTCAAAAACAGAAGTCCGAACACTAATGGACTTTGGCATAGACAGCTTGAGAGTAGATACATCTTCATTGGTAGCAAGCGGAACAGCAGAGATAAACACTCCCGAAGAATCGTACTTGTCAAACTCCCGAATCAGCAATGTAGTATCCACTCGTCAAAAGAAAACACACACAGACGCTTTACTAGGAAGTCTTTCATTGATAGATGAAAGAGTGTCATCTACCAGCAAAGACTGTAAAGGTTTGAGAAGAGGATTGAAGTGGCATAGCAGCAGATTTTCTTTCAACTGTTGACAACAGATGAGAGGCAACAGGAGTCTCATCTGGTTTTACCTCTGGGATGTTTGACACACGCAACAACGAGACCTAGCCCAAATTACCCACTCTGATCTGTCCAGTCCCTGGCTGCCAAGAAGCAAGCCTTGGCACGTACTTGCCATACCATGGCTATGGGGGCACAGCATGACTGTACGTGCCCAGGTGAACATCTGTTCTGTCCGGGACATGATCAAGACTGAATGGGGGAGAACAGTGAAACATTAGGCCCAAATGAAGCGGGTTGACCTGAGTGGCATGATCAATAGTGACTTAACAAAGAGAAATATCATTTTTATCAATGAGAGAATTAATGGAGGAATGTGTTATAGAGGAGTGGGGAGCCAAAAGGTTCACAATGAACCGCTGCTTGGCCAAAGATTGCTTTGTGACCAGACTGAGAGGGCAGATATGAAAGGACGGAAATGGTGGGCGTAGCAAATGGGCCAATGAGGAAACCATTAGATACTTTTCAACATGGTAGAAACAGCAATTGGGTCTGCTAAAGCGGATTTGATAATTTTTTAATTCCAAGGAGTCAAGTAGAGGGACAGAGACCCCTGTATGGAATCCCTGGGTGAGACCCTTGAGAAGGCTGGTGATGAACAACCAGTCAGGGTGGGCAGAAAGAGCCTGCTGGAGGTTACGAATATGGATGGGTGTCAAAGCTGTGAAAGTGCTGAGTGCTGTGAAGGTGGCAGCTGTAGTCACTTGTGTGGATGTGGATTGGCATTAGAACAGTAAGAGGTTTGGGGGAAGAGGACCCTAGTGTGTGGGTTGTCGCAATTAAGACAGCAGAATTTGCATGAAGTGCCAAAGTTACACCCTTTTACTACATTAAATTTGAGGCACGGTTCCAAGGTGGAGAAAGTGGACATTGGCGGTTTTCTATCGGCAAATGAGGAAGAAGAGTGTGCATTTGCCAAGGAGGGTTTCTCCGAAGCCAGGGGACAGAATTTAGACAGGTTATAAGGGCTGTGACAGAGAAAACAGGACTGAGCCTTGTGGCCGGCAAAGATGGTGCTTTGGCTGAAAAGGCGAGGTGGTAGTTGTAAAAAGTATCCCAATACTGAGCTGCAATATTCATGATGTCAGTCTGGTAGGTGTCCAGCTCAAGATGACGATGGTGATGCACCTCGCACATGATGTTTTTGTATTTGCTAAAAACCAGAATAAATTCAGGTAATTATAGAGGCTTTGACAAGCGAGAGTCGTGCTCAGTGTCAAGCTGCCTGGCAGCATTTTCAAAAGGAGACATCAGGAGTTTAGCCAAATTGATATCTTTGTCAGCCACAATGTCAGCCCTGAGGGTGGCCCCTACATTGGTGTCAATGTTTGGGAGTCAGAGAGGGCAGTACCAGGGGTGCTGAGCAGACTGTTTAATGAGGTGGTACCCATACCTGTGAAACTGGGCTGAAGATTGGGCACCAAGGCCAGAGCAGCAGGCGGTGGGCTGGCGAACTACTGGTAAGACTGCCTGGGAAAGTCATTTGGCTGGAGCATGGCAAGAGTTTGCTGTAGCTGCAAAATCTGATTTTGCTGCGCCTGTAATTGGTCAAGAATAAGAAATTGGTTATGAGGAACTGTTATTCCCCAATGCAGTATCACTGTCTGTAGAACATTGTTAGGATAAGACTGAGAGTCAGATGGTCTTTGATAGTCTTCATGGGGAGGCAAGGCAGAGTCCTCATCCAATAATGGGGTGGCCGGTTCGTGGCAGGTCCCTGGTGATGCAGGTCAAAATGTGTGTCCTGGTCAGGGGAAGGCACAGGGAGTTATAATGCTTGTGGTGTCACCAGTTCGGCCTGGAGGGAAAGAAATTGTTACAGGTATGCGTGGGCTGCCAGAGGTGACGTTGGGTGGCAGTGGAGATGTAGAGTCCATGGCACGTGGAATGTGTCCAGATTATTGAGGAAGAGCTGGGGCAGCATTGCCTTCTTGGTGGATGGCTGGGTCCATATCCCAATGGTGAAAAGTTCCTGGCGAAGTCTATAAACAGTCCAGTATTTTTTGGTTTGCCTGATCCCATGTGGTCAAGTGGCTAGACTGGGAACCAGTGTGCGATTGTGCTGACACAGGCAGAGTTATGTGAGAAAGCTGGTCTGAGCCTAAAAAAGAGGCCGAATTAAGAGCTGTAGCTCGAGTTGAAAGTCTCACTGGTGGATTGTGCGAGTGAACTACAGAAGGCTCAGATTGATGACCGACAGTGGTGAGGCAGCGACAGCCTGAATCTCTGGAAAGGAGACCTGCCCCTGACATGGTAGAAAATGAAAGAGTGAATTTCGGGGACGAGTTGTTCTGAACATGTGTAACGTCACTGTCACATGGTAGTTGAGCATTGTTGCCTGGAACATTCTGGAGCTCTGTGTGGTGTGTGGGAGCATCCATCATGAAATTAAAGTCTCACTTGTGGATTGCCCGAGTGAACTACAGAAGGCTCGGACTGATGACTGACAGTGGGTACCGGGTTGTGTGGCACGATATGAGGCAGCGACTAATGACCTGAATCTCTGGGAAGGAGACCTGACCCTGACATGGTAGACCTGAATCTCTGGGAAGGAGACCTGACCCTGACATGGTAGAAAACGAAAAAGCAAACTCCGGGGAAGAGTTGTCCTGACCGTGAGTATCTTCACCACCGCATGGTAGTTGAGAATTGTTGCCTGGAATATCCAGGAGCTTCCGTGTGGGGTATGGGAGCAGCCATCATGAAATGAAAATCATCTACCGACATGAAAAACTAAACTGCTGGAACGTTGTCGCTGACAAAAAACAAAACAAGCACACTGGCAGCGAGTGTCACAATCGAGCGATCTGCTGTGCTGGGGATATGGTTCATTCATCATAAAACAGTAGTCTTTGGAATTCCTGCGCTGACATGTTATATCCAGTGGGTATGCCAAAAAACGCCTTTACAGTCCGCAGGAGAATATGCCATCCCACCAAACTGGGCAATTGCAAATCTGGCTCCATGTGGAACAAAAGACGAGTCTGTTCGGTTGTCGAAATTTTAACTCGTTCGCAGAAAAATGGCTATCACATGGTTTGAAATCCGAATGAAAATAGAAGACTATACATGTAAAGAATGAGTTTTGAACAAAATTTGCACTGCACAATAATGGCTTGTCTAAAGCGTCACAGGTTGTAAACTTGTGGGCAGGTGAAGTGTTTGATTGGTGCTGTGCCGAAATCTTGAGGTTCGTTTGCAGGGCAGTACAGCTGTACCGAAAACTGATGGGGTAATTCCTGGAATTTGGGGGAAGACAAAGAGACTGAGAAGTTGTCTTGTAAGTGCCGTGTGCAGACCACCTGCTGAATTGGTTTTACTGGTCAGTGATAGGTGGTTAGAACTGCCCTGCAGTTATTGGTACAGTTGTTGCAGGAGTAGCAGCAATCTCTCTGTGGTGTGCAAACTTTGAGAAATGAACATTTCCTCACAAAGAATTTTTCTGGAATCCAAGAAGACATCAGAAAGGCACAGATTTCTTCATTTCCACCTACATAAACGTCCAAATCCGCCAGTTTTTTTTCTAAAACTGAACAGAGAATCCAATACAAGGTGTTGTCCTTTGTATTGGAAAAGAGGAAATTGACTTGCACATGTTTTGACAGGAATCGACAACAGGTGACTGTTCTACTCAGGATACAAGTTACCAGGTTTTGTGTACCATACACAACTCGGCACCTGGTAAACCCGGTTTGGCTACTTTTTTGTTTTTTGACATTTTTAAAGTCTAAATCTGCCTACTTTTCCAACTGAGAGAAAAAGAAGAGGATAAGGCAAATGTGTTACTTTGGTAAGATGGGAAAAAATTTGTGACAAGATTTTTTTTTGTCAATGAAAACAGACTAAGAAATTTTTAAGATACATTCCTGAGAGAAAAACTCTGGAATCCTAATGTGGCTTCATAGCCGACATCATTAGTGCAAACAATCATTAATTTCCACATCCATAATCCTTCCAATCCACGAGTTTTCTTCCAAAACATCAGCAGAGAATCCAATACAATATTTTCTCTATTGTATTTGAAAAGAGGAAACCGACTTGCGCATGTTTTGGCAGGAATTAGGCAATAGGTGAGTGACTAATCATTATCATTACACAAACTGGCCCCTGGTAAACACGGTTAGGCTAATCTTTTGCTGTTTGACATTTTTAAAATTTCCTAAAGGTTTTAGTTAGGATCCTTCAGACTTTCGTGTGAGATGGGCACGAGTGCGATTGCGCTCATTTGCACCTGTAATTCTGATTTTAATGGTGTAAAAAAATGCGCTTGTGAAAAATCTTGTTCCCATTTCCAAAAGCACATGTTGTCTTGAGACCAACTGTTCAAGTGGTTTGTCTCAATAGTCACCATTATTACAAAAGCGATGGAGTATTGTTTATCTCGAAATTGAAACAAGTTGAGGTGAGAGGACACAATCATGTGTAATGCATTTCATTATGCATGCATAGTTAGTCACATTGGACATCTCGACCAATGGCATTTCTGCTATTTACAACCTGTAAATTTTGGGGGGAAATACTAAGCAATTCCCTGAAGTTTTACACTTGTACTTCAAAGTGATTGCCGGTTTGCAAACAATGATGTCATGAAGGCATCTTGCTTTTAAAATATTGTGAACACAAATGTTTGATACAAGACTTATGCGAGGTTCTTCATTGTTTTCACATAAACAAAAGCAAGTCATTTGTGCTTCCTCTGTCAAGATAAACACGATGATACTTAACCAGCCCATTACCACTGCAATACCACAATCACTTAAGTCAATGTATTTTAAGTGCTGAGGGTTGCTAATTTTAACACCTCTTGTGACGAAGAGAGGTGTGTGAATGCGCACTTCACTTCAGAATCTAAGGACAGCTGAAGGTAATATTATGAAGACTCCTTGGAGTCTGTTTCACTTTTAAGTTGTGGAATCACACCCGATATGTTCACTATAATCGCAAATAAAATGTCTGCTAATACATTTCCATTTCGGGTGTAATTATTAGCAGAAGTTTTGTTTTTTTTCTGGCAAGCGTTTTGTGCGAAGTTGTAAGCAGTCATTTCGTCTCTTTTAGTTGTTTGGCACATCGCAGTCTAGAATAATAGGTAAAACGGTATACAGCAGTATCATTTTTTGACATTGATACCATGGTATTTAATTTTCTCCCCCCACTATACGTGAAACATACGCGTGTCCCAGGTGAGATAGCAGGGTGGGATATTTCTATCCCACCCACCCCACGTGACATACTCATTTGCATATTTTATTAGGTCGCCGGAACCACTTCATCATCGTCTGCACAATTGTAAATAAACTGTAAATTGCGTTTGTTTATTACCTATTTATCTGTTCCTTGTTGATATAGACTCAATATTTAATTATTATTCAAATATTAAACTTGATTTGTTTCAACCCCATGTTTATCTGCAGATTTAATAATATCACTGTGCAAATTTATCAATCAATCAATAATCTCACAATGCCCTTTACATTAGAGTTTGACACGTGCAAATTCAATAACCCCTTAACGGACAGTGTTACAAATTAATTTTTTAGTATATATCTATGGTATGTTCCCAACTTTTGTACGATATTTCTGATGAAATTGTTCATTTTTCGAAAGGACTACGACTTGATAAATTGGGTATGTCAGCAGCTGACCGCCAATTATCTATAATGACGTAATCCTTGTGTGTGGGGAGAAAAATCATCCGCGATGAGTCTGAAGGTGGGAATGGGGAAATCTCACCCTCAGGGCAAGATATTTGTACCAGACCCTCGGCAAGCCCCGGGTCTGGTTCAAATATCCTGCCCCGAGGGTGAGATTCCCCTCCCCACCTCCAGACTCATTGGGGATCATAATAATCCCAATACCATCAAGCACTAACCTGGGACCATATTGGACAGAAAACAGCTGATTATAGAAAATTACATTAAAATTTTATTAATAATTAGTATAGAATGCATCAAATAACATTATTAACACATAATACATTGAATATCAATTGTTTCAAATTGTGGGTGCAATTTGGTGTAAATTACACCCGTTTCTGATTTCACTGGTGCAAAATTTTGCACCCGTAAAAATCGCTCACTCGAAGCACTGATCCTTCTAAATCTGCCCACTTTTCCAACTGAGAGAAAAGAAGAAGATAAAAGCACTTCTGTTACTTTGGTAAGGTTGGAAAATATACCTAGTGTTGATTTAAAAGCTCGGAAGGAGATAATTATGAGCCATGAATGTTCATGTACCTTGTCCCCAAAATATGGGTCATGTTTTCTGCATTATAAAGGACAGCAGGTATTCAAGATGCCTCAGTGGGCTGTGGTCCCAGTCCACTAAGCCAAGTTGGATCCCTGCTGCCTCACACCTTCAGACAGATCAATTTCTTCATTTTCAACATCACAAAAAAATGATAAATTTAAAGTAATTTGTATATTTTGAATACTTACCAAATGGCCCAGACTTAGCTGGTGCAACCCCAATATTATTAAGGGCCAAACACAAATTTTGAACCCCCTCAATCCCCCAAATTTGCATACAATACAGAAAATTAAAAGTCCTATCTGGCCCTCCATACTTTTAGTACTTGCGCATATGCAGTACCCAGGAAGAGACCAGAATTGGCGCCAACATCATTCTTCCTGGTTGTGCCTACTGAAGTGATAACTCAGTGGGGAGGTAGGAGTGCCCACTCATGGGAGAGCCATCCCCATCTGGGCCATTGGTAAGTATTAAAAATATACAAATTACTTTAAATTTATCATATTTTAATACTAAAACCAATGGCCCAGACTTAGCTGAATCTTAAAAAGGCAGAGGGCCTAGGACTTAAAGAATTAGCAGACCAAAATACAACTCCTTATCCTGCATTAGAACTCCTAAAGTGAAAAGGAGATTAAAATTTTAAGGAATTACCTATAAGTCTCGCTATACCACAATAGAGAAGACATACCACTGAAATAAGGAGCAATATCCAATTAATTCCCCATTACTTAGCATAAATGATTATGCTAAATGGGTGTAACAAGCCCCCAATTTTAAGCCTAGTCCGGAAAAAGACACTTAAAATTAGGAAAGGCATGTCCGAGAGTGAGATCCTAACGCCCACAAACACATGCCATATATATTGTAACAAGCTGTACTTAAGATCAGAATAATCTACAGACGATAACATCTTCACTCATAGTTAAAACTCTCCACCCCCCCCCCCCCCCCTTTTGATAATAGATATATATTTGCCTAAAAAGCACCCGGCTATTAAGTATTATTAATTTATTAGTGCTTAATGCCACCTCAGCTGCTAAAGCTATATCGTGGCGATCCCGGTTATTAAAATCGCAAGCTTCAAAACGTATGCTGCATCCAGAATACGCAGATAGGTCGAAAACCAGTGATATAAATATGTACAACCTTAAACTTGTCCATTTGAATACCAATGGAAAGTTATCTAATAGAACATATATGCTTCTTAGCCAACATATAGGCAAATACGTTCAGGCGTACAATTAATTCCAATAATGAACCTCCAAATTGTAACCATTCGATTATATGAGAGTCGGAAAATGCCTCGAGTACCACTTATGGTTGAAAACTGGATTCAGAACATGGAACAGGATATGATTAAAAAACCCATTACGGACCGTCCCTAAATAATTCATTGTTCCCTAGGTCCGTTAAAACCCAATGACTGTTCGGAGAAAGAATATTCCACTCTGAATAATGAAGCCAAAAACAGAGATCATGTACATAAACGGCTTGTTGAAAACTCCATAACTGATCCAACTAGCCCCAAAATTCTTATAAACTCTATACTAACGCAGAGCGAGACTAAGAGAATCTATTCTGTAATATGTCTGCCTAATAATATATATATATATATAGTATGCATGCAATCAATAGAAATCCCACCTGTACCTTCATTTGAAAACAGCCTGTATCGAAGGCATGACTGAGCAATACAAAAACTAACCGGGAAACTGAAGGAGTAAAACAGCATTAATGCGATTAACCTGAGGAATAGATTCATATGTCGAAGGAAAAGCAGACAGCTCTGAGCGTAACTACTCAGAGTAGACTAATTGCCACATTTGGAGAATGCCGCTCAGATAACCAACATGCCTGCCATACAGGAACACGAAGGCTAGTAATATCAACCGAATGTATTCATGAAAGGATTTCGAATCCAAGAACAGTTACTGTTCAGGAATCATATGCTCATATATTACTTATGAATGATCAATCACAGGAAGCAAACCAACTGGAGTGGCTGGGCCCCAGATGTCGCCATTAGACCACAACCCACCCGCCAATCGAAGAGCAATAAACGGCATGCATAGGAAGGCTCAGGAAGAGCACTATGTCCTGCCCTGTAATCACCTCATAACATATTGGTGGAGGGGGATTCGACGAATAATTCATATCGAATCCCCCTTACCCGCAATACTTAAACTGCTAGATAAGTAAGGCCAGCGCAGTAATATTAAGTCTTGAAACAGTGACAAATTCCTTTTTCACTATATGAAAAAGAAACTTCAAGCTACATTCCCAAGCTATACTGCTGCTGCTATTCTCAATAAAGAGTAATACAGCTAAAAAGCTTGTAGTGAGCCAAAGCAAGCATAATGACACTAACCCGGTGTGACTTGTGAAGAACATGGCACTATTGCAAGGAATATACCCACTGAAACAACATCGACATATCCCTTGAAATCAAGACAGTACACTAGGTCATCAAATAATACACCATATAGACATAATATCCAATCATCAAGTGGAAAGATAATCCACAACATTAAATTTGATAAAAATGAAAGCGGGAGATGAAAACTATGTTCCGGCACCCGATCATCAGATACCTAGATGAACTCCTTGTGCCTCGTAACGATTATAGCAGGAATATAAGGCTGAAAAGGAGTTGTTAACTATAGGCATTCGAAAGAACGTTCATTAATCACACTAGGTTACTATGGCGTTATCAATAGGGCTAAAAGCCACAGACAAAAAAACATAAAAACAATACCGCTAAGGAGAGAACAAACATTCCCATGTAATAGTACCTTGTCCAATAGGACAGTAGTCTCTGCCTGGCTGAAGCAGCTAAAGGTCTTTCTATTCGTGAAGACAATTAAATGGCTGATAAATGCAGCCATAGAAGCTCATTAAGAAGACTTACAATGCTAGCCACTAATGACAGGGATAAAAACACTGCTCAAACTTCTAGCTAGGCTACTAAGGTGTCAACAATAAGACTAAAGTCTATGACATTTGAGAAAACAACACCGAGAAGGAAAATAGCACTCTTTTCCTTTAGCGGTTCTATTCCCAAAAGACAGAGGTTTCATCCTAGCTAATGAATCTTAGAAGACTTCATCTCCGTGAAGACAGATATTTCAGTGTAATTTTTTTTGACTTTAGACAGCTCACTAGACAGAGACTTACCATGTTAGTCACACAAGTTAAGGCAAAAAAGACTACATTTGATTCTTATAAGGCATAAAACAAGATGACTAAAAGCCCCAGATGCCTAAGAATACAACACCGAGTAGGAAACAACACACTCTTTCCTTTCAATGGCACTAATTCCAAAGAGACAGCAGTCTCCTATTATATAGCGTAGCTAATAAGTTTTCATCCCATGAAGACAGATATCTTGGAGAAACTGCGACCTTGAAAGCTCATGAGACTTACAACATTAGTCGTTCAAGGTAAGGGATAAGGACCGCTCTAAAGACCGAAATTTCAAAAAGACAGTAGTCTCAGCTAGCTAATGCAGTTTATTAGACTTCATCTCCATGAAGTCAAATATCCGTTTCACCTGCAGCGTTGGAAAACTCACTAAACGGAGACTTACAATGTTAGCTGCAATGTATAAGAAAAAGACCGCTGTAAAATTATATAAGGCTACTATAACGTTTGACGCTAATGATATGTAGACACAGACCGCTCATAATTCACATAAACCAAATTAAGCCGACAACAATACGACTAATTGCCTGTGATGCCTTGGAATATATGAGAAAGAAAACGGGAGACTAAAGACGTTAGCCACTTATGTGCCACTTATGTATCAGAAAAGACTGCTCTAACTATACAAAAGGCTACTGTGGCATCCACAATAGCACTAAATGCCTCTGACACCTAGGAATACACCACCAGGAAGGAAAAGATGTACTTATTCCTTCTAATGGCTCTATTCCCAACAAGACAGCTGTTTCAGCCTATCTATGAGCTATCGATCTTCTTTTCATAAGGAATAGATCATTGCCTTTCTTATACTATTGCTAAGCCAAGGGAGGCGTTGTTAATCAGATCAAACGCCTTCAATACCTAAGCTGAAAGATCTGGCAAGGAAGATCTTCGTCTTTCCTTCACCCGGTATCTTAAGCTGTTTTTTGCCTAGCAAACGCAGACTTTTTGTTCAGATGGAACAAGATTCGAAAAGGTTATGAATAAAAATTCACAATCTTAATGTGCTATTCCGTAATGGCTGGAGAATCAACCTCTGTAGCCCTCTCACCAACTGAAGGTTCCATCTGAAATATACAAATGACCGGCCCAATCTAGCACCCTTCAACAGCTCACTACCAGAGACTGTTGACAGCAGAACCTGCGACTACTGGGATGCTGTGCAATGTTCAGCAGCAGGTCCATGAACAAGGCTTGCAGAGCAGCAATTATCCACTTCTTCACCATATGCTGCTCACAGGATGGAGATCTGTCCCCAGATCTACGTTGCATGTCTCGTATAAAAATGCCTCGAATGACAAGCTACAGGTTAATCTGACTTCGGTGGTGATGACAGGGTACATCTCTGTGGAACAGCATGAAAATGCAAAAACGGATAGCAAGTCTGCAGTCTAACGTGCTTCATCGATGAAGCAGGTGAAGAAGCCATAGTTGCAACAGGCCCCGTGGAAGGAGTGTCCTGAACCGCAAGCATGAACAGGCGTCCCAACTCACTAAAGTTTCTCGAAGTGAAAACAGTCGTCCCTGACTGCTGATGGAACGGAGAGGGATCTCCAGCTCGTGGTCTGGCGCCAGACCTCGCAGAGTGTTCTGTTTAAAAACTTGTAGGCTTCTACCCCTTACTGTGCTTTTTCATGGAAGTAGAGTAAGCCATAACAACAGTCGTAACAACAGCTGTCTCCGGCGGAAGTGTGGAAGGAGCATTGCTCCGACTCATTAAAGTTTCTCACAATGGACAACTGACCCTGACTTTTAACGAGATCAAGAATGCTCTCCAACACGCGATCTGGCCACAGGTCTCGCCAAGCATCCCGTTGATAAAATTGTAGGCTAATCTCCTTTGTGTGCACTTCCATGTAAGAATTAGAAGTCATAACTGCAGCTGAAGCCGGCTGCATTGTGGAAGGAACATCCCAACGCCTGTTCCGACTCATTATAGTTTCTCGCAATGGATCCAGTCGATACGACTGCAAATGGGACAGAGAGGGTTCTCCAACTTGTAATCTGACCCCATCTTGCAGAGAAACTTAAAGGCTTCTTCTCCTTATTGCCATCGTCGCTGGATGAGCTTTATATTATAAGGTGCTCACTCTACCCACATTATACTACTCAACTGCAACAGACCTACCCGGTGTCTTGGCTAGTATTAGCCAGCGGTGAAGGCTCCCATCAGAACTTCACTGCCCACTGCACAGATCGATATCTGTTTCCAATATTCGCATACCATAGTACAAGTATTGAAGGAGTGCCGCAACTATCAGCAAACAACAAATCTTTATTCTGAGGCTTCTTGGACTTACTACTAAGTACCAATTATCATAATGGCAACAATAATAATGAAGCCAAAAACATAAGTCCACTGCATTCCCAAAATAAACATTACAAGGATACATAACATGGACAAAACAAAAAATTTTCAAATAGATATTAAAAAAAAAAAATTTTTTGAAAACTTTTGAATGAAGCCAAAGTGCCCCAAGGGAACCTCATGAGCCCAAGGGAGACCTGATAGAGCCTAAGTGTGGGCAACCACTAACTAATTAAAGCTAAACTACTGGAATAAGATATACTATGTATCCTAATAGAAAAACAGTAATTGTTTTTTAAACTAAACGCTGAATTAATACGAATCCAAAACGTTATTGAACAGAGACAACAACGTGAAGAGAAAAAAATGGAAACTAACCAACAACAGGCACAACAAAGGCCCAGAGTCAGTAACCGATCAACAACCACCCGATGCAAAGATAGATCTTCACATGAAGAACAAACAGTGCATCTGGTAGAAGATGCAAGAGTACAAAAACATCCTGAACTGAAATACATGCAGACAGGTCATAAACATAGGGGATAAACAGAATACCATACTTATTCTGTTTACAAATTAAACTCCCAAGAATTTAGTAAAAAATTCTTCAATAAAAAGGCTGAAAGAACTTGGGAGTATAATAGGAGGGTTCAGGAGAGGGAAGGGAAGGGAAGTAATAGTAACAAAACAACAGTGGAGTCATATTATAATGACGACGTTCAAAAGCATATCATGAAATTGGGTAACATGAATAATTTACATAAAAATTATAAAGTTACAGTCCTGAACATCTGAAACCACCATTATGCACTTCCAGCATTCTGTTACATTGTTGATTCCATGAAAACAATCACTGATTTGTGTCTGGCATCTTCAAAAATGAGAATTTAAAGCACAGATGTCAGTTCAGTTGTTACTGACTTTGGGCCAAACAGAAGAATGATATTGGCACTAATTCGGGTTTCTTCCAGGGTACTGCACATGCGCAAGTATAAAAAGTATGGAGGGCCAGATAGGACTTTTAATTTTCTTTATTGTATGCAAATTTTGGAGATTGGGTGGGGGGGGGGGGGGGGGTGTGTTCAAAATTTGCGTTAGGCCCTTAAAAATATTGAGATTGCTCCAGCTAAGTCTGGGCCATTGTTTTAGTATTAAAATATGGAGATTTCCACATAAGCCACCAGAAGTCTTCGATTGAAAGCATAATTCAAATTTTTTTCTACGAAAGCCCTCCCGACCCTCATCCCCCCAAAAACCCATCAAACAAACTTATAATTAACTTGTGCAGATATCTACGGTATCTGATGCTACTGTCCTAAAAGACCACTTGTTCACTTGCCACCTTCATGTCTACTTGCCCCTAAGGACGTTCCACACCTAAAACATATTTCTTGGCCTCATTGGACATACCACACCAAAAATTATTTTATGGCCAAAACGATCAAGTTTGGACTAATGTGGTACAGTGGAGCCCAGTTAATTGGATATCTATTAACTGAATAAGTCTGTTAACTGAATGTAATTTCCCAACACAAAACCATTTACCATGTCTGCAGTACAAATTTGACCTGTTAATTGAATATAGCTTTCAGAGTAAACTCCTGTTAATTGAATATGAAATCCTGTAACCTGTCAAGAAGTTACCCTAACTCTCCCCAGTTTTACTTTGTTTCTAGACCTATTTGGGACATCCAATACAGGCTTTTAATCTATTATATCTTGTTTGACAGAGCTCATAGAGCTCTGTCAAACAAGATATAATAGAATAAGTGCGAAGTTTATCTGTAGAATACAGGAAAGTGACAAATCTCTTTTAGTTGAATACTCCTGTTAATTGTATAATTTTCATTGGCAAAGTGGCTATTCAATTAATAGGTTCCACTGTAGTAGAATTGTATACAAATTCCAAATTTCTGCTTTTGAAACTATCTGAAAGGATAGTATTGGGGAATTTGTAAGTGTGAGATTTTCTGAAATTAGACGAAGAGCATGGATATCTGCCTTTAGATAATTAATAATTAGCGTAATTCACATCTGTATATCAGAACAAAAGATTGACATAACATAAAAAATTTATTAACAGTGGTCTTATACCATGCCATAACAGCTCAAGAAATAAAAAAAAGGTCATCTACAAACCTTGTCTTTTCTGTTGTGCGCGTGTCTGTTTTCTGCCTCTGAAGTGGAACACCTGCCTATTTTGACCACAAACTGGCTTCTTCCCTAAAATACACTCACAATACACACGTCTGTGGTCTAAATGGAAGTTTTCACCCTTTTTTGGACAGTAACCACCATATAATTGCTCCTCCGGTTTAGGTCTATGAAATATAGAAGTTTTCAAATAAGTTAACATGTTGGGCATTTGAGTAATTTTTATTTTTTCGAAATAGTAAGTTTGCCTTGTAATTAAATTATTCAACAATGCTGGCATTTCTTGTTGTTATCATTAGCCTTTTTTTGTACTCAGCCATGACTTAGGGTACTCCTCCTCCGATTCTGATAAAATTTGTCACACTTAGAGCCACATGTTTCTAGTTCTTACAGCTGCTTCAGAATTTTAATTTCATACCTTCACCCAAAACAATGCCAAATTTAGGTGTTTTTCCTAAACTTTCAATTTTAATTCTTATATTAAACTTTCATTCTCAAAATTAGGGAAATATATTCTCTAACATAAACCATGTTCAAAAATGAGGGACCAACCTGGGAAATTCTCAATGGTTATTACTGATGACAACATCACCAAATATTCAATGTCAGACAATTTTCATAAAAGATATCCTTGGATTTCCACTTCACCCATGATAGTACATCTCAAGGGGAAAAAGATGCAATGCCACCAGTATCTCCTGCCAAAGGTTTCTAAGTTGCCCAACCTTGGAGAATAACCAGTCCACATCAGCCGTACTTTATTCCATAAATTAGAGACAGGCATTTTTTTTGTTTCAATTACGTTCTTTCTGGAAAATCAAAAAAACGAACAGAATATTCTCCTGAAAAACCATCTTCACTGTATTCTGTGAATTTCTGTTCACTACAGCAATTGCATAGATATACATCCAATGGACAATTAACATATTGGCTTGTTACCCACTGAAAATGTCTATGTGTGTTGATCAATTAATATTCTTGACAACTTAATTCATTACCTGATGGCCAGTCAGAGTTTCCGAAATGCTGGCTGAGCAGCCGATGACCAGACGTTATTCCCTTTTGACCAGAAGTGATTTCCTTCCCACAAAAACTTGAAAGGTTAAATGTTCAGGTCAGTGATTCCAAAATTCACTGCGACAACATGCGTAGGAAATAAAAATAATCATTAAAGCATTTTAGGGACTTTTTGTTTCTTTTATTCTATCCATTATCCACCCGAGAAAGCGATAAAACCCGGAAACCACGATGACCTGCGTTTCCATCAACACTTCAAACTTTTGATTATGAATGACTGTTCAGAGACAAAGATGATGTGGGTAAGTCGTCCATCCACGTCACCTTTGGTACCAGACTATAAAAAATGTTTTGTTTTTTTTTATTTAATCAGAAAATTAGATCTCAAACTGAATTTTTCTTCATCACTTCAAACATTTTTTCACACATGACATTTCTTAGCTTTTCCAAGCTTTTCTAAGCTTGAAAATCTCTGCTTTTCCCAACTTTCATCCCATGGTAGTAAGCTTGAAGCAAAACTTGGATATCTAAGGTTATCCAAGGATTTCTCATCCAAATACTATCTCAGGTTAAATCTTTGCTTTTTCAAGCTTTTTATCCTTGGAAATCCCGGGATATCCTGAGAAATCCCAGGTTATTTTTGCAAGGGATATTAGATGACAATAAATTTTCTTTTTATTTATTTATTTATTGGTGTTAAAGGTCACATACTTATGCACAATGGATAATCGTGACCGTGACTGTTTCATGGGTGGAGGAAGCCGGAGTGCCGGAGAGAACAACCAAGCTTCGAAGAACAACTGTCAGCTCTTCAACATTCTAACTCTGTTCAAGCTCCACTCAAGCAGGGTTACAGCAGTTGAAGACATATGCACCATCGACGTGCAGTACGTCTTAGTACACGGCGTCACTGTGCCCACATGTAGGCAACCGGGATAAAGTGCCTTGCCCAAGGACACAATGCGGGTCATCCCGGATGTGGGATCAAACTCGGGACCTCTAGCATGGAAGTCCAACAGTCTACTACTGAGTCACACGATGCCAATAAAAGCCATATCAAAAAATGCAATCAGTTTTTAGCCAACAAAAAGATTAGTCTGGTGATTTATTTTACAAAAATTAATAATAAAAACATAGCAGTTTTTTTTATTTTTGGATTTAAAATCATTTTCGACATTTTATGTCAATTTGCCTATAGCCATTACCATAGTACTCACAGAGACAAAACTTTTTAGGTTGGTGTACTATTGATGGTTCTTCACCACTGCCAAATTTCTTTGTGATTTGACACAAAACTTCTGCAGTTAAAATGCAAACACAAAAAAATACCCCTTTTGTTGTGTCATGGATACAGTTATATAATCATAGCACTCATGGTGACCAAACTTTGCTTCTCAAAATGGGAGTGAAAGTTATGGTGCATCACAAAGTCTATTTTCAACTGTTGCAAAACTTCTGGAATCATGATGCAAATGATGTCAACACAGGAAAAAATACCACTTTCAGCTTGAATCACACCAACAGCCATACCCATAGCACTCACAGACACTAAATATCACATGTCGCCAAAGCTATAAAATTTCTAGAACATTATCAAGTTTCTTTACAACTAATGCAAACCTTTTGGAGGGTACCACACATATAATGTTAAAAAAATGGAAAATAACCCTAGCAGATAGGTCACGCAGCCTATAGCCATAAAAATAGGACTTATAGGGAGCAAATGTTACATGTTGCTGTGGCAGTAACAATTCTTGAGTACTGCCAAGTTTCGTTCCAATTTGCAAAAAACTTTTTGAGTTACAATGCAAATAACATCAAAAAGGTAAAGACCATTTTCGGCTTCTGACATGCCTCAAGCCATTACAATTCACAGCGATTACAATACAATGGACGTCATTGGCTGTGCTTTGTTCAATGACTTCTGGAAATTCACTTTGCGATTTCAAAATCATCTAGTAAGTCTAATTGTGTCCATCAACATTCAAGAACAGGAACCTGAAAATGCAATTAGACTCAAGAATAGCATTTCAGATTGCTGGCTGTTAACGGTGTGCTTTGGCAGGTAGATTGGTTAAGTAAATGAATGAAACACAGCTAGCCAGATCTACAGTTCACTCATTCACATCAGACAGCAGGAAGGGTTCAATTTTTGGTACTATCCTGTAAGAAAAGATCACTTCAGTCAATAGTATACCTTCAAACACCAGAAGTGAAATCACTGACATTTTTAAAGTTCAAAAATTACCTTTTTTCCCTTAATTCTATGAATTAAAAATACAAATACAGTCGATACCCGTCAACTTGAAGTTGGCTATCTTGAATACCCCAGAAAACTTGAAGTGCCATCAGTCCCAAAAAATCTATGTGCAATTAGTATTAAAATAAAAGTGTAATATGACATTGTAACTCAACTTGTGTAAGACATGTACATGTATAGTATGTGACACAGCAATGACACACATCTAGGTAATGACCTGATAACAAAGGTACATATAAAGTATTGTAATAGCCTGTACATAAATGCTGACCGTAGCCTGTAACAAATGTATAGGTAAAGTATTGTAAAGGTGGGCGACAGTTAGATGCTAAACTAGAAAAGAAATCTTTGAGTTCCTGAGTGGGTCTGACTGAAACCCAAAATTATTTGTTCTCAAAGCATAGTGATAACAAAGGTCCCCAAAAATGAAAAAATTTAAAGTAATTTGTATATTTTTTATACTTACCAATGGCCCAGACTTAGCTGGTGCTAACTCTAAAATATTCAGTGCCAAACACAAATTTTGACCCCCAAATCCCCAAAATTTCCATCCAAAATAAAAAAACTGATGTCCTATAGGGTCCTCCATACTTTTACCTACTGCGCATATGCAGTTTCAAGGAAGTACCGAAATTGGCGCCAAGCCTCATTCTTACAACCAATGCCTGCTAAATGTTATATAATCAGTGGGGAGATATGAGTTCCCAACTCATGAGAGGGCCACCCCCATCTGGGCCACTGGTAAGTATAAAAAATATATAAATTACTTTTAAATTTTTTCATATTTTTACACTGAAACCAATCGCCCAGACTTAGCTGAATAGAAAAAAGGTTGGAGGGCCTAGGACATAAAGGAAATCCAGTAGACTCAACTATTTATAAAAGAATATCCCCTCGAGGAGAAAAGGAGAGAAAGGTTACATATGTCTTTCTTGTTTATAAAAATAAGAAAGACAGAATAGCAATCAATAATTGAGCATAATAACATCAATGATCTCTATTAAAATCCAGTATAACCCATTATACTAATTTCTTAAAGGAAAGCAGGGCTTGCCTTGTGTCGGGGCTGATCAGCCCAGGCCCCGAGATCAGCCCCGAGGAGCACTTGCTGGGGGCTTTTTTTCAAGCCCTGACATTTTCCACAAAAAAGCACTAACAATAATGGACAAAATGGAAAATCAGCACTGAAAAGGCCCCGACCTCAATATGTGGGGCACTTTTTTTAGGCCCCGACCATTTTACTCAAGGCGAGCCCTGGGAAAGCCAATAAATAAAGATAGCCCAGAGAATGAGACTCTTTATACTCATTTAAAAGTGTCTGAGGATTGTATATTAACGCTCATATGACATGTGACATATACAAATGCTTCACACCGTGCTACACTTTAAAAATATTACATGGATGAGATAGACATTAGCTTTACACTTTAAAAACATCCCAGCACCGACTCGGAATCACTGACCCAGGAGGAGGTATTCCCTTGCTTTTCACTATAAAGCCAGTGATATGAGGGAACACCATCCTCCCCTTCCCCTTGCTCTGGGTCAGATCACCACAGAACGAAGAGGGCAGCAGGACAGAGTCACTGCTGGAACAGAAAACCTACATAACTATAGTTGTAACTGTTTAGTGGACGACATTCTGAGCAACAGATAATGGGCCTAAACCTCTAAGGTCGCCAGAATTAGACTCTATATTTCTAAGATAAAAGTTAGTAAAGGTAGAAGGCTGTGTCCAGTAAGCAGCCTTCATAAGATCCATAATAGCAATACTGTTAGAATAAGCCCAAGATGTAGACAGCGCTCTAACTTCATGAAATCTTAAGCACTTACTGAAGATAAACTCTCATAAGCAGTACGAATAGCTAATTGAATGCATCTAGCAATAGAATGAACCAAAATGTCCCTTCTATTGGGAATTAAAGACAGAAAGAAGCATTTTCATCCCTTTCTGATAAACTCTGATCTGCGTTAATAAATACGCATAGCTCTATCTGGACACAACAAAGGTCTACGGCCATCTGAGGACGGAAGAGCCTTAATGATAATAGGCTCAGGATACTTATTAGGAGCCTGATTCTTAGCCCAAAATCCCACATTAGTAGTTAAAGTAATAGTATTACCAATACTACGATAATCATCAACAGACAAAGCATGAAGCTCACTGACTCTTCTTGCGGAAGCAAAGGCTAAGACAAAAGCTGTTTTGTATGACAAAAACTTGAAGTCTACATTGTTCAAAGGTTCAAATGGAGCTTCTTTAAGCTTCAAAAGAACCCAAGCCAAATTCCATTTAGGAATTAACCTAAGGGTTCTAGGACTATATATCAAAAAGTTTTTAACTAACTTAAAGAGATATTCGATCCAATTTCTAAGCTATCATGATGGGCATAAGTGTCCGATAGCATAGACCTATAACCCTTAATAGTGACTGGCTGCAATTTGACGATGTCAAACAAGCAGACCAGAAAATTAGCAATGTCTGGAATGGAGGGATCATAAACATCTATCGACTGATCCTTACACAAACGACAGAAAACTTTCCACTTTGCTGCATAATTTAGTGAAGAGGACGTCCTCCTAAAGATAGAAATTGCATCCACTGCTCGTCCTGTAAAGCACTTCCTGTGCAAGGACTGCTCAACGGAATTACATGAAGGTTAAGGCAATACGGGTTGTGATGCAGTGTGCGAGATTTCCCCTGAAAGAGAAGGTCCTCCCGTGGAGGAAGCTTCCAAGGAACGTCCCATAACAGACACAAGAGTAGATTTATCCATGGTTTCTGGGATAACAGAAATGCTACCAACAGTATCTTGCAGCGCGATTGCTTGATCTTTAGCAAGATCTGTTGAATCAACAGAGTTGGAGGATATGCATAACCTATCATTCTGTCCCAAGATATTGACAGAGCATCTACTGCAAACACTCGAGGATCTGGACATGGCGACACATACGTCTTCAACTGATTGTTGAGATGTGTCGCAAACAAGTCTATCATTGGTCAATCCCATTGGTAGCAAATCTGATTGAATACTCGCTTGTTGAGAGTCCATTCCGATAGCAACATGCGACCTTTCTAGGAGAGCGAGTCTGCAAAAACGCTCAGACGACCCGGTATATGACGGACTGAAAGAAGAACGTGATGTTCTAAAATATACAGAAGAATTTGTTCCGTTAGATCGAATAACGGAATCGAATGAGTGCCTCCTTGGTTCCGAATGTATGCTACTACCGTTGAATTGTCCCACAATATCTGAACATGAGAATTGTGAATAATGTTCATCCAATGACATAGCACTAGCCATATTGACATCATTTCTTTGATGTTTATATGCTTGTTCAGGAACTTCGGGTCCCAAAGACCCTGGCACTTCGAATCTGTTGGGCTCAATGTCGCGCCCCAACCTGACTGACGTGCGTCCATCATAATTGTAAAAGCCGGATCCGGCAGATGCAGCAGAACTCCCTGAGCCAACCACTGAATGTCTGCATCCTTTGTTTTACTTGTTCTGTTAACACAATGTTTGATTCGAGCGAATGAATTTTCACATTCCAAGTTTGAGTAAAAAATATCTGGAGTGGATGAGTATGCAAGGGGCCCATCGGAATTAGATCCGCTGCCGCTCCGCACAACCCCATCAGTCACATGAACTCTCTTGCTGTTACTGCATCTGAGTGTAGACAAAAGCAAGCATAACAACGGACTAACTTCACTCTGGGTAATGGAAAATGAACTAGATTGTTGTGAGTCTCAAAGCTCATTCCCAAGTGAATGAGTGACTTAGACGGAGCTAGATCCGACTTATCTTCATTTACAATGAAACCTAGACGTTGGAGCAGTTGAAGCAGACTCTGAACATCGTTCTGAAGAACCGTCTTGTTGCCATATCTCTGAAGAAGGTCATCCAAGTATGTCGACATTAACGCAGATGAATGAGCTCAGAAATATGCCATTACCAAGTTCATTATTCCTTTTCGAGTGAATGCCCAGGGTGTTAGATTGAGTCCGAAGCACAATGCTCAGAACAGATAAACGACCCTAGGACAGCGAACCGTAGGTACTTTCTGAATGCTGAATTTACCATGCCATCCTTTAGATCTATGCTTGATGCATAATCGTCCAATCGAATGCTCGCCCTTACTGATCGAATGGTTTCCATATAGAACTTTGGAGCCACGATCAGTTTGTTTATCCACCTCAAATCTATAACTGGATGGAACGAGCCGCCTGGCTTCAATACCAAGAACAGGTGACTGTAGAAACCTAGGGATTCCTGGTTTTCCACGACCTCAATTGCATTCTTCTCCAAAAGAGATTGCACCTCTGATAGAAGAGAATCTCTGTTTTGAAGATTTGAAGGAAGCTGAGTCCAGTATGGACTTCGTGTTAACAGAGGTTTTTCTCAGAAAGATAGCCTTAGGCCTTCCAAGATAACCCCTCTTACACATTGGTCATCTTTAATTGACAACCAATTGGTCAAAAACTTTGTCAGCCTTCCCACCGGACCGCAATAGAGGTCCTGACCATCACCTCCTGGACCTGCAAGGCCTACGGGAAGAGAAACTATGTCCTCCCGTGCAGCGCCTCAACCTGCCAACCTTGGGATGTCTGTCCCCTACCTGAATCACTACTCTGATTGTCTCTAGAGTGAAAGCCTGAGGATTTCTTATATCCTTTGGAGGAGCTTCCCTTGGACGAACTTGAAGTAGAAGCTCCTGCTTTACTCTTTTCTGCTGAGCCAGGTTTTTTAGAAACCGACTTTAGAAGCAGAGTTTCTGAAGCTTTCTCAGTAATCAGATCATAGATTAACGAAAGCGAAATAGAAGGTCACCGGAAACCGGAGCGACTCTAAGAGAGTTTTGCACCTTAGAATCCACCATAGTGGATGAAGCCAGGGCTGTGTCACATCTAACCAACTCTAAATTAGCCACTGATAGGGCAGAGCTGTATGTGGAATAAGTTATAGTCCTGGAAAGAACTCTTAAAGAGGTATGTACATCCTCGAATTCTTTCCCACAGAGACGTTGTGCTAATGCTCTAGTAAGGTGATCTGTGTATGACAGGGCTTCTAGGTTCGCTCTATTAGAAGAAATCGTAGTCTCCATAGTACTAGAGTGAATATTAAAAGACGCAGGAAGAGACAAATCCAAGTCCACAGCCTGATCGTCTAAATGCAGAGGAACTCTCGAGATGCCTGGACCTGCCGTTGTAAAATGGCAGATCCAGAGCACGTGAAGATAAGAAACTGTATTTCCTTGGGCTCGAAGCTAAATTGAATATAGCATCATTAAGCAAGTCAAACGTCCGAGAGACATTGCTGAACTGTATCAGGTTATCAGGAACATCCTCCTTAACCTGGACAAAAAAATCAAAATCCAATGACGCTATCAGTCTCTTATCTTTGGTCACAGCAATATGATCTGATGGAACAGTGTTTGGAAGGTTTTGATGGATAAACTCTATCGCCACCTTATGTTGATCCGAAAGGGAAAAATCCAGATCCATAATTTCCCTTTCACCATCTGACTGGATCAGATGAGAATCTCGGTCATCCCTGACTGTGCAGAGCAATGAACTGACCCAGCTTCATCCGACAGTTCATGATCAGAAACTGTTGTAGGATGTTCCTGAGGTTGCTGCGATAAGCTGTGAAATTTGCGACAGCAAGTCCATCACAGAGGCCTGTGGAGCTGCGGATTTCTGATGTTTAGCCACTGGTAGCTCCTGGGATGGTGTGTCCGGCATAATCCTCTTATGTGAACGTCCCGACTCATGAGGCCTCGCGTCTCCTGGCTATTGGATGGAGTGACCTTGAGGACATTGGATCCTTCAACGGCAATGCAGGCTGGATCTCTGTGGTCACATAGCCAAGGTGTGGTCATGTGTACTGATGCAATGAAGAAGAAGCCGATAGACTAGCTGACCCCGGTAGTCTATATGACGGAGCGTCCCAGACAGGAGGTGTGGACGTATGCTCCAACTGACAGACATTATGAACAACAACTTCCGCCCCAAGATGTTGCTGTAAGAGAGAGGGACCTCTCTCGCTCGCGGTCCAGGAAGACCTGGACGAGCCGACCGCCGAACTGACTGGCTTCCTCTGTTCCATCCTCGCAGGGTGTGCGTGCTCCGAGATTATAGTGCTTGCAACACCCTTTTTCCTTTCCTTGACCGCTACTGACATACCCGGTGTCACACCACCCATAATCTGCGTGATAGATCGACCGGTTGAGCTAGCTATTTATTTATTTTATTTATTGGTGTTTAAGGTCACATACTTATGCATAACCTATCATTTGACAGTAACAGTTTTATGGGCGGAGGAAGCGAGAGTACCCAGAGAGAACCACCGAGCAACGACAAGCAGCTATCAGCTCTCCAACATCGTAACTCTGAACTCTGCACCGCGACACAGGAAGGGTTAGATTGGTTGAAGACATGAGCACCATCGACGTGCAGTACGCCTTAGTACACAGTGTCATCATGCCCCCATGTAGGCAATCGCGGTTAAGTACCTTGCCCAAGGACACAAGGTGGGAGCGCCAAATCAGTCGCTGAAATGGTCACCCATCCAACTACTAACTGCGCTCGACATTGCTTAACTTCGGTGACCTGATGAGAACCGGTTACCACTATGCCACCATGCCCCTGGTTGAGCTAGCTGGCGATCAGGACGTAAATCCCATATTCTGAGATCTAGGCCCTAGTCTGATTTCATTGAGCACTTTTGCCGCTAGCTCTTCATTAATTTGTGATGACGGCTGCACACTTCCAGACAATATCATGGAAACATCACCATGTTCTTGTTCCTCTGAAAAAGAAACTGAAGAACTAGAGTGACCTTGTGGTGAGAAAACAGGCATCGATCTCTCACCACTAACAACGTACCGTGGCACATGTCTCCAACGTTTGTCATCCCAATTGGCACAAACAGAACAAGAGTTAGTGTGAGTACAATGACTATAGCAAACACATTGATCATGAGAATCTGAGGAAGACTTCCTTGATTTACAATTTGAACAATACTCTTTCATTTTATCAGAAATATTCAAGCTGTAGTACTCGCACTAATCCTCATAATACAAAGATACATAATAATACAATCCATTAAACAAAATTTCGAAAAATAATTCAGAAAAAAAAAAAAATTCAAAAAATTTTGACATGAGTCCAAGTTCCCAAAGGGAACGATGAGCCCAAATGGATCCCAAAAAAGCCTAAGTGTGGACAAAAATTTTTCTTTAAACTACAAAATTAATGTTACACTTCTGGAGTATAATAATGTATCTAATTACATACCTAACATTACAGAAGACAAGGAATTACTGATAGAAAGTAACAGTTGTCAATGTAAACAAAAATCTATAAAAAAACGGAAACAAGCCTCCTGGCACTAATACAACATGGCCCGAAGTCAGCAACAGATTCTTAAATAACTATCCAATGCATGGCAGAATCTTCATCAGAAGAAACTGTGATACATCAGATGGTAGATGCAAGACCAAATACGCCTAAACACCCCAAGGGTGAGGATGTAACCATGGGGACATACAGAATAAACATTCTGTTACCAAGTTAAAGTCCTAAGAAATTTTCAATAAAAAAATTTCAAAAAAGGTTCAAAAAGCATGGGAGCTTAACTAGGGGAGTTTCAAGGAAGGAGAGGGAGGAAACACTTAACAAACAGTGGAATTTTCATAGCAAGAATGAAAACATCAGGCCCATGTCCCGAAATTTGGGAACATGAAATAATTTATAATAAAAATTATAAGTTACAGCCCTGAACACATCCAACCACTGTTTCATCCTCTCATCCTCTTAATGCAACCTTGAATCCACCATTTTCATCATTACTTTGTGTCTGGCATCATATAAACTGATATTTTCAAGCACAGAAGTCAGAGAGATGTTCCTGAGAGAAGGGCCAAACAAAGAATGAGGCTTGGCGCCAATTTTGGTACTTCCTTGACACTGCGCATGTGCAGTAGGTAAAATTATGAAAAACTATATAGGACATCAATTTTTTTTATTTTGGATGCAAATTTAGGGGATTTGGGGGGCAAAATTTGTGTTTGGCCCTGAATATTTTAGAGTTAGTACCAGCTATGTCTGGGCCATTAGTTACAGTATAAAAATACACTCCATCCTGTCCCAAGGTGATAACAAAGGTGATGTCTTCCATGTTACTAAACATTCATTCAAAAATTTATTCAAATCAGAACCTTCATATAGAAGTTCTATACAAAAAACTGATTGTACCTACTTTTGGTACAAAATGGCCACTGGAAGCCATCTTGAATTTTGGACCACACCCCAAAACACTAGGTCTCATCTCAAGGTGATAACAAAGGTACCCAAGAAGTTTCGTGAAGATCGGTTCATGAATAGAGCCTCTAGCCCGATCTGTATTGACATGTGCACTTATTGTGTATAAGTAGCACTGAATAAATCAAAGTTCATCTAATTTGCATAATTTCTGCACTAGAAAAAAACCCGTATTAAATGTGATGTATCCCATGGTACTAAACATTCATACAAAAAATTATTCAAATCAGAGCTTTCATATGGAAGTTCTGTGCAAAAATCTGATTGCACCAAATTTTGTAGAAAATGGCTGCCGGTGGCCATCTTGAATTTTAGACCAGGCCCCAAAACACTCGTTCTCATCCCACGGTGATAACAAAGGTACCCAAGAAGTTTCATAAAGATTGGTTCATAAATACGGCCTCTAGCCCAGGCCGTGTTGACAGACGGACAGATGGACGGATGACGGGCCATGACAATACCTCAAATTTGGCTTCGCCAAAGTTGAGCTAAAAATCCTGATAAGTCGAACATGGATAACTTGAATAACTGGTATAACTCAAAGTAATTACCTGTCCCCAAATGAGAATGTCAGTGAAAATTACAATGGGATAACTCAAAGTCAACTGAAGTGTGAAATTGTTTAAAATAGCCATTGTTTGGGTGTTGACTCATTTTGCAGAATTAGCGACAAATCAATTTAATGGAAAACAAACAACAGATTTATGAAAATCAGAATAGCCATTGTTTGATGAATCAATTAGCAGAACAGTAGCAGTGGTCAAATAATAGATTTCTGATGTTCCTGTATTTTGATACTGTTGGGGAAATAATGGGTCTGCAAATCATTAAAATGAACATTAAACCCTTGATTGAGTAATGTCCAAGCTAACGATGTTTAAATGATGTATGAGGCTTTCCTTCAGCATTCATTTTGAAAAATGGAAACCTTAGAGGAGCAATATGCATCAGGCGAAGCGGTCGACAGTGAAAGAAAAATGCACACTCCATCTAAGCGAACGTCAGTATCAGTGACAGATGGAAATGGAGTCAAAAGAAAAATTGAGATGAAAAGTATTGATATAAAGAACGATGTCATACTTATAGTAGAGAATGGACAGAAATCTAAGCAGAAATTGCAAGGCGATTTAATATTCCAGCCAACACTCTTTCAACTTGGATAAAAAAAGACAGCATCAAGGAAGGGTATCTGACATTTAGTGTTAAAAGGGCACGGATGCCGTGGAGTACTTTTGAAGACATGGAGTAGGCCCTGATCAAGTGGTTTAAGCTTGTCAGAGACCAAAATCTGCCAGTTTCAGGTCCAATGATGCAGATGAATTTGCAAAAACACTGGAAAGTGCCGAATTTAAAGCATCTGTAGAATGGCTGGGTAGATTTAAGGAGTGACATGGAATAACGTTCAAGAAAGTTTGTGGTGAAGCAAATGCTGTCGATATGAACTCACCCCAAATGGATGATTGGATCAGCAACGGAAAATTCTCTTGGAACAGTATCAAGCCAAAAACATTTACAATGCAGATGAAACTGGCATTTTTTATCCTTTTGTTTGCCTTTGAATTTAAGAATGTTGACTGTCATGGTGGAAAACAAAGTAAAGAAAGACTAACAGCAATGGTGTGTGCTAACATGAATGGGGCAGATAAACTGACACTGTTGATCAATGGCAAATTGAAATATCCATGCTGTTTCAAAAATAATTGGTCACTCCCTACAGAGTATAAAGCCAACAAAAAAGCCTAGATGACATCAAATATTTTTACTGAGTGGGTTAAAAGTGTGGACAAGAAAATGCAATGCCAGAAAAGAAAGATTGCTATCATAGTAGACATCTGCCCCACACATCCTCACACTGAAGGACTGAACTTATTTTCTCCCTCCCAATACAGCATCCAAGACACAGCCAATGGACCAGGGCATAATTAAAAATTTGAAGGTGCATTATAGGAAATGTGTGCTAATGCATCACATTCATGCCGCTGATCAAGACTGAAATGACACTGTCTATTTTAGACGCCCTACATATAATGCACCAAGCATGGAATTGCGTAACGCTAACAACAACTGCAGGTTTGTAGTGCAATCACAAACTTTAGATGACAGTGACCCAGAAGATGATCTCCCTTTATCAAGGCTGGTTCAACATAGACTTACACATGACAATATGCAGTTATTCATGGATGTTGATGAAGACATTCCAACTTGTTCTCACACGACAGTGGAAAACATTGTTGATGAAGTTAAAGCTTCAAAAGAAAGTGCAGATGTGGATGATGAACCTGATGCTAGTGGGGAAAAGTAGAAAAACTGTACACTGTGGATAAGGCTCTGTCAGGGTGTGAAATTTTGAGGAGTTATCTCCAGGCTAGGCCAGATTCAGAGGAGCTTCTGAAAGAACTTTCAAAAATCAGTGACAAGTTCTCAAAAAAAACAGTTCAACAATGGACATAAAGAATCTGTCATCACAACATCTTCAGTGTATATAAAAGAATGTCTGAAAGTTTCAATGAAGTCTGTTCACTGGTTTAAGATGAGTTATGGATAGCAGATGTGTACCCCCCCCCCCCCCCCCCCCCACCCCCCAAAGAGTAACAGCCTTATAGCATAATGGACAGACAGACGGATGGATGAACGTATGTTGGAATATGAGAATATCTGAAAGAAAAATGGGAGGTGCACATCTTCAGTGTATGTAAAAGAATGTCTGAGAGTTCCAATGGAGTTTGTTCAATGGTTTAAGAGGAGTAGCAGATAGCAGGTCTATACCCCTCCCTACTAAAACCTGAATTGACAAAGACCATTTTTGAATATGGGGAACTGTAAGTATGAAAATATCAGAAGAGAAAATAGGAGATGCATATCTTCAATGTATGTAAAAGAATGTCTGAAAGTTTAAATGAAATCTTTTAATGGTTTAAGAGGAGTTGTGGATAGCAGATCTGCACAGAATGTCCACTGAATTTGACAAAGTTCACTTTTCAATATGGGAAACTGTAAAAATAAAAATATCTGAAAAGAAAATAGGAGATGCACATCTTCAATGTATGTAAAAGAAGGTCTGAGAGTTTCAATGAAATCCATTCACTGGTTTAGGAGGAGTTGCGGATAGGAGATGTGTACCCCCCTAAAGCGTAATGGATGGACAGATGTACGGACGTACGAACAGACATAGTGAACACTATATACCACCCACTTTTCAAGTGGGTGGTATAAAAAGGTAAACAAGCTGTGAGTAAAGTTGTGATTTATTTCATCAATTACATGCTGTACAAAGCAAGGTACATCTCCAAAATCAGTTTCGTGTACAAACAATTTAGAAAGTCTGGAAGCTGAAATAAATATTCCTGTAGATGCTGAGCATCCAAACAATGAAATGGTATCCCATTTTCCTTTGCTGATAAAACAATCAAATTACCCAAAACTGGATAACTCGAAACCTGGATAACTCGAAGTTCACTGGCCGTCCCACAAACTTCAAGTTAACAGGTTTCAACTGTACATGCAAGTGATGTGATAGATAGAAATGGCTGAAAAATAGAATCACGACTCATTTCACTGAAAGTTCAGCATATTACACATTTGCCCAAAATAAGAGGTACATATTTTTTCTTTAGTCTATCTGACAATGTTTCTGTGTATTATGGTGTCGGAAATATTGGGGGGCAACTGCTATCAGGACATGCTTGTGGCACACCCTGTTGTAAATCTATAGCAGTTAGAGGAAGGAAATATCACAGTTAGATGCATGGAGGTACACTGCAGTGCTTTATTCAATTCCTGGTTCTATCAGCTGAAATCAAAATGTTTCACATTATCAACATGGAAGACAGGGCATTTCTGAAGGTTCATTCTTCTACTCTTGTCTCCGTTTAAGCTAACACTGTTTAATAGGCATTGTTACCACTCCCCAACCAGAAAGGTTTGAATCAATCCACAAATGTAATAAATAAATACTTGAAACACACCTCCTTTTAATATCTATAATGTGTTTGTAAAGTTTGATCCATAATAAGACACAATCTGCTTCAATCGATCAGCGGCTGGCAATCTGGGTATCTTTGTATAGAAGTCACAAGTTGAAGACAGTACAGGATGATTAACTGTTCAACTGTAACTGGCCCTGTATAATGGTGGAGTGATTAAAGGTCAACAATTCATCAATTAAAGAGAAAAACAACACCAATTTAGACTAGGAACATGTTTGTTGGGCGTTTAAAAGTCAATCCATGGAAAATAATGAAGGGAGAATCATCCACTCACTTTTCACATGATTCCACATGGTCTTGAGGCATGAAAATGCAAAAAGAACGTTATGAAGGTTTTGCAGAACAAATTTTGAAACTTTCAAGAAGCTACAGCCAAGCATTTTGCTGCTACATTAGATGGCCAACTGACAGTGGTATTTCTTCAATACAGATGTCCAATGAGCCCCCCCACCCACTCCTCCCATTTCCTTGCACCCAGCACCTTTCAGTGGAGTCCAAATATGGGCTTCTAGCACTCAATCCCATATGCACTAAAGTTAAAATACCAAAATTCCAAGCAGCAAATCTTTTGCATAATGCAGTTAGCAATTTATCCAATTTACTCTTGTTAGACAGAGCACATCGAGGTCAGTCCAACATGACTGAATTTGGTAAATTCCTTGATACCACAGTAGTTTGTTCATCAATTCTAGCTTGACAGTCTCAAACTTTCTACATCTATATCATGCCACACCAGGGAATAATTCACTTTCAAAGTTTTACATAGCAAATTGCCTTACAGAAAGTAGAAATGTATTACTTTTTCTAATGATTGTATAGCAATTTTCAATTCTCAGAAATTAGTCAAGAAATTTTTTTACAGTACAACAGCATATATCTCTTTGAATTTTTTTTACTTGTATCAAAGCATATGAAAAGTTCTGCAAGTGGCACAACCTACTTCATTTTGCCATCATATCCGACATGACATTGTGTTGCAGTTTGGGCCATAAGTGGTATATCATCCCTTGAGTGCAAAAAGGTGCCATCTGCAATGCATCAGCATTGCAGATGGCATCTTGTTGCATTCAAGGGATGATATATAATACATTGAATTTGGAATTTCTTTTCAAAACTGTTTTGTTTTTGACCATGTTACCACCAGTAGAAGATATTGCTTATAACTGTAATTGACCTCTATTTGTAAGTGGTTTATGGGATCAGTTTGGCTCAGTCAAGCTCACATTCTTCACAGCCACCAGTTATGATTAATGGATAATTATCCAATCAAAATAGGTTTAATATGACCTTGACTCGAGCTTCAAATACAGCTGAGCTGTTTGGTCGACCAACATTTGTGAGAAATCTGTAAAAATCCACAAGTAATAGTGACTGTTAGTTTGTCACAACTCAGATGATTCTGTTCCTCCATCATTATGAGAGCGAAATTGGCCAGGAAACTGCATGACGAATGACTGTTACAGACAACTGAGTATAACTATGCTTGGATTGAAATGCTAGTGTTGATTTTTGCTAGTATTCCTGATGTGGGGCATCACTAAAAATAAAGCAAGAGGCCCCAAGTGACCTCAATCGCTCACCTAATAAAGTGATTCAATGAAGTATTTGGGGTCACATTCAGTTAGTAATGGTTCAATGCTATTGAGGAATGAAGTTATGAAATTATTCATACCTCTGGTGTTCATGTGAGATGATTATTATCACAGGTCTTCCTGACTGCTTCCAATTTTATCAGCTGTAGAAAAGCATTGCCACATGCCCAGACTATGTCACTATAGTTTGAAAGGCAAATTTTAAGGAAAAACACTAAGGAATGGATTTGAACAAACTTGAACCTAACCTGACCTCCCCACCCCCCACTCCTGCCCTAGACAGCCCAAGTATTAAGCCAAGGACTCAAAATTCAACAAACTTGAATCTGATCCCCCTAGAGATGTTATATATCAAATATTAAATAATCCTGACTGGTGGATCTGATAAAGATGAATTTTAAAGAAATCTCATCATATTGCACTAAGTTAAACTTTGGTATGAATGGAGAGCCCAAATATTAACACAGGGACCTGATTAGCACAAACTTGAATCTGCCCCTCCCCCCATCCTAGAGATGTTGCATACCAAATATCAAAATATTTTTACTGGTGGATCTCATGAAGAAGTCTTTTAAAGAATATTTTTCATAATGCACTAAGTTAAACTTTGGACTCCTATAGAGAACCCAAATATTATGCCAGGGACTCGATTTGAACATACTTGAATCCGACCCACCTAGAAATGTTGTATACCAAATATGAAAGGATTCTGACTGGAGGATCTGAACAAAAAGATTTTTAAAGAAATGTTCTCATACTGCACTAAGTTCATATTTGGGCTCCCATAGGGAGACCAAATATTAACACAGGGATTCAATGTGAACAAAATTGAAACTGACCCCCTAGAGATGTTGCATACCAAATATCAGAAGATTCTGACTGGTGGATCTGAAGAAGAAGACTTTTAAAGATTATTCCCAACATTGCACTTAGCTGGCCCCCAAAGGAAGCCGAAGTATTAAATGACGGACTTGATTTGAACAAACCTGAATCTGACCCTTGTAACAATGATGTATACAAAATATTAAAATATTCTTGTGGTTCTGCAGAAGATGTTTAAAGCTTATTCCCCATATTGCATTAAGTTTTGATTCAGGCTCCTGTATTGAGCCCAGATCTGAACTGAGGGGCTTACCTTGAACACACTTGTATCTGCTCCCACCTCTCCCCTCTCCCCCTATGGATGCTGTATACCAAATATCAAAAGATTCTAATCAGTGGTTCGGGAAAAGAAAATTTTAAAAACATTTTGCAAATATGCAAATATGGGCATTTGAAAATATTTCTATTTTTGGCTCTTGGGGTTGCTTTGGGGACACAGGAATTTTTTTGGCATGAATTAAGTACTTATGATTCAGTAACATCACACACCAAATTTGGTTCAAATCGGACCATCAGTTCAGAATACAGAAATTTCGGGTGGGGTCCAAAATCTTGCCCCTCCCATTATGAAAGCAAATATTGCTCCAAGAACTTTGTTTGAACAAACTTGATTTTACACCTCAATAGGAAGCTCCATACCAAAATATCAAGACATTGTACCCACTGGTTCATGAGAAGAAGATTTTGAAAAAAAATTAGGAGCATTTCCCCCACCCCCTCCCCATAGAGAGTTGCAACTTTATTTGAACAAATCTGAAATGACATATGATAAGGACCATGCATATCAAATTTGGTTCAATTCAGCCCAGGGGTTTAGGACGAGAAGTCGATAATGTAAAGTTAACGCCCCATGCTGGATGGACGGAAAGTGAATAGTACAGCTCCCTTTGAGCTTTGCTCAGGTGAGCTAAAAATGCATCGCAACAAGGCTCACATGAAATCACAGATGTGCACAGATTTTTGGGTCATCTATTTTACAAGTGTAAAATAAAGACTTGAGTGCCTTTGTGCTGAGCAAACTGGACAAACATCTCATAACATTATCTTTTTTTCTTTACATTTCACCTGTATATGGTATTCAAAGTTTCAATAGCCACAGTAATATAAGACACAAATTATTATCATACAGCAGATACTCAATCAATCTCAGCTATCCTTGTTTGGATCTGAGGCCAATATTATAAAACTTTTACAATTCTATTTTCTGGAATTGTATTTTCTAGTTATGCCTTTAAATGTGTTGAAATGAACCATTAGCATTTTCAAAGATGTGGCAATTTGCCAGTTAGCAAATGGTCATATCTTTTAAAATACTAATGATTCATTTTAGTCGGTTATATTAAAAGGTCGAAAATGCAATTCATGAAAATACAATTGTAAAATTTTTATAGTATTGGCTCCTGGTATCATAAACTTGATGAGATATAATGACGTAGATCAAGTGGCTGTAGTAATAATCTGTATTTATTGGCAGAAAATATCACTTGTGTACCTGAAATATGTTTTATATCATGGTAAGAATTTATGCAACCACAAGAATTTAGACAGAATAATGTTGTGTATACAATCATACCTCCAGCTTTTTGAGAAATCATTAGCTTTCTTTACAAGTTTACCCTCTCTGGTCATGAAATCATTTCTTTTGTTGGAATCAAATGAACTACAAAGACCTACAAAACAATACAAACCATTCAGTCAAAGAGATAAACTGGATATCTAAAGCTCGAGCAAAAAATAAATATTTGTCTTGGTCACTCATGAGATAATTTTTGATATCCACTCAAAAAACTAGATTTTCTTCTTATTATATGCTTTTGATAAGAATCTGATCATTCTTATTGATAATTCCACTAGCTTCAACCTTGAATTGATGCATAAAAGTAAACAGCTTACGCACATTGATACACAGAAGTGATTTGACCGATACTCAGAAAAGGTAGCATCTTGCAAGCTGATTCAGCTGGCGAGTTTCATACATCAATTCAAGGTGAATGTGTGTCGAATTATTGCTGGAAATGATTGGTATCCACTCAAAAACACTAGATTTTCTTTTCATTTTAAGGTTTTTAGAACAAATTGATCATTTCCAATGATAATTTGACTCATATTCACCTTGAAGTGATGCTTTGAAAGCCACCATTATGACTGAAACAGTGAAAGTGAAAATTTCTATATCTTCACAGTGTCGGATACGATTTCTATCTTTCCACATTTTTTTTTTGATAATCTATCATTTAGCATATAATAAAACATTTTATTCAAGGGTATCACAAAGGGGAATTAAGGGTTTGTGACCACCAACCCCACTACCCCCAGTAATTTTCAGTTCAGACATTTTGGTTTGGATTTAAAATGATGCTTACACTTATATCATGCCTTTAGATTGTGAATTTTCACACCATTTACAAGTGAGACCAAATTAGAAGGAGTGTGTGTGTGGGGGGGGGGGGGGGGGGGGGGGGGGGGGGGGAACACCAGAAAAATATTTAAATTCTCTGTACCTCTTCTACATTTGAGAATAAGTTCCATCATAATATGACCACAGAAACACAAAGAAAGACGTGGCAATAAAACAATAAAACATAACAGGATTAAGACTGTTATTTCTGGTTTTAATATGCCCAAATTAGGGCAAAATGGTGTGTCCTAATTAAATGAATTTAAAGGCCTGTTATGTATCGCACACCATTGGTCATTATACAAATGGAAATCTGTAGTACCTGATTTGGGATGTTGGGGACCTGGCATGACCAATTTGGAGTACCAGTACAGTACGTATCAGTCAAATAAGAATTTCCATCATGACTGCTACACGCATATTTATTTATCCACAAGTAAATTTCCAATAAGTCTTAAGCTTTTTAACTGGTTGAGGTATAGAATATTTTATATCATGATTACCTCTTCTACTGTATATGAAAAGTGTATGACAAAAAGTTTAGCTTTATTCACCAACTGTGGTGAAAGGCAGCAATGGGATTTCAATAGTTAAAATTTACACCTACAGTGAAACTACATCCAAGTTGACCTTTGGTGACGTCGACCTGAATGAAAACTTGTCTAAATTTATCACACATTGCCTCGCAAACAGTGAAATGAAAATGACAATTATTTATTACATTTTTAAATGAGTTTACCCCCATAAAACACCAAAAATTAACAAACATGCATTGTCTCATGTTGATAAAGCATCCATAACTCGAAATAGTATGTTATTATGTTATTAAAATGAAAAAGACCCCATTTCTTTTTCTATTTTGTTTTGGGGATAAAGTTAAAAAATTTATAGTAATTTATATATTTTTTATACTTACCAATGACCCAGACATAGCTGGTGCTAACTCTTAAAATATAGGGCCAAACACAAATTTTGCCCCCCAATCCCCAAAATTTGCATCTAAAACCAAAGAAAACATGTCCTGAATGGCCCTCCACACTTCACCTCCACTGCACATGCGCAGTGTCAAGGACGTTCCGAAATTGGCACCATTAATCATTCTAATAACCAGTGCCTGGTAAGCGCTATGTACTCAGCGGGGAGGTAAGAGTTCCCAACTCCTGGGAGGGCCATCCCCGTCTGGATCATTGGTAAGTATAAAAAATATATAAATTACTATAAATTTTTTAACATTTTTATACTGTACCAATGACCCAGACATAGCTGAATAGTAAAAAGGCTGGAGGGCCAAGGACATAGAGCAAGATGGAATACGCTCAATAATATAAAATACAGTCATCTCCTCTAGGGAAAAAGAAGTATTAGGCCTTACATGTATCTTTCTTATTTATGATAAATTAGAAAGATACAACACCTTCCAAAATTGAGCATCATACATCCATGTACTCTATTAATATCTAGTATAATCCTTATACTAATAATTTTTAAAGTAAGCCAATAAATAAAGTAAGTCTAGAAAATAGAGACTCTTTATACTCCTTAAAAGTGTCTGAGGATTGCATAATCATGTCCGTTGACACGTGCTATATTCAAAAGCTATACTTTAAAAACTAAGACTTGAATAAATTTTTAAAACATAAACTTCTCACTAAACAACCATCCCAATAACAGCTCAGAATTACTAACTCCGGAGGAGGTATCCCCTTGTTTTCATAGTAAAACAGGTGACCCAAGGGAACACCCTCCCCCCCCCTTTTTCTTGCCCTGGGTCAAATAGCCCAGAGCTAAGAGGGCAGCAGAACGGAGTCACTGCCGAAACAGACAGCCTACCTAGCTATAGTAGCAACTGTTAAGTGAATGACATTCTGAGCAGTAGATAATAGACCTAACAATAGAGGCCTCCAGAAATGGACTCAAAATTTCTGAGATAAAAAATTCATGAATGTGGATGGCTGAGCGCAATGAGCAGCCTTCAAAAATCTATAATAGCGACACTATTAATGTAAGCCCAAGATGTAGAAGAACTCTTACTTCATGAGCCGAAATCTCAAACACAACTGCTGAGTCAAAGATATACCATAAGCAGTATCGATAGTTAATTGAATCCATTAGCAATAGAATGGAGCGTAACGTCCTTCTAATAGGCATCAAAGACAGAAGAAGTTTACGCCCGTAGTAATAAACAGATATCTGTTTATAAATACATAAACTCTAACCAGACAGAGTAAAGGCCTATGCCCGTACGAAGACGGAGGGACCTTAATAACAATAGGTTCCGGATATTAGGAGCCTAACTCTTATGCAAAAATCCAACCTAAATAGTAAAGGAAGTAGAGATTCCGAAACTACGAAAGTGAAAATCATCCACCGATAGTGCATGAAACTCACTGACTCTTCAGTAAAAGAGAAGCCAACAGAATTACTGTCTAAAAGGTCAGAATTTGAAAACTACTGTTTCCAGAGGCTCAAATGATTACTTAGCTAAATAAGAACCGAAGTTAAATTCCATATAGGAATTTAATCTAATGATTCTAAGTCTATTTATCAAAAAGTTACTAACTGACTTAGATAAAGAGACATAAGACTCAATTGTAAACTATCATAGAGTGCATAGGTATGAGGTAACATAAACCTATAACCTTAATAATAACAGGCTGCAGTAGATCTTGTCAAACAAGTATACTAAAAAGTTGCAGTGAGTAGTATGGAGGGATCAACAATATGAACATAGTGATCCCTACACCAACGACGGAAGAGCCTCCACTTTAGCCGCATAGAATAGCGAAGAAGAGGATCTCCTATAGTAAGAAATCGCGTCCAAAGCTCGTCCAGTACAATGCTTACAATGCAATACGGACCACACAACGGAATAGTGAAGGTTGCGACCTTGCGGGTTGTGATAAAGATGACACGATTTTACCCAGCGAAAAAAGATCCTCTCATTAAGGAAGATTTCGCGATAAGTCCCACAGTAGACAACAGAGTAAATTTACCCACGGTCTCTGTGAAGACAGAGATGCTATCAACAGAAATGTATTGTGGTTGTTTATCTTAGCAATACCTGCTGAAACAACAGCGCCGGAGGTTACGCATATCCTATCATACCGTCCTATTAGATCAATAGAGCGTTAACAACATTAGCTCAGAGATCCGGACAAGCAAACACATACGTCTGCAATTGATTTGCAAGCTGTGTCGTAAATAAATTATCATTGGGCACTCCCACTGATAGCAAATCTGATTGAATACTTGTTTGTTGAGAGTCCATTCTGACGGCAACAAGCGCCCCATAAGTGAACGGGAGTCCGGTAAAACAATCAGACGACCTGGAATATGACGGACCGAAACAGAACTTGGTGTACTATAACAAACAGAAGGATTCTTTCCATTAAATTGAATAACGGAAACGAATGAGTGCCTCCCTGGTTCCGGAGATACGCCACTACTGTCGAATTAACGGACAGGATTTGGACATGCGTTTCTGAATAATGTTCATCCAATGACATAAAGCAAGCCTAAAAAACATTATTCCGTGGAAGATAAGTGCTTGCTTAGAGACTGCGGAACCCAAAGACCCTGGCACTTCGAATCCGTTGGGATCAATATTATATCCCAACCTGTTTGACTGGTACCCGTCATAATTATAACACTCGGATCCGGCAACTGCAGTGGCACTCTCTGAGTCAACCACCGAATGTTTGCCCCAGTCTGAATCTCTTGCAACACTAGATAGACAAGAGAACGTGTAAATCGAGCAATTCATGGATTGCTGAAAAGTTGCCGTCGAAGAGAAGCTTCTCCGAGAACGAAGCAACTCTGAGAGAGTTCTTCACCTTACAATCTACGCGCGTGGATGTAGCTAGGGCTGCATCACGTCTAACCAACTCCAATCAGCCACTGAAGGGCGGAGTTATACGTGAACAAACTAATGCCCTCAAAAGAAATCACATTGAGGATAATATCCCGTAATTCTTTTCTTGAAGACGTAATGATAACGCCTCAGAAAGGTGGATTTCGTATGGTAAAGCGTCTAAGTTAAGTCTACTAGACATCATTGTCGTTTCCAACATTGTGGTTGGAAAAGACATAGACGGCGAAAAAGAATATTTCCAGTCTTTAACCACGCCGTCTAGACGCATATGAACTCTCGGTATGCCCTGCTCTGCCAAAATAAATTATTCGTATAAATGATAAAAAGGCAGAAATGAGCATTGCGGACAAGAAACTAAACTATCATGCTTGGTAGCAGGCTTATATGCATATATAGCGTCGATAAATAATACACATGTTCTAATGACATTATTGGACTGTGTCGGTAAGTCAGGGACAATGTCCCTGAACCGATCCAAAATTCCATGTCCAATGACGCTATAAGTCTCTTATCCAACATCGCAGCAATGTAGTCCGAAATAACAATCACTGGAAGATAATGCCAGAAGATATGAATGGCAGCTTCCGATGCTACGAAAGGGAAAACTCGAAATCTTTCGAATCCCTTTCGCCATCCTGTCGGACCCTATAAAGCGTTCGGTCGTCCGTACCTGATGCAACCGCGGACCGCACCGACCCAGCGCCGTCAGATAATTCCTGATTCGACTAAGAAACTGTCGATTGCTGGGATGCTGTGAACAAGAGGCCCCAGGGGGCCTGAGGGCGCTCACCTGACATGGTAGCCTAAATATCAACCCAGAGAATTGATTTCCACAAGTTGCATCTGCTCCTCCTAAGAAAAGCTGAAACCAAATATCCAAATATTCTGACCAGTGGATCTAAAAAAAGATTTTTAAAGAATATTCCTCATACTGAACTAAGTCATAATTCGGGCTCCCACAGGGAGCCCATATATGAACCCAGGGACTTGGCTTTAACAAACCTGAATCTCACACCCCTAAGGATTCTGCACACCAAATATCAAAACATTCCGACTGCTGGATCTGAAGAAGAAGATTTTTAAAGAAAATTCCTCATTTTGAACCAAGTTACAATTCGAGCTCCCACAATCAGCCCAAATATGGAACTAGGGACATGGCTTGAACAAACTTGAATCTTACCCCCCTAAGGATGCTGCATAAAAAATATCAAAAGCATTCATCTGCTGGATCTAAAGATTTTTAAAGAAAATTCCTCATTTTGAACTAAGTTGTCATTCAGGCTCCCATAGTGAGCCCAAATATGAACCACTTGGCTTGAACAAACTTGAATCTCAGCCCCCAAGGTTGCTCCATGCCAAATATCAAAACATTCCAACTGCTGAATCTGAAGAAGAAGATTTTTAAAGAAAAATTCCTCATATTGACTAAGTTATAATTTGGGCTCCCACAGGGAGCCCACATATGGACCCATGGACTTGGCTTTAACACACTTGAATCCCCCCCTCCCCCCAAGGATGCTACTCACCACATATCAAACCATTCGGACTGCTGGATCTGAAGAAGAAGATTTTTTAAGAAAATTCCTCATTTCGAACAAAGTTACAATTCAAGCTCCCACAGTGAGCCCAAATATGGACCTAGGGACAGGGCTTGAACAAACTTGAATCTCACCCCCCTAAGGATGCTGCATACCAAATATCACAAGATTCTGCCTGCTGGATCTTGAGAAGAAGATTTTCAAAGAAATTTGCCTGAAATGCACTAAGTTCGAATTTGGGCTTCTATCGTGAGCCCAAATATGAATCCAGGTGGCTGATTTGAACAAACTGGAATCAGATCCACCCCACAATGTTGCATACCAAATATCAAAAGATTCTGCCTGCAGGATCTGGAGAAGAAGATTTTTGAAGAAATTTGCCTGAAATGCACTAAGTTCAAATTCGAGCTTCTATAGTGAGCCCAAATATGAATCTAGGGAGCCGATTTGAACAAAATAGAATCAGATCCACCCCACAATGTTGCATACCAAATATCAAAAGATTCTGCCTGCTGGATCTGGAGAAGAAGATTTTTTAAGAAATTTGCCTGAAAAGCACTAAGTTCAAATTTGGGCTCCTATACTGAGCCCAAATATAAACCCAGGGAGCCGATTTGAACAAACTTGAATCAGATCCACCCCACAATGTTGCATACCCAATATCAAAAGATTCTGCCTGCTGGATCTTGAGAAGAAGATTTTCAAAGAAATTTGCCTGAAATGCACTAAGTTCAAATTTGGGCTCCTATACTGAGCCCAAATATAAACCCAAGGGGCCGATTTGAACAAACTTGAATCAGATCCACCCCACAATGTTGCATACCAAATATCAAAAGATTCTGCCTGCTGGATCTGGAGAAGAAGATTTTCAAAGAAATTTACCTGAAATGCAGTAAGTTCAAATTTGGGCTCCTATACTGAGCCCAAATATAAACCCAGAGGGCCAATTTGAACAAACTTGAATCAGATCCACCCCACAATGTTGCATACCAAATATCAAAAGATTCTGCCTGCTGCATCTGGAGAAGAAGATTTTTTAAGAAATTTGCCTGAAATGCACTAAGTTCGAAATCGGGATCCTATACTGAGCCCAAATATGAACCCAGGGGGCCGATTTGAACAAACTTGAATCAGATCCACCCTCCAATGTTGCATACCAAATATCAAAAGATTCTGCCTGCTGGATCTGGAGAAGAAGATTTTTTAATGTTTTTCCCATTGCCTACAGTGTTAAAAAGTGCTGACTCAGCATTTTTTCAAAGTCCCGAAACTGTACCCTATGATAAAACCGATGGCAATTTTTTTTTACCAGTTCTTTCTGTTGGTCCTAAGGAAGCTTCACACCAAATAAAAATTCTCGGTGCCGTGCAGTTTTTGAGATATGGGCGTTTTAATTTTTTTCTATTTTTAGCTCCTGCGGTTCCCACGGGGCTACAGGAAAAAAAATTTCTGCATAAATTAGGTACGTATGACCCAATAAGCCCTCACATAAAATTTGGTTCAAATTGGCCTCTCGGTTTAAAAAATAGAAATTTGGGGTGGGGCCAAAATTTTTGCTCCTCCCATAACATCGCCAAGTATAGACCTACAAACTTCTCTTGAACAAACTTGAGTCTACACCTCAAAAGGAAGCTGCATACCAAATATCAAGTCTCTGCTATTGCTGGTTCTTGAGAAGAAGATTTTTTAAGAATTGGAGCATTTTTGCTCCACCCCTCTGCTCAATATGAGCCGAAACCTAATTTGCCCAAAAATCAAAATGCCGCTATATAACCCCTACTCACATGAAATTTCATTAACATGCGGCCAGTGGTTTGGAAGAAAAAGACCCAAACACCACCTTCACGCCGGACGACGGACGACGGACGCCGGACGACGGACGACGGACGAAAAGTGATCAGAAAAGCTCACCCTGACTTTCAGTCAGGTGAGCTAAAAAACTGTGCTAACTCGGATAGCACGTCCGTCACTGAGGCCTGTGGAGAAGCGGTCCTACAATGCATTGCCGCTAGAAGCTCCGTGAACGTTACCCCGTGCATACTACTAATATGCGAGTGAACGGAGTGTATAGGCCTCGTGTCCGTTGGCTTCGCCGTGGAATCATTGAATGACGAAACTGATCGGATACTCGAGGTCACGTAGCCAATGTGCGGTCATGTGCTCTGCTGTGAGGATGAGGAAGCATTATCGACAGTCTCTCGGACTGTCAATATAACGGAGCGTCCTGACCGACAGACATATGCTCCGAATGTAAAATATCTGAACCACAACATGTGGTCCCCTATGTTGTTGGACGAGAGAGGGACCTCTCTCGCTCACAGCCCGGACAGACCTGGACAAGCCAGGAACCGGACTAACAGGCTTCCTCCGATCTGTCCTCAATCCGCCGTCACTGGGTGAGTACTAAAGTAATTATAGTGCTCGCATCACCCAAATCTCCTTCCTAGACCGCAACGGACGAACCCGGCAACCGAACCATTCGATGAATGTACGCTACACCGGGTGAGCTAGCGAATGTCACTCCGTCGATCCTACAAGGGACCTCTTAGGTGATAGACATATTCCATGAGCACTTATTGCCGCTAGCTCTTCATTAACTATGACGACAGAGGCACACTTTGAAAGACATCTCCGTAACTTTGCAAACAAGAAACCAGAAATGCTTGTTAATAGCAAGCATATAATAATAATATATATAGCGTCGTTCAATAATTCGAAAGTTTGTGTGACATTATTGGACTATGTTGGAACTGAGGGACGATGTCCCTGAACCGAACCAAAAATTTCTAAGTCCACCGACGCTATCAGTTTCTTATCCGGCATCGCAGCATTCTGGTCCGACGAAAGAAGCTGTAGAAGATCAAGTCAGATGACATACACAACAGCATATGTAGTTCCGAAAGGGAAAGCTCGAAATCCTCCGAATCCCTTTCGGTATCCCGTCGGACCGGATGAAATTTTCGGACATCCGTACCTGCTTCCGCGGAGCGTCCCGACCCAGCATCGTCGGATAAAAAATATGCGACAGATTCAGTTGATGCTGGGATGCTGCGATAAGCTGTGCTATTTAGGAAAGCACGTCCGTTCCCGAGGCCTGTGCAGTAGCGGTCTTACGATGCATTGCCGCCGGAAGCTCCGTGTACGTTGACTCCCGCACACTTTCCTATGCGAACGTCCAGAGTCTGCAGGCCTCGTGTCCCTGGCTACCGGATGGTGTGACCTGGTCGCCGATGATTCTCTGACTGGCGAAGCTGACTGGATATCCGAGGTCACGTAGCCAAGAGCGGTCGTGTGCGCTACCATGAGAATGAGGAAGCCTTATTGACAGTCTACTCCGGACTGCCTATATGTCGGAGCGTCCCGAGCGACGGACGTATGCTCCGAATGCGAACATTTTGTACCACAACATCTGGGGCCAGATGTTGTTGTACGAGAGAGGGGCCTCTCTCGCTCGCCGTCCGGATGGACCAGAACGAGCTATGAACCGGACTAAAAGGCTTCCTCCGTTCTCCCTCTAATCCGCCGTCACTGGGTGTGCATTTGGTTGATTTATAGTGCTCGCATGACCCCAAAACTACTTCTAGACTGCAACGGACGAACCCGGCTGCCGAACCATTCGATGAATGAACGCTACACCGGGCGAGCTAGCGGACGTCAAAGGCCGTCGAACCTACTAGGGTCCTCTTAGGCAATTGGCGTATTTACATGAGCACTTTTCTGCTAGCCCTTCATTAATTGTGACGACGGAGGCACACTGTTGGAAGACATCACAGATACATCACCCTAATCTTGATCGTCTGAAATAGAAATTGATAAAGTAGAGTGACCCTGCGGGGAAAGGACCGGAGTGTCCAATTCCCCACTAACATACCGTGACATACGCTTCCCATGTTGTCATCAAAATCATACGATACCGAACAGGAGTTAATGCGAGTACACTGACCACATATAGAATGATTATAAAAGTCAGAGGAAGACTTCCTCTTATTACAATTGATCAAAATCCTTTCAATGTGAAAAGAAAACAAAGTCCTGGTACTCGCACCAACCCCTGGCAATCAAAATACATAATAATAATATGATCCATTAATATAGAAAAAATAATTGAAATCAAAATATTTTGAAAAAATATTTTTTCAGAACAGCCCAAGTTTCTGAAAAGTAACGTTGAGCCCCAATGGATCCCAAGCCTAAGTGTGGACAAAAATTTTAAAAATATTTTAAACAATTTATTCAACACTTACGAACAATAATAATGTATCTAGTTATGATTAAAATAACATCAAGATATTATTTTCAAGAAATCCCCCCCTCACACAGAGGGCTGTTGTAAATGTAAACAATGAGTGTAAAAACACTAAAATAAGACTCCAGGCACCCAGGCCCGGAATCAGTTACCAAAAATACACTATCTGATGCAAAACAGAGACTTCCAGGGAAGAAACTGCAGAACATCAGATGGTAGATGCAGAACACAACGCCTAACCACCCGTAGGTGAAGACGTAAACATGGGGAAAAGAACAGAATTCATTCTGTTATTCAGCTAAAACTCCCAAGAAATTTTAGTAATAATAATTACAGAAACTATGCCAAAAGCATGGGAGAATAGCAAGAGGGGACTTAAAGGAAAGGGAGAGAGGAAAACAAGGAAAAATCAGTGTAACTAAATAAGCAGAATGACAACAAAATGGCTGCTGCCTCGAAAATAGGTAACTTAACATAATTTCCTTAAAAAATTTTAAGTTACAGCCCTGATAACATTCTGTCACACATTTTTCCTCTCCTCCTTCTCTATCCTCCATAGAATCACCATTTCACTAATATTTATGTGTCTGGCATCATTTAAACTGAGATTTACAAGCACAAAGATCAGTCAGATGTTAACTGATGAAGGGCCAAACTTAGAATGATTAATGGCGCCAATTTCGGAACGTCCTTGACAATGCGCATGCGCAGTGGAGGTGAAGTGTGGAGGGCCATTCAGGACATGTTTTCTTTGGTTTTAGATGCAAATTTTGGGGACTGGGGGGCAAAATTTGTGTTTGGCCCTATATTTTAAGAGTTAGCACCAGCTATGTCTGGGTCATTGGTACAGTATAAAAATATTGACAGCAGAAGTACTGCCCACCGATGCTCATGTAAACAAAAAGAAATTCACATGTATGTACGGCTGCTGCTCTGTAAAATGGAGAAAAAATAATAGTGACTCTTAATAATATGACGATTATGGTATGAAGAAAATATACCCATAGTAGCTTGGTGTACCAAATGTTCACCACTCGTGGTGAAAATTTGGTACACCAAGCTACTATAAGTATATTCTATATTTTTCTTTTTGGTGGTCTGAATTTGTAATCAAAATTTGTTTTATTACAAACTATTATGCACAGGCACTCTCCAATAATTTGTGATACCACCTTTACTTCATGCATGGGGGGGGGAGATCATTACTGCTTATTTTAGTGGTTACGTTTAGCCAACAATGTGTACGGGGTGTCATAGATTCCCTGATAGCTAGTGTTGGAACCAAAAGGTTGTGTTGGAACCAAAAATTGGGTTCCGTGGGGTTCTCATACATCAAACACACAGAACCTGTTTTAAGGTTCCATGAATTTCTGAAATCTGTATGTCTGTATTAGTTCGAATTCAAAAACCTCTCATTCACAAATACCTGATGTTTAGCTTTGTTTTAAACCAAAAATAATTAACAAAAGACAAAGATGATTTTAATCATGTTTTTAGACTTTCAAAGTAACAATAACAAATCCTATTTCCTGTAGGGTACGATTGCCGTATGTAAACCAGTATTACCCCATTCTCTTCGAGAGCGAGGGTAATAAAAAGTGTTTATTCATGAATGAAAATATAAGGATTGCATTACATATCAATTGGCAGTTTATTAAGTAAATTGCTGACAACCCTACTAACCCATATGGTGTCTTTCATGTCAGGACAAAAGCTAGGAAAATCCGTATTAATTGTTTCAGTGTGGGTCTATTCATATTTTCAATGTGCAGAGCAGGCCTACCCACAAATTCACTTAGTAGCCATAACTTTCATGAAAATTTATGATTTTCATATGTATAAATGGCTGCTCATTGGATTGGCCCAAAAAGTGGGATTTAGGATTCAAGTAGTTAATTTAAATTACATATCTTTAACTGGTAGATGACCAAATTATTTTTGTTGTCTCCTTGGGCAAGACACTTCACCCCCACTGACCATATTGGGCCATGGTGACGCTGTGTAGTAAGGCATACTGCCATTCGATGGAGCATCTGCCTTCAACCATTGTGCAGAAATGTGTGTCCTAAAAACACTACTAAATACAATAAATAAATTTATGCATCTTTAACTGGTAAAGTGCTGGAAGCCCATATTTGGGCTTTACCCTGAAATACAGGTACTATAACATAAATGGCTTCATATTCAGAGGATAAGCTTCATATTATCTTTGTAGTGAAATTATTTAGTCTGTATAGATTTGCCTTGTTACAATTTATATGAAAGTGCCTACAGACACTCTCTCATAAATTGTAACAAAGTAAAGACATGTGAATGGGGGTGCGGTGTCTCAGTAGGTAGAGGTGCAGGCTGCAAGCCAAGAGGTCCTCGGTTTGAATCCCACCTGCGGCAACCGTGTTGTGTCCTTGGGCAAGACACTTCACCCCCATTGCCCATGTGGGGGCACGGTGACGCTGTGCACTAAAGCGTACTGCACGTCGATGGTGCACCTGTCTTCAACCAATGCTAACCCTGCTTGTGTGGAGTTAGTATGTTGGGGAGCTGGCAGTTGCTTGCCGTTGCTCGGTGGTTCTCTCCAGGTACTCCGGCTTCCTCCACCCGTAAAACTGTTGTGGTCATGATTAGCCATTGTGCAGAAATATGTGACCTTAAAACACCAATAAATAAATAAATAATAAAGACGTGAACAAATCTGAGTGTCCCAAAAATATTTAGCACTCCACCAGTTAATGGATAACAGGGGAATGGCCATGCCTGTAAAGGGTCATCATACTATAGTTACAGATTTTTTAAATAAAAATCTCTCTGAGTTTCATACAGTGTTCAAAATATCAGAAGTGAAGGGTATATCATTCAGATTGTATTGCTGGTGACAAAATTCCATTTTTAGCATCATTTTATAAGATAATTTCATGGGTAAATAACTGAAAAATCAAAGAGATATTTAAAAAAAAAGGAAATTTAATATCAGCCATTGATGAGTTGTACCAACATGTCAAAGAAATCAGAGCATTTTTGTAATTCTCAAATTTTCAGTTTTGGCCATTGCTTGTTAAAGTTATCAGCAGATGTACAATGCTTTTATTGCAGATGATATATGTTGTTTGTTTTTTGTCCACAGAATAAGTGTACACTTTTTTTTACCAGTAGTTATCATGGTACATACAAAACAATACCTTTTTAAGAAAGCAGGGTTGAGGGCTGGGGCCTGGAAGGGTTGAAATATTTGACTTAAAAAATTATGCACCAAGCAGCTACTATTTCCTTACATATAAAACAAAGGCCTGAAAATTAGGACATCAAAGTGAAGAAAATATTTACACTCAAAGTCAATATCCAATCAAATTGCAAATGCCCTTGTAAATATATTATCATTCAAATTGGGAAAAAAATGTTTAAAATATATGTTAACACAAAAAACTCTGCCTCTCTTCTCCATTCAAAGCAGCTTGCAAAAGGGATACCACTTCTCTCCAAAATGGTTTAAAAATAGATTAAATAAGTCAGGGCTGTCTAAGTACTAATATTCATGCCTGTTTGGGCAAGCGTGGATAAAAATTGGTAAAAAATGTCTCTAAGTTCTTATTTTCATGCTTGTTCATGAAAGTGTGGATAATCAAAATTGTTTGAAAAAAAGTCCCAATATTCATGCTTGTTCATGGTTATCCACCATCACTACAAAACTATGTTCCAAAAGTGTCATGCATCATATTTTTACCTTAAAACACACCAAAAGAGAATTTTTATTTAAGTCTTTGAAGTTTAGTTTCTTAATTAAAATATTCATACTTATCCTTACTTTATTAGTAGTCTAAAACCACTGAAATCACTGGGAAGAGACATTATGTCCAATGGGTGGTATGTTTCCATAATATTAAATAAAGATATTCTGTCCAATTATCACCGACATTCCTGTCTGACAAAACTCCATCTCACATTGTAAGCAATCCCACCCAGTGGGCTCTGCAAAACTTCAAAATTCAATTTGATTTGATACAAGTCACAATGATTTGATTCGTCTCAATACAAGTCACGCTGATTCTAAAATTTTTGAATGGTTGAGATGTTCTCAAAATCTTACCAAAATGTCTCCTCTTGAACTCGTCTTGTATTATCAGGTCTCCTGTACAGTTCAAAGTGGTTCCACTTCAACAATTACTTGATTCCCTGCTGGCATAATTCACTTTTTTGACTGACTGACACAACCAGTGGAGTCACCATTGAGTACAATACTTGCATGAAAAATGGCACTATCATTAGTTATCCTTGCGTTTTCCAGGGTGTATGGGAATTTACACTGGTTTGGGAACTCATACACCCTGAGGCAAAGCCGAAGGGTGTATGAGATCCCAAACTGGTGTAAACTCCCATACACCCTGGAAAACACAAGGATAACAGCTTTATTTCCAAGAATTTTGGTGTACCTAATACTTTAACCTAAATTGTGGGGAAAAACTAACAGAAAATTTGTACTTTGTAAGTTTATTAATAAACCCGGACAAATATGGATGTCATTGGAACTGGCTCAATGAGCCAGTTCCAATCACATCCATATCTGTAATATTTTATTGCACATAAATATTAAATTTCTTGTATTTTTATTTTTGTTCTAACATAACCAAGCAAGAAGGTATGAATTAATAATTAAAAATGTATACTTTTTTTAGCCATGTAGCCTGCTATTGTGTATTTTTGTTTTTACACCGTTGTTAACCATGGTGTAAAAAAAGCTACTGTGGATGACAAGTTATACCCTACCTCTCAGTCAATCAAAATGCAGTATTTTGTTTCATCTGGAAATAATTACAGTTACAGAAAGGTGCAAATTATTTACAACTGGAAGAGTTGTGAGATTCAATCCAAGAGTCGATTCAATTTGAAATACTTTACCTGATTCAATTTCAGCCGAACACTGACATTCACAGAGCCCTAGGGAAATAATGTTTCTGTCCCAAACTCTGCTTTTTTTAACTAGCAGATATTCTTGCCCAGGACAGGATTTCCTTTTCTACCGAAATAAGTATAGTTTTGGCATATTTAATCAGATTTTCACACTGTAAATGGCATGGATTTTTTCATCAATAATTTCTTGAGTTATATTTAGTTGAATTGTTCATCAAATCTAGTCATGGCTGCTGTAGAGCAGCCACGACTAGATTTTATGAAAAATATCTAGAAAATACTCAGCGGGTTAAGAGTTAAACATCTTTATATTTCTTGCCCCTGTTTGCCGCCACAGCTCACTATTTACATACTGTTCAAGATATCTACAGTCTGGTGGACGACCAGTTGATATAAAATTACTAGTGAAATAAATTTTCACATATTATGGAAGACTGGATGCCGAACAGTATTCCTCAAACCTGATTTAAGGCAATAATATTGCCACTGACATCATGTTTTCTGGGCCAAAAATAAAACGTTATTCAGAGAAAGTTTTTGTAAAATTTTAATACTCACGTAACAACTAGTGGGCCCACTAGTCCTGGAACTGGAAGCACTGTCTGCAGAGTGGAAAGCTGTATTGCACTGCATATCAAGGAAGATAATCAAAGATCAAATTTCTAGATGGACAGAATGAAGGAAATGGCAAATCAAAGACTTCCATTTATGTAATAGATATAATTAAAACCTGAGTAAAACATTGAGGAATAATGAAGAATATATTTTATAAATGTTGATCAACTTCATCTCTTTGTTATTCCTTATAGATTTGGTCAGTGGTTATGCCCGCCTCTGAAAATTAAAGAAATTGAGAGGATTGCCAGCTCTGAGAAACTGAAGTGAGGGGATTATGTCCAAAGATGATTTTGGCCAAGTGTATTTCATCTTAAGGGGATTTTGTTCAAGGGGATTTCATCTGAATACCTTCAACTTACCTTCTGTTTGACCAAAGTCCAATGCTGAAGCTTTTACCCATACATTCAAAAAGGTTGTTTTTCTATTGAAACCGTAGGCATGAGTACTAGCAATTACTTGTGTTCCCGACGGAAAGGTTATCTGTGGAGAAAAGAAACAAGAGGATCACACTTGAAAAGGAAGACGAAATGTTTTAGCTGGTAGAGTGCAGATTTATTTTTAGTCGTCAAAATTTGTCAGAAGTCTTTGCCAAGTACCGTTTATGGGAGAGTACCTACAAGCACTCTCCCATAAACTGTAACAAGGAAAATTCATACTCACCAAATAATTTATATTCAAAGATAATATGAAGGACATCCGCAGAGTTTGAAGCCTTTGAGTTGCAATACCTACACATTAGAGTAAAGACCTAGTATGAGTTTTCAGCATTCAACCAGTTAATGGCAGAAGCATACAAACAAAATTAGATATATTTGAATAAATACAATTCTAGAACAATCAATCACATTTGCTGCCAAGTGATGCTTTTCACAATAATGGTATTATCTGATAGGTGGTGAAGTAAATACTCTGTGGTGTCCACCCTTAAATCTTAGTTTTGAATGATCATCGAAGGTGCAAACTGTTCAACTTTCTTCTTTTGATTTTTACATTTAGGTTATTACCACCATGTGAGTTTCTGAGCTGGTGCATTGAAATCGAGACCTCGTCTTTGGGCATATATCGACAAGTCTATTAGGATGAGTTGATAAATAACCCAGTGGCAAGGTAGGTTTCTGAGATGGTGTAGTGATGTTGAGACCTCATCTCTAGGCATATATAAACAAGTCTGTTGGGACGAGTCGATGTATGACCCAGAGGCAAGGTCGAGAATACACCATCGCAGAATCCCACTTAGTGAAAATCACCAATTTATCTTACAATATTCTTCCCTTTCTTTGCTTGTTCGCATATATTTTGACAATCACTCAGTGTCTATGAATTGAGCTTTTTATGAATGAAGATCATGACATCATGGTATTGTGTGCTTGAGTGGTGCATGAGGTAATACCCATTCATTGCTCCACTTGTACTATAATTGCCAAAGTTTATAGTAGTGTTTCAGCTGTATTTCTTTTGTTTTATTTTTAGAGTTTAAGGCCTATATAAAAATGATATAGTCTAATTTATTTTGCTGAGTTGGTGATTCATTCATTCTTTAATTATTATTAACAAAAACGAAATGGTGACCTTGATGTGTGTAATCAGTTTTTGATTGGTGCAGGTAAAAAAAAGTTCTCTTTCTGGCTCAAAAGATTGCATGTGTGCTTGGTACCTTCAATAGAGATTTGTATTTTGTCTAGACATGTTTACTTGTATTTGGGGAAATGTGTTCTTGTTGTAGGGTAAAATTTCAATATTGCTTCGATAGGTCTTGGACTTCTGTTTATGTGTTTATCTATTCAGATTTACTAACATCTTTCAAGTTTATCTATTCAGATTTACTAACATCTTTCAAACCAGAAGATCTAGTTTTTTACCAGGGGTATAGCAAATGGGGTTTGATCTCCCCCCCCCCCCCCCCCCCCCCCCCCAATCCAAACACACACACTACCATTTGTAGTCGGAGCATTTTTGCCTGGATTGGAGTCTTAGATATCTATTAGCTCTTTCTTGTTATTTAAGTTCAAGAACAACCAACGAGAAATATAAACTTATATGAAATTTTATTACATTTTTATATACACACACTACTGTAATTGAAATGTGGCTTATTGGAGGCAAAGCAGAGTGTTTCACTGTGAGTCCTACACTTTTTCAGTCTTCTCTACCACTGAAATTTGTTGTCCAATAGTAACTAATAGTTTGATTGGAGAATTTAATAAGCTCATTGGTGACGAGCCTTGTTATCAATTATATGGAGCTTACTGATTGTAAGCTAGCAGGACATGTGTCAGTGAAAGTATGTCACTGATGTAGAGCAGGTTAACCTGGACAACAAATTGTTTCTATTATATGTGTGCCAACATTGCGTGAGAATGATTAATGATTGCAACTAGTCGTTAAACCATCAAGCTGATATTAATACATTGCATTTAGATTACACGTAATGATGGAATGATGGTAACTAGCCATTAAACCATAAGGCTGATATTAATACATTGAGTTTAGATTAATGAAGGTAACTAGCCGTTGAACCATTCATTACACTAATGTACTAATATATTTTCAAAATATAAAGCCAAAGTAACCTGATAAGATGTGTAGTAGAGATTATTGGGGGAGAGCAATGATGTGTTTAGTGAACTGTACATCATTACCATGCCCAATTTTTTTATTTATTGGTGTTTAAGGAAACTTTTGATAACCAGGGTAACCTTGTGTCAGACAGAGCAACAGCCAGTGACTATCAGACTCCCCAACATACTAACTTCACACAAGCAGGGTTAGCATTGGTTGAAGACAAGTGCACCATCGATGGACAGTGTGCCTTAGTACACAGTGTCACCATGCCACTACATGGGCAATCAGGATTAAGTGCCCTGCCCAAGAATACAATGCATTTGCCCCTGGCAGGAAATGAACCATGGAGTTTTGGTTTGAAGTCCCATGCTGTGACCACTAAGCCACTTCCCTCTCAATCTTGATTGAAATCATGTACTTTCTTACAAGACTGGATTTGTCACTTGGACTTTTGTCACACAAATAGTCAGCTTGAGTCAGAGAAATCGACACAGCTTTGATACCCGATTATGCAGATAAGAGATCCAGAGGAAACCACTGGAGAACAGGATATTTTGATTAACTGGCAGAAAGCTGGAAGCGAATATTTGGGCTAAATCAGGTTTACATCCCCCCATCTTTGTAATTCCCTAGACACTAAAACTGTAATATTTCATTTTGAACTAACAATTTTATTTTCTTCTAAACATGTACATGATACCATATTACCTTTGTACATGCACATCATCGCAATATCAAGAAATGTATCTATTTTTTGAAATGACAGAAATGCGAAACACTCACCACATATTTCTTGCCCGAGTCAAGACGTCTAATTTCTATTCCTGGGGTTACTCTTCCATTTGTGTACATATGAACATCAAAAGGGCGTGGACCAGCGCCTTTTATTGGTCCGCAGGTGTCTATAATTATCACCGTGTCACCAGCTCTGACAGCAAGGGCACAATTACATGACGCGAATCCATTACACGATCTATAAAATGCATGTACCTGAAATGAAAAGAATTAAAAAAAAAAGGCATGTTATTGAATATTCGACTCACTATATAACAGTTTCAATATTACTTTACATCAAAAACTGAATTGATCAGGAGCCAGTACTCTATCAAAATTGCTTATTTTAAATAATATTTTTCAAATTTTTCAAACAATTTAAACAAAACCAGGTTACTTTACACCTCTTTGGATTGAGCTTAACGATATAGTTATGTTAAAATTTTTCGAAAAATTTATTTTTTAAATTTGTAAATCAAATTATGCTGGCCTGGCAGATGTGGCCAATTCATTTGTTAAAGAGTTAACTGAAAGGAAAGGACAAATCCATCCCAAGGGAGAGACATTGCCCCACACAAACAGGGTTTAGGAGCAAAAATGTTTTTGGATGGGAGACAAAAGAGAAGCCACTTTGATAGAAATAATTACATGTCACATTTGGGTTGTTGAGATACAAATCACAGGAAATTAATGATTATATTGAAAAAGGTTAAGCACATGGCTTTAGAGTAATGGGGGCACTAATCCAATAATGCAAGATTAATAGTCCTTTACCTAACAAATCGGCAACATCTGCCCATAGTTTACAAATTAAGCAGTTATTTATTTATTTATTTATTAAGGTTTAATGACACATTAACAGCCAAAGTCATTTGGTGTCGGTGACAGTCTTACGAGTGGAGGAAGCTGGAGTACCCAGACAGAACGCCTGAGCAACAACGAGCAGCTGCCAGCTCCCCAACACTGTAACACCACACTGCAGCACAGTAAGCCTTAGTACACAGCATCATCGTGCCCCCATGTGAAAAATTGGGGTTAAGTGCCTTGTCCAAGGATACAACCAGACCTGTTAACTCTCCCAGTTTCACCGTGAGTCTCCTGGTTTGAGGCACCAACTCAAACTCTCACGGTCACATCCTATTTTCTCCTGATTTGACACTTTTCAAAAATAGTGGTCCTGCTCTATTTTGAAAATTAAACAAGTTGCATTGTATACCAAATATATCCTCATACTGTCGCGGTTATGTGAAATCAAAATTATATAAACTCAAAATATAAATTAAATAAAACATAATCTCTCAAGTATAATTAACTTCAGCTGACCTTTTATATATACTCTTGTTATGGTTCATACCAAATTTATCCGTTTTGTGTAAAAAAAAATATAATTGAAAATTTGTTGAAAACAGAAAAAAATCTGTTGTGAGATATCACAAGAATTAAGTTACCTCCCCTTACTTATATGCAAACAGATTCAGAACAATCATGTACAGGGTCCAGCAGGCTCCAGCAGCGTATTTTGTCTTCATTTTGAACCAACAGGATTATTTTGTTTGTTTTTTTTCACAATGGGAGTTATGAATACTGAGGGCACCTTCTCTAATGTGAGTAATACAAAACACAGTTCAAATATTTTTTTTTAATAAAAAACGAAAATGAAATTACCACAATCACACACAACTTCATTGTACTGGCAACAAAAGGTGTTTTTTTTCAAACAAAACGATATGTATTGTTAACACTGAGTAATTTTTATTGTACAATAAAACGTGTCAAAAGATAAGAATATTTTCTCACTAAAAATGTACAGACTGAACAAAGAATTTACATGAATAAATGGCATGAACGAAGAAGGAATGCTTGTGTTGGTTCTTGAATGTTTTGGTCCTGGGGCGTTTAGGCCTAAGATGTTTCAGCCTCCATGTTTTGAAGCACCGGGATGGGCTTGCATGAGCAAGGAAAAATGGGAGGGGGGGGGGGGGGGGGGGGGTTGAGTTGGTACAGGCAAAGACTAGATAGGCATCCACTCACATAAAATTTGTGTGCCTGTTGGGGGGGGGGGGGTGGGGGGGGGGGGTGGGGGGGGGGGGGTCATGGTCCTGGGGACCAGTGATATCCATATTTGTATGCTTTTACCGACAAATACCATTAAAAGTGTTAAAATAAATTATTAAAATGAAATATATAATGCATTTGGGTTGGGTTGGGGGGGTGCCCGGTGGGACTGCGGGAGGCATAACAAGGAAAATATTGACGTACTGGCCGCGTGCAAAAATCTCACTGACAAGCATCCAAATCTCCCTGAGAGCTCATCAAAATCTCACTGACAGTCACCTTCAGAGGTTAACAGGTCTGGTCTGGACACAACACTGGAGTCTGAATCGACTGCTCAGATGGTCACCCATCCTAGGACTAACTGGGCTCAACATTGCTTAACTTCAGTGATCTGACGAGAACCAGTTACCACAATGCCACTGCACCAACAATTAAGCAGTTAGTTGAAATTAAAAAAAAAAAAATTCATAAAACTTAAACAAAACCATATCACATGAAACTCATTGGAATGACCTTATTGAGTATGTGCCAATCAGGGGGCCAAATGATGTTTTGTTGAAATTTTTTGAAAAATTTAAAAAATCAATAATTAAAAAAAATAATGATATCCTGTTTGTTTTTAAGGGGTTAAATTAGGTTAACAACCATTCTGAACTGTTTACCAATTACCTTAAATACACAGTTTGATTATCTTTGTGATACAACTTCTCACATTTAAATTGGTGTGGTGATTTATGCTTACTGTTTTTAGGCTCAATTGATGACTTTTTTTCTCAATGGTGGCACCAGAAAATGTTTCATTGGGAGGTGGGGGTAAAGTATGGGACAGGTTCCCCATGAAGGAGGGGAAATCTACAAAAAGCAATTTAGGATCATAGCATTGCATTCAGATATCACTGACGTCTCTGCCATGTGGATCTGTCTCAAGGTATAAAGCACAGAAGAGATCCAAGTTGAATCAGTGGACTTGGGAAGTTCCACTTACAACGATAGTAATTTGTTATCAATTTATAAATCTGCAGCGTTCCATTCTGGATAAATGGTTAATGCTCTTGCTTTAGACATATTTTACTAGCTGTTAAGTCTTCCTCTAATACAGGGTATGGTGCCCCTAGACATCTTTGCAACTGTTACAATGTGTAATAATAATAATGGTAACAGAAAGAAATCTGAGATCCAGCAACAAAAAATCCAATTTAACTGTTTTAAAATTTAATAGAAAAAAAACAATATGAAAAGAAAATGGAACAATACCTTTTACACATTATGGTTTATAGAACGCAGGAGCGGCTCGTCACAAGGATCCCTCATACCAAATTTCATTGAAATCCATCCATTCACCGCTGAGAAAGTGTTGCAGATGGATGGATAGATAGATAGATGGATGTATGGATGGATGAATGGACAGAGGATGGATGGACAAAACAGCCTTTTTTATAATATTTCATAATATATGCAGGAGTGGCTTGTCACAAGACTCCTTGTACTAAATTTTACTGATCTCCATCCTTTCACTGCCGAGATATTTCTGCAGACGGGAAAATTCATGAAAAATTGACAAAGTAAGGAGTGTAACTCTGATAAAAATATGTGGGCAACATTTTTGAGCATGTGCAGGAGCGGCTTGTCACAAGGGTTCTTTTTGCCAAATTTCATTGAAATTGATCCACTCACTGCTGAGATATTTTGGAGGATGGACGGATGTATGCACAGACAGACAGATGGAGGATGGTGCAAGCGGCGACTATATGCTCCCCCCAAATTTTGGGGGGAACCATGAAAACATAAATATTTATCAGCTTGTTCACAATAAATAACCTCCCACTAATTATTGGAGGGTACTTGTTGGTGGTCGCCATTTCCTTATGAGACCACCATATTTTTTTAAAAGTGAGAAGAAAGTTTTTGGCTTCCTCTGCCCATAGAGCCTTTTCAAGTGGCTCTGCAATATCAGGATCACTTTCCTGTTTGCTCCTGAATTAATGAAGCCCTGGAAATGAAATTTTAAGGAGGTTCTACTATCACTCTCAAGTATAATGTCCTCTTTACAATATTTCAAGAAGTCATCACACTGACTCAAAAATATCTGAGACAAATCAGTGCCTTCAGAATCAGTAATCCTCAGATTGGTATTATCCTCAGCTTTACTGTTCAAATCAACACAATTGAGATTGTTAGTAACCTCAGCTTTCTTTGACATGGACTGAGTCACAGCACATGCAGGAAGAAAAGAGGAAAACATTCCTCCAATTTACTAATATCAGTGTTCAGCATTTTTGAATGGTCACATTGGACAGGAGAAATACCATAGTTACACAATTTCTGTTACATTTTCCATAACTATTCCAAAACCCACCCTAATTTTCCATAGTTTTCCAGGGCCTGGAAAATCAATGTACTGTTTTCCAAGACTTTGCATACCTTTACATATCCTGTTTGAACCCTGAAAATAGCCCTCAAATCATTTTATTAAGTGGGGATTTTAAAGAGTCTGACTTGATACCAAAAACTACAACTTGTGCCCTGAAGCACTTTCTGAGGAAAATGGCAAATGCCTTCTAACATAACAGACTGTGTAGCATATGTGTCTCTCAGTATTTTGATTGGTATGATAGCATTTTTTACCACCTTAACCCTTTACCTAACATGAAAAGCAGATGACATTTGCAAACAAAATTCTGGAATAACTAATCTTTTGTTTCAAAAACAGAGGTTATGACCCCTCATTGGAATGAGCTAACTGAAAATTAAATGGCGGTTTTTGTGAATAGCTCTGGCCGCTTTTGACTGTTACACAGGGTAAAGGGTTAAGGAAAAGAAATAAATGACATATAATTTTCTAAACACTTTGCTTTATTACATTATTTTCATGACATGGTTCACATGCTAGAGCATTCTGTGAAGTATTGGACTTTTCATTTCAACAGCTAGCAATCAGAAAATGTAAACGCCTTGGTTTCCTTCAATAATTACAAGTTATAGTTGAACTACTTGGGTCTCAATGGTGTAGGGCTGGCATTTGAGATTTTATTCTCATTAGATCTCTTACTAGTCAAGTCACACAAGTTAAATTATACCACAGCCACCAAGACATTGCTGTACAAATGTTTGTATTGTTTTGGGCCAGGAATTAGTATGAAAAATCCCCATTAATTTCAACACAGGAAAATGGTTATTCTGGGGGTGAAAACATTGGAAAATTCAATAAAATAAACGAAAATTGGAATTTGCTCAATACTCATTAAAAGACTTGAAACAGCCATCATTTCTGTTGTACTTCAATCAAAATAACCAGTGACCATCCACCTGCACCAAAAGCCTTGCTAATGATGAAAAGATGTAACTGTGCCACAGGTTGTGAGATGCCAAGGTGTAGTTGCAACAAAACCAGACTCACCTGTTCAAATGCATGTGGCAAATGTCAGGAAAAATAACAAGAGGCCCCAAGGTGCCTGAAGGCGCTCACCTGACATGGTAGCTTAAATATCAACCCAGAGAATTGATTTCAACAAGTTGCATCTGCTCCTCCTAAGAAAAGCTTATAACAAATATCCAAAGATTCTGACCAGTGGATCTAAAAAAAAAAGAAGATTTTTAAAGAATATTCCTCATATTGAACTAAGTTATAATTCGGGCTCCCACAGGGACTTGACTTTAACAAACTTGAATCTCACCCCCTTAAGGATGCTGCACACCAAATATCAAAACATTCCAACTGCTGGATCTGAAGAAGAAGATTTTTAAAGACAATTCCTCATTTTGAACTAAGTTACAATTCAAGCTCCCATGGTGAGTCCAAATATGGACCTAGGGACTTGGCTTGAACAAACTTGAATCTCACCCCTGTAAGCATGGTGCATACCCAATATCAAAAGATTCTGCCTGCTGGATCTTGATAAGAAGATTTTCAAAGAAATTTGCCTGAAATGCACTAAGTTCGAATTCGAGCTTCTATAGTGAGCCCAAATATGAATCTAGGGAGCCGATTTGAACAAACTTGAATCAGATCCACCCCACAGTGTTGCATACCAAATATCAAAAGATTCTGCCTGCTGAATCTGGAGAAGATGATTTTTTAAGAAATTTGCCTGAAATGCACTAAGTTCAAATTCGAGCTTCTATACTGAGCCCAAATATAAATTCAGGGGGCCGATTTGAACAAACTTGAATCAGATCCACACCACAATGTTGCAAACCAAATATCAAAAGATTCTGCCTGCTGGATCTGGAGAAGAAGATTTTTTGAGAAATTTGCCTGAAATGCACTAAGTTAGAATTCAGGCTTCTATAGTGAGCCCAAATATAAATCCAGGAGGCCGATTTGAACAAACTTGAATCAGATCCACCCCACAATGTTGCATACCAAATATCAAAAGATTCTGCCTGCTGGATCTGGAGAAGAAGATTTTTTAAGAAATTTGCCTGAAATGCACTAAGTTCGAATTCGAGCTTCTATAGTGAGCGAGCCCAAATATGAATCCAGGGGGCCGATTTGAACAAACTTGCATCAGATCCACCCTTCAATGTTGCATACCAAATATCAAAAGATTCTGCCTGCTGGATCTGGAGAAGAAGATTTTTTAAGAAATTTGCCTGAAATGCATTAAGTTCGAATTTGAGCTTCTATACTGAGCCCAAATATAAACCCAGGGGGCTGATTTGAACAAACTTGAATCAGATCCACCCCACAATGTTGCATACCAAATATTAAAAGATTCTGCCTGCTGGATCTGGAGAAAAAGATTTTTTAAGAAATTTGCCTGAAATGCACTAAGTTCGAATTCGGACTTCTATAGTGAGCCCAAATATGAATTTATGGGGCCGAATTGAACAAACTTGAATCAGATCCACCCCATAATGTTGCATACCAAATATCAAAAGATTCTGCCTGCTGGATCTGGAGAAAAAGATTTTTTAAGAAATTTGCCTGAAATGCACTAAGTTCGAAATCAGGCTCCTATACTGAGCCCAAATATGAACCCAGGGGGCCGATTTGAACAAACTTGAATCAGATCCACCCTACAATGTTGCATACCAAATATCAAAAGATTCTGCCTGATGGATCTGGAGAAGAAGATTTTTTAAGAAATTTGCCTGAAATGCATTAAGTTCGAATTTGAGCTTCTATACTGAGCCCAAATATAAACCCAGGGGGCCAATTTGAACAAACTTGAATCAGATCCACCCCACATTGTTGCATACCAAATATCAAAAGATTCTGCCTGCTGGATCTGGAGAAAAAGATTTTTTAAGAAATTTGCCTGAAATGCACTAAGTTCGAATTCGGACTTCTATAGTGAGCCCAAATATGAATTCAGGGGGCCGAATTGGACAAACTTGAATCAGATCCACCCCACAATGTTGCATACCAAATATCAAAAGACTCTGCCTGCTGGATCTGGAGAAGAAGTTTTTTTAAGAAATTTGCCTGAAATGCACTAAGTTCGAAATCAGGCTCCTATACTGAGCCCAAATATGAACCCAGGGGGCCGATTTGAACAAACTTGAATCAGATCCACCCTACAATGTTGCATACCAAATATCAAAAGATTCTGCCTGCTGGATCTGGAGAAGAAGATTTTTTAATCTTTTTCCCATTGCCTACAGTGTTAAAAAGTGCTGACTCAGCACTTTTTCAAAAGTCCTGAAAAAAGTACCTTGTGATCAAACCGATAGGGATTTTTATAACTATTCTATTCCACTGGATAAAAGTAAGCTTTATACAAAATAAGAATTCTCTGTGCCGTGTAGTTTTGGAGATATGGGAGTTTTAAGGTTTTTCCTATTTTTAGCTCCCGAGGTTCCCACGGGGCAATGAGAAATTTTTTTTTTTGTATCAATCAACTACTTATGACCCATTATCATCTCATATCAAATTTGGTTCAAATCGACCTGACGGTTCTGAAAATAGAAATTTTAGGCGTGGCCAAAATTTTTGCCCCTCCCATAACGAAGGCAAATAATGCCCGACAAACTTCTCTTGAACAAACTCAAGTCTACACCTCAAAAGGAAGCTGCATACTAAATATCAAGTCTCTGCTATTGCTGGTTTTTGAGAAGATTTTTTAAGAATTGGAGCATTTTTGCCCCATCCCTCTGCTCAATATGAGCCAAAACCTAATTTGACAAAAAATCAAAATGCCCTTATATAACCCCTACTCACATGAAATTTCATTAATATGCAGCCAGTGGTTTGGGAGAAAAAGGCTCAAACACCACCTTCACGACGGACGAGGGATGCCGGACGACGGACGAAAAGTGATCAGAAAAGCTCACCCTGACTTTCAGTCAGGTGAGCTAATAACTGCAGCAATGTCAATGCAGATAACCTGGAAATCTGATTTCGCATAGTCACAGGACCATTTATCAGATCTCCAGATTATCTACACTGACAATGCAACAGTTATTATTTTATATTTATTATTTATATATGACATTGATATATAACAATAATAGCTATTGGGATGGGTTGTGATCTGTCATCCTCTGCATGTCTGTCTGCCCATATGTTCCTTTGTATGTCCACAATTCCTTTAGCAGACTCTACAGGCTGCTGCTCTCACCCAATCAGTTCCCAATGTCATGTGTGGTCTTAGGGCAATGTCTACAGAGAGTTGTCAAATTTTTTTTTAATTTTGTTGAAAAACATGGCTGTCAGCGGCCATCTTGGATTTGGCATATAAATTGTCAACAATTCTAATGGCACACCCTGCAGACAACATCTCTCACCCAATCTTTTTCAAATTTCATATGTCACTTTGGTGTGATGTCTAGATGGAGGCTATCAAATTTTTCTGAAATTCGTTAAAAAAACATGGCTACCAGCAGCAATCTTGGATTTGGCATATAAATTGTCAAAATTGTAAACAATTCCATTGGGCACATCCTACAGTCCACATCTCTCATCCAATCAGTTCCAAATTTCATATGTGGCCTTCAGGCAATATATATATGGGAGATATTGAGTTTTTCCTAATTTTGTTGAAAAGCATGACTGCCAGCAACCATATTTATAGATTTGGCATATAAATTTTCAGCAATTCCCTTGGCACACCCAACAGGCCACAGCTCTCACCTGATCTTTCTCAAATTTCATATGTAGCTTTGGTGTGATGTCTAGATGGGAGCTATCAAATTTTTCTGAATTTCGTTGAAAAACATGGCCCCCAGTTGACATCTTGGATTTGGTACATAAATTGTTAACAATTTCATTAGCACTCCTACAGGTTGCATCCCTCACCCAATCTTTTTCAGATTTCATATATAGCTTTGATGTGATGTTTTTTCTGTGGATACATAATTAAATGAGTGGGCATTACTGGAGCTTTCTATTTAGTTTCGTCCCTTCTTGGACAAGTTGAGCTGCAGTGTCATTGACACTTTCATCAAGCTACCATTTATTTGGAGTTTAAGAGAGGTTTTTACCAATTTAGTGTATAATATGATGACAGTGTTTGTGCTTGGAATTACTAGTACTTTTTCACGAGTTTCATCTAAAAATTACAACTTTTCTTGTATTCAGTAAATGAGATTTCAAATATAATAGTGCACATATATGTAGTTATTTTGATCTAAATACCACAGAAATTATTGTTGTTTGAACACTTTTAATGAGTACTTAGTAAATTCCAATTTTTGCTGATTTTATTGAATTATTCAATGTTTTCACCCCTTTTCCTGTGATAGGATTAATGGTGATTTTTTCATATGTTATTTTGCATACTAATTCCTGCTCTAAAAGAATGCAAACATTTGTATAGCAAATTCTTGGAGGTTGGGGTATAATTTGCGTATTTTTATTTTTCTCGTGAAGAAATAAGTCATCAAAAATATAATTTCCCATTGTGGGATTTTGGGGGATTTTTAGTATGTTGTTATTTAGACATATATGCTGCATTTAAAAGCAAAAACTTCTGTGTAGCAACTTCTTGTGGGTTAAGTATCAGATTAATTGGACTATATTTAATTTGGGCAGTCAAAAGTTTTGAGCATCAGAAGGGTGACTTTTGTCTGAGGTTATACTAGTTTAAAAATAATTTTAGAAAATATATGCTAGCTACAAGGGGCATGGTGGCTCAGTGGTTATGGACTTAAAACCAAAAGGTTTACAGTTCGATCTACACCAGGGTAACTGTGTTGTGCCCTTGGGCAAGGCAATGCTGTGTACTAAGGTGTACTGCCTGCTGAAGGTGTACTTGTCTTCATCCAATGCTAACCCTACTAGTGTGGAGTGATAGTACATTGGGGAGTAGAACAATTGATCGTTATTGCTCAGTTGTTCTCTCCATGTATGCTGTTGCTCAATGGTTCTCTCCAGGTACACCGGCTTCCTCAACCCATAAAACTGACTGACATGAGGTGACCCAGGCTGCTGAAAGTGCCATTACATTAAATAAATAAATAAATAAATAAATAAATAAATAAATAAATAAATAAATAAATAAATAAATAAATAAATAAATAAACAGCTACAAGTGAAAGGCCATCTACTATCAGTGCATATATTTGCCTAGTTGTACACTTCCCTCTGCAGCATACAGCAACCAGAGTTTCTTAAAATAAAGAGATGCACAATGTGTGTGTGTGTGTGAGTGTGTGTGTGGATGGATGTGTTTGGTGTATGGGGGCACATGGGGCAAGTCTATGTATAGGTGATCAGTGACAAATGCCCCTAGAGACAACTTTTTTAATTTTTTGCAAATATGCAAACTCAGCATTTTTTTTTATCCCCCACCCATACAGTATACTATGAAACAACTGATGGCAATATTTTAAACCATTCCATTCCACTGGAGCTAAGGATGCTTCATACCAAATAATAGTACTCTGATCTATTCAGTTTGGGAAATATGGGTGTTCACAATATTTCTATTTTTAGATCCTGGAGTTTCCTCAGGGGTGCTAGAAGTTTTTTCTCCATGAATTGAGTACTTTTGACTCAATAATATCACATACCAAATTTAGTTCAAATCGGCACATTGGTTCAGAAAATAGAAATTTGGGGCAAGGCCACAAATCTTGCCCCTCCCATTACAAAAGCAAATAATGATCTACAAACTTTTTTTGAACAAATTTTACATCTCCAAAAGAAGTTCAGTGCCAAATATCAAGTCACTAGTTTATGAGAAGATTTTTTAAAAATTTGGAAGCATTTTCACCTACCCCCTCCCTATGAGGTGGAGCATTTGGACAAAAACAAAATGCAATATCAGAACAAATAATCACCTCAAATTTAACTGAAATCGGTCCAGCAGTTTTGGAGAAATCCTGAACATCTTGTTCATGGATGACATATGACTGATTGTTAATGATCACAAAAGCTTACCTTGACTTTCAGTCAGGGGAGCTAAAAACAAAATCATTGATTGCCAGAGTACGTAGCTTCTCACAATCCACCATGTTTGGTTCTAAATATAGTAGTCTTAACTAGGAGTCTCCAGGCATTACCATTCCTCTCACTTCCCTTTGGGGAAGTGGAAGGAGGGGAGTAATAATGATTGGGTTCAAGTTAGGATTATAGAAATAATACCCCTCAGCCTGTTGAGAGGGGCAACTTTTCACACCACTATGGATTTGAGAACCTAGGGACTGCCTTACCAATTTGCTGTACATTCTGTTGTTGGTCAGTCGACTTCCAAATTCTATGTGATGCATGACTAAAGGCAAAGAGGGGCATGGTCATGCTAAATGAAGTGGGGGAAGGATTCTTTTATTGACCCTTCACTTCATTTAAATGGCAGAAAAAAAAGAGTTTTTCCACCACTTCATTTCACTTTGTGCTGTGCCCAACATTTGTATCCCCCATATAGGTTATGGGCAGATTCAGTGTGGGTGCTCCTAGTTCACTGCCCTCCTAATTATTGTAATTCCATTTTTTTTTGGAAACGCCGATACCAAGGGACATTATATTATCAATGCTAACATATGGACATCCACTACCTTTGGTAGTATCCTATGAATACAGACTTCTTCCTTTTGACTTCTTTTCTTCAAAATTTGAATGCTGGAATATTTTGGTTGGAAAACATTGCAGTCAAGTGCAAAGGAGGCAGCGGAGGGCCACCTCAACTACCATGTTCCAACATTTTCCCACGAGATTGCCCAGACCCTGCTGGCAAGAGCAAGATACCCCCTCTTGTGTTCTTCCATAACTTGCTGATAAGTTCGTTGAGTGATGCTTCACATTATGAAAATTTATAACCCATAATTAAAATGTGACAACCCCTCAAACCCAGAATCCTGGGTTCGTCACTGAAGGTGAAAGTCCAGCATCTTTCTTGGGGACAAAAATTAACTTTTCATACCAAGTGGAAGGCCCTAAATACATTTTAAAAGGCTCAACTACACAGAAAAAGAAGGCATAATTTTAGCAAAATGCCTCAAGAAGTTTTCAGGTGAGAGTACATGAACCAGTTCTGGGTGGGGGGGGGGGGGGGGGGGGGAGGTTTCAGGCAGATATGTATGCAAGTTTGACATTTTTCAGGAAAAGTGTGTGTGTTTGGGGGAGGGGGGTTCTGCCTCCACCCATTCCCCCATCTTGGGGCTATACCCCTGATGAGGCAAACCGAGTTAGAGGGTCAATTGAAATCACTCAGGTCAGCCCCCCCACAGTATCAATTCGAGTAAGTGCAGCGCTGCATTTACAAAAGCAGAGAATTTCAACTGAATTGTGATCTGGTAAAGAATTCTCTCCTGGCCTTCCAATCTGTAACATTGTAGGACATCACATGGAAAAATAAATTGTTAATGGAGTTCCACAATGTTGTATCTAAAATTTTCCGACTTTTCAGGGGAGACATAAAAAATGAATACAAATCCAAATATTGGGAACACAGAACAGAGTAACTGTGGCTCCTGGAGCAGAAAGACACATACTTTGTTTCAAAGAACATTTAGAGCGTATCAGAGGTGTTTTCTATGAAAAAATGACTTTTAGGTGATTATACATTACAGCTTACTGTAATGGAAATTATACAACATTTTTCAGATTCAGAAATTTTATTCACAGTATTCAAGAATATTTTGATTACAGTACATCACAAGTTACAGAGAAACGCACACTGTAGGGGATGACATAGCCAGATTGGCTGTCTACCTGACATCCCCTGACATTTTGATTGATTATGGCTGTAATTTTATGACTTGTGCCATTCAATCTAGGATTGGTTTTACTTCCATCTATCAGAAATGAATTGATTGCCTCCTGGGGCTGTGTCTTCTCGAGGCCCATCTTCCTGGGGGGGAGGGGGGAAGGGGAGAGATTTGCTATAAAAACAATGCTCAAAAAAAAAAAACTTAAAGTTTTTGCTGCACTGCAATCTCCGATCACTTTTTAACAAAAATACTTTGATGTCTGCAAAAAATGAATATGTTAATGACATGGTATATTTTGTTTTTAAATTTTTGATTAGCAGTTTTTCCCTATCCCCGAGAAATTGATCAGCAAATGACTGTAATTGATTAGCAGTTTTGGGGTATGATGGTTTTACTTCAAGGTTCCCACAGATATCCGAGAATCAAATTCAAGCACTATTTAAGCATTTTTCATGGATTCTGATCTCAAATTTTGAGAACTATAATAAAGCTCATATGAACTTATGATGCTATGAACAATACAAAGAATTTCAGCCTCAGTTAACCTTCCAGGTCAAATCGACAGGAAATCAAACAGGAGTAACTCAATCCCATTTCATCCTTGGCCAGATGACATCTCAACAGTAATTTTACATGCAAAGCACTCCGAGATACCATTTTATGAATTTGATTCGCATTGGGCGATCATTGCATCATAAATAGCGATGCAAAACCGAACTAAATATACCCTGAATGATGTATACATTTTTTGTGGTAATGCAAACTGAATACAACATATTTTAGTTATTACAGAAAAGAAATGAGTGACGAGATTGGGGAAAGTTGATAGTGTCAGTTTTCATGAAAGGCAAATGCCATGGCATTTGATGAAGTGAAAACTGTTGCGCTCTGGCACAACTTTCCCATGATATCATGAATTGGTAAGATCAAGTTACTGCATTGAAACTTGCATTGGGACAATGCTTTGAGTTTTTTTTTTTTGTTTTTGGGGGGAGGGGGCAGCAAAAATGTTATGGGGTAAGGTCCTCCAGTCATCACCCTCATGATCACTCTACAAGACTATGGTGGTGCTGGTGGGGGGGGGGGGAGGGGGGGGGAGAGGGCACAATCTGAGTGACAACATTTTTCATTCACATTCCAGCACAGCTTTCCTGTTGTATGGAGATAAGTTTTCTCAATTAACAGGAGTATTTAATTAACAGGGACTGTGTCACTTTCTTGTATTCTAGAGATAAACTTAGCATTTATTCTAGTATATCCGTGAGCTCTGTCAAACAAGATATAATAGATTAAATGCCTGTACTGGATGTACTGAGACCCAGTAGGTCTATAAACAAATGAAAACTGAAGAGAGTCCGACTAATTTCTCAACAGGCTACAAGATATTTTAGCTTAACTTGACAAAGTCAAGATAAGCTATTGCCTTCATGTGTGCGGAAGTCTGTTAGACTGTCAGTCTGTTCACATTTTCTTTAGCACAGGCTACACCCCGTAGTTCTTGTCTGATCATCACAAAATTTCACAGGAGTATTCAATTAACAGGGATTATTCCTGTATTCTAGAGATAAACCTAGCATTTATTCTATTATATTTTGTTTGACAGAGCTCCCTGAGCTCTGTCAAATAAGATATAACAGATTAAATGCCTACTGGAGGTCTGGTAAATGGTTTTGTGTTGGGAAATTATATTCAATTAACAGGGTTACTTAGTTAAGAGATATCCAATTAAGTGGGCTCAACTGTACAGTGAACTCACCTCATAAGGTTGTCTTTTGTGTCTGAAGAGTATGAAGTCTCCATAAAGATAATTGTTATAAGCTCTGAAAATAAGAAAATAACAAAATTAGTTTGGGGAGATTGGGGGGGGGGGGGGGGGAGGGGGGGGGGATGGGTCAAAATTTTCAATAGTTAGAAATCCTAAGCAATAAACTGCAATCATCTGGAAATTGCATGCCCCATCAGGTAGTATATTTCATGGCATTTTATCTATGACCATTTATAATAGCTATTTAGTGATTTTTGAACATTTCATTGGATTTTCTAACTTGTGCCAACATTGCATGGACATTGCTAAGGGGTATTGGATGGCGGTTGTCCACCTCTAGATTTTCGGTTCCCCTCCCCTCCCCCACCCCACCCCCATTTGTTTTTAGGTATTAGTCTGATTGTGGGTAATTATTTGACTTCCCTGGCCTCTATGTTAGATACACGTTTACGGATAAAGATCTAGTAGGCTGATATGGCGTGAGAAAACGTATATTGATTATACTCTGATTATACTCCAGTACCATATAACAATTTTCTTTAACCCTTTACCCAACGAATCGCCCGCATCCGCCCGCGTAATATGAAAATTCAGCAGTTGAAAAAATATTATGTTTCAAAAAATTTCAACAAAACCATATCATGCGACCCCTCGTTGGAACGAGCTCGTCGAGCTCGTTCCAACAAGGGGTCACACGATATGGTTTTGTTGAAATTTTTGGAAAAATTTGAAAAAATGATATTTAAAATAATAAATTTTGATATCGTCTGCATTGGGTAAAGGGTTAACCCAGCAGCAGCAGGTTACAACGACAATCATATTTGTGTGTTTTTGTATAAGAAGTTCAAATCTGTTCCAGGTTGTGCTGGATTTATTATTATTATTAATATTTGGTTATCTGCTGGGTAATATACCCGGTGGTACTCTCTTTCAGGGGAGGGGTCATCTTCAAGATTTACTCTATGGGCAGAGCTCTTGAAAGGGGGTGTACACTGGTACATTTTCAAGACATCCAGCATCCAGGAATACATCTATATGACTGCATTCTCTTGTAGCATAACAGGCATAAAAAATTGTAGTAACGGGCCTTCAGAGTTAGGAGCCTTCTGAGTAAAAGGCTTTCAGAGTAAAAAGCCTTCAGAGTTAGGGCCTTCAGAGTAATGGGCTTTCGGAGTAATGGGTCTTCAGAATATAGCTATGTCACCGTTTGTATAATGTCATTGTGGGGTTGTTTCTAAGGGATGTGGTGAAACGTAGTAATAAGAATAGTGTTAAATGGGGATTATAGTAGAAAATTGGTCAGTTCGCCAATTTCCTGAATAGAAAAAGTGGCAAAATGGCTTGAAATTCAGGGAAATCATTCTACTACATAAAAAGATACCTCTTTAAAAAATAAGTGCTGAAGAAACAAAAATAAAATGCCGAGGCCAAGGTCAGTAGTATGTGATGTTGATTTATTGCCCTATTAGCAGGTTCTCATCCGAGGTCATCAGTCATGTGACCGGAAGGGGCGGGGTGAGGTAGCCACGGTAGCCTGCATGACTGGCCATCTTATAACATCATTCCCATGGTGACATGTAGTACAACAGTGGATGTGCAGCATGTGCAGCATGTGTTTATAAGGTGACACACTCTTCCGACAGCCATTTTGACTATAGGTGCCATCTTGGATGTTAGGGTAGCATGTGGTTGCTATAGAACCCAATAGCCTCCTTGTTGGTAGGGCTGTGTTCTGAGGGTGTATTTGATCCTGTGGGAGTATGCTCTGGCAATTCTGGGATACCTCCAGTAGAGCAGAATACCCAGATTTTAAGGCTTTTCGAGGCTACCAGTCCATTTCCTTATACTGTATGGTACGACGTGGTTATGGTGGTGTAGAATTCCTTCTTGTTGGATAGGGGTGTGTTCTGAGGATGTGTTCGATTGAAACAGGAGTACATCGAATCATAACAAACAACCCAACAATGACCCAAACCTACCCCAACGACCTTTTATTGGACCGAATCCCCACCGAAATTTACCCAAACAGACCTTTGTGAGCTTTGCACACATGAGTACAAGAAGCCTAATGGGAGACACCTCAATGAGACCTCAACTGATAGCAGTCACAGCCTCCCCTGCCCTCTTATCCCCCCACCTCATACCCTTCCCTGACTCATAGCCCTCACCTCTTGGCCTCATCTTGTCCTCCCTCTAGTGAACATCTCCCACATGAGTATAAGAGGTCTATGCGGTGAGGCCTCACCTCACACCCCTCTCATCTTGCTTGTGGTGATCACTAGTGATCATTCTCCCTGTATGAGGATAAGAGAGGTGTTGAGCTGAGGCCTCTGTTCTGTTATGAGGCAGAGGCAATAGTGGCAGTGTTATGAGGCAGAGGCAATAGTGGCAGTGTGTGGCTTCCTGGAGATGTATAGGTTCAGGGGTCTCGTAGGGAGGCACACATGAGGGAGCCCAAATATTAACCCAAGCAATCAATTTGAACAAACTTGCATCTCATCCCCAAGAGATGTTGTATACCAAATATGAAAGGTTTCTGAGTGGTGAATCTGAAGAAGATTTTTGAAGAAATTCTCTCATACTTCCCCAAGTTAAAATCTGGGCTCCAATAGGGAGCCCAAATATCAACACAGGCACTCATTTTGAACAAATTTGAATCTGATTCCCCAAGAGATGTTGTACCGGTATGCCAAATATGAAAGCATTCTGACTTGTGGATCAGAAGAAGTTTTTTAAAGAAATTTCCTCATATTGCACGAAGTTAAAATTTGGCTATCATAGAGAGCCTGAATATAACCCAGGGTACCGATTTGAACAAACTTGAATCTGCACCACCCCTAGAGATGTTGTATACCAAATATGAAAGCATTCTGGCTAGTAGATTTGAAGAAGAGGATTTTTAAAGATTAGCCCACATATTGCACTAAGTTAAAATTTGGAAGCCCAAATATTAACCAAGGGACTTGATTTGAACAATCTTGGATCTGACCCTTATAACAATGATGTATGCCAAACATTAAAAGATTTTGACTAAGAAGACTTTTAAAGATTATTCCCTATATTGCCCAAAGTTAAAAATTCAGGCTCCTGTATAGAGCCCAAATATGAATCAAAGGAGCTTCAGTTTTACAAACTTCCATCTGCCCCCCCTCCCCCTATGGATGCTGTATACCAAATATCAAAAAATTCTGATCATTGGTTCAGGAAAAAAATTTTCAATTTTTTTTTGCAAATATGCATTTTTTTGCTGCCACCGCCCCTCCTCCCACCCCCCACAGAACACCCTGACAGAACTGATTGCAATTTTTTTTTACCATTCAATTCTAATGATCCTAAGGATGCTTCATACCAAATAACAATTCTTCATTCTGATTAGTTTAGGAAGTATGGGCATTTGAAATTATTTCTATTTTTAGCTTCTGTGGTTTCCAGGGACCCAATTTGAACAAACTTGAATCTGCCCCCCCCCCCTCCCCACACACCCCCTTCTGTTTCCACTCCTGCTTCTGTTACTTCTCCTCCTTCTCCTGCCTCTAGTTCAACCAGGTATTTTGTACTCACAGAAAGTCAAATCACCGAACCGCAACTCGGGCAACTTATTTGATTCTAAATTCTCCCAGTTTCGGCATAAGAGCAGAGTTAATTTCGACAAAAGGAACTGGAACCTCCCCAATGTTTGTAAAAACATCCTTATGATTGGTAGATCAAATTTAGGATGCACTCATCGAAATCCCCACCAGACATCCAGGTGGAGTGTTACCCCAGTGCCAAGTTCAATCATTTTTGCTCTATGTTTAAAGGGCAGAGGGGCCAGTCCAGTCCCCAAAACATATTACTAAATATACATGAAAAAAAGATCTGCATGTAGGGACTGTAAATAGTTCAAAATGCATATTGGAGGAAAGACTGGATGGACGGTCTGACAGATAGATGGACGAAGCGAGCTCTGTGCTATATCCCTCAGTTGTGGGGGGGGGGGGGGGGGGGGGGGATAAAAAGTAATAAAGTAGATGGTAGAAGCCTAATTTGAAATTTAGATAAAACTGAGATCGAAAAGTATTGTGAAAAGGGTTAAATTAATGCCTATATTATTTGAAACCACTATGTACAGCTTCAGTAGACGTTGCACAAAATGAAAAAAAGAAATGACGTTGTAACAGAGTGTTTGGAGAATGAAAGGTAGAACCTTGAAAAGCAGAACTTTAATCCGAAACTTTAAGCTGGGAATACTAAGTAAAATTGATTGGCAAAAAGGGTTAAATATTTCCTAAAACCGATAAAAGAAATCATTGATGTAAATGGAATCATTAAGTTGTATTGACCATGCAAGAATTAGAGTGAATAAGTATGTGGCAAAGTCGTATTTCAAATACAAAGAAAGTAAGTCTGAAAACGTTTAAAAGGGGTTAAAATCATGCCGATAGTAATGAAAATCACGGTAGAAATGTTCAATAGATAATGGACATTGTCCCAAATAAGAAACAGTGACATTGCACTAAACTGTTTGAAGAATTAAAGGTGTAATTCTAACCCCCCCCCCCCCCCCCCCCAAAAAAAAAAAACTTTAACCAAAAACTTTAACCTGGAAGTTGTAAGTTAAATTGCCATACAAAAAAGGGTTAAATATTTCCCAAAATAACATGAAACATAAAAAAATAAAAACAAAATGAGAATGATACAATCAATAGTATAAATATCAATTTAAAAGAAAGAAAAAACAAAAAAAACTTTAAGGTTGACTAAAAAACTTGAACCACAAACTTTAAACAAAACTCCAAATGTTAACAGACAGACAGAAGAAAGTCATGACTAAACAGGAAAAAAAAAAAAACACTTGAACCTTCAGTAAAAAAACTTTAATCACAAACTTTAACCAAAACTCTAAATGTTAACAGACGGACAGGCAGATGGACAGATGGACAAAAGTCATGACTGTAGCCCTCACTGTAAACAGTCGGGCTAAAAATGTAACATACTGAGTGAAAAAAAAAGTATAATAGAAACAAACGTGAACATGGAACGAGCTATGATTAACAAAATAATAATTTGTTGCTAGGTCCATAACCAACAATGACTGTTCGGAGAAAGAATATACTACTCCGAACAATGATGCCAAAAAATTGAGAATGTTTGCATAGACAGCCTATTGGAAGTTCCATAACTGATCCAAATAGCCCCAAAATTCTCGTGGGCTCTATATGAAGAGCAAGAATTATATAATCTGTTCAATAAAGTGTCTGCCTAATAAATACACATATTATGCACACGAGAAATGAAATCTCACATGTACTCATGTGAATATAGCCTCTATCCATGGTATGACTGAGTGATACAAATGTAACCAGGAAACTGAATGAATAATACGACCTTATTATGCAGTTAACTGAGTTATAAACTCATATGTATTCATCGTAAGAAAAGGCCAGACCGCTCTGAGCGAAACTTTTCAGAGTGGACTAATTGCCACATTATAGAATGTTGCCCAGATAACCGACATGTTAGCCACACAGGTACACGAAGGCTAGCAATTTTATTGATAAGGAATCATATGCTCGTATATGACTTATAAACGAACAACTACAGGAAACAAACCAACTAAATAGTGGATGTGGACATGAGGTCGCCGTTAGAACACGACCCAGCTGCCAATCGAGGAGCCATGAAAAGCATGCATATACTTGAATGCATTCGAGGCTTACAGGAAGAAAACTAAGTCCTGCCCTGTAATAGCCTCTGAACACATTGGTGGGGGAGGGGGAGGGGTTGACGAATAATTCCTCTCGAACCCCCCTCACCCACATTACTTGAATCGTTCTTGTGTTATTTATCAAATAGTATAGGAACCGCAGGGCTCCCTCACATCTGACCGACTCCATAAAGCCACTGAGGATGGAGAGGGATGTGATGAACAAATAATACACCATATAGACATAATATCCAATCCCTCAAGTGGAAATATAATCCACAACAATAGCTTGGATAGAAATGAAAAGGGAGACGAAAACAATGTTTCGACACACGATCATAAAAACCTAGATGAATTCTTACATTGATCTGATATCAGGAAATATATTCCTGAGAAGATTAGTATAGGCATTTGAAGAAACACTCTTTAATCACACTAGGTTAATATGGTGTCATCAATAGGGCTTATTGCCTCAGATAACTAACACCAAACAATACCAGTAGGAAGAGAATAACCTCCTCTAACATAATGGTATCATGTCTGATAGAACAATGAACTCAGCCTAGCTGAAGCAGCTAAAGGTCTTCCTATCAGTGAAGACAATTAAAAGGCTGACAACTGTGGCCTTAGAAGCTCACTAAGGAGACTTACAACGCCAGCTGGAGCTTATGTCTTCATCTCCATGAAGACAGATATAGTAGTGTAAGTTGCAACCTTGAAAGCTCACTGAACGGAGACATACAACTATCACCACGCAAGATTGGGAATGAAGAGCCGCTATATTAACAGCCCTAAATTCCCAAAGAGACAGTAGTCTCAAGAGATAATTATTTCAGTTATGTCATTGCATAATTACTGAAAAAACATCGCTCATGATTCTAGCTTGGCTACTAAGGTGTAAACAATAAGACACAAGTCTATGACACCTAGGAAAACAAACTGAAAAGCACTCTTCCTTTAGTGGTTTTATTCCCAAAAGACAGCGGTCAGAGCCTAGCTAACTTAGCTTAGAAGTCTTCATCTCCATAACGACAGATATCTCAGTGTAACTTGCGACATTGAAAGCTCACTAAACGGAGACTTACAATCATCGTCGCAAAATGTAGGGAATGACGAGCCACTATACTAACAGCCGTAATTCCCAAAGAGACACTAGTCTCAAGGTAACTACACAGTAATGAGTCTTCGTCTGCGTGAAGACATATCTGTGTCACTTGTGGCCTTAGAAAGCTCACTAAATGGAGACTTACAACACTAGCCGCTAATGTATAAAAAAAAGACTGCTTTAACAATACGTAAGGCTGCTAAGGCGTCCACAAAGGTATTAAATGTCTTGACGACATTAATACCACACTGAGAAGGAAAAGATGTACTTATTCCCTCTAACAGCTCTATTCCAAACAAGACAGCTGACTCAGCTTAACTATGCACTATGGAACCTCTTTTCATAAAGAATAGGGCATAGCATTTCTTATACTATTGCTAAGGCAAGGAAGGCATCGTTAATCAGGACAAAAGCCCTCGACACCTGAGACAAAAGATCTGGGGATGAAAGATCTTCGTCTTTCCATCGCCTGGTATGATAAGCTGTTTTTTGCCTAGCAAATGCAGACTTGTATTCAGATGGAACAACATCCTAAGAGCTTAAGACTAAAATTTCATAGTCTTAAAGTGCCCTTCTGTGAGGGATGGTGACTCACTCTCTGTAACCCTCTCACCATCCAAATGTTCCATCTGAAAAAATGGTCAATTCCATCCAACTGAACGGATGACTGGACCATCACAGCACCATCCGACAGCTCACCATCGGAGGCTGTTAAACGGTAGTACCAGCGACTACTGGACTGCTGTGATATGCAGAACAATCTGCGGCAGCCGGTCCATGACCGAGGCTAGCAGAACAATGATAATACACTTGTTACCATAAGCTGCTCACAGGACGGAGATCTGGCCCCAGATCCTCGACACATGTCCTATATAAAAATGCCTTGAACGACTAGCTATCGACCCGAACATGCAAAGTCAGATAGATAGTCTGTGGTCAATGTGCTTCATGAATGAAGCAGGGGAAGATGCCATAGCTGCAACCGGATCCGGCTGCAGTGTGGAAGAAGCGTCCCGACCCGCAAGCGTGAACGGGCGTTCCAACTCACTAAAGTTTCTCGAATCAAAAACAGTCAACCCCAACTGCTGGTGGAAAGGAGATGGTTCTCCAGCTTGTAGTTTGCTCCAGACCTTGCCGAGCATTCTGTTAGAAACTTGTAGGCATCTATCCCTTATCATGCATATCCATGGAAGAAGAGGAAGCCGTAACCACAGCCGACCCCAGCTGAAGTGCAGCAGAAGCATCCCAACTTGTCACATAGGACAGATGCTCCTACTCATCGAAGTTTTTTACAACACAAAACAGTCGCCCCCGACTGTTAATGGGAAGAAAAACACTCTGCACTCGCGATCTGTCCCCAGATCTCGCCGAGTATCCCGCTTAGAAACCTCTAGGCTAATCCTCTTTTCTGCGCTTCCATGTAAGTAGAAGCCATAACTGCCACCGGCCCCGGCTGCAGTGTGGAAGGAACGTTTTGATGTGTGTTCCATCCCAATATGGTTTCTCACAACTGACACAGCTGACCCCGACTTTTAACGGGATGTGGAGAGTGTTCTCCAAATGCTGATCTGACCCCAGATCTAGCCGAGGGTCCTGTAGAGAAATTTCTGGCTTCTTCTACATGCACAACTCACCGGGCCGACTCAGCACCGTCCGACAGCTCACCACTGGAGTCTGCGCTTGCACTTGCTGAGAAGCTGCGATGAGCTGTGCAATCTGTGACAGCAAGTCCGTTACCGATGCTTGAGAAGCAGCGGTCTTCCGTATTACGCCGCTTTCTGCTCCTGGGAAGAAGATCCGGACGTAGATCTTTAATCCGAACGTCCCAATGATTGAAGCCTTGGATCACTAGCTACCGGATGGGCCAACTTCACGGGCAAAGACTGGATACTTCTTCTGGTGGCTGCCTGGATATCCGAAGTCGGGTAGCTAGTATGCGGTTGTGTGTGCAATATCTGCCTGAGGAAGAAGCCATAACAGTAGCCGACCCCAGCTGCAGTTTAGAAGGAGCATTCCAAACGGCGAGTGTGGACGTTAGCTCCTACACAGGCAAGTTTTTCAAACAACATTTTCCCCAAATGTTGTGGGTTAGAAAGGGACCTCTCCCGCTCAGGGTCTTTTCAGACCTCACTGAGCCTCCCTAAGATAAACTTGCAAAATACTACACAAGCAAGTTTCTCAACAACATTTGGCCCCAAATGTTGCTGCGTTACAAAGGGGCCTCTCCCACTCACGTTCCTTTCAGACCTCGCCGGGCTTCCCTAAGAGAAACTTGCAGGCTTCCTCCCTATTTCCGTTGACACTGGGTGAGCTTTAGTTTTTGAGGTGCTCGCTCTACCCAAATCTACATTTCCCTCGACCGCAACAGACTTACACGGTGTCACGGCTCCCACGAACAGAGTAACCACTTCACTGGTCAAGCTAGCTGCTTGCAAAAGATAAGAACACTAATGAGAGGCCTTATCCCTTGCTTATATTCATGAGCATCTTGCAGCTATCTCTATTTATTATGATGAGCAGAGCGCAGCAACGGTAGCACACTTTGGATGGGTGTCACAAAACCATCACCATGTTCTTGTTCCTCTGAAATAGAAACTGAAAAAACTTGAATTATATTGCAGTGAGCTCTGGAATAGGAACCTCAATCAACCATAATCAATGTATCCTACAATAATCCTACAGTAATATAATACTAAATACTATAAAAATTAGAGGACGTTGCCAATGTAAAAAAAGTCAAAGGAAAAAACCGGAAACAAGACATCAGGCACACAAAAAGGCCCAACGCCAGTAACCGATTTAAATGTTACCAGATGTAAAGCTAGATCTTCATATGAAGAAAAAATGTCACATCAGATAGAAGATGCAAGACCAAAATGACCAAACACCCCTAGGGTGAGGATGTAACCATGGGGATAAACAGAATAAACATTCTGCCATACACCTTAAAATCCCAAGATATTTAATAAAAAATTTCAAGAAAAAATAGCCAAAAAGCTTAGGAGTTTAACAGGAGGGCTTCAAGGAAGGATAGGGAAGGAACACTTAACAAACAGTGGATAAATCATTAGCAAGAATGATGACGTCAGGCATATGTCCCGAAATTGGGAAACATGAAATAATTTTTATAATTATTATAAAGTTACAGCCCTGAACGTTTCCAACCACCATTGTTCACTTCCATCCTCCATTTACAGCCTTGGATCCACCAATTCTTCATTGTGTCTGGCATCCTCAAAAGAGTAGATTTAAAAGCACAGATGTCAGTTCATTGTTACTAACTTTAGGGCCAAACAAAGAATGAGGTTGGCGCCAATTCCAGTCTCTTCCTGACTGCTGCGCATGCGCAGAAAATGAAAGTATGGAGGGCCAGATAAAACTTTTAATTTTTGGTACTGTATGCAAATTTTGGTGATTGGGGGGGGGGATCAAAATTTGTGTTTGGCCCTTGATAATATCGAGTTTGCACCAGCTAAGTCTGGGCCATTGGTTATTAGTATAAAAATATATGCACTTAATGACCTCTATTAATTGCATTGAGGTGGACCATATTTTGAACCTCCAGCGAATTTTCAACTCATCTGATGCAGGCCCCATGTGTACAGGTCACACCAAGCCTGAAGAATGAGCAAAACACACTTTAAAAATATTGGCTGCACCAACTCCAGATCTGTCATCATTTGTGATGATAGCAAAATATTCATATTAGCTAGAAAATGTTAAGGTACATAGTACATCTGGAATATATATTGTGAGCTAAATAATCCAATAATGTTTAAATATAGATGTAAAAAGGCCCTAAGAGTCCCTCTTAAAGGCCTATTGGTACTGGTAATATACCAAGGTCTCATCGATGCCCATGTGTGTTTCAAGAAAAAATTGCACACCCCCTACCCCCACCAAATATTTTGAGAATAAAAATACATGTATGAACTGTGGCAATGCATTAGGAGATGAAAGGGGGTGCGGTGGCGTTGCGGTAATCGGTTCTCGATCACCGAAGTTAGGCAACGTAAAGCCTGGTTAATCCTTGAATGGGTGACCGTCTCAGCGATTGATTCGGACTCCCGTGTTGTGTCCATAGGCAAGGCACTTAACCCCGATTGTCCACATGGGGGCACGATGATGCCGTGTACTAAGGCATACTGCACATCGATGGTGTGCATGTCTTCAACCAATCTAACCCTGCCTGTGCTGCAGTGCGGAGTTACAATGTTGCGGCTTCCTCCACCCGCAAAACTGTCACCAACACAATATGACCTTGGTTGTTAAAGTATCATTAAACACCACTAAAAAAAAAGATGAAAAAATGTAATTTCCAGCTATTCTGAAAAATGTACTCAGTGACATTGACCCATATTTTGAACCTCCATTGAGTTTCGACTCATTTTCTGTTTGACCCAGGTACATATGTCATACCATGCTTGAGATATGAACATGATCCACTTTCAAAGTTTTTGGTCACGTCCACCTCAGTGACCTCGGTGACCTTGACCCATATTTTGAACCTCCATTGAGGTTCGACTCATTTGGTGTTGGTCCCAGGTCCACACGACACACCATGCTTGAGAAATGAGCATGACCCACTTTCACAATTTTTGGCCACGCCCACATTTTTGGTGTAAAAAAAATGCATGTATGAACTTCAGGAATGCATTGGGGGGTCAAAAAAGTTATTTCCAGCAATTTTGAGAAATGCACTCAATGACCCCTGCATGACCTCGGTGACCTTGACCCATATTTTGAATCTCCATTGAATGTTGACTCATTTGGTGTTGGTCCCACGTCCATAGGTCATACCTTGCATGTAAAATTTAAAAAAAAAAAGAGAAAAAGAAACCATACATAAACAATAGTCTGTGTGTTTCACACAAACTGATAAAACAAATTAGTTTCTGGTTATGTGAAATTAAAGCAAAAAGTGTTTACGATTTGCTTGCCTGTGGCTATATACTGTATACCATCTGTTGCTCAATCTGTCCATGGTTCATTTAACTGGTACAGTTTTGGAAGCCCATATCTGGGCTCTATTCTTAGGTGCAGGTACCGCAGGTTCAAGGCTGAAAATTTTGTGTCTATGCTTCATATTATCTTTGAAGTGATATTATTTAGTCTGTTAGGATTTGTCTTGTTAAATTTATGGGCGAGTGCTGATAGAATGGTAAATTCTTCCTCCCCGGTCGCTGATTCAGTCTTCTGTGTCAACAACTTCGAACTGGAAGATGACTGGGAATTGTTCATAACTACAAGAATTACTTGTGTTTCACTTAGAAATGTGGTTATATTTATGGTAACACTCAATCTGCAGCTTGATGGTTCATTTTAGAAGGAAGAAAAGAAAACCACTGGTTTGGGAGTGGTGCCAGCATATTATCCATAACGGTTATAAAAAAGGAAGATTCCACCAATATGTGTTTTTGAAAGCTGGGAGTCATCTATCAGCCTTTGAGGGAGAGTGGATGCAGAGCCTTGGCTATCTGGTCTGTCTTCAGGGGGAGCCAATGACAGGGGAGTGGAAAAAACACTACACACATCCCCACAAACATCCCAAACACACAAATCCACCCTCACACACTCACAGACACACACCCAAAAGCCCTTAATACAGGATTGTTATATCTTTACTCTCTGTTTATTTAAAATGTACACCGGTCCCAACCAGGCAAGCTTCTTTCAATCCTTGCTTGATGTTGGGTGGTTTTCTCTGATATCAACTCCTTACTCTAGGGGTATATTTATACGATGTGGAGAGAAAAAATAATATAAAGCTTTGATTATTTACTTCAAAAAAGATAACAAATCATGAAGTCATTTCAAAGATCTCTTTGTATTACCATTACAATCAGAAGTATCACTCAAGAAGTTGTTTCCCCAATGCTTTATGGAGCTGGTGTTGAAAGAAGAACGTGTACAAAGTATGAACAAGTTAGGAGTTCATCATGTCAGTTAATATTCATGTTTTCACAACAGTTTCACACACACAGATTGACACAGCACAAAAAGTAGTATTGATCATTCTAACACTGAAATATCTTATGCTTGGATCCACATCTACATTAATCCAGCAAATATCACTGAAATATGTTTTTCAACCTTATTTTACTCCAAATATAAAATTTTGGCCGAAAGAATAAATAGCATCAATAATAATTTTTTGGGTACAAAATCAGTTTTTTTGTACAAAATTATATACACTAAAATAGGTTCAAAATTACTCAAAATTCTGGGTACAAAATCGTTTGGGTCAGAAATTACTGCATCCCACAGATGTATATAATACTTGTATGTTTACAATACAGTATTTCATTAATGAAAGTATATTTGTAGCATTTTAAGTCTTTGATAAAAGAAATTAGGTATGTTCCAAACAGTTTGGAAATATGACTGAGTCATCAGGCAACAAAGTCCTACACCTTCCACACCCCCCACCCACCCCCCCCCCCCCCATCCCTCCAAGTAAAGAATTTGTTTGTTAGTAAGGGCCCTGGTAAGAACCACTACATTTCTTTATTGATACTTGTACAAGGCATAGATATTAAATATACATACTGATTGTCAAACGTCGACATATGTGGATCATTGAGAGAGTGACACATTGTACTGGTTGTTACTCGGAAATCTTTAATGGTTACTTTCACAGTCTTCAGAGGCATGGATGCAACCTGAGTAGTTTTGCTTTGTACTCGTGCAAATAATCTGAGGTGACGCACTTTAGTTCCATCTACTAAGCCATCCTCGACAGCTCGTACCCACAAAGTGTGTTCTCTCCTCCAGTTTTTGGCTGTGATAAGTACTCCACAAGGTATTCGTCTTTTAGCAATGACAGCTTGATACACATCCGTACCAAAGATTTTCAATTCTTTTGCAGGTACGAAATATGCATTGACGACGATTTCACAGTTCTCACACCAGAATGAAGGTGGCAGTTTAGACCTCAACTTGATTCTCACTGGACCCATTCCTTCAGTTACTGTGATACTACCTGGAATCTAAAATAATATGGCATGTTTAGCATTATCGTTTTTTTAAAAGTATTTTGGACCCATCCAGAGTATTTTGTTACTGTGATATTATAAAGCAAAGGCGGTATACATATATATATATATATATTATCACCATTATGGTTATGTACAAAATGATGTATCCGAGTCGAGTTCTAGTTTTTAAAGCCATATCCAGATAAGTTAAAGGTGAGTCAAGATATAACCTTAGAAACAAGAGCAAGACTCTGATACAACAGTTTGTACATAAACAAAATGGTGATGATAGATATATCTTATACTTCATGTGATGTTCTGTACATTCACAGCTATTACCAGGCCTGTCTGAGTTAGAGACACAAAACTGAAAGTGGTGAAACAGAGAAAATTATACACAACCACACTTATGTTTGAATAGGTTAACAAATTACTGGATAAGAGAGAGTGGCGCAGGAATACCACGAGAGCTGTTAGGCTCAAGTGGTATCCCAGCTCCCCTCACTCGAGTCCAGTAATTGTTAACTCATTCAAACATAAGCCTGGTTCTGTATTTATTACACACCCAACCCCGAAAAAAGAATTCACTGTAATTAATCGCTAATTGAATTAAATAGTCGACGATTTGAACGGTTGAAAGGATTTTACTGAGAAACAGACAATTTTGTCAGAGAACCAGTCTGGAGTCTTTGACCTTGCCACCTGTAGAATCGCTGTTGATTCATTTTTTATTTGCCACAAATGTCAGTTCAAACACTCAAAACCCAATTGATTGCATTCAACAGCAGCAGACATCAGAAAGTATGTGCTCTGAAATGTATTTTGAAAAGTGAGTGTACAGACATCATTATATCTGGAGGATGGAGAATGAACAAGGATTTGAATTTATATGGTGTGAACTGGTCTCTCCATTTAAATTTTGTGCATTTTAAACTGAAACTAAAGTGGAACTCGAGTTCACTGTGCATTAGGCTATCGCTCGTGGAGACCGGCCATTTCTGTTCTGCACTGTAACAAACTTACACACTGGACAAGGAAATGCATTTTTGTGCAATAGTTAACCTTCCGGGGCATTCGATCATTTAGAGTAACTGGAGAAGTTAATTCCATTCTGCAATTTCTGGATGAACTCTGTAGTCTTTCTATTGTCTTGATAAGTTCGTTAGGACATTATTTTTCATTACAAAGTTTCTGACTTGAAATTTAGCCTTTTCATTTTACGTCTTGATAACCTTTATTTGAAATGGACTGCACTTACAATGAAGAGGGCTTTATGTAGACCACATTTACTACATACGAAGCGAGAAACAAGAGGTACCCAAAAATACCCAGACACAGGGAGCGGGTGGGTAGGTGGGTGGTTCAAGGGCCGAAAAAAAATGTGTAAATGACCAAAAATGACAATTTTTTTCCTCCACATAAAATCACTAAGTTCTTTGCTTGTTTAGCCACAAATTATCAATTATATGGACAACCAGGCCATTTAAAACACATAAACTATCTTATTAGGGTGCAGATGAGCCCAAATTCATATAAATTCCATATTGGTAGCTGCCACTAATTCTGTCCACATGGTTACAGAGAAGTCATTTGCAAATTCGCATCAGACAAATTGAAATACATGGTATTTTTATATATTAACTTGAAACTGCATGAAATTGTGATTTAATCAGTCTGACTTAGTGTGCTATAATGTTTTTCAATGTACAGGCACAGGCTACTATTACATGTTAATTGAAGGAGAAAACAGTCCAAAATAATTTCAGAAAGTTTATATATGCAAAATTAAATCATAACACTATCTGATGCCACTGGTGTAAAACAAAAGAACAAAAACAACTACCCCCCCCCCCCCCCCACCCCAGGCTTAGTTAACATAAAATGAACATTCTTTCTCAGTTGAAGAGACCAAGTGATTAGTGAACAAGGATGACTGCTATGGAGTATCAATAAATATCTTTCATCACCCCAGCAAGATATGCATACATTCAGACTGTGAGTGAGACTTCCCTCATGTAACGTGCATACCACAGAAAAGGTAGGGGGATTTTTGCTATCCCTGTTAGTTCCAAAATGAGGAATGAAGAGTGTTTTCTATTTTGTAGAATTGCTAAATAATCCAGTACAGACTGAGGTCTCAGGGAATGTATTACCTTAGACTTACTCAGGATTTATTCTGACCTATTTGATTATATTTTATTTTCTCTTTCCACTCAAACTCATTAGAACTATCTCCCTTGCAGCCTCAGATGTTTATTAAAATGCTGGAATAGTCAGTGGAATAGTCTTCTTAAATATTAAATGAAAGTGTCAATGAGACTGTAGCTCAACTTGACAAACTTGAATTTGGTAAGTTATAAGTGAAATGGCAAAATTGAAGATCATTGGTACCAATGTTATTTGGTGAAATTTAAACATAACAGCATTGTGTATGCACGTCAAAGTAATCCATGCATTTTTAAATGTAAACTGTAAAGCTGGCTAAAAGAAGAATGTTGATACACAAATGCAGTAAGTTCAGAGGTTACTGTAAATGGCAACTTTTTTTCACAGAAATGAATGCTAATCAATAGCTCTTATCTAGAGGTCCTGCCTAATGAGCACACCAACTTCAAAAACAATCGTATGTTAAATGTGCCCTGCAGGTCATGTCAAAGAAGAATGTTGATACACAAATGCAATAAATTCAAGGATTGTTGCTAACAGCAACAGTTTTTGATGGAAATGAAAAGAAAATTAATAACTCCTATCTTTGTCACCCTGAATAAGCATACAAAGTTTCAAAATAACCCGATAATGAATGTGCGCTGTGAGGTATGCAAAGGAAGATGTTAATGCACAAATGCACTAAGTTTGAAGGTCATTGCTTGTGGCAATGGTTGTTTTTTTCTTTTTTGTGGAAATTCATAAATATACCCTGCAGAGAGTGCAAAAGGGATAAGTTGCAGCACAAATACAGTAAGTTCAAAGGTTGGTGATAACAACAATAATTTTTTATGGAAATTTAAAAAAATCAATAGCTCACATCTAGAGGGCACCCCGTACACAGGGCGAGCGGCAACACTTTTTGAGAGAAATGGAAGAAAATCGATAGCTCCCATATAGACTTAACTAAGTTCTAAGAACGTTGCTAGCGGCAACATTTTTTGGCAGAAATGGAAGAAAATCGACAGCTCCCATCTAGACGTCATCCCAAACAAGCATGCCAGGTTTCAAAGCAGTCCGGTCATAAATGTGCTCTGTAGGGTGTGCCAAAGGGAAATATTGAGGTCTGACTTAACAAAGTTCTAAGAACGTTGCCAGCGGCAACATTTTTGGACAGAAATGGAAGAAAATCAATAGCTCCCATCTAGAGGTCACCCCAAACAAGCATGCCAGGTTTCAAACTGATCTGATCAAAAATGTGCCCTGTAGGGTGTGCCAAAGGAATATATTAATGCCTGACTAAACTAAGTTCAAAGGTCGTTGCCAGCAGCAACATTTTTTGACGGAAATGGAAGAAAATCAATAGCTTCCATCTAGAGGTCACCCCAAACATGCATGCCAGGTTTCAAAGCAATCTGATCATAAATGTGCCTTGTATGGTCTGCCAAAGGAAAATATTGATGCCTGACTAAACTAAGTTCTAAGAATGTTGCCAGCTGCAACATTTTTTGACAGAAATGGAAGAAAATCAATAGCTCCCATCTAGAGGTCACCCCAAACAAGCATGCCAGGTTTCAAACAATTTGATCATAAATGTGCCTTGTAGGGTCTGCCAAAGGGAAATATTGATGCCTGACTAAACTAAGTTCAAAGAGTGTTGCCAGCTGCAGCATTTTTTGATGGAAATAGTAGAAAATCGATAGCTCCCATCTAGAGATCGCCCCAAACATGCATACCAAGTTTCAAAGCGATACAGTGCCAAAGGGAAATATTGATGCATAACTGCACTAAGTTCATCGAAGGTCATTGCCAGTGGCAACATTTTTTGACGGAAATGGAAGAAAATCGATAACTCCCATCTAGAGGTCACCCCAAACAAGCATATCAGGTTTCAAAGCAATTTGATGATAAATGTGCCCTGTAGGGTGTGCCAAAGGGAAATATTGAGGTCTTCGACAGAAATGGAAAAAAATTGACAGCTCCCATCTAGAGGTAACCCCAAACAAGCATACCAAGTTTGAAACTGATCTGATCATAAATGTGCCCTGTAGGGCATGCCAAAGGAATATATTGATGTCTGACTAAACCAAGTTCAATGGTTGTTGCCATCGGCAACATTTTTTGACGGAAATGGAAGAAAATCGATAACTCCCATCTAGAGGTCACCCCAAACAAGCATACCAGGTTTCAAAGCAATTTGATGATAAATGTGCCCTGTAGGGTGTGCCGAAGGGAAATATTGAGGTCTGACTAAACTAAGTTCAAAGAATTTTTTGACAGAAATGGAAAAAAATCGACAGCTCCCATCTAGAGGTCATCCCAAACAAGCATACCAAGTTTCAAAGCAATCTGATCATAAATGTGACCTGTGCGGTGTGCCAAAGAAAATTGTATGTACGTACAAAAACGGACGACAAGTGATGGCAATAGCTCAGTTTGACTTCGTCAAGTTGAGCTAAAAATGGAACAATTCTTGGTTAGACAGGGCTAGGTCTGCATTTTGTGCTTTTTCACAGATTTTTGGGGGGTGACCCTGAAAAAATATTAAAATTGCAGGTAGGGGTGGTTGGAGTCGGGGGCGGGGGTATTTTTTTAACCCTGTGTCTGCAGTCCTCAGCCCCCTGTGTCTAACAATCTTTTGTTGTCTCCACAATTATACACCCTTACAACCTCCCCACCCCATTCATCATTAACCAGCATGTTTTTTTCTCAAAATGAGCATCCAAAGTCTATCTGAGGCTGGGAGAGAAATAAAGGGGGTGGGGTTGTTCTCACCAGTAAGCTCCAACTTATTTTTGTTGATAATATTTGTAAAGATTGATGGATATTTTCATTATTCTGTACAACTATACTTCACCAAGTTGTTATCTTAACTGTTCTAACTTTTAGCAATATTTTTGTCTTTGTGTCTGGTTCAAAACAAAAATAATTCTTTGTGTCTGGTCCTATTGCTTGTCAATTTTAAATCTGGAATTATTTTGAATTTGCATTTTGTATATAGCTTTAAAGAGGACTGATAGAATATGGCCAATGATTGGCTTCTGTGGGACTTTTCTTGGTGATGGGGGACTAGCGACCAATCAAACTGACCTGTTTCAAATCAAAATTTAGGTCCTTACCTTGAATTTGCCCTGCTAGTTCATGAAAATGCTTTCCCAACTGTCCTGATATTTGCCAAAATTAAAAAAAAAATAGCCACCCTCCCCCCTCTCCCTCTCAACAATTTGTTCTGAAAATACTAATCCCTCGCCATGAAAACTGCAAACTTAGGTGGCTATTGGTGGAGGGGATGAGAGTGCAGGATCCCCTCTCCCAACCTCACACACCTATGTAGCTAATCCATGTAGCTGGCATTTGATTTAAATTTTCATGCCAAGAGTTAAGGCAATATAATATTTTTGTACAAAACAGAAATACTAGCAAAAATTATTAATTAGTAATTTAAAAATACATATCAATCTATGTTTGAAAAATATTGTCATTCTGACTACTGCTTGTGTTTTAAATATCCTAATAATTATGTTTCATGGAAGTTGACTCCTAAAATTAACCAGAGTATATGCATTTACCACCTCCCCTCTTTGTGGTCTCACGGTCACCCTCCTCAAGACTTTCAGTTTTATTTTCTCAGGTACAACTTCTTAAAGTAATATTTCAGGATTACTACATTGTTCCCTCTCCCCACCCCCCCCCCCCCCCCCCCCCAAAAAAAAAAAAAGAAGAAAAAAATAATTGAAACCAGCCCCCACAAACACTTGATTTACATAAAATATATTATTACACAAATGTAAACTGCGGAGTTTTTCTTAAACTGGACTTTAAATACTTCCAAATTACTTTCTTTTTTCAACTAGTGTATCTCTGATCTATAAATTATATAACCTATACACCTGGAACTTAGTTAAGCACCCCCTGAAATCAAGGCTCGAAATAAGTGGTGGGACAAGGACAATAACCTACACCAAACCCTACTTTGATTGACACACTCTGAAATCTAAAGGACATTTTGACAGACGCAAAAGTCTGCTCAATATTTTTAGAATCTGAGGATGAAAAACACCGGTACAAACTGAAATTCCATTGCAAAATAACCACATGAAAAAAACAGAAAAGAAAAATAATTTTGATAACTCAAAAACTGCAGAAAAGGTGAACATGACTAATCATAGGTTTTTTCCTGGCAGAAACATGTTAATAAACTTATAACAATCGATTAAAAAGTAAATTAATGTCACAAAACATCAATGCGCCCTTTTGAAACGTTTCAAATTTAAGAAACCATCTAAAAAACAAGGTATACATAAGTTAATAGCTTCACATCAGTTTCTCATTTAGTAGTCACTGTATGTCAATTTACAATGGGTAAAGCAATATGTTGAAAATGATAAATTTAAAGTAATTTGTATATTTTTAATACTTACAATGGGTCAGACTTAGCTGGTGCAAACTCAATATTATCCAGGGCCAAACACATATTTTGAACCCTTCAATCCCCAATATTTGCATACAAATCTGAAAAGTAAAAGTCCTATCCGGTCCTCCATACTTTTGTGTAATGCACATGCACAGTAACTAGGAAGGTACTGAAATTGGTGCCAAGCATCATTCTTTCTAGTTGTGCCAGCTAAATGTTATAAATCAGTGGTGAGGTATGAGTGCCCACTCATGGGAGGGCCATCCCCATCTCGAACCATTGGCAAGTATTAAAAATATACAAATAAACTTTGAATTTATTATATTTTTATACTAAAACCAATGGCCCAGACTTAGCTGAATCACAAAAAGGCTGGAGGGCCTAGGACTTAGAGGAAATACAATATCTCTATTAGTCCAATTTAAAGAATAGCTCTTACAGGAGAATGTGAAAACAATAATGCGGTATACCGGTATACCGTGAAACAGTTCAGATTGAAAACAAAATAAAACTCAAATACATGTACCTTACTTTTATGAAAGTGCTTGATAAATGTGATGTACAAGGTCCCAGGTGAAAAACAACTCATGTAATTCGGTACATTCTAAGTGGTGAGTTTACACTGGATGTAAAGAATTTTGGAGTTCATTAATTCATTGTTTGTCAGCAATCTGACAAAAAAATGTTTCAAATCACACTTATTCACAATTGCGAAATGTGCAAACATTTTTGTCAAATATGACAGACGTGTGACACCATCACTGGGAGAAAACATTGTCGGCAGGTGACTGACACCTGCAGACTGTCATGAAACTGAAGGGTGATCACGTCTTGGAGGCATGCTTAATATCAACAGACTGACTGGCCTGACATATGACAGCTGACATTTGACATTGTCATCTGAGAAAGTTTACTGCAGGAAGATAGGAGAAGGGGAGGAGCCACTACTGGTTGTTTGTGTAACCAGGCCCTCGGTATTCCATCAACTGGACATACGTTTTGATAAAAAAGTTTTGTTTGCCACTGTTTTTCATGAAGCCACACATACGCATTTAACACAATGACTGGCTCAGTAATTAAATGCTTATCAGTCAAGAGAGGTTGACCATGTTTTTACAGGAATTAAATTGACAAAGACAAATTTACTTGTATCTGAGATTCAGATGAAAGCCAGTAAACCCAATGATAATTTTATGGCTTATTTTCGTATTAAACAATAGGTTCAATAACTTTGTAGACATGGATTATTGTCTTTCTTCCATTCAAATCACTCATTTTCCCAGAGCAGTAAGTAATACTTCAATCTATTGCTCCAAAATTATCTTTTTTATTCATGATATCCCTTGCATTTAATATGTGTTTACCCTATTTTAACGCATTATTTATATTTTTATTTCAAGAAAACGCAAATTTCAAATCATAATACCGACCCAAAAATTGTATACCATTACTCACGGTATACCGGTATTCATTTTTGATGGACGGGTTTTAACAAGTGATGATTTCAATATCGGTACCAACCGGTATACCGTAATACCGTGCAGCCCTAGTAATGCACAATAAATTCTCCATTTAATGCCAGCATAACCCATTATGCTAATTCGGTGAAGGAAACCAGTTATAAAGCTAGTCCAGAGAATGAGATGTTTATACTCATTTAAAGTGTCCGAGGATTGTATATAAACGCTTGTATGACAAGTGACATATACATATGCTTCACAATGAGCTACACTTTAAAAACAATACATAAATGAAATATAATTGTTGCTTCACACCGAGCTACACATTAAAACTATCCAGCACCGATTCTGAACTGCTGTCACTGGAGAAGGTATTCCCTTGCTTTTCACAATTTAAGGGAAAAGCCGCAACCCCCCCCCCCCCCCCACCCCCCCATTCTGAAGGAAGAATTCTCAGAATGAAGAGGGCAGCAGAACGGTGTCAGTGCTCGAACAGACTGCCTAAGACATCTAGGAGATGTAATATTAATGGACGACATTCTGTGCGACCGAAAGAGGACCCAAGGATCTAAGGTCACCAGAGATAGACTCTAAATTTCTATGGTAAAACTTAGTAAATGAAGACGGTTGCGTCCGGTAGGCTGCCTTCATTAAATCAGTAATGGCAATACTATTTGAATAAGCCCAAGAAGAAGACAGTGCTCTAACCTCATGCACTGAAATCTTATTGACAGACCACTGATCTGAAGATAGATTCTCATAAGCAATTCGTATTGCTAATTGAATCCACCTAGCCACTGAATGAACAGAAATATCCTTTCTGTTAGGCATAAGAGAAAGAAAAAATCTCTTTCTTCCCTTTCTAATAAAGCTAGATCGACGTTTATAAATCTGCATCACTCTCACTGGACACAACATTGGCCTACGGTTGTCTGGGGATGGTAAAGCCCTAATACTAATAGGCTCTGGCCAGTTATCCAGAATCTGATTCTTAGCCAAGAATCCCAGTTTCATAGTAAGAGTAATAGTACTACCCAAATTATGGAAATGGGAATCTTCAACAAATAATGCATGAAGCTCGCTAACTCTTCTGGCAGAAGCAAAGGCTAAGAGAAATGCCATTTTATAAGTCAGGAATTTGAATTCTACATCAACTAATGGCTCAAAAGGAGGTTCTTGAAGCTTCAAGAGAACCCAAGCCAAATTCCATTTAGGAATTAATCCAGGTCTATTGATAGAGAGATTTCTAACTATACTGAGTCAAAAAAGAAAGTATAATAAAAACAAATGTGAAAAAATAGTATAAAGGATGAAATATAATAGTTCTAATGTTGCAAGTTTGTGGACAAGAAGTCATGCAAAGAGTTTAATGACATGTTGTTGTTGTCCACCCAACCATATACAATTTTGCTACGGATTTCAAAATAGCGCATGCTACTCGAGAATGTCAAATTGAATGGCTGACCGACAATTTCTTTGTGTTATGTTGTGTAAGAGAGCCTGGGTTATTGAGAAAACATGCCAGTTTTTGTCTTCCGACATTTTTAACAAGAGCACCGCCTACCGGGGCAACATACACCCGTGGTGATCACCATGTGTGCAAAGTTTGAACAACATGGCATGTAAAATTTTGAAGGAGTAGGCGACACAATACTGTAATGTTTTAAGTACTAAAAGGGGGCAGAACTCTGGAAGTACAAAACAGAGTTACATGCTCTTGTCACATGAACAATGGCAATTGGTGATCAACATGTGTGCAAAGTTTGAACAATATAGCATGTACAATGTTGAAGGAGAAGTTGACACAATACTGTAATGTTTTAGGTACTGAAAGGGGCATAACTCTGGAAATACAAATGGAGTTACCTGCTCTTGTCACATGCACAACGGCAACTGGTGATCACCATGTGTGAAAAAGTTTGAACAATATTGCATGTAAAATGTTGAAGGAGTAGGCGACACAATACTGCAATGTTTTAAGAACTAAAAGGGGACATAACTCTGGAAATACATAACAGAGTTACATGCTCTTTCCACATGCACAACGGCAATTACTGATCAACATGTGTGCAAAGTCTGAACAATGTAGCATGTAAAATGTTGAAGGAGTAGGCGACACAAAACTGTAATGTTTTAAGTACAAAAAGGGGGCATAACTCTGGAAATACAAAACAGAGTTACCTGTTCTTGTCACATGCACAATGGCAATTACTGATCAACATGTTTGCAAAGTTTGAACAATGTAGCATGTAAAATGTTGAAGGAGTAGGCGACACAATAGTGTAATGTTTCAAGTACAAAAAGGGGGCATAACTCTGGAAATACAAAAGAGAGTTATTTGCTCTTGTCACATGCACAATGGCAATTCGTGATCAACATATGTGCAAAGTTTGAACAATATAGCATGTAAAATGTTGAAGGAGTAGGCGACACAAAACTGCAATGTTTCAAGTATTAAAAGGGGGCATAACTCTGGAAATACACAACAGAGCTACCTGCTCTTGTCACATGCACAACGGCAATTACTGATCAACATGCGTGCAAAGTCTGAACAATGTAGCATGCAAAATGTTGAAGGAGTAGGCGACACAAAACTGTAATGTTTTAAGTACTAAAATGGGGCATAAGTCTGGAAATACAAAAGAGAGTTACTTGCTCTAGTCACAAGCACAATGGCAAGTGTTGATCAACATGTGTGAAAAGTTTGAACAATATAGCATGTAAAATGTTGAAGGAGTAGGCGACACAAAACTGCAATGTTTTAAGGATTAAAAGGGGGCATAACTCTGGACAAACAAAACTGAGTTACCTGCTCTTGTCACATGCACAACGGCAATTGATGATCACCATATGTGCAAAGTTTGAACAATATAGCATGTAAAATGTTGATGGAGTAGGCGACACAATAGTATAATGTTTCAAGTATTAAAAGGGGGCATAACTCTGGAAATACAAAACAGAGTTATCTGCTCTTGTAACATGCACAACGGCAATTACTGATCAACATGTGTGCAAAATTTGAACAATATAGCATGTAAAATGTTGAAGGAGAAGGTGACACAATACTGTAATGTTAAGTACAAAAAGGGGGCATAACTCTGGAAATACAAAATGGAGGTACCTGCTCTCGTCACATGCACAACGGCAATTGGTGATCACCATGTGTGCAAAGTTTGAACAATATAGCATGTAAAATGTTGATGGAGTAGGCGACACAACACTGTAATGTTTTAAGTACTAAAAGGGGGCATAACTCTGGAAATACAAAATGGTGTTACCTGCACTTGTCACATGCACAACAGCAAATACTGATCAACATGTGTGCAAAGTTTGAACAATGTAGCATGTAAACTTTTGGAGGAGTAGGCAACACAAAAATTGTTTAGGGATGGACGGATGGACGGACGGGTGGGCAGGTTTTGGTAAAAAATTGTTTAGGAACGAATGGACGGACTGATGCACAGACGGATGGGCGGGTGGGCAGGCAGGCAGGAAGGCAGGCAGGCAGGCAATGCCATAACATAATACTCCCGTTTTTTTTCAAAATGGGCATATAAAATGCCAAGGTTAACCGACAATCAGAGGTTGCGTGCCATTGGTACGCATGAGGCTGGGATACCTCCAGATGAGCTCTCTGCTGAGTTTGGAGTCACTGTGGCCACTATTTACCATCTCATTGGAAGGTATAAAACCACTTAATCTACTGCTGACTGACCATGTTCAGGTCGACCAAGAGTTAAAATCCCTGCACAAGACCGACACATCAGGACGTCTCACTTGCGGGATCGCTTCCTTCCGGCGACGAGGACAGCAACAATTACTCCTGGTAGAACTAACAACAGAATCAGTGCACAAACTGACTGCAACAGTCTCACTGAACACGGCATCCGAAGTAGGCATCCATACCACGGACCAATCCTTACCCAACATCATCGTACCATTAGAATGGAATGGGTACGTCAGCATGTTCGCTGGACTCAGCAGCGTTGGAGCACAGTTCTTTTTAGTAATAAATCACTATTTTGTCTATGGCATGCTGATGTTAGGGCAAGAGTGTATAGCCAACGAGGAGAATGGTTTTCTGATGCTTGCGTGTGGGAATGCGACCGTTTCAGCAGGGGTAGTGTAATGGTTTGGGCAGGAATTTCCTTGCACCATCAAACGCAGTTGATCTTCATCGATGATAATCTGAATGGACAGCAATATAGGGATGAAATTCTTAACGCTCTTGTTGTCCCATTGTTCAACGCTAACGTTGGATTGCAGTTATTGCAGTTATTCTAGCAAGACAATGCCCGATGTCACATGGCATGGCTTATGTGTTGTAACTTTCTTGAGGAGCAGAGAATCGAACTTCTTCCCTGGCCCCCACTTTTGCCAGATTTGTCACCAATTGAGCATCTCTGGGATCAACTGGACTGTCGGGTATGACTTCGTGATCTTCAGATGTTAGGCGATTTATGTAATGTTCTAAGGCAGGAGTGGAACGCAATACCACAGAGAGACTCATCAGGTCCATGTGACATTGATATCTTGCCATCCAAGAGGCAAACGGTGAACATACATGCTATTGACTGCATGTGTGAACTTTTCAATTCACCCCATGTCTGCATTGCGATGTCCTGACATGACGCTGGCAACAGTAAGAACATGAAATTATGCAAATTCATACAGCTAGACTCGAAATATGAATTTACAATAATTTGTTTGGGATTAAAGTCAAAGTTTATTATATTTTCTTTTTTGACTCAGGATATCTTAGATAAAGAAGGATCTGATCCAATAGCCAAGTTATCATGATGAGCATATGTGTCTGATAACCTAGACCAAAAGCTCTTAATTAGTAACGGGCTGCAGTTTCATCAAACAGGTAGACCAGAAAATTGGCAATTTGTGGTATAGATGGATTATAGATATCCACTGACTGATCCACACACCAACAAAAGAAACTCTCCACTTTGCTGTGTAATTCAACGAAGAGAAGGTCCTCCTACAGTTAGAAATTGCGATCACTGCTCATCCTGTAAACTGTTTTTCATGCAAGAAGGACTGCACAACGGAAATATGTGAAGGTTGAGACGTTCCAGGTTGTGATGCAGTGCATGGGTCTTGCCCTGATATAGAAGGTTCTTGATAGGAGGAAGCTTCCGAGGAATGTCCCATAACAGACACCTGACAAGATTGATCCAAGGTTTCTGAGCTGACAGAGGTGCTACCAGCAGAATTTTGCAATGAGACTGTTTGACTTTTAAAAGAATCTGCTGAATCAGCGGAGTTGGAGGAAATGCGTACGTTCAGATGACCTGGAATATGACGGACCGAAAGATGAACATGATGACTCAGAGCAAATAGGACATTTTTCTCCATCAATTCGAATAGAGGAATTGAATGAGTGCCGCCCTAGTTCCTGAGATACGTGACTACTGTGGAATTGCCCGACAGAATCTGAATCTGAATTTGCTATGTGAGCAATCCAATGTTTCAGCCAAAAATCATCTCTTTGATGTTTATGTGCTTTTCTAGGAACCAAGGGTCCCAAAGACCCTGGCACTTCAGGTCTGCAGGAATCAGAGATGCACCCCAACCCACCAGACTTGTGTCCGTCATAACAGTGAAGACCATATCCGGTGGAACTCCCTAAGTCAGCCATTGGAGATCCACCCAAATCTGAACCTTTTGTTTTACCAGGTCCATTAAAACAATCTGGGTTTTCGAGCGGATGCATCTTGAATCTCCAGTTCTGAGTGATGAAAATCTGGAGAGGACACGTGCATAAGCGACCTTTCGGAATCAGGTTCACAGCTGCTCTGCACAGCCTCATCAGTCGCATAAACTCCCTCGCTGACCCTGTGAGGGAGTTTAGACAAAAGCGGCAGACGCACCAGATTGTTGTGAGTCTCGAAGCTCATTCCCAAGTGAATGAAGGACTTGGACGGAGCTAAATCTGACTTCTTTTCAATTTCCAATGAAACCGAGACGTCAGAATAACAGAATCAGACTCTGCACATCGTTCTGAAGTGCGATTTTGTCGCCGTATCTCTGAAGAATGACATCCAAGTAAGTTGACATTACTACTGCCAAATGAAGTATGACATGACCAAGTTCATTATTGGAGTGAAAGCCCAAGGGACCAGGTTCAGACCAAAGCACATCGCTCTGAACAGGTAAATCCTCCCTTGGACGGCAAAGCGCAGATACTTTCTGAAAGCTGGATGGACCAAGACATGAAAGTATGCATCCTTTAAGTCTATGCTTGCCACAAAATCATTCACTTGAATGCTCGATTTTACCAACTTAATGGTTTCCAAGTAGAACTTTGGAGCTAGTATTAATTTGTTTATCCAGCTCAAGTCTATCACCAGTCAGAACGAGTTGTCTGGATTCGGCACAAGAAACAGGTGACTGTAAAATCCCGGAGAATTTGGATTTTCCACGTCCTCTATTGCTTCCTTTACTAAGAGAGATTTAACTTCTACAAGAAGAGACTCCCTTTTGAAGGATTCAGCGGAAGATCTGTCGAATGCGGACATCTTGTAAATGGAGGTTTTGATCAGAATGATAGCTGAAGACCCATTCTGACTACATTCCTTACCCACTGATCTTCAGTTATACCCATCCAGTTTCTCATGAAGTTTGATAACTTTCTGCCAACTGGAGAGCAATAGAGGTTCAGAGCATCACCTGTATGATTTTCAAGGCTTTCGGGAAGAGAAACTACATCCTCCCCATGAAACACCTCATGCCGTTGACATAGGGGCATCTTACTTAAAGTCTCTATACTGACGGTTTCCCGAGTATGCATACAAGGGTTTCTTAGAGCCCTGTGAGGATCCCCTTTTCGATGACTGTGAATTGGAGTGCCCTTGCCTACCATGTCCCGCAGATGACTGCTGCTGGGAAACTGACCTGAGCAACAAAGTGCTGGTAGCTTTTTTGGTAGCATCGTCATACACAAAAGATAGTGTCTTCATCAAACAAGGTTTGACCGGAAACCAGAGCAACTCTGAGAGAGCTTTTCACTCTATCATCTATTAATGATGATGATGCTAAGGCTCCATCATGTCTTATCAACCCCATATTAGCCACTGAAAGGGCGGAGTGATATGTGGCATACATAACTACCCTAGAGAGAACTCTGAGTGACGGATTGATATCATCGAATTCTTTCCCACTAAGACGTTGAGCCAGAGTCCTGGTAATATGGTCTGTGTAGGACAGAGCATCTGACTAGAATCAATGAAATATTTCAACATGTCAGTGCGTACATTGAATGATGCAGGTAGTGAGATATCAAGATCCAAAGCCCGCTCATTCAGACACAGAAGAGCTCTCTGAACATCTTATCCTACCATTTTTAAGTAACATGGTCCCGAAAACGGTATATGGATAGAAGATGAAGATAAGAAACCGCTTTTCCTTTTTGAATTCGCTAGGCTGAAGATTGTGACATCAATCTGGCAGAAGGCCTTCGACACATGTACAGAATGACCCGGGAAGGAAAGAACGTCGTCTTTCCTCAGTAGGGTGTCCCTATCTAGGGGCGATAGCAGTTTCTACCTAGCTGATGCAGCTTGTTGACTAGATGGAGCACGATCTGCAAAAAACTAATGAATAAAATTCATAGCTTCTATGTGTTGTTCTGAAAGGGACAGAGAATCTTCCTCTGGCCCCCTTTCACCATCCGACTGGTCTACTTGAGAATTACGGTCAACTCCATCTGAATGAACAGATTACCGGAACGACCCAGCACCATTCAACAGGTCACTACTGGAGTCTGTTGACAGCCGAACCTGTGTTTGGTGGGAAGCTGCGATAAGCTGTGCAATCTGCGACAGCAGGTCCATAACTGAGGCTTGCAGAGCAGCGGTCTTCTGTTTTTTTGCTACATGCTGCTCGCGGGACAGAGATCTGTCCCTAGATCTCTTAGAGGAACGACCCGCATAATCAAGCCTCAACCACTAGCTATCAGATAGGCCAACTTGAAACGTCTTCACAAAACAGCTTTAACAACAAAAGTCAGACAGCTAGTGAACAGTCTAATGCACTTTGTCGGAGCCGAGGAAGAAGCCGTAACTGTCGCCGACCTTGGCTTCAGTGTAGAAGGAGCGTCCCACATGGCCAGCGAGGACATTAGCTCTGACTCAGTGAAGTTTCTCTCAATGTTAATAGTCGACCCCAACTGTTGATGGGATGGAGAAGACTCACCCACATGTGATCTGGCCCCAGATCTCACCGACCGTCCCGATCAGAAACTTGCAGATTTCTTCCCTTTTGCCATCCTCACTGGGTGAGCTTTTATTTTTGAGGTGCTCGCTCTACCCAAATCTACACTCTCCTCAACCACTATAGACTTACCCGGTGTCATGGCTCCCACTAACGGAGTAACCACTTCACAGGTCGAGCTAGCTGCTTGTACAGGAATAAGAGGCCATTTCCCTTGTTTGATATTCATGAGCACCTTTGCAGCTAGCTCTGTTTGCTCATCTGAGCATGACGACAGCAGCACATTATGGATGGGTGTCGATATACCATCACATATACCATGTTCTTGTTCCTCTGAAAAAGAAACTGAAAAGCTAGAATTAGCCTGCGGTGACAGTCCCGGCATCGGAACTTCACCGTGCACAACATAGCAAGACAACAAGCATGTAAATCCGAGAGAGACTTCCTCACCTTACACTTTGAGCAGAAAGTTTTCATAATTAATATTTCAAGCCAAACATATAATTATACATAATAAGGATACAATAATTTGGCAATCAAAATTATTTCGAAATAAATAAAAAAAAATTTTTCAGAAAAAATTTAGAAAAATCCCAAAGGGAACCTAAAGAACCCAAGGGCGTCCCGATCGAGTCTAAGTGTGGACAAACACTACATAATCAAAGCTACACTACTGAAATACTAAATTAAATGTACCCTACTATAATTACAATAACTGTGCTATCCTAAATACTGAAATAATACATATTAAGGTGTTGTTAACTGAAAACAACTTCAACAGGAAAAACCGGAAACTAAACAACAGGCACAAAACAGGCCCAAAGTCAGTAGCCAATTAATTACAACCTGATGCAAAGCAAGATCTTCATAGGAAGAAAAAACAATGCATCTGGTAGAAGATGCAAGACTACAAACATCCCAACACCCCAAGGGTGGGAACGTAACCAGCAAGAATGATGATGTTCAGGCGTATATCCCGAAATTGGGAAACATGAATAATTTTACATAATTATTTTAAAGATACATCCCTGAACATCCAAAACCACCATAGTTTCCTTTCAGCATCCTGCTACAACATTGAATCCACCATATCCATTAATGATTTGTGTCGGGCATCCTCAAAAAAGAGATTTTAAAGCACAGATGTCAGTTCAGTTGTTTACTGACTTGGGCCAAACAAAGGAATGATTCTTGGTGACAATTTCGGTACATTCCTGGTTATCATGCATGCGCAGTACACAGAATTATGGAGAAGCAGATAGGACTTTTATTTTTCGGATTTGTATGCAAATTTTGGGGATTAGGGGGTTCAAAATTTGTATTTGGCCCTGGATAATATCGAGTTTGCACCAGCTAAATCTGAGCCATTGGTTTTAGTATAAAAATATGACCTGCACCAAATTAAAATGAATGGCACCAACTTCTTGGGAGAAAACATTTTGACCTGCATGAGAAAAAAAATTACTTCAAGCCTTGTCTGAAATGTTTGATGACAATGAAGTTGCTGTTACCGATTATTATGTTTTAATGATTGCTATGTCTTGCAGTACATTTCAGCTAATGAAACATGATGTTTCTGGTTGATAGCGCATCCCAAACACATCCCCTCAAACCTGTGAAGCATGCTTCCCAAGAATGCCACAAAAGGAGGAGAGACGAATCTTGGGAACAGGGAGCCAGTTGGGAGCTCAGGGGTAACCAAGGCCTTCTTACCTGAGAACCGTGACAGATCAGTGGCCAACATGTGTTACCATTATTATTAACGAAAAACCAAGCCGTACCAATCGCTGAATATCGAGCCCGTGTGAATTCTGAATTATTTAAAAGTCCCTGTTGAGGCATAATAACAGTTGAAAGATCCATATTCCGGAAAGAAGCGACTGACTCGTTTTTCAGTATTGTTAACCCTCAGTGGACTAGGGAGCTGTCATGAATTGGCACTAGACTACAATCTATACATGTGTCTAAGTGCTTAGAAGTGATTTCTAGTCGAGTCTTGGCTGTCTGTTAAGGCAGCCAGGACCTGACTAGAAATCACTGCCCAGTTGCTTTTGTCTATTGTCAGCAGGGCCTCCAAAAGATGGCATCATCAGGGCACAAACTCTGAGAACACAAAAGCCTGAAATAGGTCTATAAACATAAAGGTGCTTTCAGAACAAGTCACAAAATCACTGTAGATATGATTGGTAGCTATAAAAGAATGCCATTGTTGAGCTCATTGTTGAGCCTGAACACTCTCCGGGAATTTTTGATGGAGCAGCTTTGATAAGAGGGAAAAAACCCTCCAAAAAACTACTTGAAGCAACACTGAATACGCATCCAGTACGTGCGGGGAGTTTGTTGCTGAATCGCCCGTGGTGTGGGGATTCCACCCAAAGAATAATTGCAAATTTGTTTGTGAAGCATAACAAGCACAAGTAAAGTTGCGTCCGATGGACCTCCGGGTTCAACCCTGAGGTCCATCAGCTGAAACATTGCTTAATTTTTTGGTCGATATGTACAGAACTTTAAAGCCATACTTTCAAAGTTTGGGTGATGACTCCGCTCTGCAGGTGGTTTGGTTGCGGCCCGCTTTCCACGTGTTGCATATTGGTTTCACTGCTGTCCTATGTTGGCCAGACCACGTGATGGATCATTCCTGGGATGACTGTTCTGTGGAAAGGAGCAAATATTTCTGCTTTCATTAAACATCATTAACAGGTGGGAGTTTTGTTTAGAAAAATCAAATCCAGAAGTAAAATGAGTTCACTTTTGTTACTGTTTTTTATTACCTTTTTAAATTTCAGATCTAACAGATTTTCTCAAGGCAACTTTGCACAGAAAAGCAATGTTTGTGTTAGGAATAAACCTTGCAGATTCATAGGTTTTTCCATGTACTGTTCTGTACAGAAAAGCAAGCTTAAAAATGGGAAAATGAATAATTCACAACATAGTAGCTGCACATATACTTTTAGTTCTACCCATAACTTCATCCAAAATGGCTAGCATAATAATAGGAAGCATGAACTGCATGGCTTATCTTCTGATTCTTATAAACGACGAGACATGTTTTCTCGATGCAGGGATAAATTTGATATAACTTTTTGAGTAGATATGCAATCGAGCAAGAAAGTGGAAAACTGTTGGAGGAAGGAATGGGGTTATGATGCTGTATTCTGTTCTCACTCAAGTTCAAGCAGAGGCGTGGCTATTCTTTTCAAAAATACTTTGGGGTTCACCATACACAGATTAACTCTTTCAGTATTCTATGGTCCCAATGATGATAGACCACAATTCTATGATGAATTATTCTCTAAAATCGAAAGCATGGGAAATGATTCAATCATACTAGGAGGGGATTGGAACTTTCCACAAGATTATGAAAAAGATACAATTAAATATAAGCAAAAAAACAACCAAAAAGCAAATACAAAAATAATGAATTTAATGGAAAAATTTGACTTATTTGATGTCTGGTGATTAGAAAATACAGAGGAAAAACGTTATACTTGGAGAGGACCTGAAAATAAAATGACGAGATTAGACTACTTTCTTTTATCATCAGACTTGCAACTCTTTTTTCAAAAGGCAGAAATTCACACTAGATACCACTCCAACCATAACCCAATAAGCATAAAACTATCTTTTGATAACCAGCCCCGGGAGAAAGGCATTTGGAAGTTTAATAACAGCCTACTCAGTGATCAAGATTATGTAACAGCTATTAAACAAGTTATAGCTGAAACAATAGACCAATATACAAATGATAACACAGGAAGTTATACTATAAATAATCAGCTTCTTTGGGAAACACTAAAAATTATGATAAGAGCAGATAAGAGGGAAAAGTATAGCATACGCCTCTTCTGTAAAATGTAAGACGGATAAAAGGAAACAAGAAATAGAAGATGACTTAAAAGTTCTGAATACTAAACTCAACAGCGAGGATTAGTCAGTGTCAGAAGAAATGAGATCACTTGAAAACAAACTTAAAACCATTAGGGATAAAAAGCTTCAGAGAATAATAATGAGAACAAAATTAAAATGGAAAATAGAGGGGGAAAAACCTACCAAGTACTTCTGCAGCTTGGAAAAAAGACATTATATGGAAAAAAACTATCACCAAGTTAGCAAAGGATGATGGATCGGAAATTACTGATATACATGAGATTCTAACCGAGCAAAAATCATTTTACAAAAATCAATATTCATCAAAACTATCTAATAATCAACCTCTTGATACAGATGATACTTTTTTGACAAAAGTAACACTTTTTTTTAACTTTTTAAGCAATGACGAAAAAATTTCTCTCGAAGGGCCATTATCACCTTCGGAAGGCTTAAATGACCATAAATCAATGCAAAACAATAAAACTCCCGGTTCTGATGGCTTCATCGCTGAGTTCTATAAATTTTTTTGGAAAGACATTGGCAATTATCTAATAAACTCGTTGAATTGTGGCTATGAATTGGAACAACTTTCAACTACACAGAGACTCGGAATTATTACTTGTATACCAAAACAAAACAAATCTAAATAGCACATAAAAAATTGGCATCCAATATCCCTAATTAATGTAGATACAAATCCGCAGCAATTGCAAACCGAGTAAAAACAGTGCTTCCTAATTTAATTTCAGACACCAAGCTTGGTTTTATGAAAGGTCATTATATTGGGGAGTGTACTAGATTAACTTTCATTTTAATTGCTAAATGTGAGAAACTAGACATTCCAGGTATCCTAGTTCTAATAGATTTCGAAAAGGCATTTGATTCCCTGGAATGGATCTTTATCCAAAAGACGATATAAGCAGATCATTCAAAATTTTGGGGATTGAATTTAATCTATTTAGTGACAATTATATACTAAATTATTACACTAAAAAAATGCAGAAAATTGAAATATTGTTAAGTGATTTGTCATTTCATAACTTAACAATAATCGGAAAAAATACCATTCTAAAAACTTTGGCTTTCCCAATTCTGACATATTGTTTTATGGTTTTACCAGACCCACCAAAGGAGTTATTTAACAAAATTCAAACAATTTTTTATAATTTCTTATGGTCCAGAAAAGTAGAAAAAATTAAACGTACAACAATTATTGGGCTTTTTTGAAAATGGTGGAATTAAATTTCCCCACGTTGAAACTTTTAGTCGTGTTTTAAAAATGATTTGGATTAAGAAATTATTGGACTCCACCTCGTTGGCTGCATGGAAAACCCTTGTAATTGACGAGTAATCAATATTCGGAACTTACAAACTTTGACACTTGACACTTACATAAAGAAGGTTTAAAAGTAGTTGGAAAACATGTGAACACTTTTTGGAAGGATATTCTTTTGGCCTGGACTCTTTTGGACAATAACAGCAACACAACCCCCGCAGACATATTAAGCGAAACTATTTTCTTAAATAATCAAATAAAAATTAATGGACATGTTTTTTTTTCAATAAAACTTGGTGTAATAAAGGTATTTACTTTGTAAATGACCTAGTATTTGACAACAACAGCCTTCTAACCTTCTGTGACTTCTCCAACAAGTATAACATCAATACCCCATTTACAGTTTTTCAGGGTACAATAAATGCATTACTCAAAGCCTGGAAAGCTGCAACCAGATCCAATAAACCTCTGAATAATATTCATCACAGAAACATTGAGACATTGAAATCTACTAATAAAGTCTCCCGAGCCTTTTAATTTAAATTTTTAGAACTGCACACAACACCCTCCATTCATATGCACAATAAATGGAATGAGGTTTTGGATATAAATCTGTACTCAGATGACAGGAATTTTATATCTAAAGTCCCATTTACAATCACCGACGATACATATTTACAAAGTTTGCATTTCAAAATTGTCCACCAAATTTTGTATACAAATTCAAAACTCTGCAAACTCTCTGAAACGGAACTATGTACTTTCTGTTGTAATACAAAGGAGTCAATACTTCACTTGTTCTTTGCATGTTCTATTGTGTAAACAGTTCTTCGGAATTTTTTAGAACATTTGAAGGACAAGTGCGATGTTGAGTTTCCCTTCACTCCGGAATATATTATTTTAGGCTACAGAAATACCCACGCACCTCCCAATAACACAACAGACTTCTATATATTGATCTACAGAAAGTTTATTTATTCCTGAAAAGTGAAAAATAACTTACCAACTTATACAAGATTTATTGAACAATTAAGAAACTACAGAAATCTAGAACTCATGTCCAAATATAGATACCCGAATAAACGTACAAAGGAAATAAATTTAAGGTGGGATACAATCAGTTCACTACTAACTGGTTAACCCCTTGTGCATTTTGTATATACTGTTTTGTCACGATAATGAAGTGACAATGCATATTGCGATCGGTATTTATGACACCATTAAATATTTATATGTTAAAAAAAAAAAGAGAATGTCACAAAAAACACTTTCATCCACATGCAATATCTGGATATCAAACAAGAAAATTTGTCACTGCTTTTATCATTAAATGTTGACATGGCAAGGCGGTGACTGTCAGAGGCACTAAGATGGCAAATCATTGGCATGCATGCAACAGACATGTCATTCAAAGCTATTGGAAGGCAACGTAGCTATAGTCATTCTGCAACAGCAGACTTGCCTGAAAACGTCAACAAACCAACGATGTTAAAGACTGACCAAGGCCTGAACAAACTCTAAAGACCTCTCCTTGGGAAGATCGGAGTCTGAACCCTTTGCTTCAAGTGAGGTTTTGAAACACCTTTGGCTCCATAACAGGCATTGTGCAAAAGAACTGTCCAAAACCATCTTAAGCACTGGGTATAAGGTCCAGAAGGGTCATCAAGCATCAAGCTCTGTCCGATCAGCATCAACGTTTGGACTGGTATATGACACAACAACATTGGAATCTCATGACATGGAGGAGAGTCCATTGGTTAGACAGGAGCAGGTTCCTGCTTCACATCACAGATGGTCCCCATGAGAGTGTGGAGGCAGAGAAATACTGCTAACATGCCCAGGAACATCAGACCTACTTTTCTTTATGGTGGAGGATCACCTATGATCTGGGGATGCCTCTCTTATGATTGTGAACTTGATATGGTGACTGTACGTGGGTATCTTAATCATCATCAGTACATCTGCCACATTCTCAGTCCGGTTGTTGTGACTCATTTTGATAACTACCCATTGGATACTCGCCCTGTATTCATGGACAACAATGCAAGGCTACATAATTCCTATGCTGTGAAAGCATTCCTTCAGAACAATGCTATTACAACACTACCTTGGCCTGCAGTGAGCCCCGATTTGAACACATCTGGGACTTTCTTGGATGCCATGCAGAAGTGAGGGATCCGCCTGTACAGAGTTTGGCCGATTTGGAGGCTGCATTGCATGAGTGGCAGCAGTTGCCTCTGGACCATATCAGAAGGCTCACTGGTGGCATTAGGAGGAGGGTTCAGACTGTCATCTGGACATGTGGTGGATACACTCACAGCTGATGTCAGACACAGCTATTGTGTTCAGGAGGTCACAAGTTACATTTTTTGTCAGTAATTACTGGCATTGTTTCATAATGGACCGTTCCAGCAACATACTTGACAAGAGAACATTTTTCCATCAAAAACATTAGTGACAGATATGCATAATTAGTGCCATTAAAATACTGCATATTTTCATCATTGTGTTGTCTTTTCTTTTGTCAATAGACCAATCATTCCGTAAACAATCACTTTTGGCCATCTGAAACATAGCATAAAAGTAATGACAGTTTCTATTAACACCACTGCTAAAAAAAACAGAGGGTGCTTAAGTTCCTTTATCTGTAGGTTGTAGTCACACTCTAAAGTCAATTGGGTAAAAAATCAACCCAAATCAACCATGTTGAGTGAATATGAACCCAACTGGGTTCATATTCACTCAGCCCAGTCGATTTGGATTAATTTTTAACCCAACTGATTTTAGATCACATTTGCAAAGTCAGTATTTGACATGGGCAACACAATTTCAGTTAGTCGCTAGGGACAGTTATAACCAATATTTCTTTTACAGCTAACTGTTAGATATTTGGAAAAGCAGTATAGACTGAAGCTGATAATTTGAAGACTTATCAAGCTAAGCAACATTTATCAGATAGCATTAGAACTAGAGAGTGTCAATTATTGAAACCTTTTACACCCATGGCAATGCTAAACCAAGTTTCAATCGAGTCTAATGTGAAGCACTCAAACAGAATAAACACGTTCTCCAAAATGATTTAAAATTGTCCATAAACGACCAAATATTTAACCAAAATGCCCACCACCTTGTTTGATAGAGCTGATGTTACTGATGTTTACAGATCCTCATAGGTCTCTTGAGACTCAAGTACACAATGGTTAAGCCACTTGAAAGATTAAAACACATGCCAATAATAAAAACATTCAATCAAATTTGGGACTTTCAACCCTTTGAACCTGAAAGGCTGCTTTTCCGGCCCTGCAACATCAAACGTCATAATTTCATTAGGTTGGATGGCTGCTAAGTGAATGTGTAGGGTAGACCAATCAATATTTCCAATGTGCATGTTGAAATTATTAATTGGTCTACCCTCAAATAATGAATGAGGACCTTTCCAGTGTTGGACCAATTGTGATCTTGACCCACAAACTGCTTACCAATATTTATGTTGCAGACAATCATCCGTTTCCGATCTGATTTCTGATTATTAGGTTCAGTTAACACCTGTTTGTCAAAACATTACCTAACACATTAGAATACGTCATATATGTTTGAAATAATTTTATTGACAGGTAAGTATTGTTTTCCTTATCACACTAACATGTCTGATGAACTGACCAATCAAATTTTTCTTTTCAAAAAGTGTGCTTTCAACTCCTTTGAGATATGGGAAGAGAAAACCCACAAATTTTAAGCTGTACTGACCTTAAATAATGACAAAAATTAAAGGGTCCCATAAATAAATCCATATAATGCAGTACAGACCAATCATCATCAAGAGAACAGGGTAATTATCGCTTGCAATAAACACATTCAGTGCACCAAACAGCAACAAAAATTCCAAACATTAAAAATAGATCAAACGGCAACGAGGTCACCATGTGCTGTTAAAGGGTTTCGTAAAAATTAACACAGGACCTGAACACTATCAAAGTGTACCAGTATTTGACATTATTTTCCTCCTACATCTGCAATGTATGTGGGGAGGGCGGGCTTCAAAAACGAAAATAGGAAATATGGGAGGAACTGTGGAGCAAATACTCATCAATTTTTTAATTCTGCTCAGTACATGATTTGTATGTTGTTTTGTTTTGTTTTGTTTTGTTTTTTTTTTGGGGGGGGGTGGGGGGTGGGGGGTGGGGTAAGAGGTGGGGCAGAGTAAAATAAAGCATAGTCTTCTTTATAAAATATAGCAATTGAATTCCACACTGGGGGAGGGATAAAATAACGCATATTCGTCTTTCTGAATAATTACAAATGCTTTCCACATCTGGTAATGGGGGAAGGCTGAATAAAACAAACTTCTACATCAATGATTCATATTTGTCTTCAACACTGGGGGGGGGGAAGGACTCCTACACTAAATGATTTGTACCTTTGCTGTTGTATGGGCTTTGGGCAGCAGTTGAGCGGGCAGATTATACTGGTAGTAAACAAACTATAATACGTGGTTAAGATGGGCAACATTGTGAGAGTGGGGTGGAGTAAGGTAAGATGGGCAACATTGTGGGAGTGGGGTGGAGTAAGGCTGACATAAAAAAGGACCTCATTGGCTTTGAATGGCTACATTGGTCCATTTTGAAATCACTGAAGCCAGCTCAGCTTTTTTTTTTTATCTCACAGTAACAACACAAGCACATGGCTTGATTATTGTTTAACTTAATTCATTCAAAGGTCATAACTTTTCATGTATCAGTAGACCAACGGTGATTTCTTCTCAGGAATTTATTGGGAAAGTAAATAAAAACACAATAATGTGTATGTTCATATTTATTTTTCCAGTGGTGATGCTGATGATTAAAGTCGCCGTTTTGAACAGCCATTTTATCTATCCCATTTCTGAGGTACTTTCATAAAATAGATTTACTAACCAGTACAATGTATTTTTCAAAATTGTTAAAAATTTCCGCCCACATCCACTGTCTGCAAGTATTTTGGTCATTTTCTAAACTTTTGGACACCGGAATAATTATTTTCTGCCGCCCAGGAGCAACCAACTAAAACAAACACTCTGTGATTGTTTTTTTTTTATTTCACATATATACTAATGAATCGTGTCACATATTTCAATCTTCAAATTTTGCATCTTTCAATTCAACAAGAGTAAAATGATTGAAAGCTTCTGAACGCTTTTGTTTTTGCTGCGACATTGTGAAATGAAATCTCACTTCACACTTGTTAGCTCAGCAAAAAATACTGAAAGCATTTAATTAAAATGGATACATGTATTGAATATCCTGTTTGTTAAATCAGAACAACAGAAAATAACTCCTTTTTTGGAGCATCACTGTACAAAGGAATATCGTTAAATTATTTCTCTGACAATCGGAAAAAAATGTTTACTGACTACCTCCAATTATGATTGGATGGCCAACAATCGGCCGATGCTGATTGCCATTTCCAATCATTGGCCCTACACCAGACTTTTCCTATTGCTGTCATTAAACTGACATGGAAGATAACATCAGTGTTCAAAGGGTCAGTATTTGTCACTATGCCTTTGTTTACAAGGGTCTACTGTTGTTCAATATAAAGCACATTTGGCACAGTGTGGAGGGGAGGGGAGGAGTATGTGATCCCGACACATTCTCTCTGGGTATATCTCTTCCCAAACTTAGATATTATCTGCTGTAGGGTAAAAAATGAAATGTGTACAAATATTTTTTGTATTCCATGGTTTAGTGAGCTCCACAAAGGTTTCACTCGGTGAGCAAAGTGTTTTTCATCCATTCAAAACAAGAGATTTTTGTGATATTTTTTCATTGCAAACTCATATCATCCAGTTACTTCCTAATGTAACATATTTACAATTGTTTTTGGGATGGTATACATGTTTACAGCTTTCTCAGTTGTGTAGTCTACCTAACATGATGCTTAATATTAGTAACAGTAATGTTTTCATGGAGGAATGTGGGGGAATGCTACTTTTGTCTGAGCAAGGGGAGGGGGGTGGGTGGGTGGGGCATTCCTTCCCAAATTTCAAGACCAGGAATTGTTTGATCACTGTGCTGCTAGGAAGACGAAGGAGTACTTGCAGTGTTCAAAACAGCAAGCACTCGGTCTTGCTATCTGCATTAAACTCATTTTAGTTATCAGTAAGTAACTTGCTTTCCAAACTATAATATAATATATATGTTGGTCAGATAAAAAGACACAAAATGATGTCACAAAAGTGGCAGCCATGGTAATTTGCACACGCATTTGTTTTGGTTTATGATTCAATCATGTATCACTAGAGTGAAACTTACACATTCTTCTCATGAAATAAAGGGTGGGTGAATCATCCTGATTGTCTGTCTAACAAAGTATTGAAATTCACTGCGAAAAATCAATGAGAATGCAATTCTTCAGTAATAAATTTCCAAATTTTTCTGTGAAGACACCCAGAAAATAGTCGGTGTTTGCTGATATGATGAACCCTGATTCCCCTACTTTTTAATTTAAAAAAGCATCATAGATTAATAATCTGAACTTACTCTGAAATCGGTATCCAATACGTTAGAACTTGTTCTTTCACACACTCCCTTGTTGCAGGCTACAACTACTGCATATATCTACAAAAAGAAAACAATGAAAATGAAGTTGCATTCTGGTATACCAGCTGAACTCCTTATCCTATGTGGCACACTTGCTGTCACACACAAACAGTTGAAAATATTGACCTACCATCAGTCAACATGTATAAACATCTTAGCATTTCAACAATATGAATGCAATGTGTTGGCAAAATGAGAGGAGTACTAGTGAAAAAGTGAAAAATGCTTAAGGCCTAAAAAAAATTAAAATCTGTTTCTCAGGCGCTCCCCTTTGGTCCTTTTGGCTGCCGCATGCTCTCTTTTTTACTAATGTAAACTTTAAATGAAAGTGTCAATGACACTGTAGCTCAACTTGTTAGGACATGTACATGTATAGTATGTGACAGATCAATGACAAACATCTAGGTAATGACCTGATAACAAAGGTACATATAAAGTATTGTAACGGTCTGTACATAAATACTTACCATAGCCTGTAACAAATGTATAGGTAAAGTATTGTAAAGGTGGGTGACAAATCAGATGCTGAACTAGAAAAGAAATCTTTTGAGTCCCAGAGTGAGTCTGACTGAACACCAAAATATTTGTTCTCATAGCACAGTGATAACAAAGGCACCAGAAAATGCACTCGTTCCTGTCCCAAGGTGATAACAAAGGTACCCAAGAAGCTTCGTGAAGATCAGTTCATAAATACAAGCCGTACAGAAGTTGTGACAAAAAATTGATTGGACCTAATTTCGGTACAAAGTGGCCACTGGCAGCCATCTTGAATTTTGGACCGCACCCAGAAACACTCGTTCTCATCCCAAGGTGATAACAAAGGTACCCAAGAAGTTTCGTGAAGATCGGTTCATAAATACAGCCTCTAGCCCGAGCCGTATTGACATGTGCACTTACTGTGTACAAGTAGCATTGAATAAATCAAAGTTCTTTTAATTTACATAATTTCTGCACGAGAAAAAAACCTGTACTATATGTGATGTATTCCATGTTACTAAACATTCATACAAAAATTTATTCAAATCAGAACTTTCATACAGAAGTTCTGTACAAAAAACTGATTGCACCAATTCTGGTACAAAATGGCTGCTGGTGGCCATCTTGAATTTTGGACCATACCCAAAAACACTTGTTCTCATCCCACGGTGATAACAAAGGTACCCAAGAAGTTTCGTAAAGATCGGTTCATAAATACGGCCTCTAGCCTGAGCCGTATAGAAGTTGTGTACAAAAAACTGATTAGACCTAATTTCGGTACAAAATGGCCACTGGCAGCCATCTTGAATTTTGGACCACACCCAGAAACACTCGTTCTCATCTCAAGGTGATAACAAAGGTACCCAAGCTGTTTCGTGAAGATCGGTCCATAAATACAGACTCTAGCCCGAGCCGTATTGACATGTGTACTTACTGTGTGTAAGTAGCACTGAAAAAATCAAAGTTCATCTAATTTGCATAATTTCTGCACAAGAAAAAAACCCGTATTATATGTGATGTATCCCATGGTACTAAACATTCACACAAAAAATTATTCAAATCAGCGCTTTCATATGGAAGTTCTGCGTAAAAATCTGATTGCACCTAATTTTGTACAAAATGGCTGCCATCGGCCATCTTGAATTTCGGACCAAACCCAAAAACACTCGTTCTTGTCCCACGGTGACACCAAAGGTACCCAAGAAGTTTCATAAAGACGGTTCATAAATACGGCCTCTAGCCCGAGCCATATTTGCATTTGCACTTACAGTACTGAAAGTAATACTAAATACATCAAAGTTAGTCCAATTTGCATAATTTACGCATGAGAAAAAAACTTATTTCAAATCAGAGCTTACATATGGAAGTTCAGTACAAAAATCTGATTGCACCTAATTTTGTACAAAATGGCTGCCAGCGGCCAACTTGAATTTCGGATCGGACCCCAAAACACTCGTTCTCGTCCCACATCATAACAAAGGTACCAAAGAAGTTTCGTAAAGATCGTTCATAAATACGGCCTCTAGCCCGAGCCGTATTGAATTGTTGATGGACAGACGGCCAGACGAACAGATGGACAACTGGCCATGGCATAAGCTCAAATTTGACTTACATCAAAGTTGAGCTAAAAAATAAAAATTAAATGGATTATGTCTGATATTTTACCCAAGTTAAAAAAATTGATAAATTTGTTCCTTGAGTGCAAGTAGGCATTGCAATGCTTTACAAAGCCTTCTTGCTCTCAAGGGACGAAATACATAACCACCCATGCTATTCCATAGATTATGAGGCCTAAAACATAAACCAAGAACATGAACTTTTGATGGCAAAGGAATAATTACAGAAATACATTTTTTTTTAGAAAACCGCTCGCGCACATGCAATTTTACAAATAATGGCCTGAGAAACAGAAGATCTACTTTGTGTGGCCTAATATAAGGAAAGTGTCAATGACACTGCAAATTAATTTGACTTTATGTCGTGTTTGATGAAAAGGATATATTGTTCAATATTTATGAAAGGATTATGAAATAAGACAAGAATTGTGATAATTGAGAATACGTTAAGATCTGTACCCTACATGCTAATTGTTTTCAACAAGAATAATTTGAGGTGTAGACTGTACTAAATAATTGAGGCCTGGGTTGATGTGTCCCTCACAGTTAATGTATGTCAACCAAAGTTACCAAGTTACAGTAAAATCATTCCAAATTGAGTCATCCTACCAAGTTACAACCAGATGGAGTCATTTGTGTGCAAAGCACACTATAGTATATCCCCGCATTTGCATTCTTGATTATTGGTTAATGCTTGATACAGACAGAAATGAAAAGGTATTATATGTCACATTAAATTGATAACATTATTAAATAATGGAATTAGTGTATCAATTTATCTTAATTAATTAGCAACATTTTCATATATTTTTATACATCAAACAAAATCAACAACAGAATTATGGTCACGTGAATTTAAACCCCCTAGGAACCATTTGCCAGAAATTGATTCTCTAACAACAAAAGTGATACTATGGGTGCCACACACATGGGGCCAAATCAAAAATCTGAAACCTTTATGCACATCTGGACACCCTGCCGGAACATATGAACAACATTTTGAATTAAAACCTCTGGGAACTTTCGCCGGAAACTGATTTTCTAATGACAAAAGTGGTGCTATAGGCACCACATGGGGCCAAATCAAAAATCAGAAACCTTTATGCACATCTAGAGACCCAACTGGAACATATGAACCTACTTTCAACATTTCAAATTAAAACCCCTAGTAGCCTTTCACCAGAAACAAATTCTCTAACAACACAAGTGGTGCTACAAGTGCCATATGAGGCCGAATTAAAAATCCTCAACCTTTATGTACATCTGAACATCCTACCGGAGAGACCCTACCAGAACGTATGAACACACATTCCACATTTAAAATTAAAACACCTAGGAGTCTTTCGCCGGAAACCGATTCTCTAACGAAAAAGTCATGTTACGAGCACTACATGGGGCTGAATAAAAAATTTGAAACCTTTATGCACATCTAGAGATCCTACCAGAACATATGAACACACTTTCAACGTTTCAAATTGAAACCCCTAGGAGCTTTTTACTGGAAACCCATTCTCTAACGACAAAAGTGGTGCTGTGGATGCCACATTGGACCTTATCAAAAACTGAAACCATTATGCACATCTAGTGATCCTACCGGAACATATGAACACACTTTCAACATTTCAATTTAAAACCCCTAGTAGCCTTTCGCCATAGACTGATTCTCTAATGATAAAAGTGGCACTACGAGTGCAATATGAGGTCAAATTAATAATCCTGAACCTTTATGTACATCTGAACATCCTACCGGAACATATGAACACAACTTTTTGGTGTTTTAAGGTCACATATGGCTAATCATCACCATGACAGTTTTACAGGTGGAGGAAGCTAGAGTACCCAAAGAGAACCACCGAGCAATGGCGAGCAACTGTCAGCTCCCCAACATACTAACTTCACACAAGCAGGGTTAGCACTGATTGAAGAAAAGTGCACCATCGACGTGCAGTATGCCTTAATACACAATGCCACCGTGCCCCTATGTGGGTGAGGGTGAAGTGTCTTTACAAGGACACATCGCGGTTGCTGCAGGTGAGATTCGAACTGAGGACCTCTCGACTTGCAGCCTGACCTCTACCGACTGAGCCACCAGATCTCTAACCGATTCTATAATGACAAAAGTGGCGCTATGAGTGCCACATTGGGCCAAATCAAAAATTCAAAACCTTTATGCACATCTTGAGACCCTAACAGACCCTAACAGAACATATGAACACACTTTCAACATTTCAAATTAAAACCCCTATTAGCCTTTCACCAGAAACCAATTCTCTAATGACAAAAGTGATGCTACAGGCACCACATGGAGCCAAATCAAAAATCAGAAACCTTTATGCACATCTAGAGACCCTACTGGAACATAAAAACACACTTTAAACAACTGAAATTACATATCCTAGGAGGCTTTTGTCGGAAAGCAGAATTTTACCTCGGTCTTCAAGACTTCAAAACTTCCCCAATTTGAGAATGCCTTACGTGCCAAACAAGAAAAAGTCCACCATAGAATTCGATATTGACACCAGAATTCAAAGAGGATGAAGAATAGTGTTTACACTTTTGGGTGTTTGTTTTAATGATTCAAATGGGCTGTCACAAAATATATCACTAACTGTATGGAAGGTGTTTGTTCTTTCAAGAATTCTGTATGGAATTGAATCCACTTATTTCACACAAAGGGAAATAGACAAGCCTGAAATTTTTCAAAGGAAAAAATTTGAAAACAAGAACAATCTCTTGCTACAAGAATAGCCAACATGGCTATATATACCTTACTAGGACAACTCCACTAGAAGAAATCATTCATGAAAGAATGTTAATACTGTTTGGAATGTTTTTGCAGACAGAAGTCATCAGTAGAAAGATCAATTGCCGAAAGATAACTTTCCTCAAACGATCTCCACTCAAACAGCTGGTTCATCAAAATAAGGAAAATATTATGGAAGTAGGACTTGCCATCTGCTTTTGATGTACAAGATATTCTAGGAAAGAAGAAGAAAAGGAAGCAGTTAGTAAAGAGAAAAATAGATTCTTACTGGGAAAAGGATATTAAACAAGAAATTTCACCTAAATCAACTTTAAAATACATAATTCCAAACAGAGTCAAAATTGGACAAGCATACCATGTCTGGACTTAAGTAAGAAGTAACATCCAAGATATATGAAGAACTATCCTGAAAGTAAAAATACTCAGAGGTACAAACATTTTGCAGACAAGTCATGTCTGTCTGAATGGCAATCGAGTGCTTCCTAACTCAATCTGCTTGCTATGTGAGACTACAAAAGAAATGATAGAAAACTTAATCTATTTCATCAAGTACAAGAAATCAGATTTTCCGCTCTAATGAAATTGAAAAAAATATGATTTCAATAGAAGCTTTTCAAATCATAACTTCCAACTCTTCTCAACTAACCCAACTAATCCTGGACTGTTTAGTTTCAGTAATCCTTCTACTAACTCTTGCACTATTACACAAACTTGAACATTGAGAGAGTATAGACAAACTTCACCAGCAAATCTGTGATACCAATAGTTGATCTTGGCAGAGGAAATTCCATGATTAAATAAATAAACCAATCAACAAAGCAAAAACTCAAACATTTTATACAGTGAGTGTCAGGTTGTTTTGCGCCAATTCTAGTTTGCCTGGGATGCAAATGGGAATTGGGACAAAATAACTAGGGGAGGAGGCTGGATTTGGGGTGAAATGACCCATGATCATCTAGTTCAGTTAGTTTAAAATCAGAGATCCAATCAGTGTGTATATTAAGTTGCCCCCAATTGCAACTTTTACTTGGTAATACTGAGGTGCTCTGAAAAACCTCTCCCTATTCCTCCCCACTCTTCCTCCTAATCTCCCAGCAGACAGATAAAAACTGTTTCATAATCACCCCATTAGTGCTTTCTTGATCTCCTTAACTTTAAAATAGATATAGCCATCCATCCATATCCATCGAAACATCCATCGATCCATCCATCGATCCATCGATCGATCCATCCATCCATCCATCCATCTGTTCATCTATCTGTCTGTCTGTCTGTCTGTAGATGGAGTTGGTTTCTGCTCTCTAATTAATATTCTGCTTGGCCGACTGAAACCAAACTTGGCATGTGGGTTAGGCATGATGAGAGGCAGAACACTTTTGGGATCATTATGCCAAAGGTCAAGGCCACACTGATCTTAAACTTTAATTTTTATCAGTGTTGGTTTCCGCTCTATAATTAAAGTTCTCCTTAGCCGACTGAAGCCAAACTTGGCATGTGGGTTAGGCATGATGAGAGGAAGAACCCTGTGTATTTTGAGGTCATTGTGCCAAAGGTCAAGGTCACAGTGACCTTGACATTAATCATTTACCAGAGTTGTCTTCTCCTAATTGAAATTTTGCTTGCCCGATCGATACTAAACTAGGCCTATGGGTACAGAACTTAACATATTCTCAATTATCACAATTCTTCTTATTTCATAATCCTTTCATAAACACTGAACAATGTATCCTTTTCGTCAAACACTACATACAGTCAAATTAAGCTACATTGTCATTGACACTTTCCTTATATTAAGACTTTTTTTCCTTTTTCACTCATTCTTCTCCCATTTTGTTAACACATTGCATTCATATTGTTGGGAAATGCTGTGATGTTAATACACATTGACAGCCGGTAGGTATGTCACAAAATATTTTCAACTGTTTGTGAGGGATTTCAAGTGTACCACATAGGATAAGGAGTTGCAAGTGTGCCACGAATGATGAAAAGAAGAACCATTTTTTTTAGATTATTATGCCAAAAATCAAGGTCACAGTGACCTTGAAATTGAAATTTTATCAATTGGAGCTGGTTTCGGCTCTCTAAATTACTAAAATTAAGCATTTCTGATCGAAACCCAACATGGAATGTTGGCTGAGCATGATGAGAGGAAGAACCCTACATATTTTGGGGTCATTGTGCCAAAGGTCAAGGTTACAGTGACCTCGAACTTGAAATTTTATCAGTCCTGATCAAAACCAAACTTGACATGTCATCAAATACAGGTAATCTTATCTGTATTATTTGAATAAATAATAGCAACAGTGGCTGTGTTAATTTAATGTAATACATTACCAAGCTCATTGTATCAGGGGGATTTTTCAGGGGCATTGCCACCCTTGGCTGCTACCTCTAGTTCCAATATTGTCCCTGGGTTGACATTTGTGTTCTCAGTGACCAAACTTTAACCTAGAGCTATATTGGGAATATTCTCAAAATCCTCTTCCCCAGAACCATCAGTCAGAATCTTGTGATATTTGGTATACAACAACCTCAGGTGGGCCAATTTCAAGTTTGTTCAAATAAAGTTCCTAGTTTAATATTTGATTGACCTCACTTTGGGAGACCAAATTTTAATTTGGTGCAAAAGAGGAATATTCTTTATAATCTTCTTGAGAACCACAATTCAGAATTTTTAATATTTGGTTTACAACACCCCAGCCAGACTCAGATTCAAGTTTGTTCAAAGCAAGTTCCTGGGTTCATATTTGGTATCCCCATGGAGGCCCAAATTTAAACTTTGTGTAATACGATGAATAATCTTTGAAAATCTCCCTTCTTCAGATCCACCATTCAGAATCTATTGCTATTTAATAAACAGCATTCTGAGATGAATGGGGAGGGTTCAGAAACAAGTTTGTTCAAGTTAAGTCCCTAGATTGATATTTTGGCTCCCTAGATTTGCATCACTGAAAACTTATTAATATTTCTGCAGTAGCATCCCAATACCAGAAAAAATCATCTGATTTGGACAACAGAGTTATAAATAATTAAATGACTCTGTTCCTCTGTAATGTTACCTAGCCGCAGATGCTAATTAAATCCTCCTTTAAACAACTTTGTCAGGTAAGTGTCTCAGGCCCTCTGGGGCCTCTTGTTAGATCAGGATTTTTGTGGTGTTTACAATTCCAAATTTAAAAAAGATAGCTCTTTAGAAATGCTTAAAATGAATAACTTGAGAAAAATCGGTTAATTTGCTATTGTTTTTGATATCGAAAATTTAAAATTGAGCTGCACTGCTCACAAACGAGGTGTAACTAACTCGAAAATTTCATGGCTTTGGGTAAAGGATAAGTACCCAAAAATGGAAGCTGAAGAAATAGAGTTACAATTTCAATATACCATTTCAGCATCATTGATTGGCAAGTCTGATTTACTCCTTTACTTCTTGGGCTTGTTAGCCATTTTAAAGACATTGAACTCTGTTGAAATGAAATGCAGTGACTGTTAGCTATTTTTTTCTTATTTACTAAAATCACGTCAACTTTTTTAATTCCACCTTCACTAAATCTAACACAACTGTAAATGGTTATCCACATTTAAATGTAATGGGGCAAGACTTTTTATTTTCCATCTTTATCCAATACAACATCCAGTTCACGTTTCTGTTGTAAACTTTTAATATCAACATCACTTCTGACTCTTTTAAATTTTGGATATATCATCTCCAACAAAAAACATCTTTAAAAATGTGTGGCCGTCCTGGAAAATTCTAAATCCTTATGGTCGAGCTGACAAATTGTCCGATTTTAATTAAATTTTAGTGTGTTGTAGAGATCAAAAAATTAAAATTATTTCATGAATTAATCATATTTTTATTAGCTTAACTTGACAAAGGTGAGATAAGCTATTGGCGTCGCCCTTGCGTAAGTCTGTGAGTCTGTTCTCATTTTTTTAGCATAGGTAACACCCCGTAGTTCTTGTCTGATCATCACCAAATTTCATATACAGGTTCGAAGTCATGGGTAGATGAGAATGTCCCATTAAGACACGAAAATCTTTAGCACATTACACAGGTCGTATTTACGAAGGGATTTTATTGTTAAATAAACTTGGTAGGATGATTCTGTATCATGTCAGATAAGAACGTCCTATTTTGGTTGGGTTCGGTCAATTGTGATGGCCGCAGTGGCATGTTACCTAGATTCCTTTAGCACAGTCTACACATTGCATATATGAAGGGATTTCATTGTAAATTGGTAGGATGACTTGGTATAATGTCTAGATTAGGTCCTAATTTGGACCTGATTACTCAACCGTGATGGCCGCATTGGTATGTGACTTAGATTTGTTTAGCGCAGTCTACGGTTCATATTTATGAAGTGATTTCATTGTAATGTGGTAGGTAACTCGGTATGATGTCTAGATGAGACTGTCCTATTTTGATCGGCAGCCATTACCGCCACTTGGGCATGTGACTTAGATTCCTTTAGCTGTCTACAGGTCATTTTTATGAAGAGATTTCTTTGTAACTTAGTAGGATGACTCAGTATGATATCCAGATGGGACTGGCCTATTTTGGTCGCAACTGGTCAACCATGATGGCCAGATGGGCACATGACCCAGATTCCTTTAGCAAAGTCTATGAGTCATATTGAAGGAATTTCATTTTTCCTGTATTTTTTTTTTTTTAAAAGCAGGCATATTGTGGTGATTTTCGTCCAGCTTGTGCATCTCGTCCATCTGTCTGAACATCATGAACAGTATGTAATTCAAAACATTTAAAAACAGTATGTAATTCAAAACATTTAAACTATGCTAAGGTGTTCAGGTACCATCTGTAGATGTGCATAAATGTTGCAGAATTTTGATTTGGTCCCCAAGTGGTTAGAAATTTATTGTTAGAAATTTGGTTTCTGGTGGAAGGCTCCTAGGGGGTTTAATTTGAAATGTTGAAAGTGTGTTCATATATTCAGGTAGGGTGCTTAGTAATCTGTAAACTGTAACTGTAAATTTCCCCTTTCGAAGGCGCACCAATATTCCTTATTGTAAAGTTTTGAGCGGTGTTTAGAATTATGAGTGATGATAAACATTTTAGATTATAATCGTTTTTGGTTTTTTTGCTCCCTGGCCACAGTATCATTGATGATTCTGGTTCATTCTACATGTAGTGCATAAATGAAGTTTCTGGATATCTGTTCTATGTTGTGGACTGTGTTAGCATCCAGCATGAGAGATGAAAGAGAGTCATGTAGAGGATCAAGTAGAATTTGAAGGATTAGACTTGAAGGAAGTGACGAGTCTGAGGAGAGACAGATCCTATCTTGCAAGATTTTATACATGGCTGTAATGAACTTTGTTATTGTTTTTTCTAAGGTTGTACAGCTTAGGAGGAAGTGCTCTCTGTTTTCAACTTCAATGTTGCATAATGTACATAAGTTAGTTGTCACTTGATAGTTTTGATTACTTGGTTTTGAGTTCTTGTATAGAGTTGTATGAGCTTGTAGGTATTAGGTGCTAGTCAGAATCTTTGCCTTCAGTCTAGCTTTTTTGGTTTCATGAGGATTAAATCTAGAATCAGACCATACCAATGCAGGATCAGTTAAATTCAGTGATGTGCCAGAGAGAAATCTCACCGATGGCAACTTATTATTTGTTATTCTAGATAGATGTAGATGGAGTCCTGGAATGATGTATGCCATCAAAATTCTTCCGATAATAGATGGAATGAGACCATTTTTGCTGTGAAAACCAGCTCCCAAGAGAGCATAAATGGTACGAGAAGCACAGTTTATTCTTTCTTTTGTTCTCTGTTCATTTACCTTTAAGTTTGTTGAGAGCAAGATGCCTAAATGTGTACCACTGTTTTCTTCTGGTAGTTTTTGTTTGTTTAGCATTGGTGAATAACTCATGTTGCAACTTTTCTGCGGCCTCTTGAATTTATAATTCAAAATAACTGACTTGGTATTGTTGATGGCTCTTCTGTCTAGGTTGATGGAGTTCTCCACTGACTGTAGTAATTCTTTTGAGTCTATGGAGTCGGTGTCAGTAATGCCTGCCAGGTTATCTGCACAGGTGGGAAGAGAGCAGCATATTGTACTGATTTTTGTCCCTATGTGATTTTCTGTAATACTATTCATGACATCATTGTTGACTACTTTAAATAGATGGGGTGAAACTGTACTACCTTGCAAAGTTCCTTGGTATGTGTTGAAAGGTGAAGATAGTGTGTCCTTCCCATTTCATTTGTATCTTGAATCCTCAATACCAATTTCTCAGTATTAACTTGGTAGACCCACCAGTGCTAGTTTCCTAAATAGACCATCATGCCACACTCTATCAAAAGCCTTTTCTGCATTTATGAGTATAACACTTGTATCAATGTGTCTTTCTTCATTCTTTCTTAAACATTCCATCAGTATGAAGGAAGCAAATAGTGGAGAAACTCCTTCTATGAATCCTCTTTGAAGACAGTGTTGATTACTATTGAATATACATTTAATTTTTCTTATAATAATCAGTTCCAACATTTTCCCAAGGATGCTCGAGACAGTAATTCCTCTGTAGTTGGTAGGAACTTCTTTAGCTTTACCAGGTTTCTTTAGGATTGGATTGAGAATACCTTCCTTAAACATGACCGGTACATACCGGGTGGATAGAATGGAGTTGTATAGCTGTGTAAGTATGGGTGTAAGCTGTATAATACCATGTTTGATATGTTCACTTGTGATACCCATTTTATCTTGTGCTTTAACTTTGTGATTGAAGAGTAGATGTCATATTCGAAGAAAAGTGTATTATCAGAAGATAGAAACTGTTCTGCCATGTTATCCAAAAGATTAATATCCAATTTCACCAGCTGCCTGCGATCTTCATCATGATGTGCAGTGTGATGTTTATGTCCTAGGTCTCCAAAGTACTTACACCGAACACTTCGCGTGGGGGCACGATGACACCGTGTATTAAGGCGTACTGCACGTCGATGGTACGCATGTCTTCAACCAATCTAACCCTGCCTGTGCTGCAGTGCGGAGTTACGATGTTGGGGAGCTGGCAGCTGCTCGTCGTTGCTCAGTGGTTCTCTCCGGGTACTCTGGCTTCCTCCACCCATAAAACTGTCACGGTCATGGTTAGCCATTGTCATTGTGCATAAATATGTGACCTTAAACATCAATAAATAAATAAATACCGAACACTTCTCACTTCTTAATCTCCATCATATCTGATGCCATTGTATTCTAACACATCTGTACATTTTTTATTTGTTTTCCTCTGCTTACTTATAAGTTTATAGAATACACTCTGATTGCTTTCTGATGATTTCTCTAATTCCTCATAAAATGCATTTATTTTAATAGCCTCATTCTGTCTCAGGATACACCGTAGTGATTTCTCAAGTTGTTTAGCTCTTGATGACATATTCCGTGATATGGTTTGCCTCGCTGTTTCCATTGCCAAAATATAAATTTTATTGTCTTGTGTAAACTAATACAATTGGTGGGAATTGGTTTGATTTTCTTCACATGAGTCTTGTTGCTATGCCTTCTAACACAGTTCCTTTCTGATGCTAATAAGATGCTTATTATGTTTGTCACTAAAACTTCTATATCATAGACAGTGAAAACTGTGTCAAAACTCATCTGACTAATTTGATGATCTAAGTCGTCTTTATATTTAGTGATATCAGCAGTCTTATGAAGGGGCTTCCCTTTAAGATCTGAATGTGAAGTCTTATTTTGTATCTTGTTATGTTCTAGTGTTATTTTTAGCTTGGTGCAAATGGGAATATGGTCTGAAGTTCCGATTGCAATGTCTAACAAACTGATGCCACTTATTACTTTCTGCTAATTAGATTTTCTCTCCAGGAAATACTCTATTGTTGAAGTATTACCCGAATAGCTGTAGAATGTTGGCTCTTGCAGGTAAGAATCACCTAAGGGTAAGATTAAAGTTTCATCTTCGCAAAACTTCTTTAGAAGACTGTCAAGTTTTCTGTCTATGCTATGATGGAAAGAAGCATTCAAATTCCCAGATAGGATAAAGTCTGAAGGGTTGAATTTCAGAAGTAGTTCAGAAAGTTGCAGTAATGCATCTTCAAAGTCTGTAGCTGAATTTTTGTAACGATCACAAGGCATGTACACCCCAATCAGGCATATTGTTTTGGGGTTGTTAGAAACTGAGGCAGCCAGAGTATGACTATTACCATCGGAATGTACTGTTATGTACTTGTCTAGACTGTCTTTCCATAAAAAAGCCACTCCAGCTTGGCCTCCAGCTCTACGAATGAGTGGTTGTGGATCTTCATCATCGAAAGTCTTCCAGTGTGAATAGAAGCCCAGTGATTTTACCTTTTCTGAAAAGCTTGGTTCTTCAAAATGGTACAGCCAGTGCTCTTGTAGAAATATAATGTCATATGCTTCACAGAGTTCTTTCAATGCAGATGAATTTGACTTTATTCCATGAATGTTGTTTGAGATCAATGAGATGAGGCTGCTGGGTGATGAATGATAAATGATGAGGATGAGGAATCTTCAATTCAGTTGATTTTAATTCCATAGTGGCCTGGGGGTTCTCTCTTTGGCCCACCCCTAAAAAATGATCTCTGGCATATATATTATCTGTTCCTTGCTGTATATTGTTGGTAAAATGCAAACTGCTTGATGTAAAAACTATAAGTTCTGGGAAAGTCTGGGTCTTTTGTATTCTTTCATTCTCAGTGGATGTAGTTTTTGAAGAGTATGATTGGTCTTCACAGATTATTTCATGTGCATTTGCAATTGTACATGTAATATGGGTAACAGACGTTGGGGTCTTAGCATCAACGTATATTTCTTCTTGGTCTAGCACATCTACTACATCAAATTTGTCTTGATAAAAATGATCTCCTCTTGAGTGCACTGTGTTCCAGCCGAGATGGTTTTAACTTGGTTACTCATGCTGCTGCAACAAGTATCAGGTTGTTGTGATATTTCAAGTTCATTGAATTGTTCATCTTTCATGTAGGTTGGTTCACATTGATGATTATTAAGATACTGATCAGATGTATTTGTTGCCATATCTATAGTTCTTTTCACTGATAGATCCAGACTCCAGAGGTGTTGTTATTGGATGAGATGTGTGATAAGTAGGGAAATGGGTTGTGGTATGTGATTTATTATCTCTCATTCCCATACTGAAATTTGAAGACTGCTGTAAGAAGTTTGGTTTCTGTCTTCTTCTCTGGTTTCTTGAAATGTTTGCCCTTGGTCGCTCTGTCATCTGGTTCTTGTTGTAGTTATTAGTTGTGTGTGTTGAGTTATACAAACAATTTTATAGTGTCCATTTGATTGACTCAACCACTAATTTATAGTCTTTGAACTTGTTTTCATAATCATTTCTTATATAATATTAGAACGTTTCTTTTCAGGTTCTATTGGCCGGGACCATTTTCTTCGTTCTCCTGTCTCCAGGGAAAAACGTTCCGATAGTACCCATGTTTTGCCCCAAAACTCCAGTACTATGACTTTTAGAAGGTGTCGAATTAAAACCTGATGCAGCGAAGCTGCTTCAGGTTTTATTTCAGAAATCACACAAACTCAGGTACTATCGACCGATACTATGCCGAACAAAGTATGTTCATTGTTATAATATTAAGCGTTAACTGCAGCATGCCATCAGTCTTGTAACAACAATGTAGTCGAATCCAAAAACATGACGTCATTTTGAACGAATGACGTCTCTTCGAAAATGACTTGTTACAAGTGCCGTCGCTTTGGGAGTTTCTGTATCAACAAATGCCAGTGTTTACAGCTGTTCATGTTATAATTCATTGTTAATGCTTGGGTGATAAGTAGTATAAATTAATGAAATTAATGAAATATAAATTCATGTTTCTCGGAAGACGGCAGTTGATAGAATTAAGCGGAGTGAAACAATTTATTTGAACTTGAGGCGGAGGTTCAGTGAGGATAGGGATTACTAAACTTGTGGAAATATAATTGATTGAGTTCATAACTCATATTCAGGATTCACTGAGATGGTGAACAACATGTGAGTTTTTAATATTTCTGATTCTTTTGAATTCATTGTTTGCAGTTAAAATTGAAAACACACCCACTGAAGATGCCCATGTGTTGGTAAGTTTGTGTCTACCGGCGACGAAAAACGTTAAACGAACACGGAGCCAGCGTTTGGTGTTGAGAATTTCCAATCGACACTGATCAATGGAAGTGGAGCTTACATTTTCTTCATTCTCTTGTCTCCAAGGAAAAACGTTCCGATAGTACCCGTGTTTTACCCTAAAACTCCAGTACTATGACTTTTAGAAGGAGTCGAATTAACCAATCACGGCTGATGTTACAAATGTGAGGCAAAATAATATTTATTATTTCCACCTGTAGATCACATTTCATTTGGAGTTTGTCTATCTCTAATTGATGGACTTTGTCTTTCATGCTCTCAATGATGTCTTTCTGTTCTCTCTGATGGTAATTTTCTGTGAGATTATTTTGTGGTATCTGTGTACAAAAACTCATGCTTTTTTTCAGTTCATTTATCTTGCTTTCTAGTTTTCTTATATAGTTTTCCCTTGTTGATTCACGTTGAATGATGTTATCAATCTTCTTCATCCTTTCCTCCATCCCACAGTCAAATTTCTAGTTTATTTTATCGGAGGTTGCATAACTTTTAGTATATGTCTGCTCGTTGTTTTTAGTAAGATGCAAAACACTAATTCTAGTTGCTCCTTGTAGGTTCAGCCAGATTTTGTTTACATTGGACGATGGCCCATTAGTTGAAGATTGAGTGTCACTAGATTTTGCAGCAATAGTTTCTGGTGCTGTGACTGTTTCATACATTGGTACTTTGGGTGCTATTAGTGGGCGCTCACTCGAACTGTCATTATTATTATCATCCGTAGTAATGCAATTATTGCTATCTCTTTGTTTATTTTCATGTAATGGAAGAATAAGTGAATTTCCTTTTTTGGTAAATTTTGTGCAATCTCTCTTTTGTTCGTCCCCATTATATTCTGTGACAACTGTACATTTGTTGTATCTGGATTTGATGATGTTGATGGCTGGATTGACTCTACTGATTTACCAACTGTGTTTGCACTTGAGATGACCATTTGTAATTTCAACTACAAAATACAAGATTGCTGCTGTTCTGATGAATATGGAAATCAGCATTACTTATGTTCAGACAAGTTGGGTGATACCATTCTAAACAGTCTGTACATTCGATTGCTTCTGTATGAGATGTAGATTTCTTACACACTGGACATTTCACCGTTTCATTATTTTGTTTTTCCTTCTGTGTTACTTTTAACATTCCATGATTCATTTAATTATGAGGATGGCTGTTTCTGTGTACTTGCTTCTGCTTGTCTTTCAACAAAATCATTCTTCTTATTGAAGTTTTTATCAACTCATCTAATTCTGTAGCACTTACAGATGTGTCCTGTTGGTTTATACCATTAAGAATAGCTGGTAAATCAATTTCCAAAAATCTTTTTTCTTCACGACCATTGGTTAAAACAGGGCATTTTGTATGGTATAAGTTTAATGTGTATGATAATTCCATGCCATCTCTTTTTAATACTCTATATCACTGTGAAGGAATACAACCTTGTTTGTCTTCATCAACACTTTTGGATACCACATATGTGCTGCTTGGGTTTTCTGAATAAAACTGATTTGCGGCATTCTCTAATAATTACCAATTCCAGCTTCAAAGAATAAATAGGTCCCACCTAATGTGTATACAGTTTTGATAATGTCTGATTGTGATGATGCTGTTAACTTTTTGTTTATGGAGAGATCTGGTATTTTCAGTAGAAATATAAATTTTATAGTAAATTTCCTTTCTCATTATACCTACCGCAATAGTTTACTACAGGCTTGCACTACAGTGGAAGACCCCAACTCGGATAAAATACTCTCTATTTTAATCTTTCCCAAGAGAGTTGGGAAAGAAAAGTGGTGTAAAAAACACCACGAAAAAATAAGCCCAAACTGGGTCGAGCACCATCGGCGCACACCCAGTAGGGGATGCTCTTCCCTTAGTACAATTCCACGACTTCCGTTAACCAGTGCGCAAGCAGTCATCAATTAATCATTCTTTTGAGTCTGCCAACATAGGAGTTATTTGATCAGTGGGGAGGAAGGATTCTTAACCAAATAAGAAGACGGGAGAGCCTCCATGTAAACAATTGCGGTAGGTATAATAAGAAAGGAAATTTACTATAAAATTTATATTTCTTATCAACCTACCTTACAATTGTTTTCTACAGGCCGAATAAACAATAGGACGGAGGGAATCACATAACCAACCCACACATAACTCAATTGCACTGGAACCATGGACAGAGGAAGAGATCCCTAGTCCTATCAAATAATAGCATCACAAACATTAGTAAAAGACAATGAGAGATGAGGCGTCTGGTGATGTGCGATGCACAGACAGAAAGGGTAGTAACAGCACGGAGCTGGAGAAAGAGGGCCCATAGAACAAAGATCCTCTGCCTGCTCCTGCAACTGTCGCAGATAAGTGGAGAAGGTAGCATTTCTCCAGTAGGCTGCCAGCATAACATCCGACAACATGACAGAGTTAGTATAAGCCCCGAGAAGTAGACAATGCACACACCTCGTGGCAGAAAAGCAATTGGTAATACAATCGCCAGTCGCTAGACGAGTGGAAGCTGCACGAATAGCAAGACAAATCCATCGAGAAATGGATTCAGAAGAGATTGTCTGTCGACCAGGAATAAGGGACAGAAAATCGATTATACCCTTCCGAATGAACAGAAGGAAGAATCTCGATACTGATAGGAGGCCGAGTAGTTTCCGGTATCTGCTTCTTGGCCAGAAAGGAGCAATCACTGGTAAGCATAACTCTGGTGGGAGAGCTCCAGAAAAAGGCTGGGTCAGCCAAGAGGGAGTGAAGCTCACTAACCTGTCTAGCTGAGGCAAAAGCCATCAGAAAAGCCATCTTGTATGTGAGAAAACGCATATCCACCTGTGGTAAAGGCTCGAACGGCACCCCACAAGCAAAACAACACCCAATAAAGATTCCATCTTGGGGTAAGTTGCAAAGTCCTAGGCCTTTTCAAGGAAAAGTGCCGAACAAGCTTGGAGAGGCATAGAGTAGTGCCGATATGATACTGTCCCACATATACGAAAAGGTCTCCAAAGCATGGACCTGTACTCATTGATGGAAACAGGCTGGAGACCCCCAGCATCAAACATATACCAGAAACTCCACAATCTGTGTTATCAAAGGAGTGACAGAAGCAACAGAGTGATCCACACACCATCGACAGAAGACCTTCCACGTAGCCGCAGAGGCTAAACCAGTGGGGTGCCTCCTTGAAGAAGAAAAGCAACTCCACCGCATGTCTCGAAAAAACCACTGCAGAGGAGACAGGACCTGACAAAAGACATGCACGAAGGCACAATGAAGTTGGGTCGATGTGAAACCTCCTCGGGAGACCTTGGCAAAGGAGGTCGCAATGTAGAGGGAGACGTGCCGGAACCACCGCTAACAGAGACCGGAGCAGAGTGATCCACACCCAGTGAGGTGACAGGGGTGCGATTGAAAGGATTCAACAACTGCAGGTTCGTATCTGGGCTAGAACCTGAGGCAGAACCAGAACCGGCAGGAAGGTGTAGCCAACAAAACCATTCCAAAGGAGGGACAGAGCGTTCACGGCGAAAGCCAGAGCATCAGGACACAGGGACACGAAAGTGTCCACCTGATGGTTCCAATGAGTCGCAAAGAGATCAATGTGGGGAAGACCCCAGAGACTGCAAAGAGACTGGAACACCACCAGGTGGAGCATCCACTCTGTGGAAAATAACCTGCCCCGTCAGGACAGGGAGTCGGCTAGTACGTTCAGGCGACTGGGAAAGTGACGAACCACCACCCCGTCGTTGATATCCTGAGCGAACAGTAGAAGATCACGAACCAATTCGTACATGGGAACATAGTGCATGCCGCCCTGGTTCCGAATGTAAACAACCACTGTCATATTGTCGGACAATAGAAGGACCTGACAATTCAAAAGGTGGGGAATCCCCAGCCGGAAACTCAGAAGAAGAGCAAGAAGCTCCTTCTGGTTAACATGAAGAGCTGCTAGATCCTGATCCCATGACCCGTGAAGGAAAAGACCTAGAGGATCCATCACACCCCATCAGAGATCACTGGCGACTGCCATCAGAACACGATTTGATGTGGGGAAGTCCAACGGAACTCCCTGCATAATCCAATGAACATCTGTCAGAGGAGACAGTGACGAGGAAGAGACTCCGGTAACTGAAGCACCAGATCCAAAGGATTGACATTCGGCCTCCAACAACTGAGCAGAAAGTGTTGGAGAGGTCAGACATGCAGCCGACCCAGAGGAATGAGATCTGTCACCGAACCGCAGAGACCGAGCAGCCGGGGAAGACCCCGAGCTGTTGCAGACATAGACTGGGACAGAGTCAGGGCAAAAGGCTGAGAAAAGCACAGCCCTTACCTGGGAAACCGCCACCATATCCTAGCTGAGTACGGAAGCCCATCCCAGAAAACAAAACGACGGAGAAGGGACCAGGTCCGACTTCTTGCCAGTGACTCTGAACCCTAGTGATGTGAGCAGGCTCAACAGTGTGATGACATCCGATTCCAGAAAGGCAGCATTGGAAAGCCTCTGGAGGATATCAACTAGATATGCCAAAGAAGACACCCTGGACTGTGTGCGATGTAAGACTAACACATGCGACATCAGACGGATGAAGGCCCAAGGATCCAGGTCGAGGCCAAAGGGATTGGCCTTGAACTGGAAAACTTCCTGGGGAATGGAGCGGCGAATCGAATGAAAGCCTCCATGCTGAACTGCGGAGCAATGATAGACCGGGTCCGGAGACTCAGATTAATAACCTGTCTGAGTCAGCCGTCCTTCTTTGGCACCAAGAACAGGCCGGAATAAAATCCCACTGAAAGAATGTTCTTGATAACCTCGATCGCCCCCTTTGACAGGAGATTGCCTATCTCCGTGATCAAAAGTTCCCAACGTGTAACGTTGAAAGGGACTTGTGTTGGAAGAAGCACTTTCGACTAAGTGGAATGCCTCAACCTGGGACGAATTCGAGGTGACTACTGCCGACGCCTACTCTTACCCTGTGAGTGATTAGAAGTGGCAGCAGGAGGATCAGCCCTTAGCTTTGCAGAGGAAGCAGAAGGGTACTTGTTAGGCTTTTGGATGGTCCCTGCCTCCAACAGAAGGCTATCAAGCTGACGAAGCAGCAGCTGATCTATGGAATGACATAGGGAGTCATCCCGGACAGTCACCACAGAACCATGGAATAGTAGCGGATGCGCCGATAAAGGCAGATCGAAGAGCAGCGCACTGCCTCTCAAGAAGGGAATGGCATGTGCCCAGCACAGCGTCCTTGTGAACTAATTCCAAGTTAGCCATGTTAAGGCATGTGTGTGAGAAGATGCATGAGTGCCTTGGACAGCACACACAAAAAACCTGTTCGTCGTCAAACTTATCTGGGAGCAGATAAGCAGCAAAGCACAGACAACGTGATCGAAGAGAGAAAGCATTCCAGCATCTCTCCCGATAAGCCCAACATGGACTCCAGAGTCTCCATATGAAAAATGGCCAGCTTGGGAGTTGGAGTCCTGATCCAAGACCGTCAAAGTCTGGCAGACTGACGGATTGGCGGAGTCGTAGGAACGATAACGCACCGGAGGCAAAAAAGTGTCAACCCTGATGAAGAATGATGTCTTCATAGCCTTGGAACTCAGCTTAAGAGTCCAAAGCTGTAAAAGCTTCAACCACCTGTACCGACAGACACGGTCGAAGGTGCCCAGAAGCAGGTTGCTCCACAGGCTGTAGGCACACGACTGATGATCGTGGCCGGGCTGACACTGTCAGCTGGTTTGACAGTTTGAGATCTGGAAAGAACCCAAACACAAAGTCAAGAGCTGCCCCCATGTCAGAAGACTGTTGGCTCTCGATGTCAGGTATGTAGGACTCATCCCATGAGTCAGAAGACACATAGCCCATCATGGGCAAACCAGCCGACGCCTCCCATGGTGTAGAAAGCGGCCTGTTTCCAATCCTGGGAGGCGGTGCCACAGGGGGTGCCCGCAAACCACTCATAGCCTCGCTGGAAGCAACGGAAAAGGCTCTTGGACAGAACCTAAGTGAGCAAGGAGAGGGCCTCCCTAAGCTCACTGACTGTGTTGGAATGGTTTGATGTGGGAACGAACCGACAAAGTGGCTTCACTCCTGACCCATTTTACCAGAGAAGGGTCATGATCCTCAAATACATCCGACATGGAGCGACAGGCTGCAACCAAAACATCTGAGGGCAGATGTGTATTGGGGTATGACATACCCTGAGGATCTTCAGAAACTCAGGAGAGTCACCGCGGACCTCTGCGGGACAGAAGGTCCAGACTGCACAAAAAGCTTTGGTTCCACAAAACTGGCCATGGGACCAGAGTGCGAGGATGGAAATGCCACGGCGCTCATGGTGACCTCACCATGAACATCCGAATCCAATGAGAAAAACTGAGGTACTCGATGGCTGAGAGACCACAGTAGAGGGTTCGTTCGGCCAGCAACTCCTTCCAACTTTGCCAAGTTGAAGTCAGGGAAGGCTGAGGCCAATACCCCACGTCTACACTACCAGACATCTCTGCAGACCCCTGCAGGGATAAAACTGCTGTGCTCAACGGCAGAGAGGACACACCAGGGGGTTCGGTCAGCAGCCACTTCCGACTTCACCGAGTTGAATTCAGGGAAGGCTGAGGCCGATACCCGACATCTACACTACCAGACACCTCTGCAAATCCCTGCAGGGATTAAATGGCCATGCTCAATGGCTAAGAGGACACAGCAGGGGGTTCAGTCGGCAGCCACTTCCGACTTCGCAAGTTGAAGTCAGGGAAGGCTGAGGCCGATACCCCACATCCACACTACAGACATCACTGTAGACCCCTGCAGGGACAAGCCGAGGCCAGCTAAAACGGTGACTGATGATGTTGTAGACGGAACAGCAGTAGCAGCAGATATGATGGGAGCTGTTGAAACTGGTGGAAAAGGGGAGAGAGCAAGCTAGCTCGGCCTCCAAAGGAGGAGTTACAACCCTAGTGACAGCTTCAGATGTCGACTGGAGAGGGTGCATAGTCCTGGAATCAGGCATCTCTTCACCAGACATCCAACAGCTCCAGCAGTATCACGGTAAAAAACTGCACATCCCCCACGGAGGGGTATAACTCTCACCAGACGTGGTCGTGTCGGGAGGCCCCAAAACAACAGCGTTCTCCACCCCCCTCACGAGTGCAGGAGTAGCTGCACATCCCCCACAGAGGGGGTATAACTCTCACCAGACGTGGTCGTGTCGGGAGGCCCAAAAATGACAGAATCCCCCCCCCCCCCCCCCACGGGTGTGGGAGGAACAGCCACGAAGATGCACCAAAAGTGAGGGCAAAAGGCATTGCCCTAAAGGAACCGAACTGGACATAACAGAGGTGAGAGCAGTAGAAGAAAAAGGTGAACTCAATAGATACAGAAAGTAGAACACCCCCTACGAGAGAAAGGTGGCAGAAAAAAGAACCGGTGGGTACACAACAGAACCCAGACGGCCGACAGGGACCTAAAAAACAGAAATACAGCCCTCAAAAGAATGAAGAAATCCTGTCCATACAGCCCCTCATTGACACCCAACTCCAATAATAATATTATCAACCGAAAATTTTTATGTCCGAACAGCGTTGAAACGATGTCGAAAATCAGCGCGAAATCGGAATATATAAATAAAATTCAATGAAAATGTGGTTGAAAATATTAACGAGAATATATAAAACACAGTCCTGTTATTATACGATCTTCAGATCCATAATTCCAGTCACAGGAAAACCATTATCGATGAGTTGAATTATCACTGTTTCGTAATGCAAAATGGAGACACATCCTCCACGTTTCTCGGACAAAAAAAGAATGATTAATTGATGACTCCTTGCACACTGGTTAACGGAAGTCGTGGAATTGTACTAAGGGAAGAGCGTCCCCTACTGGGTGTGCGCCGATGGCGCTCGACCCAGTTTTGGCTTATTTTTTCGTGGAGTTTTTTACACCACTTTTCTTTCCCAACTCTCTTGGGAAAGATTAAAATAAAGAGTATTTTATCCGAGTTAGGGTCTTCCACTGTAGTGCAAGCTTCTAGTAAACAATTGTAAGATAGGTTGATAAGAAATAGAGGCTGTGAAGAAATGTATGAAGTAGAAGGGGGCATGGTGGCATTGTGGTAACCGGTTCTCATCAGATCACTGCATGAACTTAAGCAATGTCGAGTCCGGTTAGTCTTTGGATGGGTGACCATGTGAGCAATCGATTCGGACTCCTAAGTTGTGTCCTTGGGCAAGGCATTTCACCCTGATTGTCCACATGGAGACATGATGATGCCATGTACTAAGGTGTACTGCACATCACGGGTACACATGTCTTCAACCAATCTAGCCCTGCCTGTGCTGTTACGATGTTGGGGAGCTGGCAGCTACTCGTCGTTGTGCGGTGTACTCCGGCTTTCTCCACCCGTAAAACTGTGACCGACATGATATGACCTTGGCTGCTAATGTGTCATTAAACCCTAATAAATAAATAAATAAATAAATAAATAAATAAAGCAGAAATTGAGTACTGTAATATCAACAGTAAGAAAGACAAGAAGAATCTTGAACAGTATTCAGTAGTGGTTTCATTTAGTTGTTGTCTTCGTGGTAATCTGTGTTCCTTGAGATAAGGCTATTATTTGTCGATTGTCCGTTCTTTGTTGACATTTGAGCTTTCTGAACATTTATTCAGTTTCCTTATCGAAAACATATCTCAAGGGGCAAAAACGATTACTGGTGATGTCCAAAAATGACGAAAAAAGGAAATGTAAAAAATAAGCAGGAATAAAGATGAAATAAGACACTTCATGTATAACACAGACTGGTACTAAATTGATTGTGTCTAGTTTCCCAATGATATCTGTATGAAACAACAGTCAAAAGCGCACTTAACCCTTTACCCAACGCAGACAATATCAAAATTTATTATTTTAAATATAATTTTTTCAAATGTTTCCAAAAATTTCAACAAAACCATATCATGTGACCCCCCGTTGGAATGAGCTCAATGAGCTCGTTCCAACGAGGGGTCACATGATATGGTTTTGTTGACATTTTTTGAAAAATAATATTTTTTCAACTGCTGAATTTGCATATTACATGGGCGGATGCGGGCGATTTGTTAGGTAAAGGCTTAAACAGTCAATAAAAACTAATTTTTAGCGGAGCTAAATTTTTGACGTGCTTCTAAAGCCGTTGGTGATGCAATTCAATAATCACATGCCTAGACGTATAGAGATGACAAAAATATGTTTAGTTTGAATATTTGCCGCCAGCGGCGCCACTTAAAGACTGAGCTAAAATACTGCTTTCCGACAAACATCTCCTAGGATATGTAATTTCAGTTGTTTAACGTGTGTTTATGTGTTCCAGTAGGTTGATATTGTCTGCGTTGGGTAAAGGGTTAAGTGCGCTTTTGACTGTTGTTTCATACAGATATCATTGGGAAACTAGACACAATCAATTTAGTACCAGTCTGTGTTATACATGAAGTGTCTTATTTCATCTTTATTCCTGCTTATTTTTTACATTTCCTTTTTTCGTCATTTTTGGACATCACCAGTAATCGTTTTTGCCCCTTGAGATATGTTTTCGATAAGGAAACTGAATAAATGTTCAGAAAGCTCAAATGTCAACAAAGAACGGACAATCAACAAATAATAGCCTTATCTCAAGGAACACAGATTACCACGAAGACAACAACTAAATGAAACCACTACTGAATACTGTTCAAGATTCTTCTTGTCTTTCTTACTGTTGATATTACAGTACTCAATTTCTGCTTTATTTATTTATTTATTTATTTATTTATTAGGGTTTAATGACACATTAGCAGCCAAGGTCATATCATGTCGGTCACAGTTTTACGGGTGGAGAAAGCCGGAGTACACCGCACAATGACGAGTAGCTGCCAGCTCCCCAACATCGTAACAGCACAGGCAGGGCTAGATTGGTTGAAGACATGTGTACCCGTGATGTGCAGTACACCTTAGTACATGGCGTCATCATGTCTCCATGTGGACAATCAGGGTGAAATGCCTTGCCCAAGGACACAACTTAGGAGTCCGAATCGATTGCTCACATGGTCACCCATCCAAAGACTAACCGGACTCGACATTGCTTAAGTTCATGCAGTGATCTGATGAGAACCGGTTACCACAATGCCACCATGCCCCCTTCTACTTCATACGTGCATAAAACTTTGGGAACTTTAAACCAGCTACATCTGGAGCCTATAGTGCCACTTTTGTCATTGAAGAATGTGAATTGATTTGTGACCATCATGATAGCAAACCGAAAATTCAGGGATACACCTTAGTGTGCTTTGCACACAAATGACACCATCCTAGTTATTGACGCATTTTAAAAAATGCATGGATATAGTGATGATCTCCATCCATACATCTGCACGTCCTTTTTTTTGAGCTTTCATTTTGAAACTTATCATACTTCTTAAGTATGGTATAGAGATGACAAAAATATGTTTAGTTTGAATATTTGCCGCCAGCGGCGCCACTTAAAGACTGAGCTAAAATACTGCTTTCCGACAAACATCTCCTAGGATATGTAATTTCAGTTGTTTAACGTGTGTTTATGTGTTCCAGTAGGTTCTCTAGATGTGCATAAAGGTTTCTGATTTTTGATTTGGCTCCATGTGGTGCCCGTAGCACCACTTTTGTCATTAGAGAATTGGTTTCTGGTGAAAGGCTAATAGGGGTTTTAATTTGAAATGTTGAAAGTGTGTTCATATGTTCTGTTAGGGTCTCAAGATGTGCCTAAAGGTTTTGAATTTTTGATTCGGCTCATTATAGCGCCACTTTTGTCATTAGAGAATTGATTAGGGGTATGGTTGTTCAGTCGGTAGCGGTCAGGCTAAAAGTCGAGAGGTCCTTGGTTGCAATTCCGCCTGCAGCAACTGCATTACTTCCGTGGGCAAGACACTTCACCCTCATTGCCCATGTGGGGGCATGGTGGCATTGTGTACTAAGGCATACTGCACAACAATGGTGCACTGTTCTTCAACCAATGCTAACCCTGCTTGTGTGGAGTTAGTATGTTGTCGAGCTGACAGTTGATTGTCATTGCTTGGTGGTTCTCTCTGGGTACACTGGCTTCCTCCACTGTAAAACTGTCATAGTCATGATTAGCCATATGTGACCTTAAAACACCAATAAATAATAAATTAATAAATAGAGAATCAGCTTCCAGGGAAAAGCTTCTGGGGGTTTTAATTTGAAAAGTTGAAAGTGTGTTCATATGTTCTGGTAGGATGTTCAGATGTACATAAAGATTCCGGATTTTTAATTCGCCCTCATATGGCACACGTAGTACCACTTTTGTTATTAGAGAATCGGTCTATGGCAAAATGCTACTAGGGGTATTAAAGAAAAACATTGAAAGTGTGTTCATATGGTCCAGTAGGGTCTCTAGATGTGCATAAAGGTTTCAAATTTTTGATTCAACCCCATGTAGTGCCCGTAGCACCACTTTTGCCACTCCACCTTTGGAAAATTTGAAGTTCAAGGTTATTCCAATTCATGTGCATGAAATCCAACATGCATCTTGAAATAACATAATCTAGAATATTCCAATTTATATTATATCATTTAATATTCAGGGTGCCTTTTAACACCCTAAAACTAGAATAATTTAGAATATCCTGGAACATTTAGAAGAATATTCAAGAATATTAATCATGAGTATTCTAGAATGAATCTAAATTATTACAGAATAGTTCATGGTTGGGAAAGCAAGAGGATTGGGGGCAGGGAGACCTACGGTTATGCCACTGAAATAAAAATGTTTACATAATCATTTCATTTCGATTTTCTACATCTATGTCAATTTTATAAGAACCATTTGTCCCCTCGCTCAATCCATCTGGTGCCAAAAGATAAAGAGTTGGACAATTGCAGTAAAGTGGATGAACAACTCATCAAAACTGTGGACAGATAAAAAACGTGAGTGTAACACATCTACAACAGACAAAATGGCACTTCATCAATGTGTTTAATCAGGAATCACTATTTTTTCAGGTATTATGTACTGACAATTTATACTTACCTTTTGTCCTATTCGGAATCCCTTCATTTTGTCTATTGTGAGACGGCCAGAATGTTTTCCTGGGCTCAGTTTTATAGTGTGTTTACCTCTTCCATAATGCCAGATGATGGTGTACATCATATCATTTTGTTTGGCACGACCGAATCTGCATTCAATTATAAATGACTTGCCTTTTGGTACAGCTCTCACCATAGGTTTCGAAGTCAAACGTGCCTTACCTGCAATGTGAAACCCAAATTTTGAATTTATTATTATACAAAAAAGAGGCAAAGGTGCTGGAGATGGGCAGCTGTCCTGTGTCCATTTGAGCTGCATAGGGATGGGCTATTTATGATGCATTCTAAAATAACTGCATTTCTCTTTTCAGTATACATCTGAAAACATCATAACTGGAAACAGTGGTACCACCAGTAAATGGTATCCACTTGTGGCAAAAATGTTTAGACACTTCCAGTTTGTGGTCTTTGAGCATGGGTAGGAGCACTCATTTGACTGATATAGCTAGTTTTCTCAATTATGTGGACCTGAATGTGAATAAACCCTTGGCCCAGTTCCATAGTCTTTTATCGGCACAATCTATGACCCTGGAACACTTTAGTCAAGGCTCCTGATCAGATTGTGTGTGCACGAGCTGTGCCCTCAGTTTGACTTCAGACTCTTGTAGAGGGGTGGTTGAACTTTCAGAAAAAGTTGGTCAGGTGATCAGGCTGGTGGTCAGTTGTCCGGCATTTTGAAATCCAAGATGGCCACCATTTCCATTTTTTTAAAAGTACACATTTTTTTCAAACTCATGTCAATTTGTTTTTCTCGAACTATTCATTACAATTTTATGTCCAAGTGGTACAAAATTGGTCACAAATTAACAGCAAGAAGAGATATTTTATGTATATTCTTTCATTATGGAGAAACACTACAAAAAAGGCTAAAATTTACCCCCCAAAATGGAGTTTTTGAAAGGGGGGTGTCATATCAATTGTTTCTATTTGAAGGAGAAGCACCAAATTTTTGCATGTCATACACCGTTGTGTTCTTTGATGAAGGGGAAAAACAATTATACAGAAAGTACTGCCCTTAGGGCTAAGTATTAACCAAAATTGCGGTTTGATATACCCCACCCCCATTTCTGAAAATTCCCACCAACTCCAAATTTAGGATTTTTGCTCACAAATTTTGTGGTTGTCGCAGACATCGTATTCATGTTTAGCTTATTAATATGTGTTATAATTCACTGAGATTATATTTGAGCCCAAAAAATCGAAAGTTTGCTGAACAAAAAAGGTTCTGGCTAAATTTTGGACAAAACAAGATAATTTTCAAGTTCATATTACCCAATATGAAACTAATATTATGGATAAACATTAAACCAACTTAATTGAGAAAGTCAGTTCATGACGTTCATCCGTACAGGTCATGTTTTCGGCAACGGAAAAGTGGAGAAACTGTCACATTTTGATTGAATATTCCCATCTTTCTCACAAGTAGGGGGGGGGAGTCATGTTTAGCCAGCTAGTGTACTGGAATATACTTCAGTTCGGCTAACAACATAGAGAATATGCATCCCCATTGGATTGCGAATAAAAGTATATGACATGGTGGTCTGGAGAGGATTATTATATAGTTTTCTACGAGCAGTCTTCGGGCTACAAGTAAGAAATTATATAATCCATTCGGGACATGAATGTGATGCTTCTGCTTTACCCCATTGGAACATCTCTTGGCCCAACGCATTCACAGTATACACCTGAAAGCATAATAATGAATAAGGAATAATTTAATCAGTTAGAATGTTTGTCGTTATTCCCAACTAACACAAATTCTTTTTTTTTCAGAAAACTAACATAGCTATTAACTCACTCACACTAACAGAATAACACTGCACGCACATCTAGATGACCTCTTTGATAGATTCTGATGAACATGCCACTCCGGCAAAGCGGAGACGCCTGGACTTGCAATTGTGTCTTATATGCCAGACATTTAATGGGAATGACAAGACAACTAGTACAGAAAATAGCTGAATGAAAATACACAAAGTGTCAACATTGTTGAATGACAGTCTCACCTCTGAATTGAACTCTGATGAGTTGGATAGAATTGTATACCACATTCAGTGTTATAGGCCATACATTCTCAAGAGTCCAAGAGATGCTATTGTAAAAGATGCGACTGGTCCAAGTCAATCTGGACTAAGGACTCCATCAACACAAACTAAATCAGTTTTACCAACAACAGTACCTCCTGCAGTGTGTGCTATTTGCAACCAATCAAAGAAAAAGGGTGACTCTAAATTATTTCGTATATGTGAAGAGGAACGTGCCAAAGATTTTTTCAATGCCACCAGGCACAATCTGGACGATGTTTTTGAGAGAACCTCAACATTAAATGATGTAAGAGATGCGTTTGCTGCCGATGTCATGTGTCATAAGAACTGTGTCAAAGCATACATAATTTCATATAAACGTTTTACGAAAATTGAAGACAGTGTGGTACATGACGAGGAACCCCAAACAGACAAAATTAGTGTGGCGTTTCGGCGCATGTTGGGCACATTAGACTTAACAAAGTCTGCCTACTCAATTAGTGATTGTCGCGACACTTTAAACTCATACCTCGATGACAGTGAAAAAATTACAAATAGACGCTTGAAGGGTCTACTCATAGACCAATGTGGTGAGGAGATTGGCTTCACCTTCCCAAGGTCACAGGCTAAGAGTGGAATGTTTTTTCATAGGAATATAGCACAAGAATGTTTGATTGAGCACAACAGAATAGAGTCGAGTCCCATAAAAGACTGTGCAGTAAAATTAAGAGAAGAATGTAAACGTTTCAGTTTCGATTTGACCAACAAGATAGGAGATGCGTCTGATCTACGGAGTTCTATAGAGCTGTACAATTGCAATTTACCAAAGTTATGGACTTCATTTTTTGATGTTTTACTACCATCTCATTCCAAGTCAATGGCTGTTGCTCGCAAATGCTTCTCTGTTTTCCAGATTATGTACTCGCTCATACATGATGGTCGAATGGAGACACCATTACACGTGTCTCTCGCTCAAACTATATATGAGACCACACGCTCCAAAACATTAATTCAGGTGTGTAATCGGCTTGGTCTGTGTAACAGCTATGATGAGGTTTGTCGCCAGGATCGAGTGCTTATGAACAGAACTATGCTAGCGTCTGCTGGTCATCGAGTTCCTATCCCTCCCAGTGTTCGTTTTGAAGCACCACTCCATGCAGCGATGGACAATTTTGATCATGAGGAGGATACACTTTCAGGCATCGGAGGTAGCCACGATACTGTGCTTGTTTTATTCCAGAACCATGACCGTGGTGCAACAGATTGTTCTCAACTAGATGTTGATGAACCAACCATCATAACCCAACAATCTAGAGTTCTTGAATGTCAAAAGCTACTTTACTCTTGAAAATCAAACAAAAGAGGAACCATATCTCCGGAATTCGTTCCAACTCCACAGTGTATTGCATCTGTCAGAGATATAGATATTATATGGGGCTTGAGTAGATACATTGACAGACAAATTATTCCACATGAACCATTTCCAGCTGCCCACAAGGTACCCTCCTGGAGTGCCTTTAACAGCCTAATATCTGATGACACTGGAGAGTGCACAGCAATTGGATACACACCTATTATTCCATATCCTGCTACTCGGCATGACACCATCTTCACTTGCGTGATAAATTTTCAAGATGCCTTGAAACAGACCGGGCAACCCGATTGGCTCGCTGTGGTGTGACGAGTCCGTGTACAGCACAGCTAAGGAACTGCAACTCTTGTCACCGAAACACTTTGACAACATTTTTCTTGGTCTTGGGGAATTTCACATGTGTAAAGTTCTGCTATCTTGTATTGGAAAATATCTATCGGACAGTGGAGCTGAACATGTGTTTGTAGAGAATGAAGTGTTTGGACCTAAAGTAGTAGAGAACATAATGAAAGGATCTCACTATTCCAGAGCAATGCGCGGCATAACAATATTGGGCGAAGCAATGCAAAGACTTCAATTAAATGTATTTATGGATGGAAAGCCAAAAAATGCCTACTGTGACCTTTTTAATCATGTGTCGAGGGGGCGCGGTGGCTCAGTTGGTAGAGGTGCAGGCTGCAAGCCGAGAGGTCCTCGGTTCGAATCCCACCTGTGGCAACCACATTGTGTCCTTGGGCAAGACACTTCACCCCGATTGTCTACATGGGGGCACGATGACGCTGTGTACTGAGGCGTACTGCACGTCGATGGTGCGCATGTCTTCAACCAATCTAACCCTGCCTGTGCTGCGGTGCAGAGTTCAGAGTTACGATGTTGGAGAGCTGACAGCTGCTCGTCGTTGCTCGGTGGTTCTCTCCGGGTACTCCGGCTTCCTCCACCCGTAAAACTGTCACAGTCACGATTGGCCATTGTGCATAAGTATGTGACCTTAAACACCAATAAATAAATATAATCATGTGTCGAAAATTCAGGAAGCCTGTTACAGTAAAGAAGGAGATGATGCAAAGTCAGCTACGCAGAAAGGTATTTCCCTTGTAAATGAATTCAAAAATGACTTAAACTCATTCATTGAAGATGGCTGCAAAGCTAGTGCCTTGTTCAAATATTGGAACATATTCCTGTCCGAAATGATTCCTCTATTGTTATATTTAACACGTTCTGTTAGAGAAGGCAATTGGGAACTGTTTGTTTCTGCAGTTGGGAGAGCTTTACCCCTGTTCTTCGCATTCGATAGGACTCACTATTCCCGATGGGGTTCCGTCTTTTATGAGGACTGCTTAAAACTGAAGGAGATTCATCCATTGATATACGATGAATTTTGTCATGGGAACTTTGCTGTGAAACAAAGTTCCAGAAGGTTCAGTAGGGTACCAATGGACCAGGCTTTGGAGCAGATGTACAACAAACCTGCTAAGGGTAGAGGTGGGATTATTGGCATGACAAGACAAAAAGAAGCAGTGGTGCAGCACGACTTAATCAAATATGAGAAGGCTCAGTTTTCACAGCTTACCAGACAGTTATGTATTTTGGATGATGACAATGAGCACGCTCTCCACCACAAATTTTCAGACGCGACATCGACAAGAGATGAAGACTGCATTGTGCAGATTATGACTTATATACTGGAGCGAAAGAACCCCTTTGATGTTGCTGGTGATTGTAGCATCAGAAATCTGGTAACAGGCACCAAGGTTGAGAGTAAGAGAAGCGATTTCCTGCTGAATGTGACAAGCTGTGGATCTGATGCATACTCAAACTTCTTTGAAACTCGGTTTAAGGAAAAGTCCAAACAAATTTTTGATAAAATACCTAACTTGCATCATAAAACGCATCCCCTGAAGTCCGCTACAAGTGATCTAATGACAGAAACACAAGAAGCACTTCGATACATAGATGTAGCTAGGTCTCGTGGATACAGCATTCCAGAACTTTTGCGATTCGAACTGACATCCACCTCATATTATTTGACCAAAGATGGTTACCTGAGAAAGCCTGTAAAAGCGGAATTGCAGCATGAAATTGACAAAAACCTGTCTGAAACAGGACAGATGACAGATGTTTATCTCTCTGACATTGGCGACACAGCTATTGTCATTGATTTCATGGCACATGCACGCAAAGTTCCAATAAAACAACAGAGTATAAAGACATTTGGTGAATTTGCAGAACATCTGTTTGTCAGATTTAGTAAATTGTCTTCTCGAGCTTCTCGCCTAGATATTGTGTTTGACGTTTATGTTAATGGTAGCATTAAGGATTATGAATGTCAGCGTAGAGGTAGAGTTAAATCCATCGATACAAAGATCAACCGCAATGACACACCTATACCAATTGATATAGACTCATTTTGGTCATCAAGTGACAATAAAATGGGCCTCCAAACATTTTTCGCACAATGGGTAATGCAACATGTGTTTGATTCACCGTCTATAGTCATACTTAGTGGTTGTGCAGAAACAGATGTTTGGAAAACTGTTCAAGTGGTGAGGGGTGTCGCATCTGAAAATAAGGCTCTGCTAAGTCACCATGAAGAAGCTGATGATAGAATGTTGTTTCATGTTAACCATGCTGTTTCATCTGGTGCATTCAAACGGATACACACTGATGTTTTTGTGTGCCTGTTATACCACTTCACTTCGACTTGGAAGCATCAAGGCCTTACTGAACTATGGGTCCTGTGCGGTCAAGGGAAGACTTCTCGGGCAGTTCCGATTCACAAACTTGATGAAGTGATGAAAATCGAACTTATAACAGTCTTACCAGCTCTCCATGCATTAAGTGGCTGTGATTCGACTAGCAAAGTGGCATCAAAGGCCTCAGAACTAAAAGTGGCAAACACCTGCCACTCCGAGCTGTTATTGGACTTTGGTAAAGAAGACCTTACTGACATAATAATGGCAAATGCAGAACAATTTCTCTTGAAAGCCCTCACTTCTGATGGAAAATTTGTGACATTTGATGACCTTCGATACCACCAATATCACCAGAAGGCAATATCTAATAACTTTGAAAAGCTTGCCGCAACTTCTGCCAGCATTAGACTTCACATTCAACATGCATACATGCAATGTCATCGGTGGATGTGTGCTCCATTCCAGTCCGACATTAAACTAAACCCACTAGAGTTTGGATATGAATTATGTGATGGTTTCTTTGTGCCATTAGTGACAAATATGCCACGGATTCCAGAGGACTTCCCAATTCCTTGTCGATGTGGGAAATGTGCACGTGAAAAGGTGTGTCCGTGCAGAGTAGTAAAAACCAAGTGTGGTGACTTCTGTCGATGTGGAGTTGAATGTCGCAATCCGAATTGAAGCACTGTTAAAATATTTGAGTTTCTTTCGCTTGGCAGTTGGATATGATTAGGTATGCCAGTATCAAAATTTTAGCTGTCTGGGAACCTACTGCCATCAATTCTCATATTTAATGGCTCCCTGTCATTAAATATGACAAGAAGCCATTAAATAGTGTGTTGCATAGATCGTGTCTATACTCAGTATGAACTGTTCCAACGGGAACAAAGATGTTTATCATCAACATAATTTTCTCTTTTTGACTGTTTGGCTACACTTTTATTTGTCACAAGTGGAGCATCTAAAATGAAGTATCTTCAGTTACATACACATTTTCATTTTGGGACAAGTTGGTTTATGTCACTTTTTTGTATATTAACTCATGAATAGATTTGCCTTTTTTGAAAATCAATATAGCAGCCATATTGGAATTAAAGATTGTGGGAAATCGAACATGTACCATATCACATCCACTAATTCTATATCAAGGGTTAGTGGGTAAAAACGTTTTACAAGTTTATTATGATTTAACCCTTAACCTAACGTAACTGTCACAACCGGCCAGCGCTACACACGGAAATCGCTATTAAACCTTTTTATTTTTCATTTTTTGCTTCCAAAACATTGATTATGACCCCCTCACTTGAAGGAGCGCATTGCGCCCGTTCCAATGAGGTGTCATAACCTATGTTTTAGAAGCAAAAATGAAAGTGTCTTCTGCTACTAGCGTTAGGTAAAGGGTTAATCCAAACTCTGCTAGATTTTCTTTTTTTTTAAAAAGCAAATTCAGTATTTCCTGTAAGATCTGACTGCATTGAAACAAGCACCAAAGTGCTAAATTTGAAATCAATATGTCCAGCAATCAGAGAATCTATTGTCAAAAGCTCAAAATTTTGACGTTAGTCTAAAATTTTAAAAATGGGGTAGGGTACATTAAACTGCAATTTTTAGTCAACCCTAAAGCCCAGAGCTTTCCCTTGTATCTTATTGCTTTCCCCCTTCATCGTGGAACATAACGGTATATAATATGCACATATGCATTGCAGTTCATTCAAATAGAAACAAACGATATGACCCCCCTTTCAAAAAATCAATTTTTTCTGGTATGTTTTAGCCACTCTTTGTAGTTTTTTCAAAATACAGTTAAATAAACTTAGCTTTTCTTTTGGGATTACTGATTTGCAACCCATTATACATCATTTAGGCATAACAAGGAAACTAATAGTCCACAATAGCACATTTGACATTACTTTGAAAAAAATGGTATTTTTCTAAAAATTTAAATGGCGGCCATGTTGGATTTCAAAATGGCGGACAATTGACCATGAACTAGATCCCCTGACCAAATTTTTATTAGAGTCCAACCACCCCTCTGCCAGAATCTGAAGTCAAACTGAGGGCACAGCTCGTGCACACACATTCTGATCAGGAGCCATGACTACTTGTATTTTCATAAAAAATACTTATATTTTGTTGAATCATGATTAGAAAACCCAGAATATCCCTCATATGTCAGCAAGTTAAAAGACTCCCATAGCAAGCCCACATATGAACCCTTAAACTTTGTTTTAACCCTTTACCTAACGTAACGGTCAAAACCGCCCAGCACTATTCTCATCGAGCTCGTTCCAATGAGGGGTCATAACCTATGTTTTGAAGATAAATATGAAAATACTAGTTATTTAAGAATCTTTTTGCAAGTGTCGTCTGCTTTTCATGTTAGGTAAAGCGTTAACATCTGCCAACACCCACCCCCACCCCACCCTAACCCCCAGATGTGTTATACCAAATATTAATGGATTCTGACTGGGAGATCTGAATAAGTAAATTTTTACCATTTACACAACAAGCATAACAGACAACACTTACAAAAATTTTCTTGAATACAGTAAAACCTGTCTTGAGAGACCACTATCTTGAGAGACCACCTGTCTTGAGAGACCACATCTGCCGGGCACCGATTGGTTTTACTCTATAATGGACCTGCTATGGGAGACCACCTGTCTTGAGAGACCACTGTGACCTACGAAAGAAATGGTTTCGCGCGCCGAAGGCGCACAGGGACGATTTGGGGAACAGGCCCCTTTCGACCCTCGGTGACAGTGTGTGAGTTGGTGTTAGTCTGAGCGTGGCAAAGGAGTAGAAGGAAGGAGGAGGTTTAGCCACGTTTGTTCTTTTTCTGGTGTTTCTTCCTTGGAGGTGGTTGTGATGGCGATGTTGCTTGGATTTTTTGGATTTCTTGGGCCGCTGTGGTGTGCTTCTCTTCAGGACAGTATTTTTCCAGTACTGCACGGGTTCTTCTGAGGAGTTCTTCTACTGACAAGTTGGCCGGATCTGTCTGGTCCAGGCGTTTCGGCAGTGAAGGAAGAGGAGAGTGAGGGGTGGGAGGTGGTGAAAAAGCAATTTCCAGTTCCACCTCAGTCTCCACTGGACGTTCCTCATCCAACTTTAACAGCTCAGGAGCCGGCAGTTGATTGGGAGTACCAGTGGGATTAGGAGGGGAACTGGCGGCTGCCTCCAGAACCTCCACCCCCTCACTCAACTCTTTCTTCCTGTTCCGGAATGCATCGAAGCATCGGGCGTCCCTGCACTTGGTTGATGGACTCTTCTTCTTTTTCTCTTCTCAGGGCCTCCGTGCCTCTTCGGGTGAGGACCAGTGGGAGAGGGGATCCTCTCTCCAAAGGTGCTACCTCTCCCCGAAGAGGATGGTGTTTCTCCTTTTCCAACTTTCTTCACTTCAAATTCCTTTTCCAGGTAGACACTCATACCTACCTCCTGGACAGGACATGAGATGCCCAGAGCTGAGATGGTCTTCTCCAGTCTATCAGGTAGCTCCATGGTAGATGTGCACACTGTAACCTCCCGAATAAAATAGTTTTGCGCACCGAAGGCGCGCAGGGACGATTTGGGGAGCAAGCCCCTTTCGACCCTCATTAGCTGTATAATTTGAAAGTATCAGACTGTGGTAAAGGAGGAGAAGTTGTGGGTTGGAAGCGGCGCTTGTGTCTTTTCTGCTTCTTTTTCAGAGGTGGAGGTTTGGAAGGAGAGACAGTGGTAGTTGGTGTTGTTGGTGGGCTGCCTGATGGTGATTGCTGAGTTTTGTAGGGTCTGGTCCTAGCCGAGTCTGGAGTGGTTGTGGGTGATTGCTGAGTCTTTTGTTGTTGTAGGTTTCTGGCGTCTATTAGTTTTTTGGCTTGTTCGACTTGTTGGAGGAATACTTGGTATTTCCTGTCCATCTCTTGCCTGTGAAGTTTAAGGTCCCCTTGTATTTTGTGTTCCTGTAAGATGTTCTCTATCCTTTGTCCGCGTCCTGGCATTCTGGTTTAGAAGGAAGAGGCGGGTGGGGATCAGGAAGAGGCGAGAGGGCAGCTTCCATTTCCACCTCAGTCTCCACAGACTCTTCCACATCCAACAATACCGACTGGGAAGCCGGCATTTGGATGGGGCTGTCTATGGGAGTGGGAGGGGAAGTGGTGGCCACCTCTGGCTTATTCTTTTCCTCACCTTTCTCTTTCTTCATCTCCAAGAATGCCTCCAAGCGTCGGGAATCCCTCCGCTTGGTGGACGGGCCCTTCTTTCTTCTCTTTCTCTTTTCAGGGCCTCCTGAGCTACTCGGGTGAGGACCAGTGTGAGAGGGGATCCTCTCATCAAAGGTACTACCTCTCCCCGAGTAGGGTGGTGATTTATTGTCTTCCTCGATCTTGAACTCAAGAGACAGATGGACGCTCTTGCCTGTCTCCTGGATAGTCCAGGTGACAGGGCAAGAGACACCCAGAGCTGCTATCATTTTCTTCAGTCACGCTGGCAGTTCCAGTGTTTCCATAATTGCGATTCTAATTAGGATGCTCGCACTCTGAGTTCAGAGGTGCGAATGAGCATGCGAGATTCAGAGAACGTGACACTGTGACCTAAACATAAGTTGCGCAAGAGAAAGAAATGGTTTCGTGCGCCGAAGGCGTGCAGTGACGATTTGGGGAACAGGCCCCTTTCGACCCTCGGTGACAGTATGTGAGTTGGTGTTAGTCTAGTCTGGACGTGGCAAAGGAGTAGAAGGAAGGAGGAGGTTTAGCCGCGTTCGGTCTTTTTCTGGTGCTTCTTCCTTGGAGGTGATTGTGATGGTGATGTTGCTTGTATTTTTGGGATTCCTTGGGCCGCTGTGGTGTGCTTCTCTTCAGGACAGTATTTTTCCAGTACTTCACGGGTTTTTCTGAGGACTTCTTCTACTAAGAAGTTTTCCGGAACTGTCAGGTCCTGGCGTTCCGGCAGTGAAGGAAGAGGAGAGTGAGGGGTGGGAGGTGGTGAAAAAGCAACTTCCAGTTCCTCCTCAGTCTCCACTGGACGTTCCTCATCCAACTTTACCGGCTCAGGAGCCGGCAGTTGCTTGGGAGTACCAGTGGGACTAGGAGGGGAACTGGCAGCTGCCTCCAGAACCTCCACCCCCTCACTCAACTCTTTCTTCCTGTTCCGGAATGCCTCCAAGAGCCGGGCGTCCCTGCGTTTGGTTGATGGACTCTTCTTCTTCTTCCTCTTCTCAGGGCCTCCGTGCCTCTTTGGGTGAGGACCAGTGGGAGAGGGGATCCTCTCTCCAAAGGTACTACCTCTCCCCGAAGAGGGTGGTGTCTTGGTTGTTTCAATCTCGAACTCCAAGTTAAGGTGGACTCTCTTGCCTGTCTCCTGGACAGTCCAGGTGACAGGGCAAGAGATGCCCAGAGCTGAAATGGTCTTAATTAATCTATCTGGTAGCTCCAGCTTTTCCATGATTCTTGAATCAGGTCTTCACGCTCTGGATTCAGAAGTGTGAATGTCCACTGTGACCCGAAAGGAATGGTTTCGCGCGCCGAAGGCGCGCAGGGACGGTATGGAAGACAAGCCCCTTTCAACCCTCAGTGACTGTAGATGATTAGTTCTCACATGTCTAGGCGTGTTGAAGGAGGAACGGCTTCAGGTACTCGGCAGGTGTCACCAGTTGCGTCGTGATGGTCTCTTGGCTGATGTCGGTTGAACCCTCGGGTGAGGACCAGTGTGAGAGGTTGGGTCCACTCACAAAGGTACTACCTCTCCCCGAGGGTGCTGTCGATCAGGATTTTCGGGCCAGTATAGTCTGCCACTTCGAGGATGATTTTGAGTGATGATGAGTGATGGCCATCACTGGCAAGTATAATCTGCCTCAGGCTGTCTCTGTTTGGTTGGACTCTTTGAAGGAAAACAACAACGACCCCTTTCGGGGACCACCAAGAAGAAGATCCGAACTTCCCTGGTTCGGGGGCAGGCCTGCATTATAATCCTATTGGGTAGGGACAAAAAGATGCGCAATGCGCTTACAAAAAGGGGCAGAAGCGGGATGCAGGACCAACGCTCGCCTCCCCTAAAGTGGTCGACCACTTTAAGGGATGGAGCGGAGGATGTACAGGAACCATGGGGGTAACCATTTCTGTAACGGTTGGGCTGTCCGTAGCGGTTATTGGGGTGCTGGTCAAAAAGCATCTTCTGTGTACCTGCTTAAAAGAAGAAGGCAGAATTAGTTTTCATTAGAATAAAAGATAAAAGTAGCACATTATGTTTTAATTGTGATCACAGTTAAGCTGCTGATCAGCCTGTTATATCACCTTCATAGGGTGATAGTGAGTTTGTAGTGGGAGGGTAACAGGTTTAGACACTAAACCACACCTGAGGGTGTTTCTGTTATGCCCTTCGCTGGTTTCGACCATATTTAGATTTATTTGAGTTTATTTAGGATCACGATTAAACACTGCAAGTCCCACCCCCGGCCGGGAGGCCCAGCCCAGACAAAACGCTCTTGTCTGGTATCTCGAGCGTCCTGTGTGGGCCTGAAGCCCCCCGGCCGGAAATGAGGTCTACCATATCCAATCGTGATTTAATTTTAGTTGAGTCGTTGAAGGCAACCCTTTCTGGTAGAAGGCCACAGTTAAGCTGTTTTTCTGCCTGTTTCCACTGTGACCTTCGAACGAAATGGTTTGGCGAAGGCGCGCAGGGACGGTTTGGGGGACAAGCCCCTTTCAACCCTCTTTAATTGTATAAGTTTTTGGCTTGACTGGATGTGGAAAAGGAGGGAAGGAGTTAAGGTAATCAGCGGCGTCTGTGTCTCCTGCGGTTTTTCTTGGGAGGAGGAGGATGTGCCGGTGAGAGAGTTGTAGGTGGTGTTTTCGGATCAGGGGGAAGAGTAGGCTCTTCTTTGGGGGTGTACGGCCTGATCCTTGCTGCTGTTTCTTGAGAACTTTTTTGAGAGCTGTTGTAATGTCCGATGATCACATTCAGTATTGTCCTGGTCATTTGGGATGAGATACCTGCTTCTTGTTGGTTGTTGTATGTCTCCTGGAGTGTTGCACGGAAGTACTCGCACGGGATCTCCTCCCCAAGGAATGCCTCGACGGAATCCGGGATGCCCTCCTCCTGGTCAGACTCCTGGTCCGAAGAAGCCGGAGAAGCAAGAGCTGGAGGGGTGGAAGGTGCGTCGACTGGAACAAGTTCCTGTACCATAGACAGATCGTCTTCCTCCATCTTCTCTTCAGATGAAGAGTCAGATGGGTTGGAGATCGATCTTTCACCTGACGAACCATAGTCCTCCGGACCCACCTCCTGGGAGGGGGGTGATGTGCTGGACAAGGGTTGGTCAAGGGTGACAGGTGTTGACCCTTTGACGCCCTCACTTGCCTCCTTCTCTTCCTTCTCCTTCTTCTCCAGAAACTCCGTCATTCGGCAGGCATCTCGTCGTCTGGCAGAGGGTCCCTTCTTTCTCGTCCACTTCTTCTTGGTGGCTGTGTTGCTCCGGCGACCTTCATCCAGCTTATCCGCATCACTAGGAGGGTGACCAGTGTGAGGGGAAATCCCCTCACGAAAGGTACTACACCTCTCCACGGACGGCGGTTCCGATTCTCTATCAAAATCCACTGTCAGGTGAATTTTACCCTTGAACACCTGGATACTCCAGGTGGTGGCAAGGGTAGCCTTCACTCTGACAAGTGTGTCTTGAATAACAAATGGGAGCTCCATTGTTCAGTTGTTAGCACCTCGGAGTCCAAGGTGTGAATGAACATAAGTGCACTGTGACCTACGAACGAAATGATTTTTGCGTGCCGAAGGCACGCAGGGATGGTATGGGAAACAAGCCCCTTTCGACCCTCGGTAACAGTATATTAGATTTTTTTGTATGTTTGAGCGTGGCAAGGGAGGAGAGGGTTCAGGTACTCAGTTGCGCCTGTGCTGTTTCTGTTTCTTTTTCTTAGCTGGTGGTGGCTGTGTAGGAGAAGGCGTTGCAGTTGTTGATTTTGCTGATCTTGCTGTCTTTAGTCGCAGCCATTTGTGGAAGTAGGGATTGCGCACCTTGGCTGCTTCTAAGTGCTCAGGTTTGTTTATGAGAAAGTCATAAGCTCCATCCGCCCATCCTTCCTGAGTTCTTAGGTATTCCCAGAAGTCATCTGTGGTGCCGTCAAAATCCAACTTGAGCTCGCCGAAGCGCTGAATGGCTCGTTCATCCAGGCTTTCAATATACATCCCTATGGACATGTCTGCTGCCTTCACAGTTTCGTACTCGGAGTCCGAGATCGAACTGGAATTGTGGTCCGGTTGGATAGGGTTGGCTGGAGATCCAGGTACAGTTTGGATAACTTCCATCACCTCCTCCTCCATCTCCTGCTTCTCCTCTCCCTCCGACCTCTTTGGTGTAGAGGTACGGTTTGGGATTGGTGATGCAGGTTTAGGAGGTGAGTCGACAGTCGTTACCCTCTCCGTCTCCTGTTCCTCAGTAGCAACCTTTTGCCACTCGATCCACGCCTCCATTCGTCTGGCATTCCGACGTTTGGTGGCTGGTGACTTCTTCTTCGTCTTTGTCTTCTTTGCTTCCACGGGTGTCGAGGTGGTAGTCTCCTTTCCCTTCCTCTGAGGTGGACCAGTGCAGGTTGGCCCGCGAAAGGTGCTACCACTCCCCGAGGTGGGCTTTGTCTCGTACTTAATGGTAAGCTGGACGCAGTCACTCTCAACTTGGACATTCCAGTTGAGAAGTGAGCTGGCATCCAGCACCAGCAAGGTGTTTTTGATTTTTTCAGGCAGGAAATCCATGTCTAATTGGTAGTTCTCACTCTGAAGTCAGAGGTGTAAATTAAAACGAAACGGAGTCCAAGGTGTGAATGAACATAAGTGCACTGTGACCTGGTACCAACTTGTATTTTTATACCATAATGGACCTGTCTTGAGAGACCGCCCCTTTGAAGACTGAAACTATGACAAAAACTTTTTACCTGTTCTGGAATTGGAAAATCCATTGTGGTTACAGTAACATAATTAAAAGTATTAAAAGCTCTTAATTGGGTTTCAATTGCTATTCAGTTACATAACTCATTAAAGATTGAGATGTTTTAATAAGACCCCTGTGAAAAGATTAGGATTATTGCAGAATAAACAATTTCATACATACCTGAAATGTGACAGGAAGGATTATAAAAATAAATTTGTGTTGAAAATCTTCAATGAAGATTTTCAACACTAATTTATTTTTATAATTTTTATAACAGTCCATTTCAATTTGTTACAAAAACTTCATAAAAAAGAACAACTACAAAGTAATTACAAAAATCCATTCTTCACCTCATCATGGTCTCATTCACACTTCTGACTTCAGAGTGTGAACACCTTGAACAGTAATCATGGACACAATGGATTTACCAGCAAGACTCGTTAAAACCATCTCAGCTCTGGGCGTCTCTTGCCCTGTCACCTGGACTGTCCGGGAGACAGGCAAGAGAGTCCATCGTTGAAGAGAACACCACCACCACACCTTCTTCGGGGAGAGGTAGCACCTTTTGTGAGAGGAACCCCTCTCACACTGGTCCTCACTCGAAGAAGCCTGGACCTGGCCCTGAAAAGAAGAAGAGTAAGAAGAAAAAGAGCCCATCCACCAGAATGCCTGGTGGCTGGTAACGTTCCTGAAAAAGAAGAAGGAAGAGAAGGCGGAAGATAAGATGGAGGAGGCCACATTTCCTCCCCTCCAACTCCTGTGACTCCCATCCACTCCCCAGCTTCCTCTCCTTTGAGGGGCAACCTGGAGGATGACGATGTCACCAGTGAGTCGGAGACGGAAATGGAAACTGGCTCTCAGAAGTCTCCCTCTCCAATTTCAACCCCCCTTCTGCATCAGGAACAGGCACGGATATTGTTTCAGCAATTACGCAGCCTAAGGGAAGACACGGGACGATTCCGCACGGGAAGGGTCAGAGAATCGCACCAAGACCACGACGGCACTCCTAGAACAGCGCAACAGCCACAGCACTCTGGAAGCAGCAAGGACTCGACCATTCCACCATAGTCAGTCCTCCATCATCAACAGCCCAACTACACCAACAACTACTACAGTCTCTCCTTCCCAGCCACCTCCACCCAAAAAGAAGAAACAACGGCATAAACAACGCTAAACAGTCAGAGAGGGTTGAAAGGGGCTTGCCCCCCATACTGTTCCTGCGTGCCCTTGGTGCGCAAAACCATTCCTTTTGATCTGATTTCATTCTTCTCCATTTCTAAATTTTGTGGTTGGTTATTCACTGACTTGAGAAAACCTGAAACCTGTTATGAGAGACCACCTGTCTTGAGAGACCACTTTTGTGTGGCCCAAAGGGCGGTCTTTCAAGACAGGTTCTACTGTAATCAAAAAATTTTATGAGACCATAAATATGAACTCATAATTATGACCAAATATGAAGCTGATGCACCAAGTGATGCTGAACACCAAATATCAATGTATTCTGACTGGTGAATCTGAAGATGATTTTTAAAGAATATTGCTCATATTGCACCAAGTTAAAATTGCAATAATACTCATATTGCACTAAGTTACAATATGGGCTGCCATATAGAGCCAAAATATGAACCCAGGACTCAATAATATGAACAATCATGAATCTGACCCCCTTAGAAATATTGTACACCAGTTATCATCAGATTCTGACTACGGATCTGATGAAGAATATATCTCATAGTTGACTACGTTTAAATTTGGGCTCCCATAGGGATCCTGAATATTAACTTACTAACTTATTTGTAACAAACTTGAGTCTGACATGCCTAAGTATGTTGTATACCAAATATCAAAAGATTCTGATTGGTATTTTTAAACAATGTTCTGGGTGCTAACAAGAGTTATGCCACTTCAGGTGGTACCTGTGTTCATGACAACTTTATTTAACCCTTTACCCAACGTAACGGCCAAAACCATCCAGTGCTATTCAAAAAAATCACTATCCAATTTTAAATATTTTTTCTTTTTGTCTCAAAAAGATAGCTTATGACCCCTCTTTGGAACAAGCACAATGAGCTTGTTCCAATAAGGGCTCATAAGCTAGGTTTTGACGCACAAAATGAAAAAATTAGTTATTCAAGAATTTTATTTGCAAGTGTCGTCTGCCTTTTGTGTTAGGTAAAGGGTTAAACAAACTTGAATTGAAAACAAGAGGCCCCAAGTGGCCTTAATCGCTCACCTGCCAAAGTGGTTCAAAGAAGTATTTGGGGTGACATTCAGTCAGACATGGTTCATCAACACTTCAAAGGAATGAAGTCATGAAAGGCAAATTTTCTGGAAAAACAGTAAGGAATGGATTCGAACAAACCTGAACCTAACATGCACCCACCCCCCCCCCCCCCCACCACCTCCTCACCCCACCCATAGAAAGCCCCAATATTAAGCCAGGGACTCAAATTGAACAAACTTGAATCTCACCCCCTTATGGATACTGCATACTAAATATCAAAAGCTTCCGATTGGTGGATTGGAAGAAGAAGATTTTTAAAGAATATTCCTCATATTGCACTAATTTGAACAGTTGGGCCCCCATAGAGCCCAAATATAGGCTCAGGGATTTGATTTCAACAAACATGTGAATGAATCTTCCAAAGATGTTATATGTGAAATATAAAAGCCATTGGAGCAGTGGTATGGGAGAAGACAATTCTTTAATGTTTTTACCATTAATCACAGTGTTAAAATATGATGACTCAGCATTTTTTAAAAGTCCTGGAAAAGTACCCTATAAAAAAAACAATGGCAATTTTTTTTTTACCATTCCTTTCTGCTGTTCCTAAGGAAGCTTCACACAAAATAAAAATTCTCAGTGCCATGTAGTTTTGGAGATATGGGCGTTTTTAAATTTTTCTCTATTTTTAGCTCCTGCAGTTCCAATGGGGTGACAGGAAAAATGTTTTTGGCATAAATTAGGTACTTATGACCCAATAAGCCCTCATATCAAATTTGGTTCAAATTGGCCTCTCAGTTTGGAAAATAGAAATTTTGGTACAATTTGGGCTCCCACAGGAAGCCCAAATATGAACCCAGGGACTTGGCTTTAACAAACTTATATCTCACATCCCTGAGGATACTGTATACCAAATATCAAAAGATTCTGACTGGTGGATGTGAAGAAGAAGATGTTTGAAGAATATTCCTCATATTGAACTAAGTTATAATTCGGGCACCCACAGGGAGCGCAAATATGAAACCAGGGACTTGGATTGAACAATCTTGAATCTCACCGCCATAAGGATGCTGCATATCAAATATAACAAAATTCTGACTGTTGAATCTGAAGAAGATTTTTAAAGAAAATTCCTCATATTGAACTAAGTTATAATTCGGACTCCCACAGTGAGCCCAAATATGAACCCAGGGACTTGGCTTGAACAAACTTGAATCTCCCCCATCCCCAAGGATGCTGCATACCAAATATCAAAAGATACTGATTCGTGGATCTGAAGAAGATTTTTAGAGAATATTCCTCGTATTGCACAAATATGAACATTTGGGCTCCCATAGAGAACCCAAATATGGACCCAGGAAATTGATTTCAACAAATATGTGAATCAATCTTCCAATGATGTTATATGTAAAATATGAAAGCCTTTGGACAAGTGGTTTGGGAGAAGAAGAATCTTTAATGTTTTTCCCATTACCCACAAGTGTTAAAAAATGCTGACTCAGCACTTTTTCAAAGTCCCGAAAAAGTACCCTGTGATAAAACCGATAGCAATTTTTTTTTTACCATTCCATTCTGTTGGCCCTAAGGAAGCTTCACACCAAATAAAAATTCTCAGTGCAGTTCAGTTTTGGAGATATTGGGGTTTTAAATTTTTTCTATTTTTAGCTCCTGCGGTTCCCATGGGTGACGGGAAAATTCTTTTTGGCATAAATTAAATACTTATGTCCCAATAAAACCTCATATCAAATTTGGTTCAAATCAGCCTCTCGGTTTGGAAAATAGAAATTTTGGGTGGGGCAAAAATTCTTGTACCTCCCATAACGATGGCAAATATAGCCCCTAGAACTTCTCGTGAATAAATCTGAGTCTACACCTCAAAAGGAAGCTGCACACCTAATATGAAGTCTCTGCTACTGCTGGTTCATGAGAAGAAGATTTTTTAAGATTTAGGCTCACTTTTTGGGCGTGGCCCTACCAAGGGGCAGGTAAACATGATTTGAACAAATTTGAATTTACATTTGATAGGGAACATGCACACCAGATTTGGTTCAATTTGGTTGAGTAGTTTGTGAGAAGAAGTCAATAATGTTAACGTCGGATGTACGGATGGACGATGGATGGAAAGTGATTAGTAAAGCTCCCCTTGAGCTTCGCTCAGGTGAGCTAAAAATATATTCTTTATTTGTTTTGTTTTTTTTCACAAATTAATTGAAAATGCAACCAGTCTTCCTTTTGTGCTCAGGTTTTGGTTAAATTCGAAATTTTACTGGTCATGTATGGACCCAAATGTTTGTCTTCACTTTCCATGAAGACTTAACATGTGTGGGTGTGTTCTATATGTTTCCTGAATTGTCATGCTCGAAAAAATATCAATGATTGTCAGACTCAAATCTGACTACCCTTTATACTTTTTCATTTTGACACTGCTCAGACAGTAGGATTGAATGATGTGCCCCACAATCATTATACTATTCAAAAAAGTAGGGAATATTTGATAAAAGTGGGATATATGAAGAAATATATTTATATGTTCATCAAAAAGACGCAACACTCTGTTTCGCTTGTCATGGAAGTTGAGAGTGAACCTCAATTCATCGGAAAACATGACATTGCTCAATTTGTCCTGGTGCTGTCGTGCTCCACACCAATTACACATTACTGCAATGTGACATTCAGTCAACTGTGGAACTATTCGAGGTCGTCGAGCATACAAATTCCAGTTGTGTAGGCAATTTCGGATAGTTGGATCACTGACTCGCACTTCTGTCACTCGGTGCAGCTGCTGTCCAATTCAGATGGTGGTTCAGATGAAATGATCCTGGTTAGCAGTTGCCCTTGGACGACATCTGTCATCAACATTGCCTGTCTGAAGGTAGCATGACCACAACCTGCTAATCACCGATTGAGTGATGTTGAGAATTGAACAACTGCAGTCTGTCTGTTGCCAGCTTCCAGCATGCCAATGGCACATAAACGTCATCATGTGTCACTCTTCGCATATCTCAAAAGTTATGTTTCGACCAGAAACTAAAAAATTTATACCAAGAAAAGAATGATGAGACCTCCGAAAAAGCCTGTCTAGTACAAATGAAAATTTCAAAACATACCCCACATACATTAATGCGGTGCTTGTGTGAAAAACCTGCGCAAAGTTTTCATGGGTGAGTGACATGCATGATTCACAATAAAAGTGAAAAGGGATAGGAAATCCATTCCAGTGAGACTATCATGATTTAAATCTTGATTGTTGGTTAGTTTTAGATTAAAAAAAATGGCCATAAGCTCAAATTGTGTGGTAATTTTTCAAAGAAGAATTGATTTAATTTGAACGCACCCCTCGGATATCAATCTTTTACGAAAAACACATTTTGGCAATGTGAGAGTTGTGTTATTGTCTTCTCTATTTTTCATTCAAGATACCATATTAAAAATTATGGTACATGTACCATTAATTGAAACAGATTAATTAATCCTTTACCTAACATGAAAGGCAGTTGACACATGCAAACAAAATTCTTGAATAACTAATTTTTTTCATTTTTGCATCAAAAACATAGCCTATGACCCTGCAGTGGAAAGAGCTGAATAGGATCGTTTCAATGAGGGTCATAAGCTATGTTTTTGAGACAAAAAAATAATGAAAATCCAATGGTGATTTTTGTGAATAGGGCTTATCAGTTTGGCAGTTGTGTTGGGTAAGGGGTTGTGGCAGAAATACCTAAGCCCATAAAAAAAGAAAGGAAAATTGAACTGCCTTGACACTTCTTAAACATGCAAATCTATTTTTGGACAAAAGTACTGATGAGTGGGCAAGGCTCGAAATAAGGGGTGGGACAAGAACAATGACCAACACCAAACTTACTTTGACTGACACACTTTGAAATCCATAGGACATTTTGACCAATGTAAAATTCTATTTAATTTTTTAAGAATCTGAGTTTAGCCCTTTACCAAACATAGTATTTTTAAAAAATAAATAAAAATTTCACATTTTTTGAAAACAAATTTTAAACTTTTTTTCATTAAGACCTTACAAATTTGGATATCATTAGAACCAGCTTGACGAGCTGGTTCTAATGATATCCATATTTGTATGATTTTATTGAGAAACTTCTGAGATATTGCAGGCTGTGGTAGGCTTAATCGAGTTACTTTTCTGGCCGTTTTTGGCTGCTATGTTAGGTAAAGGATTAAAAAATAAAAGTGTCAATGACACTGTAGCTCATCTTGTGTAGGACATATACATGTATAGTATGTGACACAGCAATGACAAACATCTAGGTAATGACCTAATAACAAAGGTACATATAAAGTATTGTAACAGTCTGTACATAAATGCTGATGGTAGCCTCTAACAAATGTATAGGTAAAGTATTGTAAAGGTGGGCGACAGTTAGATGTTAAACTAGAAAAGAAATCTTTGAGTCCCAGAGTGGGTCTGACTGAACCAAAAAATATTTGTTCTCATAGCACAGTGATAACAAAGGCACCCAAAAACACTCATTCCTGTCGCAAGGTGATAACAAAGGTACCCAAGACGTTTCGTGGAGATTGGTTCATAAATACAGACTCTAGCCCAAGCCGTATTGACATGTGCACTTACTGTGTATAAGTAGCACTGAATAAATCAAAGTTCATCTACTTTGCATAATTTCTGAACAAGAAAAGACCCTGTATTATATGTGATGTATTCCATGTTACTAAACATTCATTCAAAAATTTATTCAAATGAGAACCTTCATATAGAAGTTCTGTACCAAAAACTGATTGTACCTAATTTTGGTACAAAATGGCCACTGGCAGCCATCTTGAATTTTGGACCACACCCCAAAACACTCATTCTCGTCCCAAGGTGATAACAAAGGTACCCAAGAAGTTTCGTGAAGATCAGATCATAAATACAGCCTCCAGCCCAAGCTGTATTGACATGTGCACTTACAGTGTATAAGTAGCACTGAATAAATCAAAGTTCATCTAATTTGCATAATTTCTGCACGAGAAAAAAACCTGTATTATATGTGATGTATTCCATGTTATTTAAACATTCAGACAAAAATTTATTCAAATCAGAACTTTCATACAGAAGTTCTGTACAAAAAACTGATTGTACTAATTTTGGTACAAAATGGCTGCTGGAGGCCATCTTGAATTATGGACCGCACCCAAAAACACTCGTTCTCGTCCCACGGTGATAACAAAGGTACCCAAGAAGTTTCATAAAGATCGGTTCATAAATACGGCCTCTAGCCTGAGCCGTATAGAAGTTGTGTACAAAAAACTGATTGGACCTAATTTCGGTACAAAATGGCCACTGGCAGCCATCTGGAATTTTGTACCTCACCCAGAAACACTCGTTCTCGTCCCAAGGTGACAACAAAGGTACCCAAGACGTTTCGTGAAGATCGGTTCATAAATACAGCCCCCAGCCCAAGCCTTATTGATATGTGTACTTACTTTGTGTAAGTAGCACTGAAAAAATCAGTTCATCTAATTTGCAGAATTTCTACGTGAGAAAAAACCTGTATTATATGTGATGTATTCCATGTTACTAAACATTCAGACAAAAATTTATTCGAATCAGAATTTTCATACAGAAGTTCTGTACAAAAAACTGATTGCACTAACTAAAGTACAAAATGGCTGCTGGTGGCCATCTTGAATTTCGGACCACACCCAAAAACACTCGTTCTCGTCCCATGGTGATAACAAAGGTAGTCAAGTAGTTTCGTAAAGATTGGTTCATAAATATGGCCTCTAGCCTGAGCCGTATTGAATTGTTGATGGATAGACTGACAGACGGATGACGGGCCATGGCATAACGTCAAATTTGACTTACGTCAAAGTTGAGCTAAAAATTTTACTTACGTCAAAGTTGAGCTAAAAACCCAGTAATTCAGTATAAACTTAAATGTCATTGAGAATTAACAAGTCATTTCCTCATTTAGTAGTCGCTATGTGTCAATTTACAATGCGTAAAGCAATCTGTTGAAAATGACCTGCACCAAATTAAAATGACCTCCACCAACTACTTGGGGCAGGACATTTTAACCTGCACTGGAAAAAAAATTATTTCGATCCTTGTGAGTGGGTTATTCTAAATGTTTTACTAGACATAGTCAGAGAACTGACAACCTCTCGTATTAACTGGTAGAGTGCTGGAAGCCCATATTTGGGCTTTATTCTCAAGTGCAGGTACTTCAGCTTGAAGACTCATATTCAACACTCATCGCCATTTCTTAACCCTTCACCTAACATGAAAAAGCAGACGACACTTGCAATAAACAAAATTCTTGAATAATTAATTTTTTCCATTTTTAGGCTACAAAAAGTGAAAAATCAATAAAAAATGTATGGTGATTTTTGTAAATAGCACTGGCCAGTTTTGGCCGTTACATTGGGTAAAGGGTTAAATGGAAAGCATTATTTCAAGTTCCAAGCATTAGTGTAAGTAGAGTTTCCTCTACTAGATGAGGAAATTGTATCAGTGGCTTAGTTGTAGGGGATAGAAAAAGAGGTGCTCCCTCCCCAACCACCAAGAATTCTGACTAAATTTTATATTTCTGTACAATGTTCATTTCTTATTCAGTTGCCCTGTTGCTCTAATAACAGCCGTAAATTCTCAAGTAATAGCACATATAACACCTTTATGACAGTCAACATTAACAAGGACAAAGTAGTAGAGACTATAAAAATTTCCATTAGTAATTGTCAATGCAAAACAGAGACAAACTAGACTTTATGATTCTGGAGAATCATGGCTTTTCCCGATGAGATTCCATGATTTGTCATGACCCCACAGTGTATGATGAATTGCTTTTGACTGTCTCACTGAAGTTCCTTCATTGATGTCATGAAAAAGGTGAGTATAGAAGTCTCAAATGACTCAGTTTGATAAAAAAAAATTGTTTAGGTAAAAACCATCATTAACGGTGGAGAGGGGTAATACCAATATCGTCGTCCAACAAGTTAATGACCGACAAAAGGAGTTATGTTTGTTTGACACATACCCACTGAGTGCTGTAGCTATTTGAAAATGGTCCGTTTTATCTCAAATGTATCCAAAATATTGATGTCTGGTAGCTTGTTAAGGGTTAACAAGTGCTAACAGGAATATTTATTCATGCAACTTGTAATTTCACACCAAAAACTGTGAATGGCCATTTTTACTTAAAAATCTACAAGATGTTTTCAGAGAAATCCAGGGAGAACATGAATTTTAAGGTGTTGATGGCTATAATTGTTTATCCAGCCCAAAACGGGTTAAAGGTTGTTTTTTTTAATACGCTTATTACTTATAAAAATAATTCTTAGTGAATTCTACTTCCACTTATGTTGATTTCTCCTCTTAACTTTGGGTGCTGCGGGTATGCAAACACAGCCCACTTTTTCAACATTTTGATGTTTGAGAACCAGCATAGGGTTAACAAATGCTTACTGGAATATTTTGTACATGCAACTTGTAATTCACACTAAGATCTGAGAATGGCCAATTTTTCTTGAAAATCTATGTGATGTTTTTAGAGAAATCCTCGGATAACATGCATTTTTAACCTTTCGAGGGGTATCATCCTGTAGCCAGCTCTAAACAGGTTAATGCTTGGTTTTATGAATACCTTCATTACTTACAAAAATGATCCTCGGTGAATCCCACTTCCAATGAAGGTGGTTATGTTCATCTCGCAGGTACACATTGGGTGTAATGGGTGGCCAAGTACAGCCCATTTTCTCAAAATTTGCTGCCTCTGGAGGATTAACAAACGCTTACCGGAATCTTTTGTTCATGCAACTTGTAATGTCACTCCAAGACCTGCAAATGGTCAATTTCTCTTGAATACTTACCAGATTTTTTTGGAGAAATCCACAGAAAATGGGAATTTTAAGCTTTTAAGGGGTACATCTCCTTAACCAGGCAAAAATGGGTTAAGACCTCAATTTTTGAATACCCTTACTACTTACTAAAAATTTTCCCTATCAGTTTTGCGTCCGGTAAAAGAAGTTATGTTTCTCTGCAGCATTCCCATTTGATGTTGTTGGTGTCCAAACACAGACTATTTTTTCGAAATTTTGACATTTAGCACCCCATGGAGGGTTAACAAATGCTTACCTGAATATTTTATCCATGCAACTGGTAATATGACTCTAAGACCTATCAATGGCCATTTTCTCTTGAAACCCTACGAGATGTTTCTAAAGAAATTCAGGGAAAACATGATTTTTTAAGCTTTTGAGGGTCTTGCTATTAACCATCCCAAAAGGGGTTAATGCTTGGTTTTTGGAATACCCTTATTACTAACAAATTTGGTCCTCGGTGAATTCCACTTCCAACAAAGTAGATTTCATTTCGTGAAAATCGGCTCGAAAATGGCTTCTGAATCGTACGGACAAAATGTGTGGAAAAAAAAAAAAAACAAAACCCAAAAACTAGACTTTATGATTCTGGAGAATCATGGCTTTTCCCGATGAGATTCCTTGATTTTTCATGCCCCCACAGTGTCTGATGAATTGTTTTAACTGTCTCACTGAAGTTCCTTCATTGATGTTATGAGAAAGGTGATTATAGTAGTCTCAAATGACTCAGTTTGATAAAAAAATTGTTTAGGTAAAAACCATCATTAACGGTAGAGTGGGTTAATATTAATATCGTCGTCCCACAAGTTAATGACCGACAAAAGGAGTTATGTTTGTTTGACACATACCCACTGAGTGCTCTGTCTATTTGAAAATGGTCCATTTTATCTCAAATGTATCCAAAATATTGATGTCTGGCAGATTGTAGAGGGTTAACATGTGCTAACAGGAATATTTATTCATGCAACTTGCAATTTCAAACTAAAAAGTGCGAATGGCCATTTTTACTTAAAATCTACAGAGTTTTCAGAGAAATCCATGTGCATGCACTCTTTTCGAATTCGACGAGACGAAATGTGATGCCGCAACTATCCATAAACGAGTGAAAATTTCATGGAAATCTGTCTAGAATTGGCTGGGATATAGCGTTTTGAAGACAGGAGGTAACTGTTTGAATTTGGTCCTTCCTTTACAAGCCAGTTCGAAAAAAGACGTTGTGAATGGTCCGCAGAATCCTTTAGTGCCCCCCCCCCCCTCTCTCTGGAGTAAGTCCACTCAAATGTTACAATTGTGTGTGACTGGTGGAAAGTTGGCTGTAAATGGAAGTTGCTTCTTTAAGACCGCCACCGAGGAATCCCAACACAACCTTTAAACCTAAGAGAATCGTCAGAAGTTTAAAGTGAAAAGAAATTGGCGTGATTGGGTTTCTGGCAGGCAGGAAAAGATTGACGAAGATTTGCATATTGGACATTAAAATAGCACTTCTGACATACACGAACCCTGTCCAGGACCGCTGGAGGCAGCGACTTGAAATTTTCAGAACTTGTTCTACGAACGCTGGCAGACATTTTGGGATCTGTCTGGAGCATCCGAACCACCTTGAAAACACCACGCATCGCTTGGAATGTGAGAGTACTATTCATCCCGACTCTATCAGTTTAGAATGGACATGGGCAGTGTTGTAGACGACTGTAGAGCTGCGATTGAGCATCAAGTCCCAGGTTTCTGTGCCTCATTGCCTAAGCGGCTCCATTGTATGATTGTTTGTCTCAATATCGTCCTCACTACTTGTAGTTTATACCGTACGTTAATGTAGCCTCTTGCCATTTTCGAGGACTTTCGACCCAGAACGCCGCCAAGGTGGGGAAGTGTGGGGGGGGGGGGGGGGGCTGTAGTGGTGGGGGGGAGGGATATCCTGACACTATCTTTAAACCTTAGATAATCGTCAGAAGTTGAAGTGAAAAGAAATCGGCGGTGAGTAGTTTTTTTGGCGGGAAACGATTAATGAAAATTTGCCAATTAGACATTAAAATTGCACTTTTCACAAACACGAACCATGTCCAGACCGCTGAAGGCACCGACTTCTAATTTTCAGAACTTGTTCTACGCACCCTGGCCGACATTTTGGCATCTGTTGCAAGTGTCGAGACCGCGTGGAGAACACCACGCATCGCATGGAAAGTGAGAGTACTATTCGTCCCGACTCTATCAGTTTGGAATTGAATTGGGCACTATTGTAAACTAATGTAAAGCAGCGATTGAGCATAAAGTCGGAGTTTTTTGTGCCAAATTACCTAACCGGCTCCAAGGTATGATCTTTCGTCTGTACATCGCCCAGATCGCCTGTAGTTTATACCGTTACCATATGAGGGTACCTTCCTTCAGCGAAATCTAGCCATGCTCACAACCACGCCCTCTCCCCGTCGGCCCGGGTGCTTCCAAAGATAGAAAGGTCAATTGGGAGGGGCCCGTTAGCAATCAAACAGGGGCAGGTGTACTTGGTGAAAAAACAGCAGGGGGGGGGGGAGGAGGCACGTGTCCTAGGTAAAAGAAAAAAGAAACAGCAGGGGGCAGGTGTCCTAGGTAAAATAAACAGCAGGAAGGGGGGGGGGGGGGGAGATGTCCCCGCTAATTCATTTTAATAGCAGGCAGGTGTTCATGGGGCAGGTGTACTATCCCACTGCTCAGTGTTCCAAATTTTCTATGGTACTTGGCCTTGACGGAAACAACATTTCAACAAGAAACAACGGGAAACATATTTGCAGTAAAGCTGCTAATATAAACATGTTTTTAGGACCATTCCATGGGCAGTTTAAAGCCTACTGCGATATCAGCGTTTCTTACTCTCGTCCTTTCACTGCATCACCGCAGAATTTCATCCGAGTCGAGTTCTGACGTCATGCAAGTTTGACGGACATGCTTTCAATTTTGTAATTAACAACAACATATTTATAATTTCGTGATTACTGATCGGAATTTTGAAAACAACACACGCAATCGCGAAAGAGTTTTCTGAAAAACACGATTCTGCAAAAGGCTTTAGTAAAATTTGATTATTTTTGTTATTTTCAATTTCGATGGCTCTTGTCGAAAAGGTGCTAATCACTGATCGTCCCAAACGAGATCAAAGACTGACGCCGTATATTAATAACACACAGAGAATCTTCTAAGGATATATACACGCGCAATCCTAAAATGCAATAAATCAAGTCTTTTTTCAGGTTTTAGGAGAGAAATATGTCCAATTGTATCATTTATTTATTTATTTATTTATTGGTGCTTAAGGTCACATATTTATGCGCAATGGCTAATCATGACCCTGACAGTTTTACGGGTGGAGGAAGCCAGAGTACCCGGAGAGAACCACCGAGCAGCTGCCAGCTCCCCAACATCGTAACTCCGCACTGCAGCACAGGCAGGGGTTAGATTGGTTGAAGACATGCGCACCATCGACGTGCAGTACGCCTTAGTACACGGTGTCATCGTGCCCCCTCTCGCGGACAATGGAGATGAAGTGTCTTGCCCAAGGACACAACGTGGTTGCCGCAGGTGGGATTCGAACCGAGGACCTCTCGGTTTGCAGCCTGCACCTCTACCAACTGAGCCACCGCACTCCCCTCCAATTGTATCATTGAATCATGTTTAGGTATATGTGGGCGAGACATTTTTTATACGGACAAAATACAGACTAAATAAAATATTTGCCATTATTTTCCGACACCGCACCTCGAAGTAGATTTAGTGGGGGGTGTCGATTTTACAAGTAATGTAGGCAGCGTACATGGCATGGGCTGTCTGTCTTTAAATCTATAAACAGGGTTAAGGCTTGGTTTTTTTTAATACCCTTATTTATTTATTTGTTTATTTATTTATTTATTTATTGGTGTTTAAGGTCACATACTTATGCACAATGGCTAATCGTGACCATGACAGTTTTATAGGTGGAGGAAGCCGGAGTACCCGGAGAGAACCACCAAGCATCGACGAGCAACTGTCAGCTCCTCAACATTCTAACTCTGTTCAAGCTCCGCTGAAGCAGGGTTACAGAGGTTGAAGACATATGTACCATCGACGTGCAGTATGCCTTAGTACACGGCGTCATCGTGCCCCCATGTAGGCAACTGGGCTAAAGTGCCTTGCCCAAGGACACAACGTGAGTCGTCCCCGACGGGGATCGAACTCGGGACCTCTAGCATAGAAGTACAACAGTCTACCACTGAGCCACCACGCTCCCTTGAATACCCTTAACACTATCATACATTATCCCTCATGAATTCTGAGTCTGATAAAAGAGGTTATGTTTACCTATTACATACCCATTTGCTGCCCGAAAACAGCCGATTTTATCGAAATTTTGACGTTTAGCAGCCTGTAGCGGGATTAACAAACGACTAGCGGAATATTCTATCTATGCAATTTGTAAGACATGCCAATGTCCAATTGTTCTTGAAAATCGCCAACAAGCAGTTAGCGAAATCCACAGAAAATGTAAATTTTAAGCTTTTAAGGGGCATCTCTCCTTATCCAGTCTAAAATGGGTTAAGTTTCATTCTTTTAAATACCCTTACTACTTACAAAACGGATCCTCTGTGAATTCTACGTGCAGTAAAAGAAGTTATGTTTCTCTGTTACATATCCATTGGGTGCTCTTGGTGTCTGAAAACAGTCCATTTTGATGTTTAGCAGCTCGTGGAGAGTTAACGAATGCTCAACGGAATATTTTGTCCATGTAACTTGTAATGTCACATGAAGACCTGTGAATGGCCATTTTTTCTTGAAATCTACAAGATGTTTTTAAAGAAATCCAGGGAAAGCATGAAATTTTAAGCCTTTGATGGGTACCGCTGTTTAACCAGCCCAAAACGGGTTAAGGCCTGATTTTTTGAATACCCTTATTACTAACAAAAATGATCACCGTTCAATTCCACTTCCAATAAAAGAAGTTATGTTTATTTACCAGCAACAAGTTGGGTGCTGTGAGGGGCTGAAAACACCCTATTTTAGTGTTGATTTTTGAGAGTCCGGGGAGGGTTAACAAACGCTTATCAGAATATTTTGTCCTTGCAGTTTGTAATGTCTCACGAAGACCTGCGAATGACTACTTTTCTCTTGAAAATCTACACAACATTTTTTGAGAAATCCACGTAAAACATGATTATTTAAGCATTTGATGGGAATCACTCTTAAACCAGTCCAAAACGGGTTAACACTTGCTTTTCTGAATAACCTTATTACTTACAAAAATGGTCCCCTTGAATTGCACTTCCAACAAAGGAAATTATGTTTATCTCTCAGGTACACAGTGGGTGCTGTGGGTGCCTGAAAACGGCACATTTTCTGAAAATTACGATGCTTGACAGCCTGCAGAGGGTTAATAAAAGCTCACTGGAATATTTTGACCATGCAACTTGCAATGTCATACCAAGACCTGCGAATAGGCAATTTTTCTTGAAAACCTATGGGATGTTTTGAGAGAAATCCACAGAAAATGGGAATTTCAAGATTTTAAGGGGTCTCTCTGTTTAGCCTGTCCAAAATGGGTTAAGACTTCGACTTTTGAATACCCTTACTACTTACAAAAATGTTTATGTATAGATTGTGCTCTCGATAAAAGAAGGCACTTTTCTTTGTGGCATACCCATTGGGTGCTGTTGGCGTCCAAAAACAGCCCATTTGATCACAATTTTTCCTTTTAGCAGCTCGTGGAGGGTTAACAAATGCCCACTGCAGTATTTTGTCCATGCAACTTCTATTGTCACACCAAGGCCTGGGAGTGATAATTTTTTCTTGAAAATCTACAAGACTCGTTTAGAGAAATCCATGGAAAACATGAATTTTTTAGCTTTATAGGAGTATTTCTGTTTAACCAGCCCAAAACGGGTTAATGCTTGGTTTTGTGAACACCCTTATTACCTACAAAAATGATCCTCGGTGAATTCCACTTCCAATAAAGGAAGTTATGTTTATCTCTCGTGTATCGTTTGGGTGCTGTGCGGGCCTGAAACCGGCCCATTTCATCAAAATTTTGATGTTTGGCAGCCTGTGGAGGGTTACCATATGCATTGCCTGATATGTCGTGTGTACCAAAGGTCGCGTCACAGGCAGGTCTAGCAATGATGAATGTTTAAAAAAAAATCTACAAGTCGTGTTTCGAGAAAGTGCCGATAAACCCCAATTTTGACAGTTTTTTGCCAATTTTGACGAAATAAGGGTTAAATCGAAAAATCCGCTTTGGTACATTTTTAGATTTTGTGCCCCTCTATGTGTGTGCAAAATTTTGTGAGAATCGGTTCGAAAATGGCTTCTGAATCGTACGGACAAAATGTGTGGGAAAAAAAAACAAAAAAAAAAACAGAAAATAATAATCCGTAGAAAAACAATAGTCTTTTCCAGAGGGATAAGCCTAACAATAAAGTCTGTGTGGATCCAACAGTAAGCTATAAGCTTTTACAAGGTCGTTTCCACTCGTGAGTCATTTACAGATACAGAGGACGGGATGGTAACTACATGTATACATTTATTATGATATCAAATACTGGAAGTACTATGAAGGAAGTTAGAAATAAAAGTAGATTTAAATTTTATCCAAGGTATTAAGTTTCAAAATAGAAAAAAATCTTTGCGTTATATTGAATTCCACAGCATGGTTAGAAAATCTGAGGTCATCTTCACGTAGTGGAGGATACACCTTCAATAAAAAAAGAAAAGAAGATTTACATGCCGGTTGCATCTTACTGGATACAAGGCTTCAGGGCCATACATGTTAGGATTGCAAATACCATATACGCCCATTCATCCCAAGAGATAGTCACGCAATGCCTGTAACCACCGCAAATGTAAGCGTATCACTCTCTCACCCGAGGTGAACACATCCACAACGAGTCCGCCATCCGCAACAGACAAGCGTATATGGTTTAACTGTGTCGTTTAACTGGCCATACCTTGGATGAACAGAAGTATAGAAGCTAAGAAAGTGTCCTGTGTCAGTTTCTGTCGCGAATGGCCGCTTTGCCCCAGGAATCCCGGCAAATGTGTTATCATTAGGTCGTCAATGAGTAGGGGGTCTTATTGGAAACACTGGGGGCAACTGTGTTATTAAAATTGTACATAGATATAATCATCACAGTCAGGGTGCTAATAACAGATAATTCCGAGTCGATAACTGATATTGGAGTGGAAAGACATGTATTTAGTCTGGATAGTCAGGTGAACCTGCCCGAGTTTAAAATGAACTTATGTACTGTTTCGAATATTACTAGATTCACTCGAGTGAATTTCTGTTTCCTAATTAGGTCAAGACGTGGCCATGCCTTTGTACAAATATAATCAATATGATGATCTCACGTGCACCGTGAGTTAAGGATAATTTTAAGCTTTTGGTGGGTATCATTGTTTATCCAGCCCAAAACGGGTTAAGTGTTGTTTTTTGAATACTCTTATTACTTCCAAAAATAATTCTCAGTGAATTCTGCTTCCACTTATTTTGATCTCTACTCTCAAATTCGGGTGCTGTGGGTATGCAAATACAGCCCATTTTATCAACATTTTGATGTTTGAGAACCTGCATAGGGTTAACAAATGCTTCCAGGAATATTTTGTACATGCAATTTGTAATGTCACACTAAGATCTGAGAATGGCCATTTTTTCTTGAAAATCTACGAGATGTTTTTAGAGAAATCCTCGGATAACATGAATTTTTAACCTTTTGAGGGGTATCTTTCTGTAATCAGCCCTAAACGGGTTAATGCTTGGTTTTGTGAATACCATACAAAAGTGATCATCGGTGAATTCCACTTCCAGTGAAGGGGGTTATGTTTATCTTGCAGGTAAACATTTGATGTTATGGTTGCCCAAGAACAGCCCATTTTCTCCAAATGTCTATGCTTGGCAGCCTCTGGAGGGTTAACAAATGCTTACCAAAATATTTTGTCCATGCAACTTGAACTGTCACTCCAAGACCTGCGAAAGGTCAATTTTTCTTGAAATTTTGTTTTGAGAAATCCAAAGAAAACTGGAATTTTAAGCTTTTATGGTATTCTCTTTAACTAGTCAAAAATGGGTTAAGACCTCGATTTTTTAATACACTTACTACTTACGAAAATGTTTTCCTGTCAGTTTTGCGACCGGTAAAAGAAGTTATGCATCTCTGTTGCATTCCCATTTGATGTTGTTGGTGTCCAAAAACAGATTATTTTTTCAAAATTTTCACATTTAGCAGCCCATGGAGGGTTAACAAATGCTTCCTGGAATAATTTATCCTATCAACTGGTAATGTGACACCAAGACCTATCTGTGGCCATTTTCTCTTGAAAACTGTACCAGATGTTTGTAAAGAAATCCAGGGAAAACATAAATTTTTAAGCTTTTGATGGGTATCACTATTGACAACCACAAAAGGGGTTAACGCTTGGTTTTTTGAATACTCTTATTACTTACAAATATGGTCCTCGGTGAATTCCACTTCCAACAAAGGAGATTATGTTTATTTCTCAGGTACACATTGGGTGCTGTGCGTGTCCGAAAACAGCCCATTTCAACAAAATTACGATGCTTGGCAGCCTCTAGAGGGTTAATAAATGCTCACCGGAATATTTTGTCCATGCAACTTGTAATATCACACAAAGACCTGCGAGTAGTCAATTTTTCTTGAAAACCTACAGGATGTTTTTAGAGAAATCCACAGAAAATGGGAATTTTAAGATTTTAAGGGGTCTCTCTCTTTAGCCTGTCCAAAATGGGTTAAGACTTCGACTTTTGAATACCCTTACTACTTACAAAAATGTTTCCATATAGATTGTGCGCACGATAAAAGAAGGCTTCCTTCCTTTTTTCGTACCCATTGGGTGCTGTTGCTGTCCCAAAACAGCCCATTTTATCACAATTTTGACTTTTAGCAGCCTGTGAAGGGTTAACAAATGCTCACCACAGTATTTTGTCCATGCAACTTCTATTGTCACACCAAGGCCTGGGAGTGACAAATTTTTCTTGAAAATCTAAAAGACTCGTTTAGAGAAATCCACGAAAAACATGAATTTTTGAGCTTTATGGGGGTATTGCTGTTTAACCAGCCCAAAACGGGTTAACGCTTGGTTTTTTTAATACTCTTATTACATACAAAAATGATTCTCTGTGAATTCCACTTCCAATAAAGGAAGTTATGTTTACCTCTTGGGTATCGTTTGGGTGCCGTGGGGGCCTGAAACCAGCCCATTTCATCAAAATTTCGATGTTTGGCAGCTTGTGGAGGGTTACCATATGCATCGCCTAATATGTCGTGTGTATCAAAGGTCGTGTCATAGGCAGGTCTAACAATGATGAATGTTTAAAAAAAATCTACAAGACGTGTTTCGAGAAAGTGCCGATAAACCCCAATTTTGGCAGTTTTTTTCCAATTCTGGTGAATCAAGGGTTAAATCCAAAATTCCGCTTTGGTACATTTTTAGATTTTTTGCCCCTCTATGCGTGTGCCAAACTGTGTGAAAATCGGTTCGAAAATGGCTTCTGAATCGTACGGACAAAAATGTGTGGAAAAAAAAAAAAATAAATAAAAAAAATAATCCGTAGAAAAACAATAGTCTTTTCCAGAGAGAAAAGCCTAATGACATGTGATGGCAAATTACAGTACTAATTTCTGCTGAAAATTTTGTCATTTCACTCCAATCATTAAAATCTATCTACAGTATGTGACCTTAACAGCGGAGTAGCCACAGGGACCTGGGGAGCCCCACCCCTTCCACACACAGACAAAAAATCCATATGGTTCCCCCTAAAAATCCTGAATTTGACCAACTGCAAGGAACGTCAACTAAGGAAATTATATATTATACACCACACTTTGAAACTCAAAGCATCTAACAAAGCCCGTTCACTGTGGAGGAACTACTCCTTGACTTTGCGTACTCTCCTGAGTGATGTTTATATGCTCTGCGAGCAAATATCCCAGTTCACTGTCTAAATTTGCTCAAAATACAACAGAAGTCAGAACCACAGCTTGTAGTTGCATGAACATCAATGAATGACACCACCATGGACATCACAAACATGGTTACTAATATATATAATAATGTTTAAACTGATGATTTTCCAATAATGTCAGCAATTTAGGCAAGTTCAGATGCAAATACCGGAAATCCATTGCTTCGATGTCAATTTTTGTCAATTAAAAACTGCAACTGTGCACTGCAACTGTGCACTGCAACAGTGAATATATACCCTTGTTGAATTTTCGAAAAATTCTGGCAAGAAAAATGTATTATTGTTTTGAGAAATCAGGGAGAAGCAGGATATTACGGTGCTATGCTAAGCGATTCAGGTGCTCTGCCGAGTGCATCTTGGCAATTCCAGAAAAAAACAAGAGGCCCCAGAGGACCTGAGGGTGCTCACCTCACATGGTAGCCTAAATATCAACCCAGGGAATTGATTTGAACAAGTTGAATCTGCCTCTCCTAAGAAAAGCTTATACCAAATATCAAAAGATTTTGACTAGTGGATCTGAAAAAAAAAAAGATTTTTAAAGAATATTCTTCATATTGAACTAAGTTTTAATCCGGACTCCCACAGTGAGCCCAAATATGAACCCAGAGACTTGGCTTGAACAAACTTGTATCCTCCCCCCCCCCCCCCCCCCCCCCCCCCCCCCCCCCCCATTCAAGGAGGCTGCATACAAAATATCAAAAAATTCTGATTGGTGGATCGGAAGAAAAAGATTTTTAAAGAATATTCCACCTATTGCAGTAATCTGAACATTTGGGCTCCCATAAATGAATCTTCCAAAGATATTATATGTGAAATATGAAAGCCTTTGGAGCAGTGGTATGGGAGAAGATTCTTTAATGTTTTTCCCATTACTCACAAGAGTTAAAAAAAATGATGACTCTGCATTTTTTTTATCAAAGTCCTGGAAAAGTACCCTGTGATAAAACTGATGGCAACATTTTTTTTTTGACCATTCCTTTCTGCTGTTCCTAAGGAAGCTTCACACAAAATAAAAATTATCAGTGTTGTGTAGTTTTGAAGATATGGGGGTTTAATTTTTTTCTATTTGAAGCTCATGCTGCTGCCATGGATGACAGTAAAAAAAAAATTGGCATAAATTGGGTCCTTATGACCCAATAAGCCCTCATATCAAATCTGATTCAAAAGGGCCTCTCAGTATATATTGGTACAATTCGGGCTCACACAGGGAGCACAAATATGAACCCAGGGACTTGGCTTGAACAAACTTGAATCTACCCCCAAGGATGCTGCATACCAAATATCAAAACATTCCAACTGCTGGATCTGAAGAAGAAGATTTTCAAGAAACTTCCTCATTTTGAACTAAGTTATAATTTGGGCTCCCTCAGTTAGCCCAAATATGAACCCAGGGACTTGGCTTGAACAAACTTGAATCCCCCCACCCCTATCCCCAAGGATGCTGCATACCAAATATCAAAAGATTTTGATTGGTGGATCTGAAGAAAATTTTTTTTAAAGAATATTCCTCATACTGCACTAAATTCGATAGCCCAAATATGGACCCAGGGATTTGATTTCAATAAACATGTGAAACAATCTTCCAAAGATGTTACATGTGAAATTTGAAAGCTTTTGGAAATTTTGATCTGGGCTAAAACTCTTGCCCCACCCATAACGATGGCAAATTCAGCCTCACAAACTTTTGTTGAACAAATATGAGTCTACACCTCAAAAGGAATCTGCACACCAAATATCAATTCTGCTCCTGCTGGTTCATGAGAAGAAGATTTTTTAAGATTTAGGCACACTTTTTGGCGAGGCCCTACCAAGGGGTGGGGCATTTTGATTTGAACAAAATCAAAACGTGATGTCATCACAAACAAGCAGCTCAAATTTGACTTAAATTGGTTCAGCAGTTTTGGAGGAGGAGACGCAAACACCATGTTCATGGAAGCCGGACGACGGACGAAAGAGGATGGACAGTGAGTGATCACAATAGCTCACACTGACTTTCAGTCAGGTGAGCTAAAAACCCTGATATTTGAATGAAACAAGCGATTGAATTCACTTCTAATTTATTACTTTTTAGAATGCAATTTGTTTAGCGACATTGTTGAAACCCTAAAATTCTGTTTTCAAGCAGATACATTTCTTTGAAAGGCATTATCTTGATTTATAGAGCAGAAATCAAATTTAAACTGACCTGTGGCTAAAGGAGTCAGTATTTTCTTGATTTTTTAAGGAATGAATAATAAAGATTGAGTCCGAGTTGAAAGGTTTGCAGAAGCCATTCCAGCAAGGGGCTAAAAGGCCCAAGACAGGAGGAATTCTCTTAGCAATTCAATGAAAGTAGTAGGTGGTTTTGAACCCCCATCTGCATGTTCTCATTGCGCGTTCTCATTGTGGTGTGCATGTCCTGAACTGACGTCATGGGAAGTGATGTATTATGAGTAGTGTGTGCGAGAGGCCATCTTGTGATGTCATTATTATAGCAATATGTGGTCTCTAGTGTGCATGTGAACACATGTTTCTGAAGTGTTTTAATTTCCGAACCTTACGGCCCACCATTTTGTTTTAGGGAATCGCTTTTTGCACTCGTCCAACAAGGTGTGGGTCTTTATGGCTGTAACGGTATTCTCTCCTGCTCGGAGGGCATTTTTGGTGCCAATTTTCTCCCATTTTCCCGAATTACCTAATACAATCCTAAAATTGCCCCTTTGGGGATATAAAGCCATAGAATCTTCCCTGTGTGAAATAAACTAGTACCCCTTCCCACTAACTGGCTATCCCATTAGGCCTTGTGAGAGGCCACGATTACCCAGAGTCCTGAGAAAAGTCCAAAATTGCTAGGGGAATCACCATAATCGAAGGTTTCTGGTATCTCAAATGTATATTTCTATGCCCTTCCCTGCAAATATCAGTTTTCGTAATGTATTTCATCAGCACATGGACACAACCTGAAGCAATAGCCACATTGCCACTGCATCTATGTGACCCCTATGCACCTGTATGGAATATATGGAAGAGCGGCAGCTCACATATACTTCCCTTAAATGCCCACCCGACAAGAGAGCATGTTCAAAAGTGACTTCATTGATATTGGTGTGTTATAGGTATAACTTATATGCTGAATTTTTTCTGTGTTACCATGTAGATTTGCATCAATTTTCAGCTTGAATTCACTCAAGTAAGATGCAGAATAATGTTCTATCAATATGTATCTTAGTATGCATTTTCAAAACTAACTGTATATTACTATTTTCTTGAGTTTGGTCTTAAATCAAGTCATGGCGGATATAGTAGCCATGACTAGATTCCATCCACACTCAACAAAATGTGAAGCAAGTGTGTATATGCAGTGGGTGGGGGGTGGGGGGTGGGGGGTCTGTTCAACTTACTTTGTGAACTGCCCCAGTAGTCATAACATTTTTTCAACGTCTCGTGTGATCATATCATGAATTTGGGATTGTCAGTTTATTTCACGAGGATCAAGGTAGTTTATGGATATACCATGGGAATTTCAGGCTATGCCTAGGTATAGGCTTAACAATAGTGGTGGCTTCAAATTAAGTACAACAAGGCAAAGTCCAGTGTGTTGAGTTGATGCACGGGTAGCCAAAGCATGCTGGGCTTACAAATTTCAAAATGATCTGCCAAGAGGACACTGTCTGGTCGGCAATGTGTTTTGATGATTTTTGAAGCTTTTGTATAATACAATGGCGTATTCTGGGTGAGAGCACCAAGTTTTTCTGTGAGCAATGAGCACCAAGTTTTTCTGCTTGTTATTTTTCATGTTATCGACACATCTTTGCACCACTTTGTTGTAGCGATGAGATTGAAATTAAAAAGAAACAAAATGCTTACTCAATCTTCACTTTCTTCTCGGGAAAATTAAAAACTTTCCTTGAGAGAACCGGAAACTGTCAACAAAATTACTGCCAGAACTTGGGAGAGTTCCTCCACAGTGCCGTTGAGGCCTGTTTTTAAATCATTTCTCTGTGGGAGGCCCAGGCATGGGCATCCCCCAAGAAATTTTTTTGAAAAATATTCCCTCTCAGCCACACTACTGTGAGAGGAAATCTCCTGTATATCTTTCCCGAGCTCAAGATGTTGATTTTTGGGATATGGCTGCAGAATAAAAATGCTTCCCCCCCCCCCCCCCCCACCTCCCCACAAAAAAAAATTCTGCCTGCCCCATCCACACCTTCAGATACCTGGCTATGTGCTATGTAAAACTGTCATGGTCACGATTAGCCATTGTGCATAAGTATGTGACCTTAAATACCAATAAATAAATGAATAAGAGGTACATTCTGGAAAGCCAACAGTGGGGGTATTAACCACCTTCACTGATAGTTCTAGTCACTACTGACATTTTAGTTAAAAATGAGATAAACATACCTGGTAACTCAGTTAAAAATTAACATAATTTGAGAAATAATGGAGAAATGACTGGGAGGTATTGAAATTTTTGGTTCAGTATCGGTATTTTTTCAACCAGATACCTCAGTTTCAGTATGGTATTCAGTATGTGTTCAGTTCAGTATGGTATTCAGTATGTGTTCAGTACCTGGTGGGATTGATGTGATACCACCACCAGGTACGTAACCTTTGCTGAAAAGTACATTTTGGACATTCTTGGGAGTAGGGATCCCTAAGTTTATTATTAGTTGATGTCACATGATACTTTTGAAAATTGGATCTATAATGTAAACATCCTGCTCCCCACACCACAAATGACCATAATAGAATATATCTCACACTCCCATTAGTACTCCCCCAACTCCTTATAAGCTTCTCCCCATCAGGTGACCAGGTCACCCCAACCACTTTTGAATGTTTGTGTGTGACTGTCTGTGTGTGTGTGTCTGTGTTGTTCTGTGTGTCTCTGTGATGTGCGTGTTCAGGCAATTAGTTTTGCTGTCCGAACAATGGGCAATGTTATTTGCCTGTGAAATTAATTGTCTTTTAACATTGTTTGGTGAAGACACAATCCACCAATCAGAAAAATTGAACGCTCAAAGTCACATGTGTTTTTCATTTTATTTTTATTACCAGTTACATTATATATTTGTTTTTTATTTATTTATTCCCATTTTATGCAGAGAGTTTGGATTAGAGTGTCATTTTCAACTTAGTTTCCATGGCAGCCACATATAGTGGTAGCGGGGCAGTGCCTGTCTGAATGCATGAAAAATTGTGCCCACTGACTTCTTGCTTTCAGATATTTTTTGTCAAGGCAAGCAAAACTGCAACTGGCACTGTGCAAATTTTCCAACTACGAAATTTTTCGGTAATTTCTTCCACTTTTTGTTTGGTAGTTTGGTATGATAGTAATGCCGATATCATTCGATATTTTCGGTATACCACCCATCACTACTGGAGGTTCTGAAGCTACTTATTGATCTACTTCCATATTTTTGGACTAACATAATACTGAAAATGCAATAACAAATGTATTTTGAAGCCAGTGAGAGAAATGACTACAATTGTTTCCAATGATTATATAAATTTTATAGTAAATTTCCTTTCTTATTATACATACTGCAATTGTTTACTACAGGCTTGCACTACAGTGGAAGGACCTAACTCAGATAAAATACTCTCTATTTTAATCTTTCCCAAGATTTGGGAAAGAAAAGTGGTGTAAAAACAACACGAAAAAAATAAGCCAAAACTGGGTCGAGCGCCATTGGCGCACACCCAGTATGGGACGCTCTTCCATAGTACAAATTCACGACTACTGTAAAACAGTGCGCAGTGCGTCAATTCATCATTCTTTTGATTCCGACAACACAGGAGTTATGTGATCAGTGGGGAGGAAGGATTCTTACCCGAATAAGAAGACGGGAGGGCCTCCATGTAAACAATTGCGGTATAATAAGAAAGGAAATTTACTATAAAATTTATATTTCTTATCAACCAACCTCAATTGTTTACTACAGGCTGAATAGACAAAAGGGCTGAGGGAATCACATAACCAACCCACACACAACTCAATAGCACTGGAACCGTGGACAAAGGAAGAGATCCCTAGGCCTATCAAACCATAGCATCACAAACATTAGAAAAGACAATGAAAGATGAGGCATATGGTGAAGTGTGATGCACAGACAGAAAAGGCAGTAACAGCACAGAGCTGGAACTGACCCTGAAAAAAGCTGAAAGGCTGGGATAGACAGCCTGAGCCGAAGAAAGAAGGCCCCAAGGACCAAGGTCCTCTATCGGCTCCTGCAACTGTCGCAGATAAAAGGAGAATGTAGCATTTCTCCAGTAGGCTGCCAGTATAACATCCGTCATCCGACAATATGACAGAGTTATTAAAAGAGGAAGACAATGCACGCACCTCGTGGCAGAAAAAACAATTGGTAATACAATCACCAGTAGCTAGACGAGCGGAAGCTGCACGAATAGCAAGACAAATCCATCAAGAAATGGATGCAGGAGAGATCTGGCGCCAGGATAAAGGCGCGAACGCCCCCCACCCCCCCACCCCCAACCAGAGCAGCGCCCAAGAAAGCGACCATCTTGGAGTAAACTGCAAAGTCCAAGCCTTTTCAAGGAAAAGAGCTGAACAAGCTTGGAGAGGCAAGGATGAGTGTCGAAACAATGCGGTACCACATATGAAAAAGGTCTCCTAAGCATGGACTTGTACCCATTGCTGGAGACCCCCAGAAACAAACATAAACCAGAAACTCCGCAAGAGGTGTGATCGAAGGAGTGACAGAAGCAACAGAGTGATCACACACCATCGACAGAAGAACCTTCCACTAAGCCACAGAGGCAAAACCAGTGGAGTGGGTGCCTCCTTGAAGAAGAAAAGCAACTCCACTGCGTGTCTCGAAAAACCACTACGGAGGAGACAGAACCCAATAAAAGACATGTGCCAAGGCACAATGAAGTCGGGTCAACTAGAAACCTCCTCGGGCGACTTTGGCAAAGAAAGTTGCAATGTAGAGGGAGACATGCCGGAACCGCCTCTAACAGAGAGCGGAGCAGATTGACCCACACCCACTGAGGCGACGGGTGTGATCGAAAGGATTCGACGACTGCAGGTTCATATCTGGGAGAGAACCTGAGGCGGAATCGGAACCGGCAGGAAGGTGTAGCCGACAAGATCGTCCCAAAGGAGGGCCAGAGTGTCCACGGCGAAAGCCAGAGCATCTGGACACGGGGACATGAAAGTGTCCACCTGATGGTTCCAACGAGCTGCAAAGAGATCGATGGAACCCGCCATGTGGAACATCCAACCTGAAAGTCTCCATGATGAACTTGGGAGCAATGATAGACTGATTCAGGATACTCAGATCGATAACCGGTCAGAGTCGGCCGTCCTTCTTCGGCACCAAAAACAGGCGGGAATGGAATAGAACCCCAATGACTGAATGTTCTTGATGACCTCGATCATCCCCTTTGTCAGGAGATTGTCTTTCTCCGTGGACAAAAGTTCCCAACGTAAAAGGTCTGAAGGAACTGTGGTTGGAAGAGGCACCCTGGACAGAGTGGGGTGCCTTCGGAGGGATATTCGCAGCCCGGACCGAACAACATCTAACACCCAAGGATCAGATGTGATGGTGGCCCAACTGTCTGCGAACTCTGCTATCCGTCCTCCAACCTGGGATGAGTCGAGGTGAGGACCTTCATTTCCAGCCCTGACAAGGCCCACGAGAGGAGAACCCACCTCCTCAACTGAATGAAGAATCCTGATACTTCCCTCTAGTCTGCCGACGCTTACCCTTACCCCTTGAGTAAGAAGTAGAAGCGGTGGCAGAAGGATCAGCCTCTTGCTTCGCAGAGGAAGCAGAAGGGTACTTGTTAGGCTTGAACAGCCCCTGCCTCCCCTAGAATGCTGATCAAGCTGAAGAAACAGCAGCTGATCTTTGGAATGAAATAGGACGTCATCCGGACCGTCGACACGGAACCATGGAAAAGTTGCGGACCTGCCAAAGAAGCAGATCGAAGAGTAGCGCGCTGCTCCTCAGCTGTGTTACAGGCATGCGTGTGAGTAAGATGCATGAGCGCCTTGGACAGCACACACAAAGGAGCCTGTACCTCATCAAACTTATCTGGAGGCAGTAAGCAGCTAAAGCTGAGACGACGTGATCTGAGAGAGAAAGCATACCAAGCATCTCTCTCGATAAGCCCAACGTGGACTCCAGAGTTGTCATCGGAATGACGGCAGACTTGGGCTAGGAAAACCCGATGGAATTGGAGTCCTGATCCAAAACTGTTAAAGTCTGGCAGACTGACGGATTGGCGGAATCGTAGTAACGATAATGCGCCAGAGGCAAAAAGGTGTCAACCCTGGTGAAGAACGGAGCCTTCATAGCCGTGGAACTCAGCTTAGAGTCCAAGGCTGAAAATGCTTCAACCAACTGTACCGACTGGCACGGTCGAAGATGCTCAGAAGCAGGTTGCTCCATAGGCTGTTGGCGCGCAACCGATGATCGTGGCCGGGCTAACACTGTCGGCTGGTTTGATGGTTTGAGATCCGGAAGGAACCCAAACACAAAATCAAGAGCTGCCCCCAAGTCCGAAGACTGCTGGCTCTCGACATCAAGCATGTCTGACTCTTCCTCTGAGTCGGAAGACACATAGCCCATCGTGGGCAACCAACCGACGCCTCCCATGGTGTCGGAACACCAGGGGGATCAGAAAGCAGCCTGTTTCCAATCCCGGGAGGCGGCGCCATAGGGGGCGCCTGGAAACCACTCGCTGCCTCGCTATAAGCAATGGGAAGGCTCTTTGACAGAACCTGAGTGAGTAAAGAGAGGGCCTCCCTAAGCTCACTGCCCGTACTGGCCAGTTCGACAGGGGAACGAACCGGCAAAGTGGCTTCACCTCTGACCCTCTTAACCAGCGAAGGGGCACGATCCTCCAAAACACCCGACACGTGACGACGAGTGGCAGCCGAAACGTCTGAAGGCAGACGTGTATAGGGGTACAACACACCCCGAGGATCAACATAGCTCGGCCTCCAAAGGAGGAGTCACAACCCTAGTGACAGCCTCAGATGTCGACTGGAGAGGGCGCATAGGCCCGGAACCAGGCATCTCTTCACCAGAAATCCAACAGCTCCCGCAGTATCCACCACGGTAAAAAAAAACTGTGCATTCCCCACGGAAGGGGAATAACTCTCACCAGACATGGTCAAGTCGGGAAGCCCCGAAACGACAGTGTTCCCCATCCTCCGCTGGTGCGGGAGGAGCTGCACATCCCCCACGGAGGGGGAGCAATTCTCACCAGATGAGGTCGAGTCGGGTCGACCCCAAAACGACAGGATTCCTCACCCCCCACAGGTGCGGGAGGAGTTGCACATCCCCCATGGAGGGGGTAAACTCACACCAGACGTGGGCGAGTCGGGAGGCTCCCAAAACGACAGCATTCCACACCACCCACGGGGGCGGAAGAAATGGCCACGAGAATGGACCAAGGCGAGGGCAAAAGGAATTGCCCTAAAGGAACCAAACTGAAAATAACAGAGGTGAGAGCAGTAGAAGAAAAAGGTGAACTCAACAGAAACAGAAAGTAGAAGAACACCCTCAACTACGAGAGAAGGTGGCAGAAAAAAAAATGGTGGGTACACGACAGAACCCAGACGGTTGACAGGGACCCAAAAAACAGAAATTCAGCCCTCAACAGAGTGAAGAAATCCTGTCCAGACAGTCCCTGATTGACACCAAACTCCAATAACAATTAATTCATCAACTGAAGAATTCATTGTCGAATCGCGATGACACGATGTTGAAAACAAAACATTCGCGAAAATGGAATAGTAAATAATATACAATGAGAATGTGGCTGAAAATATAAACGAGAATATATAAAATACAGTCCTGTTATTATACGATCTTCAGATCCATAATTCCAGTCACAGGAAAACCATTATCGACGAGTTAAAATATCACTGTTTAGCCCAAGAACATTAGGTTTCACTAGGGAAAAAAATCGGAGAAAGCTGATTTTTTCAGGGAATGTCGAGTACATGTCACTGAACGATTAGACAAAAGTCCCCTAAAATCCCAGTTGAGCTTTTTTTTCTACAGCCTTTTTTCGAAAACGCGTTTGAAAAAACTTTTAAAAAATCGCACGAACTTTGTAACCTCGAATTGATCCAACTGTATTTTTTGTTTACGCGTATTTCGAGCTACATAATGTCTAATATACATTTACCTAGAGGAAAATGTGCATTCTGTGACAATTTCTGCGAAAAATTATTGAAAATTCACAAAAAAGTATCGGATTTACGCAAAAAATGACGATTTTCCTAACGGATTTGCCCAAAGGGTCATAGTACAGAACGGGATGTTAGTTGGACAGACGATAAAAAATCACCACCATTTGAAGACTTTTATCATTGCTTACAAAATAGACATTATGGAAGACCCCCTCTGCTTCTGGCCGAGTTCCCCTTTTGGCATAAAATTCGTCAGCATGAGAACTCAACTATTTTCGGGCTTGGGACTGAACAGACACGTCTGTGTCTGGCAGCATTAGATCAATAAATAATATTTACAGAATGTACAAAAATCAATAAATAATATTTACAGAACGTACAAATCAATCAACATGGATTAAGTTACATTGACTATTATCAACGCTATATACAGAAATGACATGACCTATATACATATTATTCATCGAACTCAGAAATTTCCGACAGGACAGTGTTTCTGTGGTTGTTACAAGAATCCGAACTGCAATTACACAAACCTGAGCAAGAGAGTCCAGCCTTCTTACACCTACACCTTTTTGTACAAGCACTCTTGCAACCACAACTGATCAGATTCAGTAGGTTATCGGCGGCACATGGCTTTGTGGCTGCAGTCGGTACAAGAAGTCCATTGTCTAGTGACCACCCCCAATCCGTCGGAGGAAGCGAAGTGCCCAGCCATTGTTGGACCTGGAGATAACATCTGTAGACATGTTGTTGTGCAGCATTGCTGCTTGGTGGGAGTGAGGCTAGGTCGATGGGTTTATTCAGTTTAGATTTTGCTACATAACGCTTGTAAGTGACATATCTATATTGGTCGAGAGAGGAAACAGTTTTACTCCCGTATAAGATCAGGAGAAGTTGTTCCCCAGCAGCGGCTACTGCACTTGGTGTACTGTCATCTGCCAAAATTGTGTTGACATACTGTTGTGAGTCGCTAGTAACATCGGAGACAATTGTACTGAATACTTTCTTCTTACCAACTCGAAAGAGTGCAGAAGTAGTGTCACAACCACTTATAGAATGTGCTACAAGGAGGTTGCTTCTATGGTCACCCATTTTGGTTGCTATTTCACTAACTGAAACTAGTAAGTTTGGGGTAATGGAATACATCATGTGAATATTACATTCCGGTTGAACTCGAGAGGTAAGAATGACTAACAAGTCTGTGTCTGTTCCCACAATGACAACATTGTTGTCATCTTGAGCGATGTCAAGTGCAGTTTCGGCTATCAGTACATCAGCATCAGCCTCGGCCTGCTTGGACTGAATATTGATAGCAGATAGCTCCTGCATTAGAAGATCGATCAGTTGGGTTTTGTTCTTGGCATTTGCAAGGAAATCGGATTGGGGTGTGGTGGCTGGTAACTCGGGTGAGATATTGATATCAATGGAATACCTGTCTTTAGATCTACGGTCTTGTTCCATGCCCTTTGTCGACATTGTACAAGCATAACCATCAAAAACAACCACGACGTTCGCCCCAAAATGTCTCACTAGATAATTGGAATATGATGTACATATGTCCATATATGACGACTGTTTAGGCCATACAACTGCCCTCAATAAAAATCCACCATCTACAACAAACAGAGAATGTTCTGGGATTTTAGTTTGCTCGGAACCGTATGTTTTGAGGATCTTACCGAGCATGCTTTTCTGTGTCTTCCTCATTCCAGCAGAATCAAACAATGCTGGTGGTTTCGGGGCGAGTTCATATTTGAGATACTCTTCCATCTCTGCTTGTGACTGAATAACACATGTGATGCGGTTGAACAGAATTGTGGGGTCAATCACTACCTTACTTCCACGGACTTTGATGCTATTTGCCATCGATGCGAAAGACTTCACAGTGTCAACACGTCGTAGTTTGATGCTGTTGAACGTTTTGCTTACAACATTCGATACGCAACATTCACCAATTTTGCGAACTTGGTCACAGTTCACAGTTTCGTCGGCCACAAGCCCGGTCGCTGTAGAGACTAATTGTAGTGGATCTCTATTCTGAAAGGGGGAATGCACTCTGAGCCAGTTCAATAATTTGGTGATATCATTGGCATCAGTCAATTGTGAACTTTGACGGAGATCCCGATGTTGTTCGCCATGACCAGTGTGAACATGAACAAAATTTTCGAGAGCATTACATATCGGAAGGCAAAGAGGTAGTCCATGTACCCATTTCGCAACAGTGCTATCGGTTATTCCCCTGCCATGTGTGAGACCACCAGGGAGCTTGAACATTCTCATTAAACACTGCTCTATGGTCTGATCAGAATATATCCCGTCCCAGAATTTATCTGAGCGCCTTATGGTAAAGTAACCTTTCTCAGTGAACAACTTCAAATCATCCTGTTGCATTATTTCTGTTAGCTCATTCATCTGCTGCAAATAGAGATGAGAACTTTTTGCGTATGCGAAATGACCACCTGTGTGAAATACTGGAATCATATTGCGAACACAATATGTGTGAAGTTCCCAGTCGCCTGTGCGCTCTGCTCTCAAGAACAACTGGAGAAGACCTATTTGCTCGTAGTATTGTACCCAAAGCTTTCCTGTGCGTCCTACGGATGCATTCTGGAGCAGTTCATGTAATTTTGACAGTAGATGGTTGACACTTTCTTGATTGACAGCGTCAGCTGTTGTACAGTCACCTCTGCCAAGTCCACAGAATATTTCATTGACTTCTGTGCAGTCTATGTTATCTAGTGTTCGGCTTTCTTCAAACACAAGTTTTGTAATGGCAATTTGTGTTAGCAAATGGGCACAAACTGCTCTTGAATATGCATGACCACTGATCAAATGATGGATTGACCCACCAGCATAAACAGTCCCCCAAAGTTCATCCAAGCCGCTACCAGCCATGATCGAACCAATTGCCCCTAAATATGACATAATCATATGGAAGCCGCCGAGTCTAACGAAAACTTTTGTCAACTTATCTGACGAAGACACAATCTCCACTGCTTTGATATAAAGTGGTTGGTCAAACGTCACTGGACAAACATTCAGTCCCTGTTTCTCACATTCAGTTTGCATCTTGAGTGTAGGCAAACACCACATTATGTGATTTAATCGAACATGGAAATTGAAACAATGATGCTATAATACGGTATTTGAATGAGAAAAGTCGATGCCGTTTGAATTTGAGTTTAGGGGGTATGGTTAATATTTCACACGTTTCACCAGTTCATTATAGAATAAATGACTATTGTTATATATCATTATAAAGCCACTGCTTTTCTGCAATTTTTGATATATAATTTAACTCCCAAAGTAGTCGTAGATTTGATTTAATGGACGTTGTGTACCGTTGTGTGTATGAAAACAATAAATTTTTTTTCGTAATTTTGTACATTTTCGTGAATATTTCACCATTGAGTGTGAGGATTGGTACAAAGTTGGCATTTTCTGTTGGGGATATGTATTCTCAATATAATTCAGCACGATATTTATGATTCTCACCCTACTAAGGCGAATAAGAATGAGAAATATGGAGCTGGGTCGAATTTTTTTTAAATTTTTTTTTTTCATCAAAAAAACGCTATAACTAAAAAAGCTCAACTCGGATTCGCGGGGACTTTTCACACTTTATCCGCAATGTGTGTATCGGAAACATATAAAAAAATCAGCTTTCTCCGATTTTTTTCCTTACTTTCTCATTTTTATGTCTAATGTGCCTGGACTAGTTACTGAGCAAGATGGCACACATCCACCACGTGTGTGAATAATCAAAAGAATGACGAATTGACGCACTGCGCACTGTTTTACGGTAGTCTTGGATTTGTACTATGGAAGAGCGTCCCATACTGGGTGTGCGCTGATGGCGCTCGACCCAGTTTTGGCTTATTTTTTTCGTGGTGTTTTTACACCACTTTTCTTTCCCAAATCTTGGGAAAGATTAAAATAGAGAGTATTTTATCCGAGTTAGATTCTTCCACTGTAGTGCAAGCCCATAGTAAACAATTGAGGTAGGTTGATAAGAAATGTGTTTCATTACAGAAAGTGTAAATGATCAGATGAATTTCCCAAACAAGTGACAAACTTACCAAACCAATTCAACTTGAGCAAAGTCGAGGATGGCATATACCCCCGCCTGCAAAACCATGGCTAGCATTACAGAAATGAAACATTTATTACTGGGTGACACTGAAGGATGACAAATAACAGACCTGTGACAGATTACAAACCACTGGGGCATATATCATAAGAAATATTAAGTGTCACCATAGGGTGACACAAAAAGGCACCCCACCTCTAATTCTGCGAAAAAATATTTTTCTGCAAACTTTGTGTTGCGCATCTGGAAGACATATGTAACCATATCCTAAAGTTTCAACTCCCTATATTAGAAATTGTGGGAGGAGTTGATTACAGCATAAAGGTACCCTTAATTAAACAAGTTATTCATGACTGAATTTTGGGACGGACAAAATTAAAGTCCATAAAATGCAATAACTCCTACAATAATACACTGCAGGATATCCACTTTGTACTGTGGGTAGACATCAATAGAATAGATTTACACACCAAGTATAAATTCATTCCACTGAGTAGTCTGCAAGTTAATCATGAATTAATTTCAAGTCAGACAAATTTTAAGTCCAAAAAGGGCAATAATGCTGGCAATAAAATCTAGCACAACATCTTCATTTCACTATGGGTATACAACAATAGGATACACTTGCATACCAAATATCAGGTCACTCAACCAGTCACTTTACAAGTTATGCATGGATAGATGGAAGAACAAACAGATGGACCGATGGGCTGATGGACTGATGCATGGTTGGATGGATGGATGGATGGATGGATGGACGGATGGATGACCAAGGCAAATCCTACATACCTCTTCTGGGGACGGGGTATAAAAATGAATAAACATTTTCTTTTTTGTCTCAAAAGCAGGTTTTGATGCCATAATGTAATGATCTCGACAAGCTAGATTCAATTAGGGGCCATGAGCCCAGTATGCTTTGGAGGCAAAAGGTGAAAAGACAATCGTGATTTCAGAGGCAGTTTTCATGATTAGCATTGACTGGTTTTGGTTGTTACATAAGTTATAGAGTCGAAGAGTAAATTTATATTTTCAACAAGGGGATTTACAATTTAAATAAATGTTTTACATCTCTAATTTTACATGGATACAGTTAAAAGAGTGGAAAATACTTACTTTTAGGGCATACTTCGAACAAAGCCCTACATCCTTTGTTGACCCAAACTTTACCACTTCTGAGACCAAAGCTTCTGTTTTTGACACATTGGGAAACTGAATATTTCTTGCGTACCCTTATTTCTGATTGTTTGGTGTTTATGTGAACAGCACAATGAGCGGGCCTGAAATGGCGGCTTGAACACTTAACATCAACACATCCTATAACAAGATATGAATAAAAAAAAGGATATAATCCATTGTGCTTATTTTTTGCCAAAAAATGAAAAAATTTATAGTAATTTATATATTTTTTATACTTACCAATGACCCAGACTTAGCTGGTGTTAACCCAAAAATATCTAGGGCCAAACACAAATTTTGCCCCCAATCCCCCAAATTTGCATGCAAAACCGAAAATTAGAAGTCCTAACTGGCCCTCCATACATTTTACCCTTTGCGTATGCGCAGATGCCAGGAAGTCACCGAATCTGGCGCCAATAAAATCATTCTTTGTAGAAAAAAGATTATAATAATTCAGCGGGAAGGTATGAGTGCCCAGTACTCATGGGAGGGCCATTCCCGTCTGGGTCATTGGTAAGTATAAAAAATATATAAATTACTATAAATTTTTTCATATTTTTATAATGTAACCAATGACCCACACTTAGCTGAATTGTAAAAAGGCGGAGGGCTCAGAACTTCCGAAATATTAGATCAACATAGATCAAATCCTTCAATCCATGATGAAAAAATTAGAATTTACATGAATGTCTCTTAATACCATAATAGAAGAGACATAACCTAATATGGATCCCAATAATGTAAATCCTAAATCTAAGCATAAATTCATGTTAATTAGGATGTAACAAATAAACAATTTTAGAAACTAGTCTGGACTAGGCCCTAAAAATTATTATGGCATACTGAAAATGAGAGAAAATTTCCCATAAACCTACGTCACACAATAATACTGCAGCTGATCGCCAAACCTAGTACGAACAAGACAGCTTCCTCAATAGTTACATACCCCATAAGGCAGAGAAGTGGACAAAATGACCCCCCCCCCCCCCCCCCCCCACCCACTTTTTTCTGAACATAACTTCAAAAGAAAGAGGGGAGAGCTCTGGAATCAATAACCAGAACCCGGAAACGATATAAATAAATATCAATCAGGCACTCAACAAATTAGTTCATGACTAATAAATGGTGCTTAACGCCACTTCACAAGCCAAGGCTATAGCAATGATTTTGGTAAATAACATTATCCGCTATAAATATGCACTGCAGATGCCGTATACAGGTACGACGAAATCAGTGAGAAATTAATTATAACATATACAAAAGCGGGATAAGATGAACAATCTCTGCAGAGAAAACACGTTTCAAGATCATTCACAGGAGGCCTCTGTAATATTAAATCCAGTAAAAAACATTCTCCAACGTGTACTATTTGGTATCTACAACTATAAACACGTGACAATATGCGACTTGAGAACCGACAAACTAGAGACCAGGATCTAGAAATGGAGGTAGGTATGATAAACCGGCTCCAAAATCAGAAAATAAATACCAGAAACAAATGCAACAGAACAGCATATATGCGTATGATGGTGCCATCCAACATGACCCAGACACAAAGTATGTATGTATTAAAAAATATATACGCGACAGCGTGAGTGTGTGTGTGTGTTAACCTAAAAATATCTAGGGCCAAACACAAAACCTGTCGAAACCTCCTCACCCACATTACTTAATCATTGCTGGTGCAGACAGCAATAATATAGTGATCATAAAGCTCTTTCACGTCTGAATACTCTGTAATGCCACTGAGAGCGGAGAATGACATGAAGAATAAAACTTCCCTTAAAGAAGAAAACCCTCTAATGGGGAAGCTTCTGGCGAATGCTCAATAGCAGACCCCATAACCTCAATGAAATCAATAGAAACAAATGAATTGAAGGATACATGTATCCTATCATTCATTCCCATGAAAACAGCTGAGTGTCAATGTATGCGCTCAAAAGCCTATACTAGCAACACAAATAATGGAAACTCTTATTCCCATGCGCCGAAAACTTAACTATCCTGAAGAAATCCCACATAAGATCATATAATAGCCAAACAGTTAGAATAAGCGCAAGATATAGCCAGCACTTACTTATGCGCTGAAATCTTAAGCACTGACTGCTAATAGGAAGATAAATAACCCAAGCAGTATGAATAGCTAACTGACTTATGTAACAATAAAATGAACATAACGTCCCTTCTATTGAAAAATAATGACAACAAAAGCGTAACTTCTCTTCTGATAAACTCTGATGTGCATAGAGAGACTGTCGGACTCAGGATTGTAACGCAATATATGAACTCACATCCAAAATAATTGAGAAAACCGTAATATACGCCCAAACTTGGCTTTATGTTAAAAGATTCTCTAAAACAAAACAGGTCAAGAGGGAAAAACGTCTACCACTCCAGTTAATAACTGGAGTAGACATGTGTGTAAGCGACCCATCGAAATAACATTCCAAGCCGCTCCACACAACTCCATCCGGCGCACTAAACTATCGCTGTTAATGCGTCAGATAACCGATAAAAGCAAGCGAAACAGCTGGTTAATTCACTCTGTGAAACAGATAACAAGCCAAATGAATAGTGGGATACATGAATCCTATCATAAATCCCATGAGACATTATCTAGTTCACAAAACAAGTGATCTAAAGAACTATACTCGCTACAATTGACGAACGTTCGCTTATCGACTGAAAGATAATAATAAATAACCTAATTATCCACTTCCAGTCAAAATCGGCCGGACCGAGTTCTATTAGAGCCCAGAACCACTGGCTCTGGGGAGTCTGATCAGTAACTCAGTCTGACGAGAAACCCCTATCCAAGTGGCTGTATAGACAAACATAAAGAATTATATATAGGAGAGATACCTATACCTTCGCTATGAGCCTTATAAGCGAAATGAGTCTAGGACAAACTCCCCTACTCTTCTGTTGGCTGTAGTCGATTTGACCCCAACTTAAAGAGTCGAGAATAGATGCTTTCTTGTAGTTTAATCCTACAATAATGAAAGCTTACCATCAAAGACTTAGATATACCTATACCTTGCTATGAGTCCTTATAGACAATTTGAGTCTAGGACAACCACTCGAACTCTTTCTGCTGGTGATGGTACATTAGACCCCAGCTTAAAGAGATGAGAATTGATTCTATCATAAAAACTAGAGTTGGAAGACTAAAGCGACCTATCGCAAGTTTTCCACCTAGTCAAATGCAAAGATGAAGACACAAGGCTTCGTTGCATCAGAATAACTCTCACTTAACATTAGTTAAGACCGAGAAATAAATACTAGGTCTGGAAAGAATTTTAAAAGGTACAAACGACCACAAAATTCCTTCCATATAGACGATGCGTCACAGTACTTAAAATTAAAGTACGTAAGACCATGAGACTAAATTCGCTCGACTAACAAATTATCTTCTCAATTGCATCCGAGCGAACAGCTAAATGATGAAGGTAAGGCTAAAACTAGGATCTTAGCCTGCTCAATCAATGCTGAGGAACTCTCCACATCTTCCCCCTTGTTTTTAAAAGTATGTGAACCATGACAAACGATTAAAAATACAGAGGAAGAAGATAAGAAACCGAACTACTTTTTCCGCCGGATGATAAATATGGTGTCATCTACAGAATCGAAGACCTGTCACACCCGTGTAGACTTAACCGGAAAGAGATCTTATTACCCTGCTCTTTACCCGGATGAAGTCAGCGTCGAACTATGTTAGCAGTTTCTCATAATTGCTTGCAGCATTTTGAATCACTGGAACAAGATCAAGGAAATGATAATATATGGTATCTATATCATCCAAGAGTTGTTTCGGAAGGAAAAGTTATCCTATCCATCCTATGTTCAAATCAGTTAGAATCACAGTCACCAGTATCTAAACAGGCAGGTGACTGGACCAAATAAGCACTATGCAACAGCTCAAGATTTGAGACTGACGTTGAGTGCTTCTGCCTTAGCAGGAATACTGCAATTAGCTGTGCAACTGCGACAGCAAGTCCATTACAGAGGCCTGAGGAGCAGCGGTCATGAATAGTCTCCTCGCCAGCTGCTCCTAGGACAGGGAGTCCAATATAGTTATTACTGCGGATGACCCAATGAAAGAAGCCTCATCTCCTTGGCAACTAGATGGTGCGACTTTCTTCACTAAAGATGGACCTTTGACGATGCAGACTGGAAATCTTGAGTCACTTAGCCAAGGTGGGTCGGGAGTGCTTGGTAGACACTAAAGAAGCAAGAATGTAGCCGTCCCGGATAAGAATTGAACTAAGCGTAACGGACAATAGCTATGTACATAATCTCTGACTAACACAAGTTCCTACCAACAACACCCAGCTCCAGATGTTGTTGAAAGAGAGAGAGGGGCTCTCTCTTGTTCGCCATACCACAGAACTTGCCGTCTTCTTCCTTCCGTCAACACTAGGTGAGCATGGATTCGATCAACAGTGCTCGCTACACCCTTATTCTCTCTCGACCGCCATGGACATACCCGGCATCACATCACCCACATACGAGTGAGATCTGCCAGTTGAGCTAGCTGTTTTTAGACAAGGGACGTAAGCCTCTAATAAATAATATAAAATTACAGCCCTGAATGTTTCAAACTACTGTTTCTTTCTTCCTTCATCCAGTTGTGTCCTTGGATCCACCAATTTAACCATTGATTTGTGTCTTGCCTCATTATTAAATGAGATTTAAAAGCACAAATATCAGTTTGTTGTTACCTGACAAGGGCCAAACAAAGAATGATTTTATTGGCGCCAGATTCGGTGACTTCCTGGCGTCTGCGCATGCGGTGAGTGTAAATTGTATGGAGGGCCAGTTAGGACTTCTAATTTTCGGTTTTGCATGCACATTTGGGGGATTGGGGGAGAAATTTGTGTTTGGCCCTAGATATTTTGGGTTAGCACCAGCTAAGTCTGGGTCATTGGTTACAGCATAAAAATATGGAAATTGGCATTTGACTTTAAGTTGAAACAATAGAATACAAATACTGAGATGGACCAGTTATATATAGAATATATGCATAGTAGCTTGGAGTACCAAATGTTCACCATGAGTGGTGAAGTGGTGTTAAGAAACTTCAACATGTAGTTAACACCACTTCACAATGAACGGTGAACATTTGGTACACCAAGCTACTTTGGGTATATTTTATTTATACCATGATCATCAGATTATTAAGAGTCACTATTATTTTTTCTCGATTTCACTGAACAGCAGACATACATAGAAGCGAATCTGTTTTTGTTTACACAAGCATCGGTGGGCAGTACTACCGCTGTCAATTTTATCGCCAAAATGAAATGAAAAAAAGAATCTGAGCCTTTTTCATTTTAATAACATAATAACATACTATTTCGAGTTATGAATGCTTTATTAACATGAGTCAATGCATGTTTGTTAATTTTTGGCATCTTATGAGGTAAACCCATTTAAAAACGTAACAAATAATTGCCAATTCTATTTCACTCTTCGCAAGGTGACGTGCGATAAATTTAGACAAGTTTGCATTCAGGTCGATGTCACCAAAGGTCAATGGGGATGTAGTTTTACTGTAGGTGTAAATTTTTACTATTGAAATCCCATTACTGGCATGTTCATCACGGTTGGTGTGTAAAGCTAAAATTTATGTCATAGGCTTTTCATATATAGTAGAATAGGTAATCATGGTATAAAATTTAATCCTACACCCCTCTGGATATGCAGGACGAAATTCGGACTGCAGTGCTTAGATACTGAGGTGTGCGATTGCACCTGCACACCTATCACAGTCCACAGTCAGTCACAAGGACTGCGAAAATGAGCATACCTCAAACCTTTGGAATTGTACCTCTGTACACTGGTGTGATGGTGAAACACTTTACTAATAAATTTCCTACTCAACAAGTGTCATTATTCATCACTCTTGATTCCTAAAACTCGAAAAATGCACCCAAAGTTCAACTGCTGAACCCCAAGTAACTGCTTCCTCCCTAGTCACCCATGTACACATAAAGACACTTTAGAGGAGCCAACACATTGGCTCAATATGCTGAAACATCCAGCCATTCTTACACTGGAGCAGTTACCCTTAATTACACAATGGTATAAAATGAAGTAACAGAGTAGCTGCAGATATGACGGGAGCTGATGAAACTGTTGGGGGGCCCCGAACGACAGCGTCACCCCCCCCCCCCCCCTCCCTGCAGGTGTGGGAGGAACGGCCACAAGAACGCACCACAAGCTTGGGCAAAAGGCATTGCCCTCAAGGAACAGTCCTGAGCATAACAGAGGTGAGAGCAGAAGCAGAAAAAGAAAGAGAGAAATGTGGCAAAAAATAAAGGACCGGTGGGAACACAACTGAACCCAGACGGCCTACAGTGACTCACAAAACAGAAGTTCTGCCCTCAACACAGAGGAGAAATCCTGTCCATACAGCCCCCATTGACACCTAACTCCAATAATAATAATATCCAAAAGGACATAAATTTATCAACCGAAAAATTTTATGTCCGAACCGCACAGTACGTGAAAGTCGCGTGCGAATACAGAGAATATATAGAATACAATGAAAGTCCTGTTAAATATACAATCCTCAGATCCAAAATTCCAGTCACAGATAACCATTATCAACGAGTTGAATTATCACTGTTTCTTAATGCAAATATGGGCGGGCGAAAAAAGAATGAGTCATTAGCTACGTGTCTGCGCAATGGACCGGAAGACGTGGATTTGTACTAAGAGAAGAGCGTCCCCTACTGGGTGTGTGCTGGTGGCACTCAAGCCAGTTGGGGCTTATTTTTTCGTGGGTGATTTTGCACCACTTTTCTTTCCCAAATTGCTTGGGAAAGATCAAAATAGAGAGTATATTTTCCGAGTTAGGGACTTCCACTGTAGTGCAAGCCTGTAGTAAACAATTGTAAGGTAGGTTGATAAGAAATGTTGTGTACTCTTAGATTTTCCAGTAAATTGTCCAGAGCTCTACGAGGTGATGTTCAATGCAGGTAAAGAAGTTGGGAATTAGAGCATGTGACTTGAAAAAAGTGAACTAAACTCACTGGGAAAAGGGGCCAGAACTGGCAATAGTATATTCCCATTAACTAACCAATAATCTGAATCTGCGGTGACAGTGGGTATAATACAGGTAATAATTGCAAGTATCTCCATGATTTGTAGCTTACGATTGCTGCAATTTTGTCATACTGGCCAAGTCTATAGCATTCTGACTAACAGTGGTTTAGTTACATTTACTCTGGCAGTATGATCTAGATGTTATTTGTTCAACAACGATGTCAGAAGAAATAAACATGTCACTCAAAATGTTCAGATAATTTCGACTTGACAGCAGTTTAATAACATTTACTCCGGCAGTATGATGATTCATTGGAGGGTGCAATTTGTTCAACAATGATGTCAGAAGACATGAACATGCCACTCAAGATGTTCAGGTGATTTCACAACTGTGTATTAGCCTCTCTGCAGTACTTCATGAGTAGTCTGAACTTGGACACTAAGGCTGTGATACAATCTGGGGGCTCAACACGCACCATATCAATTTAGTGTTGAAAGTTAAAAAATTTATAGTAATTTATATATTTTTTATACTGTACCAATGACCCAGACATAGCTGGTGCTAACTCTTAAAAATGTAGGGCCAAACACAAATTTTGCCCCCCCAATCCCCAAAATTTGCATCTAAAACCAAAGAAAACATGTCCTGAATGGCCCTCCATACTTCACCTCTACTGCGCATGCGCAGTGTCAAGGACGTCCCGAAATTGGCGCCATTAATCATTCTTATAATCAGTGCCTGGTAAGTGCTATGTACTCAGCGGGGAGGTATGAGTTCCCAACTCCTGGGAGGGCCATCCCCGTCTGGGTCATTGGTAAGTATAAAAAATATATAAATTACTATAAATTTTTTAACATTTTTATACTGTACCAATGACCCAGACATAGCTGAAAAGTAAAAAGGCTGGAGGGCCTAGGACATAGAGGAAATTCCAATAAGCTCAATTATATAAAATACAGCCATCCCCTCGAGGGGAAAAGGAGTATTAGGCCTTACATGTATCTTTCTTATTTATGATAAATTAGAAAGACACAACACCTTCCATAATTGAGCATCATAACATCCATGTACTCTATTAATATCCAGTATAATCCTTATACTAATAATTTTTAAAGTAAGCCAATAAATAAAGTTAGCCTAGAGAATAGAGACTCTTTATACTCCTTTAAAAGTGTCTGAGGAGTGTATAATAATGCCCGTTTGACACGTGATATATTCAAAAGCTACACTTTAAAAACTATGACCTGAATGAATTTTTAAAACATAAACTTATCACTTAAAAACCATCCCAGTAACAGCTCAGAATAACTAACTCCGGAGGAGGTATCCCCTTGTTTTCATAATAAAACAGGTGACCCAAGGGAACACCCTCCCCCCCCCCCCCCCTTCTCCTTGCCCTGGGTCAAATAGCCCAGAGCGAAGAGGGCAGCAGGACGGAGTCACTGCCGGAACAGAAAGCCTACCTAGCTATAGTAGCAACTGTTAAGTGAATGACATTCTGAGCAGTAGATAATAGACCTAACAATGCAGGCCTCCAGAAATGGAGTCAATATTTCTGAGATAAAAATTCATGAATGTGGATGGCTGAGCCCAATGTGCAGCCTTCATAAAATCTATAATAGCGACACTATTAATGTAAGCCCAAGATGTAGAAAGAGCTCTTACTTCATGAGCCGAAATCTCAAGCACAAACTGCTGAGTTAATGATAGATTACCATAAGCAGTACCGATAGTTAATTGAATCCATTAGCAATAGAATGGAGCATAATGTCCTTCTATTAGGCATCAAAGACAGAAGAAGCTTACGTCCTTACTAATAAACTGAGATCTGTTTATAAATATGTAAACTCTAACCGGACAGAGTAAAGGCCTATGCCCGTACGAAGACGGAAGGACCTTAATAACAATAGGTTCCGGATATTATTAGGAGCCTGATTCTTAACCAAAAATCCAACCTAAGTAGTAAAGGAAATAGTGTTTCCGAAACTACGAAAGTGAGAATCGTCCACCGATAATGCATGAAGCTCACTGACTCCTCAGTAAAAGAGAAGACTAAGAGAATTACTGTCTAAAAGGTCAGAATTTGAAAACTACTGTTTCCAGAGGCTTAAATGATTACTTAGCTAAATAAGAACCGAAGCTAAATTCCGTATAGGAATTAATCTAAGGATTCTAGGTCTATTTATCGAAAAGTTTCTAACTAACTTAGATAAAGAGACATTAGACTCAATTGTAAACTATCATGGAGTGCATAGGTATGAGATAACATAGACCTATAACCTTAATAGTAACAGGCTGCAGTTGATCTTGTCAAACAAGTATACTAGAAAGTTGCAATGTCTAGTATGGAGGGATAAAAAATATCAACATAAAGATCCCTACACCAACGACGGAAGAGCCTCCACTTTAGCCACATAGTATAGCGAAGAGGAGGTTCTCCTACAGTAAGAAATCGCGTCCATAGCTCGTCCTGTACAATGCTTGCCATGCAAGAAGGACCACACAACGGAATACGTGAAGGTTGAGACCTTGCGGGTTGTGATGAAGTTGACATGATTTCCCCAGCGAAAGAAGATCCTCTCATGGAGGAAGTTTTCGCGGTAAGTCCCACAGTAGACACCTGAGTAAATTTACCCACGGTCTCTGTGAAGACAGAGATGCTACCAACAGAATTGTATTGTGGATGTTTATCTTAGCAATACTTGCTGAATCAACAGTGCTGGAGGATACACATATCCTATCATTCCGTCCTATTAGATCAATAGAGCGTTAACAACATAAGCTCAGGGATCCGGACATGGAAACACATACGTCTGCAATTGATTAGTGAGTTGTGTCGCAAATAAATTATCATTGGGCGCTCCCATTGATAGCAAATCTGATTGAATACTTGTTTGTTGAGAGTCCATTCTGACGGCAACAAGCGAACCTTACGTGAAAGGGAGTCTGCTAATACAATCAGACGACCCGGAATATGACGGACCGAAGCAGAACTTGGTGTACTATAACAAACAGAAGGATTCTTTCCGTTAAATTGAATAACGGAATCGAATGAGTGCCTCCCTGGTTCCGGAGATACGCAACTACTGTCGTATTATCGGACAGGATTTGGACATGCGTTTCTGAATAATGTTCATCCAATGACATAGTGCAAGCCAAAATAACATCATTTCTTGGAAGTTAAGTGCTTACCTAGAAACTGCGGAACCCAAAGACCCTGGCACTTCGAATCCGTTGGGATCAATATTGTACCCCAACCTGTTTGACTGGCATCCGTCATAATCATAAAACTCGGATCCGGCAACTGCAGTGGCACTCTCTGAGTCAACCACCGAATGTTTGCCGCAGTCTGAATCTCTTGTTACACTTGATAGCCAAGAGAACGTGTATATCGAGCAATTCATAGATTGCTGAAAGGTTGCCGTCGAAGAGAAGCTTCTCCGAGACCGAAGCGACTCTGAGAGAGTTCTTCACCTTACTATCCACGCGTGTGGATGTAGCTAGGGCTGCGTCACGTCTAACCATTTCCAGGTCGCCACTGAAGGGCGGAGTTATACGTGGAAAAACTACTGCCCTTGAAAGAAATCACATTGAGGATCATATCCTGGAATTCTTTCTCTTGAAGACGTAATGATAACGCCTCAGTAAGGTGGTCTACGTATGATAAAGCGTCTAAGTTAAGTTTATTAGACAACATTGTCGTTTCCAACATCGTGGTTGGAATTGACATAGACGGCGAAAAAGATAATTCCCAGTCTTCCGCCTCGCCGTCTAGACGCATAGGAACTCTCGGTATGCCCTGTTCTGCCAATATAAATTATTTCCTAGAACTGATGAAAGGCAGAATAGAGCATTGCGGACAAGAAACTAGACTATCATGCTTGGTAGCAAGCTTATATATAGCGTCGTTAAATAATTCGAATGTTCTAATGACATTATTGGACTGTGTCGGCAAGTCAGGGACAATGTCCCTGAACCGATCCAAAACTCCGTGTCCAATGACGCTATTAGTCTCTTATCCAGCATCGCAGCAATGTAGTCCGACGGAACAACCTCTGGAAGATAATGCCGGAAGAAATGTATGGCAGCTTCTGTTGTTCCGAAAGGGAAAACTCGAAATCGTCCGAATCCCTTTCGCCATCCTGTCGGACTCTATAAAGTGTTCGGTCGTCCGTACCTGATGCAACAGCGGAGCGCACCGACCCAGCGCCGTCGGATTATTCCTGATCCGACCGAGAATCTGTAGTTTGCTGGGATGCTGCAATAAGCTGTGCTATTTTGGATAGCACGTCCGTCACTGAGGCCTGTGGAGAAGCGGTCTTACGATGCTTTGCCGCTGGAAGCTCCGTTTTCGTTACCCTGTGCATACTTCTATTATGTGAGCGAACGGAGTGTATAGGCCTCGTGTCCCTTGGCTACCGGATGACATGACCTGTTCGCCGTGAATCACTGAATGACGAAGCTGGCCGGATACTCGAGGTCACGTAGCCAATGTGCGGTCGTGTGTGCTGCTGTGAGGATGAGGAAGCATTATCGACAGTCTCTCAGACTGTCAATATAACGGAGCGTCCTGAGCGGCAGACATTTGCTCCGAATGCGAAATGTCTGTACCACAACATCCGGTCCCATATGTTGTTGTACAAGAGAGGGACCTCTCTCGCTCGCAGCCCCCGCTAACAGGCTTCCTCCGATCTGTCCTCTAATCCGTCGTCACTGGGTGTGTACTAAAGTCTATTATAGTGCTCGCATCACCCAAATCTCCTTCCTAGACCGCAATGGACGAACCCGACTGCCGAACCATTCGATGAATGGACGCTACACCGGGTGAGCTAGCGAATGTCAACTCCGTCGATCCTACTAGGGACCTCTTAGGCGATTGACGTATTCCATGAGCACTTATTGCCGCTAGCTCTTCATTAACTATGACGACAGAGGCACACTTTTGAAAGACATCTCAGTAACTTTGCGAACAAGAAACCAGACATGCTTGTTAATAGCAAGCATATAATAATATATATAGCGTTGTTCAATAATCCGAAAGTTTGTGTGACATTATTGGACTGTGTCGGAACTGAGGGACGATGTCCCTGAACCGAACCAAAAATTTCTGTGTCCACCGACGCTATCAGTTTCTTATCCGGCATCGCAGCATTCTGGTCCGACGAAAAAACCTCTAGAAGATAAGTCAGATGACATACACAGCAGCTGATGTTGTTCCGAAAGGGAAAGCTCGAAATCCTCCGAATCCCTTTCGGCATCCCGTCGGACCGGATGAAATTTTCGGACGTCCGTACCTGCTTCCGCAGAGCATCCCGACCCAGCGTCGTCGGATAAAACATGATGCGACAGAGATTCTGTCGTTGCTGGGATGCTACGATAAGCTGTGCTATTTGGGATAGCACGTCCGTCACCGAGGCCTGTGTAGTAGCGGTCTTACGATGCTTTGCCGCTGGAAGCTCCGTGGACGTTGACTCCCACATACTTTCTTATGCGAACGTCCAGAGTCTGCAGGCCTCGTGTCCCTGGCTACCGGATGGTGTGACCTGGTCGCCGATGATTCTCTGATTGGCGAAGTTGACTGGATATCCGAGGTCACGTAGCCAAGAGCGGTCGTGTGCGCTACCATGAGGATGAGGAAGCCTTATTGACAGTCTCTCCGGACTGACTATATATCGGAGCGTCCCGAGCGGCGGACGTATGCTCCGAATGCGAAACATTTTGTACCACAACATCTGGGGCCAGATGTTGTTGTATGAGAGAGGGGCCTCTCTCGCTCGCAGTCCGGATGGACCTGGACGAGCTAGGAACCGGACTAAAAGGCTTCCTCTGTTCTCTCCTCTAATCCGCCATCACTGGGTGTGCATTTGGTTGATTTATAGTGCTTGCATCACCCAAAACTCCTTCTGGACTGCAACGGACGAACCCGGCTGCCGAACCATTCGATGAATGGACGCTACACCGGGCGAGCTAGCGGACGTCAAAGGCCGTCGAACCTACTAGGGTCCTCTTAGGCAATTGACGTATTTACATGAGCACTTTTTCGCTAGCTCTTCATTAATTGTGATGACGGAGGCACACTTTTGGAAGACATCACGGATACATCACCCTGTTCTTGATCGTCTGAAATAGAGATTGATAAAGTAGAGTGGCCCTGCGGGGAAAGGACCGGAATGGCCATTTCCCCACTAACATACCGTGACACACACTTCCCATGTTGTCATCGAAATTAACACATACAGAACAGGAGTTAGTGCGAGTACACTGACTACATTTATACAATGATTATGAAAGTCAGAGGAAGATTTCCTCTTATTACAATTGAACAATATCCTTTCATTGTGAAAAGAAAACAAAGTCCTAGTACTCGCACCAACCCCTGACAATCAAAATACATAATAACATGATCCATTAACATAGAAAAAATAATTGAAATCAAAAAATTTTGAAAAAATATTTTTTCAGAACAGCCCAAGTTTCTGAAAAGTAATGTTGAGCCCCAATGGATCCCAAGCCTAAGTGTGGACAAAAATTCTAAAAATATTTAAAAAAATTAATGCAACACTTACGAACAATAATACTGTATCTAGTTATGATTAAATTAACATCAAGATATTATTTTCAAGAAATCCCCCCTCACACAGAGGGCTGTTGTAAATGTAAACAATAAGTGTAAAAACACCAGAACAAGACTCCAGGCACTGATAACCCTGGCCCGAAATCAGTTACCAATAATAGACTATCTGATGCAAAACAGAGACTTCCAGGGAAGAAACTGCAGAACATCAGATGGTAGATGCAGAACACTATGCCTAACCACCCAAAGGTGAAGACGTAAACATGGGGAAAAGAACAGAATTCATTCTGTTATCCAGCTAAAACTCCCAAAAAATTTTAGTAATAATATTACAGAAAATATGCCAAAAGCATGGGAGAATAGCAAGGGGGGACTTAAAGGAAAGGGAGAGAGGAAAACACTGAACAAGCAGTGTAATTTGATAACAAGAATGACCACAACAGGCTGTTGCCTCGAAAATAGGTAACTTAACATAATTTCATTAAAAAATTTTAAGTTACAGCCCTGATTATTTTCTGTCACTCATTTTTCCTCTCCTCCTTCTATATCCTCCTTAGAATCACCATTTCTCTAATATTTATGTGTCTGGCATCATTTAAACTGAGATTTACAAGCACAAAGATCAGTCAGATGTTAACTGATGAAGGGCCAAACAAAGAATGATTAATGGCGCCAATTTCGGGACGTCCTTGACACTGCGCATGTGCAGTAGAGGTGAAGTATGGAGGGCCATTCAGGACATGTTTTCTTTGGTTTTAGATGCAAATTTTGGGGATTGGGGGGCAAAATTTGTGTTTGGCCCTACATTTTTAAGAGTTAGCACCAGCTATGTCTGTGTCATTGGTACAGTATAAAAATAATGTGTTTCCAACCTTAAACACCTTTCTGGATGTATCAGAACAATGCTGAGGGTCCAACAGGCTCCATATCAATTGATTGTTGAAAAATGTGTTTTCAGGTTTGAAATGCCTTTCTTGATGTATCAGAATAATACAGGATATCCTGGCACCATTAGATCAAAAGTATGCTTCAATATGATGTACTGTGTATCCCATGCATGTGAGCCAGTCATTTGATGCCTTCTATGTAAAAAGATGGGTGAGCTGTTAGTATTCACGTGGGCTGTTCACACAAGTTTTCTTCTTTCAGTATTCGAGACTGTTCACATTAGTCTGTGCTAAAAATGCACACAAGTTGATAGAGCAATGATGTAAATGACGGAGACTTCTTCCATGTAAGACTACATAAAAATATCAGCAAGTGCTCTGAATTAAATTATAGCTGCAATAAATTATCTGTTGCTTTAACAGAGTGTGCCTGTGGGATGGGTGTGTTGAGTTTGCTATGCACTTCACACTACTCAGTATGCCCATCCCACATTCAAACTCTGATAAAGCAACAGATAATGAATTTCAATCTTTATTTTAATATTTATTGCTTGGAATATCCATAAATGGAGTTTTTTGGGAAATCTCACCCGAGGGGCAAGATATTTGAAGCAGACCCGCGGCTTGCTGAGGGGCAAGATATTTGAAGCAGACCCAAGGCTTGCCAAGGGTCTGGTTCAAATATCTTGCCCCGAGGGTGAGATTTCCCCATTCCCATCTTCAGACTCATCGGGGATGATTTTTCTCCCCCCACCATGCAGTGATTACATTAGCCAGAAGTAATTGGGAGTCATGTGCTGATTCAATCAACTCATTTTGTATTCGTTTTTTTAAAAAGTGATGACACCATCGGAAAGAGCATGCAAAAGTTATGTATATACCAAAGGTATATACCATGAAATCGATTAGGAACAGTGGCAGCTTGAGGGTTGAAGAGTTTTAGAGCATCAAACTTTGATCACACTGCATTCCGATACCGTCAGTATGAATTAGTTGGTAACAAGAAACTGATACAATATGCATAATGTCATAATAATGTTATAAATCTATGAAAAGTTACAGGGCATTTAGTTGGCAGATACAGTGTCATATACGGCTCAGGGAAAATATCAAGTCTGGCGAAGCCGAACCTAATATTGTTTTCTCTGAGCCGTATATGACCATGTATCTGCCAACAAAACGCACTGTAACGTATTAATTATGCACAGCATGCTAAAATGTCATTGGGGAAGTTAACTCAACGAATAGTTAAATGATGCGCACTTTTAGGCATCTTGGGCTGGTTTGTATTATTGGGATTTTCCCAATGTGCACTTTTCGGCATCTTGGGCTGGTTTGTATTATTGGGATTTTCCTGGTAATCATCGCAGAATTATGGAGGTCAAATTACGTGTCATTTGAAGTTGTGTATTTCATTTAATGTAACGTCAGATGGAATAATTATATATGGCTGAAACAATGTTATTAGTACACACTAGACAGTCCGAACAGGAAACATTCTGTATCATCGGAAGTGATGGTAAGTCTATTTGTTATTAATTGAGATGTTTATATTTCCAGTGTGACAATTGTTGAAAATTGGCATTTTTCCATTTACACATGTTCGCGATTTCACTGACAGCTGTGGTTGTTCATTTCGATATGGCTCCTCCTCCTCGAATACTGAAAACAACTGATTTACATCGAAATTATCCAGATCAGTACATGTATTTGTCACATTCGATACACACAATTCTCTTGAGGTGATTGATGTTCCTGGTGCTGGGATGGGAAATTCTATGCTCATCTGACTCTGAGGCTGACTTGGACCTGCTTGCATGACTGCTGGAAATTTCGTGTTTTTGTCATTTCCTTAGCTAGCGTATTACCCATTGACAGGTTTTCATTTTCGGTCACTCATTGGTAAATGGCCAATGACGAAACTGATTTGTGTCCAATCACAGACATTATCTGACTGGGTCCAAATTTTCCTGCAGACAGTATACTTGATCCGGTGGTTCTGATGCTACAATTGGTATATATCTGGGATAGCTTAGCATTTTTGATCAACAAAGTCATGAAACTACCCAATGTCTTTTCTCCCAACGGACTTCTACGATAGCATACAGGTCTGTCCTCATTACATCAATCTAGAGGTCTTTGCCATAGGCTGTCACATGATGGATTTAATTTGGACAAATACTTCTCAAAACTTGATACAGGACAATAGGGATTACTAGGAAATTCAGGCAGCATGTCGCTCACCAGTTCCCTGTCTCGCTCTCTCTGATTCTTGGTCAACTCATTTTCTTTCTTCGTCACATTCTTCAAACCTGATTCTGAATCAACATTAACATCAAATGTTGATTTGCTCATGTTATGCATGTTCTTGCACCCTCAACGAAAAAAGAAACGTTTTATGTCATATTGTACTTTGTTTAGAAGTCCAACAGGCATCCTCGGTGACATCCAAATAGACTTGTACAGCATTTGCCGGTCTTTTTCCGAGATCATTCGGTGGTGTTCTGTTGTCCCCAGACCCAGGCATTTCAATTCACCTAACGCTGCACTAAAACTGGCATTTGCATCAGTAAAATCGCTGTCCTTTACCAAGTCACATTTAAGATCGTGGGGCAGCGTGTCTAAATACCTATTTAATCCATGTCTAATATTTTCAAGTGAATTTGCCTTGTAATGTTGTCCATCTGGTATGCGTGCATCCATGTAAAAGTGGCTGAGGGTCTCATTCAAAGTCACTCTGTCAAACTGTTCAAACTTGCTATTCTGCTTCTTTTCACATAAATATTCTCTGAAAATATTTGCTGCCTTGTTGTTTGACTTTACAGTACTTGTAGCATGTACCAAATGCCTTTTCTCATTGATTTCCTCATTTAATGTACTTGCAAATCGTTTCATGTTTACAATTTTGACGTACGCATAGATCGAAAAATGTAAACAAAGCAGACGATGTTTACATATGCAACAAGGGGAGTAATTTTGCTTCCACATTCTAATAAATCACTCGTGACTTGTTCTCTAACCGCCAATGTTTTGAGCTGGTTTGGCATTTTATTATAACAGTTTCATTCAATCAAATGCAATGTTTATATGACAGAGCTATTTTATATGGTGGGTCTTTTGTACGACTGTGCTGCAGCATGTACATATGTGTAAATTAAAAGCTGAGGCATGTGGATATAATGATAAAACAAAATGGCTGACAGGCACCTAATATTCAATTAATATTGGGAGCTTTTCAGCCATCCTGAACCTAATACTGCAAAGTCTATGTCTCTTAGTAACTTCATTTGATTGGATAAACAAATTTACTAGCATAATAAAACGTCACATGGGGTAGGTGGGATAGAAATATCTCACCCTGCTGTCTCACCTGGGACACGCGTATGTTTCATGTATAGTGGGGGGAGAAAATTCTTTTTTGGGAAAGGTCTCTGGTCAAAGAATCCCTTTTTCCCAAGATGAGGATATGAGCAATGGTAGATAGTGCCTCATTGTGGGATTTTCTCATGGCACTTATGGCCTTATGTGATGAAAATAGGGTGCCAAGGTCAGTGGTTGTTAGGTTGGGGTTGGAGATTGGAATCCTGCTTACAGAATCCCACTAAATATGGAATCCTTTTAGGAATCCAACTAAGAGAATCCCTTTTTGGGGAAATGTCTGCGGTTATAGAATCCCTTTTTCCAAGATGAGGATATGAGCAGTGATAGATCTCATTGCAAGATTTTCTCCTGGCCCTCCTGGCCTTATATCGCCATTAAACCATATAGCAGGCCTCCAAATGTGTCCATTGGACACTAATGTCCCTGCTTTATGAAAATCTATATTTGAGTGGTTAACAAAGTCCAACAACAGCAACACAAGGCATGGCATATGCCACCAAATGGTGCCATAAAAGGGAAGTTAAGTCTCTCGGGGTATGACCAAAATCAAAAAGAAGCTTCCTCTAGACACCAATAATGCATAACCAAAAAATGAAACTGATTTGAGTCAGTATTCATTACTTATTGGGCAGAAACCAAAATCAAGATGGCCACCATAATGAATTGGTCACTGGTGGCCATCTTGGTTCAGCTGACTGGTCCGAAATCAAAAGGACACATCCTCTAAACACCAACAATGCATAATTAAAAAATACAAACAATTCGAGTAAGCATTCATTAGTTATTGGACAGAAACCAAATTCAATATGTCTACCATAATGAAATGCCCATTGACGGCCATCTTGGTTCATTCAGCCGACTAGTCTGAAATTTCATACCAGTTGACTGGTCTGAAATCGAAACGAAGCTTCCTCTACACACCACCACTGCATAATTAAAAAATAATGAAAGTGTCAGTGACACTGTAGCTCAGCTTATGTAAGACATGTACATGTATAGTATGTGGCAAAGCTATAACACACATCTAGGTAATGACCTGATAACAAAGGTACATATAAAGTATTGTAAAGGTCTATACATAAATACTGACCCTAGCCTGTAACAAATGTATAGGTAAAGTATTGTAAAGGTGGGTGACAGTCAGATGCCTTTTGCCAAAGCTGTACTGAAATGTGCACTTACTGTGTATAAGTAGCACTGAATAAATCAAAGTTTGTCTAATTGGCTGCCGGTGGCCATCTTGAAATTTTGGGCCACACCCCAAAACACTCGTTCTCATCCCAAGGTGATAACAAAGGTACCCAAGAAGTTTCATGAAGATCGGTTCATAAATACAGCCTCTAACCTGAGTTGTATTGACATCTGTACTGTGTATAAGTAGCACTGAACAAATCAAAGTTCATCTAATTTGCATAATTTATGCATGAGAAAAAAATCTGAATTATATGTGATGTATTCCATGTTACTAAACATTCATAAAAAATTTATTCAAATCAGAACCTTCATATAGAAGTTCTGTACAAAAAACTGATTGAACCTAATTTCGGTACAAAATGGCTGCTGGCAGCCATCATGAATTTCGGACCACACCCCAAAACACTCGTTCTCATCCCACGGTGATAACAAAGGTACCCAAGAAGTTTTGTAAAGATTGGTTCATAAATACGGCCTCTAGCCCGAGCAGTATTGAACTGTTGGCAGACAGACGACGGGCCATGACATAACTTCAAATCTGATTATGACAAAGTTGTGCTAATAATGATTTGAGTCAGCATTCATTAGTTATTCAATATGGCAGCCATATTGAATTGGCTAGCTGGACCAAAATCGAAAGGAAGCCATCCGGTCATCCACAAGTAACCCCAAAAATAATGATTTGATCAAATAAGCGGTTCTTTAGTTATCTGATGGAAACCAAACATTACTGGACAGATGATGGATGACAGATGGACATGGTGAAAACATAATGCTCCCGAGAGAATCTCTAGTGGGCATAAATAAGGGACATGTCTAAGATAAAAATTATCGCATCACACTCAAAATCAAACCGTCTGGTATGTTGTCTACAGTAAGCTGTACTACAAGTTTGAATGAAATCAGACAACTATAACTCAAGTTACCATCCAGAAACCAATAACAACATGTCTTCAAAGTGGGAAAAGGGACATACCTCTGCCAAAAAATATTAGACCAAGTCCACTAGCAATCCTAATCTGTATTTTGTGGTTATGAACATATGTATAAAATTCTGTTTCATTTCTTTCAGTCAGACTAAAGTTAGCGTCTGGAAACCAATATCACCATGACTTCTAAGTAAGCCAGAAAATAAGCAGACAGTCATCTGCAAAATGAGGTCCCAGAGGGTGAATTTGGTGATGCTATCCTGCACCGCAGGGCAACTGCACCAAATTTACCCTCTGAGAACTGAATCAAGGTCTCAAGCCTAAATGGAAAGATGTACCCAGAGGATAAATTGGCCCACTGTATGGGATAGCATCAGCAAATTCACCCTCTTGAGATCTCATTCTGCAAATGACAGATTGCTTATATTCAGGCTTGCTTCTAAGTCATAACTCTGTCAAAAAATATCGGACCGAGCCCACTATCAATCTCAACCTGTGTTAAGTGGTTACAAACCAATGTATAAAATTTTGTTTCATTTTGTCCATTCAAACTAAAGACATCATCCGGAAACCAATATCAACATGTCTTCTAAGTCAGAAAAGGGCCATAACTCTGCAAGAAAATAGCGGGCTACACCTGCATCAATCCCCACATGTATTATGTGGTTATAACTGTGTATAAAATTTTGTTTCATTTTGTTCAGTCAAACTAAAGTTATCAAGCAGAAACCATTTTTTTCGGTTGGACAGACATAGAGACGGACAGATGGACAAAAAGACAGGGAAGCGACTAGATGCTCCCCGAAATTCTTTTGGGGAGCATAAAAATGTCGTGTCCAAGGTCAGTGGTTGTTCGATAGGAATGGCGAAAGTGGGGAATAGGCAGTCAATATCCAAATGAGGATATGAGGGACAATCAATTTTTCCTCACTGGGGAATTTCCTCATGACTTTCATAGCCTCATACTCCCAAGTACGTTGATGAGGATATAAGGGACTTGAGGTCTGATCACTGAGAAATATCTTCCCGACCTTCATTTACACATAAGGAAAGCAGATGAGAAAGAATAGGATTGTAAAAGCTATACTATTATGTGCTATCATTATAAAGAGGATTCCGTGAGAATCCGAGCGACATATAATCTGTCCCTGTGATTTGGAGGCTGGGGGGGAGGGGGGGGAAAGGGGGGGAGATTTTATGTAGTTCTTGTTTGTTTGTGGTAATTAGTCATACTCTACTATACTAGAACAACACCCCTTCAGTCCTATAGCACCTCTACTGTTGTAAAGAGGATTCTGTGAAAATTCAACTCAAAAGCAGTTTGGGTGATTTTTTGTAGTTTTTGGTGATTTTAGGTAGTTGTTGGGCTGTTTGTAGTAACTAATACTATTATACAATGGAACACACACTTTAGGGGTATAAAGCACTACATGCTACTCTTATAAAGGGGATTCTGGGGGAATTCTGGTCAAAGAAAGGCTGAGTTTTGGTAATTTGGGGCTTTTTTGGTGATTATCGGTAGTTGTTGGGTTCATTTGGGTAATTAAATATATTAACTATAAATTAAATGCACCCTCTGAACACACTCCCATTCCATTAGAGAGTTTTAGGTCACAAAGCAACCATGTACCATCATGCCACAATAGTAATAATAATGATAATAATAATAAGTGTTATATAATTGTTGTGCTAAAGAACTGCAATAACAAAAAATAATACTACCTCGCTCCCTCGTGTTTGTCAAAAATGGTCCATAACTCTAGAAAATAATGAAACAGACCCCGTTACTTGTGGATATTCTTTTACAAAGCGGATCCATGAGCAACCAAGAATAAATTAAATCCAACATGCAGTGAATGCAACACAGAGGTCGATAAATATTTTCTAAGTTAAGAGAGTGAAAAAGGGCCATTACTCTAGAAATGAAAGTGTCAATGACACTGTAGCTTAACTTGTGTGTTGTGTTTGATGAAAAGGATAATGCTCAATGTTTATGAAGGATTATGAAATAAGACAAGAATTGTGATAATTGGGAATATGTTCATTTGTGCTCCCTGTATGCCATGTTTAGGATAAAAATAATATGAGGTGTACACTGTACTAAAGAGCTGAGGGGTGGGTTAATATGACCTCACAGTTAATGTATGTGGCCCTCACAGTTAACGTATATCAAGAAAAGTTACCAAGTTACAGTGAAATTATTCCAAAACGAGTCATCCTATCAAGTTATATTAAAATCCCTTCATAAATATGGCCTGTAGACTGTGCTAAAGGTTTTCGGGCTTCGGGCTCCTGTAGCTGTCAGTTTCCCCAATTGCGTCCAAAGGGGACATTCTCATCTAGACATTATATGAAGTCAACCTACTAAGTTACAATGAAATCCCTTAATAAATATGACCTGTAGACTGTGCTAAAGGTTTTTGGGCTTTGGCAGCCATCAGGGTTGAATGATCGCAACCAAAAGGGGACATTCTCATCTGAGCATCATCTGGAGTGATCCTACAAAGTTACAATGAAATCCCTTCATAAATATGACCTGTAGACTGTGCTCAAGGTTTTTGGGCTTCGGGCCCCTGAAGCTGTCACAGTTGACCAATCACGACCAAAAGGGGATGTCATCATCTAGGCATTATATGGAGTCAAACTTACGGGTTACAATGAAGTCCTTCCATAAATATGACCAATAAACTATGCTAAAGGTTTGGGGGTTTTGGGTTCGGGCAGCCATCAAGGCTGAATGATCGCGACCAAAAGGGGATGTTCTCATCTAGACATTATTTAGAGTAATCCTACCAAAGTACAATGAAATCCCTTCATAAATATCACCTGTAGACTGTGCTAAAGATTTTTTGGCTTTGGGCCCCTGTAGCCAACACAGTTGCCTAATGGTGTCCAAAAGGGGCTGTTCTCATCTAGACATTACATGAAGTCGACCTACCAAGTTACAATGAAATCCCTTCATAAATATGATCTAAAGACTGTGCTAAAGGTTTTCGGCCTTTAGGCTTGGGCTGCCATCATGGTTTAATGATCGCAACCATAAGGGGACAGTCTCATCTGGACATCATCCGGAGTGATCCTATGAAGTTACAATGAAATCCCTTCATAAATATGACCTGTAGACTGTGCTCAAGATTTTCGGGCTTCAGGCACCTGTACCCATCACAGTTGACCAACCATGACCAAAAGGGGATGTCATCATCTAGGCATAATATGGAGTCAACCTAACAAGTTACAATGAAATCCTTCCATAAATATGACCTACAGACATGCTAAAGGTTTTTGGCCTCGGACAGCCATCAAGGCTGAATGATCGCGACCGAAAGGGGACGTTCTCATCTGGACACTATTTGGAGTCATCCTACCAAGCTACAATGAAATCCCTTCATAATTATGACCTGTAGACTGTTCTAAAGGTTTTGGGCCTTGGGCCCCTGAAGCCGTCACAGTTGCCCAATCGTGTCCAAAAGGGGACGTTCTCATCTAGACATTATATGAAGTCAACCTACCAAGTTACAATGAAATCCCTTCATAAATATGACCTGTAGACTGTGCTAAAGGTTTTCGGGCTTCGGGCTCAGGCAGCCATTATGGTTGAATGATCGCAGCCAAAGGGGACAATCTCATCTGGGCATCATATGGAGTGATCCTACGAAGTTACAATGAAATCCCTTCATAAATATGACCTGTAGACTGCGCTCAAGGTTTTTGGGCTTCAGGCACTTGTAGCCATCACAGCTGACCAATCACGACCAAAAGAGGATGTCATCATCTAGGCATTATATGGAGTTAACCTAATAGGTTACAATGAAATCCTTCCATAAATATGACCTTTTACCTATGCTAAAGGTTTTTGGGCTCGGGCACCCATCAAGGCTGAATGATCGCGATCAAAATGGGATGTTCTCATCTAGACATTATTTGGAAGTCATCCTACCAAGTTACAATGAAATCCCCTCATAAATATGACCTGTAGACTGCGCTAAAGGTTTTCGGGCTTCGGGCACCTTTAGCTGTCACAGTTGCCCAATCATGTCCAAAAAGGGACGTTCTCATCTAGACATTATATGAAGTTAACCTACCAAGTTACAATGAAATCCCTTCATAAATATGACCTGTAGACTGTGCTAAAGGTTTTCAGGCTTCAGGCTAGGGCAGCCATCATGGCTGAATGATCGCAACCATAGGGGACAATCTCATCTGGGCATCATCTGGAGTGATCCTAAGAAGTTACAATGAAATCCCTTCATAAATATGACCTGTAGACTGTGATCAAGGTTTTCGGGCTTCGGGCACTTGCAGCCATCACAACTGACCAATCACGACCAAAAGGGGATGTCATCATCTAGGCATTATATGGAGTCAACCTAACAGGTTACAATGAAATCCTTCCATAAATATGACCTTTTGCCTATGCTAAAGGTTTTTTGGCTCGGGCACCCATCAAGGCTGCATGATCGCGATCAAAATGGGACGTTCTCATCTAGACATTATTTGGAGTCATCCTACCAAGTTACAATGAAATCCCTTCATAAATATGACCTGTAGACTGTGCTAAAGGTTTTCGGGCTTCGGGCCCCTGTAGCCATCACAGTTGCCCAATCACGTCCAAAAAGGGACTTTCTCATCTAGACATTGTATGAAGTCTACCCACCAAGTTACAATGAAATTCCTCAATAAATATGACCTGTAGACTGTGCTAAAGGTTTTGGGGTTTGGGGCTTGGGCAGTCGTCACGGTTGGCAGATCATGCCCAAATAGGGAAATTCTCATCTAGACATCATAAGGAGTCATCCTACCAAGTTACAATGAAATCCCTCCACATTAAACATACCTGCAGACTGTGCTAAAAGTTTTTGGGTTTCGGGCTTGGGCAGCCATCAAGGTTGATAGATCATGCCCAAAAGGGGACGTTCTCATCTAGGCATTATACAGAGGCATCCTACCAAGTTACAATGAAATCCCTTCATAAATACGACTTGTAGACTGTGCTAATGATTTTCGGGTTTTGGGCTCGGGCAGCCATACCGGTTGCCCGATCGTGACCAAAAGGGGATGTTCTCATCTAGACATGACCCCAAACCTGCATATGAAATTTTGTGTCGATCAGACAAGAACTGAGGGGTGTAGCCCGTGCTAAAGGAAAATGTGAACAGATGTCACAGACTCACAGACTTCTGCATGCGTGATGGCAATAGCTTATCTTGACTATGTCAAGTTAAGCTAAAAACAAGAGCTATTGCTGAAAGCAATTTATATCCCCACTGCAGTGCTAGACTGATGAAGCATAAATGAACAAGTAATAAAAAAAAATAATCTGACAACACCGAAAATCATTCTAGTCTTGGGAAATGTTACAATTTAATTTCATACCAAGTTCCATAATAATTTACTTAAGTTATGAAAGTTATCAATATTCTTGCACTGACTCACACACGGATGGATGGACAGACACATGGATGCACAGATGGACGGATGCATGTAATCCAGTATACCCCCCATTTTCTTCGAAAGTGGAGGTATAATTATTGGACGGAACCCTTGGGCATATCCGTTCCCGCATGTGTGTCTATTAGCATACCAAATGAGATCCAAATCCAACTGTTGGCTTTGAAGTGACAATGCAAAAGGTACAGACAGGCAGACAGATGGACAGATGGGCAGACCGATTGATGGTCGGCCACACAGACAGGCAGAGGGCTTCACTAAAAAAATAATCTGACAACACCAAAAATCATTCTAGTCTTGGGAAATGTTACAATTTAATTACATACCAAGTTCCTTAATAATTTACTTAAGTTATGAAAGTTAAGAATATTCTTGGACAGACTCACACACGGACGGACGGATGGATGCATGTAATCCAGTATACCTCGCCATTTTCTTCGAAAGTGGAGGTATAATTATTGGACGGAACCCTTGTGCATATCCGTTCCCCCATGTGGGTCTATTAGCATACCAACTGTGATCCAAATCCAACTGCTGGCTTTGAAGTTACAATGCAAAATGTTTGTACAGACAGGCGGACAGATGGACAGACCGATTGATGGACAGACACACAGACAGGCAGAGGGCTTCACTAGATACCCTCAAATTCTCTTTCGTCGGTTGAAGGCATATTAATAGATTAATTACTTAATTACTGTTGACCTACTGGACTAAACGAGCCAAGGGTGAAAAGTATTTATTTAAGTAATGGTGTCTTTTGTAAAGCAAAAGGTGTACTTGACATGTACCATAAAAAAGCTTGATTACCTATCGACAACAATTAATGCAACTTATGGAGTAACCAATTTATGTGTTTTCTAAATACTAGCCTGTCACCTCAGCCTCTGTCTGTCAAACATATTGGACCCCTCATTGATCACCGATCGCACCCTGAAGATATTTCATAGGTGGTGGTATGCTGACCTGCAGTCCAGCATGGTATGTGAACCATAACCAATCATTGGATCATACTAGCCTCAACCTTGAGAGGTAATTTGTCACATTTTTTAATGAGCCCCGCATACCAAAGTATATGACATCAGTTTTATCTGAATTTAGTTTAATAAAGTTTGTTGTCATCCACTATTTAATGTCAGAAACATATACAGATTAGTGCCACCTTGAAATGCATGTAAAGCTGAGTGTCATAAGCCTAGAAATGAAATGCAAGACCAGGCTTTTAGATTATATCTCCCAACAGCAGGACAAATATAAATATAGAGCAGGGGCCCCAACACAGGATTCCGGAGGGACTACAAATTGTAGTGAGACAGTCTCCGAGACAGCGCCCTTGAAGTAACCCCAAGAGATCTGTATAAGATGACGAGAATCATTTTAGTGGCACACCCTAGAGCCCTAGATTATGTTCAAGTGTATTCATGTTCGATGGTATCAAATGCCCTGCTCAGCTCTAAAAGAACTAAACCTGAGACCTGGTACTGATCTATAGCCTGAAGAATATCATTCTGCATGCAAAGGAGTGCCGACACTGTACTACAAAACTGCATGTATGCATATTGAAACTTCTTTTACATACCAAGGAGTGTTAATTGGTCATTTATTTGAGATGACAAAACACATTTAAGGAGCTTGGAAATGGATGACAAGTTTTATACCGAGCGACAGTGCTTCAGTATCTCCTTGTCAAGGCTGGGTTTTTTAGGAAATGTGTAGCAAGAATATCCTTCATTCTGGATGGGAATACACCGGTTAACCCTTTACCTAACATGAAAAGCAGAAACACTTGTAAAAAAAAGTCTTGAATAACTCACTTTTTTCATTTTTTGTCTCAAAAACATAGGTTATGACCCTTCATTGGAATGAGCTTGACAAGCTAATTTCAATGAGGTGTCATAACCAATGTTTTTGAGACAAAAAATGAAAAATTAATTGGCGATTTTTTAGAATAGCACTGTCTGGTTTTGGCCATTAAGTTGGGTAAAGGGTTAAGAGAGATATGTTGGTGATTTCAAAAGCCTAACTGGAATAGGACGACAGAAAACATGTGTCACCCTAACAACACACGCTCTGCACAAACACCACGTATCACTGTGGTAATGATGTCAAAACATGTCTATTCTCGCAGGCTACCATGACAACCCACCATGACTAACTGGGTCAGGTGAATATGACATCACTTTCTCCTGACCTATTCCCCCACCCAAAATGGGATGAAAGGTGAAGTACAAATGACAGAGTTATATGAGATTGTCACTGGGAGATAAGTACAAGAACAAGAGTGTAGACACTTTGTGTTGATGTCAGGAGCTATCTTGGTCCTGCATAAGAACTAGAATAGTAGTATTATAATGTACACAATCACCTCCAGATCTTACGGAATATACAGATAACTTCCAGAAGCCACCACATTTCTGTTGTAGGTTTCCATAGCATTTATACGCACAAAGCACCTCCTCAGCTCTTCCGTATTTTTTAAAATTGTTGCCACAGAAACATTCATTGCCATACTGAAAAATAAGAAACAGAATGATTCAAGGAGAATATAAAGTAGAAAGCAGGAGGAAGGAATAGCAATACCAGGGTTTCTGCTATACTGGCACAGCAGCCGTCAACCGGCCGCATTTTCCTACCAGGGAACCTTCACAACATTAATCAAGATGTTAAAATTCACCCTGACCTGCTGGAGAAATAATTGATTCACAGATTGTTGAAGTGCGATTTCTAGACTTCTTTTGAAGATTTCCATACACAAATGTTGTAGAAATATGACTGAAGTGTACTCTAATGACGCATTTGTTCCAGGAGTCCTGCATAACTTAATCAGCCCCCAATGAAAAGTTAGACAAACTGTAAACAATAACCTCAGTGAATGTTAAATGCATCACGTCACAAAATGCTGCGATTTATTTGGTCAGTATGTGCCCTACGTAATGCAAGTTGTAAAACTTCATTCAGTAATAAATATCAGTATGTGACATTTTGTTTTCTGACCAATCTTATTACTCCCAACATTTTCCCAAAACAAGCATGTGTTGAAAAAACATGAACTTCTGCAGATGTACTTCCACTGTCATCATTAATTAAAATGACACAACAGTTTGCAGATATACTGTTCACACCTCATTTGTGTGTTTTAATTACCGGTAGTGTTATGGAATCTCGAGTCTATTTTCTTGAAAATTTCAGAACTGCGAAAAAAAGAGCTTCTTGTTTCCAGTTTAGAAGTGCGAAAAAGCATGAGCGCAATAGCACTCCTCAAATCGACATCACTGAAATTTATTGTGCAAATGAATGATTTTTCACCTGAATTTCTCCACATTGGTCCTTATTCTTATGCAATCAACTGCTCTCGGAAAGTGAAAACCTACACAAATATCGCTGTGAAAAACCTCAAAAATATCCCCCAGATGCAATGAAATGAGGGTTTAGGGACCCTTTCCAGTTAAAAATTTTCCTACTGTGGGCCGAACCATGGTCAGCCGGTGGTAGCGACAACTCTTGGTTGCTCCATTATATGGCCTCACTTATTTTCCCCTAGCGGAAACACTGGCAATACATAACACAATTTTATTTCTGTCAAACCCATACACTAATGTTGATGGCTGCCACTAGATGTTCGAGATGTAAGCTTGATATTGGATTTTGGACATTCATCTGACATTCAGATTTTGTCAGTTTGGCATTGGACATCCATTTAACATCCACCTGGTATTAGCATGACATTCAACATTTGACATAGGTCTGACATTTGCCTGTAGTATCTGATGACAGGTGAATATAAAATGAAAGTGTCAATGACACTGTAGCTTAACTTGTCTGTGTGTTGTGTTTGATGAAAAGGATAATGTTCAACTTTATGAAAGGATAATGAAATAAGACAAGAATTGCGATAATTGAGAATATGTTAATTTCTGTTCCCTGAATGTCTTTTTTCAATAAAAATAATTTAGGTGTAGACTATACTAAAGAATTGAGGGGTGGGTTAATGTGGCCCTCACAGTTAATATAAAGTGTGTCAACCAAAGTTACCAAGTTACAGTGAAATTATTCCAAAACGAGTCATCCTATCAAGTTACAATGAAATCCCTTCATAAATACAACCTGTAGACTTTGCTAAAGGTTTTTGGGCTTTAGGCCCCTGTAGCTGTCACAGTTGACCAATCCTGACCAAAAGGGGATTTTCTCATCTGGACATTATATAGAGCCATCCTACCAAGTTGCATTGAAATCCCTCTATAAATACGACCTGCAGACTGTGCTAAAGGTTTTCGGGATTTGGGCTCGGGCAGCTGTCATGGTTGACAGATTGTGACCAAATGGGGAAGTCTCATCTAGACATCATACCGAGTCATCCTATCAAGTTACAATGAAATCCCTCCATATTAAATATGACCTGCAGACTGTGCTAAAAGTTTCTGTGTTTCGTGCTTGGGCAGCTGTCACGTTCACAGATCATGACCAAAAGGGGACGTTCTCATCTAGACATTATACAGAGTCATCCTACCAAGTTACAATGAAATCCCTTTATAAATACGAACTGTAGACTGTATTAAAGGTTTTTGAGTTTTGGGCTCGGGCAGCTGTCACGCTTGACAGATTGTGACCAAATGGGGAGTTCTCATCTAGACATCATACAGAGTCATCCTATCAAGTTACAATGAAATCCTTCCATATTCAATATGACCTGTAGACTGTGCTAAAAGTTTTTGGGTTTCGAGCTTGGTCAGCCGTCACGGTTCACAGATCATGACCAAAAGGGGATGTTCTCATCTAGACATTATATAGTGTCATCTTGCCAAGTTACAATGAAATCCCTTCATAAATACAACCTGTAGACTATGCTAAAGGTTTTCGGGTTTTGGGCTCGGGCAGCCATAATGGTTGACCGATCATGACCAAAAGGGAAGACACTTTGACACATTTGTGTATAATCTATGTTTTCATGTGTTGGAAATAAAATTGCTCACAAAATTTTTTAGGGAGTGTTTGTTTTATTTATTCCATCCATCAATGAAGGAGATAAAGCCTGGAGCCAGGTTGATCAACATTTCGATCAACATTTTCACTGTCAACTTTGAACTTATGAATATTAATGAGCTGTTCAATGGCCATGGAGACATGGGTAAATTCAAATAAACATAATATTTATATCTTGAAAGTTGAATATTACCGGAGTGCGTTAACTTCAGGGAATGAACACTTTGACACATTTGTGTATATAATATCATGTTTTCATATGTAGGAAATAAAATTAAACACAAAATCATTTTAGGGAATGTTTGTTTTATTTATTCTATCCATTGTGAAAGAAATAATGCCTGGAGCCAGGCCGAACAATGTTTCCATCAACATTGTCTTCGTGAACTTTGAACTTATGAATATTAATGAGCTGTACAATGACAATGGAGATGTGGGTAAGACATCTTTGTCACTTTTGGTACCACTTTTAAAATGAAAGTATCAATGACACTGTGGCTGAACTTGACCAACTTGAACTTGGAAGTTATAAGTGAAATGGCAAAATTGAAGAACACTGGTTCCAATGTTATTTGGTTAACCTTCAGTATAACAGCATTGTGTGTGCACAACATCAGAGCAATCCATGTATTCTTAAATGTAAACTGTAAGGCTGGCTAAAGAAAGAATACTGAAACACAAATGCAGTAAGTTTACAGGTCATTGTAAATGGCAACTTTTTTCACAGAAATGAAAGCTAATTGATGGCTCTTATCTAGAAGTCTCACCTAATGAGCAAGTTCAAAAACAATCCTATGATAACAGTGCCCTGTAGGCCATGTCAAAGAAGAAAGTTAAAGGACAAATGCAATAAATTCAAAGGTTGTTACTAACAGCACTAATTTTTGATGGAAATGAAAAGAAAATCAATAGCTCCTATCCTGGTCACCCTGAATGAGCATACCAAGTTTCAAAACCTGATAAAGAATGCACCCTCTGAGGCGTGCCAAAGGAAGATGTTATGCACAAATGCATGTTGTTTTTTCTTTTTTTACGGAAATTGATGAATATGCCTATAGAGAGTGCAAAAGGGATAAGTTGCTGAACAAATGCTCAAAAGTTCATAGGCTGGCACTAACAACAATAATTCTTTATGGAAATGAAAGAAAATCAATAGCTTCCATCTAGAGATCACCCCAAACATGCATACCAAGTTTCAAAGAGATCTGATCATAAAGGGTATGCCAGAGGAATATATTTATGTCTGACTAAATTAAGTTTGAAGGTTGTTCAAATGGCAACATTTTTTGAAAGAAATGGAAGAGAATTGATAGTTCCCATCTAGAGATCACCGCAAACAAGCAAACCAGGTTTCAAAGCAATCCTATCATAAATGTAGGGTGTGCCAAAGGGAAATACTATGCCTAACTAAACAAGCAAATTCAGTGTATTCATGTCTCCTGTTGGGCAGCAGTTTCAAGGGGAATTAATGCATCCAGTGGAAAATAGTTGAGTTGCAAGTGGAAGTTATTTGGAAGAGACAGAACAGACAGTGCTTCAGACAGTGGTTATCAGATTTATTTTCACGGAGGTCACTGTCAAAGCAAGTAAAGTGATGTGGAGTATAACTATGAGAATCACTGAAAATTAAGACTGTATGTAAGACATATTACATTAAACCTGTAAAGCTTGTGATTGGAAGTTAATGAAACCTTGGAAGTGATGTCCAGATAATATGGTGGTCTGTATATGGTACTGAGAGAGTCTGACTTTGTCGAGTTGCAAAAGAAGTAGTGATGAAGACATATTCTGGTCTCACAATGATAACAAAGATACACAAGAAGTTTCATGAAGATCGGTTCATAAATACGGCTTTTAGTCTGAGGTGCATTGAAGCAAATTCAGTGAATTCATGTCTCCTGCTGGGCAGCAGTTTCAAGGGGAATTAATGGATCCAGTGGAATATAGTTGAGTTGCAAGTGGAATCGGTTGACTCTAAGGAAAGTTAGAGTCTGGAAACCATCAGCCAATCAAATTTAAGCAACCTAATTAAATATGCACGGAAAATGCCCATGTTTGAACTTGGACCCACAATTGATGAAAGTGATCAAATACCCAAATTTCATCAAAATTGACTGACTGAAGGAAAGTTAGAGTCTATGAATGAAAAACACGGAAGGTGTGCACTTACTGTGTATTAGTAGTAGCACTGAATAAATCAAAGTTTCCCTAATTTGCATAATTTTTGCATGAGAACAAAACCCATATTATATGGGATGTATTGCATGTTACTAAACATTCATACAAAAATTTATTCAAATCCGAACTTTCGTATAGAAGTTCTGTACAAAAAACTGATTACACCCAATTTCGGAACAAAATGGTCGCTGGCCGCCATCTTGAATTTTGGACCAAACCCCAAAACACATATTCTGGTCTCACAATGATAACAAAGATACCCAACAAGTTTTGTGAAGATCGGTTCATAAATACGGCTTTTAGTCCGAGGTGCATTTATGCACTGGGCAGACGGACAGGCAGAAGGACAGATTTTCAGTACAAAATTTCCCACATTCGAACTTGATCTAGGTATTGATGAAAGTAATCCATATATGAAATTTCATCGAAATCAGTTGATTTTAAGGAAAGTTAGAGTCTGGAAACCATCAGCCAATCAAATTTCAGCAACCTAATTAAATATGCGCAGAAAATGCACGTGTTCGAACTTGAACCCACAACTGATGAAAGTGATCTACTACCCAAATTTCATCAAAATCGACTGACTGTAAGGAAAGTTAGAGTCTGGAAACGAAAAACACGAAAGGTGTGCACTCACTACTGTGTATTAGTAGTAGCACTGAATAAATCAAAGTTTCCCTAATTTGCATAATTTTTGCACGAGAACAAAACCCGTATTATATGTGATGTATTGCATGTTACTAAACATTCATACAAAAATTTACTAAACATTCATACAAAAATTTATTCAAAACCAAACTTTCATATAGAAGTTCTGTACAAAAAACTGATTACACCCAATTTCGGAACAAAATGGCCACTGGTGGCCATCTTGAATTTTGGACCAAATCCCAAAGGTCTCGTTTCCTTCAAAAGTTAGCACTTCCGGGTTATCGAATACCCTCCTGGAACTGAGAATTTAGGACCTTATTTGATTTCATGATGGTGTGGATGTAGTAAATAGTGACCATCAGTGTTTATATGCTCCCCTAAATCTACTGTTTGGGGTGTTGAAAGTGGTGTACGGTTATATGCATTTTGGTTAGAGGTCAAGTTCACATAGGCTTGTTGATTGTGTGACCAAGACCATACTGTGGGCTGATTTTTCACAGGTGAGAAATGGGACAATTTTTCATGAACTTCTTTTGGTGTGCCTTCTTGAAAAAATGAATAAGAAAACCATCTTTTTTTTCTTGATTAAATTTGAGCTGCCAATGCCATAAAACAACAGAGGAATAATGAGAAAGGCCTATAACACTGTTTTCTCGCTGTGCATGCACGAAATTGGGAGACTTTTGCTCTTTAATGAGTGAATTTTGACAATTTTACACATTTTTCAAGAAATTAACTGGATCATTCGGACAAGTGTATATGAATGATGTATTAAGGGTTCTATATTGTGATATAATCAGCTGGGTAGCCTAGAAAGAGATCTTTCTGAAAATGTACAATTGTGTGTACATTTGGTGTAAGGGAGATAACTCAAATGTGAATTCATTTACGCTGCTCCATTGAATACATTTGACACTTGGTGAAAACATGCATTTTCAACAGAATAACTGTAACAAGACCTTAAGTAAAAAGACTAGTTGTACTTCTGGACTGATAATCTGAACAGCAAACTATAATATCAGTGGAAATGAGTTGTAGGATAACCACAAGACTAAATTAATCATACTTAACTTCCATTGATGATACTATGTTCCAATATATTTCTTGGAAAGTCCCCTAAACAAACTTTCAAAGGACTACTATTGTATTATCAATGAATGCTGAGTAGAACTGTGTTTTCTTGGAAGATAAGATTTTTCTCATTTGATCTAACAATGTTCTGATAAAATTTTATGAAAAGCTCTCCTAAAGGGCTTTCCAGTAAATTGTAACAGAATATAGTTCTACCAATTGAGGCTTGTTTGGAATGGATTTTCTTGATGGTTATTATCCTACAACTCATTTCAACTGGTACACACTCCATTTAGTTAGCCTCTTACAACATGCAAGGAGTAGACAGGGGACCTATTCTTTAAACTCTTTACCCAACACATTTTTTTTGCTGTAACTGATTTTATTTAGTCCAGGGGAAAATGAAGAGCCAGTTGTCCTTTCTGACAAGGGCATAATTAGTTTGAATAATATTTCACATAGGACAGCGTAGTATGCCTGGTCCTACAAACAAGAGATTTGGGAGGGTTGGTTGGTGGATTGTTTGTTTGTTTGTTTTTTCTGAAAGAGGGTAAATTATTCTCTTCACTGAATTAATTGGTCAGATTTCCTTATCTTTTTACTTAGTTTAGTTTAGTTTAATATTCATTTTGGCTGGTGGGTGGGGGGGTGGCCTGGGGGGGGGGGGGGGTGCAATGTGTTTGAAATTTGTTTATAGTGGTTTTTTTGGACAGTGTGCTGGGTAAAGAGTTTCAAATACCCGGAATCCCCACGGGTAATGCTTTATTTTAATTAAAGCAATCATTAGATCATCCATTTTTATTCCACTTGTAGCTACTGTTCACATAAATGGCACAATTAATTTACCAGTCACCACTCACTGATGATGAGAAAGAACTTCTTGACACCCTCATCAACTATGGGCCATACAAAGAGTATATTGGGGAATGTGTTTTATGGAAGGGGCCATGCAGTGTTACTGGATATGGCATTTTAAATACCAAGTTAAGAGGTTCAAAATGCCAGTTTCGATTACATCGAATTTTTTTTTTCTCAAATCTGGCTTGGATTATTTAGATCCCCAAACTCATGTAAGCCACTTGTGTCACAGGAAGAGGTGTTTCAACTTTCAACACCTCTCCTATGAGCCCAAGGAAGTCAATGAGTCATGAAAAGAATGTTCTAAACAGAGGCACTGTAAAGGTCATCCCCAATATCCTACTTGTGTATTTTGAAGGGTTGGGAGGTATGTAAATCAGTTGAAGTTCTGTTCCTGATTGATTACAAGGTTTTATTACATAATGAATCATTTCAAAAAATTGGTATCTGTTGCTTCTTGAAACAGCAGACATGCATGATAATATTTAATATTACAATAATTCTCATTGACATACATATATTAACAAATTCAGTTAGTTAAGAAATGAATTTAATTGAGTCCATACAGGGGCATGAAAAATAATAACTGATTCCCCCCCCCCCCATGATTTCTCTCCATGAACACTCCCTTTTGTCCCCTGCCCCCCCCCCCCCCACACACACACCAATATTATGGGGGGGGGGGAGGGGGGCAAGTGACAGTTGCTCTTGCCCGAAATGCTACTATTTTTTCTATAAAAAAGTGTTTCCAGTCATTTATAATAACAAAAGCATTGCAGGCTATTACTACAACCATGCATGCAGTCTTAAGTAGCTACAAGTGGTAAATCCCACATGGGCATGCACCACTCAATATGATGTGTCCTGAACATTTTCGGCATAATTATGTTCACCAGCTATAGCTCTATGTTTAAAAACTGAAGCCCTCAAAATATTTTTGTTATATCTTACTAGTCTTGCATAATACCTTCTTGATTTATAGGCTGATGATGATTGCCTAGTCCTATCATACATTTCTCTGTGATTTTTTTTCTCTGTACCTTTTTTCATTGGTCCATGAATGCCGTATTTTAAACGGAGCTTCTCTGCCAACAGAAGGGCTGAAGTTCCAGCACCATGAGTTTCTATATGACCAGCTGAATGTGCCAAAGCTTCAGCATTGCGCACATAGTTAGATGTTTTTGGACACAATGTCTGAAACCGGTGATGAAAAGACTCTGCTTTGTTTGTATTCCTAAAATTCACCATCTGTGTCAGATACTTGTTGCCAAGTGATTTGTTTAAAACATTTTGAATCAGTGTCCTATTATTAGGGTTTAGCAGCTCTTTCTTCAGAAAATTGTTCAATTCCATGTGAGATTTGTGTTTCTTAAAACACCCAGAGTTGAAATGTTTACAAGAACTGTGTTCACCCACCATACATTTTAAAATATTGTCTCGAATCAACTTTGCCCTGGACACAAAGTGATTGCTACCTCTGGCTTGTTTAGAGGCATTTTTAAATTCTAATATTCTATACCGGATACAGCTACATAACTTCCCCTTTATGGCATCTCCTCCCCTCCTGTCTGTCCCAATATACAACTTACATTTGTGGAGTTGTTTTAAAACGTTCCTGAATCTGTGTATAACACAAGTCTCGTGCTTAGCTCTTGTTTTAATTTTGTTCATTTGACCACAGGCATCTGTTGTAACACTTGAAACTTTCAGGATTCCTTTAGAGTCAACAGATTGTATATTTCTCTCTGTTAATCGTTTCTCACACGATGCCATGCTCAACATGGGATTTAATGTCTGGCTGCAGTTGTTATGGCTGCAGTTGGAGTTCTTTGATTTACTACAAAGTTTGTTTGCAAATTCAAGATTAATCAACAGACCTCGACTTGTGTCATTTTCATGTAATGGTGCATCTGCTTGCTGGGAAGCTTCATACCCAGCAGTGCATCTGTTGTTGTATGCCAAATCAGTCTGAACAGATACAGGAAGGGCACTATGATCCAAAATCGATGGTGAACACTTCAAATGGTTAGATAATTTCAAAATTTTGACATCTTTAACAAATTTCTGATTAGCGAGCATTGATGTTTTATTGAGTTCCTTTATCACATCACATGAATAGGTGAAAAGTTTCTGCACCCAACTAACACTTGGAGTATGTATATCAAGATGGTTGAGCAGGAGCACTGCATCATTGATACCAATTTTCGAATAAAGTAAAGCCTTTGACAGCATTAAATTCAGCTGACCTGTGGGCCTTTTGCTACCTGGTGTTCTCTTCTGCTTGTTGAAAAGTTCAGTCCCTGATGATATATATCCACAGCTATTACACTTAAGAGATAGGGTTATACAAAGTCCACTAACTTTAATATTGCCGAGGGACACATCACCTGTGCACCTATCATGTTTTCTGTGTTCTATGAAAAATTGATTGTAAAGTTGAGGTAATTTCTCTATGTTTACTATTTCATTTGCATGGCTGATTTCATCTGCTGAGGTTGTCTTTTCCTTTTCTTTTTCAGAATATTTTTTTATTGGACGGAGTATAGTTGGCACCACAAGGGAATTTCTGTCTGTTACAGCAGAGTCATATAGCTCTTTCGTCGGACGACGTATACAAGCTGTCTCTAGTTTTTTGACTGATACATTATTTGCTTTGTCTGCATCTGCACAAGCATTCACTTCATCATACTGAGTATGTTTATATGCTTCTCTGAGTTTCCATAGTTGTGATCCAGGTTGAATTGTCACTTTACAACTAACCTTTCTAAAATACCTATTTTTCTTTCTTTTCAAAGTCATTTTTACAATCCTGTGTTGATTATTCTACCCTCTGTAAATTCTGAGACTCAATTAAATTCATTTCAGCTCAAGCAATGATGTCATAATATGCTATTGTGACATCACTGCTCCATACAATAACAAGGCAAAGCACTTATTCATTCATCCATCCTTTCAATTTGTTTTTTGTTTCTGTAAATGATTACTGATTCCACCCACCATCATAATTAAAACCATGATTATATGACCACCACCACTACTACTACTACTACTACTACTACTACAACTACTACTACAACAAAGGAGGCCACTTAGCTGGATATTTCTTAATCTAATAACCATTTTAATTAATTGAATAAAACTTTCAAGCACAAAACCATTTACAATACTTACTATGGTGGAACCCTGTTCATTGAATAGCCACTTTTCCAGTGAAAATTATTAAATTAACAGGAATTGTGTCTCTTTCCTGTATTCGAGAGCTAAACTTAGCATTTATTCTATGATATCTTGTTTGACAGAGCTCTGTCAGCTCTGTCAAACAAGATATAATAGATTAAATGCCTATATTGGATACACTGAGGTCTATAGGTCTATAAACAAAGGAAACCTGGGGAGAGCCAGGGTAATTTCTAAATCTTCTTAACAGATTATAAGATTTTTTATTCACTTAACAGGAGTTTCAATTAACAGATCAAATTTGTACTGGAGGTATGGTAAATGGTTTTGTGTTGTTAAATTATATTCAACTTTCAGGGTTAATTCAGTTAAGAGATATCCAATTAAGTGGGATCCACTTACTGTGGTGGTGGTGGTGGTAGTAGTAGTAGTAGTAGTAGTAGTAGTAGATGATGAAAAGTGTTAAACTGATTTTGTTCCAGTTCACCACAATAGTTACTATACAGATTTATCAGTCCTGCCTTGATGTGACCAGTCAAGATGAGTTCTAAATTGACAAAGAGCAATTTAACTTACTGCACAGATCATTCTATCATGGCAGAATGAATGAGAGTCATATTTAGCACTTTCAGCTATAAAACAGTTTGCATTAAGGCTTTAAACTCATTTAAGAATGTGCCAGACATTTAGCTTTCTTTCTGAAAATCACGTTGTCAGAGGACGTCAAAATATGACTGCTTTGCAGTGTTTGCCTTAGAACGCTTTTGAGGCCTAGTGAAAGCCACATGGCTCCATTGGGCTGATGTTGTATATCATTGTGTTGGAAATTAAACGCAGATATACAAAAACAGTTGCTATGGGTGTCCTAAATTATTTTTTTTTTACTTAAGGTCTCGTTTCCTTCAAAAGTTAACACTTCCGGGTTATCGAATACCCTCCTGGAACTGAGAATTTAGGACCTTATTTGATTTCATGATGGTGTGGATCTAGTAAATAGTGACCATCAGTGTTTATATGCTCCCCTAAATCTACTGTTTGGGGGGTTGAAAGTGGTGTACGGTTATATGCATTTTGGTTAGAGGTCAAGTTCACATAGGCTTGTTGATTGTGTGACCAAGACCATACTGTGGGCTGATTTTTCACAGGTGAGAAATGGGACAATTTTTCATGAACTTCTTTTGGTGTGCCTTCTTGAAAAAATGAATAAGAAAACCACCTTTTTTTTCTTGATTAAATTTGAGCTGCCAATGCCATAAAACAACTGAGGAATAATGAGAAAGGCCTATAACACTGTTTTCTCGCTGTGCATGCACGAAATTGGGAGACTTTTGCTCTTTAATGAGTGAATTTTGACAATTTTACACGTTTTTCAAGAAATTAACTGGATCATTCGGACAAGTGTATATGAATGATGTATTAAGGGTTCTATATTGTGATATAATCAGCTGGGTAGCCTAGAAAGAGATCTTTCTGAAAATGTACAATTGTGTGCACATTTGGTGTAAGGGAGATAACTCAAATGTGAATTCATTTACGCTGCTCCATTGAATACATTTGACACTTGGTGAAAACATGCATTTTCAACAGAATAACTGTAACGAGACCAAAGCACATATTCTGGTCTCACATTGATAACAAAGATACCCAAGAAGTTTTGTGAAGATCGGTTCATAAATACGGCTTTTAGTCCGAGGTGTGTTCACGCACAGGGCAGACGGACAGGCAGACAGACAGATTTTCGGTACAAAATTTCCCACTTTCGAATTTGACCTACGAATTGATAAAAGTAATCCATATATGAAATTTCATTGAAATCAGTTGATTTTAAGGAAAGTTAGAGTCTGGAAACCGTCAGCCAATCAAATTTAAGCAACCTAATTAAATATGCACGGAAAATGCCCATATTCGAACTTGGACCCACAATTGATTAAAGTGATCTACTACCCAAATTTCATCAAAATCCGGTCACTGTAAGGAAAGTCAGAGTCTGGAAACGAAAAACACGGAAGGATGGAAGAATGGATGGAAGGATGAAGGATGCAAGGATGGACGGAAGGACACCCCAAATTTAATATCTCCTGTTTTTTTCAAAAAGCAGGAGACAACAAAGTTCAAAGGTTGTTGCCAACAGCAACATTTTATGATGGAAATGAAAGAAAATCGAAAGCTCCCATCTAGAGGTTACCCCAAACAAGCACACCAAGTTTCAAAGTGATCCAATCATAAATGTGCTCTGCAGAGTGTGCCAAAGGAAAATAGTGATGCATAACTGGATTATAAGTTCATCGAAGCCAGCGGCAACATTTTTTGTTGGAAAAGGCAGAAAATTGATAGCTCCCATCTAGAGGTCAACCAAACAAGCATACCAAGTTTCAAAGTGATCTGATCATAAATGTGCCCTTCAGGGTGTGCCAAAGGAATATATTGATGCCTGATGAAACTAAGTTCAACGGTCATTGCCAGCAGCAACATTTTTTGACAGAAAAGGAAGAAAATCGATAGCTTACCATCAAGAGGTCACTCAAAAACAAGCAAACCAGGTTTCAAAGCGATCCCATTATAAATCTGTTCTGTAGAGTGTGCCAAAGGGAATATTGATGCTTAACCAAACAAAGTTCAAAGGTCATTGCCAATGGCAACATTTTTTGATGGAGATGGAAGAAAATTGCCAGTTTCCAACTGGAAGTCTCTCCAAACAAGCACACCAAGTTTCAAAGCGATCTGATCATAAAAGTGCCCTGCAGGGTGTCCCAAAGGGAAATATTGATTCATAACTGCACTAAGTTCATCGAAGGTCATTGCTAACGGCAACTACATTTGAAAGAAATGAAATAAAATCTATAGCTCCCATCTAGAGGTCAACCCAAACAAGCATAATAGCGATCCAATCCGAAATGTGCTCTGCAGGGTGTGCCAAAGGGAAATATTGATGCCTTACTAAACTAAGTTCAAAGGTTGTTGAAAGCGACATTTTTAGGGGAAATGAAAGAAAATCGATAGCTCCCATCTAGAGGTCACCCCAAACAAGTAACCTAATTTCAAAGTGATCTAATCATTAATGTGCCCTGCAAGGTGAGCCAAAGGGAAATAATGATGCATAACTGCATTAAGTTCAATCAAGTTAATTGCCGGAGGCAACATTTTTGACGGAAATGGAAAAAAATTGATAGCACCCATCTAGAGGTCATCCCAAACAAGCATACCAAGTTTCAAGGCGATCTGATCATAAATGTGTCATGCAGGTGTGTCAAAGGATTATATTGATTCCTGACTAAACTAAGTTCAAAGGCCATTGCCAGTGGCACCATTTTTTGACGGAAATAGAAGAAAATCAATAGCTCCCATTCAGGGGTCACAACAAACAACCAGGTTTCAAAGCAATCCAATTATAAATGTGCCCTGTAAGGTGTGCCAAAGGGAATTATTGAGACCTGATTAAACTAAGTTCAAAGGTTGTTGCCAGCAGCAACATTTTTGGAAGGAAATGGAAAAAAATTGGGAGCACCCATCTTGATGTCATACCAAACAAACGTACCTAGTTTCAAATCGATCCGATGATAAATGTGCCCTGCAGGGATTGCTAAAGGGAATTATTGATGCACAACTGCACTAAGTTCATTGAAAGTTATTGGCAGTGGCAACATTTTTTGACGGAAATGGGAGAAAATCAATAGCTCCCATTTAGAGGTCATCCCAAACAAGTGTACCAAGTTTCAAAGCAATCTGATGATAAATGTTCTGTCAGGATGTGCTAAAGAAATACATTGATGCCTGACTAAAGTGCAAAGGCCATTGTGAGTGGCAATATTTTTGAACGGAAGTGGAAGAAAAATGACAGCATCCATCTAGAAGTCACCCCAACAAGCATAACAGGTTTCAAAGCGATCTGATCATAAATGCAACCAGTGCACTGTGTGCCAAAGGAAGTTGTGGACGTACACAAGTATGTAGGCCGATGGATGGGAAGTGACAGCAATAGCGCAGATTGACCTTGTCAAGTTGAGCTAAAAATGACAAGCAGCAATTCAAACTGAACTTTTTTCTCATCTCTTCAAATATTTGTTTTACAAACATTATCCCAGATATGAATAATGAGTTCAAATAAACATAATACTTATAACTTAACCCTCTAAGATCTGTTTTATCCACACATCTGTTCATTTATTTATTTATTGGGATTTATCGGCACTTTTGACAGCCCAGGTCACCTTTTGTCGGACAGTTTTATGGGTAGGGGAAGCCGAAGTATCCAGAGAGAAGCACCAAGCAATGGCAAGCTACTGCACAAGCAGGGTTAGCATTGGTTGAAGACAAGTGCACCATCGACATTCAATATGTAGTAAACATTGCCACTGTGCCCCCATTATCCATGTATCACATCAGGAGGGGTTGTGGGGTACGCGTGTACATACAGTGGAGAAACAGAAAGAAAGAGAAGCCTGCAAAACAATAATCCACTCAGACATAATAATAACCACTTACGTGACCATAAACAACACAAACAACATACCACTGGGCATATCTATGAACACTAAAAATCCAATTGCTCATAAGAAGAACTAGGGTGTGAATTAAGTGCGCACACCCATAACTGCTGCATTAATTAATATTCATGAACAAATGAAACTAAAGACTGCCGCGACAAATTGTGGGATATTGCTTTCGAAGAAAAGGTTATGACACTTAACTGTTTTCCCTTATGATGAGCAGTCCATCAGATCTTGTGATTTTAAATTGAAATAATAAAAAAAACAAGTTACACTGAAATCCCTTCATAAATATAACTCATAGACTTTGCTAAGGGAATCTAGGTCATGTGACGGTTCAGTGCTAACGGTTCTCCGATCATGCCCAAAATAAGAAGATCTAATCTAGATATCATACTAAGTTATCCTACCAAGTTACAATAAAACCCATTCATAAAAACAACCTGTAAGCAGTGCTAAAGGAATCTAGGTCACGTCACGTGACCAGACAATGGTAACGGCTGACCGATCGTAACTAAAATAGGACACTCAGTTGTGTCTGAATTTTTACTTTTGGAAATTTTAAACCCGCTAAGAGATTTTTTATTAGGATTCTCCAAAATTTGCCCATTTTTCCATTTCAGAGAAACAAAACGGAACAGGCACATGTGTTACTTTGGTAAGATTTGAAATAATGGCACACATATTATAAAATGTTGCTCTAAGAAACTTTGTCTGAAGCCATTCATCTTCTCCTTGTTTTATTTGTTGTCATTTTCCCCATTAAAATTTATAAAAACAATTTTTTTATTTTTTTTTTAACTCAACTTTATTTAATCATTTATTTTTTAATAGTTATTTTTTTTTTTGTACAAAAACAAAAAACTTTTTTGATTGTCATCGATGATCATCTGTATTGTATAGAGAGAGAAAACATAATGACTGCACAACATCCCATCAAGCTGGCCTCTCTCACTTGAAATAACTAGGGTGTACTACTCCCATGGCAATCCCCCTAATACTTCCTTGTTTCCAATCATAATCATACCGCCCTCAAACAACATTTCTCTATAGACAATTTGTGGAACACTCAAGATGATTTCTCAGATGATTTCTGGACCACAAGCAATAATGCATATCAACAGAATTCAGAAGTCAATGTGATTTTGTATAGTAAACTGGTGTACTTCAATTTTTTTCATCTGTTTACTATATAAAAATTTAGGCTGTCACGATTAATCGATCGGTCATGCCGAAATTAATTAGTATATTTTGTTGTCAAATAATCGGTAAATTTTACCCCGTTTTAGATGTTTAATAATTAAAAAACATTTGATGAAAAACTATTGTTTCTGAAAGGTAAAAGGTCAAGAACGTCGATGTTACACCTCAAGAAGCCATTAGCAGCATTTGTCTTTCAGGTACATTCAATGCTTTGATGTCCTGAACTTTTGAACCATCATAACCAAGACCAGTCGTTAGTTGCTAACTTCACAACTGACAACCGGTCTTGATTATTACACTGATGGTTCAAAAGTTCAGAACATCAAAGCTTTGAATGTACCTAAAAAAGGATCGTCTTCGTTGTTTACTTGAGGTGATTCAACTGACTTGAACTTCATTTTCAATGACTTCAAAGAGAGGGAGAGGGGGGGAGAGGTTATCTAGGTATGATTAATCGATTATTATCGATTAATTCCGTCAATTAATTGATTCCTAAATTCAAAAATCGTGACAGCCCTAATAATGAAAGTGTCAATGACACTGTAGCTTAACTTGTCTGTGTGTTGTGTTCGATGAAAAGGATAATGTTCAATGTTTATGAAAGGATTATGAAAGAGGACAAGAATTGTGATAACTGGGAATGTGTTAATTTCTGTTCCCTGTATGCTATGTTTTCAATAAATATAATATGAGGTGTAGACTGTACTCAAGAATTGAGGGGTGGGTTAATGTGGCCCTTACAGTTAATGTATGTGGCCCTCACAGTTAATGTATTTCGCCCTCACAGTTAACGTATGCCAACAAAAGTTACCAAGTTACAGTGAAATTATTCCAAAATGAGTCGTCCTATCAAGTTACAATGAAATCCCTTAAAAAATACGGCCTGTAGACTATTCTAAAAGTTTTCGGGCATTGGGCATGCATAGCCACCATGGTTGACCAATCGCAACCAAAAGGGACGTCCTCATCTAGACATTATACTGAGTCATCCTACCAAGTTACAATGAAATCCCTTCATAAATACGACCTGTAGTCTGTGCTAAATTTTGGGGGATTTTGGGCTTGGGCAGCCATAGTGGTTGAATGATCACGATCAAGATGGGTCGTTCTCATTTAGGCAGCATTATCTGGAGTCATCCTACCAAGTTGTAATGAAATCCCTTCATATATATGACCTGTAGACTGTGCTAAAGGTTTTCAGGCTTCAGACCCCTGTAGCCATGACAGCTGACCAACCACAACCAAAAGGGGAAGTTCTCATCTAGACATTATATGGAGTTATTTTACCAAGGTACAATGAAATCCCTCCATAAATACGACCATTAGACTGTACTAAAGGTTTTCAGGTTTTGGGCTCTGGCTGCCTCATGGATGAATGATCGTGACCAAAAGGGGACGTTCTCATCTAGACATTATATCGCGTCATCCTACTAAGTTACAATGATATCCCTCAATAAATATGACCTGTAGTCTGTGCTAAATTTTGGGGGGTTTTGGGCTTGGGCAGCCATAATGGTTGAATGATCACGACCAAAAGGGGTCGTTCTCATTTAGGCAGCATTATCTGGAGTCATCCTACCAAGTTGTAATGAAATCCCTTCATATATATGACCTGTAGACTGTGCTAAATGTTTTCAGGCTTCAGACCCCTGTAGCCATGACAGCTGACCAACCACAACCAAAAGGGGACGTTCTCATCTAGACATTATATGGAGTCATTCTACCAAGGTACAATGAAATCCCTCTATAAAGATCTGTAGACTGTACTAAAGGTTTTCAGGTTTTGGGCTCTGGCTGCCATCATGGATGAATGATCATGACCAAAAGGGGACGTTCTCATCTAGACATTATATGGAGTCAATCTACCAAGTTACAATGATATCCATCAATAAATATGACCTGTAGACTGTGCTAAATGTTTGGGGTTTTGGGCTCGGGCAGTCATCACGGTTGACAGATCACGTCCAAATGGGGAAGTTCTCATCTAGACATCACAAGAAGTCATCCTATCAAGTTACAATGAAATCCCTCCATATTAAATATGACCTGTACACTTTGTCAAATTAAGCTAAAAATCACATTGACTTTTGAAAATGCGAATTTGGTGTCAAAATCAATTTTACTATGGGTTTTTTCCATGGAACTCTGCACGTTTGAACTTTCCAGCAGATTTTGTAGTTTGTTTACTGTACTGACCCATGTCAAAACCCCAAGAACATATGACTTGTTGCAACATTCTACTTTCCAAATCAGGATTGGGTATTGGAGTTTTTATTTTTCAGTGAATTTTTTTTAATTTATAATTATTTATTTATTTGATAAACTCTGTAAAAAATATATACACTGATGTTCACTTTACTCGTTTATTTCCCTGTTTACTGAATGATGCCATAAATCAATTTTATTTAGCACAGAAAGCTTTGCAGTAAATGTGAAGCCAAATACTTCACAAGTGGCTCGAGAGGTACATTATAGGGGTAAATGGAACTTGGCAGGACAGTGAATAAACTCATTATATTTGGCTGAGGTTGACATAGAAACAAGTCCAACAATGAATTAACTGTTCATTTCTTGGCAAAAATCTTTCATCATTACAAAATAAAGCTGAGTAAGCATAAATCCTGATCAAAACATTGGCAGAAATTCAAAGAAATAGAGGTGCACCAGTTTGAAGTACACCTGTTGATAAAAGGGAAATAACTGCATGGAAAATTCCCACAGACTGTAAATATTGATATTTATAGCCTGGGATTCCCCACTGAACAGTGCTTCAGTTTCCAAGTACATGTGTTGTCTTGAGCAGAATCTATTTTCTTTAGTGTGAAAAAGTATTAGCAGCAATGATTGGTGGGTTCGTATGTAGAATACACTGAAAGGGATTGTCACTGAAGATTTAAAAAACATCACAAGGTATTTTTTTTCAGGATTTTAATATATTCAGTATAATTTTGATTATTTTAACCCATTGTGCAACCTCATGGTCTTCACTGTACCTGCAGATTACATCACACTAGCAGTTGGGGCAAACCAGCGAGAAAACATTGGAATATAATTAAAATAAAATTTTGTTTTTTTACTGAATTCAAATTTGTTTACCAACTATTGGAACGTAAGATTTATATTTTTCAAATTTTAATGCAAAAAGATAAGAATCAAAGCATGTGATACTTAGAAATAATATGGCTTGACAGCACTGTCTGCATTTGTCATAACATCGAGGTGATGTGCAATTTGTTCTGCATTTTAAAATGGTATTTTTTATTTTGGTGTATTCTCTCATTCTTAGGTGGCTTTCTACAAAAATGGATCATACCCAAAGGATGGTTACTCATCTTCCATCTCGATGCACACCGATTTGACTTGCAGGCTTGATTTCTCATTCTGAAGCCCACTCCCACTTTTTTATTTTTGCACTGCACGCACCCCCAGGGCTTCGAGACATGTCAGTATGGTAAGTGTGCAACTTTGTACCACACTTCGATAAAACATAGAAGTTTTACAAATTTAATTTTTTTAAAAAGCCAATAGACATTTTCCAAACACAAAAATGGATGGGCTTCAGATTTGAGGAAAACAGCAACTGTATTCCTATGGCCGTCAATCCCCAATACTACTTTACCCGTGGTTGTTGTGTTGTATGGGCACTCCACTCACTTTACAGTGAATATATTATGTTGTCTACCTACTGTTTCCATGTGTAACTTAGCCTGGATTATCAAGCTGATTTCTTCATGAACATTTAACAGCACCCAGGGCAAGATTTACAAGAATCAGAGTAAAACTCTGTATTGTTAATGGAGTGAACCAGGAAAAACCAGAACCTTTCAGTCTGTTCACATTTTTGCAAATTTTCTATTCTTTTTATCCCTTAAAATTTGAAGTTACTTATCCAGGTGAAACTGATATGGTAGAGGGATAGTAGAGGGTCAACTTTATGTTACAATGGCCTTATTTCATTTTAAAAAAATTCAATTTCATGTGTTTGAAAAAGATTTATGAAAAAAACTACATTTTTGGAAATATCTTTCCTTTAATAGAGTCCCTTGTCAAATAGCCCTGAGAGATGTGACGGCTAAATGTATGATTAAGAATTTATTGGTTTCATCTTCTTTGAATATAAGGATGCATATTTTATTCTGTTTTGTTTCCAATAAAAACATATTTGTTTTTTCAGATTGTCACAAATACATAATGTACAAGATGAGGGACGATGAATTCTCATTGAAAACTTGTAGGGTGCAGTTGAATATCATAGATTAAAAAGCAATAAACACAGCAACATATTTGTGTTGGATTGTAAAAGAGATGACCAAAGTCAAAGTCAAATGGACAAAACTGTTTAAAGAAGGTATTTTAGACATTTTCATGCACCCAAACTGTCTGTAATGAAAAGCTGTTACAATCGATTTCAAAGAAAATGCACTTTAAATGTGCAGTAGTTTCCCAAATGACTGAGATGGGACAGAAACTAGCCAAAACGGACAAAGGACCAACTCGTGACCAAATGGACTAATACATGACTGAAACAGGACACAAACTAACCAAAATGGGACAGAAACTGACCAAACTGAATTATTAGGAACACACAGAATTTTCTTTTGTCATTTCTCTCGACACTCACTCAAAGTTTGCTTTATCAACTCGAGGCAATCCACTATGCACAAAACACAGTGAAAATCAAATGAGGTTTTAAGACCTTGAAGATCTGCATTTTCACTGGTATAATAACGAGATGTTTGCACTGATGCATGCGACTACAAAAGATGTTAGGAGTACTTTTTTTTTCTCAAAGACATTTCCATGATCTTTACATCATGACTTTGGTGCTTATTCAATGTTATGTGATACAATAGACATTGGGAAATGTACTAGACACACCACATGTGGAATTTGGTTAATGTGTAAGAACAACATGTAAGAATGCATTTGATTAAACACCATGCTTCTGAGTGACATTATGGCGTGAATGAAGGTCAAGCAAGAAAGTTATCAGCTTCATTCATAGTTCAGCTTTAATTGAGATGTAAATACAGAAAAGAATAAGGTCAAGCAAGAAAGTTATTAGACTGCCGAGGATGACACTTTTCTTTAAAAGTATCAACTTCATTCATAGTTCAGCTTTAATTGAGATGAAAATACAGAACAGAACCCGGGTCAAGTAGGGGGTACATGAATCAATAACCCTTGGTGGAGTTTTTCCTGTATTTCATGCATACATTTGGCATTCATGAAATACAGGAAAAACTACACCTCAGGCTGTTGAATCCAGTCCCCTTCTCAACCCTGGTTGTGTAATAATTTTGAGTTTGACCCTCATGGGCAGCACTTACATGATACAACAAGAGGCCCCAAGGGGCCTGAGAGCACTCACCTGACATGGTAGCCTAAATATCAACCCAGAGAATTGATTTCAACAAGTTGCATCTGCTCCTCCTAAGAAAAGCTTATACCAAATATCCAAAGATTCTGACCAGTGGATCTAAAAAAAAAGAAGATTTTTAACTGGTAGAGTGCTGAATTATTTTTGGCCATCAAAATTTGTTCACATGTCTTTGCCTTGTTACAATTTATGGGAGAGTGCCTACAGGCACTCTCCCATAAATTGTAACAAGACATGTCCCTATAGACTAAATAATATTACTTCAAAGATAATACAAAGCACATCCATTGAGTATGAAGCCTTCAAGTTGCAGTACCTTCACCTCAGAGTAAAGCCCAAATATGGGCTTCCAGCACTCTACCAGTTAAAGAATATTCCTCATATTGAACTAAGTTATAATTCGGGCTCCCACCGGGAGCCCATATATGGACCCAGGGACTTGGCTTTAACAAACTTGAATCTCACCCCACTAAGGATGCTGCACACCAAATATCAAAACATTCTGACGGCTGGATCTGAAGAAGAAGATTTTTAAAGAAAATTCCTCATTTTGAACTAAGTTGCAATTCAAACTCCCACAGTGAGCCCAAATATGGACCTAGGGCATGGCTTGAACAAACTTGAATCTGCATACCAAATATCCTAAGGATGCTGCATATCAAATATCAAAACATTCCAACTGCTGGATCTGAAGAGGATTTCTAAAGAAAATTCCTCATTTTGAGCTAAGTTATAATTCTGGCTACCACAGTGACCCCAAATATGAACCCAGGGACTTGGCTTGAACAAACTTGAATCTCACCCCCCTAAGCATGGTGCATACCCAATATCAAAAGATTCTGCCTGCTGGATCTTGAGAAGAAGATTTTCAAAGAAATTTGCCTGAAATGCACTAAGTTCGAATTCGAGCTTCTATAGTGAGCCCAAATATGAATCTAGGGAGCCGAATTGAACAAACTTGAATCAGATCCACCCCACAATGTTGCATACCAAATATCCAAAGATTCTGCCTGCTGAATCTGGAGAAGAAGATTTTTTAAGAAATTTGCATGAAATGCACTAAGTTCGATTTCAGGCTTCTATAGTGAGCCTAAATATAAATCCAGGGGGCCGATTTGAACAAACTTGAATCAGATCCACCCCACAATGTTGCATACCAAATATCAAAAGATTCTGCCTGCTGGATCTGGAGAAGAAGATTTTTTAAGAAATTTGCCTGAAATGCACGAAGTTCGAATTCGAGCTTCTATAGTGATCCCAAATATGAATCCAGGGAGCCGATTTGAACAAACTTGAATCAGATCCACCCCTCAATGTTGCATACCAAATATCAAAAGATTGTGCCTGCTGGATCTGGAGAAGAAGATTTTTTAAGAAATTTGCCTGAAATGCACTAAGTTCGAATTCAAGCTTCTATACTGAGCCCAAATATAAACCCAGGGGGTCGATTTGAACAAACTTGAATCAGATCCACCCCACAATGTTGCATCCCAAATATCAAAAGATTCTGCCTGCTGGATCTGGAGAGGAAGATTTTTTAAGAAATTTGCCTGAAATGCACTAAGTTCGAATTCTGGCTTCTATAGTGAGCCCAAATATGAATCCAGGGGGCCGATTTGAACAAACTTGAATCAGATCCACCCCTCAATGTTGCATACCAAATATCAAAAGATTCTGCCTGCTGGATCTGGAGAAGAAGATTTTTTAAGAAATTTGCCTATAATGTTCGAATTCGAGCTTCTATACTGAGCCCAAATATAAACCCAGGGGGCCGATTTGAACAAACTTGAATCAGATCCACCCCGCAATGTTGCATACCAAATATCAAAAGATTCTGCCTGCTGGATCTGGAGAAGAAGATTTTTTAAGAAATTTGCCTATAATGTTCGAATTCGAGCTTCTATACTGAGCCCAAATATAAACCCAGGGGGCCAATTTGAACAAACTTGAATCAGATCCACCCTGCAATGTTGCATACCAAATATCAAAAGATTCTGCCTGCTGGATCTGGAGAAGAAGTTTTTTGAAGAAATTTGCCTGAAATGCACTAAGTTCGAATTCGAGCTTCTATACAGAGCCCAAATATAAACCCAGGGGGCCGATTTTAACAAACTTGAATCAGATCCACCCCACAATGTTGCATACCAAATATCAAAAGATTTTGCCTGCTGGATCTGGAGAAGAAGATTTTTTAAGAAATTTGCCTGAAATGCATTAAGTTCGAATTCGGGTTTCTATAGTGAGCCCAAATATGAATCCAGGGGGCTGATTTGAACAAACGTAAATCAGATCCACCCCACAATGTTGCATACCAAATATCAAAAAATTCTGCCTGCTGGATCTTGAGAAGAAGATTTTTGAAGAAATTTGCCTGAAATGCACTAAGTTCGAATTCAAGCTTCTATACTGAGCCCAAATATAAACCCAGGGGGTCGATTTGAACAAACTTGAATCAGATCCACCCCACAATGTTGCATCCCAAATATCAAAAGATTCTGCCTGCTGGATCTGGAGAGGAAGTTTTTTTAAGAAATTTGCCTGAAATGCACTAAGTTCGAATTCTGGCTTCTATAGTGAGCCCAAATATGAATCCAGGGGGCCGATTTGAACAAACTTGAATCAGATCCACCCCTCAATGTTGCATACCAAATATCAAAAGATTCTGCCTGCTGGATCTGGAGAAGAAGATTTTTTAAGAAATTTGCCTGAAATGCATTAAGTTCGAATTCGGGTTTCTATAGTGAGCCCAAATATGAATCCAGGGGGCTGATTTGAACAAACGTAAATCAGATCCACCCCACAATGTTGCATACCAAATATCAAAAGATTCTGCCTGCTGGATCTTGAGAAGAAGATTTTTGAAGAAATTTGCCTGAAATGCACTAAGTTCGAATTCAAGCTTCTATACTGAGCCCAAATATAAACCCAGGGGGTCGATTTGAACAAACTTGAATCAGATCCACCCCACAATGTTGCATCCCAAATATCAAAAGATTCTGCCTGCTGGATCTGGAGAGGAAGATTTTTTAAGAAATTTGCCTGAAATGCACTAAGTTCGAATTCTGGCTTCTACAGTGAGCCCAAATATGAATCCAGGGGGCCGATTTGAACAAACTTGAATCAGATCCACCCCTCAATGTTGCATACCAAATATCAAAAGATTCTGCCTGCTGGATCTGGAGAAGAAGATTTTTTAAGAAATTTGCCTATAATGTTCGAATTCGAGCTTCTATACTGAGCCCAAATATAAACCCAGGGGGCCGATTTGAACAAACTTGAATCAGATCCACCCCGCAATGTTGCATACCAAATATCAAAAGATTCTGCCTGCTGGATCTGGACAAGAAGATTTTTTAAGAAATTTGCCTATAATGTTCGAATTCGAGCTTCTATACTGAGCCCAAATATAAACCCAGGGGGCCAATTTGAACAAACTTGAATCAGATCCACCCTGCAATGTTGCATACCAAATATCAAAAGATTCTGCCTGCTGGATCTGGAGAAGAAGTTTTTTGAAGAAATTTGCCTGAAATGCACTAAGTTCGAATTCGAGCTTCTATACAGAGCCCAAATATAAACCCAGGGGGCCGATTTTAACAAACTTGAATCAGATCCACCCCACAATGTTGCATACCAAATATCAAAAGATTTTGCCTGCTGGATCTGGAGAAGAAGATTTTTTAAGAAATTTGCCTGAAATGCATTAAGTTCGAATTCGGGTTTCTATAGTGAGCCCAAATATGAATCCAGGGGGCTGATGTGAACAAACGTAAATCAGATCCACCCCACAATGTTGCATACCAAATATCAAAAGATTCTGCCTGCTGGATCTTGAGAAGAAGATTTTTGAAGAAATTTGCCTGAAATGCACTAAGTTCGAATTCGAGCTTCTATACTGAGCTCAAATATAAACCCAGGGGGCCAATTTGAACAAACTTGAATCAGATCCACCACACAATGTTGCATGCCAAATATCAAAAGATTCTGCCTGCTGGATCTGGAGAAGAAGATTTTTGAAGAAATTTGCCTGAAATGCACTAAGTTCGAATTCGGGCTTCTATAGTGAGCCCAAATATGAATCTAGGGAGCCGACTTGAACAAAATAAGAATTCTCTGTGCCATGTAGTTTTGGAGATATGGCAGTTTTAAGGTTTTTCCTATTTTTAGCTCCCGAGGTTCCCACGGGGCAATGAGAAAAAATTTTTTTGGCATCAATCAACTACTTATGACACATTATCATCTCATATCAAATTTGGTTCAAATCGACCTCACGGTTCAGAAAATAGAAATTTTAGGCGTGGCCAAAATTTTTGCCCCTCTCATAACGAAGGTAAATAATGCCCGATAAACTTCTCTTGAACAAAATTGATTCTACATCTCAAAAGGAAGCTGCATACCAAATATCAAATCTCTACTACTGCTGGTTCATGAGAAGAAGATTTTCAAAGATTTTGGTGCCCCTTGGGGGCATGGTCCCACCCAGGAGGAGGGGCAATTTCATTTGAACAAATCTGAATTGACATTAGGTAATAAACATTTACCCAACATTTGAAAAATATTGGGCCAGTGATTTCTTCTGAGAAGTTGGTTTTGTAAAGTTTATGCTGGACGAAGACGGACGATGGACATCGGACGACGGATGGACGACGGATGGAAAGCGATTAGTAAAGCTCACCTTGAGCTTTGCTCAGGTGAGCTAAAAATATGAGATTTTTTTGTATTGGGGTGTAATGATATATTTGACAACCAGGGTCACCTCATGTTGGACACTTACGAGTGGAGGAAGCCAGAGTACCCAGAGAGAACCATCAAGCAGGAGCAAACAACTGACAGACCCCAATGCACTAACTCTGCACAAGCAGAGTTAGCATTGGTTGGAGAAAAGTGCCCCATTAATATGTGCCTTAGAACACAGCACCACTGACCCCAAGTGGGCAATCAGGATTAAGTGCCATGCTTAAAAAAAATACATGTTAAATATTGCTTAAGTTGAAAGAATGTATTGAGTACATCCCTTGACACACTTATGGAACAACAAGTAACAAATTTTGAATCTTGTTCTTGAACACATTATTTTGTTTTCTTTTTCATCATTTTTTTAAAAACATTTTTCTGTTTGTCTAATAATACCTTTCATTTTTATACAAATATGACCTGATATTTCCATTCCGGAGCGCAAATATTTTCACCTATCTGGAATATGTTCGACGTTCTTCAGAAATATTGGATGAAAAGGAGTAATAATTTATTTTTACAAACCTATAGAACCATGGAATAAATTTTTTACTAAATCTTCAGGCATATCCAAAATAGACTTACACATTAGAAAACTGTGGTACAAGCTAGGGTTCTAAGCATATCTGATAAACCACCTTCTCACCACATCAATGAAAAAATACATTATTACCAAAACTCAATTTGGAATGATTGCCTTATCTGTTTCTAAAACCAATTCATTGTCTCTTCATATCCATATTTTCTTATCAACCTTTCCAAATGGATTCCTCATCCTATTCCTTCCCTCATACCCAACAACCAATTTGGAATTTCACTTATACCCATTCCTTGGGAGAAATGGCACCAATCTGGAACAGATCAGTGAATTACTACGTGGAATGTTTGACACATCTCATATGTATGCAAGCCTCAGCTGTGGTACAAATGAAGTAAGGCCCTGTGGATCTCAGATTTTTGGTTGAATGGTATCCTAAATTGAATTAGGCAAAGGAATTCAAATCAAATTGAATACAGTGGAACCAACTTAATTGGAAATCTCTTTACTGAATAACCCTGTTAATTGAATATAATTTCCAAACACAAAACCATTTACCATACCTCCAGTACAAATTTAACCTGTTAATTGAATATAGGTTAGAGAGTAAACTCCTATTAATTGAATAAAAAATCTTGCAACCTGTTGAGAAATTACCCAGACTCTTCCCGGTTTTCCTTTGTTTATAGACCCATTTGGCTTTAGTACATCCAATACAGACATTTAATTTGTTATATCTTGTTTGACAGAGCTTGTGGAGCTCTGTCAAACAAGATATAATAGAACAAATGCTGAGTTTATCTCTAGAATCCAGGAAAGTGACACAATCCCTGTTAATTGAATACTCCTGTTCATTGAATAATTTTCAGTGGGAAATTTAAATTTTATAGTAAATTTCCTTTCTTATTATACCTACCACAATTGTTTACTTTAGGCTTGCACGACAGTGGAAGTTCCTAACTCGGAAAATATACTCTCTATTTTGATCTTTCCCAAGCGATTTGGGAATGAAAAGTGGTGCAAAAGCACCAAGGAAAAATAAGCCAAAACTGGGTCGAGTGCCACTGGTGCACACCCAGAAGGGGATGCTCTTCTCCTAGTACAGATCCAGAGCTTCCAGTACCAGTGTGCAGTCATGTAACTAATGAATCATTCTTTTGAATCCGCCAACATTGGAGTTATGTGATCAGCAGGGAGGAAGGATTCTTACCCAAATAAGAAGACGGGAGGGCCTCCATGTAAACAATTGTGGTAGGTATAATAAGAAAGGAAATTTACTATAGAATTTAGATTTCTTATCAACCTACCCTACAATTGTTTATTGCAGGCTGAATAGACAAAAGGAGGAGGGAATCACATAACCAACCCCCACATCTCCCGACTGCACTGGAACTGAGAAGAAAAGAAGAGTTCCCCAGGCCTATCAAACCATAGCATCACAAACATTAGTATAAGACAATGAGAGATGGGGCATATGGCACTGCGTGACAGACAGAAAGGACATTAAAACAGCACAGGGCTGCAACTGACCTTGAAGCCTAATGGCTAAGGTAGATAACAGCCTGAGCAGAAGAAAAGAGGGCCCAATGAAAAAAGGCCCTCAGATTGCTCCTGCAACTGACGCAGATAGAAGGTGGAGAAAGTACAAGCATTTCTCTAGTAGGCAGCCTGCATAACATCCGACAACTTGATGAAGTTATCATAAGCCCAGGAGGTAGACAAGGCATGCACCTCGTGGGCAGAAATACAATTGGTAATACAATCATCAGTCACTAGATGAGCATAAGCGTAGGCCTTTTCAAAGAAAAGTGCCGAATAAGCTTGGAGAGGTATGGATTAGTGCCGATACGATGCTTTCCCACATACAAAAAGGTCTTCGAAAGCATGGACCTGTACCCGTTGATGGTAACAGGCTGGAGACTCTGAGAATCAAACAGATATACTAGAAACTTCACAATCTGTGTTATCAAAGGATTGGCATAATCAACAGAGTGATCAGCACACCATCGACAGAAGACCTTCTACTTAGCCGCATAGGCTAAACCAGTGGAGTGCCGCCTTGAAGAAGAAAAGCACTCCACTGCTTGTTTCAAAAAACCTCTACGGAGGAGAGAGGACCTGACAAAAGATATGCGTGAAGGCACAATGAAGTCATGTTGATGTGAAACCTCCTCGGGTGACCTTGGTAAAGAAGGTTGTGATGTAGAGGGAGATGTGCCAGAACTACCGCCAACAGAGAGCGGAGCTGATTGATCCACACCCATGGAGGCGACAGGGGAGCGATCAGAATGATTTGACAACTGCAGGTTCTGATCTAGACCAGAACCTGAGGCAGAATCGGAACCGGTGGGAAGGCGTAGCCATCTAGACCATTTCAATCGAGTGACAGCTTCCACAGTGAAAGCCAGAGGATCTGGATACGGGGACATGAAAGTGTCCACCTGATGGTTCCAACAGGTCGCAAAGAGATCGATGACGACCCCAGAGATCGCAAAGTGACTGGAACACTGCCCTGTGAAGCATAAAATGACCCTGCCTCGTCAGGACAGCGAGTCAGCTAGGATGTTCAGAGGACTGGAAATGTGATGAACAACCACTTCGGTGTTGACATCCTGAGCTAGCACAAGAAGATCCCAAGCCAATTTGTACATGGGAACTGAGTGCGTGCCCTCGGGTTCCGAATGTAAGCAACCACTGTCGAATTGTCGGACAACAAAAGGAACTGACGATTCGAAAGGTGGGGGATCCACTGCCGGAAACTCAGAAGAAGAGCAAGAAGCTCCTTCTGGTTGATGTGAGCTGCTTGATCCTGGTCCCATACACCACGAAGGGAAAGACCTAGAGGATCCAACATCGCACCACATCCAAGATCGCTGACATCTACCATCAGAACATGATCGGACGTGGGAAAGTCCAATGGAACTCCTCGATAATCCACTGAACATTTGTCCAGGGAAGAAGGTGACGATGAAGAGAGTCTGGTAACTGAAGCACCAGATCCAGAAGATCAATATTCGATCTCCAACGACTGAGCAGAAAGTGTTGGAGAGGTCTGTCATGCAGCCAACTGAGAGCAATGATATACGTCACCAAACTGCAGAGACCGAGCAGCCAGAGAATACTCCGAGCTGTCATGGACATGGACTGGGACCTAGTCAGGGCGAAAGCTGAGAGAATCATAGCCCTTGCCCGAGGAACCACCACCATATTTAGCTGAGTACGGAAGTCCTTCCCCAGATGACAAAACGACTGAAAAGGGACCAGGTCTGACTTCTCCTCATTGACTCTGAACCCTCACGACATGAGCAAGCTCAACAATGTATGGACATCTCACTCCAAAAGAGAAGAATTGGAATGCCTCTGGATGATATCATCCAGATATGCTGAAGTAGTCACCCTGGACTGTGTCGATAGAAGGATATCACATGCGACATCAGCCAGGTGAAGGCCCAAGGAGCCAGGTTCAGGCCGAAAGGCATGGCCTTGAACTGGGAAACTCGCCCCAGAAAAGCAAACCTGAGATACTTCTGCGATGTCTGATGAATTTGGAACATGAAAGTAAGCGCCCCCACAGGTCGATGCTGGAAGCGAACTCTCCCTGATGAATGGAGCAGCAAACCGACCAAAAAGTCTCCATGCTGAACTTGGGAGCAATGATAGACTGGTTCAGGATACTCATATCGATAACTGGTCGGAGTCGTCCGTCTTTCTTCGGCATCAAGAACAGGCGGGAATAAAATCCCACTGAATGAATGTTCTTGACGATCTCAATCGCCCCCCCCCCCCCCCCCCCTTTGACAGGAGATTGTCTATCTCCATGATCAAAAGCTCCCGACGTGAAACGTCTGAAGGAACTTGTGTTGGAAGAGGCACTCTCAACAGAGTGGGGAGCCTCCAGAAGGATATTCGCAGCCTGGACTGAACAACATCTAACACCCAAGCATCGGATGTGATTGTGGCCCAATGGTCAGCGAACCCTGATATCCTTCCTCCAACCTAGGATGAATCAAGATGAGGATCTTCATCTCAAGCCCTGGCGAGGCCCACAAGAGGAGAAACCACCTCCTCTATTAGATGAATGATCTTGACGCTTACCCTTACCACGTGAGTGAGAAGTAGCAGCGGTGGCAGGAGGATCAGCCCTTGGCTTTGCAGAGGAAGCAGAGGGCGATTGTTAGGCTTAGAACAGCCCCTGCCTCCAACAGAAGGCTGATCAAGCTGGCGAAGCAGCAGCTGATCTTTGGAATGACGTCACCCTGGACCGTCGCCACGGAAACCATAGAAAAGTCATGGACCCGCCAAAGAAGTGGATCGAAGAGCAGGAAGGGAATGGCTTCTGTCCAACACAGCATCCCAGTGAACTATATCCAAGTTAGCCGTGTTACAGGCATGCATGTGAGTAAGATGCATGAGCGCCTTGGATATCACATGCAAAGGAGCCTGTACGTCGTCAAACCTATCTGGAGGCAGATAAGCAGCCAAAGCAGAGACAATGTGATTTGAGAGAGAAAGCATGCCCAGCATCTCTCTCGATAAGCCCAACAGAGACTCCAGAGTCACCATAGGAATAACGGCCGACTTGGGCTTGGAGTCCTGATCCAAGACCATCAAAGTCTGGCAGACTGACGGATTGGCAGAATTGTAGGGATGATATTGCACTGGAGGCAAAAAGATGTCAGCCCTGGTGAAGAACGAAGTCTTCATAGCCTTGGAACTCAGCTTAGAGTCCAGAGCTACAAATGCTTCAACCACCTGTACTGACTGGCACGGTCAACGGCACCCAGAAGCGGATTGCTCCATAGGCTGGAGGCACGCGACTGATGATCACGGCCTGGCTGACACCGTCGGCTGGTCTGACGATTTGAGATCCGGAAGGAACTCAAACACAAAGTCAAGTCAGAAGACTGTTGGCCCTCATTGTCAGGTATGTCTGACCCATCCTCTGACTCAGAAGACACATAACCCATCACGGGCAAACCAGCCGATGCCTCCTAAGGTGTTGGCACACCAGGGGGATCAGAAAGTGGCCTGCTTCCAATCCCGGGAGGCAGCGTCGTGGGTGGGGGAGGGGGGGGGTCCCCTGGAAACCACTAGTAGCCTTGCGAGAGAGGGCCTCCTTAAGCTCACAGCCCATGGCAGCCGGTTCGATGTGGGAACGAGCCAGCAAAGTGGATTTACTCCTGACCCTCTTAACCAGCGAAGGGTCACAATCCTCAGAACACCCGACACAGGGCGACAGGTGACAGCCGAAACATTTGCAGACAGATACTGATAGGGGTATACCAGACTCCGAGGATCAACAGTGCAGGAACTCAGGAGAGTCACCGTGGACTTCTGAGGGACAGAAAGTCCAGGCTGTACAAAAAGTGTCGGTCCCGCAAAACTGGTCGTTGGACCAGAGTGGGTGAATGGAAACGCAACAGAGTCCATGGTGACCCCACCAGGAACACCTGAATCCAAAGAGAAGGTTGCTGGGCTCAACGGCTGAGAGACCACAGCAGAGGGTTTGCCCAACAGCCCTTCCGACTTTGCCGAGTTGAAGTCAGGGAAGGCTGATATCCCACATCTACACTACCAGACATCTTTGCGGACCCCTGCAGGGATAAGCCGAGGCTGGCTGAAACGGTGACCGATGATGTTGCAGACGGAACACCAGTAGCAACAGATACGATGGGAGCTGTTGAAACTGGTGGAAAAGTGGAAAGAGCATCAGAGCTTGGCTCCAAAGGAAGAGTAACAACCCTAGTGACAACCTCAGATGTCGACTGGAGAGGGACCACAGTCCCAGAACCAGGCATCTCTTCACCAGACAACTCAACAGCTCCCGCAGTATCCATCACAGAAAAAGACTGCACATCCCCCATGGAGGGGATATAACTCTCGCCAGATGTGGTCGTGTCGGGAGGCCCCGAATGACAGCATTCCCCTTTCCCATGAGAACGCACCACATGGTTCACAGAAGCCCAAAAAGTGGATGACCAAGACCCACAGAGCTCACAGGGTCAATCTGAAGAACACCCATTACAAGTGGCACAAGAAGCATGGGAATCGTCCACATGCTTGGGTAACAGGCACTGCCCTCAAGGAACAGTCCAGGGCATAACAGAGGTGAGAGCAGTAGAAGAAAAGGTGAACTCGACAGATGTAGAAAGTAGAAGAACACCCCCAGCTACGAGAAAAAGGTGGCAGAAATTAAAGGACTGACAGGAACACAACTGAACCCAGATGGCGACAGGGACCCAAAAAACAGAAATTCTGCCCTCAACAGAGAGGAGAAATCCTGTCCATACAGCACTAGTCAATCAAAAAGATTTCTCTCTCTTTCAAGTTTGGAAACATCTTAATGATTCAAAACCTTCCGAATCATCATAAGTCTAACTGTTTTATCCCAGAAATTCGCCCCATAGAGATTCGTCCCAATTTGGTGCTGGAATGTGACCAATTCCACCTCATTTGATATGGTTTTTGGGCACTGCCAGATGGGAATGAATTGGTTTAGTTTCCTGCTGGAGCTGCTTTCTTCAGATTATGGTATTGTATGGCACTGGAACATTGTTTGAGCTAAGGTTTGGTGCATTCCAGTATGTACAAGAAAAGTGTTGATCATTCACTTGCTGTAGCTGCCATTTCATCCTGATGTGAAATGTACCACCTACCACCTGCCATATCTATTGAAGAGGCAGGACTGGATAGAACTGATGTAGACTTTCAAGGCTGGATGTGCTGGGCCAATTTGTGCCAGCCATTGTGTTTTTTGCATCCCATGGTACAGACGTAACCTTAACTGGAGGTGTGACTGTCCCAGATGGGCCTGTCCATACCCCCAACCGGCCCCACTCCTATGATTATTCTAAGACGAAAAGGGGCTTAATTCTGGCAAAAATTTTCCCTCAAAACTGTAATCACTGGTGCACAGGTTCCCATGGTAGTGGACATCCATACCAAGTTTCAAAGGAATCGACCCAAAAACATCCGAGAAAATGTCCAGACAAAATTAATTATTCTAAGACCAAAAGAGGCACAACTCTGGCAAAAAAAGTCTGATCAAAACTATAATCACTGGTGCACAGGTTCTGATGGTAATGAACATCCATACCAAGTTTCAAAAGCATCAACCCATAAACATCTGAGAAAATCTCCAGACAAAATTATAGCATTCTAAGACCTGAAAAAGGGTGTAACTTGGGCAAAAATAGTCTGACCAGAACTATAATCACAGGTGCATAGGTTCCCATGGTGGTAAACATTCATATCAAATTTCGATGACAATGTCCATAAACACCTGAGAAAATCTCTGGACAAATTATGTCTACAGATGGATGGATAGACAATGGAAGGACAAGATGATTCCAGTATACCCCCCCCCCCCACACACAACTCTTTGTGGGGGGGGGTATAATTATGCTATATTATCTTAACCATAAAGTTTGTTGGGGCTGTGTTGTTGCTGGGTTGCCCATGGAGTGGAGTGGAGTGGAGATTCCACCCAAGTAGTAAATTTATTGCAAAATATATTAAGTATATTAAGCATATGCAAGATTCCAGCCAGAGGTCCATTGGCTGAAACATTGCTTGTGTGTTTTGTTTGTTTTGTTTTTTTGTCCATATATACGGAATTTGAAAGTGATACATTGTGTGAAATCTCCATGCCGCAGGTGATTTGGTCACAGGTTGCTCTTCACGTACTGTGAGTTAGACTAGGAATATACTTTTACCGAATGACTGTGCTAACCTTAACCTTCTTAACTTCTCTCCTCTCTCTGTTCATTAAAACATATCTAACTCAGTATCAAATGTGTAATTGTCATTTCATGTAAATGTTCTATGTATGCTTTGTCACTGTATATCACAAGAACTCCAATAAGATGCAATAACTTGTGTAACAATCCTTTTGTCAGTTAAAATCTAACGGCAATAAAATATGTTTAAAAAAAAACAAATCTAACCGAATTGAAACATTGGGAGGAATTTGCTCAGAATCAAATTTTTGAAGCTTTGCAGAAACCAAGTATATCAGAGAGAGATGAGTGTGTTAATGTTGTACATTAATAGTCATACTAGTGATCTAGATGAGTGTGTTAATGTTGTACATTAACAGTCATACCAGTGATCTATCAAATGAAGTCTGTGAAGCTCAAAGCATCAAAATAGAACCCCCCCCAGCCCAAACTTTTAATTATCCATAACTAATTGTAAAGCTCATGGAATAATTCACAATGGAAATCACCGGTAAGCATGTGTAAAGTGCACAACAGCTGGAAAAAAGAATAATCCCCAACTGACAAAACTCAAATATTCAGTCACAGTTTCATCTGATGCTCACCTCTGTTCCTGCATAGCTGTAGCCTTTATCACCACACATTGCAACACATTTCTCATTTGTCATTGTAGGATCTCCTCTCAGCTTAATTCCATTCAAAGCTCTTTTATCCTTATCATTGTAACAACCAATATACTTCTCTCTCACGTCTCCACCTGCATATGTAAGTAAAGAATTTTTACTACAATATAATATTTTTTTGTTCTTCTTGTAATGCATTTAATTTCAGAAAAAAATGTGACAGGCAACGAGAAGGATAGGCATTCCTTTAAAACTGCTGATTTAATTTCTTGGTATCAGATTTAGGCTCTTTAGTAGTCATCTGAAGCAGACTAATTTAAATTAACAATGGCAGATCTAGCATCTCAACTCCTCTCCCCTTCTCACCTGGGTCCATAAAGAAAACAACTGCATTTGTGTTTATGCATATGTCTTTAAGTGGCAGTGTCAAATTTCTATTGAGAGTGGGGTGAGGACTGCATGTGCTCCACACACTGTTTCCATCAGTGGTAGTTGAAAGAGAGGGAGAAAGAGAGAGAGAGTGAGAGAGAGAGAGAGAGAGAGAGAGAGAGAGAGAGGAGATTTATGCTGACATTATCTTGACCAACCTGTCTTATAGGGAATTGGCAAGAGTGGGTGAACAGAATTCCCTTGTATGATTTGTCTCTTGTACGGCATTCAAAATCGAGAAAAGCTCTAATTTTTTGGGCTCCAGATTTAACAAGTTTCCCTACCGAGAAACTTGGAAAATATGGAGTCCAAAACGTTCACTTTTTACAGCTGTATAGGGGTGCATTAGTCCCAACCATAATTTTTTGCATTGTAGTCCTACCATGAAAATACGACACATGGGCCACCATTGATATGACCATATCCTCCAAGTTTGAAATGCTTCCTATGCCTCTGACTAAGCATGTTCATTTTTTGTTCAAAACATAACTTGTTATCTCTCAATAAATAAGTCAGTCAAACCAGTTGCAGGAAGTTTTATGAAGTACATAATTAATTTGTTTATTGGGAATTAAGGACACTTTTAACAGCTGGGATCATATTGTGTCGGGCAGTTTTAAGGCTAGAAGAAGTGGGAGTAATCAGAGAGAACCACAGAACAATGGCGAGTAACTGCTGAACTACTGAAGTTACTAAACTATAGCGCAAGCAGGGTTAGCAGTAGTTGAGGGCAAGTACAGCATCAACAAACTATGTTTTTAGCACATGGTGCCATGGTATTCCCACTTGGGCAATCTCAGTGGTGTCTCGACAAGATGCAACTCAGATCATGCTGGTGGGATCAACAATTCGATCTGAAGTTTAACTAATGAGCCACTGTTAGTTGAACTATTCATTTATTTATTAGGGTTTAATGACACATTAACATCCAAGGTCATATCATGTTGGTGATAGTTTTACAGGTGGAGGAAGCCAGAGTACCCGGAGAGAACCACTGAACTACGACAAGCAGCTGCCAGATCCCCAACATCGTAACTCAGCACTGCAGCACAGGCAGGGTAGATTGGTTGAAGACATGCACACCATCGAAATGTAGTACACCATAGTACACGGTGTCATCGTTCCCTCATGTGGACAATCAGGGTGAAGTGCCTCGCCAAAGGACACAATGTGGGAGTCCAAATCGATCACCCAGACAGTCACCCATCCGGAATAACTGGGCTCGATGTTGCTTAACTTTGGTGATCCGACGGGAACCAGTTACCACAACACCACTGCGCACCCATTAGCTGAACTAACACCAGTCATTAGTTAAACTTAAGAAGAGGTTAATGATGGCTCAGCTTGGGAACCTAACATGTCGATCCAGCTCAAGAAATATTAAGAAGAAATTATTTGATACATTGTCCTCAAAGCCATTATTCATGACCAGTTTTCATAACCATATGTGGAAGACTTGTTAGCTTTGCCCATTTTTCTGTAAAAAAGAGAGAATTTTTTCAAAATTGAACTTCATACTGAATCGCCAAACCCGCACTACATTTACCACTTGCCATATCTATGACCAGATTTCAACGGCACCACTTGGCTATTCTGGCACTGCAGATGCCTTTATGAAGGCTTTCAGAATTGCCCAACATATGCATGTAGGAAACCGAGCCTCTGGAATTTGGCATGCAAGATTGCAGGCTACCTGTCGATTCTGTTAGGAATTCAATGGTGTTATGGGCTATGTGTTTACCAACTTTTTGTGAAGTTTTGCACACAGATTACCCTTCCATTTACTATAATATCTCTTTACTCACAAAGTTATATGGATATTCTTTTCTGACCCAGTTAGATATTCCAAACAAATGGTATATAATTTACATTAAAACAGTCTAACAATATCCATACCCCTGCCAACTTTTATGTTATGATAGGAATAATCTCATTACTGACCTGGACATGTATTTATACCCAATAATGTCACTCACCAAATAACATTTAATTTCATTAATCACAACTGAAGATATCTTCTAAAAACCTGCAATTTTGGTAAATTTAAAATTGACAAGGGCTATAACTCAAGTAAAATTATTCAAATCATAACTTCTTTTCCATATGCATATGTACACATCATAGTCATACTGTACACCAAGTTTCATAAAAATCCAATGAAAAATGCAGGAGGAATTAAGCAGACAAGCATTTGTGGTGGAAATTTTGCTATTATCAATGGCCTTAACCCTGCAAAATTTGTCACATCAAAAACTTATGACCACATCCACATCTGCACTTGATACTGATACTACAGACCAAGTTTTGAAAAAATCCAATAAAAAATGTAGGAGAAGTTAAGCAGAAAAAGCCTTAGTGATGGAAATTTTGCTGTTTCCAAGGGCCATAGCCACGCAACATTTGTCACATCAAAAATTTCTGACCACATGCACATCCACACTTGATACTGATACTTCAGAACAAGTTTCGTAAAAATCCACTGAAAACTGTAGGAGGAGTTAAGCGGACAAAGTTTGTAATGGATGGAAGGACTGACAGACAGACAGACAGACAGACAGACAGACAGACAGACAGATGGACAAACTCCATTTTAATATCCCCCTCCAGATTTCATTGGCGGGGGATAAATCATTTAATTTCTTTAATCGCAATTGAAGATATATCCCAAAACCTGCAATTTTAGTAAATTCAAAGTTGACAAGGGCTATAACTTTGAAACAATTATTCAAATCAAAACTTCCTTTCCACGTGCACATGTACACATCATACTTATACTACACACCAAGTTTCGTAAAATCCAATGAAAAATGTAGGAGTTAAGTGGACAAGCATTTGTGATTAAAATTTTGTTATTACCTAGGGTTACAACCACGTAAAATTTGTCACATCAAATATTCCTGACCACATGCACATCTACACTTGATACTGATACTTCACACCAAGTTTTGTAATGAAAGTGTCAATGACACTGTAGCTCAACTTGTTTAAGACATGTACATGTATAGTATGTGACACAGCAATGACAAACATCTAGGTAATGACCTGATAACAAAGGTACATGTAAAGTATTGTAACAGTCTGCACATAAATGCTGACCGTAGCCTGTAACAAATATATAGGTAAAGTATTGTAAAGGTGGGGTGACAGTTAGATGCTAAACTAGAAAAGAAATCTTTGAGTCCCAGAGTGGGTCTGACTGAACCCCAAAATATTTGTTCTCATAGCACGGTGATAACAAAGGCACCCCAAAACACTCGTTCCTGTCACAAGGTGATGATAAAGGTTCCCCAAGAAGTTCCGTGAAGATCGGTTCATTAATACAGACTCTAGCCCGATCCATATTGACATGAGCACTTACTGTGTATAAGTAGCACTGAATTTCGGACTGCACCCAAAAACACTTGTTCTCATCCCACGTGATAACAAAGGTACCAAAAAAGTTTTGTAAAGTTCGGTTCATAAATACAGCCTCTTGCCTGAGCCGTATAGAAGTTGTGTACAAAAAACTGATTGGACCTAATTTCGGTACAAAATGGCCACTGGCAGCCATCTCGAATTTTGGACCGCACCCAGAAACACTCGTTCTCGTCCCAAGGTGATAACAAAGGTACCCAAGAAGTTTCGTGAAGATCGGTTCATAAATACAGACTCTAGCCCGAGACGTATTGACATGTGCACTTACTGTGTATAAGTAGCACTGAATAAATCAAAGTTCATCTAATTTGCATAATTTCTGCACGAGAAAAAAACCCGTATTATATGTGATGTATTCCATGTTACTAAACATTCATACAAAAATTTATTCAAATCAGAACTTTCATACAGAAGTTCTGTACAAAAAAACTGATTGCACTAACTAAAGTACAAAATGGCTGCTGGTGGCCATCTTGAATTTTAGACCGCACCCAAAACCACTTGTTCTTGTCCCACGGTGATAACAAAGGTACTCAAGAAGTTTCGTAAAGATCGGTTCATAAATACGGCCTCTAGCCCGAGCCGTATTGGCATTTGCAGTTACAGTGTTAGTCTAATTGGCATAATTTATGCACGAGAAAAAAAAACATATTATATGTGATGTATCCCATGGTACTGAACATTCATACAAAAATTATTCAAATCAGAGCTTTCATATGGAAGTTCTGCGCAAAAAACTGATTGCACCTAATTTTGTAACAAAATGGCTGCCAGCAGCCATCTTGAATTTCAGACCGGACCCCAAAACACTCGCACTCGTCCCACGGTGATAACAAAGGTACCCAAGAAGTTTCGTAAAGATCGGTTCATAAATACGGCCTCTAGCCCGCGCCGTGTTGATGGCATGACGGACGGACAGATGGACAGACAGACGACGGGCCATGACAATACCTCAAATTTGGCTTTGCCAAAGTTGAGCTAAAAATCCACTGAAAACTGTAGGAGTTAAGGTGCTATATAAGTAATAGAATTTTATTTATTTTGAAATTCCCACCTCTGATATTCCTTAAATTCAAACTGAATTTACAGAAATTATACATCAAAATGAAGGTTGCGATGTATAGAACATGAAACACATATGTAATCAACTCATCGAGTTGACAGCAGGCACCACTGGTTCCTGAAAGTCTGCAAACGTATTTGTACCAGAACTGATAATAAAATAATATTCCACGAGGACAACTTGTGACCAAATATGCTTCACATATCCAAGGACAAAGCTAGGGCATCAAAATTCTTCAAAACCCAGCGAGAGAGCTGCATGTGAGTTAATTCCCAAACTGCTTGCTTTGTTTACATTGTAAATTACTTTTGATTTCCGGTCAACATCATGGGATGGAAAAATAGATATACAACACCGTCCAAAATCAAATAATGAGAAAGAATGCCTTAATACAGCATATGATTATTATACAGAGATTGCACGGTTGCCATATTCTATGCAAGGTATCATGACACAGGTTGAAATTTCCTAGAATTACGATTTTGTTTTTCGATGGAAATTCGTGGTATTGAGTGATTTGTGCATACCCATCGAACATGGAATCCATCTTCAATAAAAAATGCAGACAGTGTTGTCCTTTTCAAGAATGCAGTTGTATCGCTGTAAGCTAAAGAGTTCTGAATGCCTAGCTTTGTTCTTGGATATGTGAAGCACATTTGGCCACAAGTTGTTATTTAGGAATATTATTGTATTATCAGTTCTGGTACGAATAGGGTAGCAGACTTCCAGGAACCGTGGTGCCTGCTGTCAACTCTAGGAGTTGATTACATGTGTTTCATGTTCTATACATCTCAACCTTCATTTTGATGTATAATTTGTGTATATTTAATTTGAATTTAAGAAATATCAGAGGTGGGAATTTCAAAATAAACAAAATTCTGTTACTTGTATAGCACCTAAATAAAAGTTTGGATGGATGGATGGATGGATGGATGGATGGATGGAATGGATGGATGGATGGATGGATGGATGGATGGAATGGATGGATGGATGGATGGATGGATGGATGGATGGACGGACGGACGGACGGACGGACGGACGGACGGACGGACGGACAGATGGACGGACGGATGGACAGACAGATGGACGGACTGATGGATGGATGGATGGATGGATGGATGGATGGATGGATGGATGGTTGGATGGATGGATGGATGGATGGATGGATGGATGGATGGATGGATGGATGGATGGATGGATGGGTGGATGGATGGATGGATGGATGGATGGATGGACTGATGGGCAGACAGAGAACCCTCCCAATGTTGTTGGTGGTGGATAATTAACACAATTAGAGGAACAATGGGGTGTAATCATAAAACTACAGTTGTGGTGAGTGGTCATTCATAATGATAATGTAATTTAAGAGTCAGTCAGGTCAAGTCCCATTTGAGAAACATTTCTTGCGTTAATTCAAAGAAAATGAATGGTTATGGAACTTATGGTATTTTTAGATGCAATCATCTGGAATATTACAGTTGTTCGGAAAAGTGAACCACAGGTTTGCTTTTCCAACCAACTGAAATAGCCCATACGATTTAATCTAAACATAGGCGATGGACTAGTATTTAAAGCCTAGATTTGTTTCAGGCCATAACAGCATCAAATTCTTAATGGAATTATACTAATGGCTTGACAACTTGGTGTAATTAATGCCATTGATCTGAGGTGCAAGAAGATATCTGATCAGTTGAAACACAGGAAATAAGTGAGTGCCTCCATGATTCCTTATGCACACCACTACTGTCATATTGTCTGAAGGAATGAGAATAGTTGAATTCAACACGACAGAAAACCAGTGCCAAAGGTCAGGCGAATCATTAACATCTCCTTCTGGATGATAGGTTGTGAAGTTAGATCCTCTGACTGCAGACCATTTAATGCTAGAATTAGTGGATTGAGCATAACTACCCACCACAGATCGCAGGCAACCACTGATCAAATTTGATCCAGGTTAGAGAATTCCAGAGGAATTCCCAGAGTGAGCCAAGAGGTATGAATTCTGCAAATTGGTTTGAAGACCAAGGGACTGAAGATGCGAAGAGCTAGACTCAATCTGAATAGAAATGGTATGCAGCTCAGCTTTATGCACCAATCATGTTGACCAATCAGCCTTTCTTTATCAACACAATCACATTGCTTTGGTGTGCATGTTAAAAACCTATGATTGTCTCCGCCTTAATTGCTAGGTGATTATTTCATTTTATGTGAAGTAAGATAGTTGGATTTGGCAGACCTTCACCCATTTTACCTTCGCACATAATGGTTAAGAAGATAACTCAGATATTTAGGTATAAGTACGTTGAGGGATTTGAACATGAACAGGAGGATCCTGAAAATGGTACTGTGCTCAACTGGCAGCCAATGGAGCTGAAATAAAATTGGATGGATATGACAGTACTTTTTGTTCCTGGTTACTGCTCTGACAGCATAGTTTTGGATAGTCTGAAGTTTAATCAATGGAGATTGAATGCAACCATGCAAAACTGAGTCACAGTAGTCTATTCTACTGGTGATGATGGCATGGGTCAGTTTACTGGTAGACCCCTCACAGATCACCGATCACAGCCTGAAGATATATCACAGGTGGTGGTATGATGACCTGCAGGCCAACATATGTGAACTGCAACCAATTATTGGATCATATGAACCTCAACCTTGAGATGTAATTTGTCAAATTTTTTTAACTGACATACCAAAGTATATGACCTCAGTTTTATCAGAATTTTGTTTAAGAAAGTTTGTCATCCACTATTTGACATTGGAAACACATATCTCCAGCTACTGTGGACAGATGCCTTGAAATGCATGTAAAGCTGAGTGTCATAAGCATAGAAATGATATGCTAGACCTTGCTTTCGGATTATAAGCCCAACGACAGGACAAATATGGTATAGAACAGGGCTTCCAAAACAGATCCCCGAGGGACTCCAAATCGAAGTGAGACTTCCTCCAAGAAAGTGCCCTTAAAGCTTGACAGTAATCCCAATAGATCTAGCTGTCAAAAATGACTCAAACCATTTCAACGGCATACTCTGGAGCCCTAGACTATATTCAAGCATATTCTGGAGCATGGTGTGGCTGAAGATATCAAATGCTGAGCTCACGTCTAAAAGAACTAAATCTGAGACCTGGTGCTGATCTGTGGCCAGAAGAAGAATTTGTGCTACAAAACAGCCTGTAAGCAAATTGAAACTTCTCTTACAGACCTGGACTAGTAAATCTTCATGCATTTGGCACAACACTTGTGGAGCTTGGAAATGAATGACATGTTCGATACCAGATGATAATGCTTCAGTTTCTCCTTGTCAAGGTCAGGTTTTTTAAGGAGAGGTGTAACAAGGACATATCCTTCATGCCGATGGGAATATGCCAGTTGAGAGAGATATGTTGGTGATTTCAATAAGCTACGGTAGGAATTCAGAAAGACATGATTTCAAAAGCCTAATTGGAAAAAGATGACAGAAAACATATATCATCCTAACAACACACGCTGCACATTGACACCATATATCATTATGGTAATGACATCACAACATGGCCACTCTCACAGGCCACCAAGACAACCCACCATCACATAACTGGGTCATGTGACTATGACATCACTTCCTCTTCACCTATTCCCTCACCTAAAAAGGGATGAAAGATGTGAGCAATAAATACTACTCACAGATTTAGGTCAGATTGTCACTGAGAAAAGTACAAGAACAAGAGTGTAGGCTGATGGATAACAGGCTCGAGTAATGCCACAGCGCTAGAAGCGATCAGGGGTGAGCTTGGGTGGATGAGGATCAAGGACAGGATAGACCTATTGAAACTCGGTTATCTTAATTATTTGGTAAATCTCCCCGATAGCCGATGGTGTAAAGTAATGTTCCTGAGAACTTTCATCTCAAATATCAAGACGGGGTGGATGGTCCAAGTGAGGGAGCTAGTAGAAAACTACTCATTGGAGATCTCAGACCTTGACGTTAGGGCAAACCAGGGCAAAAAGATCGTCAGAGAAAGGGTCATGGAGGATTGTAACCGTAATTGGCGAGAGGGGGTCAAATCAAAGAGATCTTTGGGTGGCCTGCTTGATAAAGAGAAGCCTGGATTTGAAGAGTACCTTGATGGCACCTTTGTGGGGTCACTGTTGTTCAAACTGAGGTGGCGGTCCCTGGAGCTGAGGAGACAAATTGGGAAAAACAGTGAAAAGGAGTGCCAGATGTGTAACTTGGGCGTGGTGGAGACCCTGGAACACTTTCTTATAGAATGCCCAAAATACCAGTCTAAAAGAACAAGATTCATGGGAAGTTTAATGGGGAAGTGTGATGGGAGAATGAAGGACATGTGGTTAGGGGGCAACTCAAAGGAGAGGGTTAATATACTAATCGAAGAGATTGGGAAGAATGGGGCGAGGGATGTCATCAAGCAGTTCGTCTCCGAGTGTTGGGAGGAGAGAAGAAGCGTGGGAATAGGGCAGTTGGTAGAACATGGGTAACCAAGGCCTTCTCATACGAGAACCGCGACAAATCAGCGGCCGGCCGAAGTGTTATTATTATTAGGCACTTTGTTTTGATATCAGGACCTGTCTAGGTCCTGCATAGGAACTAGAATAGAGGTATTATAATTTATTTTAATGTATGCAATCACCTCTAGCTTTTACAGAATATACGGATAACTTCCAGAAGCCACCACATCTCTGTCCTAGGTTTCCATAGCACTTATATGCACAAAGTTCCTCATTAGCTTTTCCATATGTGGCAAAATTGTTACCACAGAAGCATTCATTGCCATGCTGAAAAATAAGAAATAGAATGATTAAAGGATAATACACAGTAGAAAGCAGAAAATAAGAACAGAAATCCATTACACAATTTTATTACTGTTTATTACTGTCAAACGAACACAACTCATACAATAAAGACGGCTATAATTCGAAGTCCAAGATGTTAGCTTGTCATTGGATGCTATATTCATTTGATATTCATATTTAGTCAGTTTGCCGTTGGACATCTGTTAAACATTCACCTGATTTGAAAACTGACTACAGGTGACTATAAAATGAATGTCAAACACTGAATGTGAAATGACTACAGGTGAATGCCAAATAATGAAACTACTGGCAAATGACAAATGATTGTCAAATGCCAAATGTGAAAGTGACTCAGGCAAATGTCAAAAGCCGAACATGAAACTGTTCATCGGCAATTGTCAAACAAATGTCCAACACACAATGACAAACTGACTAAAGGTATTTATAAAACAAATGTTGAACGTCAAACTAACTTCAGGCGAATGTCAAATGAAAGTCCAACAAACAACGTCAAGCTAACTTCAGAGACCTTATAAGTAGGCATACTGGATTTTTAGACCTACATCATTTCCTCAAACAGAAGTTGGGCTTTGATTAGAAGTTGATCTTGAATACAAGCTTATGTCACTCTTATTTCAAGCCCAGTGATCATTTGGCACACATGAAACATCTGTTGTGTTCTTTAGACAATATTGAAAAGGAAATAGATAATTACTGAAATGCTAAGCAAGCATGGTGTTTTGAATGAACGTGTAAATGACACTGTAGCTTAACTTGTGTGTTGTGTTTGATGAAAAGGATAATGTTCAATGTTTATGAAAGGATTATGAAATAAGACAAGAATTGTGATAATTGGGAATATGTTCATTTCTGTTCCCTGTATGCTATGTTTTTGATAAAAATAATATGAGGTGTACACTGTACTAAAGAGCTGAGGGGTGGGTTAATGTGACCTCACAGTTAATGTATGTGGCCCTCACAGTTAACGTATATCAACGAAAGTTACCAAGTTACATTGAAATTCTTCCAAAACGAGTCATCCTATCAAGTTACATTGAAATCCCTTCAAAAATATGGCCTGTAGACTGTGCTAAAGGTTTCTGGGCTTTGGGCCCCTGTAGATGTTCTCATCTAGACATCATATGAAGTCAACCTACCAAATTACAATGAAATCCCTTCATAAATATGACCTGTAGACTGTGCTAAAGGTTTTTGGGCTCGAGCAGCCATCATGGTTGAATGATCACAACCAAAAGGGGACATTCTCATCTGGGCATCCTCTGGAGTGATCCTACGAAGTTACAATGAAATCCCTTCATAAATATGACCTGTAGACTGTGCTCAAGGTTTTCAGGCTTCGGGCCCCTGAAGACGTCACAGTTGACCAATCACGACCAAAAGGGGATGTCATCATCTGGGCATTATATGGAGTCAAACTTACAGGTTATAATGAAATCCTTCCATAAATATGACCTATAGACTATGCTAAAGGTTTTGGGGTTTTGGGCTCATCTAGACATTATTTGGAGTCATCCTACCAAGGTACAATGAAATTACTTCATAAATATCACCTGTAGAGTGTGCTGAAGGTTTTTGGGCTTCAGGCCCCTGTAGCCGTCACAGTTGCCTAATGGTGTCCAAAAGGGGCTGTTCTCATCTAGACATTATATGAAGTCAACCTACCAAGTTACAATGAAATCCCTTCATAAATATGACCTGAAGACTGTGCTAAAGGCTTTCGGGCTTTGGGCTCGGGCAGCCATCATGATTGAATGATCGCAACCAAAAGGGGACATTCTCATCTGGACATCATCTGGAGTGATCCTATGAAGTTACAATGAAATCCCTTCATAAATATGACCGGTAGACTGCGCTCAAGATTTTCGGGCTTCAGGGACCTGCAGCCATCACAGTTGACCAATCACGACCAAAAGGGGATGTCATCATCTAGGCATTATATGGAGTCAACCTAACAAGTTACATTGAAATCCTTCCATAAATACGACCTATAGGCTATGCTAAAGGTTTTTGGGCTCGAGCAGCCATCAAGGCTGAATGATCGCGACCAAAAGGGGATGTTCTCATCTAGACATTATTTGGAGTCATCCTACCAAGCTACAATGAAATCCCTTCATAATTATGACCTGTAGACTGTTCTAAAGGTTTTCGGGCTTCGGGCCCCTGTAGCTGTCACAGTTGCCCAATCATGTCCAAAAGGGGATGTTTTCATCTAGACATTATATGAAGTCAAACCTACCAAGTTACAGTGAAATCCGTTTATAAATATGACCTGAAGACTGTGCTAAAGGTATTCAGGCTTCGGGTTCGGGCAGCCATAATGGTTGAATGATTGCAACCAAAAGGGGACATTCTCATCTGGGCATCATCTGGAGTGATCCTATGAAGTTACAATGAAATCCCTTCATAAATATGACCTGTAGACTGTGCTCAAGAGTTTCGGGCTTCGGGCATCTGTAGCCATCACAGTTGACCAATCACGACCAAAAGGGGAAGTCATCATCTACACATTATATGGAGTCAACCTAACAAGTTGCACTGAAATCCTTCCATAAATATGACCTATAGACTATGCTAAAGGTCTTTGGGCTCGGGCAGCCATAAAGGCTGAATGATCGCGACCAAAATGGGATGTTCTCATCTAGACATTATTTGGAGTCATCCTACCAAGTTACAATGAAATCCCTTCATAAATATGATCTGTAGACTGTGCTAAAGGTTTTTGGGCTTCGAGCTCGGGCAGCCATCATGGTTGAATGATTGCAACCAAAGGGGACAATCTCATCTGGGCATCATCTGGAGTGATCCTACGAAGTTACAATGAAATCCCTTCATAAATATGACCTGTAGACTGTGCTCAAGGTTTTCGGGCTTCGGGCACCTGCAGCCATCACAGTTGACCAATCATGACCAAAAGGGGATGTCATCATCTAGGCATTATATGGAGTCAACCTAACAGGTTACAATGAAATCCTTCCAGAAATATGAGCTTTTGCCCATGCTAAAGGTTTTTGGGGTCGGGCACCCATCAAGGCTGAATGATCGCGATCAAAATGGGACGTTCTCATCTAGACATTATTTGGAGTCATCCTGCCAAGTTACAATGAAATCCCTTCATAAATATGACCTGTAGACTGTGCTAAAGGTTTTCAGGCTTCGGGCCCCTGTAGCCGTCACAGTTGCCCAATCATGTCCAAAAGAGGACTTTCTCATCTAGACATTATATGAAGTCAACCCACCAAGTTACAATGAAATTCCTCAATAAATATGACCTGTAGACTGTGCTAAAGGTTTTGGGGTTTTGGGCTCGGGCAGTCGTCACGGTTGGCAGATCACGCCCAAATGGGGAAATTCTCATCTAGACATCATAAGGAGTCATCCTACCTAGTTACAATGAAATCCCTCCATATTAAACATGACCTGCAGACTGTGGTAAAAGTTTTTGGGTTTCAGGCTTGGGGAGCCATCATGGTTGACAGATCATGCCCAAAAGGGGATGTTCTCATCTAGGCATTATACAGAGGCATCCTACCAAGTTACAATGAAATCCCTTCATAAATACGACCTGTAGACTGTGCTAATGGTTTTGAGGTTTTGGGCTCAGGCAGCCATACCGGTTGACCAATCGCGACTAAAAGGGGATGTTCTCATCTAGACATGACCCCAAACCTGCATATGAAATTTAGTTAAGCTAAAAATGGAGGCGAGCCATTTACAGCTCTCCTTAATTTTCTTCAAGGTGGGTGGTGCTCTCCTCAGTTGAAAAGTGCTCAGTAACCTATAATATCCTAAGTCGCAGAGACATTAAACCAGAGACCACCTCAAGGGTGGTCATTAAAAGAGGTAGGCTGAGTCTGAGTCAGAAAAAAGTTGGGTCATATCAAGTTTCTGGGTGTTAATCTCTTAAATTTAAAGATACAAATGTAATTTTTAGATATGTTGCACTTATTTGAAAGATGAATAGTTATGAACACGCTTTTACTTGAAAATATGTTTTCATTTTTGGAATTAACTTTATAAAAATTTTCCACAATCCAGTATAACTATTTTCATTAGAACCTTGAATTCTGCACCCTTTGTGACATGTAACCAATCTCCTCTATAGCAAGTCTTTACCCAACATAATGACCAAAACCATCCAGTACTATTCTAAAAAACCAAACAAACTCAGCTCATGACACCTCATTAGAATGGATTGTGGAAAGGTTTTTTTTGTGAATTGACAAGGTCTCATAAAGTAATCTTCTGTTTTCTCCGGCCATTTTTTGTAAAATTTTCATGCGGGCGTTTTTTTATTTTATTTTTTGTAATTACTTCTTTGACATTAAAAAGTTCATGTTCTTGGTTTGTTTTATGTTTTTGGCCTCATAATCTACAGAATAGCATGGATAGAGGTGTATCCCTATCCACAAAGGCTGTGAGCCAAAGCTGTGGGGAATTTTGCAGCTGTTTTTCCCTTAATTTATTTCCTAGCCAGGATGTTGAATAGACTAAGATGGTTAATCGCCATCTTTAAGGACTTGGTAATTAGCCAGACAACAAATTTTCTTATCTTCCAAAAAGCTAATTACTCAGTATAATCAACTATCCTAATCATTTACCTAACAAAACGACCAAAACCGTGCAGAAGTTTAGCTTAAGTGTGGCTTGCTCAGCTTTGCATGTTGTGGCATATTTCTAATAATACCAAGCATATGTTGATATGATTGAGGACAGCTCAATGAGCTGGTTTCAAGAATGTCAATATTTTGTATGTTTTATTGTATGCTGGGAATGAAAAACCTGCTTCAAATCATGAAATTCGGTATCTATGCAGTTGGGCCCTTTTGAGCACAGGGTTAAAAGATGAAGAATGCAACTCTTGAAAATGCATCTGTCTATGCCTTATGCCTTATGGTTCTGGCCCCCGATATTACCTACTGATATAACCTTCATCTGAAATCTGTCGTACAATTTTAATGTCAAGAATTGAATCTTTTCTGGATACATCGTCTTGTATAACCTGTTGTCAGAACCCACTCCATATAGTCTTCCAATTAATAACTGTGATATGCTGTAGGTTGTATGTCAAAACTTTCAGAAGCACCAAGATTATTCGCTATGATGACAGGTACCTAGAAATGGAGTGAACTGGCATTTAGGTTTATCTACCTTCATAAACCGCCAAATTTCTCACTGGACATACTGTAAAACATAGATCCTGAATAAATAAATAATTTTCTCACCGCCTTGTATACACTTTCTTTGAAAGAAAGAGCTGCTATTACTTTCGTTTGCTCTCATAGTTAGACTGCAAATAAACTGTTATTTTCTTCAGGAAATGTTGGGTAGACAGCCATTCTGGCTACGCCATTCCCTACGGTGTACCTATTTCTGTAACACAAGATTATGCGAATTGTACTGTAAACCATTTTGCAAACCATGAATAAAGAATTATCTTTCTATCTATCTATACCTTGAGTGCAAGAAGGCTTTGTAATGCTAAAGCATTGCAAAGCCTTGTTGCACTCAAGGGACAATTTTATTAACTTTAGGATTGAGTCTGTGAGGATTGCCTCGCAACTCTGCGTGTGGGGAGTGGGCTCCGAAGAAACCCACCCCTTACCCCATCCAAAGCAACAATCACACAACAGTCACAATATACAATAGCGGTTACCTATCTTTTTCTCTCCCCATAACTTTTCTAATTGAACATTCTCAAATTTTCTTGCAACATCCTTATCAAGAAGATGCACGGAAATAGTAGATGAAGTAAAGGAGAAACTGGTACAACCTACCTTTCTGTTAACATCCACAGGAAACCACCAAACACCAGGCAAGGATTGAAACAGGCTTGCCTGGCTGGGAGGAGTGTGCATTTTATGTAAGTAAACAGGGCTTTCGGGTGTGTGTGTGTGGGGGGGGGGGTATTTGTTTTTTTGTTTTTTTCCCCCCTTCCAATCACCCTGTCATCTGTTCCCCCTAAAGACCAGACGGCCAAGGCTCAGCACCCTCTCTCCCTTATAGGCTGATGGATGCCTCCCAGCCCAGCTTTCAAAAATACATATTGGCAGATTTTATCCTTTTTGTAACTGTTAAGGATAATATGCTGGGGCTGCTCCCAAACCACAACTTTTGGGGTTTCTTTTTTCTAAAATAACCACCAAACTGCGGTTTCAGTATTACCATAAATATCTCCACTTCTCTTAGCAAACACGGAGCAGAAGTCTTGTAGTTATGCAAAATTCCTAGCCATCTTCCAGTTCGAAGTTCTCGGGGGTCTCAACCCACTACCTTACTGCCAGTTGCACACTCAGATTTAATAAGATTATTGGCTCTCGCTTTCAACTCTCACAGATTTACAAGCAAATAAAGCTATAAAGCAAATAAAGTTATTTGGGACACAAGGGATTTCAATCCCACATCATCCCTGTGCACCTTCGGCAAGCAGAAACTTTTCATTTCTTCTCTCTCAGTATAGACCATCAAGTTTCAATACAAGCCTGCGATATCAAAAGCAAAAGTAAAAATAAAAATTATCAGTTCAAATCTATAAAAAAAATTATATTGTGAATACTTAGAACATTTTCTAAAAAAGTGTTGACTAAGAGTGAATTGACCAAAAGGGAATTAACCTAAAAGGAAATGACCAAGAGTGAATTGACCAAAAGGGAAGGAAACGGCCCTGGTGGTGGGCCGAATCTTTTCACTTTGAGTTTTTTTTTTAAATTTATATTTCATTCAGTTATTTAGAAAAGTTATTATTTGAATATATTTTAATGATTTTTTATCAGAATTTTATATATTTGTGGGAAAAGAATTTTTTTTAATGAGTTTTGATAAGAATTTTGTCTATTTTGTGAAAAAAATTTCTTACCTCTTTGCTTGAATGTAGTCCATTAATTAAAAATCCAACATTTTAATCCAAAATATTAGAAACCGAAACCCAACATGTCAAGTCACTACTAGAACTATTCCATCAATTGACTTTAAACATATTGTTGAATGTCTGCCAGAATTCTTTTTTCTTTCAACATCGACGATGATTTCTCTAAATGAGAAATGTTCTATGTTATTGTCACTTGGAAGTTTCTGCTGAGTTTGTTTAGTTTTGACGGTACTTCACAAGTTGTTTCTCTCATTGTCAATGTCCATTTGTTTTTATTATGATATTCTGTAGAGATATGATCTTTATTGTTGTTGATTGACTCTTGGAAGTTACCACCGAGCTTGTTTGTTTCTTTACTACATTAACTATTATTGCAACCCTCTCACTCTACGCCCCCACCTATGATATATATGCATCACATAACCTGAAGATGAATTAGTAAGCAAATAAAGTCATTTGGGTTGCAAGGGATTTCAAATTCCACATCTTCCCTGTGCACTTTCGGCGCTCTGAAACTTTTCATTCATCGGATTTCATCAGCATTCCACAACTGGAGAAAGAGGTTATGGAACACATCTACTTCCAGGTTGAGCTTATGAGAATAGCCATCCTCAACCAAGACGCTGGCATGACAGTCCTACTTGAAGTTGAAAAAACCTTTGACTCTGTATGGCACAACAAAGTTCTCTACAAACTATCTAAACACAATATCCCTATAAACCTTTTGAGATTACTATCCTCATTCTTCAACAACTGAACAATCAAGGTCCACGTAAACAAAGCCCGAAACCCCCAGGTGTCCATCCTCAGCCTCCTCCTATTCATCATTTATGTCAATGACCTCAAAATTAATGGAAACAAAGTCTACATCTCTCAGTTCACAGATGACAATGGACTCTGGGACTCCATCCAATGAACCACCCACCTGCAAAAAAAACCCCAAGAGCACTCAACAACATCCAGTGTTGGTGTGCATTAAGGCAATAAGCTCAATATCAATAAAACCCAAAGAATCACCTTCACCAGGTGTATAACTAATCACGACTTCAACCTCAAACTGCAGGGCAATATCCTCCCCGAATGATTGGACGCAAAATTTCTCAGCATAGTCCTCGACCAAAAGCTAAACCCCAACAAAAGCACTGATAACAGGCAAATTAGTTTATTTCAAATACTTTGCAGCACCAACTGGGGTGCCAATGAAGCTGTTTTACTAAAGCTTTAGAAAGCATACAAATACAGGGTCCTGATACTCAACAAAACTCACAAAACTAACATGCTCTAACTCAAAAAAGCACAAAACTTTGTGTTCCAAACTGCCTTTCGTTCCCCCTTCGACACTCCAATCAAACTCCTTCCTGAGCTAGCGAATGAACAGGTTTATACCAGAACTTTAAAGTTGACATTAACAAACAGAAAACAACGAGTTTTACTCCACTCACTTCCCACTTCAGTAAATCGACTCCATAAAAAAATTTGTTGACCAAACAAAACTACAAAGATGATTAGTTAATCTGCTTTTTCGATTGGGTGCTAAGTTATTAATTGGTGTTAAAAGCTTGGGAACTTGGTCTAGCTTGGACTCAGGTGGATCTTAATTTAAGAATTAAAAGATAGCCCCAAAGCCATGTATGAAATTTGAAACTGATCGGGTGAGAGCTGCATCCTGTAGGGTACGCAAAAGGAATTGTGGATGGACAGAGGAATGTACACGAATGAACGATGGATTGCAACCCATCACAATAGCTCATACTTGATGTCAAGTTGAGCTAAAAATAGCCCCAAAAGAACCGTAATCGCACTTGCACAGGTTGCCATGGTGGTGAACATACAAGCCGAGGTTTGATAAAATTGGACTATAAGCCTCTGAGCAAATCTCAAGACAAAATTCAGACTGATGAGGCAAATTATTAAGTTTGAAAAGAGACATATACTACTCAACGTTGCTAAACACCAAATATTTGACACATCATTGTGAAATTTGCTTGTGACATATTTGTGATATTTTGGGTGGATATGATTGAGGAATGTATTAAGATGGTCCCAAGTGTTTACATTAGTTCTCTTAACCGGCAGACTTTTCATGACAGTCATGAAAAGCATGTACCTCTTGATTTTCATGATGTTTTCGTGTACTGTCTACATGTACATGACATGTGTAGGGTATTCAGTCTTCATTTCAACACAAACCATTGTGATTTAATGATTGAATATGGCAAATGCAAATGTAAGAAGACATTTGTCTGAAGCAGAAATGTGGCAGGCTGTAGGGATGGTGGAGCAAGGGGCTACCCATCGTCAGGTTGGAGAAGCCATTAGTGTGCACCATACGGTGATCACCAGAGTCTGGGCAAGATTTCAGCAGTATGGCACACCAGTAAGGTGGCATGGTGGTGGCAGAGACAGGGCAACATCTGCAGCTGAAAACTGGTTTTTGATCATTCAGGCCTGTAGGAACCGCTTTGCAACAGCAACCCAGCTTCGCAGTGACCTTCAGAATGCATTCGGGTAAATGTTTCGACGCAGACAAGGTTGCACAAAGGTGGTCTCTGATCGAGAAGACCATATATTCACATTCTGCTGTCCCAGTAACATTGCCAGGCACGATATGAATGGGCCATGGACCACGTTGGATGGACCAGAGAAGATTGGCGACCTGTCCTTTTCACAGATGAGTCAAGGTACTGCCTAGACCACACAGATAGGCGTTCTAGGGTATGGAGAAGACCAGGAGAGCAATTCCATGCAGCCAATATTGCTGAGCATGACCGCTATGGTGGAGGGTCAATCATGGTCTGTGGCGGCATCAGCAGGGATGGATGTATAGAGCTCTGTGTCCTTGAACGTGGTACATTGACTACACAGCGGTATATTGATGAGATCCTGGATGTCCACGTCAGATTGTATGCAGGTGTAGTGGGTGATGGACGATAATGCCAGTCCTCATGTTGCCCATGCTGTCGGGGAATACCAACAGAGGGAGGGGATTGAGCATATGGACTGGCCAGCAAGATACCCTGACCTCAATCCAATCGAACATGTCTGGAATGAGTTGCAGCTTGCAATTTTAGCCTGTCCAATCCAACCAAGAAGTGTCCAGGAACTTGGTGTCATGCTGGTCCAAGAATGGAACAACATCCCACAAAGGACCACCAGGAACCTGATTGGGAGCATGAGAAGGGATTGTCAAGCTGTAATTAACAGTAATGGGTCTCATACTCGATACTGAACCCATACCAGTTCGCTCTGTCAACATTTTGGCAAACTGAAAAATTTCCTCTTTTACCAATAATATCCATTTTCCATAGTTATCGTATTCAAAAGCTAAAAAATAATGTCAAACACAAATAAAATCTTAATTTCTGTACTTAAATCATTAAAGATATAATTAAATAAAAAATATATCCAGTTTTCATTACAATATTTCAACTAAAACTTAAAACAGGTAGTTGGATATATTTGGTGCTTAGCAAACTTTGAGCAGTATAATTCTGGCAAAAATAGTCCTACTGGAACTATAATCATGCACAGGTTCCGATGGTGGAAAATGGCAGCTCAAACAGCCGAGAAAATCTCAGAAATAACTAGAAACTGTTTTAGCACACTAAAACATATGTCTCCCCTTCCTTTCTGTTTAATGCACTGCAAATTATATATACATGAATAATATTGACAATCATGCCAAATATCTAAGGTCTCGGTCAAAAGACAAACAATCTCTGGTCCGGACAAAATTTCCCTTAAAAAAGCACATAAATCTGACCTTCAGGTCAAAGGTCAAGGTCACATGAAGGTCACTATGGTACTCCACACACCAGCTCATGGTGATACATCCATATGCCAAATATCTAAGGTCTAGGTCAAAAGACAAGAAAGTTATGTCCCGGACAAAGTTTCCCTTAAAAAGCACATAAATCTGACCTTCAGGTGAAAGGTCAAGGTCACATGAAGGTCACTATAGTACGCGACACACCAGATCATGGTGATACATCCACATGCCACATATCTATGGTCTAGGTCAAAAAGACAAAAAAGTTATGCCCCGGACAAAGTTTGTATGAGAAGAAGGAGGAGGAGAAGAAGAAGGAGAAAAAGAAGAAGAACAAGTATGTCCCAACTTCCCCTTTGGGGAGTGGGGTTATAATATCTGTGATCTAGCTCAACATCCACATGTCAAAAAAAAACAAATTCTGGTCTGGACAATTACTCCCTATTTAAAGTACATAAATTTGACCTTGAGGTCAAGGTCACATGAAGGTCATGATGGCATGTGGTTTCATTGTGATACATCCACATGTCAATCATCTAAGTCCTTGGTCAAAAAAACAAAAAAGTTCTGATCTGGACAATTATTCCCTATTTGAAGTACATAAATTTGACCTTGAGGTCAGAGGTCAAGGTCACATGCAGTTCATCAAGTAGCGGACATCCGGTGTCATGGTGACACATCCACATGTCAATCATCTAAGTCCTAGGTCAAAAAACAAAAAAAGTTCTGATCTGGACAATTATTCCCTATTTGAAGTACATAAATTTGACCTTGAGGTCAGAGGTCAAGGTCACATGCAGTTCATCAAGGTAGCGGACATGCGGTTTCATGGTGACACATCCACATGTCCAAAAAAACAAAAATCTGGTCTGGACAATTACTCCCTATTTAAAGTACATAAATTTGACCTTGAGGTCAAGGTCACATGAAGGTCAAGATTACATGTGACATGAAGCCTAATTGTGATACATCCACATGTCAAATATCTAAGTCCTGGGTCAAAAAACGAAAAAGTTCTGGTCTGGATAATTATTCCCTATTTGAAGCACATAAATCTGACCTTAAAGGTCAGAGGTCAAGGTCACATGAAGGTGATCGAGGTAGACGACATGCGGTCTCATGGTGACACATCCACATGTCAAATAACCAAGTCCTAGGTCAAAAAACAAAAAAATTCTGGTCTGGACAATTACTCCATATTTGAAGTACATAAATTTGACCTTGAGGTCAAGGTCACATGAAGGTGACAATGGTATGCGACATACCGGCTTATGGTGATACATCCACGTGCTAAATATCTAAGGCCTGGCTCAAAAGACAAACAAGTTTTGGTCCGGACAAAGTTTCCTTGAAAAAAGCACAAATCTGACCTTCAGATCAAAGGTGAAGGTCACATGAAGGTCGCAATGGTACGCTACACACCGGCTCATGGTGATACATCCACATGCCAAATATCTAAAGCCTGACTCGAAATACAAACAAGTTCTGGTCCAGACAGTTTCCTTTAAAAAAGCGCATAAATCTGACCTTCAGGTCAAAGGTCAAGGTCACATGAAGGTCACTATGGTACACTGCACACGAGCTCATGGTGATACATCCATATGCCAAGTATCTAAGGTGTAGGTCAAAAGACAAAAAAGTTATGGCCCAGACAAAGTTTGTATGAGAAGAAGAAGAAGAAGAAGAAGAAGAAGGACAACCCATTCATATAATATGACCATTTTTTCAAATGGATGAATAAAAATTACATTTCTATCTTTCATTTTAAGAGATTAACACCCAGAAACTTGATTCAACTCAGCTTTTCTTCCAACTCAGAATTGGAGTACCTCTTTTTGTGCCGCTCTCCTTTCAGGTATTCTCAATTATGCAAGTTTACCAGTACCAGTAATTTGAAAGTTGAAAATTATGGGAATGAGTTTATTCAGGGAATGAACACTTTGACACATTTGTATATACAATCTCATGTTTTCATGTGTAGGAACTAAAATTACTCACAAAATCATTTTAGGGAGTGTTTTATTAATTCTATTCATTGGCGAAAGAGATAAAACCTGAAGCCAGGTTGATAAATGTTTCCATCAACACTAACAGTGTGAACTTTGAACATATGAATATTAATGAGCTGTTCAATGAAAATACAGACATGGGTAAGGAATATTTGTCCCTTTTGGTACCACATTTTAAATAAAATGATAACTAGCGATGAAAACTGAACTTTTTTGTCATCTCTTTGAATATTTTTTTACAAACATTATCCCAGAAATTAATAATGAATTCAAATAAATATAATACTTATATTCTTAACACTTTCGACAGCCAGGGTCAACATGTGTCAGACAGTTTTATGAATGGGGTAAGACAGAGTACCTGGAGAGAGCAATGGTGAGCAAATGCCAGATTCCTTGACATACAAACTCTGCATAAGCAGGGTTAGCATTGGTTGAAGACAAGTGCACTGTTGACACAAGATGCAATACACATTAGTAAATAGCGCCACAGTTCCTCCCCCCCCCCCCCCTTATCCACACATCAAATCGGGGGCAGTTGGGTATGCCTGTACATCGTGGAGAAACAAAAAGAAAGAGAAAGCAAAGCCTGCAAAACAATAATCCATTCAGACATTAATAATGACCACTTACATGAACATTAATACCACAAACATATCACTGGGCATATCTATGAACACTAAAAATACAATAGCTCATAAGAAGAACCAGAGTGCGAATTAAGTGCCCACACCCATAACAGCTGCATTAATTAATATTCATGAACATATGAAACTAAAAACTGCAGTGAAAAATTGTGGGATATTGTTTTCAAAAAGGTTATGGCACTTAATTGTTCTCACTCATGGTGAGTGGTCCTTCATATCTCATGATTTTAAATCAAAGAATAAAATAAAACTATGCATGTTTACAAAAAATGCTTTATTAAAAATACTGGCCTCACACAGTTAGTGAGACACACCAGCAAAACAAAAACATTTAATGTATATCATCATAGAAACGTTACCAAAACGCTGGTCAACAAAACCATTTAAATAAAAACTTTCAGTCTTTTCCAGGCATCTATTAAAAAATACAAAAAACTTTACAATGTTTCATTATAATTTTGTAATAAGTAATAAGCAAGAGTTGCAGAATCGCACAACATGTCAGATCAAAGAGGTCTTTGGGTTACCTGCATGATAAAGAGAAGCCTGGTTTTGAAGAGTACCTTGATGGCACCTTTGGGGGTCAGTGTTGTTGAAGCCGAGGTTGCAGTCCCTGCAGCTGAGGGGAAAAATTGGGAAAAACAGTGAAAAGGAGTGGCAGATGTGTAATTTAGGCATGGTGGTGACCCTGGAACACTTTCTTCTAGAATGCCCAAAATACCAGTCTAAAAGAATAAGATTCACCAGGAGTTTAATAGGGAAGTGGGATGGGAGAATGAAGGATATGTGGTTAGTGAGTGATTCAAAGGAGAGGGTTAATATGCTAATCAGAGAGATTGGGAAGAATGGGGCAAGAGATGTCATTAAGCTGTTCGTCTCCGAGTGTTGGAACAAGAGAACAAGCATGGAAATAGGGAAGCAGTTGGGAGCACAGGGGTAACCAAGGCCTTCTCAACCGATAACTGCAACAAATGAGCAGCTGGCCCAAATGTTATTATTATTATGTTGACAAAATAACAAAAAGACCCTTTGTTAACCTCTAATTTGCAGTAAGCAAATGAGTTCTGGATAAAATTTGAATATAAAAGGCAGAAAAAAAATATTTTCCACCCATAAAACTCACAACTACCTCTCTCTTGCAATTTTTTCCACTCTAAAAGTAGGATTCGCTCCCTAAAATCATCAGAATTTGCTTTCATTCATCCCAATATAGGTTCAAACTGTTCAAATAGACAGTAATAACAGATTTTGTCAAACAGTATACTGCAGTATCAATTTTATCAAAATTAAAATTATAACTAAGCTTCTGGTGATAGAATACTTCATATGATCCAATTGCCAAACTTAAGTCTACGTTACAGCAGTTGTGTAAATTCAACAAGGCTACTTGGAGGGTCTTACAATGCGAATGCATAGCTGATTTACATTACATATAGCTCACTTCCACCTTACCTCATTATCGCAAATATATTGGAGTGCAAGCTTTAGGATGAAGACATCTTGAATTGGGAAGTTAGGTTCATAAAATTCTTACATCACAATGGTAATAGAGCATTAAGCAAATACTACAGGAAATACATCAGTGACTGACTGAGAGCTCCCCACAACCAATACACAGAACAATGAACGAGTGCCATATCAATTAACCCATTCATATGCATGTGGCATTCAGTATTTATCACACACCTTCGACGGGTGTCTAGACAGAGGTAAGTAAGTATGGTTACTAAAGAGGGTCGGGGGAGGTGAGTCGAGGGGGTGCAGGTGGGGGAGATTGAGAATACAGAGGCAAGCAGACAGTGTGATATAAGGTATGGCGTTGGCCTGCCAATGGACAGTAGTGGAGTGTGTGCAAACTGCAGGGATATTTTACAGTTGTTAGAGAAGTGTGTTGGATTCAGGTGGAAAATTGCAGAGCTGACGGGGAGGTTGGGGAGGGCTGGTGTATCTGGAGTCACACCGTTGGAGGTTAACTATAATGGTGAGGTGGAAGGTGGATGGAAGGTTGCTGTGGACTCAAGGAGGAAATTGGGAGGCAGGAAATGCGAGGGAAGAACGCTTGATGTGGGGGGGGGACATGTAACTGAGGAGGGGGATCCAGTAGGAAAATTTGGAAGGTGGAGTCGGAACAGGGTTGCATAGAGCCATGAGGTAAGAGTCGGCGTAAGGCTGCCAAGGTTGCTAAGTGGTGTTTAAAGAACAGGTTCAGTGTTTTAAGATTCCAATACTCCTGGGGATGAGAGTGAAGGGGGACATTGAGAGGGAAGAGGTGGTTACTGATTTTGATGGGACAGATGAGGTACGGAGGATGCTGAAGAGAAAGAGAGGGCTGGAGGCACTTAAAATGAGGCAAGTTGCAGATGATATAGGAACTGGGGGAAGAAGAAAATTAGTTGTAGCGGGGAGTAGCATGTTGTACCTGGGATTGACAATGTGGTTTGTGGTCCTGATAGTTCTAATCGAACAGTCTTGTGCTTTCCTGGGGCAAAGGTGGAGGATCTGAGTGACCGGATAGATGGTATTGTGGCAGGGTCAGGATTGTATCTGGTAGTGTTGATCCAAGTGGGGACCAACAATATCAGGGAGAGAAGGTCAGTAAGTTTGGTGGAGTCATACACAGGTTTAGTCAGCAAACTGCTCAGTCTGAATGCAAGAGTAGTTGACTCTGAGGTCCTTCCTGTCCTTGGAGGTGGGGACGAATGGAACTCAAGGATTTTGGCGCTGAATGAGGAGTTGGAGGGCTCCTGTCTTGACCTAGGAATACCCTTTATCAACCATTGAGACACATTTTGGGGCAATGTAAGTGTGATGGGCTGCATCTTAGCATGATGGGGACATAGGTATTGGGGAATAAAATTCTACAGGTAGTGGGGCCTTTTTTGGAGAGGAGTGGGATGGGAGGCCAGAGGCATGTATAGCAAGAGTGGACACAGGTGGGGTGAACAAGAGGGAGACAGAATGAGTTTACCAAGGCCAGCATCAGAAAACAATGAGATGAGTGTGCGGAAGCCAATGAATCTTAGGACCCTGAAAGTGGGTTATAACAACATCCAGGGTCTCCACCAGAAAATAAGTGAAATTGCTACATTGATCGAGGCAGAGGACTTTGATGTCAAGGGCTTAAGAAAGATGTGGTTAAGACACGAGGAATGTGTAGACCAAGTAAGAGGGTGCATATGGATAGGTGTAGGGTGAATGGAAGGCCAGAAAAAGGAGGAGTGGTAGGTATGTACATTAAAAAGGATTTAAAACCATCACTGGTCACAGACCTGGAAGATGTCAGCACCTTGGCTGAGATATCGAAAGAAATCGGTATTCAGTTGTGAGATTTTTCACCAAGGTCAAGAAGTCATTAATGTCACAATCTTGGCACCTGATCATATTCTCCCTTTACCTATTATATATATACTTGTTTGAATCAAGATGGTACAATCTTCAACCTCTACATTTTTTGCTCAATGCTTGAGGAATATTTTCCTCTACAAAAAATGGCACATGCTTTACAAAAAGTATCTCTGATAAACTTCTGCATCTGTTCTTTTTCATCTTCACCTTATTTTACTTTTTCAGCCATGTTTTCCCCATTAAAATGTAAAAATTAAAACTATTTTAGGCCATAAAAAAGAACCTCTGTTTCTCAGGCCCACGTGCATGGTCATTTTTGGTGCACATGCAACCTTTTTATGACACCAAAAAATCTTCCAAAAAAATTTGAGATATTGTGCTCATTTTGGTAAATCGATATCGATGCGTTCGCAAATTTTAAATTAACACACTTCAAGCTTTTTCTACATCATACTTTAATAAAGTGGTGAGTTTTAACAATATTCACGACAGAAAGTGTTTTATTCTGTAAAAGTAAGTCATAATGACAGCAAGAAGGAAGGTGTCTTTCAGTCTAACAACAAACAGTCACAAAGGGGGATGGTCGATTCGCACCACGTTTGATTCGCACCAACCCTCAGAAAGTCTGCAAAGTCAGGTGCTATGTTGAATGGAACACGGTCTCCTGGCATTTATTTTTAGTATCATTTGTATTGTAAATGACACCCCCTGGGCGTCATTGAAACACACCCCACTCCTGCAGTTTGCACACACCCCACTCCATCATTGAAAATCGATGATGGATAACGAGTCTCAATATTCTGCGTTTTGCCTGGCGCGTCATTGGTGTGGAAAATACCTGATTTGAAGATCGTCAGAAGATATATTTACTATTGTGCTTGACATTGCAAACCCAAAGTTGACTGTGCTGTTCAGTAAATTTGAAAGGACTGGAGTGGAACGGAGAGTCAGGGTGTATTGACGGCGATTCAAGTTCAGCTAACGCGACTATAAAATCGGATACACAAAGACTGTTTAAAATGTGTACCGACTGAGAAAAAAGCAGTATCGGAGCATCAGTCTACTACCTGCCACATGAAGACTGTTTAAAATGTGTACCGACCGAAATGTATTTGTTACGTGGACTGTTTAATATGTCTACCGACTAAATTTTTCGAAGTATCGGAGCATCAGTCTAATATCTTCCATAGCAGTTGTGCGACTGGACAAGTTGGCAGAACTTTTCGCATATCATAAGGAGTCTGCGCAAGACTTGTCGCGCTTCAAGAACACCAACAAAAGAGCGAATGAATGGAAGCGAAACTCCCCTTTGTGATTAATATTAGGACTGGAAGCGCAATGAATCGTGCATCGCCCAGAACAAAACAGGCAGAAGCTTCGAACTGCAGCACCGGCCTACACGTTGAGTTGATGTTTTCTCCCATCATAGCCACACTGTTGGACAAATAAACGACAACCGACAAGCTATCTTGCCATCCACATCTCCAAATTGGACGACTTTTATTTAATTTTTACAATAACTTTGAGATATTGGTGCTCCTGGTAGAGGAGGAATTTCCAAATACAGATACAGAATGGCCGTCATTGGGAATTTGTGTACTGTTATTTGAAACCGTTACGAGTTTCCCAGTTAATTTAAATAAATGCATTTGAGATGCAGGATAATTGGATAACTAACAGTAACCGTTGCTTGATATAAAAGTAACAGTCATAGTTGAAAATAAATCGCATATAGGCAGGTATGTGCGGTCGAATTGGTTAATAAAAACATGCAAACATTCGTTTTGTATTTCATTTTCAGATTTCTGAAAAATATGATTTATGGATGAACTGCCCGTTCAAATGGGTTGTAATAATTTTGAATATAATGGGGAAAAATTGTGATTCACGATTTTATTAGGCAGGTTGTGAAAGGATTTTTTTTTGGGGGGGGGGGGGGGGGGGGGGGGGTAAAATAAATCTGTGAAAGTTGACACTTTGACATTTGATTTGTCCCAGAGACGTTTCATACCGAGACCTTTCACCCACGAGGCGTTTCGTCCTGTGTTATAATTTTCACGTTTCACTGAAAAAACAAACATTCAAACCCCACTTCATTTATGACCCAACACCCCTGCGGTGAATAACCAATATATTTGCGAAATTTTGTGTGGTCCACCAGGCGTTTGGGTGGGGGTCAAATTACCACAAACAACCTCTCAGGGAGAAAATAAAAATAAAAAAAAAAACCTGCCTGCCCGCCCGCATGCTTTTTTTGGAAAAAATGGCCTGAGAAACAGACAATCAACTTTGTATGGCCTTATCTTTTTTTTTTAAATTAAGTTCTTTTTTTTTTTAATAGTTATTTTTTCACAGACATACAAAAACAAAAAGAACCCAGTTTTTCAATCACTATCGACGAGCATCTGGTATTGCTGAGAAAGAGAGAAACACAATGACTGTACGACATCCCATCATGCCAACCTCTCTCACTCAAAATAACCAGGGTGTACTTTCAGGGCAAAACCCCTTATACTTCCTCATTTCCCATTGTGATCACACCCCCCTTGTAAACATTTCTCAACAGACAATTTCTGGAACACTCGACATAGGGGATATCTCAATTTTTCTCATATGATTTTGGACCATAAGCAATTACATAGATCAACACGTGTTCAAAAGTCAATGAAATTTTCTATAGTAAACAGGTGCATTTCAATTTTTTCATCGGTTTACTGTAGAAAAATTGACTTTTGAAAATGCGAATTCGGTATCAAAATCAATTTTACTATGGGATTTTTTCACAGGTCTCTGTGCATTTTAACTTTTCAGTAAATTTGTTGTGGCAGTTTGGAACTGCACTTTGGGAAAACAGAATTTTTACAAATTCAACTTTGAAAAGCCAATAGACATTTTGTAGTCCAACAGGAAAATGCACAGGATGCACTTTTGGTGTAAAATAGCAACCATAATGATGTGGCCATCAATGCCTAATACTACTCTACTTGTGGATGTTGTATGGGCACTCTACTCTCTTTATACTGAATATAATACGTTGTCTACCCACTGTTTCCATACGCAACATCGCCTGGATTGTCAGCAGATTTCTTCAAGAACATTTAACACTGAACCACTGGACAGCTCTCAAGGCAATATTTACAAGAATAAAAAACTGTTTATTGTTAATGGAGAGAAACAGGAGAAATCAGAACCTTTCATTATTTTCACATTTTTGCAAACTCACTATTATTTTCTGTAGGTAGGCCTATATAAACCCAAGCCACACACTGTGAACCATCTTTTTGTCTTTGAGCAAACCATAGAACTGTATTATTAGTATTTTACCTTCACCATGTCTGATTCAGATGAGTCATCGGGGTCATGTACTTCTAGTTCGGAAAGTGAAAGCGAAGCTTCTGTAACACTACGGATCGTGAGGTCACCTCAGATGGGCAGTGTGCCTGGCTGTTGTGACACCAGACAACTGGATGTGCGAGGGTTACTGTGTTTGAAAACCTCCTTCGATAGGGCCGTGGCTCCCTACCAAAGTAGTAGCGGTTCTCTCCTGTTCTTGATCGCCTAGATTATGGAGGGACTCCTCTCCCCTGTGGTCTCGCCCAGTCTGCTGTCCACTGATCTCCTTTTTCAATGGCAGCACGTCGCTTTAGGGTTGGGAACAGGTTCTTTGTAACTTCAGTCAACTGACAACTCTGAATGGGTATGGTGATTATAATTTTAATAAGTCTAAACAAAAGAAAACTGGCCTCCCTTAGTGCTCTCTCTCACTCTCAAAGTCTAAGTGCTACTGCGGTGCTCTAGATGGAGGACACACCGGGTGCTGGATGGAAAAAGCACTGCCGGATTCGTGGCGAACATCGACTTATATCACAAACAGCCAGCCCACACCTACTGTGTCTATGACGTCAATCATGAACGTCACGAACCGAACAGTGTGGGCTGAAAGTTTCCCAAATGTTCTTTAAAGAAACTGCCAAACCACAGTAACATCACATGGTAAATATGTGACGTTACCTTACTTCTGTGTTGAGCTGTACCGGCAGCCCACACAGTATTTCACGATAATATTTCTAATATTTGCTTTATCATAGTGACTCCGCAGAATGCTGACTACCATCCTATTGTGCTTTGTCACGAAAGTACTTACGCCTTCAATTACTTAGATTATTTCATAAAACGTTTGCAATCGTTTATAGTCTAAAAGCATCCGCTTATAGATCCATTTACGGATGTCGAGGAGTGTATGATACTTCCCAATTACTTCTATGATTGTGAGAAAGACACATCAACATTTCAATCATAATTAAATCCTGCTTCCATCAGAAATAAGATATTCTCTCTGTCAAAATAAAATATGAAGTCCCATTACTTCTTCCTATCTCTATCAGAATAAAATATTAATTCCATCAGAATAAAATCTGAAGTCTCATTATCGCTCTCTATACTTTAACACCCATTGAGGCCTGACAAAAATAAAACATAAATGCTTAAGCGACACACGCTTAACCCTTCCAGATGACTCAGTCCACGTTGACTCTGTTACACTTCACGTTGCAGTGATAAATCCATTAATGGCCTTTGCAAAAACAATGATAAATCTGCAGCTGCTGTCTCGGAGAAGAATTTGGACTGTTTGTCCATTTTCGATTCTGATGAGGATGAACCGTCCTTCTCAGGGTTTGGCAGACCGTTGTGTTCATCTCCAACCCCAGTAGCCTCAACCTCTTTAGCTCAAAATAACAGTACGAAACGTAAGAGATCACGAAGTGACTCGCCAGACAAACATTTAAATAAGAAAGGTGGTGCAGTCACGAAGTTTAAGACCCCCCATCAACTTGACCCAGTTTGGATAAATCGAAGGTTCCTAAGCTTCGGGCTCACAACAGGGTTGAACCCAGGCCGGCTGTGGCATCTCATAGGGAGGAAGCTCAGCCCACAGACAAGTCTCTTGATCCAGCAATCTTAGCTGCCATTGCTAAGGCTGTTAAGGCATCCATGAATACTTCAGGTGATGGTGACTCCACTCCTCAATTACAACTTACAGTTGCACAACATGGGCCCTCCACCGGGGATTCTTCCACTGTTCGACGCATTGAGTTCTGCTTCGATTCTGACGATAATCGCTCACCACTGCAAATAGATTCTGCTGACAAATCTACGATTTCTCTTCCAAATGTCTACACCGATGGCAGTGATTTTGGGGAATGCGTTCCCACTAGCCTTGGTGACTATGCAAATAAGATATTTACCAACAAATCGGACATTTCTGATTTGTCCTCAAAATTTCTTGTACCCACAAATGCTAGGCTCATTAAGCCACCTAGGGTGAATCCTGAGCTCTGGACTCAGTTGGATGCACATTCCAGAACACAGGATTTGCTCATGCAGGACATTCAGAAGGGTTCCGCAATTTCTTCCATTCCCTATTTTTGGATCTTTGATAAACTTCGACAATTACAAAAAAACAATCTTGCTCAGGGTCGACTGTTAGGTAGTTCCTTGACCGATTCTAAATTGCAGGATTCAGATGGCCGATTCGATGACGAGATGAAGGGTTTGAAAACCTTGGTTGTTGATGGGATATCTTTAGCTAGCGCAGCCAGTTATAACATGTCTATACACAGACGTTTTTCTCCCGCCAGATTGTCTGTGCAGTGTCTACGAACATTTGTGTTTTCTTTATTATGCATGGTGAGCGCCTACAGCACTTATGAACAGTTTTGTTAGGGTACTCTGTTGTGATGTCATTGACCTATGTCTATGGATTTTACAGTTTCATATCTATATTTGTGTTCTTTTTCCTATGGTTCTGCCTGAAAGGATTTCTGCTTTAAACATGCTATTTAACCTTAAAAGCCTGATGGGCTTATATGGAAAATAATCCCCCCCCCCCCTAATGCCAGCATCCGTATGATGCGCAGCTGTGAGAGGGATTATTTGAGTTCTAAGCCCGATGGATTAGAGGGTGCTTTCCCTTCCCATGTTTTGGACATCGGGAGGTTCACCCACCCTGTGGTAGTGTGCTGTCCCTGTTCATCCTTTCCGGCATCTGTCTTTAAAGGATTATTCACAGTGTGTGGCTCAGGTTTATATGGGCCTACCACAGTGCAATTCTCGACTTCTTTGAAAGCGAGACTACTCGGTTTGCACGGGACATGAATGCTATTTAACCCTCTAAGCCCTCGGGCTTAGAACTCAAATAATCCATCTTGTAGCTGCGCATCCTATGGATGCTGGCATGAGGGGGGATTTTCCTTTTCCCTTAAAATGTAGAGTTACACGTGCAGGTGGAACCGATCTGGTCACAGGCTAACTTTGTTAAAATGGCCTTTTTCCATTTTCAAAAATTCATTTCCATGCTCTTGAAAAAGATTAATGTACAAACATTCATTTGTTTGATATCTTGTCTTTAATTAAGTCCCTTGACAAATAGCCCTGAAAGATGTAACAGCTACATGTAAGATTAAGAATCCACTGGCGTCATCTTCTTTGAATACAATGTTTTGTTCCATTTTGTTTCAAATGAAAACGGATTTGGTTTTTCAGCTTTCCACAAATACAGTGTGTACAACGTCATGGATGATGGATTATCATTGAAAACTTGTAGAGTGCCATCAAATATCATAGATTTTAGGAATAAAAAGCAACAAACACAGTCACATTTTTGTGAAGAGTTGTAAAAGAGCTGACCAGTGTAACTGTCAAACTGGAAAAAGCTATTTAAAGAAGGTATTTTAGGCATTTTCATACACCTGAAATGTCCATAACAAAATTCTGCTGCGAGTGACTTCAAAGGAAATGCACTTTATATGTGCAGCGGTTTGTCGAATGACCAAAACAGGACAAATGAAAGTGTCAATGACACTGTAGCTCAACTTGTCAAGACATGTACATGTATAGTATGCGACACAGCAATGACAAACATCTAGGTAATGACCTGATAACAAAGGTACATATAAAGTATTGTAACGGCCTGTACATAAATACTGACCGTAGCCTGTAACAAATGTATAGTTAAAGTATTGTAAAGGTGGGTGACAGTCAGATGCTAAACTGGAAAAGAAATCTTTGAGTCCCAGAGTGGGTCTGACTGAACCCCAAAATATTTGTTCTCATAGCACAGTGATAGCACAGTGATAACAAAGGCACCCCAAAACATACTCATTCCTGTCCCAAGGTGAAAACAAAGGTACCCAAGAAGTTTTCGTGAAGATCATAAATACGAGCTGTATAGAAGTTGTGACAAAAAACTGATTGGACCTAATTGGACCTAATTTCGGTACAAAATGGCCACTGGCAGGTGAAAACAAAGGTACCCAAGAAGTTTCGTGAAGATCATAAATACGAGCTGTATAGAAGTTGTGACAAAAAACTGATTGGACCTAATTGGACCTAATTTCGGTACAAAATGGCCACTGGCAGGCATCTTGAATTTTGGACCGCACTCAGAAACACTTGTTCTCATCCCAAGGTGATAACAAAGGTACCCAAGAAGTTTCGTGAAGATCGGTTGATAAATACAGCCTCTAGCCTGAGCTGTATTGACATGTGCACTTACAGTGTATAAGTAGCACTGAATAAATCAAAGTTCATCTAATTTGCATAATTTCTGCACGAGATAAAAACCCGTACTATATGTGATGTATTCCGTTACTAAACATTCATACAAAAATTTATTCAAATCAGAACTTTCATACAGAAGTTCTGTACAAAAGACTGATTGCACTAATTTTGGAACAAAATGGCTGCTGGTGGCCATCTTGAATTTTGGACCACACCCAAAAGCACTCGTTCTCATTCCACGGTGATAACAAAGGTACTCAAGAAGTTTCGTAAAGATTGGTTCATAAATACTGCCTCTAGCCTGAGCCATATAGAAGTTGTGTACAAAAAACCGATTAGACCTAATTCGATGCAAAATGGCCACTGGCAGCCATCTTGAATTTTGGACCGCACCCAGAAACACTTGTTCTCGTCCCAAGGTGATAACAAAGTTTCGTGAAGAACGGTTGATAAATACAGCCTCTAGCCCGAGCCGTATTGAAAAAATCAAAGTTCATCTAATTTGCATAATTTCTGCACAAGAAAAAAACCTGTATGAATGTTTAGTACCATGGGATACATCACATGGTACTAAACATTCATACACAAAATTATTCAAATCAGAGCTTTCATGTGGAAGTTCTGCGCAAAAATCTGATTGCCTCTAATTTTGAACAAAATGGCTGCCAGCGGCCATCTTGAATTTCAGACTGCACCCAAAAACACTCGTTCTCATCCCACATTGATACCAAAGGTACCCAAGAAGTTTCATAAAGATCGGTTCATAAATGCGGCCTCTAGCCCGAGCCGTATTGGCATTTGCACTGACAGTGCTGAAAGTAACACTAAATACATCAAAGTTAGTCTAATTTGCATAATTTACGTACGAGAAAAAAACCTGTATTATATGTGATGTATCCCATGGCACTAAACATTCATACAAAAAATTATTCAAATCAGCGCTTTCATATGGAAGTTCTGTGCAAAAAACAGATTTCTGCATCGTTGGTACAAAATGGTGGCTGGCTGCCATCTTGAATTTCGGACCGAACCCAAAAACACTTGTTCTCGTCCCACGGTCATAACAAAGGTACCCAAGAAGTTTTGTAAAGATCGGTTCATAAACAAGGCCTCTAGCCCGAGCCATATTGAATTGTTGACGGACAGACGGATGACTGTCCATGGCATAAGCTCAAATTTGGCTTCGCTTAAGTTGAGCGAAAAATGACCAAAATGGACAACATGGGACCAACATGTGACTGAAAATGAAGCAGGACAGAAACTAATCAAACCAGGACAGAAATTGACAGGAACAAATCAACATGTGAGCAAAACTGAACAACACTGAAATGGACAAAAATGAGACTGAAACACAACAAAAAAAAAACCCACACCAATTATAAACTTTATTAATGTGTTAGTTTATTTCATTTTACAGAGAATTGGTTAGAAAGGATAACCACTGATACATCACAAGAGTCTAGGGAACTGTCCACGACCAGAAACAATGAGTTCGCAGTAATCTAGATGGAAAATAATGGCACACCAGTTTGTCAATTTCTGTTCATTTTGCAAAGTAATAAACACATGTATTTTTTCCTCCTAGAGAGAAAGGTGTAATAAATAAATTCTCTATGGCTTGATTAAGATGTGGCAGTGAAGGAGAAGACTGAGACGTGGTGGTGAAGGAGAGGTGGGGAGGCAAGGAATTAACCAAATTTGTATTTTGTTTATTTTTTCATGTATTTTATTCCAGACTATGTAATAATTTTTTAAACAATTCACTGAAATAAACAACAGCAATTACTATAGGGTTGGTTATTATAGATTAAATTCATTACAGCTGGCCCCAAAGGCCCTTTTATGTTAACCCCTAGCACACTGGAAGTATGACAGAGTTTTCTTCAATCACTCTGTTTTTCTCTTGTGTAACTATGAATTCAACCAATTATATCTTATTTGACAGAGCTCACTGAGCTCTGTCAAACAAGGTATATTTAGTTAATATTAAACTGCATTATGGGATATATTTGCTGCTGAAAACTTTGCCATTTTGACATCAAAGTGCAGAGGGTTAAACACAGTGTCTGTGATATGGGGGAGAGGGTGAGAGGGGGGGGGGTGGAGTTATTTGATCCCTAAACATAGATTTTGACCCCCACCCCCTGCACACACTAACCCACAAGTCACCTCATACTGGATAGTATTACAGGTGGAGGAAGCCAGAGTACCTGGAGAGAACCACTGAGCAGTGGCAAGCAACTGACAAACCCCCCAATGTACTAACTTCGCAGAAGTAGGGTTAGGATTAGTTGAGGACAAGTGCACCACTGACATGCAATATGCCTTAGAACACAGTGCCACCATCCCCCATGAGGGCAATCAGGATTAAGTGCCTTGCAATCAAACAAAATAAATGTCAGATATTGCTTAAGTTGAAAGAATGTATGGATTACATCCCTTGACACAATTACTGAACAACAGATAACACACTTTGAATCTTATTTTCTCAAACAATTTATTTTGTTTTCTTTACCATCATTTTTCATTAAAATTTTTTGCTCATCCTACAATGCCTTTGATTTTTACCCAAAGATAACCTAATACTTCCATTCCGGAATGTAACTAGTTTTGCCTACATATAATACATTGTCGTTTTGTTTTAGGAATAATTGGTGAACATGAGTAATAATTTATTTTTACAAACCTGTAGAACTATGGAATTAAATTGTTACTAAATCTTCTGGCATATCCAAAAGAAAGTGACAATGGCACTGTAGCTCAACTTGACAAATAGAAGAAAATCAATAGCTCCCATCTAGCAGTCACCCCAAATAAGCATACCAAGTTTCAAGGTGATCTGGTAAAAAATGTGCACTGCAGGGTGTCCCAAAGGGAAATATTGATGCATAATTGCACTAAGTTCCTCGAAGATCATTGCCAGTGGCAACATTTTTCGACGGAAATCGAAGAAAATCGATAGCACCCATCTAGAGGTAACCCCAAACAAGCATACTAGGTTTCTAACCGATCTGATCATAAATGTGCCTTTGTAGGGTGTGCCAAAGGAATATATTGATGCCTGACTAAACCAAGTTCAATGGTTGTTGCCAACAGCAACATTTTTTGACAGAAATGGAAGAAAATCGATAGCTCCCATCTACAGGTCACCCCAAACAAGCATACCAGGTTTCAAAGCAATCTGATGATAAATGTGCCCTGTAGGGTGTGCCAAAGGGAAATATTTAGGTCTGACTAAACTAAGTTCAAAGAACGTTGCCAGCGGCAAAATTTTTTGACGTAAATGGCAGAAAATTGATAGCTCCCATCTAGAGGTAACCCCAAACAAGCATACCAAGTTTCAAAGCGATCTGATCATAAATGCGACCTGTGCAGTGTGCCAAAGGAAACTGTGGATGTACGTATGTATGCCCGTACGGATGGATGGACATATGTACATACATATGCTGATTGACAAGAAGTGATGGCAATAGCTCAGCTTGACTTTGTCAAGTTGAGCTGAATATATTTACACATTAGAAAACAGTGGCACTCATTGGAGCACAAAATAGGGTCCTCAATTGCAAATTTTGATCAAATCGAATATCGAATCGAATTTGTTAAATCGAATCGAATTTTGAATTGAATTTGAATCAAACTGCAAATTGAAACACAGTTAATAGATACATTGTCAAAAGAAATATTTTCCTACTGATGAAAGTTCGAAACTTAACATTTTCATAAATGGTCACCGTCAGGTCACAAGCAATAATGCACAATAAGCAAAAATGAACAGTTTTGGCAGTAACCGAGTTTGTAGAGAGAAATGTTACTGAGTGGTGGGGTAGCTGGTTATAATTCCTGATTGGTGTAGAGAGAAAGAGAGAGAGACAGAGAGAGAGAGAGGGAGAGAGAGAGAGAGAGAGAGCGAGACTAGGACACCTCACCTCCCAGACCACTAGGCGATTAATTTAAATGGGGGTGGGGATGCACACAAAGTTGAAATGGACAATTTCAGCAGTAATATTAATTATATAAAATAATGTGACCAATCATTGTCTTGAAACTAATCATTTACTGAACAGTTAAATATTAAATAACTTCTCAGAGTTTAAAAAATGGTTGTGGGCATAATTCACAATAAGTGGAAATGAACAGTTGTGGCATGTGTTTGTAGAGATGTAGCTACAATTGTTAACTTGTAATTACATTACTACAAACACTGTTACTGTTACAAGTTTGTTATCTTGCCAGTTGCCACTCAGCAGTCAAACCAATACTGAATACTCAATGTAAAATAATGATATCAGTCTCTGATCATGTTGTGAAACAAATTGTTTATTGAACAGCTTGATAACTTTTCAAAGTTCAAAACATCCAAACGTAAAATGTTTATATGGTTAAGGTCACCTGTGACCGGTCACAATGCTCAACAAACTTGAAATGGACAGTTGTAGTAATATAGTGATAATAGTGTTTGTAGCCATGTAGCTACAACTGTTGTAGCTACATCGCTACAAAAACACTCCTGCAACTACATTATAAGTTAGTTACATTTCTACCCAGTTCAAAACTTCAAGTTTAAAAGGTCCTTGTTCTTCCTTGCCCATATTAACGTAGTATTATCATGTCATGATAAGTGATGTATCTGGTCGGTTACGACAGACGAGCTCACTGAATTTAACCTCTCAGATGACCAGTTAGTTGCCTGTATTGACAACATATCTTTTGCAGCTGCACTAAGACATGGGAAAATTACAGTGTGATGATGCTAAAATCTGAGTGGATTCACACACCTGTCAGCTACCGCAAGAGCAGAATAACTACCCATGTATGTCTGTATTTGCTCATTTGTGCTCAATATTGTCAGTGCAGTTTGCTCGCTAATGTTCTTAAATATAGCACCCAACAAACTGGTTGATGAGCATGCTGTATCACCAAGGGTTACACATAATGCCTGACTTTCCAGAACAGGTTTACAGAGTTCAGCACCAGACTTTTAAGGTATGTTGGCTTCATCGTGGTCAGTGCGGTACGCGTGTATCTTATTGACATATGCCCTCACTGTATCCAGTTCCGACTCATCTTCTAGGGCTGTCTTAAAGTGGAGAGCAAGATAAGTTGCTGTTAGAAGGTAATCCCTATCTTATTCAAGTTGAGCTGGTCAGTCAATTGTGCTAAGAGGCCTTCTCAGAATGCCTTTGCCCCATGTGCTGTGTTGGCTTGCAACTTTCTTTGTAGGGTTATGATACAATGTCCAACCATGGACACACTTACGACATTATCTGCACTTAAAACTGTTGTTGCCTCTGACAGTAGTTTCAACAAAGGTAGGACGGACTGTCTGGTAGCACAGAGTGATGCAGAGAGAGGCGTCGGAGGTGAATTAACAGACCTCTTCTTACAAGTGCTCATGAAGTAGGACCATTGTTGATCTCTGACCACTCAAGTAATGTACACGTCCTGTTAAAACGAGTTGTTACATCAAGTGGCAGGGTCTGATTTGGCAAGATTCATGTCTGTCTGGTGTTTGTGTAGTGCACGGAGGCTGATTCTTGATGAATGGAAGAAGGCTGCTATCTCATGAATGTCAGCTATCAGAATTTTTATCATTGGCTGAATTGTTAGAACACAGTTTAAACATAGCTGTAGCTTGTGCATCGCACACCCATGCCAGTTGGCACCTAATCCATGAGCATTACAAGGCATGGTATTGGTGGTGTCTGTCGTTGCAAAAAATATTCGATGAAATTTCATATTTCTCAATTTAGTCGTGCCCTATTGTCTCGGTGGCGAGTGCTGTATGATCAGCATCAGTATCTTCCAGATTTGTCACTGATAAACACCTTGATACCAAATTCCAGTCAGAATCTATATAGTGTATGGTAAGTACTAGGTAACTGGATGCATTTTTGGCTTTCCAATGGTCAAAAGTTACTGAAATCCGACGGTTATATGTGCTGACACAGCATGGCTTCAATGTTTTTCCCTCATATCGGCAAGATTCCTAGAAAGTGTCGTCAGGTGATGAGGAATGTACAAATCGTCGGTCAACATTGCACATAAATGTTTTAGACCTTGACCAGCGTCCGCTTCAAATGGCCTACCATCAGCAACTACAAAACTAAAAAAGAGCTGCATCATATTTCTCTTTCAAGTCAGGGTTTATTTTCCTTTGGGTAAAAGCAGCTAAACTTGTTTGCCTTTTGCCCTCACCGCCCTCTGCTGGAGAATGTGTCTGCTTTTTGGCTTCCTTGGCTTTCGACAAAGTAGCCTGTGTATGTAAGGCTGGATGCTTCTTTTGAAGGTGAGTCCAAAGAGGCATGGTCATCCCAGTTGCAGGTGCTTTGTACATGGCATTGTATTCAAGTCCCTGCAGCCTTATCAGTGCGAAAATATGTATGCACAACAGAGGACATTTTGTCTCTGGAAATCGGAAAGAGAAAGTGAATCGATAACACATTGTCGGTGCTACTACACTTGGGCGTTTGCACCAATAGAATTTTCCAGGCTTGATTGAAAATTATTTGACACACAGACACAGCGGAATATCAATTTCATCAAATCAATTGTTAATTTCAGCAAAACAGAATGCCACAGTATTTGAATAGGATGCACGTGCGAGGAGAAATGTGAGATGTCAACAACTCTTTGAAAATAATCACTCAATCAGATAATCATGTGTCAGTTTACTGTGAAAGAAACACGCTTTCGTCGCCTCGCATGAACTACTGTACTAGCTGTAGCAGGCAATCATCAGTGAGCAGCGCGTGTATTTCTTCAATCAAAATGACCAACATGTGTTAAGGGAATTTAGTTGAGCATAGTGGGAATGTTGAAAGGAAACTTAGGATGTTGGGAAGGAACAAATCCCTGCCCCACCCCCCCCTCCCCCTCATGGTTCAACGAAGCATATAAGACCGTATAACAGTGTTTGTATGCAATCTGTAAACATTCTCGTTTATATGGCCGGAGTAAATTTTCAAATTTTCAAATTACTGATTTTGAATCAAATCAAATCAAATATTGACATTCGAATCGAACTGTGAATTGAATTTTGAATATTCGCAGGACCCTAGCACAAAACCACCCTCTCCCAACTCCAAGGAAAGAATACATTTTTACCAACACTCGATTTGAGATCTGTTTCCACAACCAATGCATTGTCTCTTTATATCCACATTTTTTCATTAACCTTTTCAAACTGATTCCTCATCCTCTTTTCCTTTCCCCAGAACCAACCACCAATTTGGAATCCACTTGTGCCCATTCCTTGGGAGAAACTGCATCAATCCCGAACAGATTGATGAATTACAACATGAAGTGTTGACACATCTCTCACAAGCCTCTACTATAGTCCAGATGAAGTAGTGCTCTGTGAATTTCAGATTTCTGGTCGAATGGAATCTCAAATCATATTAGGCAGAGGAAATCGAATCGAATAGACTCTCACGGTTCTTCAAATTGTATATATTGCTCCTTCTTACAGTCGTATATATTGCTAGCTTCCGCTGAAGTATTGTAATCAGTAGCGACTAGTCAATCAAAGACCCCTCTCTCTCTCTCTTATATTCCAGGGTGGACTCAAAGTAATTTCGAAAGTGGACCCTCTTTGAGACCTGGTGATAGAAGAAGAGTACAACAGAAGATAAATGGCAGGATTTTGAAAACATCTTGATTGAATCATCACGCCGAATTTGAATACAATAAAAATTTTTAAAGCTTTGCTGAGTCCTAAGGCAAAGACATCAGAGAGAGATGAGTATGTAAATCTTGTACATTACAGTGATCTGAGTATTCTATCAAATGAAGTCAGTGAAACTCAAACCAACAAAATAGAAACCCTGCATACCCCACCCCCCACAACTTTTAGTTACCCATAACTACTATGTACAAGATTGCAAATATTCAATCGCAGTTTCATATGCTCCTCACCTCTGTTCCTCCAAAGCGGTAACCTTTAGCACCACAAAATTTGATACATTTCTCATTTGTCATTGTAGGATCTCCTCTCAGCTTAATTCCATTCAAAGCTCTCTTAGCCTTATCATTGTAACAACCAATATACTTAGCTCTCACACCTGCACCTGTAAGTAAAGAATGTTTAATATAAAATATTTTGGGTTCATAGTGTAATGCTTTTCATTACAGAAAAATGCCACAGACAATGTAAAAGAAGGCTAGACATATATTTTAAAACTTATGATATAGTTTCTTGGCACCAGATCTTTAACTGTCATGTCAAGCATACTAATTAACAATAGCAGATCCAGAATGTCCCATTCCACTTGGGTCCATAAAGAAAACAACTGCATCTAAGTTTATGCATTTGGCAACACCAAAATTCTATTAAGGGGTGTGGGGTACATTCTCAATCAGGAATCAGGTTTATAAATTCTTACCTGTCCCCTATCTTGAATAGCAGGCACTAGTATTTTATCTAAAAAGAACTAAACACTGGAGCATATTAACCATAAGGTTGCAGGGCACATGCTCCACCTCACTGTTTCCATCAATAGTAGATGTGTGAGAGAGAGAGAAAGAGAGACAGAGGGAGAGGGGGAATTTAAGTCGACAATATCTTGGCCAACCCATCTTATTGGCAATTGGCAAAAGCAGGTGAACAGAATATGACCGAAGATTCCCCTGCATAATTTTTGTTCAGCCTTCAAAATTGAGAAAAGCTCTCATTTTTTGTCTTTAGATTTAACAAGTTTCTCCATAGGGTAACTTGTAAAATATGAAGGCCAAAACGTTCACTTTTTACAGCTGCATAGGGGTGTGATAGTCCCAACTATTACTTGTTGCACTATATTCCTACCACGTCATGATATATATACAGTGGAACACTGTTAATTGAATAGCCATTTTGCCAATGAAAATTATTCAATTAACTGGATTTTCCTGTTTTCTAGAAATAAACTTAGCATTTATTCTACTATATTTTGTTTGACAGAGCTCCTTGAGCTCTGTCAAACAAGATATAATAGTTTAAATATCTGTACTCTGGATGTACTGAGGCCAAATAGGTCTATAAACAAAGGAAAACTGGGAAGAGGAAGAGTCCTGGTAATTTCTCAAGAGATTTTTTTATTCAATTAACCAAAGTTTACTCTATAACCTATATTCAATTAAGAGGTCAAATTTGTACTGGAGGTATGGTAAATGGTTTTGTGGGGGGAACTTATATTCAATTAACAGGGTTATTCAGTTAAGAGATATCCAGTTAAGTGGGCTCCACTGTATCGGTGAGTGAAGGCCCTGCTATGAAAGTATCATCCAAATGCTTCCAGCATCTCCAACTAAACATGTTCATTTTTTGTTCAAAGCATAACTTGTTATCTCTCAATAATTAAGTCAGTCAAACCAGTTGCAGGAAGTTTACAAAGTACATAATTTGTTTATTGGGGTTTATGGACACTTTTGACAGCCTGGATCATATTGTGTCAAATAATTTTAAGGCTGGAAGAAGTGGAAGTAGCCAGAGAAAACCTGTGCCTCTCTATTTAGCATGCAGAATTACAAGCTCTCAGGCTACCAGTAGAGTCCAGAGTTCAAGAATTTTCCAAGGGAAATACAGAGTAACTTTAAGAAAGGGATACTCTTCACAGGATTCTGTTAGGAATTAAACACTGTTATGGGCTTTTTGTTTACCCACTTTTTGTGAAGTTTGTGCACAGATTAACATTCATTTAATATGACATCCCTCTGCTCACAAAGTTATACAGATATTCTCTCCTGACCCAGTTATAGATATTCCAAACCAGTTAGAAGAAACCTGTGGTGTACTCAAAAAGCTACAGCTGTGGTAAGTCTTCATTCATAATGATAAATTCATTAACTGGGAGAGTGCTAAATTATGTCCGGTCATCAAAATTTGTTGACATATCTTTGCCTTGTTACAATTTATGGGAGAGTGCCCACAGGCACTTTCCCATAAATTGTAACAAGGCAATCCTTAAAGACCACATAATTTCACTTCAATGGTAATATGAAGTGCATCCACTGAATAAGACGTCTTTAAGATGGGTTACCTGCACTTCAGTTTAAAGCCCAAATATGGACTTACAGCACTCTACCAGTTGAGAATCGGTCAAATCAAACCTTGTATGAGAATTATTTCTTGCGCTGTGATTCCAACAAAATGAATGGTTATGGTATTTTTAGGTTCATGCAACTGTAATACAGTAGTACCCTGTTAATTGAAAAACCACTTTGTCAGTGAACATTATTCAGTTAACAGGAGTATTCAATTAAGAGGGATTTGTCACTTTGCAGTATTCTAGAGATAAACTGAGCATTTACTCTATTAAATCATGTTTGACAGAGCTCAACGAGCTCTGTCAAACAAGATGTAATAGATTAAATGCCTGTAATGGATGTACTGAGGACAAATAGGTCTATAAACAAGGAGAATATGGTCATCTTTGGGGTAATTCCAAGACATATTGCAATATTTTTTATTCAATTAACAGGAGTTTACTCTATAACCCATATGCATTTAACAGGGCAAATTTGCACTGAAAGCATGGTAAATCGTTTGGTGTTTGGATATTATATTCAATTAAGAGGGTTATTCAATTAAGAGATATATAATTAAGTGGGCTTCACTGTAGTACAGTTGTTTGAAAAAGCAAACCAAAGGTTCACTTTTCTGACCAACTGAAATATCTCATACAAAAAAATTCAAACATAGGCGATGGACTATTTAAAGACTAGACTGGTTTCAGGCCATAAGGGCATAATATTCCTTACAGAAGTAGACTGATGGTTTGACAATTTGGTGCGATTAATGCCACAGGCACTTATTTTTTAAACATGGTTCAGTTGAGCTGAACTAGAGATTAGATTAAAAATATAAGAAAGAAATAATGTAATTGTTTCATGACAAAAGAAACATTCCTCTGCTTTGATTGTTGAGCTAAAAAAAATTAAGGTCTCAGATCTCGATTCTCAGGTATTTGACAATAACAAATAATCTCTTTAACTTGGGTTGATGATATTCAAAATTGGTTTCCAACTTGTGTTGGGTAGTATTGGGATACTTAAATACAGCAATATTCAGAAAATCATACCACAGTTTACTGTTAAACCAGTTATTTTTGTCTGCATTGTGCCTAACAATATATAGGGATGAAATGTCTGCTTGCAACCTTGCTCAAAACATCTGACAGAATGACCAAAACATCCACTAATAATTACACCCAAAATGGCAGTTAACCCTTTGATCTCTAGTGATATCGTCCCTGCCAGTTCAATGGCAGCAATAAAATATTCATTATTTGGGGAAGACAGATCAATATTTTTAACGTGCAGCCTTGTTGAAAATATTGATTGGTTGAAAGTATTGCACGTTGAAAATATTGACTGGTCTACCCCACACATTTACTGAAAACCCATCCCATATAAGGTCATTATGACGTATTATGTTCCTTCAGAAAAAAGGACGTTCAGTTTCAAAGGGTTAATTAGCAGATGCTTTATTAGCGATTGAAGTGAACATTTCAGGTGTAATTCCTAGACTCCAAAATGAAGTGTACTCTGCAGCATCTTCATATCATAATATTTAGCAGATCTCAGATTCCGAAGTGTGCGTTCGAATGCCCACTTTATCATAAGAAGTGTTAACCCTCTACCTAACATGAAAAGCTGACGACACTTGCAAAAAAAATTCTTGATTAACTATTTTTTTTCATTTTTTGACTGGTTAAGTATAAACATATTTGCTTTTTCATAGAAAGTACAAATCACTTTGCTTATGTGAAAACAATCAAGTTCCTTGCACAGGTCTCACATCAAACACTTTTCACTTTTGAGAACATTATTTTGAAGGCAAGATGCTATCATGATGTCAACATGTGCAAACAGCAAATCACTTTCAAGTACAATTTAAAATTACTGGAAATCACTTGGCATTTCCCCAAGGAAAATTTCCAGGTTTTAAATAGAATGCATGCCACTTTGGTCGAAATGTACAATGTGACTAACAACACAAACTTACTGGAATACAGTCCCTGTGCCTTCAAACCTCACTTCGAGGTAAACAATATTCAATTGTTTGCGTAATAATAGTCACTGTTGAGACAAACCACTTGAACAGTTGGGAAAGAAAAGTAATCAAAAAAACATTTCATGGTCTGCGAGGGCAGACTGGGCAGTAAAGAGGAAAACGATCCCAATTTAAACCCAAAATAATCCACACCAGTGAATAAATACACAGAACGACACGTGTGTGTGAATGGGTTAATCGATATGGCACAAGAGACAGTGCGGAAAAATAGAACGTGAGGCCTCAGCCTCGAGTTTTATCCTTCCGTGATGCCACTCATGCCATACCGATTAACCAATTCACACACGCATGTCATTCTGTGTTTATTACATGCCTTCACATCTATAAAACAATTATTAGAAGGACACTCAACAATTCATTTGATAATTATCACCAAAAAGAACACATTTTGTCGCCAACCAAACTTGCAAGGGGAACCTGTGTTACTCTTTCCTCCTCTGAGTTCCAATGTGTTCTATGTCTATGTGCCTACTGGCACATAGAACACATTGGATCTCAGGGGACGACTTTTAGCTATTGCTAGGGATTGAAATTGTAATTGCGGTACACGATTTGTAGAAAATTCCAGTGGAATTTTGCTTCTTTATAAAAATAGTCCGTCAACGATTTCTGTTCCACAAATGTGCAGAACAGATTTTCATTTTCTGCATGGTTTAGTGTTGCTGTAGATGGGGATTTCAAAGAACAGGCATGTAATATAAGTACTTCTTGTAAACTGTGATAAGCAAGTTGAAATCTGTATAGTGGGGTAAAACCGACTTTTCAGTATACTGATTATGATTTAATTTGCCAGAAGAAAATGGAAAAATCCAGTAATGCCAAGTCATTCACTCAAGTTTCTACAGAAAAGACATCACACCAAAGCTACATATGAAATCGGAAAAAAAAATGGGTGCAGGATGGGGCCTGTTGGGTGTACTAATGGAATTGTTGACAATTTATATGTCAAATCCAAGATGGCCGGTGGTGGCCAACTTTTTCAACAGAATGCGAAAAATTTGATCACATCACACCAAAGCTACATATGAAATTTAAAAAAAAAATAGTGGGAGGGATGTGTCCTGTAGGGTATGCTGATGGGATTGTTGAGAATTTATATGCCAAATGCAAGATGGTCACTGGTGACCATGTTTTTCAATGAAATTCAGAAAAATTTGACAGCTCTCATCTCGACATCACATCAAAACTACATATGAAATTTGAAAAAGATTGGGTGAGAGATGTGGCCTGCACAGTGTGCTAATGAAATTGTTGACAATTCATATGCCAAATCCAAGATGGATGCTGGCAGCCATATTTTTTAACAAAATTCAGAAACATTTAATAGATCCCATACAGACATCACACTAAAGCTATATATGAAATCCAAAAAAGATCAGGTGAAAGATGTATCCTGTAGGGTGTGCTAATGGAATTGTTGACAATTCATATCTCAATCCAAAAATTCTACTGGCGGCCATGTTTTTCAACAACATTCAGAAATATTTGATAGGATCCCATCTAGACATCACAGTAAAGCTACATATGAAATTTGAAAAAGATCAGGTAAGAGATGCAGCCTGTAGGCTGTGCTAATGAAAATGTTGACAATTTATATGCCAAATCTAAGATGGGTACATGTTTTTCAACAAAAACAAAATGTGGAAAAATATGATAGCTCCCATCTAGACATTGCTCCAGAGCCACATATGAAATTTGGGACTGATCAGGTGAGAGCAGTGGCCTGTAGGGTGTGCTAAAGGAATTGTTGGACAATTTATATCCAAATCCAAGATGGCTGCTGGCAGCCATGTTTTTAAAAAAAATTCAGAAAAATTTAATAGCTCCCATCTAGACATCACACCAAAACTACATATGAAATTTGAAAAAAGATTGTATGAGAGCTGCAGCCTGTAAGGTGAGCCAATTGAATTGTCAATTTATATGCCAAATGTAATAAGGGCGCTTGTGGCCATGTTTTTTAACAAAATTCGGAAAAATTTGACGCTCCCAGTTTAAACATTGCCTCAAAGCTACATACGAAATTTGGGACTGATTGGGTGTGTTAAATGATTTGTTGGACAATTTATACTCAAATGCAAGATGGCCACTGGCGGCCATGTTTTTCAATGAAATTAAAAAAAATATCAATTGCTCCTATCTAGATATTGCCACAAAGCCACATATAAAATTTGGAACTGATCGGGTGAGACCTGCGATCCGTAGGGTGTGCTAAATGGATTGTGGATGTATGGCAGATGATGGTTTGCAACCCATCCCAATAGCTCATACCTGACGTTGTCAAGTTGAGCTAATAATATATGTTTTTTAAATTTTTCTGTTAACATTCATTTCAAGTTTTTCCCTTCCCCGCCCCATCTGGTGACAGCCATACCCCCAAACTACTTAACATAGCCCAATAATAATATAACATATGAGAAGAGGAATAAGTGAAGACATTGTGTGTAGTTTCATCCAAAATGTTGGAAAACTGTTAATGCTATGACACTATTGCCGATCAAATTGAATTTCACTGCATAAAGTTGAAATGAAGAAAACTTTTAGTACTCAATGGTTCCGAAAATCTGACTTCAACTTTCAGAGATATGATGTCAATATTGACAGGTGTTACATACCTCCTTTGATTTTGTGACAGCCCTTGCCCCCAAACTACATGACATACAAGGTTCAAAACAAGTGGTGGGACAAGGACAATGACCGACACCAAACTTACTTTGACCCTCACACTTTGAAATCCATGGGACATTTTGACTGAATCAGAATTCTGCTCAATTTTAGAATCTGAATTTAAAAAACCCTTTGAACACTGGTGGTATCTTCCAAATAGATTGAAATGCAGCAATTAGAAGAGTCCATATTCATTACTTGGGGTTAGACCAATCAATATTTTCAATGTGCAGCCATGGGGCTGCACGCTGAAAATATTGATTGGTCTAACCCACCCTTAAATTAGCAGGCATCCTACTTAATGTGAGTATGGCATATCATGTCCCTGGGCCGGTAAAGCGGCCTCTCATGTTCAAAGGATTAAATTCCATTTCCTCATTTAGTAGTCACTATTTGTCAATTTACAATGTGTAATGTAATATGTTGAAAATGACCTGCACCAAATTAAAATGACCTGTACCAACTACTTGGGGCAGGACATTTTTACCTGCACTGAAAAAAAATTTATTTCGAGCCTTGATGACATAGAACTATAATAATATCACAATCAGCAAGAGGAACAGTTGATGGAAAGTTGTGTGCCGAATCATCCAAAATGTCTGGAAATTATTAACGCTATGACATTATTGGCAATCGAACATTAGAAAATTTGAAAATTACATTTCACTGCATGAAGTTGAAATCAAAGAAACATTTAGGACTTGTGTTCCCGATTAAAAATTTGAAATTTTTTTTTTAAATCAGACTTCATCTTCAAGAGGTATGACGTCATACTGCCAGGGATTACCCCTCCCTTCCCATTCAGCGACAACCCTACCCACAAACTACATAACATGGCACTATAATAGTATCACACACAGCAAAAAGAATAGCTGAAAGCAAGTTGGGTGCAGTTTCATCCAAATTGTCCAAAAACTGTTAACGCTCTGACATTATTAGCAAATGAACATCGAAAAACATCAAAAACTAATTTAATCGCAAAATTCCTGTTCTTCAACCCCGACATTTAGGATTTTTCCTCTTCATTAAAGCTCATGAAATTTGTTGACCTGGGTCCAACTCAAACATTGTTACTCTTACTTTTTAAAATTTTCATCTTTATCCAAAACTGTACCCAAAGTAATGCATAATATTGACGTCTGTATCAAGCCTCCCTATATAAACTTATGTAAAATCTCTTCTCTGACAAAAACCATACCTAAAAATGTGGCACTGACTTGGAAAATTCTCAACAGTTATCGTTGACATTTTAGGAGACCCTTTTCACACCAGCTTCACAAATGAAAGTGTCAATGACACTGTAGCTTAACTTGACTGTGTGCAGTGTTTGATGAAAAAGATACGGTTCAATGTTTATGAAAGGATTATGAAATAAGACAAGAATTGGGATAATTGAGAATATGTTAATTTCTGTTCCCCACATGCTATGTTTTCAATAAGAACAATTTGAGGTGTAGATTGTACTAAAGAATTGAGGGCTGGGTTAATGTATGTCAGCCAAAGTTACCAAGTTACAGTAAAATTATTCCAAAATGAGTCAACCTACCAAGATACAATGAAATCCCTTCATAAATATAACTCGCAGACTTTGCTAAAGGAATCTAGGTCATGTGATGGTCCGGTGGTCACAGCTGACCAATCATGACCAAAATAGGTCAGTCTCATCTAGCTTTATTTATTGATTTATTTTATTGGTGTTTAAGGTCACATACTTATGCACAGTAGCTAATGACCATGACAGTTTTATGGGTGGAAGAAGCCGGAGTACCCGGAGTCTCATCTAGATATCATACCAAGTTATCCTACTAAGTTAATCCTTCCATAAAAACAACCTGTAGACAGTGCTAAAGGAAGGTAGGTCACCTGACCAGGCAGCAGTAACGGCCGACCGCTCGTGACCAAAATAAGACAGTCTCATCTGGACATCATATCAAGTTATCCTTCCAAGTTACAATGACATTGCTTCATAAACATGAACTGTAGACTGTGCTAACAAATCGCTCGTACGGACAAGGGTAACACTTAAGGCCCCTGCCAAAGTTTGCGGGGGCATAAAAATTTCATCTTAGCACTGGTGCACTCAGTGATGGCCATGTTTCGTTGAATGACTTCTGAAAATTAGTTTGCGATTTCAAAATAATTTAGTAAGGTTTCAAGGTTGTGTACATTATGTAACAGAATTATGTTTCTAGTTGTGTATTATGCAATAGAATTATTTTTGTAGCTTTTGCAATTTGTACAGAATTTAGTTTATATTTGCACATTGTACAACAGAATTAGATCTGAAGTTGTACAATATGTACCAGAATAAGGTTTTCAGTTATACATTATGTAACAGAATTTAGTTTCTAGGTGTACAATTATGCGACAGAATTAGGTTTCTAATTGTACAATTATGTGACAGAATTAGGTTACTAGTTGTACATTATGGGAGAGAATTGGGTTTCTAGTTGTACATTATGGAAGAGAATTTGGTTTCTAGTTGAAGATTATGAATAGAATTACTCTTTTAGATTAGCATTATGCAACAGAATTAGGTTGTGCATTACGGAAGAGAATTAAGTTTCCTGTTGTGCAATAAAGAAGAGAATTATGTTTCTAATTGTACAATATGCAACAGAATTAGGTTTCTAGTTGTACATTATGGAAGAGAATTAGGTTTCTAGTAGTATATTATGGAAGAGAATTAGGTTTCTAGTTGTATATTATGGAAGAGAATTAGGTTGTACAATTATGTGACAGAATTTGGTTTCTAGTTGTACATTATGGAAGAGAATTAGGTTTCAAATTGTGTGTTGGATACAGACACTAGCTGCCTCGGGCATCTGCCCTCCCATTAAAATTAATATAAGGGGACATCTCCCCATCCCATTTGTTTTTATACGTAGGATACCTGCCACCCTGCCATTTGTTTTCACCTAGGACACCTGCCCTCCCTGTGTTTTTGTACCTGTTTGTTTGTTTTGTACTTCTGCATCTGCACCCCCCCCCCTAATTCTAAAAAAATATATTTATTCTTAAATGTGCCCACTGGACTCTGTGATCCTATCAAAAAGAAAAAGAAATACAAATGTTTTTAAAGTTTTGTTCATTGAACAGTCCATTATATAAATATAAGCAACATTAGCATGGTATTTTTAAAATAAACACAAGCTAAAGCAAGGAACCGTTACCATTATCTTTTTGAAGTACCCCTCCCCCCCCTTATATTTGTTTATCAAGTGTAGGTTATATAAGCGTGAGCGACATGTACAGCCACAACACAGGACCCTTGCTTAAAAGACAGGCTCCAGGGGCCTGAGGGCACTCACATGACATGGTAGCGTAAAACCCAGGGAATTGATTTGAATAAATTGCATCTGCCCCTCCTAAGAAAAGCTTATACCAAATATCCAAAGATTCTGACCAGTGGATCTAAAAAAAAAGAAGATTTTTAAAGAATATTCCTCATATTGAACTAAGTTATAATTCTGGCTCCCACAGGGAGCCCAAATATGAACCCAGGAACTTGGCTTTTACAAACTTATATCTCACCTCCCTAAGGATGCTGCAAACTAAATATCAAAACATTCTGCCTGCTGGACTGAAGAAGAAGATTTTTAAAGAAAATTCCTCATTTTGAACTAAGTTATAATTTGGGCTCCCACAGGGAGCTTGAACAAACTTGAATCTCACCTCATTAGGATGCTGCATACCATATATCAAAATATTCTGGATCTGAAGAAGAAGATTTTTAAAGAAAATTCCTCATTTTGAGCCGAGTTATAATTCAGGCTCCAACAGTGAGCCCCAATATGAACCCAGGGACTTGGCTTGAACAAACTTGAATCTCATCCCATCCCCACCCCCAAGGATGCTGCATACTAAATATCAAAAGATTCTGATTGGTGGGTCTGAAGAAGGAGATTTTTGAAGAATATTCCTCATACTGCACTAATTTAAACATTTGGGCTCCCACAGAGAGCCCAAATATGGACCCAGGGATTTGGTTTCAATAAACCTGTGAAACAATCTTCCAAAGATGTTATATGTGAAATTTCAAAGCTTTTGGAGCAGTGGTTTGGGAGAAGAGTAGTCTTAAATGTTTTTCCCATTACCCACAGTGTTAAAACAAATGCTGACTCAGCACTTTTTCCAAGTCCCGAAAAAGCACCCTATGATAAAACCGATAGCAATTTTTTTTTCACCATTCCATTCTGGTTGTCCTAAGGAAGCTTCACACCAAATAAGAATTCTCAGTGCCGTGTAGTTTTGGAGATATGGGTGTTTTAATTTTTTTTCTATTTTTAGCTCCTACGGTCCCCATAGGACGACGTGAACATTTTTTTTGGCATAATGGCATAAATTAAGTACTTACGACCCAATAAGCCTTCATATCAAATTTGGTTCAAATCAGCCTCTCGATTTGGAAAATGAAAATTTGGGGCGTGACGAAAATTCTTGCTCCTACCATAACGACGGCAAATATAGCTCCTTGAACTTCTCTTGAACGAATCTGAGTCTACACCTCAAAAGGAAGCTGCACACCAATATCAAGTTTCTGCTACGTCTGGTTCATGAGAGATTTTTAAAGATTTAAGCACATTTTTTGGGCATGGCCCTACCGAGGGGCGAGGCAACTTGATTTGAACAAAATCAAAGTGCGATATCATAACAAACAATTATCTCAAATTTCACTTGAATCGGTTCAGCGGCTTTGGAGGAAAAGATGCAAACACCATGTTCACAGACGATGGATAGTGAGTGATCACAAAAGCTCGCCTGACTTTCAGTCAGGTAAGCTAAAAAACAAAAGCAGCACATAACATTCATTTTCATAACTAGAGTGATGTCACGCATGCAGCCCGACTGTCCCAGGAATTGCAATGCTTAGACGCAAAATAGTCGGAGCCATTTTTTGTTAACAATTTACCTAAAGAATCTGCCATATCTGCACTCGTGATTTACAAAATTTGCTATTCAAATTTTATTTTTTCATTTCTCTACTTCAAAACATACCTCATGACCTATTAATGGAACAAACTTGATGAGCTTGTTCCAATAAGGAGTAATAAGCCATGGTTAGAAGTAAATAAAAAATGAAAAAATCTGAGGATTCAGAAAAATAATTTGTACTGTTGGTTTCAGCTTGTGTAAGGTAAAGGATTAAAAGATGCAGTTCATAAAGCAATGTTGGGCTATATGAGTCAATTTTCATTTTTGCATGTAATAACTCCCAATCCTTCAAAATGCATTTTGGGAATAATTGCCTAAGTGACAATTTGTGTGTGTGTGTGTGTGTGTGTGTGTGTGTGTGGGGGGGGGGGGGGGGGGGGGAGGGGGCAGTGCAGGGGGGGGGGGGGCAGTTGTGGAACCTATATTGAAACCTGGCCTGTATTACTAGCTGGAAAATACACATATCAGCTTTGGTTGAAATCAAATAATCCAAACTGAAGTTAACAGTCGGAAACCAATTGTTTACAGACAGATGGATGTACCCTCTGACTATAAACAGTCAGGCTAAAACTGCATTTTGTACCAAAGAAAAAATATTGCATGAATGGCCCTGGGTGAGGAGGAGGTGGGGTGGGGGATGAGGGGGGGGGGGGGAGAGTGGGTGTGTGTTAGGGAGTCCATTTTTTTTTTCCACATGTGGTCAGTGTCTAAATCCTTCAGAATACATTTTGAGCAGAGAAAAAAAAATCCCTAAGTGGCACCATGGGGGTGGGGTGGGTGGTGGGTTGTGGTGTTTGTCTGGGTTTTTAACCACAAACATTAACGAAAACTGTAAAAAAAGCATTTTTGACAAAAGAAAAAAAAAGTGCCTAATTGCCCCCCCCCCCCCAGGTTGGGGGGGGGGGGGGGGGTTACGTGAGTTTAAAAAAAGGTTCTGCATGTAGTGACTTAAATAGTTCAAAATGCATAATTGAGAAAAGAAAAAAAAAATGCCTAATTGGGAGGGGGAGGGGGGGATAATTTCTGTCTGGATTTTGAACCACAAACTTTAACCAAAACTGTAAAAAAGCATTTTTGACAAAAGGAAAAAAAGGGTTCTGCATGTAGTGACTGTAAATAGTTCAAAATGCATATTGGAGGAAATATAAAAAAAAAAAAAAATGGCTAATTGGAGAGAGGGGGGAGGGGAGGGGGGGACTTTTTAACCAAAACTGTAAACAAGCATTTTTGACAAAAGAAAAGAAAAGTGGCTAATTGACCCCCGTGGGGGGGGGGGGGGGGGGGTGGAGGGGGAGGGGGGGGGTCCAGGGGGAATGTAAGTTTTAAAAAAGGTGCCGCATGTAGTGACTGTAAATAGTTCAAAATGCATATTGGAGAAAAGAAGAAAAAAAAAGTCTAATGGGGGGGGGGGGAGGGGAGGGGTGGGGGAAGAGGTGGTGGTGTTTGTCTGTGTTTTTAACCACAAATTTGGAGTCATCCTACCAAGCTACAATGAAATCCCTTCATAATTATGGCCTGTGGAATATTCTAAAGGTTTTCGGGCTTCGGGCCTCTGTTGCCATCACAGTTGCCCAAAAGGGGACGTTCTCATCTAGACATAAAATGAAGTCAACCTATCAAGTTACAATGAAATCCCTCCATAAATATGATGTGTAGACTGTGCCAAAGGTTTTCGGGCTTCGGGCCCCTGTTGCTATCACAGTTGCCCAAAAGGTGACGTTCTCATCTAGACATCATATGAAGTCAACCTATCAAGTTACAATAAAATCCCTCCATAAATATGATGTGAAGACTGTGCTAAAGGTTTTCGAGCTTCGGGCCCCTGTTGCCGTCACAGTTGCCCAAAAGGTGACATTCTCATCTAGACATTATATGAAGTCAACCTATCAAGTTACAATGAAATCCCTCCATAAATATGACGTGTAGACTCTGCTAAAGGTTTTCAGGCTTTGGGCTCGGGAAGCCATCATGGTTGAATGATCGCAACCAAAAGGGGACATTCTCATCTGGGCATCATGTGGATTGATCCTACAAAGTTACAATGAAATCCTTTCATAAATATGACCTGTAGACTGTGCTGAAGGTTTTCGGGCTCCGGTCACCTGTAGCCGTCACAGTTGCCCAATCACGTCCAAAAGGGGACTTTCTCATGTGTAGAAATTATATGAAGTCAACCTATGAAGTTACAATGAAATCCCTCCATAAATATGACCTGTAGACTGTGCTAAAGGTTTTCGGGTTTGGGGCTCGGGCAGTCGTGACGGTTGATAGATCACGCCCAAATGGGGAAATTCTCATGTAGACATCATACGGAGTCATCGTATCAAGTTACAATGAAATCCGTCCATATTAAACATGACTTGCAGACTGACTGCTAAAAGTTTTTGGGTTTCAGGCTTGGGTAGCCATCATGGTTGACAGATCATGCCCAAACGGGGACGTTCTTATCTAGGCATTATACAGAGGCATTCTATGAAGTTGCAATGAAATCCCTTCATAAATGTGACCTGTAGACTGTGCTAATGGTTTTCGGGTTTTGGGCTCAGGCAGCCATACCGGTTGACCGATCACGACCAAAAGGAGACATTCTCATGTAGACATGAGCTAAAACCTGCATATGAAATTTCGTGACAATCAGACAAGAAATACCGGGTATAGTCTGTACTTGAAGGTTGAATAAAAAACTTTAACCAAAACTGCAAATGTCAACTAAACAGGAATAAGAAAAAAAAACAAAAAAAAAACACTTGAACCTTCAGTAAAAAACTTTAACCACAATCTTTAACCAAAACTCTAAATGTTAACAGAAAAAGGCAGATGGACAGATGGAGGGATGGACGGACGGACAAAAGTCATTACTATAGCCCTCACTGTAAACAATCTGGCTAAAAATGCAATGGGGAGCAAAATTACAGAAAATTATACAATAGAATTAAAGTGCGTGGAGTAAGTGAGCATTGCCTTGCTACTCATTGGGAACCTTTATATAGAGTCTGTGAGGACAGCCGTGCAACTCTGCTTGTAGGGAGTGGGCTAAGAAGAAACCCAACCCTCACCTCATCAAAAACAAAAATCACACAACAGTCACAATATGCAATAGCAGATTCCTGTCTCTCTCTCTACCTTGAACACTCTCAAATTTTCTTGAAACACTCTTAGAGGATACAAGAAAAAAATAGATGAAGCACAGGAGAGATTGGCACAAGCTTCCTGTAAAGATATACAGGAAACCCCCAAACACCAAGCTAGGATTGAAAAAAAGCTTGCCTAGCTGGGAACAGCATACATTTTAAATAAACAAACATACGAATAAAGATATAACAGCACTTTTAAGGGCTTTCGGGTGTGTGTCTGTAAGTGTGAGCATTTAGTTTCATTTTTATTTTTTTTCTTCTTTTCCTTCTCTCCCACCACTGTGTTATCTGTTCCCCCTAAAGGCAGACCAGGTGGCCAAGGCTGAGCATCCACTCCCCCTTAAAGGCTGATGGATGGCTCCCAGCTTTCAAAAACACATATAGCTGGATATTTTTTATAACTAATATGGCTAATGTGCAGGGGCTGCTCCCTAACCAGTGACTGTTTGGGTTTCTTTTTCTTCTTTCTAAAACAACCATCAAACTACGGCTTTGATATTACCATATATATGCCCATGTCTTTGAGCAAACACAGAGCAGAATTCTTGCAGTTGTGCACAATTCCTAGTCACCTCCCAATTTGAGGTTGTCAGGGGTCTGACCTCACTACCCTACTACCAGTGCACACACACTCAAATCAAATAAAACTATTTGCCCTTGTTTCCCTCTGTCGTAAATTCCTGAATCAATAAAGATAGGTCGCAAGGAATTTCAAATCCCACATCGTCCCATGTGCCTTTGGTGCACTGAAACTTTTCATTCATTTCAGTCCAATGTTTATGTGTACTAAAATACAGTTGGTTCATACATTAAAGGGACTGTCAGTGTTGAATATATATTTGTTCATAACACTTAATTTATGACAATTTATTGGATAATGCCTATTGGCATTTCTCCTACAAATTGTCACAAATTATATTTTATAACCAAATTTAAGAAAACTGTATATATATATTGTGTCATGATCCATTTGTACCTCATAAATCTTTAATAAAGGTAATAAAACAAAATAACATTTCACAGGTTTTGACTTTGTTAATTGAGATGTCAATGTCCTTGGTAAAACAAAATAACATTTCCCTGGTTTTGACTTTGTTAATTGAGATGTCAGTGTCCTTGGTAAAACAAAATAACATTTCACAGGTTTTGACTTTGTTAATTGAGATGTCAATGTCCTTGGTGGGGTGCGGTGGCTCAGTAGGTAGAGGTGCAGACTGCAAGTTGAGTGGTCCTTGGTTTGAATCCCACCTGCGGCAACCGTGTTGTGTCCTTGGGCAAGACACTTCACCCACATTGCCCACATAGGGCACGGTGAGGCTGTGTACTAAAGCATACTCCACATCGATGGTGCACCTGTCTTCAACCAATACTAACCCTGCTTGTGTAGAGTTAGTATGTTGGGGAGCTGACATTTGCTTGCAGTTCTCTATGGGTACTCTGGTTTCCTCCACTCGTAAAACTGTCGTGGTCATGATTAGTCACTGTGCAGAAATATGTGACCTTAAACATCAATAAATAAATAAATGTCTTTGGTATGAATATTTGCAAAGGGACAGACTTCCTACTCCACACAATCCGTGGGAGAGCAGATGTGCTAACCAACACAAACCATGAGAGGGTAGATGTCCTACCATACACAACCCATGGGAAGACAGATGTCCTACCTTCTACGTTACAATGCAAATCCAGGACATCTGCCCCCTGGACATCTGACCTCCAGACAAAAATGACACAACTGGACATCTGCCCCCCCCCCCTCCTCCACAGGGGTTTGTAAGGTAAGACATCTGCCCACCCCCATAGGTTGTGTAGGGTGAAGGACACCTACCCTTCCATGGTTTGTATTGTTATGAACAGGTAAATACTTACTTTAATGCAGCTTGTGTTTATATTAACCTTTTACCTGACACAATATTTTTCAAGTGAATTAAATTTTACATTTTTCGAAATCAAATTTCACAATTTTGCAATAAAACCATACAAATATGGATATCATTATTACTAGGTACAAAACAAACAAGCAAACAAACAGGGGGCAGGTGTCCAAGGAATGAAAAACACTGAGAGAGCAGGTGTCCTATGTGAAAAAAAACCCCAGCAGGGCTAGGTGTCCTAGGTACACAAATAAATAGGGGGCAGATGACCCCTTGTGTTAATTTTAATGGGAGGGCAGATGTCCGAGGGGACAGATGTCCTACCATACAAAACCTATGGGGGTAGATGTCCGGTTGTGTCAGTTTTCAATTTTGTCAGGATTGCAGATGCCCGGGTTCCCAATTGTACATTATGGAAGAGAATTAGGTTTCAAGTTGTAAATTATGGAAGAGGATTAGGTTTCTAATTGAACATTATGGAAGAGAATTAGGTTTCTAGTTACACATTATGGACAAAAAATAGGTTTCTTTTGGACATTAGGAATAAGAATTATGCTTCTAGTTGTACATTAAGGAAGAGAATTAGGTGTCTAGTTGTACATTATATAACAGAATTAGGGTTCTAGTTGCATTATAGAAGAGAATGAGGTTTCTAGCTGTACATTAAGTACCAGAATTAGACTTGTAATTGTACATTATGGAAGAGAATTAGGTGTCTAGTTGTACATTATGTAACAGAATTAGGGTTCTAGTTGCATTATAGAAGAGAATGAGGTTTCTAGCTGTACATTAAGTACCAGAATTAGACTTGTAGTTGTACATTATGGAAGAGAATTACATTTCTGGTTGTACACTATGGAAGAGAATTAGGTTTTTAGTTGTACATTATGAAAAGAAATTAGGTTTCTAGTTGTACATTATGGAAGAGAATTAGGTTTCTAGAAGTATATTATGGAATAGAATTAGGCTTCTAGTTGTACATTATGGAAAAGAATTATGTTTCTAGTTGTACATTAAAGAAGAGAATTGGGTTTCTAGGTTTACATTATGGAAGAGAATTAGGTTTCTAGTTGTACATTATGGAAGAGAATTAGGTTTCTAGTTTTACATTAGCAAACTCGCATAATACATGGTACTTCTTACTGTACATCAACTCTCCTAATTCTCTGGACTTACAATACTACATTGTCCCACCAACACTCCACTCTCATCATTCTCTGGACCTACCATACTGCATTGTACACTGTACTTCTTACATGTATGTCCCACCCATTCTTCACTCTCATCATTCTCTGAACCTACCAAACTGCACAATACACTGTACATTTCGTACATCACATGTCCCGCCCACTCACCTCTCTCATCATTCTCTGGACCTACCATACTGCATTGTACACTGTACTTCTTACACGTCGCTTGCCCCACTCCTCCCTACTCTCATCATTCTCTGGACCTACCAAAACCGCATTGTTAGAATTAGGTTTCTAGTTGTACATTATGGAATATAATTAGGTTTCTAGTTGTACATTAAAGAAGAGAATTAGTTTCTAGTTGTACATTATGGAAGAGAATTAGGTTTCTAGTTGTACATTATGGAAGAGAATTAGGTTTCTAGTTGTACATTGCAGAATAGAATTTGGTTTCTAGTTGTACATTATGGAAGAGAATTAGGTTTCTAGTTGTACGTTGCAGAATAGAATTTGGTTTCTAGTTGTACATTATGGCATAGAATTAGGTTTCTAGTTGTACATCATGGAATAGAATTAGGTTTCTAGTTGTACATTATGGAACTGAATTACCCTGTGGATACTTAAAAATAGTGCTGTGCGGTTAACTGAAATTTGGTCGTTTTTTTTTTTTTAAATAACCGACCGACTTTTCCTCCGAGTACCGACATTCGGTATGTGGACAGTGTTTTTTTTGTTCTGACTTTCTGAAGACTTTTGAACCTTTTTATAAACTATTTCCATTGCGTCAACATTGTTCAACACGGCGGAGAATTTCTGATTGGGGTACAGGCTTGTCATTTTGAGGCAAGTGATTCCCGCGGACCCAAATCGCCTGCCTCACACAAAATACCACAGTCGACAGCATGCGATAAATATTTATCAGCTCCAACATGTCAACAGAGCTTGAGACGATATTGCGCACAGACCCAGTTAAAATCGATAGGCTATTTATATTAAATTGAACAGCTTTGTAAAAAGTCTTGTTTTTGTTTGCAGTGTGTCACGTCATTTCCCTCACGTGTGTTTTGAGTACTCTCCCTTGATGTGCAGCAGATATTTTGAACAGCTGATACCAAGTTTGCCTTCTGGTCTTCATCCTCCCATTTTTGGAAATGTTCTGTTTATGAAATGACAGCCTATCAAAATATGTCTTATTGAGGAACAATTCTTCCAATATACTCCTCAGTATGTATTATTCTTTGGGTTTTTCTTTTTTTGCAAAAAATTTCTTACCGGTACCATCACTGGCCACCAGGTCGGAAAAGTTCACCTAACCTCGTGCCAACTCAAGTTTGCGTCCGAATTCTGTTACTGTGTTCAGGTTCAACGTCCTGAAAATATCAATCCAACACCTATACCTTTACCACTCCTTTACTTTACGCACACCTGTGGCTTATTCACTGGTCAGAACCCCTTATATTCATTCATTTTCGGCCTTTAAATCAATACGCCCCAAAAAACCGAAACCGAAACAAATACTCAACTATTTTTGTAAAAACCAAACCAAACCGAAACCGAGGCAAAATTCCATAACCGCACAGCTCTACTTAATAATGAAAGTAAGGTTTAGAAGAAATACTCAACTTAGTAATAAGTTATATCCCATCATACACTTCAATTCTTTTTCAGTGAATTTCTCTGTGAACCTATCATACCACATTTTACACTGTACTTCTTGTACACCATTTGTTCAATCCACTCTCCACTCACGTTATTGCCTGAACCATTGTAAAATATGGCTATTGTATGTAATATGATGCCCCCACCCCCATTGCTCTTTCCACACTCAACACTCTCAACATTATCGGGACATATATCTTTCACCCACTCTCCACTCTCTTCATTCTCTGGACCCACCATACCACATTGTAAATGGTAATTCTTGTGTGCAGGATGTCTCTCCCAACCCCTCACATATTTCCCTTTCCACACTCTCCCCTGTTGTCATTGTCTGGATCTGCAAACTGGCATAATACACGGTACTTCTTACTGTACTTCAGCTCTCCTAAATCTCTGGACTTACAATACTACAAAGTACACTGTACTTCTTACACATCATATGTTCCACCCCTCTCCATTCTCGTCATTTTCTGAACCTACCATACTGCACTGTACACTGTACTTCTTACATGTTGTATGTCCTGCCCACTCTTCACTCTCATCATTCTCTGAACCTACCAAACCGTACAGTACACTGTACATTTTACACGTCACATGTCTCGCCCACTCACCTCTCTGATTATTCTCTATACCTACCACACTACATTGTACACAGTACTCTTTACACGTCATATTTTATATGTCCCACCCACTCTCCACTCTCATCATTTTCTGTACCTATCATACTGCATTGTGCACTGTATTTCTTACACATTATCTGTCCCCCCCCCCCCCTCCCCCCAACTCTCATCATTCTCTGCACCTACAATACTGCATTGTACACTGCTTACACAGTATATGCCGCACTGGGCCCGCTCCTCCCTACTCTCCTCATTCTCTGGATCAACCCAAACCGATTTGTACACTGTACTTCTTAAATGTCATATGTCCCACTCCTCCCTTCTCTTCACATTCACTGGACCTTCCAAAACCATATTGAACTCTTTATTTCCTACATGTCATATTTCCCAGCCACTCTCCACATTCTCTGGCCCTACCATACTGGATAGTACACAGTACTTATTACACGTTTTTTGTCCAGCCCACTCTCCACTCTTGCCATTCTCTGGACCTACCATACTACATTGTACTTCTTGCATGTTATATGTCTCGCCTACTCTTATCATTCTCTGGATCTACCAACCCACACTGTACATAATACTTCTTGTATGCTGTATGCCCCACCCACGCTGCACTCTTGTCATTCTCTGGAACTATCATACCACATTATACAATGTACTTCGTGTATGCTAAATGCCCAGCACACACTCTACTCTCGTAATTTTCTGGACCTCCCATACTGCATTGTAAAATGTTCCTCATGTGAATCACTTGAAGGATTTGGTTTAGTGGTCATTTACACAGATATTCATGTGGGTTCTTACAAATCATATGCCCCGCTCCACCCTACTCTTATCATTCTCAGGACCTACCAAACTGCATTGTGCACTATATTTCTTACACGTTATCTGTCCCACCCACTCTCACCATGCTCCTCACCTATTATACTGCATTGTACACTGTACTTCTTACATGTCATATGTCCCACTGTGCCCACTCCTCCCTACTCTCCTCGTTCTCTGGATCCACCAAAACCGTATTGTACACTCTACTTCTTACATGTCATATGTTCAATCCCTCTCCACTCTCGTCATTCTGTGGACCTATCAAACTGCATAGGGCACTGAATTTCTTACACGTTATGTGTCCAGCCCACTCTCCATGCTCATCATTCTCTGGATAGACCATACTGCATTGTACACTGTACTTCTTACATGTATGTACCACCCACTCTTCACTCTCGTCATTCTCTGAACCTACCAAACCGCACAGTACACTGTACATTTTACACATCATATGTCATATTTCCCGCCCACTCGCTACTCTCATTATTCTCTGTAGGAACCATACTGCATTGTACACAGTACTCTTTACACGTTATATGTCCCACCCACTCTCCACTCACATCATTCTCTGGACCTGCCATACCTCATTGTACACTACACTTTTTACAAGTCATATGCCTCTTGCAATTCTGTAGACCTACCAAACCACATTGGACACTGTACATTTTACATGTTATATCATTCTCTGTACCTATCATACTGCACTGTTCTTCTTACACATTATATTTACGGCCCACTCTCCACATTCTCTGGATCTACCGTACTGCATAGTACATAGTACTTATTACATGTTATATGTCAAGCCCCACTCTCCACTCTCGCTATTCTCTGGACCTACCATAATACATTGTACTTCTTGCATGTTATATGTCCCACCTACTCTAGTCATTCTCTGGATCTACTAACCTGCATTGTACACAATACTTCTTGTACGCTATATGCCCCACCCACGCTGCACTCTTGTCATTCTCTGGAACTATCATACAGCATTGTACACTGTACTTCTGGTACGCTAAATGCCCAGTGCACACTCCACTCTTGTCATTTCCTGGACCGCCTGTACTGCATTGTAAAACGTCCCTCTGTGACTCACTCGAAGCATTTGGTTTAGTGATTAAATAATCAACAATATCCCATCGACTAAATTATAACACTTCAAAAACAGTTAGTAAACTGCTTGGTTGTTAACCCTTTACCCAATGTAATGGCCAAAACTGGCCAGAGCGATTCAAAAAAGTCGCCCATTAATTTTCATTATTTTTTCATTTTTTGTCTCAAAAACATAGGTTATGACCCCTCTTTGAAACGAGCTCGTCCCAATGTGGGGTCATAACCTATGTTTTTGAGACAAAAAATGAAAAAAATTAGTACACTGTACTTCTTACATGTCATATGTCCCACTGTGCCCACTCCTCCCTACTCTCCTCGTTCTCTGGATCCACCAAAACCGTATTGTACACTCTACTTCTTACATGTCATATGTTCAATCCCTCTCCACTCTCGTCATTCTGTGGACCTATCAAACTGCATAGGGCACTGAATTTCTTACACGTTATGTGTCCAGCCCACTCTCCATGCTCATCATTCTCTGGATAGACCATACTGCATTGTACACTGTACTTCTTACATGTATGTACCACCCACTCTTCACTCTCGTCATTCTCTGAACCTACCAAACCGCACAGTACACTGTACATTTTACACATCATATGTCATATTTCCCGCCCACTCGCTACTCTCATTATTCTCTGTAGGAACCATACTGCATTGTACACAGTACTCTTTACACGTTATATGTCCCACCCACTCTCCACTCACATCATTCTCTGGACCTGCCATACCTCATTGTACACTACACTTTTTACAAGTCATATGCCTCTTGCAATTCTGTAGACCTACCAAACCACATTGGACACTGTACATTTTACATGTTATATCATTCTCTGTACCTATCATACTGCACTGTTCTTCTTACACATTATATTTACGGCCCACTCTCCACATTCTCTGGATCTACCGTACTGCATAGTACATAGTACTTATTACATGTTATATGTCAAGCCCCACTCTCCACTCTCGCTATTCTCTGGACCTACCATAATACATTGTACTTCTTGCATGTTATATGTCCCACCTACTCTAGTCATTCTCTGGATCTACTAACCTGCATTGTACACAATACTTCTTGTACGCTATATGCCCCACCCACGCTGCACTCTTGTCATTCTCTGGAACTATCATACAGCATTGTACACTGTACTTCTGGTACGCTAAATGCCCAGTGCACACTCCACTCTTGTCATTTCCTGGACCGCCTGTACTGCATTGTAAAACGTCCCTCTGTGACTCACTCGAAGCATTTGGTTTAGTGATTAAATAATCAACAATATCCCATCGACTAAATTGTAACACTTCAAAAACAGTTAGTAAACTGCTTGGTTGTTAACCCTTTACCCAATGTAATGGCCAAAACTGGCCAGAGCGATTCAAAAAAGTCGCCCATTAATTTTCATTATTTTTTCATTTTTTGTCTCAAAAACATAGGTTATGACCCCTCTTTGAAACGAGCTCGTCCCAATGTGGGGTCATAACCTATGTTTTTGAGACAAAAAATGAAAAAAATTAGTTATTAAAAAATTTTGTTTACAAGTGTCGTCTGCATTTCATGTCAGGTAAAGGGTTACATAGTACAATTTAAAAGTGTGATCGATCTCAATGTATTTGCATTTTACTTATTGGGATGAGGTTTCTTCGTATTATGACTGAAACAAAACATACATGTAAGAAAACGTAAAACATATTAAATGTAAAAACAACCTTTTATAGATGATTGTCCCACAAGCTGCGCTGCATCTATTTCACACCACCTTCCTTTTGTACAATCTACCTCTATTTTGATCTTGTTGACTTTGTAAGGGAGCTACAAAATATTGAAACATTTCATTTGAAAGAAAGGCTGCCCACAATGTTTCCACTCATTTTACTTGTACAAAAGTAAATTTCTACAAGCTTCAGATTGCATATCGTTCATCAAATATATTATAGCTGTATTGCGAGAAGTACATATCAAAGTTTGGCACGAACCCTCCTTGGTACTGATGTTAAAATACCAAAATATCAATCCAATTTGCATTAATGTAACTTGGAATATAACCAATTCAATTTTGTTTGAAAGAGCACAACAAGCTTTGTCAAACAAGATTGAATTGACTGATTTCTAGCTGCATTGTCGAGAAATTTGCAGAGAGAAATCTAATCAATAATGACAAATGATTATTAAGTTTACACTCTGTCTAAACTTATTGATATTGTTAAATTCATGTTTATTATTAAGCTTACACACAGTTACTGGAAGTTGTGGCTGCAACCACTTTTTCACCGATAACAATGAAAGCACCACGTCAGTCCTGACACCGTGTTACACATACAGTAATCTATATAAAAAAGACAAGTAATGAAAGCCTATTTTGCCCTGACCGATACCCCCTTCCCAGTTCATTTGTGAATTCGTCCATTGAACAAAGATTCATCAAAACAGTTTTCTTGTACAGTTATCCACAGGGTATTTAACTTCATGCTTATCATACATTAACAATCAAATCATCATTCTACGGCTTCTTTATTTGATAAAAAAAAACTCTCCGTTCGACTTTTTTGCCAGCGACTCGATGCCACTGGAACAACAATGATGACATGACATTTCGTAGGTTGTACAAAAGTTAACCCGGAAAGCGAAACTTCGCGCTGCATTGTTCTTGTGCTGCAGACGACAGAACAGAAGAATGGATGTGGGCTGTAATGTAAGAGCCTTTCCTGCAAAACAATTGTTGCACCCCTGTCCTCAAGTTCTATTTATTGTCAAGGCACAACCAAATTATCCAAATTTTAATAAAAAGAAACTGGTGGTTAGTTTAAGACAGTGCTACTTTGTTGTCCGAAGTTGGAAATTCAGGAAGCTTTGAAAGGAATATGTACAGGCGGGTGGAAGGGATATTAGATCTTGGCTATAGGTCTTTTTGACAGACATGGACTGGTGAGAGTGATCTCATGGCCTGTATAAAAAAGGAAATTCTATTGCATTTCTTTTTACAATGCCATTTAGGAATCATGACATTGACAACATTTAAATTTAGTGCTGAACAACATTAATCATAATAGTGTATTAGTCCCACTATTTGCTGATTGAAACATGGAGAGGGGTTGGGGGGGGGGGGTGAATGGATTGGGAGTGGCGAGGCTTGTTGTAGACACATATTATTCAGACGAAGCACTTGGCCGATAAATATATCTCAGTGTCTCGACAAAAATCTTTCCCAGGAACACTTTTTTTTAAAAAAAAGGAAAAACATTTCTAGAAAACCCACTGCGGGCATTTGTGTGTGCGTTTGGGAGTCGGTGGGGAGGCGAGGCCAGTGATGCTTTTGGGGGAACACCGTTCCCCTTGACCCCTTCTATTTGCTGCTGCAAACGTTCTTCCTCCCCAATTGCTAAACTTGAACTGGCTACATCAAAAATTGCCTGTTACTTGCATGATGAGTGAAACGTAAAACTTGAAGAAGATTGTGAAGGGGGGGGGGGGGAGAGCTTGTAGGCACATGGTATTCAGATGCGGCGCTTGGTGAATGAAGATCAACAGCCCTCTGCCTTATTAATGGCCCTTGATTCTCGGGCCAGTAATAAACCCTCGGGCTTTTATTCATTCCTCTTGGGCTGGTAATAAACCGCCACGCCCTCCAAACTCATGTTATTGTTATATTATTGGAAGATATCTTCAGAATCTGTAGTTTATGTTAACTTGGCTGCTCGTAGTTACTGGCTTTCTTGCCTCTAGATTCATAAATAAGCCTATTGCGACTTTTTTCCAATTAAAACAAAAATTATACACATCTGGCCAAACCATGGTCGGCCCGGGGATTGTCTAGACCCCACCCCACTGTGTTTTACTGGTAAAATATGACCCAGTCACCAATGCTTGGGAGGTGCAAACCCTTTCTAAAATGGGCAACATGGCTTATTAACTCTCACCCCTTGTCTTGAGTTGATACTCATATTGTGGTCAGGATTAGCCATTAGCAATATGTCTTGTATGTTTCACCTCCCATTTGGATGATCTCATTTGGATGATCTCATGTGATGTCATGTCACGTGACCCAGTGGCGCCATGTTGTGTTGTCATGGTAACCCGCATGAGCGGCCATGTTGTGACGTTATCCCCATAGTGATACGTGGTATTAGGTATCCTCAAATACCCGTATGTGCCTATGTGCTAGGGCACATTGTGCCTTTTCACATAAGCACATATGACAAAAAAGGGATTCTCCAGTAGGTATCCTCGAAGGTATCCTCAAATAATACAGTACCGGGCCATAGGTATCCTCAAATACTGAAATGAGTCGATGAGCAATATGTGCGAGTCACTTGAACGAGCAATTGCTCGATAGCTCATTTGCTCGGTAGACTTCGAGTCGTTCAAGCAGTATGTGCGAGTCACTCGAACGAGCAACTGCTCAATGGCTCATTTGCTCAATGAGCTTCGAGTCGCTCGAGCAATGGTTTATCAGTAACTGCTTGATAGCTTATTGGCTTTGGGAATGATATAAGCTTTTGTTATATACAAGGGAGATAACTCTGCATACAGATTATGGGAAATCAAGCAATCTGATTGGTTAGTTATAATCTATATAAATGATCTACATAAATAAAATAACAAGAGTACTTGGAATTGGGTCAGAACTAACGAGAATAGACCAGAAATTGCTAAATATAGTAACAATAAGCAAAACTGTAGCAGTTGATAGGCTCTTCTACGCTACTGGAGTATACTCCAGAACAAAGGAACATGGTCAGGTAGACGAAAATCATTGCATATATAGATAGAAGCAGAGAATTCTGAAAGAATTCGAAACAGTAGAACTTGTCGGGCTGTTTGTGGTAATTCTACAAATCAGAAAAATACTCCCAGTCAATCGAACACACCTTCTGAACATACCCCTGTCTTGTTGTTGGTTTAGCATAGCAATCATGTGCTACCATAGAAACCAAGATGGCGGCCTCCAGTATACAAAATGGACGACAGAAACACGTATCACCCTAACAACATGCGCTGCGCATGCGCACTAACACCACGTATCACTACGGGGATGACGTCACAACATGGCCGCTCACACGGGTTACCATGACAACACAACATGGTGCCACTGGGTCACGTGACATGACATCACATGAGATCATCCAAATGAGATCATCCAAATGGGAGGTGAAAGATACGAGACATACTACTGGCATTGTGCAAAAATATGTGAGCTTAAACACCAATAAATAAATAAATTGTCTAGACCCCTCCCCCACACAGGGTGTGGGGGGGGGGGTGATATGCCTACATCGGGGGAATGTTGGACGCCACCCCAAGACTGTGGGGTATTTCCAAAGTCAAAAACCTGAGAGAACGAAAAAGCAACACTAATGAGGTGTATAAATGGGGGTAGACTTTATTTATTTATTTAAATTTTTCCTTTGAACTAACCGTAACATCATCTGCACATTTTCTTCACATGCAGATACTGCTGCAGAGATGTCCAACTTCTAAGTACTTCCTTTTTCTTATCATAAACAGCATAAAACATACGACTGCAGACTATAAATTCACCGACTATCACTGTAAAGCAGGTGACATGAACTTGATCCATTTCAATATTCCGCAATCATTTTTAAACAGTATTTTTAGACATCAGAAACCTTACGTCATCATTGTTGTTCCAATGGCGTCGAGTCATGGGCAAAAAAGTCGAACGGAGAGTTTTTTTATCAAATAAAGAAGCCGTAGAATGATGATTTGATTATTAATTTATGATAAACATGAAGTTAAATACCCTGTGGATAACTGTACAAGAAAACTGTGTTGATGAATCTTTGTTCAATGGACGAATTCACAAATGAACTGGGAAGGGGGTATCGGTCAGGAAAAAATAGGCTTTTATTACTTGTCTTTTTTATATAGACTACTGTATGTGTAACACAGGGTCAGGACTGACGTGGTGCATTCATTGTTATCGGTGAAAAAAGAGGTTGCAGCCACAACTTCCAGTAACTGTGGTTTACACTCTATGGAGTGTAAACTTATTGTTGTTAAATTCATGTTTATTAAGTATACACGGAGTGTATTACTTATTGTTATTGTACTGTTTCATCATTTTTCTTTATTATTATTATTAAGTTTACACTCTATGAGTGTAAACTTATTGTTATTGCAATGTTTCCTGTTTCTTCTTCTTATTATTATTCTTCTCAGCCAAAATGGCGGGCGAATATTCTCATAAACTATACAGACCAGCATGATGAAATTTGGACAGGGGAACAAGCTCAAAGTGTTGTAACACCACATCTGTTTCATTTTCGATTAATTTCATTGGTAACCATGGAAACGCCAAAAAATTATAAATTTTAAGTAATTTGTATATTTTTATACTTACCAATGGCCCAGACTAGCTGGTGCTTAACTCTAAGTTATTAAGGGCCAAACACAAATTTTGAACCCCCTAATCCCCAAAATTTGCTTGCAAAATCGAAAATTAAAAGTCCTATCTGGCCCTCCATACATTTACTCTCCGTGCATGTGCATACGTCAGGAAGTGACTGGAACTGATGCCATCATGATTCTTTGTAGAAGAGAGTATTACATAATAATTCAGTGGGGAGGGAAGGCCATCTCCGTCTGGGCCATTGGTAAGTATAAAAATTACTTTAAATTTATAATAATTTTACACTGTAAACCAATGGCCCAGACTAGCTGAATCATAAAATGGCAGAGGGCCTAGGACTTCAGAATTAGTAGATCAACAGAGTTCCAATTCTGTAATCCAAGGAAAATAAAAATATTAGGAATTACATGTATGTCTCTCTATACAGTAATAGAGAAGACGTATCATAAAAAAGAAGACCAGATCAAGTAATTCTGTAAACTTAACATGAAGACTATGCTAACTGAACGTCACAAGTTCCCAATTTTTAAGGCTAGCCTGGACTAAGCCTCAAAAATAAGGATGGTGTATTGAGAATGAGAGAATATCCCCCCACAAACATACGCCATATACAATAAGACTCCAGCTGTATGCTGGATATAATTACAGACAAAAGAAGCTTCACTCATAGTTACATACTTATCAAGCCGGATGAGAGGTAAAAATCCCCCCCCCCCTTTTCTTTTGAAAGAATCTTCAAAGGAAAAAGTGGAGTGCTCTGGAATTATTAAAAGCGGGTACCAAAAAACAATATAAATATTCGTTGAACAAGCACTCAGGTATTAATTATTATTAATAAATGGTGCTTAATGCCACTTCAGAAGCTAAGGCTATAGTGACGATCCCGGTAATTAATAGTGAGCAACGGGCTCTGCAGGGTCGCGTGCAAGCAATCCGAAGGATCGCTTGCGTCGCAAGCTATTAGGCAACACGTATGTACCATTTGTATGAACTCAAAGCAAAGCTAATCTCAAAGGCATCAACTTCAAAATTTTTCAACGGAAGTGGTACACAAGGATGCTGACATGTTTGCACATGGCGGAAATTGACATTCGCAATTGCAGAAATGATTTATTTATCGAAGAACGATACTACATTTTGGCAGTATATTTATGTGGCTACTAACAGTTGGTAATAGTAACAATAAATGCTACACGCTATTTGTGAAAAAATAAAAATGAACGCAGCAATTTCCATAACTCCTCGGATAAATTCAGGAAAACAACGACGCCATAAATATATCTTCCAACAAAGCAACGATAAAATTATCTTTCAATCAGAGCACTGGAAAATAATATCTTCCAATCAAAATGCAGATAAAAATAGTTATCTCAAAATAGACAAAACACATCTGCTGTTTACAAATATTGGGAAGAGCCACTGTGGTCTGCTTCAGGCACAGTTTTTCAAAAGAAAAAAATATATATTGGGCCTACAATTTATTATTTGGTCCCCTATTCTTTACCAGTCAATGTAGGCCTACAGCACTTTAGGCCTAATGCATCTCTTTCGCTCGCTTTTAGGTGTGCCTAAATTTCATATTATCACTCGCAATATAACGTACACTGGTGTTGGCATACGTAAACAGGTCAAAAACTGGAGATATAATATAAACATACACATGTACAATAGAACCACAATGAACGGTCTCTGGAAAGTAAACCCACTTCCGAGGTAACCTACAGGTGACCCCATTCAGGCGTACAATAAATTCCAGTAATAACACTCCCCAAAGTGTACATGTACTATCCGATATCTTTGACACTATAAAAGCACGAATATACAAGAGTGTAAACAAGTTGTATTTGATTGTGTACCGACATTAAAAGAAACCTGGATCTAGAAATGGAAGAAGGTATGATTAACAGGTTCGATACGGACCGCCCCCGAAATAATTCATAATTTCTAAGGTCCATAACATATAATAATGCGTCTGCCTAATGATTCATTAATATGCGTGTGAGCACTGAAATCCCACATGCAATCATCTGAATACCAGTTAACTGGCTAGGCAGCCTTCGAGGCACCCAAAGACTAGCAATTTATTTATGGTGAAATATGCGCTAGAATATGACATATAGACAAACAATCACAGGAAACCAACCAACTAAAAAGTGGACGTGCCCATGAGGTTGCCATAGAACACAACCTAACTGCCAATCGAGAAGTCATGAAATGCATGTGTATTGAAACTCATACAAGTCTTGCAGGAAGAAAACTACATCTTGCCTGGTAACCGCCTCTCAACACATTGGCGGTGGGGGGGTGGGGGGGGGGGTGGGGGGGGGGAGGGGGTATGATTCGAAATCATATCGAACCCTCCTCACCCGCATTAATTAATCGTTCTTGTGTTTAGTCATAAAATAATATAAGAAGCGCAATGGTTCCCTCACATCTAACTGACTCCATTATGCCACTATGGGCAGAGAGGGACGTGAAAGAAAAAAAACTTCCCCTGATAACGAAGATCCTCTAGTGAGGAAGCTTCCGGGGAACGTCTCATAACAGACAATTGAGAAGACTGATTCAAGGTTTCTGTGATGACAGAGTTGCTACTAGTAGGATTCACAACGAGACTATTTGATCTTAAACATAATCTTCTGAATCGGCTGAATTGGAGGATACGCATACCCTATTATTCATCCCCATGAGATCGGCAGAGCATCTACTGCATACGCTCATTTGTCTAGGCATGGCGACATGGACAACGACAACTGATTGTTCTGGTGCATCGCAAACAGATATGTCATGGGGCGATCCCTCTGGTAGCAAACCTGCCCAAATACTTGCTTGTTGAGCATCCACTCCAATTGCAACAGGCGACCTTTCCGAGAGAGTGAGTCTGCTAGTACGTTCGGACGACCCAGTATATGACGGATAGAAGATGAACATGACCATTCATGACGTAGAGGAAAATCTTCTCCGTTAGTTGGTGGCATAACGGAAAAAAATGGAAGCCGCCCTGGTTCCCGATGTACGCTACTACTATCGAGTTGTCCGACCAAATTGAACATGGACGTCCATAATATGTGAAATCAATGTTGTAGCACTAGCCATACTGACATCATCTCTTAATATTTATGTGTTTCCCCTGGAACCAAGGGTCCCACAGACCCTGACACTTCAAGACTGCAGGACTTAGGGTCGCGTCCCAACCTGTCTGACTGATATCCATCATAATCGTGAAAGCCGGATCCGGCAGTAGTAGCAGAACTCCCTGAGTTAACCAATGAATATCTGCCCAAATCTGAACCTGTTAAAACAATACTAGTTCAAGCGAAAGCATCATCACACTCCAGTTCTGAGTACAGAATATCTGGAGGGGACATGCATGCAGGCAGCCCATCGGAATGAGATCCACAGCTGCTCCGCACAGCTCTAACAGTCGCATAAATACCCTCACTATTAATGCGTCTGAGTGTAGACAAAAGTAAGCATAACAAATGACTAACTTCGCTCTGGGTAACGGCAGATGAACCAGATTGTTGTGAGTCTCAAAGCTCATTTCCAAGTGAATAGGTGACTTGTATGAAGCTAGATCCGACTTTTTCTCGTCTACGATGAAACCAAGACATCGGAGTAATAGAATCAGACTCTGAACATTGTTCTGAAGAATAATTCTGTTGCTGTATCCCTGTAGAAGGTTGTCCAAGTAAGCCAACATTACCACAGACAAATGAGCTCATAAGCATGACATTACCGAGTTCATTATTCGAGTGAATGCCCAGGGGTCAGATTCAGACCAACGCATATTGCTCTGAACTGATAAAGCTCCCATTGTACGGCGAACGCAGGTACTTTTATAATGCTGGATGTACCAGGACATGAAAGTACGCATCCTTAGATCTATGCTTGCTGCATAGTCAATCACTCAAATGCTCGCTTTTACCAACCGAATGGTCTCCATAAATAAATTTTGGAGTCATGATAAGCTTGATATCCAGCTCAAGTCTATTACTGGTCGGAACATGCCGCCTGGCTTCGATATGAGGTACAGGTGACTGTAAAAATCTTGAGAATCCTTATTCTCGATGACCTGTATTGTTTCCTTTGATAAGAGAGCTTATACCTCCGGTAGGAGAAACTCTCTTATGCAAGAATTTCATGGAAGAATTGTCGAACGTGGACAACTTATTTGTGGGGTTTTGCTCGGAATGATAGCTGGAAGCCGTCCGAGACTACACTTCTCACACAGTAATCTTCCGTGATTATTATGCAGTTTTTTGCAGAGCCTGATAACCTTCCGCCAACTGGCAGCAATCAAGGTCTAAACCATCACCTGTATGACCTGCAAGGCTTATGGGAGGAGGAACCATGTCCTCCCCACGAAAAACCTCATCTCATTGGCCTGGGCGTCTGACCTATAGTCCAGATAAGTTCTACGCCCCTTTTCCGAGTCGCTATACTGACGACCTCCAGAGTAATTATAAGAGGGTTTCTTGTACCCTCATGAGGAGTTTCTGTTTGACGATTTTTGTCTGAAACGCCCTCCTTTATTCTTGTCTGCTGTAGTGGGTCGTTGATACGCCAACTTCAAAAGCAGAGCACTAGACGCTTTCTTAGTAGCCTGTTCATAGACTAACGAAAGCTAGTCATCTAAAATAAAATGTCTGGAAACCGTAGCGACTCAGAGAGAGCTTTTCACCTTGTCATCTTATCAGTGATGACGATGCAAGGGCAGCATCACATGTGATTAACTCCAGATTAGCCACTGTAGGGCGGAGTAATACGTGATATACATAACTGCCCTGGAAAGAACTCTAAGAGAGGTATGAATGTCCTCAAATTCCTTTCCCTTGAGACGTTGCGCCATAGCTCTTATAAGGTGATCAGCGTAAGACATACATGTAGCATCTAGATTCACTCTGTTTGAAAAATTGCCATCTTAATTGTGTCTGAGCGATTAGTGAATGATGCAGGTTAGGATACCTCTAGATCTCCGGCCTGCTCATCCAAATGCAGAGGAACTCTCTGAACATCTTTCCCGACTGTTTTTAAATAAACGTAGTCTAAAAAACTATGTGTATACAGAAGATGAAGATAAGAAACCATCTTCTTCCTCGCACTCAAGAGGATAAATACGGCATCGACTATATGGCCAAAGGCCTGCGACACCTGCATAAACTGAACCGGAAAAGAAAGGACCTCCTCCTTTGTCCGGATAAAGTCTGCACCTAACGATGCCAGCAGCTTCTCTCTTGTCATCGCAGCATTCTGATTCGGCGGAACCAAATCAGGGTAGTATTGATGGATGAAAGCCATCGCAACCCTGTACTGTTCCGAAAGGGAAGGGTAATCCTCTTCCTTCTACCTTTCACCATCCAAGAGAATCAGTTGCGAATCTTGGTCCATTGCATCTGCATGAACAGATGACTGGACCGACCCAGCACCGCCTGACAGTTCAGATTCTCAGTCTGAAGTAGGCTGCATCTGCACTTGCTGGGATGCTGCGATCAGCTGCGCAATCTGCGACAGCAAGACCATCATCGAGGCCTGAGGAGCAGCGGTCTTCCGATCCTTAGCCACATGCTGCTCCTGGGACAGTGTGTCAGAAACAGATCCTTTCTCCGAACGTCCCGATGATCAAGGCCTCATCTCCCTAGCTACCGGATGGTCCAACTTCTTGGGCGAAGGGTGGTTCCTTCTTCGTGCAACAGGCTTGATATCCGAAGTCGGGTAGTTAGGATGCTGTCATGTGTGCTTAACTAATGTAGCGGAGGAAGCCGTTACTGAAGCCGACCCCGGATGCAGACTAGATGGAGCGTCCCGAGTGGCGGGCGGACATATGCTCCATCTCGTGCAAATTTCCAACCAGAAAACTTCATTTCGGCCTTGTGAAACGTAGCAGAGGAAGCCTTGACTGAATCCGACCCCGACTGCACTGCTCCGGCTTGTGCAAGTTTCTCAAAACAACATCTCACCCCAGACATTGCTAGATTAGAGAGGAGGGACCTTACTCGCTCGTGGTCTAACAGATCTCGCCGAGTACATGAACTTGCTGACTTCCTCCCTATTTCCATCGTTGCTGGGTGAGCTATTTATATTATAGTGCTCGCTCTACTCACATCCACCTCCTATGACTACATGGACTTACTCGGCGTCATGGCACCCACGAACGGAGTACCGCTTCACCGATTGAGCTAGCTGCTTGCAAGAGATTAAAACCTTTAACCAAAGGCCCTAACTCTTGCCATAATGAGCACTGCAGCTAGCTCTATATGCTCCACTGAGCACGACAATGGTAGCACACTTGGATGGGTGTCAGAATATCATCACAATGTTCAATGTTCATGTTCCTCTGAAATAGAAACTGACAGAATGAATTAAAAATGCGGTAAGAGGCTCTGATCCTCAGAACCTCACCGCCAACAACATACCGTGACACCCGACTCCAACATCAGTCATCCCAGTGCAACACAAGAATGACAAGAGTCTGCAGGAGTGTATCAACTAAGCTGATATCAGTCCTCCAAACTCCACAACAATATATATATATATATATATAACTGAGATACATGAATAATAATAGTAATTATAATTAAATTCAGAATATTTTTTGTAAACAAAAAGTTTTGAAAAAATGCCCAAGTTCCCAAAGGGAACATTAAGAGCCCAAGGGCATCCTGATAGAGCCTTTGTGTGGACAAAATCCCAATTTTTTGAGCTGCACTACCGGAATAATAATACATGTATTCTACAGTATACTACAGTAATTAGAAAATAAAAAAAACTACCTATCTATGAGGATGTTGACAATGTAAACAACGTCAATGTAAACAGACATCAGGCACACATAAAGGCCCAAAGTCAGAATCAATTGAAATGCTATCAGATGCAAAGCCAGATCTTCATACGAAGAAAAAATGATACATAGGATAGAAGATGCAAGACTAAATGGCCTAACATCCATGGGGTGTGAGGACGTAACCCTGGGGAAGAAACAGAATAATATTCTGTAATAAATGTTAAACTCCCAAGAAATTTAATAGAAAAATTTCAATAAAAATTAGCCAAAAAGCTTAAGAAGGAAGGGTTCATGGAAGGATAGGGAAGGAATACTTAACAAACAGTGGAATAATCATTTTCAAAAATGATGATGTAGGGAAGGAATACTTAACAAACAGTGGAATAATCATTTTCAAAAATGATGATGTCAGGCATATGTCCCGAAATTGGGAAACATAAAATAATTTTATAATTATTATAAAGTTACAGCCCTGAATGTCCAAAACCACCATTGAACACTTCCTTCATCCAATAACAGCCTTGTATCCACCAATTCTTGCATTGATTTGTGTCTGGCATCCTCAAAAAAGGAGATTTTCAAGTACAGATGTCATTTCACTGTTGATGACTTTTAGGGCCAAACAAAGAATTATGTTGACGCCAATTCCAGTCACTTCCTGACATCTGCACATTCATGGAGATTAAATGTATGGAGGGCCAGATAGGACTTTTAATTTTCAATTTTGCAAACAAATTTTGGGGATTGAGTGTTAAAAATTTGTGTTTGGCCTTTAATAAATTTGAGTTAAGCACAAGCTAGTCTGGGCCATTGGTTTACAGTGTAAATATATAGGTGGTTTGGGAATAAATTAATAACATCTTAAAAAAAACAAAAACACGGTGTCGCTAGATTTTGCTGCAGAGGGGGGTGAAGGAAGGTACCCTCAAATTTGTTTGCAAAATGGCGAAAATGACATAAGGCTACATTAACATATGGCAACGGCAGAAACTACAAGTGGTATGGTCGATACACATACATAAAATTACACTTCGGACCCAGGTAAGCAATTTAGCACCAAAAAAATGGACTTTATGTGCGAGCATTACTTGAAAGATTTCGTTGGTAACCATGGAAATGCCAATAGATAGGAATACATATAGTTTTGGAATACATTAATAACATCTTAACACACATAAAATTGTTTTCTGAAAAGTATGGGAGGTGTTAGAAAAATGAAGCATCTCCATGGCAACGAAAAAAAAAAATTTACGTGTTCCCAGCATCCAGGTGAAAAAGAGGCTCAAAGTTCAGATTTGTAAAAAAACCTACTTTCTAAGCACATTGTCCTTAATAACTCTGCAGTCAATAGGTCTATAGAGCTGAAATTAATAGAAGGTGTGAAACAACAGAGTCTGCGTATTTTGGGGAAAAAAAGGTTTTTCTGCAGGTATTATCATGCATTTCAGAACCAGGCTAATTTTCCAAAAAGTGGCCAGTTAAGGCATTTGGCACTGTATGTCAATAACTATTCAAGTTAGCCAAATTAAACTTTGAAAGTATAATAGTAAGTGCAGTGGCCTACTTGGTAATGACCACTATGACAGAAAATGGTAATGGAACAGAGTGTATACTTTTTATGATTTGCCCTGCAGTCATAACCGACCCTCTAGTTAAGTTTACACTCTATGAGTGTAAACTTATTGTTATTGCAATGTTTCATGTTTTTTGTTTTTTTTATTATTATTATTATTCTGCCCCAATTTGCATGTGAATGATTTCGGAAACTATAGACTGCAGCATGATGAAATTTGGACAGAGGAACAACCTCAATGTTCTATACAACCTCAGGATGGCCATTTTCGATGAATTTCATTTGGTAACCATGGAAATGCCAAAAATAGGTGGTTTGGGAATAAATTAGTAACATCATAACCCAGTCGAAGTTTCTTCTGAAAAGTGCGGAAGGTGTTAGAAAAATGAAGGGTCTCCATAACGAAAAATTTTTTTTTTATGTGTTTGCAGGATCAAAAACGAGGCTCAAAGTTCAGATTGATAAAAAAACCTACTTTCTAAGCACATTTTTCTTAGTAATTCTGCAGTTAATAGGTCTATAGGGTTGAAATTAACAAAAGTTGTGTAACAAGGGAGTTGGCGTATTTTGGGGGAAAAATGTTTTTTTCTGCAGGTATTATGATGCATTTCAGAACGAGGCTAATCTTCCAAAAAGTGGCCAGTTGAGGCATTTGGCGTAATATCTCAACAACTATTCAATCTAGATGAAATTTTGCATCTTCACGGTATGAACCATGATTGAATTGCTGACGATGAATTTTTGCTGAGCTTTGCGCAATGGTTGATGTTACCATGGCAACAAGGATGGAAAATTGGCAAAAAACACATTTTCTCAAATTGCTTATACCACAGAATCCCAATCAGAATTTTTTACAGTAATTCTGCAGTTAATAGGTCTATAGGGCTGAAATTAACAATAGTTGTGTAACAAGGGAGTCGGCGTATTTTGGGTGAAAAATGTTTTTTTCTGCAGGTATTATGATGCATTTCAGAACGAGGCTAATGTTCCAAAAAGTGGCCAGTTAAGGCATTTGGCGCCATATCTCAACAACTATTCAAGCTAGATGAAATTTTGCATCTTCACGGTATGAACCATGACTGAATTGCTGACGATGAATTTTTGCTGAGCTGTGTTACCATGGCAACAAGGACGGAAAATTGGCAAAAAACACATTTTCTCAAATTGCTTGTACCACAGAATCCCAATCAGAATTTTTTACATCAAGGTCAGCAATTGGTAGCTGATTTTATACCCTAACAGAAAATGTAAAAACCTGAAAACACATCATCTCTAGATTTTGCTCTAAACTGGGGTTGAAGGAAGGTACCCTCAAATCTTGGTGAAAAGTGGTGAAAAATGACAAAAGGCTACTTCAAAGTATGGTAACGGTATAAACTACAGGCCGTCTGGACGATGTACAGACAAAAAATCATACCTTGGAGCCGGTTAGGCAATTTGGCATACAAAACTCAGACTTTATGCTCAATCGTAGCTCTACAGTTGTCTACAACACTGCCCAAGTCCATTCCATACTGACAGAGTCAGGACGAATAGTACTCTCACTTTCCATGTGATGTGCGGTATTTCCACATGGTACGGACACTCGAGTCAGATGCCAAAATGTCGGACAGGTTTCGTAGGACAAGTTCTGAAAATTTCAAGTCACTGCCTTCAGCAGTCTGGACACAGTTCGTGTATGTCTGAAATGCTATTTTAATGTCTAATTGGAAAAATTTTATCAATCTTTTCCTGCCAAAAACCTACTCACCACCGATTTCTTTTCACTTTCAACTTCAGACTATTATCTAAGGATTAAAGACAGTGTCAGGATCCACCCAACACCATCCCCCCTCCAGCCAAGCCACTGACCGCCTCCCCCCCCCTTCCTCCACCTACCTGGGCAGTGTTCTGGGTTGAAAGTTTCGAAAATGACAAAAGCAAAAGGCTACCTTAACTTATGGCAATGGTATAAACTGCACATGGTATGGACGATATAGAGACAAAAAATCATACCTTGGAGCCAGTTAGGCAATGTGGCACTGAAAAACAGGGACTTCATGCTCAATCGCAGCTCTACAGTTGTCTCCAACACTGCCCAGGTCCATTCCAAACTGATTGAGCAGGGACGAATAGTACTCTCACTTTCCATGCTATGCGTGGTGTTTTTCCACGTGGTCCTGACACTCGATTCAGATGCCGAAATGTCGGCCAGGCTTTGTAGAAGTGAAAATTTCTAGTCGCTGTCTTCTGCGGTCTGCACACAGTACGTGTATGTCTGAAGTGCTATTTTAATGTCTAATATGCAAATTTTCATCAATCTTTTCCTGCTGAAAAACCTACTCACAGCCAATTTCTTTTGACTATTAACTTCTAACGATTCTCTTACATTTAAAGGTTGCGTTGAGACCTCTGGGTGGCAGTCTTAAAGAAGCAACTTCGATTTACAGCCAACTCTCCACCAGTAACACTCAATTGTAACTTTTAGGAGGATCTATCCCAGAGAAGGGGGCACTAAGGGAGACTGCACCCATTCGGGCCGTCTTCTTTCGCTCCAGCTTCAAAAAGACCAAATTCAAACAATTACCTCCTCTCTTCAAAACGCTATATCTCAACTAATTCTTGGCAGATTTCCATGAAATTTGCACTCAGCGTTCACAAATAGTTGCCGCATGAACTGCTATGAAGAACGAATTTCTAATTTCGTCACGTCGAATTAGAAAAGAGCATATGCGCATGCGTGTGGAGTTCTCAAAGGGCACATGCTCGGGTTCTGGGCTTCTAAATATCATAACTGAGTCCGGCAGAGCTTGTAGAACAAGTGCTGAAAATTTGGAGTTGCTGCTCCAAAAACTGTGGCCACAATCTACTCTACATGGAGTATAGTGTTTTCTGAATGCTCGAATGAGAGTGGAAACTTGTGATGATCTGCCATGCAGTCATAATCACACCAGTCTAGTTATTATTGTTTTTTGATGGGTACTGTTCAAATACAAAAAATACATTGCTGTTTGTACCCGCTCGCAGTTCTATTTTTCAAAATGTCTGCTTGAATTTCAAGTTATCAAACATTGATCATCTAATACAATATTTATCATATATATTTGGCTTTCAGTACATCAAGTATCGCAAAATATATATAAACTGACAATTGTTGACACTTTGTCTTGGAAAACAGTTCTCATTCCCAACATCTTGGGCAGCCCTTATGATTTGTTTGGAGCATAAGGAAAGAGTGTACCCTATCAGCAGCTGAGCTTGCTAGGTGGTGCCACCACTCGCTAAATGATTCAAGTAATGGCCCAAGCTCTTGAATCACCAGCCTAAATCTGTTAGAGATTTCCCGCTGATGTGGGCTATAGAACCGCCCTTTTTGATTCACTTGCCTGGAATATCTCAGCTGATCAGAAAAGTGAACTTGAGAGAGGGGATTCCCCATACCCGATCATGTCACTCTGGGTCAATAATTTACTATAGGAATTCCCATAAACATCTTGTACCTGGAGTCACAGTCCCGAGAAACTTATGAGGTCCTGGGAGAAAAAACGAAACAGTGTTTAGATTTCTTTCCCTGAGACTTGGGAGAAGGGTTCCCCTATCCACATTGTGCTTCTGGGCAAAATGATTTAACTCAGTATCCCCCATACCCAAAGGGTTCACACTCTGGGCCAATTTTTTTTATAGGAATTCCCATAGACATCTTGTGCCTAGAGTCGCATCCCTGAGTAACCTTATATGGTTCACTTTTCTGACCAACTGATATATACCAGATGACTGGATCTAAAAAGCCAAACATTCATTTTTTTTAACCCTTTACCCAGCATGAAAGGCAGACGACACTTGCAAAGAAAATTCTCAAACAACTAATTTTTTGTCAGTTTTTGCATCAGAAACATATGTTATGAAACCTCACTGAAACAAGCTCAATGAGCTCGTTCCAAAGTGAGGTCGTAAGCTATGTTTTTGAGACAAAAAAATTAAACAATAATGAAAATTTAATGGTGATTTTTGTGAATATGGCTGGCTGGTTTTAGAGGATACGTTGTATAAAGGATTACATCACTAGAATGATTATTGCTCAATAGAGGCGTGATTTGGCCAAGTTTTATGACATTACCTTTAGGAATGAAGACTCACAACAGCCACAGTTTTATCATTTGATCGCATAATTCTACTATTTGTGTCAATATTTTGATGGTGTCAAGGTGAATTAAATACGTTCAAGATTTTACTCACTGGGGCTTACAATGCATAAACAAACGTTATAACAATGATACGCTTTAGTTTTGATGTATGGATTTTAAGTAGGAGTCTTTCAGAGACACGGTGGGGAAATAAATGGCCCCGATATGTCAAGACATACTTTGGGAAATATCTTGTCCAAGACTGTTATCACTGTTCTAAATCTTTCAACATTTTGTTTTTTTCTTTAGGCCCCCATTTTATATTTTATTATATCTGTTGTAGGACCTGTGCCCCCAAGCAAGTGTCCCACAGTCCAAAAGTATGCATTCAGACAACAGCCCACCCCTCCCCATTCTAGTCAAATTGTCATTGTTCATGTACCTTTATCTGAGTGAGGACGCCATTCCCCTAAAATTTCAAGATCTAGAATCATTTGATTCTTCTCGAATATCCAACACAGCAAGCACTTGTCTTGCTAGCCCCATTAAACCCATTTAGCTGTGAGTAACACATGCAGCCCCACACATACAACAATGCACACTTCTTTTGAAGACCTTTGTGTATTAATTTCAGAATTTTTCCGATAGTGGGGTCTTGAGCTCCATCAAGGATATGTCCTGTGTTGGCCATTGATGCTCAACGGCAGCCTGTTGGGTCAGACGCTTAACATGCAGTAATGACATATGAGTGCTACCTCACTTCCCCAGCCCACCCCACCCCACACACTTCTTGATTTTGGAAGCATCACTGGCCAGTTACCAACTGGAATGTGGGGGGATTGTCATGGCTGCCAAAAGGACTGAAGCAGTTGCCTGTAGGCCAATTGTTTGACTCAGTATGCATTTTTGGACTGGTGGGCAGTTTTGGTGTGTGGGAGGGGGGGGGGGACCTGTCCACACTCCTTTAGACAAGTGTTGGATGGACTTCAATGAAATTTGGTATGATGAACTGTAACTCTGGTGAAAAATATGGGAGCAACTTTTTATAACATGTGCAGGAGCAGTTTGTTACGAGAATCCCTCATACCAAATTTCACTGATATCCCATCCACGCACTGGTAACATATCACTGTGTACATTAGAAAGTCACGAAAATTTGATAAAGTAAGGACTGTAACTCTGGTTAAAAAGGGGCAAAGGATTTTTTCATATGAATGGACTGAATGTCATGATAACTTGGACAGTACAGAACCTCCCTATGTTTCCTTTAAAAGTTCTTTGAAAAAGTAAAACATAACTGTTGAGGAATTCTTGCAGATGTTCCATAAGGTTCTGTTTTGGACCATCTTCTGTTTAATATTTTCATAAATGATACAGTTAAAAATATAAAGTGGTACATTCAACTGTATGCAGATTGCAAGCTACTCTTCTTAATTATTGAAGACCCATGTCTGGCATCTTAGGTTATGAATAATGATCTTACAACATCTGGACAATGGCTGAAAGATTGGTGAGTACATTTTATTCCTGAAATCAATGGCAGCTCTCTGTATCATGCATAAAACTGTACCAAACCAGCCTTATATCTACTTGACAATCACATTAAAAAAGTCATGTATCACAAACAGTTGGGTATTATTTTTCAGAATACTAGTTCATGGGATCTTTATATAATCTCAATTATTAGTAAGGTAAGTCCGATGATAAATTGTTTTTGTAGTTTAAAATATACATTGTGACGACCATCTCTAACAATATTGTAATGCAATTTTATTCTTCCACTGTTTGATTATGCAGATATCATATGGGATAACTGTTCCGCCAAAAAGCACAAACTCTTGAGAATCTGCAACTTGATGCACCCTGTATGATTTGCTTTGCCCCTCATGGAACTAGCCATGGCCTATTGTATCGTGAAACGGGTTTTATCACTCTGAAAAAATGTTGCATGCTACATAAACTTACCATTCTCTTTTAGATGAAACATGGAATTACTCCAAGTCATCTAACTAGACTGATTCCCTGCACAGTTGCAGAAAGATCATCATATTCCCAAAGAAATATTGAAAAGATTGATAGCATTTTCTGCAGAACTAAATTTCTACATGAATCATTTGCACCTTCCACTGCAAGAATATGAAAAGAGCATGGTCCAGAAGTAAGAGGTTATAAAACTGCACAAATGTTTGAATGTTACTTGAAACAAGATGACATAATGGTTCAAAAATTCTATCTTATAGGGTCTAGGGATGTACAAACTCTGCATGTAAAATTAAGAGTAGGCTGTAGTGGTTTGAACTCGCATAAGTATGCCAAGTTCATATCTGATAATCCCCGAGGTCAAAACAGGAATGGTTATAAAAATACAGAACGTTTTGTTTATGAATGTCACGAATATGTAACACAAAAGGAATGAGCTATTTAACAACCTATGGAGCCCTGAAATTACTATCTAAACCCTGCTATAGAATGATCCTCTGTTCACCAACCTGCAGAATGCAAAAATGTTCTTGGCTAACCAAAATTACAAAATCACAACAAAGAGGTTCAGCTAAATATGACTCTTCAATTGTGCGGTTGAAAATTTCTAACGTGTTTTGCTATTAATCTTTTAGTTATTAAGACGACTCTCAACAGAAATAAGACTTGTCTGCATACAACTGTAATGGGGGTCTTTAAGGCCTTTGTATTACTCTGAATCAACAGAAATACAAGGATTATACATTGCCAATGCAGGGTCAAGTTTTTCCACGCCTTTAAGGCTCATCATTATAAGAACATCTAATCCAATGATATTTGTTCCAGTTATCACACTAACGAGCTGAAAAAGGCAAAAATTAACATACTGAGGACCATAACTCCACTGAGCATGGCCGAACCATACCAGTTTTCAAACTCATTCAAGACATTGTTAAGAAAGTCTCACATACAATATATTGATGAAATCCATTGATAACCGTTCAAGTTATCACACTAACGAACTGAAAACAGGCAAAAATTAACAAATTAAGGGCCATAACTCCACTCAGTATGGGCCATCTGCACCGGTTTTCAAACTCAGTCAACACATTATTAAGAAAGTCTCACATACCAAATACTGACTGAATCCATTGATATTTGGTCAAGTTATCCAGCTAATGAGCTGAAAAGAGGCAAAAAGTAACTAATTAAGAAAGTCGCATATACCATATATTGATCAAAGCCATAAATATTTGTTCAAGTAGTCATCCTAACCAGATGAAAACAGGTAAAAATTAACTAATTAAGGGCCATAACTCCTCTCAGTATGGGTAATCCACACCAGTTTTCAAAGATGGTCAAGATATTGTTAAGAAAGCCTTACATACCAAATATTGACCAAATTAATTGATAATTGTTCAAGTTATCACACTAATGAGCTGAATACAGGCAAAACTTAACTAATTAAGGGCCATAACACCACTTAGCATGCCGAGCCATACTACTCTTTGAACTCATTCAAGACATGTTAAGTACCACATACCAAATACTGACCAAATCCATTCATATTTGTTCAAGTTATCACCTTAATGAGCTGAAATTAAGGAATTAAGTGTTGAGTATGTTTTCAAGTTGCCCATTTTAAAATCATCTCGAGTTGCCAATGCCAACCAAGAATTTTATTTGCTCTGGTAAAGTTTGGTTTGCGGTGTGAGATGGGATTGTAGTCACATGGGTCCTAATTCCAAAACATTTTAGATTTTATTGACTGTGATTTCAAGACAACCACTCAAAAGCCTTCTCGAGTTGCCTTTGCCAAACAATGACTCAATTCGCTCTATGTTTACGTTGACGTGGTTCATGACCAGGTAGTGTGAGGTACAAGATTACTGTTTCATTGCAGTGTATCCATACATGGAAAATATGGTAGCATCATCCCCAACATTGTTGTGAAAATGTATTATGTGCCAGTAGAACAAAACAACTTCAGCACCATGCAAGTGTATATACGAGACAACACAGGAATCTAAGTGCCGTTCAAGCTTGGGAATAAAGTGTATAAAAAGAAGTAAAGTTGTGTACATGACTGTAAGATTACATTTGGACTTGTTTTGTCAAACATGTTACCTGCTGAATATAGGATAAAACGGTGACCCAACATTATGTAGCATGACACTATGCCGCTGTGACAAAATGCAGCGACAACAAAATGCCACAGTATGAAAAGGGAGGATAAAGGTAAAAAGATGGGGCACATATAATGTTTTAAATGTTTTTTTAATCTTGACCTAACTGCCAAATTTCGAAATTCGCTTCACAGTTAGTGTCATAAGCCCTACCGCCGGTACAAAAACGGAAATTTTGCAGCTGTTGTTAGGATGCAACTATTGAACATATTAGGGAACACTGTTGATCACTAAATATCATGAAGTACAAATAAAATAACTTGTAGAACCAGGAAAGCACATTTGGTCAGGGTTAAAGTTATTTTCATAACACGAAAACTGATAACCCCTTAAAGGTTTCCACATAATCAGTGTTTATTTTTCCAATTTCTCCTTATGTCTAGAGATACTTGTGTTTTGTAAACAATTCACTCAATGTATTTTTCAAATGTCATAGTTTAGATAATGCTAATTGACAGGAAAGAAATGTTTCATAATATTTCAATGTACCAACTTCATAATCCATATACAAATTTTCGAAAATATTTAAAAAAAACTCATACTTTGAAATTTTACAAAATTGGGGCATTCTGTAGCACAGCATTTTGTCATTTTGCCGCATAGTGTTACACTGTATAATGTCATGCGACAAAATAACGTGCAAGCATAAAAACACCAATCTGGAGGCATGGCTTTGAAAAAAAGATGGTTTCCAAGCCACCTTTGAAAGTATAAAAAAAGGAGCAACACATAGCATGGCATATGCCTCCGACAGTGTCAAAAAAGGGTATGCATGTCTCTTGGGGGCACAACCAAAATCAAAAGGAAGCTTTCTCCAGACACAAACAATGCATAATAAAGAAACAAAAATGATTCGAGTCAGCATTCGCTAGTTACTTGATGGAAACCATATTCAAAATGGCAGCCATACTGAATTGGCATTCACAAGTAACTCCTAAAATAATGCTTTGATCAAATAAGCAGTTCTTTAGTTATTGGATGGAAACCAAAAGTTAACGGTCGGACACAGGACTTACCTAGCTGATCCAAAATGGAAAGGAAGCTTCTTCTAGACACCAATAATGCATAAGCCAAAAATTAAATTTATTCGAGTCAGTATTCATTAGTTAATGGCTGGAAACCAAATTCAAGATGGCCACCATAATGAACTGGCCACTGGCGGCCATTTTGGTTCAGCTGACTGGTCCAAAATTGAAAGAAAGCTTCCTCTAAACACCAACAATGCATAATTAAAAAGCAAAAGTAATTCGAGTCAGCATTCATTAGTTATTGAACAGAAACCAAATTCAATATGGCAGCCACATTGAATTGGCTAGCTGGACCAAAATCGAAGGGAAGCATTGTCTGGTCATCCACAAGTAACCCCTAAAATACTGATTTGATCAAATAAGCAGTTCTTTAGTTATTTGACAGAAACAAAAAGTTAATGGATGGATGCCGTTAGACACGGTGAAAACATATTGCTCCTGAGAGAATCTCTCAAAGGCATCAAAATAATTCCTACCTTTGGCATTTTCCAGGCCATGGGATAGTTTTTGGGTGGGCAGAAATTGAAAATTTATCTCGACAAAAGAAAAAAAAATGTCTCCATAACACACACACACATAAAAAAACAAATCATTTGAAAAGAATAAGTATTCTCTATAAATAAATATAAAAGAAATGACTGAAGCAAAACAACAGTTCAAAAGTGATGACTGCTTTGAAAATGAATTGGCAGAAGTTAATGACAAAGAAGATGGCAATGTCTCTGCTCGAGTGAAAAATGAGCAGAAGAAACGCGAGAGCAGAGAGTGATTGGCCAAACTGCAATACAGAAAGATAATCAAGTGGAAGAGACAATGTGGTGGAGGCTGTCGAGATCGAGGAATATACGAGAATAACAATAAAACATGGGTAATGAGTTGGCACACCCAAAAGATGCTCTCCCCGAACGACAGGGGTGGCAATACCCCTGCCTCCCACTTTCAAGCATGAGTCCTCTAGTCATTTGTCTTTGTTGATATTGAGTTAATAAATATCTTATCTTATCTCCATTACTTTAAACCATACAACAGCCACTAAATGTTCCATGGGACACTAATGCACCCATTTTATGAAAAACTATATTTTGGTAGTTAACAAAGTTCCAAAAGGGGTCATAACTCAGATAAAAATTATCGCAACACACTCAAAATCAAACCCATCTGGTATATTGTCTACAGTAAGATATATTCCATGTTTGATGATTGAAATAAGACACCTACAACCAATATCAACATGTCTTCTAAGTCAGAAAAGGGCCATAACTCTGCCAAAATATTGGACGAAGCCCACTATCAATCCCAACCTGTATTATGTGGATATAAACTTATGTATAAAAGTTTGTTTCATTCCGTTCACTCAAACTGAAGTTATCATCCAAAAACCAATATCAACATGTCTTAAGTTAGAAAAGGGCCATAACTGTGCCAAAAAATACCAGATCAAGCCCACTGTCAATCCCAACTTGTATTATGTGGCTATAAACCTATGTATAAAATTTTGCTTCATTTTGTTTGTGTCAAACTAAAGTTATCATCTGGAAAGCATTTCTTTCGGATGGATGGACAGATGGACAGACGGACAGATGGACAGACAGAACTGGCAGCAACTATATGAAATTTTTTTTTTGTGGGTGGGGGGGGGGGGGGGGAGGGGGGGAACATGAAAATGGAACAATCTACAATTCCTTGTGATATTTGTATAGGCCAGCTCAACAATAACAGTGCTTCAACAAGATCACATTCAAATTTTATAGGCTACCTTAACTGTAAAATGCACAACACAAAACTGCATAAAAATAACCACTAAGTTCGCCATGGATGAAGCAAGGAGCCCCACAAACACGTAACATTTATTTATTAGAGTTTAAGGTCACTTTCAACATCTTTGGCTATCTCCAAATTGCATCATACGGATGAAGTCAAGTTTAGCCAATCGTTTATACCTATGCTGCACTCTTTAGAGGACTTAATTCCACTATGGTCATTGGTTCTGGGACTTATTTTACCAGCAGAGCAGAACTTACTTACTGCAATAAACAAGCACTGCTCCATTTCCCGGGGTTTCTGCGGGAAAATACATAACATCACAGTCAAATCTTCACCTCCATATTCAGGCCTACAAATAACTCCCAAACAATCATTTTAGTTATGTGTGGGTTATGTCAATTGTAAAATATGTGAATGAACTACAGGTGGGAATCCCATGAAGATGATAAAAAAACATGACTGACATAGTAAAAACAGAGAAGGCGGAGATGCACCACAACACTTTTTTCCTATGGGTTACGAGCATGCTATATAGCGTAACCTGCCAACTGGTTACTATATTTACTACTTTATTTCCAAGTCTGCACATTCAAGAGAAAGTTACTTCATTTATAATTAACACACCAGATTTATGCAGATTTATGCATATAGTAAATGGTTTGGAACTGGAAAGTAACCATTGCCTATAAATTACTGGCTTTACTATAACAAAGATTAAACATAGTGAAGATGGGTATTCTATTAAACTAATCATTGCCTATTACTTACTTGGTTTACTTTAATATGGAGCATCCGGCTTCGAGCAATATATGACACTTTAGGTACTTCATACACAGTCTTTAATAAATTTTTAGGTGTAAAAACTGAAACTTTCTTGGTTGCCCCAGCATACCAGGTCTCGTATATATTTATGTATGCAACGTAAACTGGCTGTTCAAATTCAAGCTACAAGATAAAATAAAATTGAAGACAAACAAGTTTGGCAGGTTTACAGATTAGGAAATGCAGAGTTACTAGCTAATTATTGTCAGGCTTTTCTATTCTTGACTGTTGCTAAATATTGTTCTGTAACCTATGTATGCTTGATTAATTTAAAGGTACTGATCATTGCTTCCGTATGACATTAAGCCAAGGTCCAGGTATTGTCTCCATGGTCCATCAAACCCTGCAATAGATGCAGAGGGTGCTATTCTTTTTTAACATGTGCCATGTACCATGGTTATACTTTCGGCAAAATTTGATGTTAAACCTCAGTAAGCACACAGTCTTGGCTCAGCATTCAGGTGGCTTTATGGATTTGTCATAATGTTACAGCAACTTAGTTTGTGACTATTGGTGCCATCTCAAGATTGCATTAAGGATGTATGTTACGTGGGATCTATATTGTGCCTAGTGATTAATCAAGTTAACAAACAAAAGAAAACAGGCTGTGATTGAACATGCCGTATTTGTTCCATCTCATCATTGTGTCAAGGATGTATGTTCTACATTGTCCCAGCAATTAATCAAGTTAACAATCAAAAGGCAAACAGGCTGTGATTGAACGTTGTATTTTTTCCCACTGAAATGCTTTGTGTTCACATTGTTTATCCCTTCATGTTTTTCATCTGATTTTCTCTCTCATTTTTACCCTCTCTCTCCTGTTCCTTCTTCCTTTCTCTCTTATACATGTTAAGGTTTAAACAATGTTACTTGCAGCAAAGGACCACATCTTTCAGTTACAGAAGTACTTTACTTAATTAGGTTGAGGATTCAAAATAACTTCTTACCTTCCTGTCGAATCATGTCCATACATTAATAACTACAGTTTCATTCGCTTATCTTGATAATATACATACTTTGTTATTCTTCATAATGTACAGTTACTTTGATTTTGTGATCGAACTTACATTGTGGCGTGAATAATATCAGTCTTCCTGAATAAATATTTTTTAAACTGAATAATGTTTGTTTTTTATTTACATTATTTGGGGTCTTCTCTATTTGTTGGTTACATTTGCATTTGCATGAAGTCTCATGTCTTATTCAAGCGCACAATGCAAGTGATTGCGAAAGTGAATGCAAAATAAACAAGAGGCCCCAGGGGGCCTGAGGGCACTCACCTGACATGATAGTCTAAATATCAAACCAGGGACTGATTTGAATAAGCTGCATACGCCCCTCCTAAGAAAAGCATATACCAACTAGATGAAGTGATTGTGCCCACACAATACACAGGATTTTCCTTCTATTTTCAGTTCCTGCACTTTTACGTCCCAAAATTGAGATAAAAGTATAAAAAACAGATTTTTTTTTATTTTTGTTCGGAAATTTTCGAAGTCCCAAACAAAATATTTTCAGACTAAACTTTTTTTTTCTTCTTTTTCTTAAAATTGACCAAAATGCATAAAAAAACAAAAGACTAATTTCTGGATTTTGGTCCAAAATTAAGTCCCACCCGGACCCCAAATTTTCAGTGTAAGAAAAATATTTTTATTTTTTGTCTTAAAATTGACCAAAATGCATGAAAACAAAAATACTCATTTCCGGATTTAGATCCAAACTTTCTAAGTCTGGACCAGGACCCCAAATTTTCAGCCTAAATATGAACCCAGGGATTTGGCTTGTACAAACTTGAATCTCACCTCCCTAAGCATGCTGCATACCAAATATCAGAAGATTCTTACTGGCAGATCTGAAGAATAAGATTTTTAAATAATATTCCTCATACTGCACTAATTTAAACATTTCGGCTCCCATAGAGAGCCCAAATATGGACCCAGGGAATTGATTTCAATAAACATGTGAAACAATCTTCCAAAGATATTATATGTAAAATATGAAAGCTTTTGGAGCAGTGGTTTGGAAGCAAACGATTCTTTAATTTTTTCCCATTGCCCACAGTGTTAAAAAATACTGACTCAGCATTTTTTCAGAAGTCCTGAAAAAGTACCTTATGACAAAATCGAAGGCAATTTTTTTTTACCATTCTTTTCTGTTGGTCCTAAGGAAGCCTCACACCAAATAAAATTCTCAGTGTCATGCAGTTTTGGAGATATGGACGTTTTCGTTTTTTTCTATTTTGGCTCCTGAGGTTCCTACGGGGCTGCAGGAAAAAAATTTTGGCATAAATCAAGTACTTGTAACCCAATAATACCTCATATTAAATTTGGTTCAAATTGGTCTCTCGGTTCAGAAAATAGAAATTCTGGGCGGGGCAAAAATTCTTGCCCCTTAAGAACAAAGGCAAACAATGCCCGTCAAACTTCTCTTGAACAAATTTGAGTCTACACTTCAAATGGAAGCTGCATACCAAATATCAAGTCTCTGCTACAGCTGGTTCATGAGAAGAAGAGTTTTAAAAAATTTGTGCATTTTGGCCCCACCCCCCTCCTCAATATGAACAGAAACCCAATTTGAAGAAAAACCCAAATGCCCCTATATAAACGCTACTCATGTGAATTTTCATTGAACTGCAGCCAGTGGCTTGGGAGAAAATGACCCAAACACCACCTTCACGACGGACGACAGACGACGGACGATGGACAAAAAGTGATCAGAAAAGCTCACCCTGACTTTCAGTCAGGTGAGCTAAAAATCATGACATGGCGAGTATGAAATTGCAGCAGATGGTTAGGTACCAAAACACAAATCTACTACAGCAGCTATACCTGATTATATCAGGGAGCATTTCAGCACAGCTTTGGACTGATTCCAAAACACGAACCTTTCACATGAGCCATAGTGGACAAACCCCAGATCGATTCCCGGTAGAGGATCAGAAGCCAACATTCTAAATTCCTCCAAAACATGATTGTGTCTTTGGAAAAACATACACAGACTCACGCCAATCTTCATCAAAGACCAACCAAAGCACTTTTGTTGTACTGTAGCCAGCGCACTCGGCTGCTGATAGGAAAGTGAACTGGATAATCATGAGAACTTCACGTAAAAAGGTATAGTCCAGGCAACAATTTTAACGGAGTGCAATGATCTTGTGATTTAGGTGTTGGACTTCTGATTGCAGGTGGAGTTGCCATGAATTTGACACAATGCAGGGGATTAGAAACCAACAATCTGAATTCATCTAAAACATGATTGCGTCCTTCAAAGAACACATGAACCCACGATATCAAACATAGCCGTTACATGTATAAATGGCAGAGTAGCATTCAACATAGCTCTGGCTATATTTTAACATACAAACCCTGTATATTGTAGTAATGCTCGGCACTGCTCAGATTCAGTTCAGTTCAAATCCACAAACCCTTGATATCCACCATAGCCATTAAGTGGTAGTAGATTTGGTATTCTTCTTTGAATTTGAATACACAGACCATCCATATCAGCCATACCAAGTATGACTTTGTATTCTTCTGGTTCGATTCAAATGCACGAATCATTGATACAGCTCTATCTGTTATATCATAGTACATTCAGCATTGTTCATCTTAAAATTCGAATACACAAAACACTAATATCAGCCATAGCCAGTGTAACATAGTACTGCTTGCCACTACTCTGCAGCAGAGTTCTCCATCCAGAGATTTTAGGGAGAAGTCAGGTCCCAGCAGGGAGAAGACAGTGGACATGAGGGAGAAGTCAGAAGAAACATCAAAATGTTCGCTGTTACACATCATTTAATCGCACTATGAAGTAGATTAGTAGATTGACTGTCACATAAGCAATCTAAAATTTGTAATCTGCTGCCTCCAAGCCATACATTACAAATTTTAAAGTCCTCACCCATTCAAATTAGTTATTTGATGACATGTGGAATTTGAAGCATGCTAATAATAGTCATCACTGGTAGGAAAAGAGTTAAGGGGAATTCTCATCCATGTATGTAGTGTTCAACCAGACATATTATATGGCTAGGTAGTAGCAGGTGGGCATGGTGAAAATAAACTGACTAATTAAAACTAAGTTTTATTAATTACTGGTAGAGTGCTGAATTATTTTTACCTCTGCCATGTAATGTAAAGTGTAAACCACGCACCATATTGTTCATAAATATTAAATTTAGTTCATGGAGAATGCCTGGTTCCAAATATGTCTCAAAGCAATGGTTTGAAATTTATCATTGGTTATTTCGAGAGTGTTCACAGAAGGTATATTCTTAGAAAAAATATTTACAATAAATTTCAAGTTCACATAAGAAGGTGGGTGTTTCATGGTTTCTGAAGGTCTTAATTGAACTTAAAAGAGTAGTTAAAAAAGTTTTTAATATCCTTCATTAATTAAGCGTTATTATTACCAGTGTAGTGGGCAGAGTTTAGTAGGGCTCTAAAACTTCGTAATTTGTGGTGTCATGCAACCAGAAGTGGGCGTGCAGCTGGCCGTTAATGAAAACAAAATTCATTAACAGCCCATCGCCTGCTACCGGTCATGGTAATGATAGAAATAACATGATTTTTGTTGGGCATCCCGATTTATTAATGGCCCTAGAAGAATGAATAACAGCCCTCTGGCTTATTAAAAGCCCAAGTCGTTGTCTCTGGCCAGTAATAAACCCTTGGGCTGTTATTCATTCCTCTCAGGCTGTTAATAAACCGTAATGCCCTCCAAACTCATGTTATATTGTTATATTAACTCGATGGTGTCATTTGTGTGCAAAGCACACTATAGTATATCCACGCATTTGCATTCTTGATTATTAATTAATGCTTGATACAGGCAGAAATGAAAAGGTATTATATAAAATTTGAAACCTTTATGCACATCTACAGACCCTACCTGAACATATGAACATACTTTCGATGTTTTGAATTAACCCCCTAGGAGCAGGAAACTGATTCTCTAATGACAAAAATGTTGCTAAGGGTGCCACATGGCACCGAATCAAAAATCTGAAACTTTTATGCACATCTGGAGACCCTACCTGAACATATGAACATATTTTTAGCGTTTCAAATAAAAACCCCCAGGAGCTTTTACCAGAAACATATTCTCTAATGCCAAAAGTGGTGATAAAGGCACCACATGGGGCTGAATTAAAAATCCAACATCTTTATCCTGCCTGAACTTATGAACACACTTTTGGCATTTCAAATTAAAACCACTATAAGCCTTTTGCTGGAAACTGATTCTCTATCAACAAAAGTGGTGCTACGAGTGACACGTGGTGCCAAATCACATCTAGAACCCTACCTGAACATATGAACACACCATCAACATTTCAAATTAAAATCCCTAGAAGCATTTTGCCACAAACCGATTGTCTAATGACAAAAGTGGCACAATGGGAGCCATATGGGGACCAGATAAAAAATTCAAAACTTTTATGCACATCTAGAGACCCTACCTGAGCATATGAATGCACTTTAAGCCTTATGATTTAAAACCTCTAGGAGCCTTTGGCCGGAAACTGACCAAAGTGGTGCTATGTGTGCCATATAGGGCAAATCAAAAGTCTGAAACCTTTATGCACATCTGGAGACCCTACCTGAACATATGAACATACTTTCAGCATTTCAAATTAAACCCCCCCAGGAGCTTTTAACGGAAACATATTCTCTGATGACAAATGTGGTGATAAAGGCACCACATGGGGTTGAATTAAACATCCAAAACCTTTATGCACATCTTCTGTCCCTACCTGAACTTATGAACACACCTTCAGCATTTCAAACTAAGACCTCTAGAAGCCTTTTGCTGGAAACTGATTCACCATCAACAAAAGTGGTGCTATGAGTGCCACATGGTGCCTAATCAAAATCCCGAAGCCTTTATGCACATCTAGAGACCCTACCAGAATATATGAACACACTTTCAATGTTTCAAATTTTAACACCTAGGAGCTTTTTCCGGGAAACCGATCCTCTAACAACAAAATTGGAGCTACTGGCATCACTTGGATCTGAATTAAAAATCCAAAACCTTTATGTACATCTATACATCCCACTAGAATGTGTGAAGACACTTTCAATGTTTGAAATTAAAACTCCTCTGAGCTTTTCACGACAAACTGATTCTCTAATGATAAAAGTGGTACTACGGGTGCCCCACAGGGCCGAATCAAATATCTAAAACCTTTCTGTACATCTGGAGACTCCACTGAAACAAATTAACACAGTTTCAACATTTCGAATTGAAACTCCTAGGAGCCTTCCATAGGAAACTGAGTCCCTAATGCCAAAAGTGGCGCTGCGGGTGCCACATGGAGCCGAATCAAAAATCTGAAATGTTTATGCACATCTAGAGACCTTACTGGAACATATGAACACACTTTCAACATTTAAAAATTAAAACCCCTCTGACCCTTTTTGCCACAAACAGATTCTCTAACAAAAAAGTGGTGCTACGGGTGCCCCGCGGAGCCAAATAAAATATCCTAAACCTTCATGCACATCTAGAAACCTTACTGGAACATATTAACACACTTTCAATGTTTTGCATTAAAACCTCCAGGAGCCTTTCACCACATACCGATTTTCTACCAACAAAAGTGGTGCTATGCTGCCGAATCCAAAATCCCAAGCCTTTATGAACATGTTGAGACCCTACTGGAACATATTAACACACTTTCAACATTTCTAATTAAAATCCCTAGGAGCCTTCCACCCTAAACCAATTCTCTAACAACAAAAGTGGCACTACAGGTGCCCCACAGGGACGAATCAAAAAACCAAAACCTATATGAAACTCTAGAGACCCCACTGGAACATATTACCACACTTTCAACGTTTCAAATTGAAACTCCTAGGAGCCTTCTACCAGAAACTGATTCTCTAATGACATAAGTGGCACTACGGGTGCCACACAGAGCCAAATCAAAAATCCAAAACCTTTATGCACATCCAGAGACCCAACTGGAAGATATGAACATTTCAACATTTCGAATTAAAATCCCCTAGGAGCCTTTTGCCATAAAATGATTCTCTAACGACAAAATTGGTGCTACGGGTGCCCCATGGGCCAAATCAAAAATCCAAAACCTTTATAAATATGTAGAGACCCTACTGGAACATATCAACACACTTTCAACATTTCCAATTAAAACCCCTAGGAGCCTTTCAACACAAACTGATTCCCTAACAACAAAAGTGGCACTACGGGTGCCCCATGGGGTCAAATCAAAAATCCAAAACCTTTATGCACATCTAGAGACCCTACTGGAACATATTAACACACTTTCAATGTTTCAAATCACCCTAGGAGCCTTTCGCCACAAACCGATCCTCTAATGACAATAGTGGTGCTACTGGTGCCCCACGAGGCCAAATCAAAAATCTGAAACATTTATGCACATCTAGAGACCCTACTGGAACATATTAACACACTTTCAACGTTTCGAATTAAAACTCCTAGGAGCCTTTCACTGTAAATTGATTTTCTAACAATAACAACAAAAGGGGTGCTACTGGTGCCACATGGGGCTGAATCAAAGTTCTGAAACCTTTATGCACATCCATAGATGCAACCTGAACTTTTCAGCATAGTTTAAATGTTTCAAATTACATACTCTTTGTGATATGAAGTTTGGACGTTCAGACAGGATGGATGGACAAAGATCACCAAACTACAATTTGAGTTAATATATTTCTGAGGTAAAAGACAAAACTATTTCAGTTGTCTCCCTTCCCCTCTATTCTGGGTAATAATACCAATAGACTGTACAGACAAATGACAATTTCTGCTGACCATCCAACATTGATACGTGTGACTGGTTATATGAAGGCCTGCCATTCTTATCCACCCTAATATTTGAGAGTTATGTTGTAAAACCACAACCGATTTAATGTAGTATTACAGTGGAGCCCACTTAATTGGATATCTCTTAACTGAATAACCCTGTTAATTGAATATAATTTCCCAACATAAAACCATTCACCTCAAGTACAAATTTGACGTGAAATTGAATTTATTTTATAGAGTAAACTCCTGTTAATTGAATAAACAATCTTGTAACCTATCAACCTATCGAGAAATTGCCCTGACTCTCCATAGTTTTTCCTTTGTTTTTGACCCATTTGGCCTCAGTACATCCAACACAGGCATTTAATCTATTATATCTCATTTGACAGAGCTCATGGAGCTCTGTCAAATGAGATATAATAGAATAAATGCTAAATTTATCTCTAGAATACAGGAAAGTCACACAATCCCCATTAATTGAATACACCTGTTAATTGAATAACTTTCATTGGCAAAGTGGCTATTCAATTAACAGTTTTCCGCTGTATAAGTATTAATGCTCACCTCAGCTCTGTTAGACTGAAATACACAGACCCTTGACATCATTCATAGCCAATATAATGTAGAAGAATACAGCACTGTTCTGGTTAGATTTTTTAACTGAAGTGTATGAACCTTACTTCACTGTCTTAAACACATCCATATGATAGACTGATCTCTGTTACAAAATGAATGAAATGTTTTAATCATCCCTTGAATCTTGTTTAGCAGAGCTTAATAAATATAGGTTATTACCACCATGTGTGTTTTTGCCCTCTGGGTCTTGGCCTCACCTCCTGATCATATATCAATGAGTTCATTTACACCCAGAGACAAAGTCCCAACTTCAATACACCATCTCGGAAACCCACTTGGAGATAATAACCAGTTTATCATACAATATTCCTCCTTTTCTTAATTTGTTCACATATATTTTGACAATCATTCAGTGCCTTTGAAAAGATTTTTTGTAAATGAAGATCATGACATCATGGTATTACGTTCTTGAGCTGTGCATGTATTATAAGCACCAAAGAAAATACCTCTGTTTTAACTAAGTGTTTGTTTCTTTTTTTCAGTTTAAAGCATGGTTGGCCTAGTCAAAAATATCATCATGCCCAGTTGGCGGTTTCTTTAAAACTTAATTACTGTTATCAAAACATGGCCTTGACAGTTTTCTGAGTGTAGGTAAAAATCTTCTCTTTCTGAATCAAATGATCACACGTTCAGTTGCTACCCTCAATACAGATTTGTATTTTGTCTAGACATTTTTACTTGTATTTTGGGAATTATGTTCTTGTTGTAAGATAAAATCCAGAACTACCCATACATTACATTTGTGTAAACGGACTACCCCTAAAATATAACAATGTTGGACCACAGGCACTTGTTCCAGGCCATTTGCTGAAAAGATGAAAAAAATACCTATAACAAAAATAAACAGGATATAACACTTGCAAATCAGGAAGTGAGAGAAATCCCCAGCTCAACTTTGAAAAAGTTCATATTTCAGTCAACTTCTGGTAAGTATATTATAATTTTACACCTGACTTGTCGTAATGTGTATTGGTTCATTACCAAGGATGTTAATATCATTTAATATTTATTTATTTATTTAATTTAATTATTTATTGGGTTTAATGACACTTTTGACAGCCAGAGTTGCCTCGTAACTCACAGTTTTATGGGCACAGGAAGCACCTACCTGAAAGAACCACCAGGCAATGGCTGGACTCCCAACATACTAACTCTGTACAAGCAGGTCAAACATTGGTTGAAGACAAGTGCACCATTGACGTGCAGTATGCCTCAGTACACAGTGCCTCTGTGCCCCCACATGGGCAATCAGGATTAAGAGCCCTGCCCAAGGACACAACTCATTTGTCCCTAGTGGGGATCAAACCATTGACTTTCGGTTTAATGTCCATACCATAAGCACTGACTCCCCGCACTCCCAATATTATGTATTACAGCATAAATTAGTTAAACAAGACATCTTAGCAGGGAGGGGGCATGTAACGTTATTTTTTGACAAAAGTGCATGCATTCAAGAATGTTGAATGAAAGAAAAGTGCAAGCTATTGTCCTGCAACCTCAAACATCGTGACACTGCTCTGAGGGTATCAGATGACTACCTAAGGAGCTAAACACATCGAAGTGAGTGATTATTTTCTAAAATGCCATTTTAACGAATTTATGTCTTAATACATGAGACAACATTTTGGGAAATGGGCAGAGAGAAATATTATGTCAAAGTAACAAGATAACAAGAAGTAATCAAAATATACTTGCCAGGAATCGAATGAAAAATGAATTTTTCCAAAGCAGAGGTGAGGGTATTCTCTTTCTTCTAGATCTGAGAGTGTTACAGTATAGCTACTGGATGTAATCCACACCTGGGAAGTGATATCCACACATGTATTTACCCGGGTTGTACCCAGTTCTTCACTAATTAAATTTTGGATCATGATTGTTCCTATAATTAGCATTTGCAATTTAATATTATTGATTCCTTGGAAATATTGCCCACCCATAGAAAGTGACAAGTCCATGGTAGCCATACAATATACCTTGTGTATGTACGAATTGATGCAATCTCCGAAATTAAGCAGCCTTGGGCAAAAATATTTTTTTTAAAAATCTTTGAAGCATTGTACAGGAATTGTTCATCATTGATGACTATTGCATTGAAAAATGATGGGTGACTTCATTAACTTCGGGGACTAAAAACTTCAATTGACTATACGTGTGTTTTTGTTGGGGATTCCCAGAAAAAATATGCCTGTGACTGGTAGTTTTCTTCCTGTCAATTTTCTCCCTTATGTGTTTCATGACCCTCAGTTTTGAGGACTTAAGGGCTATACTTTGCAAAGATATTTGACTGCCCAAATTAAAACAATGCGATCATATTTTTTACATCCAAAATTTATAATGGTCGCCAATGGGAAAATATTTAGTACTTTCATATCTAAAGATTATTCCATTTTTCCTAACAGCATTTTCACTATGCGGCCTGTTCATCAACTCCCAAATGAACTTGTCCACGATTTGATCTGCACTTCGACTGCCAATTCTGTCCACAGTGTGATTTGTCTATCGACTTTCACTTATTTCTTTGTGCATAATGTATACACACCAAAGCTAAAATGAAGTATACAATTATTTAAAAGCATTGTACTCTTACCACAAGCCATGACTTTGAACTAATTTTTCTCTGACACCATGCTTTGTCAAAATTCCCATACTTTGGATAGACATCTGGAGGTCCTAGAAGTGCTTTTACACCCAACCTTCAACAAGAAATGACAATTTGAGAATAATGAGATTGTTAAAACAATTTTAGGGAGTGTATATTGGTGTACAGATAAAAAACAAAAAAAACTGAGGGCCTTCGAGTTGGTAATTCCATCAAATCCCCACCCAACCACAAGAAACTGGATAGTATGAGACTTGGTAATTCCATCCAACCCTATCCAACCACAAGAAATTGGAAGATATTAGAGTTGGTATATCCATCAAGCCCCACCTTTCCACAAGAAATCATAGAGTGTTATTCGTTGATAATTCTATCAACTTCATCAATTTTTAAGAAAGCTGAGGGTGTTAGAAAGTTGATAATTCTAGCAACTCCATCCTATCCTCCAGAAAACTGAGGGTATTAATGTGGATAATTCCAACAAGGCCCTCATATCCACCAAAAACAGGAGGGTATTAAAGATGTTAATTCCACTGAACCCATGTGGATCCACAAGATGGAAGGTATTAGAGTTGGCAATTCCATCGATCAAGACACAGCCACATGACTTCTGAGGGTATTAAAGTTGATAATTCTATCAAACCCAACACATCATCAAAAAATCTGAGTGCGATGAGGTTGGCAATTTGTTCAAGCCTCATTCATGTATAAGAAATGACACGGTTTTAGACCCAGTAATTCCATCACTCCCCATTCATCCATCAGAAATCATAGGGTATCCCTTTTCTGACCTTCAGTTTATCGTTCACCTATCTCCACAAACCCCTATATGGTCTGCCCATTCTTCATGTCTTAACCATATTTCGTTTAAGCCCATGATATCATGGTCCTCCCCTAGATTAATTTAACTATTTCACTTACTTTACCATGGAGACCCTGGATGTTACTGATTCTCACTTCCAGAGTAACTGGATTCCTTAACTTCCTCTCAATGATCCTGTTGTTTCCTGAAGGTAACCTCGGTATTCCCCTACTCTCCCTTCTCTTGTTCTCTCCACTTGTGGCCCCTCTTGCTGTTGCCACAGACCCCCCCTCCCCCCCCCCCCCCATCTTGCTCATCTCCAAAATGACTCTACTACGTAGATGCTATGTAGAATTTTTTCTCCCAACACTTGTGTCCCCATCTTACTAAAGTGCTGCTCATCTCAAACGTCTGTGCATGCTCCCTTAACCCAGAATGTATCCTGGTGGTTAATAAAGGGTATTCTCAAATCAACACCTGTCCAGCAACTCCTCATTCAAAGCCCAAATCCTCAAATTCCACTCATCCCCACCCCTAGAACTTTGAATGACCTCCGTTTCCACTACCCTTGCATTCCTGCAGAGTTGTTTACTGACTAAATCTCTGTATAGCTTCACCAGCCTTAGTGATTTCCTCTCCCTGATGTTGAACCCCACATGAACCACCACTGCAGGGTTCCGATCCTGACCACCACCACAATACCATCCACCCTATCCCCAAGGCCCCCTCAATCCCAGGAAAAGACAAGGCAGCCCGATTTAAGCTGACAAGGCCACAAACCACCTTGCAAATTCTGTGTACAATGCTACTCCCTGCTACAATTGACTTTCTTTTATTCTCCTTCCTTCTTCTTGGCTCCACCCCTATATCACCTGCAACTCTCATCATTTGGTTGGTATCGGATTTTTCTTTCTCTTGATCGTTCTCCTCACCTTATCTGACCTATCAACATCAGCAGTCACACCTTCTCTCATTCTCTCCCTCACCACCCCCTAGAGGCATCAGAAGCTAAAACATTGAACCTATTTTCTAAATATGTCTTCGCAGTCTTACACTGACCTTAACCTACTGACTCTACCCAGTCCTGTCCTGGCTCCAACCTCCATATTTTCCTACTGAACCTTCCCTCCTCACTTGCATCCTCCACATCATGCGACCTCCAACCACATTTCCTCCCTCCCCATTTCTTCTTTGAATCCACAAACACTTTCCATTCACCCCCACCTTACTACCATGAGTAACTTCTATCGGGTTGACCCCCAGCAATACCATCTCTCCCCATCCTCCCCCTCAAATCACCAATCTCTCGCTTGAACCCAACACACTTCTCTAACAAGAATAAGATGTCCCATCATTCTCACACATCTCGTTGCATCCATCAGCTGACCACACCCACATGTCATCTTACACTGTCTGCAGATCTCAGGCCCCTCCTCCACCAGGACCCCCGGTTTACCCCCGATCATCATGATGTCTGGACCCATCTACTGACCATACTTACTATCTCTGTTTGTGCAGCAGCATACTTACCCTACATTCTTTCAATCTAAAAACTACAATACAAACAGCTACAGTGAAATGAAAGTGTCAATGACACTGTAGCTAAACTTGTCTGTGTGTAATGTTTGATGAAAAGGATAATGTTCAATGTTTATGAAAGCATTATGAAATAAGACAAGAATTGTGATAACTGGGAATATGTTAATATCTGTATGCTATGTTTTCAATAAAAATAATATGAGATGTAGACTGCACTAAAGAATTGAGGGGTGGGTTAATGTGGCACTCACAGTTAATGTATGTGGCCCTCACAGTTAATGTATATCAACAAAGTTACCAATTTGGAGTGAAATTATTCCAAAACGAGTCATCCTATCAAGTTACGATGAAATCCCTTCATAAATATGGCCTGCAGACAGTGCTAAAGGTTTCGGGGTTTCGAGCCTGTGAAGCCATCACCCAGTTTGACCAATCGCAACCAAAAGGGGCTGTCCTCATCTAGACATTATACTGAGTCATCCTACCAAGTTACAATGATGAAATCCCTTCATAAATATGATCCAAAGTCTGTGCTAAAACTTTTTGGGTTTTGTGCTCGGGCAGCCATCATGGTTGAATGATTGTGATCAAAAGGGGATGTTCTCATCTAGGCATTATCTAGAGTCATCTTACCAAGTTACAATGAAATCCCTTTATAACTATGACCTGCACACTGTTTTAAAGGTTTTTGGGCTTTGGGCCCCTGTAGCCATCACAGTTGACCAATCGTGACCAAAAGGGGATGTTATCATCTACACATTATATGGAATCAACCTACCAAGTTACAATGAAATCCCTTCATAAATATACGATCTGTAGAATGTGCTAAGAGTTTTCGGGTTTTGGGCTTGGGCAGCTGTCACGGCTGAATGATCGTGACCATAAGGAGATGTTCGCATCTTGACATTATCTGGAGTCATCCTACCAAGTTACAATGAAATCCCTTCATAAATATGACCTATAGACTGTGCTAAAGGTTTTTGGGCTTCAGGCCCCTGTAGCCATCACAGTTGACCAATCGTGACCATTTATTTATTAATTTATTGGTGTTTAAGGTCATATACTTATGCACAATGGCTAATCATGACCGTGACAGTTTTACGGGTGGAAGAAGCCGGAGTACCCGGAGAGAACCACCGAGCAACGACGAGCAGCTGCCAGCTCCCCAACATCATAACTCCACACTGCAGCACAGTCAGGGTTAGATTGGTTGAAGACATGCGTACCATCGACGTGTTGTAGGCCTTAGTACATGGCGTCATTGTGCCCCCATGTGGGCAATCAGGGTTAAGTGCCTTGCCCAAGGACACAATGCGGGAGTCTGAATTGATCGCTCAGATGGTCACCCATCCAATGATTAACCAGGCTCGACGTTGCTTAACTTCGCTGATCTGACGAGAACCGGTTACCGCAATGCCACCACGCCTCCCCAATCATGACCATAAGGGGACGTTCTCATCTAGACATTATCTGGAGTCATCCTACCACGTTACAATGAAATCCCTTCATAAATATGACCTTTTGACTGTGCTAAAGGTTTTTGGGCTTCAGGCCCCTATAGCTGTCACAGTTCACCAATCGCGACCAAAAGGGGAAGTTCTCATCCAGACATTATATGGAGTCAACCTACCAAGTTACAATGAAATCCCTCTATAAATATGACCTGTAAGGTTTTTGGGTTTTGGGCTCTGGCAGTCATCACGGTTGACAGATAGCGACCAAATGGGGAAGTTCTCATCTAGATATAATACAGAGGCATCCTACCAATTTACAAAGAAATCCCTTCATAAATACGACCTGTAGACTGTGCTAAAGGTTTTCGGGTTTTGGGCTCGGGCAGCCATTATGGTTGACCAATCATGACCAAAAGGGGAGGTTCTCATCTAGACATCATACAGAGTCATCCTACCAAGTTACAATGAAATCACTCAATGAATATGACCTGTAGACTGTGCTAAATGTTTTCCGGTTTGGGCTTGGGCAGTCGTAGCAGTTGACAGATCACAACCACATGGGGAAGTTCTCATCTAGACATCATAGAGTCATCATACCAAGTTACAATGAAATCCCTCAATATTAGATATGACCTGTAGACTGTGATAAAAGTTTCTAGGTTTCTGGCTTGGGTACCCGTAACGGTTGACATATCACGACCAAATGGGAAAGTTCTCATCTAGACATCATGTGGAGTCATCCTAACAAGTTACAATGAAATCCCTCAGTATTAAATATGACCTGTAGACTGTGGTAAACGTTTCTGGGTTTTGGGCTTGGGCAGTCGTAGCAGTTGACAGATCACAACCAAATGGGGAAGTTCTCATCTAGACATCATAGAGTCATCATACCAAGTTACAATGAAATCCCTCAATATTAGATATGACCTGTAGACTGTGATAAAAGTTTCTGGGTTTCTGGCTTGGGTACCCGTAACGGTTGACATATCACGACCAAATGGGAAAGTTCTCATCTAGACATCATGTGGAGTCATCCTAACAAGTTACAATGAAATCCCTCAGTATTAAATATGACCTGTAGACTGTGGTAAACGTTTCTGGGTTTTGGGCTTGGGCAGTCGTAGCAGTTGACAGATCACAACCAAATGGGGAAGTTCTCATCTAGACATCATAGAGTCATCATACCAAGTTACAATGAAATCCCTCAATATTAGATATGACCTGTAGACTGTGATAAAAGTTTCTGGGTTTCTGGCTTGGGTACCCGTAATGGTTGACATATCACGACCAAATGGGAAAGTTCTCATCCAGACATTATATGGAGTCAACCTACCAAGTTACAATGAAATCCCTCTATAAATATGACCTGTAAGGTTTTTGGGTTTTGGGCTCTGGCAGTCATCACGGTTGACAGATAGCGACCAAATGGGGAAGTTCTCATCTAGATATAATACAGAGGCATCCTACCAATTTACAAAGAAATCCCTTCATAAATACGACCTGTAGACTGTGCTAAAGGTTTTCGGGTTTTGGGCTCGGGCAGCCATTATGGTTGACCAATCATGACCAAAAGGGGAGGTTCTCATCTAGACATCATACAGAGTCATCCTACCAAGTTACAATGAAATCACTCAATGAATATGACCTGTAGACTGTGCTAAATGTTTTCCGGTTTGGGCTTGGGCAGTCGTAGCAGTTGACAGATCACAACCACATGGGGAAGTTCTCATCTAGACATCATAGAGTCATCATACCAAGTTACAATGAAATCCCTCAATATTAGATATGACCTGTAGACTGTGGTAAAAGTTTCTAGGTTTCTGGCTTGGGTACCCGTAACGGTTGACATATCACGACCAAATGGGAAAGTTCTCATCTAGACATCATGTGGAGTCATCCTAACAAGTTACAATGAAATCCCTCAGTATTAAATATGACCTGTAGACTGTGGTAAACGTTTCTGGGTTTTGGGCTTGGGCAGTCGTAGCAGTTGACAGATCACAACCAAATGGGGAAGTTCTCATCTAGACATCATAGAGTCATCATACCAAGTTACAATGAAATCCCTCAATATTAGATATGACCTGTAGACTGTGATAAAAGTTTCTGGGTTTCTGGCTTGGGTACCCGTAATGGTTGACATATCACGACCAAATGGGAAAGTTCTCATCTAGACATCATGTGGAGTCATCCTAACAAGTTACAATGAAATCCCTCAGTATTAAATATGACCTGTAGACTGTGGTAAAAGTTTCTGGGTTTCGGGCTTGGGCACCCATTATGGTTGACAGATCGTGACCAAAAGGGGACGTTTTCATCTAGACATTATATGAAGTCAACCTACCAAGTTACAATGAAATCCCTCCATAAATATGACCTGTAGACTGTGCTAAAGATTTGGGCTTTTGGGCTTGGGCAGTCATCACGGTTGACAGATCGCGGCCAAATGGGGAAGTTCTCATCTAGACATCATACTGAGTCATCCTACCAAGTTACAATGAAATCCCTCCATATTAAATATGACCTGTAGACTGTGCTAAAAGTTTTCGGGTTTTGGGCTTGGGCAGTCGTAGCAGTTGACAGATCACAACCAAATGGGGAAGTTCTCATCTAGACATCATAGAGTCATCCTACCAAGTTACAATGAAATCCCTCAATATTAGATATGACCTGTAGACTGTGCTAAATGTTTTTGGGTTTTGGGCTTGGGCAACCATAACGGTTGACAGATCATGACCAAAAGGGAACTTTCTCATCTAGACATTATACAGAGGCATCCTACCAAATTACAATGAAATCCCTTCATAAATACAATGTGTAGACTGTGATAATGGTTTTCGGGTTTTGGGCTCGGGCAGCCATACCGGTTGCCCAATCATGACCAAAAGGGGATGTTCCCATCTAGACATGACCCCAAACCTGCATATGAAATTTTGTGATGATCAGTCAAGAACTGCGGGGTGTAGCCTGTGTTAAATGAAAATGTGAACAGACTCACAAACTCACAGACTAACAGACTTCCGCACGCGTGATGGCAATAGCTTATCTTGACTTTGTCAAGTTAAGCTAAAAAGGGAACCCAAACTTGCTCAACCCACAAACAAGGTTTACAAGACCTACTCAAGGCATTGCATAATATGCCCGGTCACCTCATATGTTTAAGCTATAAACCAAGTTTAAAAACTCCAGCGAAGGGACGTATCTCTGTTGGGAATGGGCAGCAGAGTTGAAATTCAATACTACAATGTATGCCCATATGTTTATGTCACAAACCAAATTTTAAAACTCTAGGTCAAATCATAGTAAACATATTACACAACAAACAATTTCTAGGTCAAAAGGGCCTATAACTCTTGGAAAAATCATCAGACCAAACCCCAGTTAGAAGGTAACCTTTATTTTGATATAAATGAGGAACAAACCAAGTTTGGTCCTGATCTATAAATCCAAACTCAAGCTATCATCCAAAAGTGGAAAAGTTTACAGATGGACAGGCAGGCGGATGGATGGATAGACATGTGGATGGACTGACAGACCAATCACATAATATGTCCTGTTTTTTTTTTAAAAAGCCCAGAAAATACATACTTTTACTTTATAAAACAACCAGAATTGCCCTCCATGTACCTTACCTGATAAATAAATGTACATATAAATATTAATGCTGAAAAATTAAAAGAAGAAAAAATTATGCTTATATCATATGACAGCTGAAGAACTGTTTTCTCCACTCTTTGAATACAACTCACCATACATGATGCTGAAAAGCCCCCCCCCCCCTCCTCGCTCCCCCCCCCCCCCCCCCCAGAGTTGATGCACTGTTTTGGCCGAAATGTCTGTACTTCAGTGTTCTGTATTTTTTACATTTTGAAATGTGTGTGTCAATCTTTGGTTGTGAGTGGCTGATTTTTTTTTTGTTATGAGTTTGTTATGTCGCCCTTCTATATAGTTTGTTTGATGAGGGGATCACTCTCCACCCACTGTGTAGTGATATGAAGTGAAGGGTGTTGTCTTGTGGTGCATGGATGTATTCTAGCTCATTTGTGTTTTGAACCAAACATCTTTAATTTTTTCAACTAGCATCAGTGGAAGGACTCCTCTCCTGACAAGTTGGTGTATGTCTGCATCACTTTGAAAGGTGATTTTGCAATTCCAATTAAGTCTAGTGAAAGAAGCAACCTTTTATTGTAATTTCAGAAAAACACAGATCCTTTGGCATTAAGGGTGACCATCTCAAAATTCATCAAGATGGTGCTGGGGTTAAAGTGAAGTTCTCATTCCACAATAGTTGCTTTGAATGTGGTCAACAGCCATTTGTACACAGTCTGGGTCTCCTCTGAGAGAAGTAAATAAACAAGTGGATACATCCTCTCTTCAACCATTGCGTGTAATGATAATAACAGTCTGGCCGGCAGCTGATTTGTCATGGTTCTCATGTGAGGAAGCCTTAATTAACCATGATATCTTAAATGCCTCTCTATCCCCACGTCTCTCTTCTCCCAACTCTCGGAAAATGAACTGTTTGATGACATCTCATATTCCATTATTCCCAATCTCTCTAATAAACATACTAACCATCTCCTTTGTATCACCCAATACCAGCATATCCCTCATTTGTTGCAAAATTTAGCCCACAGAAGAATGTTTTCTGATGGTAAAGTGCTGAGGGGGCCATTGGGGTCCTTTTTAAATTCTAATAACATAAAATAAGAGTTCTTGAAAGAACTCAGCAAGCAGAAGATGAAAGTGTCAATGGCACTATAGCTCAACTTGAAAAACTTGAACTTGGTAAGTAATAAAGTGAAATGGCAAAAAATGATCATTGGTTCCAGTGTTATTTGATAAAACTTCAGCATAATAGCAATGGGTGCACACAACGTCAGAGTAATCCATGCATTTTTAGATGTAAACTGCAGGGCTTGACAAAGAAAGAATGTTGTAAACAAATGCAGTAAGTTTAAAGGTCATTGTAAATGGCAACTTCTTTCATAGAAATGAATGCTAATCGATATCTTTTATTTAAGGTCTCGCCTAATGAGCACACCAAGTTCAGAAACAATCCTATGATAAATGTGCCCTGTAGGCATGTCAAAGATGAATGCTGATGCACAAATGCACTAAATTCAAAGGTTGTTGCTAACAGCAATAGTTTATGATGAAAATGAAAAGGCAATAGGGTTTAAAGAGCCTGTAATCGCTCACCTCGAAGAGCTATATATCCCTCATTGACCCTCAATTATTCTAATCAGAATCAAAGAATGTAGCTGGCTGCCATGTTCCTTCATCTGAGTGGAACAGAATGATGATTGTTTTCAGAGGACATTCCATACATCATTTGTGCCAAGTTTGGTTCACATTGCCAAGATGTTTCAGATAAGATGAAAATGTGATTTCCCATAGGGTTTCCATAGTAACTATGAGCTGCAATTGCAGCCATGTTTGCAACCTTATCAACATTAAATGAGGATTGTTGGTAGATTGTGTCCCAGTCATCAGCCTTGTGAAGTTTCAAAACATTTTGCCTTGTAGTTTCAGAGAAGAATTTTGAAAATCAACCAATCAGAATCAAAGAATGTCTCTGGTGACCATGCTTTTCATCCCACAGGAACAAAATGAGTAACGTTTGCAGAGAACATCCCATAGACCATTCCTGCCAAGTATGGTTCACATCGGCTCATTAGTTCCAGAAAAGATGAAAATGTGTTTTCCCATAGGGATTACATGGTAACTATGTGCTGCAATTGCAGCCATGTTTGCAAGTTTCAAAGCAATCTATTCAAAAACATGCCTTTGGAGTGTGCCAAATGAATATGTTGATGCACAAATGCATTAAGTTCCAAAGTCGTTGCTACGGAAATGTTTTTTTTGATAAACCTGAATCATGTTTCAAAGCAATCCATTCATAAATGTGCCCTATAGGGCATGCCAAAGGAACATGTTGCACAAATGAACTGATTTTAAAGATTTTTGCTGACCGCAATGTTTTTTGACAGAAAAGGAACATCCATAGCACACAAACATGCACATCAAATTCCCAAACATGCACACCAAGTTTCAAAATGATCCATTCAAAAATTCACCCTGCACGGCTTGGCAAAGCTGAATGTTCATGCACAAATGCAATGAGTTCAAAGATCATTACTAACGGCAACATTTGGCAACATTTTTTTTTGAGAGAGAAATAAAAGAAAATCAAAGCTCACATTTAGAGGTCACTCCAAACAAGCACCCCATGTTTCAAAGCAATCGAAAAAACATGAACTGTGCGGTGTTCCAAAGAAAATTGTCGACAAACAAAATGGCAAAGCTGAAGGTCATTGCTAAGGTCAACATTTTTTTACGTAAATGGAAGAATATCTATAGCTCTCATCTAGAAGTCACCCAAAACAAGCATACCAAGTTTCAAACCAATCCATTCATTTATTCCTTACTGTCAGCATGCAACACAAAAGGTAATGGAAGACTTTTAATTAAGTAGATCATATATGAAGACAAGTTGTGTTTTGGACAACCCCTGCAGTGCCAAAATGGGGTTGCCAATTTATTAAAACTTTCTCTGAATGAAATGAATAATTTTAACGGCTAATTAATGAGAGAATAAACTAAACAGACAAAACACATATAGTGTTCTTTTTATATCTGGTTTTAAATTATACATCAAATTGATATATAGTTAATATCTTTGAGGCTGTGCCGAGAAAATATTAACTGTATCTCAAAATTTTTTTGATATACTACATGTATATACCATGAGTATATTGTTTTTATCTGATAACAAACAGCAGTTTCACTCATTGAGGCTATATTCACTTTTATGCTAATTCCCATGGGTCACCGTAGAAAACAAGACAACGCAAAAGAGTTGCACTCCCCACACAACAAAATCAATGATGGCGACTTCATTTGTTCTCATTATACTGTGTGGGTACTGGACTATCGGTGACATTTTAAATATCTGTTGATCCTCCTAAACACCGCTGTCGATGCTAGATACTAAACTCCTTAGCGAAACTGGCTCGAATTCCAAGCTGTCCTTTTTGCAGACACTTAAAATGAAATTAAAAAGATATACGTGAACGTGCAATTAGGGCAGTACTTTGATAGTGGACATAGACGTAACTATAAATAGCGCACTACACATTATTGACATTACAGTAACTAGGCTTTTCCCTCTGGAAAAGACTATTGTTATGCTACAGATTTGTTTTTTTTTTTTGTTTTTTTTTTGGGGGGGGGGCGGCTGGAAAAAAAACTGCCAAAATTAGGATTTATAGGCACTTACTTGGAACACGTCTTGCAGATTTTTTAAAAACATTCATCATTGTTAGACCTATCTGTGACATGATCATTCTTTTTCAAGAGATATTAGGCAATGCATATGTTAACCCTCCACAGGCTACCAACATCAAATTTTTTATGAAATGGGCTGTTTCAGGCTCCTAAAGCATCGAAATGATACACGAGTTAACCATCCACGGGCTGCTGTATGTCAAAATTGTGATAAAATAGGCTGTTTTTGGACACCAACAGCACCCAATGTGTACGCCAAAAAGAAAAGTGCCCTCTTTTATCGAATGCAAATTATTAAATTATACAGAAATAATTTTGTTAGTGGTAAGGGTATTCAAAAGTTGAAGTCTTAACCCATTTTGGACAGGCTAAAGAGAGATACCCCTTAAAAGCTTAAAATTCCCATTTTCTGTGGATTTCTCCAAAAACATCTTGTAGGTTTTCAAGAAAAATTGACTACTCGCAGATCTTTGTGTGACATTACAAGTTGCATGGACAAAATATTCCGGTGAGTGTTTATTAACCCTATACAGGCTGCCAAGCATCGTAATTTTGTTGAAATGGGTTGTTTTCAGATACTCACAGCACCCAATGTATACCCGAGAAATAAATATAATCTCTTTTGTTGGAAGTGGAATTTAACGAGGATCATTTTTGTGAGTAATAAGGGTGTTAAAAAAACCAAGCGGTAACCCCTTTTGTGGAAGTTAATAGCGATACCCATCAAAAGCTTAAAAAATCCATGTTTTCCCTGGATTTCAAAACAAACATCTTGTAGGGTTTTCAAGAGAAAATGGCTATTGATAGGTCTTGGTGTCACATTACCAGTTGCATGGATAAATTATTTCGGTAAGCATTTGTTAACCCTCCGTAAGCTGCTAAATGTCACAATTTTGAAAAAATAGTCTGTTTTTGGACACCAACATCAAATGGGAATGACACAGAGAAACGTAACTTCTTTTACCATACGCAAAACTGATAGGGAAACATTTTTGTAAGCAGTAAGGGTATTCAAAAATCGAGGTCTTAACCCATTTTTGACTGGTTAATGAGATATACCCCTTAAAAGCTTAAAATTCAGGTTTTACGTGGATTTCTCAAAAACGATTTTCAAGAAAAATTGACCATTCGCAGGTCTCGTTTCTATATAAGATTTTGAATGAAGTGGGTTATACTTTATTTTTTTATTTCAGCAAAATGAACAGAAAATTTACATGTTTATACTTATAGAAAATATGTCATATTATTTCGATAAAATATCACTTGCTCCTTCAACGTAGAATTCAAACCTGCATTATTAAGTTTATGAATGAATGAAATTGAATCGAAGGAGGTCAAAGGTCATTCACATAAATTTAATTATATACAACACCTGTTGTATATACTTCAAGAATATATACAGTGGGTGTGAAACTCTATGGTTTTCAAATAAATATGCGTAATATATATAATGAAGATGGATCAACAATAAATATTTACACAGCCTCCTGTTTACTTTTGGGTTTTAACTGGTAGAGTGCTGAATTATTTTTGGTCATCAAAATTTGTTCACTTATCTTTGCCTTGTTACAATTTATGGGAGAGTGCCAATAGGCACTCTCCCATAAATTGTAACAAGGCAAATCTTAACAGACTAAATAATTAAACTTCAAAGGTGATATGTAGAACATCCACTGAATGTGAAGCCTTCAAGTTGCGGTACCGACACTTCAGAATAAAGCCCAAATATGGGCTTCCAGCACTCTACCAGTTAAGTGAGTAGTATATATGTTGATTTCACACATATCTACCCAGAGCCCCCCACCCCCTGGCCCCATGATGTTGTGTGCATGCGCATGACGCCATAATCATGTTACTCGCATGCACGGTGTCCATTCTTTGGATGTTGTGCACAAGCGTGGGTGCCATCTTGTATGCTGTGTGCATGCTTGGGCCCCATCTTGGATGCTATGTGCAAGCGTGGGTGCCATGTTGGATGTTGTGCACATACGTCACCGCCATCTTGGATACTGTGCGCATGGCTCACCGCCATCTTGGATACTGTGTGCATGCATGGGCACCATCTTGGACACAGTGCGCATACATCGCTGCCATCTTGAATGATGGCCAGGTTGGTCGTTATTCATAGTTTATATTTTTAATTCAATGGTATAAGTTAGTTTATCATCCCACCCACGGAACCACTGGCAGTGGAAAAGTTTTCGTTTATTGCGGTAATTTATTTAAATTGTGAAATGAACAACTGCCCAAACTTGAGTCTGTCTGAATATATAGCCCGTTTTTTCCTGTGTTAAACTCTAACCCCACAAGGTCAAAAAATTAACGCCACGGTGCAAAAAATAACCCCACAAGTGGCCAATGTACTAACCCAACCCCACAACTACCACTGACCCTAAATTGTAAACCCCACAATGTACCTCTGCTAAGCCTGGACAGACGGACAGATGGATGGGCAGGACGGATGGATGGATGGATGGACGGACGGACAGATGGACGGACAGATGCATGTAATCCAGTATACCCCATTTTCTTCGAAAGTGGGGGTATAATAATCTGCTGCTTTTCAATATTTTGTATCTGGCGTGAAATATTATACATGTAAGCTTGAAACTGTCAAAGGTGTGGGGGTAATAAAAAGTTTTGTCAATAGACTGTACATGTACAATCGAAACAGTGTTTATAGATAGGTAATAAAATGAAATGAAACATATGACTTATCTCATTGAAAGAGTGAAACCTGGGAGGGTAATAAAACAACTCACAAAAATCTTGTCAATAAAAATATACTTCAGTGGGGTACTTTACTAACAGTTAGAGAAGAATGGTGTGACTTACTTCCTCGATATAGTGAAACCTGCGCATAATAACGACTCTGTCAACAGATACCCAGAATTTAAGCATCTTGACAATAAACATACACTCCAATGAGGTACTCGACTAACAGATAAATATATTCTTGTTATCTTATGTGGGTATTGACACATCTCCATGTCAGACACGCGTACCATGCATATCTATAAGGAGACCTACAGCACAATTATAATTTTAGTCATTTATTAAAAAGTTGTTTATTGATTACTTTTGTTCAAAATGTCAGCTTGTAGCAGTAAAATGGAAAGCAAAACATTTGAGTGCGATGTGTTCAAAAACCTTTACAGACAGACAAAACCGAAATGGTCACAAGAGAACCACCCATGAGGACAAAACCCTCTTAATAAAGTGTGGGTGCATCTGCTCGAACAGGAAATACCCAATGTTGTGAAAGAACTTTGCTATGGATGTAGTGTCGAGCATCCATCTCAAATACATCACAAGGTTAGTATAATGATGAACATAGAGCACCGAACTGACAGATGCTTCGACATGGCCTAACATAGAGAGTACAGAACAAGTCAAAACATTATGGCCGGAGAATATGAAGAACATAATACCTGAACCAATGATCTGGGCGTATGCGCCGATGATTGCCAGTGAACCACAAAAAAGACACCATTTGCAAGATGATAATTGACAACATGCCCACAAAATGGTGAAGACTATGGCGACGAATACAGCTGCCAGAACGACGAAAACAGCAGCCCTTCTAAGGGCTAACCAAATTCTTAAAAAAGAGTTATCTTTTCGTGCACATGTAGATTAAGACCCTTACCCCCTTCTCCCACTCTAAAAAATAAAAATTAAATAAATCAAGAGTTTCCTCCCTTGAGCCCTCGCCAGTTCTATAAAAAAAAAACATCCAGCAAGAGGATCACAGATCCAGAAGTCGAGTTTTGACATTAAATTCTGAAGAAATAAGCTATTTATAGTAACATTGACCTTGACCTTGAAGTCCCAGACTCCGAAATCAATAGGTGTCTTCCCTTCCTATAAGGTAACCTCTGGTATAAGTTTGGTAAAGGTGCATCAAATAGAACTAAAGTTATTGCCCGGAAACCAATTTGTCACAAAATATTCTATTGATAGTAACAGTGACCTTGACCTTGGGGCCCCAGACTCCGAAATCGATAGGTGTCTTCCCTTCCTATAGGGTAACCTGTGGTATAAGTTTGGTGAGGATACACGGAATAGAACTAAAGTTATTGCCCGGAAACCAATTTGTCACAAAATATTCTATTTATAGTAACAGTGACCTTGACCTTGGAGTCCCAGACTCCGAAATCAATAGGCGTCTTCCCTTCCTATAGGGTAACCTCTGGTATAAGTTTGGTAAAGGTGCGTCAAATAGAACTAAAGTTATTGCCCGAAAACCAATTTGTCACAAAATATTCTATTTATAGTAACAGTGACCTTGACCTTGGGGCATGAGACTCTGAAATCAGTAGGTGTCTTCCTTTCCTATAGGGTAACCTCTGGTATAATTTTGGTAAAGGTGCCTCAAATAGAACTAAAGTTATTGCCCCAAAACCAATTTTTTACGCCCGCCCGCCACTTCATCAAACTATAAGTCGAGTTTGACTTCGTCAAAACTCGACTAAAAAATAAGTCTAACTGACAACCGTCCAGTGTTTTGTTTGGTGCTCCTCCACTCCGATACTTTAATATACTTCAAATGAAATAACTAAATCAGGACCCTCTCCAACTTAATGATTATGCTAGAAACCTCGAGTTTTATAATTTCAAAGATAGCGTCCGCCAACCAACAAAGATTGGAGACCTTCTCCAATACCCCACCCCTATCACCCATCTAAATACCAGCCTTTTGTCAGCCTATATTAAATGTTCATTTTTCGATGTTTAGAATAAACCATCCATCTAACAGGCGGCCTCGCTATAAATGCGCAAGAAGTACCATTCTCCAACTCCCCGCCTAGGGCAAGGTAGCATTGTGTACTAAGGCGTACTGCAAGTCGATGGTGTACTTGCCAATGCTAGCCTTCCCTGTGTGGAATTAGTACACTGGCAAGCCTGGCATTTGCTAGCCATTGCTCGGTGGTTTTCCTGGCTTCCTCCAACTGTCCAGCAGGAGGTGATCCTGACTGTCGAAAGTGGCGTTAAAACCCCCAATAACTAAATGAATAACTACCATTCTATCATAAACGTTTTGACATGTATCCAAATATTTATCATAAAAGCCCAAAAAGCCCCCTTCCATCGTACAAGGTTTGTGCCTATGGAGAAAATCAGCAGTCCTTGAGTACCCGCCTCCCCTACCCGTCCCACTGTAAAAGTGGTATAAACGCTGTTATCCGATTAGCTGCAAAAAATTCCCCATGGGAAGAGGATACGTGACTCTGTATTAACCCACCCAAAAATGAGATAGGTGCAGATTTAGGGGAAAAAATTACCTCCTCGGGTAACTTGAAATGATGTTTTCTGCGTACCAAAGGCATGTGGGGGATTGCGTGGTGCAAGCCCCTTTCTTCCCTCAGCAATGACTGTATTTAAGTTTTCTTTCATTTTCCATGTCTAGGCGCGGCAAAGAAGCCAACAGCAATGGTTCTTAGCGATGTCAGTATCTCGAGCAGTTTTTTCTTGGACGGAGGCAGCAATAATAAATGCAGTTTTTGCAAGTTCGTCAATGTTCACCCAAGACTCGAAGTCTGGATGTAATGAAATTGCTTATTTTCTGCAGATATTCTGTTAAATTCCCACATAGCTTTATTCATGTACAAGCAGTTGGCTTACAGTCTTCTTTTTGGCTTGTGCAAACCTATCTGTATAAATTTGTTTCAATTTTCTGTAAAATCGGATAAAAGCCATGAAATCCTGGTAGACATAAATTTTTGCGCATTTTACCCGCTGGCCACATGGCAGAGAAATTTTATGATGCTCAGATTAGTATGTTTAACAGATCTAACTCCCCCCCACTCAGACCCAACCTTTGCGCACTATGGGGTTATAAACACCAAATCAAAACTACCGTATTTACTCTATGTATTGGGACACTCTATGATTTGGGACACACATTTTTTCCAGAAAACTATATTTTTTTTATGCTCCAAAGTTTGGGACATTCAGGAGATTTGTTTCCAGTTGGCCCGTCGCTAGTAGCAGACGACACTCATAAAAAAAAAATTCTTGAGTAACTAAAAATTTTTGCTTCCAAAACATAGCTTATGATCCCTCATTGAAACGAGCGCAATGCGCATGTTCCAATGAAGGATCATAAGGTATGTTTTGGAAGCAAAAAATGAAAATATGATAAAAAATTGGACGGTGATTTTCATATATAGTGATGGAAAACGAATCACACACAACTTTATTCAGCATCAAATCAAGACCAGGCTCTGTTCTTTCCCCATTTTCTAAGAATTGGGACACCTGTGAAAATAATTATTTTTAGCTGTCCCAATACATAGAGTAAATACGGTAATTCCCACATACAAAGCTTCAATTAAGTGAGCTCCCTCTGTCATCAATGTCAGCTTTTAGTCCATATCGAGGGTACAGTGCAAGTCAAAATTAATTATGTTTAAGTATCATATTACAGCGCAGGGCAAAATGATATCTGATTTATTGGTCCATACTACAGTGCATGTCAAAATTAATTCTCGTATACAATTTTTCAAGCGCGTCCCGGTGTGTCACTATCAGCAGCTATGCCTATAGAGTAACTTTGAGGTAAACTCTTATTTTGTACAAAACTCTAGCCATTCCCATGGCAAATGCCGATATAAAAACAAGATAATACATCAGAACAACTTTGCGTACCTGCTTTTTGTTGATAAAATAGTTCTTTTATTGGACAACATTCTGGAATATTATTAATGTACCCGCTTAATAATGACCGACATATTCAATTACAGTATCAGCGAGTTTTGTTTGGTTTGAATAACTGCTGAATATTCGTGAAGTTACATTTGGTAATTTACGTAGATTTTCAAAAGTGGATGAATGTGATAACTACCGAGAAAGGCACTCACTTCATAGTTTATGAGACACCACAAATAAAACAATGAAAAAATCTGAGGTATACTGCATTTTCAACAATCGATACTAACCAGAGCTCAAAATTAATCAAATTCATTACTAATAAATTACTAATTGGTATGAAATCTGCAACCAAAAGATAATTTTGTTGGTCAATAAATCTCAAACCGATATCTCGTCAAATGAACACTTTTTGGGAGTCATGACTGGAAAGGTATATTTCCTTTTGGCCGCTTTTTTAGTTGTTTGTAATGGCTGTTGTTTGGAATGTCACCCTATTGGTGAGCGCTCCTGCTTCTCTGTCCAGTTTTATGCTTATTGAATGGAGCTTAGAGTTCTCATTACTACTTGTTGGTGGGATTTTCTGCGTGTTGGCTGCTGTTGCTCACGATCGATTGATTGATAGATCGAACAATGTAAAGTGCCTATGGGCTACGTGATAGTATAAGCCGTCTCTTTGACTTTTATCCTGGCTTGAGACAGGTAAAGTGTTTTCATACTTTAGCGCATTAAGGGACTTTTATATTTTTTTTGTTTGTTGTTTGTTTTTAGTCCATCTTTTCTTTCTACACTCTTGCTTTCATGAATTCCATTCTGTTTTTTTTGTGTTTTCTGGTTGCTTTCTTTAAGGGTGTGTTAACTGAAGCATTGCAGGTATGCCGTTTCCTCAAATTGTTGTCAGTTCGACTTATTTTTTATAGAATGGGCGAGAGTTCAAGGGAGGAAACTTTTGATTTATTTATTTTTATTTTTTAGAGTGGGAGGAGGATCGGGGGGGGGGGGGGAGGGGGGGTAAGGGGACTTAATCTACATGTGCACGAAAAGGTAATTCTTTTTTAAGAATTTGGTTAGCCCTTAGGGCTGATGTTTATGTCATTCTGGCAGCTGTATTGGCCATAGTCTTCACCATTTTGTGGGTATGTTCTCTATTAGCATCTTGCAAATGATGTCCTTTTCTGGTTCACCAGCAATCATTGGCACATACTCCCAGATCATTGGTTCAAATATTATGTTCTTCATATTCTTTGACTTGTTCTGTACTCTCTCTGTGTAAGGTCATGTCGAAGCATCTGTCAATTCGGTGCTCCATGTTCATCATTATACAAACCTCCTGATGTATTTGAGATGGATGCTCGACACTACGTCCATAGCAAAGTTCTTTCACAACATTGGGTATTTCCTGTTCGGGCAGATGCGCCCACACTTTATTAAGAGGGTTTTGCCCTCATGGGCAATGGGCAGTTCTCCTATGGCAATTTCGGTTTTGTCTGTCTGTAAAGGTTTTTGAACATACATTGCACTCAAATTTTTTGCTTTCTATTTTACTGCTACAAGCTGACATTTTGAACAAACGTATTCAATAAAGAACTTTTTAACAAATGACTAAAATTATAATTGTGCTGTAGGTCTCCTTATGGATATGCATGATACGGGCATCCGACATAGAGATGTGTCAATACCCACGTAAGATAACAAGAATACAAGAATATATTTATCTGTTAGTCGAGTACCTTGTTATTTATTTATTGGTGTTTAAGGTCACATACTTATGCACAATGGCTAATCACGACCATGACAGTTGTACGGGTGGAGGAAGCTGGAGTACCCGGAGAGAACCACCAAGCAATGATGAGCAGCTACCAGCTCCCCAACATCGTAACTCCGCACTGCAGCACAGGCAGGGTTAGATTGGTTGAAGACATGCGCACCATCGACGTGCAGTACACCTTAGTACGCGGCGTCATCATGCCCCCCCATGTGGACAATTGGGGGTTAAGTGCCTTGCCCAAGGACACAATGCAGGAGTCCAAATCGTTCGCTCAGACGATCACCCATCCGAAGACTAACAGGGCTCAACGTTGCTTAACTTCGGTGATCTGACAAGAACCGGTTACCGCAACACTACCGCGCCCCCGAGTACCTTGTTGGAGTATATGTTTATTGTCAGGATGCTTAAATACCGGGTATCTGTTGACAGAGTCATTATTACGTGCAAGTTTCACAATCTTGAGGAGGTAAGTCACACCATTCTTTGCAAACTATTAGTCAACTACCACACAGAAGTATATTTTTATTGACAAGATTTCTGTGAGTGGTTTTATTACCCTTGCAGGTTTCACTCTTGCGAGGAGATAAGTCACACAGCGTTTCATTTCATTTTATTACCTATATATAAACACTGTTTTGATAGTACATGTATAATCTATTGACAAAACTTTTTATTACACCACACCTTTCACTGTTTTGAGTGTATAATATTTCACGCCAGATACAAAATATTGAAATGCATTGGATTATTTATGTTTGAAATGACACAAATCTATTTTTCACAGTGTTACTTGTCGCGCTAATTTCAGCGAAATCTTTTAGAAGATCAATGGACTAAATCTCCATCTTATTGGTGTTTAAGGTCACATTCGCCATCTAGGGCTATATATTGGAGACTGGTCATTAAGGTTGAAATGCTGGGAGGGATCTGGGGCTAGGGATGACAGAGGAATTTTTTTTAAATAAAAAAAAAAATAAAAATGCTCAGTAGTGGAATGTTTCAACAGAACTCTCAAAAGAAAAAATGGAAATCAAATATTAAAATTATGGGATATAACTCCACTTGGTCACGAAATGACTCTTTATATACCATAATGCATTGCATTACTAACAAAAATAGTTGTTCGTGCATGTGTATGTTACGTCATCCAAAATGGCACCCAGCACATCATCCAACACGGCCACTATGCACAAAGACCAACATGGCAGCCATCCAAGATGGCCACCACATGTGTGAGCACCTCCAAAATGGCAGCGATGTTTGTGCACTGTGTCCAAGATGGCGCCCACACATGCGCACATTATCCAAGATGGTAGCGACGTATGCGCATAGTGTCCAAGATGTGTGAGCATCTCCAAAATGGCAGCAATGTATGTGCACTGTGTCCAAGATGGTGCCCACGTATGCGCACATTATCCAAGATGGTGGCGACGTATGCACATAGTATCCAAGATGGCAGTGACACATTCGCACAGCATCGAAGATGGCACCCACGTATGCAAATAGCATCCAAGATGGCACCACGCATGCACACAGCATACAAGATGACGCCCACACATGCGCACAACATCCAAAATGACCGCCACGCATGCGTGTCACGTGATTATGATTTCATGTGCATATGCACAACATCCAAAATGGCCATCACGAGACTGATGTCACATGCTTGCGCAGAAGGGGGGGGGGGGGGGGTCCGGGTAGATATGTGTGATATCAACATATATACTGCTTAAGTGGGTGTAACTGCCTATATACCCAACCAAAAGTTTCCAAGCAATTGGATCATAAATGTTACCTGTACAGTGAGCCAAAGGAAAATGTCAAAACACAAAAGGGCAAAGCAGAAGGTCATTGCCAATGGCAACTTTTTGACAGGAATGAAAGAACCTCCCATTTGAAGGTCAACCCTAAAAAACGTTTCAAATTTCAAAGCGATCCATTCATGAATGTACCTTGTAGGGTGTGTCAAAGTAAAATGCTGATGTACTAAATGCACTAAGTTTGAAGGTCATTGCTAATGGCAACTTTTTCGATGAAAATGGAAGAAAATCGATAGTTCTCATCTTGACGTCACCAAGAATAAGCATACAAAGTTTCAAAGCATATTGATGATAAATACGACCTGTGCAGTGTGCCAAAGGAAATTGGTGATGCCCAAAGAGAAGTTGAATGTTGTTGCTAACGGAAATGGAATAAAATCAAAAGTTCCCATCTAGAGGTCATCCCAAACAAGCATACTTAGTTTCAAAGCAATCTGATCATAAATGTGCCCTGTAGGATGTGCCAAAGGGAAATGTTGCTTCCTTACTAAACTAAGTTCAAAGGTCATTGCCAGCGGCAATGTTTTTTGATGGAAATGTAAAAAATTGACAGCTAACATCTAGAGATCATCCCACACAAGCACACCAAGTTTCAAAGCGACCTGATCATAAATGCGACCTGTGCAGTGTTGCAAAGGAAATTGTGGGTGTACCTACGTAAAAATATAGACATACATACGTACGCTGAAGGACAAGAAGTGACAGCAGTAGCTCAGCTTGACAACTAATATTCGTGCAGATCAGGAATCCATTCAACAATGCACACTGCATGGAGTGCCAAGGGAAAATATTAAGCACAAATCAACAATATTCAATGTTCAGTTTGAAGGCTATTGCTAGAGTCAAATTTTTTGACAAAAATGGAAGAAAATTGATAGATCCCTTCTTGAGGTCACCCAAAACAATCATACCAAGTTTCAAAGCAACCCGATCGTAAATGTGACCTCTGCGGAGTGCCAAAGGAATATATTGATGCACTAAGGTTAAAGGCTGATACTAACACCAAAGTTTTTAATGAAAATGGAACAAAATCAATTGCTCCCATATGGAGATCACCCCAAACAATCAAAGTAAGTTTCAAAATCATCTGATCATAAATGTGCCCGGTGTGTGCGGTATAACAAATGAATATACTGATGCACAACTGCAAAAGTTTAAAGATAATTACTAACGGCGATGTTTTCTGACAGAATTGGAAGAAAATTGACAGCTCTCATCTGGAGGTCACTCCAAACAAGCATATGAGGTTTCAAAGCAATCGAATCATAAATGTGCCCTGCAGGGTTTGCCAAAGAGAAATATTGATGCATAACTACACTGCAATAAGGTAATTGCCAATTTCAATGTTTTTTGATGACAATGGAAGAAATTGCTAGCTCCCATCTAAGGGTCACCTCAAAGAAGCATATCAAGTTTCAAAGCGATCCATTCATAAACGTGCCCTGAAGAGCATGTCAAAGGGAAATAGTGATGCCTGACTAAGCTACGTTGAAAACAAGCAGGCCAAGTTTCAAGGTGATCCAATCATAAATATGCCCTGCAGTGTGTGCCAAAGGCAAATACTGATGCATAACTGCATTGAGTGCTAAAAGAATATATTCATGCCTTACTAAACCACGTTCAAAGGTCGTTGCACAATGTTTTTTGATGGAAATGGAAGAAAATCGATAGCTCCCATATAGAGATCACCCTAAAGAAGCATACCTGGTTTCAAAGCAATCTGATCATATGTGTGCTCTGCATGGTGTGCCAAGGGGAAATATTGATGCATAACTGCACTAAGTTCCTCAAAGCTCATTGTCAACGACAACATTTTTTGACCGAAATGGAAGAAAATCGATAGCTCCCATCGAGAGGTCACCCCCAAACAAGCATACCAGGTTTCAAAGTGATCCGATCATAAATGTGCTCTGTAAGGTGTGCCAAAGGGAATTATTGATGCCTAACTAATCTAAGTTCAAAGATCAATGCTAATGGCAACGTTTTTTGACGGAAATGGAAGGGAATCGATAGCTCCTATCTAGAGGTAACACCAGCAAGCATACCAAGTGTCAAAGTGATCCAATCATAAATGTGCCCGGCAGGGTGTGCCAAAGGAAAATATTGATGCACAACTGCACTAAGTTCTTCAACGGCAACTTGTTTTGACGGAAATTGAAGAAAATCAAGAGCTCCCACCTAGAGGTCAACCAAAAACAAGCATGCCAGGTTTCAAAGTGATCTGATCATAAATGTGCCTTGCAGGGACCAGGGTGTTCCAAAAGCAAATATTGATGCATAACTACACTGAGTTCATCAAAGGTCATTGCCAACAGCAATATTTTTTGACGGACATGGAAGAAAATCGATAGTTCCCAACTAGAAGTGACTCCAAACAAGCACAGCCAGTTTCAAAGCAATCTTATCATAATGTGCCCTGCAGGCGTGCCAAAGAGTATATTGATGCCTGACTAAACGAAGTTCAAACAAGCACACAAAGTTTCAAAGCGACCTGATCATAAAAGCGACCTGTGCAGTTTTGCAAAGGAAATTGTGGACGTACATATAGACAAACATACGTACACCGAAGGATGAGAAGTGACGGCAATAGCTCAGATTGACAGCTAATATTCGTGGAGACCAGGAATGTATTAAATTAAAATGTTCTATGAAACATAGGAAATCTGGTGAGAATGCAAGCAATATTATTACTGTAACTTGTCATGTATGTGGAGAAACTGTTGATGAGGGTCACTAAAGGTTTGTACTAGCTATTAATCAATTATCCATTGTTCTAAGCAAACATCAGATGCGAGTGCAGGTGTGCATTCCAATAGTTGAGAATTGTATACAAAACTGTCAATGTGGTATCTAGGCACTGATGAAGGTTATCAAAGGTTTCTCTGATATGTCACTCAAACACATCTGTTCCAGTGTTCTGCATCAGGCAGGCAGTACAGAGAGTAACAGATCATGAGAAACAAAAGTCTGAAGTCGCAAACGGTCTAAGTGGAGATAATTTGTATACCTTCAAATGGCTGTTGCAAGCACTCTACGGGTACATAGGAACCTAACATGCAGTGTGATGTGATGGAATGTTCCGTTGATGGGAACTTGACTACAGGCAGACAACAAAAGCCATTGTTCTGTCAAATCATACCTGATTTGAAGCACTTTAACACTGAGTAATGTATCGTGTGGTGATTAGTTAGCATCAGCTGATGACTGGGCTATCACGTGTGCTTCTAACAGTGGACATCTTCCAGGCCAATGTTAATTGAAGCTTTTGGTTGGCTTAATGTCAGAATATTGGTGGATGCACTTCTTTGGCTATGGGCGCCTCATGTCACCTGATCTACTGACTGACTTTCTCCAGATCGCGTGATGCTTATAGCAAGCATGAATTTGCAATTCTGCCCAAGGCCAGTCACATACCTCTGTGAATATAACAGTCAACAGAACGCCAGAACAGACACTTTAGGTCTTACTCACAAATGGTACGTTGTAAGCAATTCAATACAATAGCGGAACTATTGACTGGGCTTGAAGCTTTGACTGCCTTAACAGAACTACCGTCACTACAGACTCCAGTATTAGTCATATTTAACTGGATTTCAACAGCAGTTTTCAAATTAATTTTCAGCAAAAGCTAATCAACTTCAAATGAAAAATTATGTAAATAATAGGAAATGCTAATCCAAATTGATCCAAGTTAGAAAACTGCTATTAATTTTCTTAAACATGAAATTGACCCCTGAATAAAAGTATTGGTTTCCAAAAAAAGGCGCAGCTTTTCCGAGTTGTTTTTGCTACTAGAAGCTACAAGAGGGCACACAGATCAGAGGACCTGCAACTTATAAGAAGCACAACCTCATTCCAAAGGTTAAAGTTTATTAAACCTTGCTTTTCTTTATCATGCAGGCCTCAGAAACCTCTTTGTTTGACCCCCTCCCCACCACACCTCAAAGTTTCTGTTACAATTCTCTGTGACTCTTTCTCTTTTTTTTACCCTCGGTTTTTTCCACTTCAAAGTCAGTCCACTGCATCTTTGTATTTGAATTCCACATTTCAGGAACTTAAGTTTGCACCACAAGCCATCTAAGAGATTTATCAAATAGTTAAGACAGTAGAGGTTCATTAAGACCATCCTGTCCTTGATCCCCATCTTCCTCAAGCTCACTTCAGATTGCCGCTAAGGTACCGTTTAAACAGAATGTGATGCAATGCTACATGGGGCACAGTGACTTCGCAGCACTTCACTGGACCTGTTTGTACACTGCACACAGGCATGCTTTAATGATGAGTGAAAGAATTTTCATGACCATGTTGCATTCTGTATAAACAGGGGCCTCAGGGCCTATTGTCATGGCATTACTCAACCTATTATTCATCAAACTGCATCATTTTGCACCACTTCCCATATGGTTTTCCTGGAAAACCTTCTTGAAGCTGTTTCTCCCTAGAAGTTTCATTTTATTAAAAATTCGCTCCCCCTTCACAGTTAGTTTATTTGTGTGTTTTTTGTAGATGAATCTTTCTGTAATGCTTGTATTTACCACCTACATTCACCCAGTCATCTGCCTCTCGTACACTAAAAAGTTGCAGCTACATTCAAGAAAAAAGAACTCACCCACTCTCCACCTTCAAGTAGGTTCCACATAGATGGTGTAAAATGACATTTAACTACATACAGGATTTCAACATTCAGACAGGTTGGACAAGACAGATTAGGGATTTGATGGAGAATTATATCATTGGGGCTGAAGATCTAGAAGATGGAGGAGGGAGTTGGTGAAGCAGAGAGCAATTTTATCGTGAGAAGGGTTCTCGAAGATTGCAAGAGAAACTGGAGTTAGAGCTAAGACGTGTTACAAAAAAGGATGAGCTAGCATTTGAGGAGTACCTCGATGGATCATTTCGGGGAGAGACATTGTAGTTCAAAGGGAGATAAAAGTCCCTCAAGTTAAGGGGGAAAATCGAGAAAGGCATGGAAAGATGGTGTCAGATGTTCAGCATGAGGATAAAGGAGACCCTGGAACCTTACATTTCTGAATGCCCTAAACACTTGCCTAGAAGAATAAGATTCCTTGAAAAACTAACAGAAGAGTGGGATGAAAACGTGAGTCATATGTGGATGAGGTGTGATCAGAGGGAAACAGTCGATATCATAGTAAGGGAGATTAAAAAACACCAATGGTGGAAATTATTCTGCACAAACTGTTTTTTTATAATTTCCCCACCCATCTACCTTATGATACATGGGAATTTCCTTGAAATTGTTTTCATTCAGTTCAAGTCGCCACTTATCTCAGTACTTTCTTTCAAGGGTTAATCGTTTTTCTAGTCCCAATTCACTCTCGGCTAATAAAATCATATCATCTTCAAAGAATAATCCTGGGATTTCCGTTTCTCCTGCTTGACCCCACCTGTGTGTGCCATTAATTCTTCTCATAAATCTTTTATGGACAAGGCAAACAGAATCGGGGAAAGGGTACACCCCTGCTTAAGGCCTATCTCTATTGGGACCATTTTTGTTGTGAAGATTCCCAGGTTTGAGTACACTCTAAACATCCCTGTACAGTTCTTTCATGAATCCGACAAAACATCATCCATATCCAAGGCCTTCAATTTTCCAAAACACCCCGTCCCTCCATACTCTGTTATGTGCATTTTCATAACTAGGAAGGCCATAAACATCTTTTTCTTATTGACGTTTGTTGATTCTATCAATTGCAAAAGAGTAAATAAAAAGTCAGTGACTCTTCTACCTTTTGGATATTCCACCAGGAACCCCACCTCCTCCACAACTTCCAAAAGGCTTCCATAATAATAATAATTTGGCCTTCCACTGATTGTTGCGGTCATCTAACAAGGGGGCCTGCATTAACCGGGTCATCATTCAGGTTATTCCTCCCCATTCTCTGTCCAAATCCCCCGATATTTAGTCAAAAACTGTTTCATAGTTCCCCCATTGGCACTATTACTCCCCCATTCTCTGTCCAAATCCCCCAACATTCAGTCAAAAACTGTTTCATAATTCCCCCCATGGCACTTTCTCGATCGCCCCAACAAAAAATTTTGCCTTTCCCTCATGTCTCCACTTATCCTTCATTTTTTCATCCCATTTTTCCATTAGTGACCCAAGGAGACTAAGTTTAAACAGTATTTATTTCCAAATAACTGTGAATGGTACAGTAGGACTAAATGTTAATAACATATGAATAACATACAAGTGATTGAAAATGATCCAGCAGAAAGCTCGGGGGCTTATTCAAAGCTGTTTCCATTGGATAAGTCTGATCACAACATACTTTTATATTTGACAAGCACAACTATTGTTGTAATAATAATTCATGAGTGTCAACTGCAATCGTGTTTGTCAAAATGTAAAAGTATGATGTTGTATAATACACCATATGACGAGGATCAGAAACCAGAAGCTACTTTATGAGAACATTTTTGCTGTTTCATGCATGGAACAATGGTAATTGATGTTTTATTCCAATGCAGTGGTCTTCTCGTGCATTTCCAGTCAAAGGCACGAGGAACAAAAGAGCAAAGTAGTCGCTGGAGTATAAATTTTTGATAGATCAGATTTCACGGTGGTAAGGACACCGCACCGAGATGTTCTTGTAATATTTAATAGTGCATGGAGGGTTTTTTTCCAGGTTCGGTTTTGGTTTTGGTTTTATTTTTTTCAAAACCTCGGTTTCGGTTCAGTTTTTCGGTATTATTTCCATGCCTTTCAATTAATTACTATCATCTTACTAGAAAAGACTATAGAAATGTCAACTAAGAGCTATTTAAAGTGTGTTATGTCCTACTGGCAGTACTGGGACATAGCACACTTCACTTGCACTCAGTTGACGAAGTGTTGATATGCATTTGGGGTAGATTGTTTGTCATTTCAGTATTTTCCTGTTGTATATGTTCTATTTGGTAAATGCTATACATCAGTGGCAGCACCCTGGGGGGGGGGGTTAACTAGCATTCCCTTTTGGGGTCTGTCAGTGTCCGAGTAGTGCGCATGGTTCAGTATAGTTTTGCTAGGCGATTGGAGGTGAAGGAAACTCTCTCGGCATGGGTTTGAACCCCCCGCCATGCCATTGTAAACAAAACCAGCATCCTTTCTTAATTCTATGCCATCCGAGTAATTTGAAAAAGACAGGTGTCACTGATTTCTTCTGAGTTGTAGTTCGTAGAATTAAGTACTTAGATGCAACTATCTGTTTGACATTTCTACCTCTTAATACAACTGACTAAAATGAATCATTACCATTTTAAAAGATATGGCAATTTGCCAACTGGCATATTGCCACATCTTTGAAAATACTAATGATTCATTTCAACCCATTTTAAGTCATAACTAGAAAATACAATTCTAGAAAATACAATTGTAAAAGTTTATAGTATTGGCCCCAGGTGCAAGATAAGTTGATAAAAAAAAAACAGAAGTGATTGACCTCTGCCACCAACTGTCTGGTGGCAGGTGTTCAAGGAGATTGTATACTCTTGTAGGTTGTAAAATTGCTGCAGAGGGAATCGGTATAAGGTTCAGCTGAGGAAAGTACCTGGTCAGGACAGGTTCATATGGCACGCAACGCTAGCATGCCCAGTGCAAGATTTCAGGGGATGCTGTCCATGTAGCTAATGCTTGAGTATTATTTGAGAAATAAAACATGGGCTGACTAATCAAATTTTTTAGATAAAAGGATAAATGTTTGAATGGTATTGAAAATGTTTCTGTCTGTTTCAATTCATAAAGTTTGTTTTCATAAAGGGGGGGGGGGTGTTCTCTTTCATCAACATCTTTTTATCAACAGGTGTCTTGTTCTACTGGGCAAAAATTTGGGGCATTCTAAAATAAAATGTTCTAGAGTTTCCGTTACTGATGAGTTACACACCTCGCCTTTCCTGAATTTTCCCCCCACAACTCCAGTGACTTAGATCTCACTTTGAACAATGATCCCCAAAACCATCCGTCTAAGGTACTCCTTGAAAGCTGACGCATCTTTTTATATAACTCGTTCAAAGAGCTCTTGGTCCTAATTCCAGTTTACCTGATTCTATTGCAATCACTGAGCACCCTTCCCTGCTTTAGTCCTCCTTCTAGATCTCTAGTCTCTTTTGAGTAATTCCCCGTTAGCTCACTCACCTGTGTTATCCATCCCGTCTGAATGTTAGAGTTCTATACATGGTTAAATGTTGTTTTACACCATCTGCTGTTAGGGAGGTTTACCAGGTAATTTGGGTAGCTTAATTTTCCCATATCTTTTCTGTGTTTAACCGGCATCCAACCAAGTTCGCCTCTGACCGCTTCCAATACAAACCACCTCCTCCATCTGCAGCTCAATACATGACAAACTTACTGTCAAAACATCCCCATTTGCAACACTAGCAAACTTACCACCCACAACCACAAAAACCAAAAACAAAACGCAATACACGAAAAAAACTCAGTTGAAATTTTCAAAACCTACAACTTAATCCAACTCATTGCATCTGTTAAATATTAATCTCTTAACACCTACAAACTGACTCTGCAAAATAACTTTCTAAAATTGCTACTCTCTCAGTCCTGATATCCCTATATAATAACCTAAAATTTCTCTGTCTCTTTTTTTATAAATAAAGGTTACCCTGCTTTCCTTCCACTCATTGGGGACCTCTTGCATTCTGATTACCATGTAAAATAGTGTAAGATGCTCAAATAGTGAATATGAATTCAAATACAAAAAATGCATGATTGATTCCGTAAGTGACTCCAACTACTAACCTTGTTAATCATCATTATATCTAATGTGATGTTAGGCAAATTTGTAACAGTGAGTTTTATACCATGATTACCTGTTCTACTATATATGAAAAGCCTATGACATAAATTTTTGCTTTACACACCAACCATGATGAACACACCAGCAATGGGATTTCAATAGTAAAAATTTACACCTACAGTAGAACTACATCCCTGTTGACCTTTGGTGACATTGACCTGAATGCAAACTTGTCTAAATTTATCGCATGTTGCCTCGCAAAGAGTGAAAAGCAAGTGGCAATTATTTATTATGTTTTTAAATGGGTTTACCACAAAAGATGCCAAAAATTAACAAACATGCATTGTCTCATGTTAATAAAGCATGCATAACTCAAAATAGTATGTTATTTTGTTATTAAAATGAAAAAGGCTCAGTTTCTTTTTACCATTTAGTTTCAGCGATAAAATTGATAGCAGAAGTACCGTTGACCGATGCTCATGTAACAAAAACAGATTCGCTCGTAAATGTACGTCTGGTGCTCAGTAAAATCGAGAAAAAATAATAGTGACTCTTAATAATCTGACGATCATGGTATAAATAAAATATACCCAAAGTAGCTTGGTGTACCAAATGTTCACCACTCGTGATGAAGTGGTGTTAACCACGTGCTCAAAGGCTCGTGGTCAACACCACTTCACCACTCGTGGTGAACATTTGGTACACCAAGCTACTATGGGTATATTCTGTATTTATTTAGGTTTATTCAGCTGGTTTATTTATAAATTCTGCTCTATCCTGCTTTATTGCAGACAATGCGAAATGCTGCTACACAGTGATTGGTATCGGAAGATAATATAGCGCCATAATAGAGACTTTTCTATATATATCATGGGACTATATTATCTTCCGGTACCAATGACTGTGGGCTGCTACCATCTATATTTTCAGTAGAAATGATATTTGTCAATTATCCAAAATCTCAGGTTACCAATGACACATGTGCTAAATACAGATTATCATGATAATGTGCAAGTCCTGAGATTTATATCAGATTCGAGGTGGTGTCCAGAATGGGATTTCAATGAGCCGGCTTTGTCGGCGAGTTGTGATCCCATTTTTGGACACCACCGAGAATCTGATGCAAATCACAGGACATGCACATTATCATGATAATTCATTTATCTAACAATTCTGTCATAAAAAGATTAAATCTTAAATTATTAATACAGTTTTGGGACATAATGTTGGGAGAGAAAAAGTTTTTAAAAAAACATATTTTATGGGACTATATTGTTGTGCACTCTAACAAACAATGAGTAATGCGGTCACCACAATTTTAAAAGTTGAGTTGTAAAATTATTCACTCTCAGCGTCACTTCATTTTTAAATAGTTTGCCCATTGCAGCCATTTAACTAGTAAAGGTTTGTTTTTATTTTGTTTAATCAGTCAGTCGGTCATTGGCTATTAATAGTTCTATCGCTACCTGTAAGGAATTTTGTTTTGTTTTGTAAGTGATCAGCTGAGTCAATCACTGAAACGCACATAGAACTTATTCATGCATCTGCTATGATAGCCCACCGCGTTACCGAAAAAGAGTCGTCTAGGCCCATATGATACGGAATCAGAATAAGTCGTCTTAATGATGTGAAATCGGAACACATTATGTGATACGTACCATTTCTTGTGGTTTTCAGGATAAAATTTATATGATTGTTAGATAAAGACTAAATACACAATAATAGCAAATTAAACTATACTGAATGTAATATTGTGACAAGGTCATGCAACAATATTTGAAATTTGAAAGCATGTTGGAACTGCTAACTAAGTTGAAACAGTGCAGTTGTCACAATCAATTCAGTAGCACTCCTTCTCAGTCATAATTCTAAAGCAATAACAATGAGTAAACAACAGAAAATATTCTCAAATATCCTTTTAACATTTGGGTGGATAAGTGAAGCCCTTGAAGTGAATAGAATATTAGTTGATACATTGTAGCCCACTTAATTGGATATCTCTTAATTGTATATCCCTGTTAATTGAATATAATTTTCAAACACAAAACCATTTACCATATCTTCAGTACAAATTTGATCTGTTAATTGCATATGGGTTGTAGAGTAAACTCCTGTTAGTTGTATATAAACTTTTGTAATATGTCGAAAAAATTACTGTGACACACACCAAATTCCCCTTATTTATCAACCTTTTTGGCCTCACTACATCCAATACAGGCATTTATTCTATTATATCTTGTTTGACAGAGCTCTATGAGCTCTGTCAAACAAGATATAATAGAATAAATGCTCAGTTTACCTCCAGAAAACAGGAAACTAACCAAATCTCTGTTAATTGTATACTCCTGTCAACTGAATAATTTTCATTACGTGTACACTCCATATAAAACTGCACTTCGCGTACCCCACTTTTTGTGTAAAAAAGTGGGGTACCCAAGTGCGGTTAGGAGCGAAGCATTACATAATCAATTAGTGCTGGATGAGAAATTTCTTCCAGAGTCTGAACCTGATTAGCAATATTGGTCTTCAGTTAGTGAATTTCTAAAACCTGCATTTCATAAAATAATGACATAAAAATGTTATATCTGTCTTTTCCAGATCATTGTACCCCGGAATAATGTCTGCATTTAAACAATTCGCCCAATATTTTTTGAGATATTTAACTTGTTTCCGTATTAAAATAAAATGTTTTGCCGATATGTCATTTGGATTCCCCCCTGTATAATTAAAGGTAAGTTTATCGCCATCGAATATGATCTTGTCCACCTTCATTCTCGAAACATTTCATCGAGACATTTTTAAATAAAATTACCAAATAGAGGAAGTATTTTAAAATAAAACAAATTCTGTGCGTTGCTATGTTTTTTAGAACAATAATGTGACAGTCTCGGCGATACATCCTGTCTTTACGAAGTGCGGCCCCTATTTTTCAGACTCGGGATCATTACTAACTCGGCATATGATTTAATATCATTGCAGATAAGCTGCTTCACGTTTACCTCAGTAATTATTTTTGACGAACTAAATTGAGAATGAAACAGAATTAATAAATAAATCCATCTACTCCTTCCGGTCATTTTCGTAACAACTCGGGTGGATTTTTCAAATTAAGTTCAGTCTTCGGAATCATGAAATTTTAGAAGCAAGAGACATACGAATCATGGCCTACGGTAAACAAATTTATAGAGCAGTTTAGGAAGTGGAAGGCACCCACAATGGGATTTTCTTGTCAACTTCCAATATCTGAAAAAGGCATGAAAAATTGGTGGCGTCACTGGGGGCCGGGGAAGGGGTAGGTATTTGCCCCTTAAACGTAGATTTTGCCCACATTTGCTTCCCACGTCCATAACACACACACACACAAACTCTCTCTCTGTGTCTCTGCCCCCCCCCCCCCCCCCCTCCCGTAACCATGGCGTATTCATGCCTTCCGTGAGTCAACGATTGACAGTATAATCTCTCCACTTTTAAATCTGATCTGCCGCGCCTGGAAAAATTCTCCCTTAAAATTTTTATATATTTTCCTTTTTTTTACAGCTTGTGGTCCTCATTAACGGGGGAGGGGAGCATTCCAATGAGGGACCATAAACTATGTGACTGAAACAAAATATGGAAATTCACTAAATTCACAATGCCAATGGCCGAATTTGGCCAGCACTCAGGCTATACAAAAATCTGCATTCAAATTTTATTATGTTTAAGTTTTTGTTTCAAAAACATAGCTTATGACCCTTCATTGGAACGAGCTAGTGGATTTTGAGTCTTTCCATTGAGGGGTCCCAAGCTCTGTTTTGAGACAAAAAAATTCAAATTTTTAGTTGTTATTAAAGAATTTATCTTGCAAGTTCCACCTGGTCCTGTAGGTGGGTTGAGACTATTGGATCACCGGATTTATCTTCCTAGCATTTGGTACGTTTTTTCTTGGAAATAGTATGTTTAATTTCGTGGCTGGAAACTGGGTAGACTGATAACATTTTGGCCAGACGCTGTCGTCTGTATGTTGGTGCTTTGGTAATAATAATTCTCCCCAGCTAGCATGGGTTTCTTTTCAATAGATGCTTCAAATTCTTCGGCCCTTTGACAGATTAATAAGTAAATTAGCCTTAGAAAAGGTGTTGAACATATGACATACCAGTATACAATTATGCTCAATTAGTTACTTCTGTTCAGTGGCGTGTTAAATTAAATCCTTTGTTTGTTGTTAATCCCCAAGAAAATGTTAAAAGAAACGAAACACTTGCTATGTTTCATCATATCACATCCCCCAAATATAAAAATATTCACAGGAAACATTTTTAAATGAATGAATTCATTCATTCGTCACATTCGCACCTCTGAACTCAGAGTGCGAACATCCTAATTATCACTTTAATTATGGAAACACTGGAACTACCAGCGCGACTGAAGAGAACAATAGCAGCTCTGGGCATCTCTTGCCCTGTCACCTGGACTGTCCGGGAGACAGGCAAGAGAGTCCATCTGAACTTGGAGTTCATTGTTGAAGAGCACAACACCACCACACCTTCTTCGGGGAGAAGTAGCACCTTTGGTGAGAGGAACCCCTCTCACACTGGTCCTCACCCGAAGAAGCCTGGACCTGGCCCTGAAAAGGAAAAGAAGAAGAGCAAGAAGAAAAAGAGCCCATCCACCAGGCGCCGGGATGCCCGGTGGCTGGAGACGTTCCTGAAAAAGAAAAAGGAAGAGAAAGCAGAAGAGAAGACGGAGGAGACCACTACCATTTCCTCCCCACCAACTCCTGTGACTCCCATCCACTCCCCAGCTGCCTCTCCTTTGAGGGGCAACCTGGAGGATGACGATGTCACCAGCGAGTCGGAGACGGAATCGGAAACTGTTTCTCTGATGTCTCTCTCTCCAATTTCATCCCCCTCTCTGGATCAGGAACAGGCACGGATACTCTTCAATCAAATCCGCAGCCTAAGAGAAGACATCAGGGCAACAATAGAAGAAACCAAAGACCACAACAAGACCACGACGGCACTCATAGAACAACGCAACAGCAACAGCCACAGCACCAACACTCCTGAAGCAGCAAGGACTCGACCTTTCCACCCCAGTCAGTCCTCCATTATCAACAGCCCAACTACACCAACAACTACCACAGTCTCTCCTTCTCAGCCACCTCCACCCAAAAAGAAGAAAAAACGGCATAGACGACGCTAAAACCATCACAGACACCTGACAAGTACCTGAACCTTCTCCTTTGACACACCTACAGTCACCGGGGGTCGAAAAGGGCTTGTCCCCCATATTGTCCCTGCGCGCCTTCGGCGCGTCAAACCATTTCGTTCGGTTCTATTTTTAAAATCTCCTGAAATTTAGTGCTTGTGCGGTCTCGAGTCCAATGATATTAGCTACAAATAAGAGCCTTCATTAGTTGAAACTTTGGATATTTAATGCTTAACACGATGTCTTGATCAAGTAGTCCAATAATATTAGCTATGAACACGCGTCTCATCAAGCTTTATTTATTTTTTATTATTTGTTGCTAATATTGGTGGACTGTTTCATTATCCACATCATAGTATGATGCCGCAACACTACCACCGAGTTAGGGTGAGAACGGTTTGAGTTTCGCCGAATTGAATAGAGCATGCGTTTTGGCTCTAATCTTTTCAAAATCAGCCCCCTCCCCCTCCAAAAAAAAGAAAAAAAAAGAATGGGAGCCAAAACTCGTTTTATCACCAATATCAGTCACCGCTGATATGACCGATTCCCTGGGTTGAATAAGATGTCACGACGTTGTTCTCATGACCATAAACTCAAGTAATGTATTCCTGGGTGGCGTCATTTCGTTCCCGTGGGGACACACTTCATCGATCGGAATGGTCCCGAGTTGAATTATGATACCGTGTTTTGAAGTAGCTCCAGGAAAAAGATGAGAGAAGCACGGATCGGGTTTACCCAAATTGGATCTGATCCGTGTTTTGAAGATAATCTCCCTGTGTCTGGGGTTCCATAGCGGCTGTCAGATAGAATAAAAAATGTGTTTTAATTTAACATTTGGGCAAATTATCATGTTATATCCCGGGCGAAAAGCAGATAAATTGCCAGTATGTTCAAAACGAAAAATGTGTAGTTATCTGTACCCGTCCATTTCGGTTGAGAATCAGAATGTTTTTTTCAACAACAATGACCTCAATTAAGCGAGTTCAGACTATTTTATATCATGTAAATCCAATAGATGGAAGAGCCACACTGCTTCACTGGATCGTCAAAATTCACATTTTTTTTAAAGATTTATTAGAACACAAAACGTGAATTATTGGACCGATTTTCACATTTAAAGGATTCTTTTGATCCAGAAAATTCTCTCCAAAAATATTTCAGGCACAGAAAAAGGATTTAGTGAAGAAAACTTATTATGTAAATTGCGAGGTGTTTTCCCAATCAACACTGATTAATGAGTAAATACCTGCTGTTATATAATCATACATAACGCATTCAGTCGATATTGGAATAATTTTTTTATATGGAGTGTACACGTAATGTTCACTGGCAAAATGGATATTCAATTAAGAGGATTCTACTGTACTAGTACATTTTGCATTAATTCATGCTGTATCTGGTTCATTATAAAGCATTTTCAAACAAAATTGTCTGGCATATTTTCTGAACTGAGAACCAAACACCCACCCTTTCACCAACATGTATTATTTGTTACATTTACACAGATTTCACATCATGTTAACACTTATAAAAGCTCCCTTTGTTGCAGTTAACTTCTTAAGGTTGATTTACAGCATTATCTCAGCGGTTTGATAATATAATGATATACTGCAGAAAATTATGAAAAATTGCATAATTTGAGAACCCAAGTTTTTTTTTCAGCACGCCCATGAGACACCCCACCCTACCCCTCCCCACCCCCACATAACATCTTGCAATTTTTTGGTGTCCCCCCCCCCCCCCCCAATCCCCTGTCTAGCAAACAATAAATATCTCTGCAATTACAACAAATCCTCTAATGACCAAAAATTTGTGTACATTATGTCACATCTATTACATAAATCGAAACCCCACTTCTCCTGGACTTGGACTTCCTAATTTACTCTTGTCCACACACCAGTCTGCCCCCTGCTGAGTGCTAATTAACCCTACTCAACATACTCACCTCTGTCAGCTCAAAGCAATCACTACTCATAGCCATGGCAACAAATCTGAACAATACAATACCAGATACAACGATCCCAGGCAACATCCAACTTTACATAAAAATACACAATATTTTAAATTGCTTATAAACAAATTCGACCTAAATAACCCCCTGTATTACTGTGTTGTTTTTCTTCGTTTTTTACGTTGTGTATGCATGTAACATAATATTCTTTTCTCTCAATAAATACTGTTTAAACTAAGTCGCCCCCTAAACAACCTTCCCAACACGATCTGAAATAAATTTCCTGAAAAAACCTAAACTACAGATACTTATAGACTGTTCTGGTTGGTAAAATGGTGGCTTAGTGGTTACGGAATTGGACTTCAAACCAAAAGGTGCACGATTCTATCCCCACCAGGGGTAACTGTGTTGTGTCATTGCACAGGGCACTTAATCCTGATTGTCCATGTAGGAGCATGGTGGCACTGTGTGATAGGGAATGCTACACATAGATGGTGTACTTGTCTTAAACCAATACCAACCCTACTTGAGCGAAAGTTAGTACATTGGGAAGTCTGACAGTTGCTTGTCAATGCTCAGTGTTTCTTTCGGAGTACTCCGGCTTCCTCCACCCTTAAAACTGTCGGACACCCGGTGACTCTAGCTGTTGAAAGTATCATTAAACCCCAATAAAAAATACCTGTGCCATAGTTTATCCAAAAGGAAATGTGTGAAATATGTCATCGCTGGCTTACTATTTTGCTCCACACATGTTTGTTGTTTCGGAATCAAATAAGTTGTGTGCCACTGCCACATAACCAAACATAGGGAATACCAATAAAGTCTATATGAACGGGAAGCTTAGAACACGTTCCGCATCCAGTCAACTTCTAAGTTTATTTCTTAATGGCCAGACATGCAGTCAATGCTGCTAAGGAAATATTGTCACTTCAGTAACAATTTTCACCATTTAAAAGCTTTTTTGTGGCCATGTTATCATACATGTTGAAAAAACTTGCTGAATATCCCACCATTGTGTTACATTTATCTTCACAGTTTCAGTGCCCAAATTTAATAACAAGTTTTTTTTAATTTCATTTTTACCGGGTCGGAACTAGGAATTTGCTATTGTGTTTTTGAACAATGTGACTAGGCTTCGCGACTACACACATCGCGAAGTCTAGTTAGCTGGACTAGGTCTATGCTGAACTACACACAATTTAAAATTTTCATAAACTTTGAGCAACCCCCTCCCACCCCCCCCCCTCCAAAAAAAACCAAACTCTTGGCCCAATGCAAGTTTCACATAACATAGAGCCCCAAAAATGGTCTCCAGTATAGGGAGGGCTAAAGATGCCTCAGATATGATCTTAGGACACTGAATATTGCAAAATGTTCCTGGGGGAGGGGTGCTACAGCAACTTGTTGTGCAAACTCGGCATGAATGTATCCCCAAAACAAGTATCGTTGAGATAAAAGATTCTGTACAAGCACAATGTGCACAAAAAACATATTTACTTTCAGGGATGTGGCAACAGGGGTGTGGGGTCACCCCCCTCCCCAATCGTGGCCAAAATTTCCTCTAGTTGGAAATTCGGAGGGCAAGTCATGAGAAGTTGAAAATTCTATCTATCTGGATTTTAGAGCTTCTTTGGTGATGCTGATGTCTCCTTCACTTCCCCAAATTCCAACTCGATTTCAAATCGGCAAAAATTCCAACTGTTACTATTTACAACTACAGCGTATGCAATATCAAGCTTCATAAGTATGATGTCAATCGGTATTGGATTTTGATACTACATTTACTTATTGTAATAAAAAAAATCTTCGAAATGCACTTCAAGAAAATATAAATTTTATAGTAAATTTCCTTTCATATTATACCTACCGCAATTGTTTACTACAGGCTTGCACTACAGTGGAAGACCCCAACTCGGATAAAATACTCTCTATTTTAATCTTTCCCAAGAGATTTGGGAAAGAAAAGTGGTGTAAAAACACCACGAAAAAATAAGCCAAAACTGGGTCGAGCGCCATCGGCGCACACCCAGTAAGGGACGCTCTTCTCTTAGTACAATTCCACGACTTCCGTTAACCAGTGCGCAAGCAGTCATCAAACCATTCTTCTGAGTCCGCCAACATAGGAGGTATGTGATCAGCGGGAAGGAAGGATTCTTACCCGAATAAGAAGACAGGAGGGCCTCCATGTAAACAATTGCAGTAGGTATAATAAGAAAGGAAATTTACTATAAAATTTATATTTCTTATCAACCTACCTTACAATTGTTTACTACAGGCTGAATAGACAATAGGATGGTGGGAATCACATAACCAACCCACACATAACTCAATTGCACTGGAACCATGGACAGAGGAAGAGATCCCTAGACCTATCAAACCATAGCATTACAAACATTAGTAAAAGACAATGAAAGATGAGGCGTATGGTGAAGTGCGACGCACAGACACAAAGGGCAGTAACAGCACGGAGCTGGAACTGACCCTGTAAAAAGCTGAATGGCTGGGATAGACAGCAGCCTGAGCCGAAGAAAGAGGGCCAGTAGGACAAAGGTCCTCTGTCAGCTCCTGCAACTGTTGCAGATAAATGGAGAAGGTAGCATTTCTCCAGTAGGCTGCCAGTATAACATCCGACAACATGACGGAGTTAGTATAAGCCCCGAGAGGTAGACAATGCACGCACCTTGTGGCAGAAAAAACAATTGGTAATACAATCACCAGTAGCTAGATGAGCGGAAGCTGCACGAATAGCAAGACAAATCCATCGAGAAATGGATGCAGGAGAGATTTGGCATGTGAGAAAATGCATATCCATCCAGGATAAAGATGCGAATACCCCCCCCCCCCCCCACCCAAGCAGCTCAGTGCCCAAGAAAGTGTCCATCTTGGAGTAAACTGCAAAGTCCTAGGCCTTTTCAAGGAAAAGAGCTGGACAAGCTTGGAGAGGCAAGGATGAGTGTCGAAACAATGCGGTACCACATATGAAAAAGGTCTCTGAAGCATGGACGTGTACCCATTGCTGGAGACCCCAGAAACAAACATATACCAGAAACTCCACAATCGGTGTGATCGAAGAAGTGACAGAAGCAACAGAGTGATCGCACACCATCGACAGAAGAACCTTTGACTGGGCCACAGAGGCTAAACCAGTGGAGCGAGTGCCTCCTTGAAAAAAAGCAACTCCACTGCTTGTCTCTAAAAACCACTACGGAGGAGACAGGACCCGATAAAAGACATGCACGAAGGCACAATGAAGTCGGGTCAACTTGAAACCTCCTCGGGCGACTTTGGCAAAGAAAGTCACGACGTAGAGGGAGACATGCCAGAACCGCCGCTAACAGAGAACTGAACAGATTGATCCACACCCACCGAGGCGACAGGGGTGTGATCGAAACGATTTGATGACTGCAGGTTCATATCTGGGCTAGAAGCTGAGGCAGAATCGGAACCGGCAGGAAGGCGTAGCCGACAAGACCACCCCAAAGGAGGGCCAGAACATCCACTGCGAAAGCCAGAGCATCTGGACACGGGGACACAAAAATGTCCACCTGATGGTTACAACAAGTCGCAAAGAGATTGATGGAACACCGCCATGTGGAGCATCCACTCGGTGGAAAAGAACCTGTCCCGTTGGGACAGGGAGTCAGTTAGGACGTTCAGACGATCGGGAATGTGATGAACAACCACCCCAGCGTTGAGCGAGTAGTAGAAGATCCTGAGCCAATTCGTACATTGGAACCAAGTGCGTGCCGCCCTGGTTCCGAATGTAAGCAACCACTGTTGAATTGTCGGACAACGGAAGGACCTGGCGATTCGACAGGTGAAGGATCCACTGCCTGAAACTCAGAAGAAGAGCAAGAAGCTCCTTCTGGTTGATGTGTTGAGATGCCTGATCCTGGTCCCACATCTCGTGAAGGAAAAGTCCTAGGGGATCCAACATCGCACCCCATCCGAGATCGCTGGCATCTGCCGTCAGAACGCGATCGGATGTGGGTAAGTCCAACGGGACACCCTGCATGATCCACTGAACATCCATCCAGTGGAGAAGATGAGGATGAAGAGATTCTAGTAACTGAAGCACCAGATCCAGAGAATCGACATTCGGCCTCCAACGACTAAGCAGAAAGTGTTGGAGAGGTCTGACATGCAGCCGACCTAGAGGAATGGGATCTGTCACCGAACCGCAGAGACCGAGCAGCTGGAGAATACCCGTGCTGTCGCGGATGTGGACTGCGACAGAGTCAGAGCAAAAGCTGAGAGAATCACAGCCCTGGCCTGGGGAACTGCCACCGTATTGAACTGAGTGCGGAAGGCCATCCCCAGATGACAAAATGACTGAGAAGGGACCAGATCCGACTTCTCTTCGTTGACTCTGAATACTAGTGATGTGAGCAAGCTCAACAAAGTATCGACATCCAACTCCAGTAAGGCAGCATTGGAATGCCTCTGGAGGATATCGTCTAGATATGCCGAAGTAGTCACCCTGGACTGTGTGCGATGGAAAGCTATCACATGCGACATCAGTCGGGTGAAGGCCCAAGGAGCCAGGTTGAGGCCGAAAGGCATGGCCTTCAACTGGTAAACTTGCCCCAGAAAAGTGAACCTGAGATACTTACGCGACGCCCGATGAATCGGAACGTGAAAGTAAGCATCTCGCAGGTTGATGCTGGAAGCGAAATCTCCCTGGTGAATGGAAAGGCGGATCCGACCTGAAAGTCTCCATGCTGAACTTGGGAGCAATGACTGGTTCAAGATACTCAGAGATTGATAACTGGTCGGAGTCGGCCGTCCTTCTTCGGCACCAAGAACAGGCGGGAATAAAACCCCACTGACTGAATGTTCTTGACGACCTTGATCGCCCGCTTGCCCAGGAGATTGTCTATCTCCGTGGACAAAAGCTCTCAACATAAAACGTCTGAAGGACCTGTGGTTGAAAGAGGCACTCTGGACAGAGGATATTCGCAGCCTGGACCGAACAACATCTAACACCCAAGGAAAAGGATGTGATGGTGGCCCAACAGTCTGCGAACTTGCTATCCATCCTCCAACCTGGGACGAATCAAGGTGAGGACCTTCAGTTCGAGCCCTGATGAGGCCCGCGAGAGGAGAACCCACTTCCTCTACTGAAAGAAGAATTCTGAGACTTCCCTCTAGCCTGCCGATGCTTATCCTTACCCCGTAAGTAAGAAGTAGAAGCGGGGGCAGAAGGATCAGCCCTTTGCTTCGCAGTGGAAGCAGAAGGGTACTTGTTAGGCTTTGAATGGTCCCTGCCTCCCCTAGAAGGCTGATCAAGCTGACGAAGCAGCAGCTGATCTTTGGAATGACGCAGACGTCATCCCGGACCGTCGACACGGACCCCAGGGAACAGTAGCGGACCTGCCAAGGAAGCAGATCGAAGAGCAGCGTGCTGCCCCTCAGGAAGGGATCGGCCTGTGTCCAGCACAGAGTCCCTTTGAACTAGTTCCAAAATAGCTGTGTCACAGGCATGCGTGTGAGTAAGATGAATGAGCGCCTTGGACAGCACACGTAAAGGAGCCTGTACATCGTCAAACCTATCTGGAGGCAGATAGGCAGCTAAGGCAAAGACGACGTGATCGGAGAGAGAAAGCATACCCAGCATTTCTCTCGATAAGCCCAACATGGACTCCAGAGTCGTCATAGGAATGACGGCAGACTTGGGTTTGGAAAGCCCGAGGGAATTGGAGTCCTGACCCAAAACCGTCAAAGTCTGGCAGACTGACAGTTTGGCGAAATCGTAGTAATGATAACGCACTGGAGGCAAAAAGGTCTCAACCCTGGTGAAGAACAGAGCCTTCATAGCCTTGGAACTCAGCTTAGAGACCAAGGCTGAAAATGCTTCAACCACCTGTACTGACTGGCAAGGTCAAGGACGCCCAGAAGCAGGTTGCTCCACAGGCTGTAGGCACGTGACCGATGATCGCGGCCTGGCTGACACTGTCGGCTGGTTAGCTGGTTTGAGATCAGGCAGAAACCCAAACACAAAGTCAAGAGCTGCCCCCAAGTCTGAAGACTGCTGGCTCTCGACACAAAGGATGTCTGACTCCTGTCCGGAGTCGGAAGACACAGAGCCCATTGTGGGCAAACCAGTTGACGCCTCCTAAGGTGTAGGCACACCAGGGGGATCAGAAAGCGGCCTGTTTCCAATCCCAGGAGGCAGCGCCATAGGGGAGCCTGGAAACCACTCGCTGCCTCGCTGGAAGAAATGGGTAGGCTCTTGGACAGAACCTGAGTGAGTAAGGAGAGAGCCTCCCTAAGCTCACTGCCCGTACCGGCCGGTTCGACATGGGGACGAACCAGCAAAGTGGCATCACACCTGACCCTCTTAACCAGCGAAGGGTTACGATCCTCCAATACACCCAAAGCGGGGCGACGGGCGGCAGCCGAAACATCTGAGGGCAGACGTGTAGGGGTTCAACACACCCCAAGGATCAACATAGCGGGAACTCAGGAGAGCCGCCACGGACCTCTGAGGGGCAGAAGGTCCAGGCTGCACAGAAGGCGTTGGTCCCACAAAACTGGCCTTGTGACCAGAATGAGTGGACAGAAATGCCAATGACAAAACTGTGGTACTCGACGGCGCAGAGATCACAGTAGAGGGTTCGGCCGGCAGCCACTTCCAAATTCGCCGAGTTGAAGTCAGGGAAGGCTGAGGCCGATACCCCACGTCTACACTACCAGACACTGCTGCAGACCACTGCAGGTATAAAACTGCTGTGCTCAAAAGCTGAGAGGACACAGCAGGGGGTTCAGTCGGCAGCCACTTCCGACCTCACCGAGCTGAAGTCGGAGAAGGCTGAGGCCGATACGCCACAACCACACTACAGACATCCCTGCAGACCCTTGCAGGGATAAGCCGAGGCCGGCTAAAAACGGTGCCTGATGACGTTGTAGATGGAACAGCAGTAGCAACAGATATGATGGGAGCTGTTGGAACTGGCGGAAAAGGGGAGAGAGCCACCTAGCTCGGCCTCCAAAGGAGGAGTCACAACCCTAGTGACAGCCTCCGATGTCGACTGGAGAGGGCGCATAGTCCCGGAATCAGGCATCTCTTCACCAGAAATCCAACAGCTCCCGCAGTATCCACCACGATAAAAAAAAACCCAAAACTGCACATCCCCCACAAATGAGGAATAACTCTCACCAGACGTGGTGGAGCCAGGAGGCCCCGAAACGACAGCGTTCCACACCCATCGCAGGTGTGGGAGGTGCTGCACATCCCCCACGGAGGGGGAGTAACTCTCACCAGACGTAGTCGAGTTGGAAGGCCCCAAAACGACAGCGTTCCCCGCCCCCCTCAGGTGCAAGAGGAGCTGCACATCACCCACGGAGGGGTATAACTCACACCAGACGTGGTCGAGTCGGGAGGCCCCGAAACGACAGCATTCCTCACCCACCGCGAGAGCAGGAAGAACAGACATGAGCACGAGAATGCACCAAAGGCAAGGCCAAAAGGAATTGCCCTAAAGGAACTGAACTGAAAATAACGGAGGTGAGAGCAGTAGAAGAAAAAGGTGAACTCAACAGATACAGAAAGTAGAAGAACACCCCCAACTATGAGAGAAGGTGGCAGAAAAAAAACCGGTGGGTACACGACAGAACCCAGTCGGCCGACAGGGAGCGAAAAAACAGAAATTCAGCCCTCAACAGATTGAAGAAATCCTGTCCAGACAGTCCCTCATTGACACCTAACTCCAATAACAATAAAAATTTATCAACCGAAAAATTTTGTTGCCGAACCACGTTGACACGATGTCAAAAAAACATTCGCAAAAACGGAATATACAAATAAAATACAATGAGAATGTGGTCGAAAATATTAACGAGAATATATAAAACACAGTCCTGTTATTATACGATCTTCAGATCCATAATTCAGTCACAGGAAAACCATCATCGATGAGTTGAATTATCACTGTATCATAATGCAAAGATGGCAACATGTTAACCACGTTGCACGGACAAAAGAAGAATGGTTTGATGACTGCAGTTGCACTGGTTAACGGAAGTCGTGGAATTGTACAAAGAGAAGAGCGTCCCTTACTGGGTGTGCACCAATGGCGCTCGACCCAGTTTGGGCTTATTGTTTTGTGGTGTTTTTACACCAATTTTCTTTCCCAAGTCTCGTGGGAAGATTAAAATAGAGAGTATTTTATCCGAGTTAGGGTCTTCACTGTAATGCAAGCCTGTAGTAAACAATTGTAAGGTAGGTTGATAATCACATCATGCAAAATCGTTATCCTGCGTTAATTCCATCATTCACAGTTAGAAAATGATGAAACATTGAAAACTGATTATTCCTGCAAAAGATCTGATTTAATGTAAGGACAGTGTGATTGCTCATTGGTCTAAACTTGTGCATTTGTTTATCACATATTCAATTCACAGAATAATACCAAATAATAATAACTTGATAATTCTATCATAAATGTGTTGGCATTTTAGTTCCTAGAATCAATTTTATGCCTCCCTTTCATGTCTTCATTTTCAAAAGTTTTCTCGGAAGTGAATTTCCAACTATGGGGAGGGACCGGGAGGGAGGGTTCACCTTTGTCGTCCCTCTCTCTAGTTGGAAATTCACTACTGTATACACTCCCCCCCCCCCCCCTCAAATTGGAAACCTCTAGCCACGTCCCTGTTTACATTACAACATCAGCCTGGTCTAAGTTCTACAGCATGTATTGTAAATGCATTTGGTTTTACAATGACATTTCATTAAAAGGACTATTCTATAACGTGATTTAGTTGAAATCACTGCATCACTTCTATAACTTACCTTTCTTTGGCCCACTGAGAGGAAAACTTTGGAACCCTTTTCACCCATTGTTTAATCTCACCAATCTTTATATCTGTAAAGTATGAAATAATTTTAAAGCCTCTTTCTCTTATAATATTCAGTTGTCTCTGGCTTTTTACAAAGCAATATTGGAGTCCACTCGTTGAAAAGCAAACCAATATAACAAGAGTTTAGCGACTGGAAGCATTGCAAAACCAACAAAAAATAAATGATTATCACTTTGCTTCCACCAATATCAGTAAATTGTGTTTACTCATTATATATGAAAAAAACTTAGGATTTTGAGTGAGTGGAGCTTCCAAGCACTATGAGTGATGGGTGCGCACAAAGACTGCGAGTGAGAGGAGCTATCAAGGATTGTGAATGAGCCGAGCTCCCAAGGCACACTATTTTATTGTGAACACGCATTAGTGATTTATTGTGTTGTTGGGGAGTGCTGATATCTTAAAGCAACCGAAGTTTGCTATAACGTTCCATCAAAAGATATATATCGACCCCTTGAAAAGTGACTGGCTCGTCTTCGGGAAAAGATTTCAATAAGAATTTAGCTAGATCTTTTCTGATGCATGGCTTTTTTCAGGGCACTCATTCCTTGACTTATATGCACCCCTCATCGACAATTATTAGCACATTCTACTAGATAAATAAAGTATGGTTCTGGGATTTGTAAGCACTGTCTAGGTGCTCTTTTCAAACACACGTGATAAATTGATTAAAGGTATGGATTTCGACTCAAAGAGGAAAGAGCCTCCAAGCTCCAAGTACAATTGGAAATAAAACTAGATGGTTTTGAAATGGCAAACGAATTTCCAAAAGTCGCCCAATGAAGCACGGCCAATGCTCACACACCCAACAAGGGGAAGGTGTCTACCACTTTCAACATAACAAGCGGCTCAATAAAGTGTATGCCGTTGCTCGTTTTCAGTGAAATATGATAGTCATGTTTTTGTGGAGATTATATTCCCAGAACTTAGAAAGGCTAAGGCTCAAAATGAGGATGAAAATAAGAAGGTATAGAAAAAAAGTAAACTTGGCATCGCTCGCATCGGGTGTCTCAATTTGAAATGAAAAGTAAATGTGCACACCTTCAAATAACAATATGTCTGTGTGGGAAATTTCATAAGTGTATCCTGTATAAATGGGGCTTAATTCATTGTAGAGTTTTTTAAATTAAGAATGTAGAAAATAGGCTAAACTTCAATGTGATGTGAAACGTCAAAATGACATTAACCCTTTGAACTCTGGTGGTATCTTCTGCGCCAGTTCAATGGCAGCAATTAGAAGAGACCATATTCATTTCCAATCGATATTTTCAATGTGCAGTCTCAGGGCTGTGTGTTGGAAATATTGATTGTTCTACCCCACACATTTACTGAACAGCCATCCTATTTAATGATGGTATGACGTGTCAGTAGTAGGAGAGGGATGAACCGTCCACCATTGGGGGACCTGGGAAGTGATGTCATAGTCGCGTGACCTAATTACGTCACATTTTGTTGTCATGGTAGCCCATGTGCACGGCCATCTTGTGATGTCATCTCCATAGTGATGCATGGTGTTAGTGTGCATGTGCAGCGCATGTTGTTAAGGTGATATGTGTTTCCATAGGCCATTTTGTATACTGGAGGCTACCATCTTGGTTTCTATGGTAGCACATGGTTGCTATGTCACCCAAAGGCCTACGATAGGCCAGTGGTATGTTTGCAGTGTCTGTACCTTTATACAAGAGTAATTTCCCAATTTGTAGAATTACCCAAATAAACCCGACAAGTTATACTATTTCGAATTCTTTCAAAATCCTCTACTTCCATCTATGCAATAGTTTTTGTCTACCCAACCATGTTTATTTGTCCTGGAGTATACTCCAGTAGAATAGAAGAGCCTAGTATGTGGAACAGCTTTGCTTATTGTTACTATATTTAGCTTTTCTGGTCGGTTCTTGTTAGTTCTGACCCTATTCCGAGTACTCTGGTTGTTTCATTTATCTAGATCACCCAGTCAGTTCACTTTACTGGCACTAACTAAACTAAACAATCGGATTGCTTTGTACTCCATAATCTTGTATGCAGAGTTATCTCCCCTTATTACAAAGAAGTCCTACATGATTCTCATCACCACTGCATCCAATGGCCACATCCCATGGAGTCCCTGTTTGGAAAACGTCTCTGGTTATGGAATCCCTTTTTTTATCGTTATGAGGCTATGGCTGCTCATGCAGGCTACCATGACAATCAAACAAGACGTAACTAGGTCACATGACTATGACGTCACTTCCTAGGTCCCCCACTAGGTCCCTGCATTGGGAGATGGTTCATCCCTCTCCTACTACTCGCATCATGTTCCTGAGCTGAAAAGCGGATGCTCAGTTTCAAAGAGTTAAATTAAAAAAAAAAAACAGCTATCTCATAATTTTTAGCTCAACAGCATATGACAAGTTAAAAAAAATCTGACACATTTTATTTTTTTACCCTATGTCACCCAGAAACGTCACCTCGGAGATTGACCATAGCGATTTGAAATTATCTGGGATGGTAGCACATTTAAAAATGTGGTCCATTATGGAGATTATATTGCCAAAATTTTGAAAGGCTAAGGCAGAAAATGACTGTATCCAGTATAGTAGTATTCCGTAGTCTTTTTTTGCTGAAACCGGTGGTTCTGTGCCAATCAGGGTCAGCAGACATATCAATGGTGTTTAAATTTATTTTTACTGCGTCTTGTGCCGGGTCTGTAAATGCCACTATCGTTTGTCCTTTCCATAACTTGAGGAATTTTTTTTAGAACTAATATAATCCACCAACCCAAGATCAGTTCTGACACTTTGTGCTCCCAACTTACACACGACGGATGAACCACAATCTTATTTCCACTTGCGAAAGATTGAAGATGTTAATAAATACCTAGAACGTGAAAAATATGAGAAAGAAAAGCTTTATAAAAAATATCCCAGAGCTAAAACATTGTTGATTCTGTAGATACAGTCTTGGCAGGACTTTCTTTTACAACTGGCAGTGCCAGATTAAGCTTAATGGCAGCCAGTATTGCATTGTTGCCATTGATTGTTGGCCCCCGAAAAAATTTACTTTCGACTGCATGGTGTTTTGTTACTCGCCACCCAGGTGTTAAAACAAAGCAGCACACTGAAATTTGCAATCTTGCTAATGCCAAACTGAACAGCATTACCAAACTCACCAGTAAAGCAATGAGAGTTGAAAAAAATATCTGATACTGAGTTCAAGCATGTGCTCTATGAAGTGCAATCCTATGAATAATTAAAATCAGATATAAGATTAGCATCTAGTGAATATATCAGTCTATGGCAGCTGATGAAATAATGCAAAAACAGCTTTATTAAATAAAAATTAGAATGTGATTGAGATTGGCAAACAACTGTGCAGTTTTAACATACAAAACAAAACGATTTTTCCACGAAATTTTATCTTTCCTTTATAGTAATTTTTGTTATTATAAATTTCTCTCTATTGTTGTTCTCAGCAGATGAAAGCTAAAATGTTGTCTGGTCAGCTTGTCTGGCTGGATTCCTTTCACTGTTAACCAGACCTTTCTGTTTTATGAATTTTGTTTCTGGATTGTCTGAAAATGACTTTACAAGCCTATGCGGTCTCCATACTTCAACTGTTTCACTGTTCTCTTTTTATAGAGTTAAAATTATTCTGTTATTTAAGCATCATTTGTCCGTTACTTTTTATAACCCGAAAGATAGATCTCTCCCAGCATTTGCTTTATTTTCTTTATTTGTTGGCCAGGTTTCCATTTTGTTATTGTCACTTACTGTTTTCCCATTCTTTAAAAGGTTGAGTCTCTCTGAATATAATAGTGGATAATAAACCTGCTTGTATTTACTCTATTCCTCGAGGACATTGGAAAGGAATTTCTGTAATTAATTAATTAGCTGAAGCTGCTAAAGTGTCAGAGCCTGTTACTTTATTAAAAACAAGCTCTATGACAAATACATCTACCAGCAACAAAATACATTCTGAGACCTAAGATTGATATACCTATTCTGAATATGGCACACTAGGTCAGTTTATTGTTTTTGCCGCATGATAAGTCGTATAAGTATGTATTAGCCCTTTACCTAATGAATCAGCCACAGCCGGCCACGTAATTTTCAAATTTAGCAGTTGTAAACAATATATATATCAAAACGTTTCAACAAAACCATATCATGTGACCCATTATTGGAAGGATCCCATCGAACTCGTTCCAATGAGGGGTCACAATATGGTTTCGTTGAAATTATTTGAAAAAAATTAAAAAACAATGATTAAAATAATAATTTTTCATACCCCGTGTGTTGTGTAAAGGATTAACAGTTGTTGATGTTTCAAGTCGCTATGAAGTAGCCAAACCTTTAACAACTAAAAATTCTACTAAAGTTACTTATGCTTTCTCATATATTCACTTGTATGAAATAGCCTAAAATATTACAAGTTGATCCCGGTAGAGAATATATGTGTCAAGTGAGATGAAAAAGTATGGAGTGAAAATGAGTCATAGCCCTGCTGAACGAAGCACATCGAAGTCAGGCAACTGTTGAAAAATTTAAGTGAACACTGGTAGAGAGGCTATTTGGACACCAATTGAAATGTGCAAGAAATTGCAAATCCATCAAAAAGGTCTACTGAGTGGCAGCTTGGCTGCCTTCTGTTATAAAAGCATTAAATAATGAAGTAACAAGATTAGAAAAAAACGCCTCAAATGCCATTAAAACGAATTATGTAAAATCTGATGTACCAATACTTAGGACAAAAGAGAAATTTTCTGATGTTTGTGTTTTATCAGCTTGGTGAGTTGGAAGACGGTGGTAAATGCTGTGCAACAGACTCAATTTGCTCTATTAAAATTTATAGGATTTGAGCATTCTGTTATAAAAGAAGGTGATCCTATATTTTATTATTTACATGATGGGCCTTCATGTAGTATTGCCAGGGAGGAGTTATTATTTGTACCTCCTGACACTCAGTTACCTAAACATATGTCATGATGACCATAAGCAAAGGTTGATTGAGATACTTTATTTTATTTTCATTCATTCTTCTTCCCCCGAAACAATCGTATTCCCACTCCCACTCACCAAAAATGGTATTCCACTCCCAGCATTGTATTCCACTCTCAGCGATGGTGGACTATTTAGGTTTTTTTTTTTTACATGTTTTGAAAGTAACCACAGAATCAATTATAAAGGGTAGTTTTGGAAGAGAAAACAAGGAGAAAATAAATAGAAAAGTTCACTGCTCTGATTTGAGTACAACTTTATTCTCTCATTGGCCACTAACGCCTCGTGAAATAATTTTCCACACACCCCACACAAGGCTAAAAATAGTACTCAAATCTGAGCAACGAGCAGTGAACTATTGGCTATTTATTTACCTTTACTCCTTAAATCTCATTATTTGGGAGTTTTAGCATATTCATCTCAGGTCATTCTCTGGACCTAACATACCACATTGTACATTGCAGTCCTTATATGCAGGATGATGCTCCCAACCCCTCCCATGTCCCCTTTCCAAACTCTCCATTCTTGTCATTGTCTGGACCTGCAAACTCGCATAATACAGTGGAACCCTGTTAATTGAATAGCCATTTTGCAATGAAAATTATTCAATTAACAGGAGTATTCAATTTACATCGTTTGTGCCACTTTCCTGTATTCTAGGGATAAACATAGTATGTATTCTATTATATATTGTTTGACAGAGCTCCATGAGCTCTGTCAAACAAGATATAATAGATTAAATGCCTGTATTGAATGTACAGAGGCCAAATAGGTCTATAAACAAAGGAAAACTGGGGAGGGAGAGGGTAGTTTCTCGACAGGTTACAGGTTTTTTATTCAATTAACAGGAGTTTACTCTATAACTTATATTCAATTAACAGGTCAAATTTGTACTGAAGAAATTAGGAAATTATATTGAATTAACAGGGTTATTCAGTTAAGAGATATCCAATTAAGTGGGCTCCACTGTACATGGTACTTCTTACTGTACTCCCACTCTCCTAATTCTCTGGACTTACAATACTACATTGTACACTGCACTTCTTACATGTCATAAGTCCCACCCCTCTCCACTCTCGTCATTCTCTGGACCGGTCTCCCTATATACCGAATCTGACTTCAAATACCGAATCTGACCTCAAATAAATTAATTATACGTTTTTCCTAGTGGAATTGTCGGTTTTGAGTGGGCCTAGTGGGTATATAATTATTTTAAAATAAAACTGTCACAGAAAATGTCCATGAATTTCATGTAACGGTAGTTATTGGGGAAACGGCGCAAGTTCGGTGAGATTCGGTATTTGAAGTCAGATTCGGGATATAGGGAGACCTCTCTGAACCTAACAAATCACATTGGGCACTGTATTACTTACATGTTCTATGACCAACCCACTCTTCACGCTAATCATTCTCTGGACCTACCATACTGCACTGTACACTGTACTTCTTACATGTCATATGTCCCACCCCTCTCCACTCTCGTCATTCTCTGGACCTAACAAATCATATTGGGCACTGTATTACTTACGTGTTCTATGTCCTGCCCACTCTTCATGCTCATCATTCTCTGGACCTACCATACTGCATTGTACCCTGTACTTCTTACATGTTTTATGTCCTGTCCACTCTTCACTTTCGTCATTCTCTGAACCTACCAAACCGCACAGTACACTGTATATTTTACACGTCATATGTCCCGCCCACTTGCGACTCTCATTATTCTCTATACCTACTATACTGCATTGTACAAAGTACTCTTTACACATCATATGTCCCACCCACTCTTCACTCTCGTCATTTTCTGAACCTACCAAACCACACAGTACATTTTACACGTCATATGGCCCGATTTAGGTTTGATTGAATGTGCATACCAAGATGTTCGTGACTTTTTACAAAGGTAACAGGTTCATTGTTAAGAGATAAAATTGGGTTGAGGTTAGCTGAGCGACTGAATGTGAAATAGACGGCCTTGGTTTTTCAGGATTAAACATCACAAGCCACTTCTGGGACCAAATGTGTATGGCTTGTAGATCTTCGTTAAATGCAAATATTGTGTCAGAAGATCTTGGTTTGCCATTAGTTAAACAGGTGTCATCTGCAAAGAGCCTTGAAAGTGAGTCTAGTGATTCTGCAATATCATTGATGTAAATCAGGAACAAGAAGGGGCCGAGAACGGATCCTTGATGAACAACGAGTGTTATTTCGTAAAAGCTAGAGAAGGTATTGTTCACCAGAACTCGCTGTTTCCTATTAGTTAAGTAGTTTTCAAATCACTCTAGAAGAGTACCACAGATACCATATTGCCGAAGTCTATAGATAAGATAAGACCTTTATGCCATACCCTTTCGAAGGCCTTAGATATATCGCAAAAGACAGTGCAAATAGCGAGACGAGAATCCAGGGATTGCCAAAGAGAATGGTATAATTCGAGTAGTTGGTATGTTGTGCTGTGTCCAGGTAATTTCTCATGGTCATCTATAATTAAGTAGTTCAGATTTTGAGAGGTACCATCATATATGGGGGGGGGGGGGGGGGGGGGGGCGTGGTGGGGTGGGAGGGGAGGTAACTGAGTTCTTTTCAGTTTTGTTAAGGAGATCCTTTATGACATGCCACAACATCTTTAGAGAAGGGCAAATGGACTGTCTTTCTTCAAGATTGGACAAGTATTTCAGCTTTGCATACTTTTTCATGTTGTTCACTTTATTTCTGGAAGCCCTGTATGCATTCCAATTGGTATTTTTGTTTGACGTTAGAGCTCTTTTTCTCAGACAGTCCCTGAGCCTAATTTGTGAATGAAGCTCTGAATTAAACCAGTGTTTATCTCGAGGGCGGATGATTATTCTGGACTGTGGGATACATTCCCCAATTATATTTAAGTAATTTTTGCAAAATTTCACCTGATCATCATTTATATTTTCAGTGTTGCTGATTATGTTAGTCCAATCAGTTTGTGAAATTAATCTGTTCGCCTTAACAAAATCAGCATTTTTATAATTGTAGACAAGTCTACAGTAAGATGGGTTGGGGGCTGAGTCAAAGGCAACTTGAGCATATACTGCAAGGTGATCAGACACTTCAAGGTCCATGGTATCGGCTTCCGTAGTTGAGATAGAATCACTTACGATTATGGGGTCCAGTAAAGTGGAAGAGTTACGAGTTACTCTTGTAGGGGTATTAATGATATTACGTAGATTGTAATGCTCTTAAGACATCATGAATTTTCGAACTGGAAGTTAAAAGAGCGGAGTTCAGGTCACCTAAAATAATGATGTTCTGGTTAATATCAGGGGCTTGTTCGATGGAATGGTCTAGAAGTTCCCAATATGCAGGGTCTGCAAACTGCTGTGATCTGTAGGAAAGTGCAATGAGATATCTTTTGTTTATAATCACACAAGTACACATAAAGATCTCTATTACAGCATATTACGGGAGCACGGTGGCTCAGAAGGTAGAGATGATTGTTGCAATCCAAGAAGTCCTCGGTTCGAATCCCGCCTGTGGCAACCACATTGTGTCCTTGAGCAAGACACTTCATCCCAATTTAATTTCCCACGTGGGGAGGGGGGGGCGGCGGGGACGGGGGAGGGGGGCATGATGACGATGTGTACTAAGGGTACTTTGAGGGTGCACTTGTCTTCAACCAATGCTAACCCTGCTTTTGTGGAGTTAGTATGTTGGGGAGTCTGAGTCGCTTGCCATTGCTCGGTGGTTCTCTCCACTCCAGGTACTCAATGGGAGGGAGACCCCCCTCCCTCCCATACCCACATTTGGCATTTCCTACTGAGATTCAACTTTTTCGGGCTGAAAGGGTTCACACACCCCCCCTCCCCCACCCTGAAAAATAGCCCTGTACGCCTATGCAATGAATACCTGGACTTGAATAAATACCTATATTATGGTCATGATATAGCTGTAGATGCTGAAAGTGACCTTAAATATCAATAATTAATTTATTCTCTATTATTTTGTCTGTTTGTGAATGTGTGGGATTTGTCAACAAACGAGGGTAAGCTTCCTACTCCATGATTTCACAATTTTTCCAACATATCTGTTTCAGATACAATGTAATATGAGTTACTGTCACAAACAAATTTGTTGTTTATTTGATATGGTTTAAACCATCTAGAGAGCTAGTATACACAGTGATGGGTACAGTTCAAGTCAAAATGAGATGATTAAAGGGATGTTGAACAGCTTGTTAATATATCTTGCATTACATTACTACTGTGCTATTTATTGACAGAAGGATTTCACAGAGGGTTTCCCTGACGGTATTTATTTATTGGTGTTTACAGTCACATACTTATCCACAATGGCTAATCGTGACCGTGACAGTTTTACCGGTGGGAGAAGTCAGAGGACCCAGAGAGAACCACCGAGCATCGACGAGCAACTGTCAGCTCAACATTCTAATCATGTTCAAGCTCCGCTGAAGCAGGGTGAAGACATGTGCACCATTGACGTGCAGTACGCCTTAGTAAGTGGCATCATCGTGCCCCCATGTTGGCAACCGGGATAAAATGCCTTGCCAAAGGACATTACGTGGGTCGACCCAGATAGGGATCAAACTCGGACCTCTATCATAGAAGTCAAACAGTCTACCACTGAGAAAATGTGCTTTCTTTCCTGGTGGTATTCATATTTGTACGGCAAACTGGTGTTGGATAACACGGAACACCAAAACATCTAACACAAAATTTGTTCCCCATTGATTTTTGAAAACAGTTATGAAAAGCTCAAAGAGCTCTTTCCCTTTTGTTTTTGGACAAGTGAGTATTCACTCAAAGTCATTTTTTGCAGACAGTGCTATTTTTAAGTGGCCAAAGCACATGTTTCATCAAGTCCCAGAACATAACTAAAGCCGGATTTATTGATTAAACATCTCTGCATATAGCAAAGCAAAGTGTCTCAAATTAACCCATACCAAAATGATAGTAGAGAGTAACCAAAGTTGGATAATTTGGGTATTTCCAAATGGTACACTTATTCTCACTCTCATTGTGCTTGAGGGTTAAATCTGAGATTGAAAAGGTATACCAATCTTACTCAGGGAAGGTGAGTACAGAAAAGTACGAAATTAATCAGAAAATGAATTTTGTCTGACGGTTCTAATATTTGTACGAGCAAAACTGGTACTGGATTTATTTATTTATTTATTAGGTTTTAACGACACATTAACAGCCAAGGTCATATTATGTCGGTGACAGTTGTATGGTGGAGGAAGCCGGAGTACCCAGAGAGAACCACCGATCAATGACTGGCAGCTGCCAGCTCCCCAACATAGTGCCTCCACACTGTAGCACAGGCAGGGTTAGATTGGTTGAAGACATGCGCACCATCGACGTGCAGTATGCCTTAGTACACGGCGTCATGGTGCCCCCATGCGGACAGTCGGGGTGAAGTGATCGGGACATAATTGGAATATATCCGACAGATACGTCGAGATATATTCCAATTATGTCCCAATCATGCAAGGCAGCAACTTGATATTCTCAGAATGTTTCCTACTGTCCCTGTCCGACAGTTCAGTATCTTTGTCAAGTGCCGAAACTGCGTGGAAATTCCGTGGATCAGGTGGAAACCGAGGGTACGACTCGTCCCAACTTTATTCTCAACTCAACGACTTTTCCATTCATTATTTACCTGTCACCGGCTGAGTTAGGTATTATATTTGTCTATTTGATGAACTTTTCAACCTTAACTATTTGCGGCTTCATGTAGCACCACTGAAAGGCCACTGCACGGTTACCAATATATTCAGGGATTGATTTTACGAAAATAACAATTATTCCGACTATATCCACATGGGAACTCCTAAATATGCCAAGGGTTAAACTATTGATAATGACGTATAAAACAGAAGTTGTCATGCTATGCTTGCTGCATGCAGGAATAGAAAACATTCAGCGCTCAATGAATTAGGAATGGAGTGAATTGTCACTTAAACCTACGGAATTCTGAAAAAAATGAGAGGTTTTTTTCGACGGCACCAATTTTTATGCATTTGAAACAGGGATGGAGTTAAACTTTACAGCAACCTTATAACAGAAAATATTCTTGGAATTGAACTGTGAATCTGAATTTCGAAAGCATTTTCGGATATTCTATTCCAAACTACCACTGCACGCTTATCAATATTCAGTGATTTTATGAAAATATCAATTATTCCGACCGTACCCATATGGGCAGTATCGAATCTGCCAACGGTTAAACTTTTAAAAATGACATATAAAACAAAAGTTGTCATACTATGACTGCTGCATACAGCCATAGAAAACATTCAGCGCTCAATCAATTAGGAATGGAGTAAATCATCACTTAAACTTACCAAATTCTGAAAAACAATAGTTTTTTTGGACTGCACCTATCTTTATGCACAGAACGAGCATAGGGTTAAACTTTACAACTAGACTTACAACAGCAAATATGCTCGGTAGGCAATTATAAATACGAACATGTAAATCATTTTTCGATATTCCTTTCGAAAATGGAAGAAAAGTGAGCTCCAAATTAGCCAATTTTATGAAGAATTTTAGGGCACTCAAATTCAAGGCCAGAAAACTGGGTGAAGGTTAAATCTTTGAATAAAATATATAACAGCAAAACTGTTCTTGGATGAAGGCCCAATCCTCTCATGGAAAAGGTTTTGAGACAATATGGCTCCAGTGCTGAGAAAGTGCATGTAAACGTTGGCGAAAATAACAATTATTCCGACAGTACCCTTATGGGAAGTCTCAAATCTGCCAAGGGTTAAACTTTTAATAATAATATATAGAACAAACTTTGTCATACTTTGACTGCTGCAAGCAGCTATAGAAAAAATTCAGAGCTCAAGCTATTATAAATGAAGTAAATCACCACCTAAAGTTACCAAATTCTGAAAAATTGGAGTTTTTTTGGAAGGTACCTACTTTTTTATGCAACCAGAATGGGATAGGGTTAAACTTTACAACCAAACTTACAACAGCAAATATGCTTGGTAGTCAATTGTGAATACGTACATGAAAAGTTTTTGAAATTAACCCTTTCCAAATTGATAGAAAAAAGCAACCAAAGATGGCTAATTTTGGCATTTTCAAACGGTACTCTTATTCTCACCCTCATTGTGCTTGAGGGTTAAATCTGAGATTAAGAAATAAACAGTAACTTTCTTCCACAATCATTGTTGCATCTAGCCATATCAAAATAATTGTTACAACTACTTTTTAATTAGAGAAATTTGCCCTTGAAGTTGACGAAAATAACAATTATTCCGACAGTACCCTTATGGGAAGTCTCAAATCTGCCAAGGGTTAAACTTTTAATAATAACATATAGAACAAAATTTGTCATACTTTGACTGCTGCAAGCAGCTATAGAAAACATTCAGAGCTCAAGCAATTAAAACTGGAGTAAATCGTCACCTGAACTTACCAAATTCTGAAAAATTGGAGTTTTTTTGGATGGTACCTACTTTTATGCAACCAGAATGGGATAGGGTTAAACTTTACAACCAAACTTACAACAGCAAATATGCGCGGTAGTCAATTGTGAATACGTATATGAAATGTGTTTGAAATTTAACCCTTTCCAAAATGAGAGAAAAAGCAACCAAAGTTGGCTAATTTTGGCATTTTCAAACGGTACTCTTATCCTCGCCCTCATTGTGCTTGAGGGTTAAATCTGAGATTAAAAAGTAAACAGTAACTTTATTCTGCAATCATTGTTGCATCTATGGAAACCAAAATAATTGTTACAACAACCTTGTTATTAGAGAAATTTGCCCTTGAAGTTGGTCAATTTTGAAGAAAAAATCTATATTCATGTCATTTTTGGCCAGTGGGGGTTAATGTTGAAAGATTTGAGTGGTGATTGTGGTGTATCATATTATGCTGTAAATGTGTGGAAAATTTGAGCGAAATAACTGTAAACAATTTTGAGACATTCGAAAAATGGTGAAATTTTGAAGGTTTTAGCAGAATATTTTGAAAATATGCGTTTTCACAGATATGACGATACCGCATTTCACTAGATTTTATGACATTACATAAGTGTGCCAAATTTGGTCAAAATCGTACAACTTGTTTTCGAGCAGTTCAACAGACAAAATTCAGGGAGGAAAAAAAAAAACAAAAAAAACCCCAAAAAACTAGAGAATTGTAATTTGTTGGACAAATTACGGGCTTTCCCAACTTTTTAATGTGAAAAGGCAAACTGTATTGTACACAAAACTATCGATCAGTTTTGAAAACAGAAAATTTAGTGGAAATCAAAGTTTTTGTGATGCTGCTAGTTTTTATGCAGCCAAAACAGATATTTGAGATGCAGGAAAGCAAAACATTTAACACAAAATTTGCTCTTCAATAATTACAGAATATTTTCATAGAAAGCAAAACAAGCGATGTCCTTTCTGCTTTGAAAAAAAATAAGTACATATGAATTATGGGCGTATGGGCCGGGGTTTCATGGAGGACTGTGCCCCAACCCACTCCTGAGTCAGTATGGAGCCGATTTTTCAGCCACTATGCCAGAAAATTTCGGACAATTTAGTTGCCAGAAATGACCACAAAACATTTTGGTTTTCCACACAAAATGTTGTTTTCCTATCTCATCACTTAGAAGTTGCAAGTAAACTGACCATTATTCTGTACAAGTTGATTCAGTGGAACCTTATCCACGTTAATATTATTCATTTATAATCAAACAAATACATATAATGAGTTCTATTACTACATATTACGGAAGGTAGAGATGATTGTTGCAATCCAGGAAGTCCTCTGTTTGAATCCCGCCTGTGGCAACCACATTGTGTTCTTGAGCAAGACACTTCATCCCAATTTAATTTCCCACGTGGGGGTGGGGGGGATGATGGCGATGTGTACTAAGGGTACTTTGAGGGCGCACTTGTCTTTAACCAATGCTAACCCTCCTTTTGTGAAGTTAGTATGTCGGGGAGTCTGAGTCGCTTGCCATTGCTTGGTGGTTCTCTCCAGGTACTCAATGGGGGGGGGGGGAGCCCCCCCCACCCCCCACCCCCTCCATACCCGCATTTGGCATTTCCTCCTGAGATTCAACTTTTCGGGCTAAAAGGGTTCACCCCACCTCCTGAAAAATAGCCCTGTGCGCCTCTGCAATGAATACCTGGACTTGAATAAATACCTATATTATGGTCATGATATAGCTGAAGATGCTGAAAGTGACCTTAAATATCAATAATTAATTTATTCTCTATCATTCTATCTGTTTGTGAATGTGTGGGATTTGTCAATAAACGAGGGTAAGCTTCCTACTCCATGATTTCACAATTTTTCCAACATATCTGTTTCAGATACAATGAAATACATGTAATATGAGTTACTGTCACACACAAATTAGTTGTTTATTTGATATGGTTTAAACCATCTAGAGAGCTAGTATACACAGTGATGGGTACAGTTCAAGTCAAAATGAGTTGATTAAAGGAATGTTGAACAGCTTGTTAATATTTCTTGCATTACATTACTACTTTGCTATTTATTGACAGAAGGATTTCACAGAGGGTTTCCCTGACGGTATTTATTTATTGGTGTTTACGGTCACATACTTATCCACAATGGCTAATCGTGACCGTGACAGTTTTATGGGTGGGGGAAGTCGGGGGACCCAGAGAGAACCACCGAGCATCGACGAGCAACTGTCAGCCCAACATTCTAATTATGTTCAAGCTCCGCTGAAGCAGGGTACCAGCGGTTGAAGACATGTGCACCATTGACATGCAGAACGCCTTAGTACATGGCATCATTGTGCCCCCATGTTGGCAACCGGGATAAAGTGCCTTGCCCAAGGACATTACGTGTGTCGTCCCAGACAGGGATCAAACTCGGGACCTCTATCATAGAAGTCAAACAGTCTATCACTGAGAAAATGTGCTTTCTTTCCTGGCGGAATTCATATTTGTACGGCCAAACTGGTGTTGGATAACATGGAACACCAAAACATATAACACAAAATTTGTTCCCCATTGATTTTTGAAAGCAGTTATGTAAAGCTCAAAGAGCTCTTTCCTTTTTGTTTTTGGACAAGTGAGTATTCACTCAGTCATTTTTTGCAGACAGTGCTATTTTTTAAGTGACCAAAGCACATGTTTCATTAAGTCCCAGAACATAACTAAAGCCGGATTTATTGATTAAACATCTCTGCATATAGCAAATCAAAGTGTCTCAAATTAACCCATTCCAAAATGAAAGTAGAGAGTAACCAAAGTTGGATAATTTAGGTATTTCCAAATGGTACTCTTATTCTCGCTCTCATTGTGCTTGGGGGTTAAATCTGAGATTGAAAAGATATACCAATCTTACTCAGGGAAGGTGAGTACAGAAAAGTATGAAATTAATCAGAAAATGAATTTTGTCTAACGGTACTAATATTTGTACGAGCAAAACTGGTACTGGATTTATTTATTTATTTATTTATTTATTTATTTATTTATTTATTTATTTATTTATTAGGGTTTAACGACACATTAACAGCCAAGGTCATATTATGTCGGTGACAGATGTATGGGTGGCACAAGCCGGAGTACTCAGAGAGAATCACCGAGCAATGACGAGCAGCTGCCAGCTCCCCAACATAGTGCCTCCGCACTGTAGCACAGGCAGGGTTAGATTGACGTGCAGTATGCCTTAGTACACAGCGTCTAGACCAGTGAAGGCAGATGCACGAAATCTTCAGAAGTTGTTCTACTATCCCTGCTCGACAGAACAGTATCTTTGTCAAGTGGCGTGAGCATGTGGGAACAACGTGGATCGCGTGGAAACTGCGGGGACGATTCGTACCTACTCTATTCCCAATGCAATGCCGTTTCCATTCACTATTTACCTATCACCGATCGAGTTTGGCATTATTTCTGTCTATTTCATGAACTGTCCAGCTTTAAATATTCGCACATTCATATGGGACAGAAAGTTTTGAGTTAAACTGCTTATTTTAGACCGTCCCGGCAAAAACTAACAACTCGATCCGGTGGAGAATTTATTTATTTATTTATTGGTGGTTAAGGTCACATATTTATGCACACTGGCTAATCATGACCGCAACAGTTTTAAGGGTGGAGGAAGCCGGGTTACGCGGAGAGAACAACCGAGCAACGGCAAGCAACTGTCAGCTCCCCAACATACGAACTCCACAGAAGCAGGGTTAGCATTGGTTGAAGACAAGTGCACGATCGACGTGCAGTACGCCTTAGTACACAAAGCCACTGTGCCCCCACACAGGCAGTGGAGATGAAGTGTCTTGCCCAAGGACACAACGCGGTTGCCGCAGGTGTGATTATTCGGTGGAGAAAAAGCCGTCATCTGGCTAATTTAACATTCAAATTGAACAGTAACAATGTCGGATATACTCCAATTATGTCCCGACCATGCAAGGCAGCAACTTGAAATTCTCAGAATGTTTTCTACTGTCCCTGCTCGACAGTTTAGTATCTTTGTCAAGTGCCGCGCGTGGAAATATCGTGGATCAGGTGGAAACCGAGGGCACGATTCGTCCCTACTTTATTCTCAATTCATGACTTATCCATTCATTATTTACCTGTCACCGGCTGAGTTAGGCATTATATCTGTCTATTTGATGAACTTTTCAACCTTAACTATTTGCGGCTTCATGTAGCACCACCGAAAGGCCACTGCACGGTTACCAATATATTCAGGGATTGATTTTACGAAAATAACAATTATTCCGACTATATCCACATGGGAACTCCTAAATATGCCAAGGGTTAAACTATTGATAATAACGTATAAAACAGAAGTTGTCATGCTTGCTGCATGCAGGAATAGAAAACATTCAGCGCTCAATGAATTAGGAATGGAGTAAATTGTCACTTTAACCTACGAAATTCTGAAGAAAATGAGAGTTTTTTTTCGACGGCACCAATTTTTATGCATTTGAGACAGGGATGGAGTTAAACTTTACAGCAACCTTATAACAGAATATATTCTTGGAATTGAACTGTGATTCCGAATTTCGAAAGCATTTTCGGATATTCTATTCCAAACTACCACTGCACGCTTATCAATATTCAGTGATTTTATGAAAATATCAATTATTCCGACCATACCCATATGGGCAGTCTCGAATCTGCCAACGGTTAAACTTTTAATAATGACATATAAAACAAAAGTTGTCATACTATGACTGCTGCATACAGCCATAGAAAACGTTCAGCGCTCAATCAATTAGGAATGGAGTAAATCGTCACTTAAACTTACCAAATTCTGAAAAAACGATAGTTTTTTTTAGACTGCACCTATCTTTATGCAAACAGAACGAGCATAGGGTTAAACTTTACAACTAGACTTACAACAGCAAATATTCTCGGTAGGCAATTGTAAATACGAACATGTAAATCATTTTTCGATATTCCTTTCGAAAATGGAAGAAAAGTGAGCTCTAACTTAGCCAATTTTATGAAGAATTTTAGGGCACTCAAATTCAAGGCCAGAAAACTGGATGAAGGTTAAATCTTTGAATAAAATATATAACAGCAAAATTGTTCTTGGATGAAGGCCCAATCCTCTCATGGAAAAGGTTTTGAGACAATATGGCTCCAGTGCTGAGAAAGTGCATGTAAACGTTGGCGAAAATAACAATTATTCCAACTGTACCCTTATGGGAAGTCTCAAATCTGCCAAGGGTTAAACTTTTAATAATAATATATAGAACAAAATTTGTCATACTTTGACTGCTGCAAGCAGCTATAGAAAAAATTCAGAGCTCAAGCTATTAGGAATGAAGTAAATCGCCACCTAAAGTTACCAAATTCTGAAAAATTGGAGTTTTTTTGGAAGTTACCTACTTTTTTATGCAACCAGAATGGGATAGGGTTAAACTTTACAACCAAACTTACAACAGCAAATATTCTCGGTAGTCAATTGTGAATACGTACATGAAAAGTTTTTGAAATTAACCCTTTCCAAATTGATAGAAAAAAGCAACCAAAGATGGCTAATTTTGGCATTTTCAAACGGTACTCTTATTCTCGCCCTCATTGTGCCTGAGGGTTAAATCTGAGATTAAGAAGTAAACAGTAACTTTCTTCCACAATCATTGTTGCATCTAGCCATATCAAAATAATTGTTACATCTACTTTGTGATTAGAGAAATTTGCCCTTGAAGTTGGCGAAAATAACAATTATTCCGACAGTACCCTTATGGGAAGTCTCAAATCTGCCAAGGGTTAAACTTTTAATAATAACATATAGAACAAAATTTGTCATACTTTGACTGATGCAAGCAGCTACAGAAAACATTCAGAGCTCAAGCAATTAAAAATGGAGTAAATTGCCACCTAAACTTTTCAAATTCTTAAAAAATTGGAGTTTTTTGGGACGGTACCTACTTTTATGCAACCAGAATGGGATAGGGTTAAACTTTACAACCAAACTTACAACAGCAAATATGCTCGGTAGTCAATTGTGAATACGTACATGAAAAGTGTTTGAAATTAACCCTTTTCAAAATGACAGAAAAAGCAACCAAAGTTGGCTAATTTTGGCACTTTCAAATGGTACTCTTATCCTTGCCCTCATTGTGCTTGAGGGTTAAATCTGAGATTAAAAAGTAAACAGTAACTTTTTTCCGCAATCATTGTTGCATCTATCCAACCCAAAATAATTGTTACAACAACCTTGTTATTAGAGAAATTTGCCCTTGAAGTTGGTCAATTTTGAAGAAAAAATCTATATTCATGTCATTTTTGGCCAGTGGGGGTTAATGTTGAAAGATTTGAGTGGTGATTGTGGTGTATCATATTATGCTGTAAATGTGTGGAAAATTTGAGCGAAATAACTGTAAACAATTTTGAGACATTCGAAAAATGGTGAAATTTTGAAGGTTTTGGCAGAATATTTTGAAAATACGCGTTTTCACAGATATGACGATACCGCATTTCACTAGATTTTATGACATTACATAAGTGTGCCAAATTTGGTCAAAATCATACAACTTGTTTTCCAGCAGTTCAACAGACAAAATTCAGGGAGGAGAAAAAAAAAAAAAAAAAAAAAAAAAAATAGAGAAGAAAAATTTTGAAAAAGAAGAATAACAATAGTCTTTCCCAAACTGGGTTTGGGAAAGCCTAAAAAAAAAAATAAAAAATTGAGAAGAAAAATTTTGAAAAAGAAGAATAACAAGAGTCTTTCCCAAACTGGGTTTGGGAAAGCCTAATAAAACACAAGCTGTATCCAGGATATAAACTACAGACAAAACAGCTTCACTAAAAGTTACATACTTATCAAGCCGGAGGAGAGGTAAAAAAATCCCCCCCCCCCCCCCCCACTTTTGAAGGAATCTTCAAAAAGAAGAGGGGTGCGCTCTGGAATCAGTAAAAGCAGTACCAAATAACAATATAAATATTTGTCGAATAGACATCCAGGTATAAATTATTATTAATAAATTGGTGCTTAATGCCACCTCAGCTAAGGCTATAGCAGTGATCCCATTAATTAATATCGCCCTCTTGTAACGTATACCGGAGTCGGCATATGCAGATAGGTCGAAAACCGGTAATATATTATTCATGTCCAATAGAATCACAATGGACGATCTCTGGAGAGTAAACACACTTCCAAGGTAACCCACAGGGGACCCCATTCAGATGTACAATAAATTCCAGTAAATAACACTCCTAGACGTGTTCTATCCGATATCTATGTTCCTGGAAATGAGCAAATATACAAGAGTGTAAGACAAGATGTATTTGACTGGGTACCGCCATTAATAGAAACCTGGATCTAGAAATGGATCGAGCTATGATTAATAGACTCGTCACAGACCACCTCAGAAATAATTCATTGTTTCTAAGGTCTTTAACATACAATAATGCGTCTGCCTAATAATGTGATTATTATGCACATGAGCATTGAAATCCTGCATGTAATCATCTGAATACGAGTTAACTGACCTGACAGCCTGCCAGGAACCCAAAGGATAGCAATTTATTGACGATGAATCATATGCTCATATGTGACATATAGACGAACAACCACAGGAAACCAAACCAACTAGAAAGTGGATGTGCCCATGAGGTCACCATAGAACACGGCCCAGCTGCCAATCAATAAGTCATGATATGTACTTAAATGCATACGGGAAGAAAACTATGTCTTGCCCTGTAATATTGCCTCTTAACGCATTGGCGGTGTGGGAGAGGGGGAGGGGTTGAAATCATATTGAACTCCCTTGACTCACATTACTTGAATCGTTCTTGTGTTAGTCATCAAATAGTATAGGAACCGCAAGGCTCCCTCATGTCTGACCGACTCCATAATGCCACTAAGACCAGCGAAGGACATGAAGAACAAATACCTCCCCTGATAAAGAAGGTCCTCTCATGGAGGAAGCTTCTGGGGAACGTCCCATAACAGACACCTGAGAAGATTGATCCAAGGTTTCTGTGATGACAGAGGTGCTACTATTAGAATTTCGCAATGAGACTGTTTGAACTAAACAGAATCTCCTAAATCAACGGAGTTGGAGGATACACCTATCCTATCATTCCATCTCATGAGATCAACAGAGCGTCTACTGCATATGCTCGATGATCTGGGCATGGTGACATGAACGTCGGTAACTGATTGTCCCAGTGTGTCGCAAACAGATCTATCATGGGACGATCCCACTGGTAGCAAATCTGCCTGAATATTCGCTGATTGAGAGTCCGGTCCGATGGCAACAAGCGGCCTTTCCGAGAGAGCAAGTCTGCTAGTACATTCAGACGACCCGATATATGACAGACAGAAAGATGAACATGATGATTCATGATGTATAGGAGAATCTTCTGCGTTCATTCACATAATGGCATTGAATGAGTGTCGCCTTTGTTCCTGATGTAAGCTACTACTGTCAAATTGTCCGACAAAATTTGAACATAGACGTCTGCTATTATATGAATGCAATGTAGCTCTCTCTAGCCATATTGACATCCTCTCTTTGCTGTTTATGCGCTTCTCTTGGAACCAAGGGTCCCAAAGACCCTGACACCTCAAGTCTGCGGAACTTAGGATCGTGCCCCAACCCTCTGACTCACATCTGTCATAATCGTAAAAGCCAGATCCGGCAGTTGCAGTTGAACTCCGAGTTAACCACTGAATATATGCCCAAATCTGAACCCTTGTTTTACTATGTCTGTTAAAATAATACTGCTTTCGAGCAAATGCATATTCACACTCTAGTTCTGAGTGAAGAATATCTGGAGGGGACGCATGTACAGGCAGCTCATCGGAATAAGATCCGCAGCCGCTCCACACAGCCCCATCAGTCACATGAATTCCTTTGCTGTTAATGCGTCTGAGTGTAGACAAAAGCGAGCATAACAACTGACTAATTTCACTCTGGGTAACGGCTGACGAACCAGATTGTTGTGAGTCTCAAAGCTCATTCCCAAGTGAGTGAACGACTTGGACGGAGCTATATCTGACTTTTTCTCGTTTACGATGAAACCGTAACGTCGTAATTAAAGAAGCACACTCTGAACATCGTTCTGAAGAATAATTCTGTCGCTGTATCTCGGTAGAATGTCGTCCAAGTAAGCTGATGTTATTGCAGATGAATGAGCTTGGAAGTATGACATTACCGAGTTCATTATACAAGTGAATGCCCAGGGTGCCACATTCAGACCAAAGCACATTGCTCTGAACTGATACATCTTCCCTTGTATAGCAAACCGCAGGTACTTTCTGAATGCTGGATGTACCAGGACATGAAAGTGCACATCCTTTAGATCTATGTTTGCCGCATAGTTGCTCACTCGAATCCTAGCTCTCTCTTACCGACCGAATGGTCTCCATATAGAATTTTGGAGCAACGATAAGCTTGTTTATCCAGCTCAAGTGTATTAGTGGTCAGAACGAGCCGTCTGGCTTCCGAACGAGGAACAGGTGACTGTAAAAACCCTGAGAATCCTGATTCTTGGCGACCTCTATTGCTTCCTTTAATAATAGAGCCTGTACCTCCGCTAGGAGAGACTCTCTTTTGAAAGGATCCGACGGAAGATCTGGCTAACGCAGACATCTTGTTAGTGGGGGGGTGCCACTCAGAATGATAGCCGTAGGCTGTCCAAGACTACACTTCTCACCCACTGATCTTCCATGACTGCTGTCCAGTTTCTCGCCAAGATGATACCCTTCCACCAACTGGCAAGCGATAGAGGCGTTGAACATCAATTGTATGACCTGCGAGGCTTACGAGAGGAGAAACTACGTCCTTCCCGCAAAGAACCTCATCCAGTCGGTCAGCCTAGGGGCATCTGACCGATAGTCCCAATCAGACTTATGCCCCTTTCCCGAGTCGCTATATTGACGACCTCCAGAGTAATGTAAGGGGGCTTCTTGTACCCTCGTGAGCAGTTCCCATTTGATGCTAGATCTGGAACGTCATCCTTTACTCTTGTCTGCTGAAGCGGGTTGATGAGACGTCGACTTCAATAGCAGATCACTTGATGCTTTCTTAATAGCCTGATCATAGACAGACGAAAGCTTGTCATCCAAAATAGTATGTCCAGAGTCTGGAGCGACCCGGAGAGAGCTTTTCACCTTGTCATCTATAAGTGATGTTGAAGCAAGGGCAGCATCAAGTCTGATTAACTCCAGATTAGCCACTGTAAGGGTGGAGTTATACGTGGTATACAAATTGCTCTGGAAAGAACTCTAGGAGAGGTACAAACATCCTCAAATTCCTTCCCGATGAGATGTTGTGCCATAGCTCTGGTAAGGTGATCTGCATAAGACACTGCTTCCAAATTCACTCTACTTGATGAATTTGCAGTTGTAATTGTGTCTGAGCGAATAGTGAATGATGCAGGCAAGGATACATGTAGATCCCTGGGCTGCTCATTCAAACGCAGAAGAGCTCTCTGAACATCTTCTCCAACCATTTTTAAATGAACATAGTCCATGAAATGGTATGTTTATGGAAGATGAAGTTAAGAAACCACCTAGGTGAATACGAGGTCGTCTACATGGCCGAAGGCCTGCGGCACTTATCTAGGTTGAACCAGAAAAGAAAGAACTTCTTCCTTTGTCTGTATAAAATCTGCGTCCAGTGATGCCTGTGTTTTCTCACCTATCGTCGCAGCATTCTGATTTGTCGGAACAAATTCAGGGTAGTATTGATGGATGAAATCCATCGCAACCCTGTGCCATTCCGAAAGGGAAGGGTAATCCTCTTCCTTATCACTTTCATCATCCGAGGGAATCAGTTGCGAATCTCAGTCCATTGCATCTGCGTGAACAGACAACTGGACCGACCCAGCACCATCCGATAGCTCAGGTTTTGAGTCTGAGGGAGGCTGCATCTGCACTTGCTGAAATGCTGCGATCAGCTGTGCAATCTGCGACAGCAAGTCCATCACGAAGGCCTGAGGAGTAGCATTCTTCTGTTTCCTAGCTGCTTGTTGCTCCTGGGACGGTGTGTCATAGATCGATCTCTTCTCCGACGTCCCTATGATCGAGGCCTCGTCTCCCTAGCTACCGGATGGTCCGACTTCACAGGCAAAGAGTGGTCCCTTCTTCGTGCAGCAGGCTGAATATCCGAAGTCAGGTAGCTAGAATGTGGTCATGTGTGCTTTGAAAACGTAGCGGAGGAAGCCATGACTGAAGCCGACCATGGCTGCAGACTAGACGGAGCATCCCGAGCAGTGGGCAGACATATGCTCCATCTTGTGCAAGTTTCCAACCAGAAAACTTCATTTCAGCTTGTGAAACGTAGCGGAGGAAGCTGTCACTGAAGTCGACCCAGGCTGCAGACTAAACAGAGCGTGCCGAGTGGAGGGTGGACATATGCTCCGGCTCGTGCAAGTTTCTCATAACAACATTTGGCCCCATATGCCTGTTAGGTTAGAGAGGGGACCTCTCCCACTCGCAGTCTATTAGACCTTGCCGAGTACAAGAAACGTGCTGACTTCCTCCCTATTTCCATTGTTGCTTGGTGAGCTTATTTATATTAAAGTGCTCACTCTACCCACATGTACAATTCCTTCGACCACAACAGACTTACACAGCGTCACGGCGCCCACAGACGTAGTACCGCTTCACTGGTCGAGCTAGCTGCTTACAAGAGATTAAAACCCTTAACAAAAGGCCCTAACTCTTGCAATCATGAGCACTGCAGCTAGCTCTATATGCTCAATGGAGTGTGGCGATGGTAGCACACTTGGATAGGTGTCAGAATATCATCACCATGTTCATGTTCCTCTGAAATAGAAACTGACGAAATGAATTATAATGCAGTGAGAGGCCTGGCCTCAGAATCTCACCGCCAACAACGTACCGCGACACACGTCTCCAGCATTAGTCATTCCAGTGAACACAAGAATGACAAGAGTCTGCAGGATTACACCGACTAAAGTCGATATCAGACCTCCACAACAAAATATATATAATTAAGATACATGAATAATAGCAATCAAAATTAAATTCAAAATATTTTTGGGGAAAAATTTTTTTTTTAAAAAATGCCCAAGTTCCGAAAGGGAACATTAAGAGCCCAAAGGTATCCCGATATAGCCTAAGTGTGGACAAAATCCTAATTTTTTTAGTTACACTACCGGAATAATAATCCATGTATCCTACAATAATTCTACAGTAAAAGAATATAAAAAACTACCTACCGGTGCATATGAGGACGTTGTCAATGGAAACAATGTCAATTCAAACAAGACATCAGGCACACAAAAATGCCCAAAGTCAGAAACCAATTTAAATGCTACCAGATGCAAAGCTAGATCCTCTAGAAAAAAACGATACATCGGATAGAAGATGCAAGACTAAATGACCTAACACCCCTAGGGTGAGGACGTAACCATGGGGAAAAACAGAATAATATTCTGTAATAAATGTTAAACTCCCAAGAAATTTAATAAAAAATTTCAATACAAAATAGCCCAAAAGCTTAAGAGTTTAACAGGAAGGGTTCATGAAAGGATAGGGAAGGAATACGTAACAAACAGTGGAATAATCATTAACAAAAATGATGACATCAGGCGTATGTCCCAAAATTGGGAAACATAAAATAATTTTCTAATTATTATAAAATTACAGCCCTGAATGTCTAAAACGACCACTGAACACTTCCATCATCCAATAACAGCCTTGGATCCACCAATTCTTGCATTGATTTGTATCTAGCATCCTCAAAAAAGGATATTTTAAAGCACAGATGTCAGTTCATTGTTGCTGACTTTAGGGCCAAACAAAGAATGATGTTTGCGCTAATTTTGGTCACTTCCTGGTGACTGCACATGCGCAGAGAGTAAAAGTATGGAGGACCAGATAGGACTTTTAATTTTCGGTTTTGCAAGCAAATTTGGGAGGTTGGGGGTGTTCAAAATTTGTGTTTGGCCCTTGATAACTTTGAGTTTGCACCAGCTAAGTCTGGAACATTGGGTTATATTATAAAAATAATCTCTTTCGGTCTTTTCTAAAAAAGCTAGATCAACGCTTATAAATACGAAGACCTCTTACTGGACACAACACTGGTCTAAGGTTGGCCGAAGATGGTAAAGCCTTAATAACAATAGACTCAGGCCGCCTATCCAGAATCTGGTTCTTAGCCAAGAATCCCACCTCCAAAGTAAGTGTAATAGTATTACCCATAGTACGGAAATAAGAATCTTCTACTGATAAAGTCTGAAGTTCATTAACTCCTCTAACAAGAGCAAAGGCTAAGAGGAAGGCTGTTTTATAAGTAAGATATTTATATTCAACCTTATCTAACAGCTCAAAAGGAGCTTCCTGTAACTTCAGGAGAACCCAAGCTAAATTCCATTTGGGAATTAATCTTAAGGTTCAAGGTCTATTGATAGAGAAGTTTCTAACTAGCTTGCGTAAAGAAAGATCTGATCGAATAGCCAAATCATCATTAATAGTAACAGGCTGCAATTTTAATACGTCAAAAAGGTAGACCAAAAAGTTGGCAGTTTGAGGTGTGGATGGATTATAAATATCCACCGACTGATCTGTACACCAGCGGAAAAAGACTTTCCACTTAGCAGCATATGAAGAGGTCCTCCTGCAGTTAGAAATTGCATCCACTGCTCATCCTGAAAATTACTTTCCATGCAAGGACCGCACAACGGAAAGACGTGAAGGTTGAGACCTGCCGGATTGTGATGCAGTCTGTGGGGCTTGAAACAGAAGATTCTTTAGTGGTGGAAGTTTTTGTGGGATGTCCCACAACAGACACCTGATGAGACTGATCCATGGTTTCTGTGTTGATAGATATGCTATGAGCAAAATCATGCAATGAGAGAGTCTGATTTCCAACAGGATCTGCTGATCAAGAGGAGTTGGAGAAAATGAATATCCTACTATTCCATTCCATGAAATTGATAGAGCGTCCATCGCATTCGATAGAGGACCTGGACATGGAGACACGAACGTCTGAAGCTGCTTGTTTAGGTTTGTAGCAAAAAGATCTATCATGGGGCGATCCCACTGGTAGAAAATCTGACTGAAGACACATCTGTTGAAGTCCACTCAGATGGTAACAAGCAACCTTTCCTTGGGAGCGAGTCTGCAACTACATTATGATGGACCGAGATAAGAATGTGATGATCCAGAGCGAATAGGAAAATTTTCTCCATCAAATCGAATAGAGGAATGGAATGAGTACCACCCAGATTCCTGAGGTATGCCACTATTGTGGAATTGTCGGATAAAATCTGAACATGGACATTCCCTATATGAACTATCCAATGCTTTAGTGCTGGCCAAATGGACATCATCTCCTTGATGTTTATATGTTTCTCCTGGAACCAAGTGTCCCAAAGACCTCGACACTTTAGATCTGCGGGAATCAGGGAGGCACCCCAACCTGTCTGACTGGCATTTGTCATAATAGTGAAGACCGGATCTGGTACTTGGAGCACAACTCCCTGAATTAACCATTGAATGTCTGCCCATATCTGAATTTTTTGTTTTACTAGGTCCATTAAAACAATCTAATTTTCGAGCGAATGTGTTTTGACACTCCAGTTTTGAATGAAGAAAACCTGGAGAGGACGAGTGCATAATCAACTAAGAGATATTAGCCCTGCAGCCACTCCGCATAGTCCTATCAATCTCATAAACTCTCTTGATGACATTGTGAGAGAGCTTAGGAGAAAACGAGCACAATAACTGACCAGCTTTTCCCTGGTTGTGGGAAGACGGACCAGATTGTTGTGAGTCTCGAAACTCATTCCCAAGTGAATGAAGGATTTTGACATTGGAACAACAGAAGCAGACTCTGCACATCATTCTGAAGCGTGCTTTTGTTGCAGTATGTTTGAAGAATGTCATCCAGATAAGCCATCATCACTGCCGAAAGAGTTCGGAAATAAGACATGACTGAGTTCATTATCTGAGTGAATGCCTAAAGGGCCAGATTCAGACCGAAACACATTGCTCTGAACTGGTAAACCTTTCCCAGTATGGCAAACGAAGATACTTTCTGAATGCCGGATGGACCAAGACATGAAAGTATGCATCTTTAGGTCTATGCTTGCTGACCAGATAGTTTCCAGGTAAAACTTTGAAGCTATCATTAATATGTTTATCAAGCTCAAGCCTACTACTGGTCAGAACGAGCCATCAGGCTTTGGCTCAAGGAAATGTAGAACCTCTGAGAATTGGGGCTCTCCACAACCTCTATTGCTTCCTTTTCAAAGAGAGACTGAACTTCTAAAAGAACAGACTCTGTCTTTGAAGTATTTGCCGGAAGATTTGCCCATTGCAGACTTCTTGTTAGGGGAGGTTTTGATCGGAATGACACTGAAAGACCCCTTTCGACTACATTCCTTACCCACTGATCTTCCGTTATCTCTATCCAGTTGGTTGCAAATTTTGATAACCTTCCACCAACTCGAGAGCAATAGAGGTCTAGAGAATCATTTGTAGGACTTTCAAGGCTTACGGGAAGAGAAACTACGTCCTCCCTGAGAACCTCCTCGAGCCATAGGCTTAGGGGTGTCAGACTTAAAGTCCTTATAAGACTTACGCCTCTCATCAGAGTTGCTAGATTGACGGTTTCCAGAATTACTGTACAAGGATTTCTTAGAACTGTGCGAGGAACACCTCTTCGACGACTGCAAAAAAGGAGTTCCCAGTTGACCGCAGCTGCAAAACCAACCTTAGCAACAAAGTGTTAGTACCCTTTTTGGTAGTTTCTTCATACACAAAGGACAATTTGTCATTAAACAAAGTATGACCAAAAACCGGCACAACTCCGAGAGAGCTTTTGACCTGATCGTCAATCAAGGTAGACGATGCTAAGGCTCTGTCACATCCAACCAACTCCAAATTAGCCACTGAAAGGACGGAGTGATACACGGCAAACATGCTTGCTCTAGAAAAGACTCTGAGCGATGGAGTAATGTCATCAAAGTCCTTGATGCTAAGACAAAGCCCTAGTAATATGGTCTGCATATGACATTGCATCCATGACCGCACAACTGGAATCAATAGAAGGTTCCAGAACATCAGCATGGATACTGAATGAAACGGGCAATGAAATATCTAATTCCAATGCCCACTCATCCAAACACAGAGGTGCTCTCAGAACTTCTTCTCCAACAGTTTTCATAAAATGTGATCCAGAAACGGTAATTATAGGGAAGCAGATGATAAGAAACCACCTTTCTTTTTATTATTTGCTAGGCCAAAGGTGGCATCATCAAGCAGACCAAAAGCCTCAGATACCTGAGTAGACTGACCCAGAAAATAAAGAACCTCCTCTTTCCTCCACGCGGTGCCCTTATCCAGGGAAGATAGTGGATTCTGCCTAGCTGACGCAGACTTTCTCTCAGACGGAACAAGTTCTGGAAAGAACTGATGAATAAAATTCAGTTTCCATTTGCTGTTCTGCAAGAGATGGAGAATCATCTTCTGGAGCCCTCTCGCCATGACTGTTCCATCAGAGAATCATGGTCAACACCATCCGAATGAACAGATGACTGGAACGACCCAGCACCGGCAGCACCGTCAGACAGCTGATTACCTGAGTCTGTTGATGGCTGTACTTGCGTCTGCTAGGATGCTGTGATTAGCTGTGCAATCTGCAACAGCAGGTCCGTGACTGAGGTTTGCGGAAAACCTCTTCTGCTTCTTCGCCATATGCTGCTCATGGGATGAAGATCTGACCCCAGATCTTTTGACGCATGTCTTGTATGTATATGCCTCGAACCACTAGCTGCAGGTTCATCCGACTTCGGTGGTTAAGACTGGAACCGTTTCCGAGGAACAGCTGGAACATACAAAGGTGGACAGCTTTCGCTCACACAGAACAAATTCCAGAAACAACTGATGAATAAAATTCATAGTTTCCATGTGCTGTTCCATGAGGGATGGAGAATCATCCTCTGGAGCCCTCTCACCATCTGACTGTTCCACCTGAGAATCCTGGTCAACACCATCTGAATGAACGGATGACTGGACCGACCCAGCACAGCCAGACAGCTCAATACCGGAGTCTGTGGACGGCTGTACCTGTGACTGCTGGGATGCTGTGATTAGCTGCACAATCTGGACCAAGGCTTGCAGAGGAGTGGTTTTCTGCTTCTTCGCCATATGCTGCTCATGGGATGGAGATCTGACCCCAGATCTTTTCGACACATGTCCCACATGTATAAGCCTCGAACCTCCAGCTGCAGGGTGATCTGACTTTTGGTGGTGAAGACTGGAAACATTTCCGAGGAACAGCTGGAACATCCAAAGTCGGACAGCTAGTCTGCGGTCTAACGTGCTTTGCTGTGGAAGAAGAGGAAGAAGCCATAACAGCAGCTGACCTCAGCTGCCGTGGGAAAGGAGAGGGCTCTCCCATTCGCATGGATGAATGCCCCGACTCACTTAGGTTTCTCAAGACAGAAACAATCGACTCCTACTGCTGATGGGATGGAGAGGGTTCTCTAGCTCGCGATCTGACCCCAGATCTTGATGAGCGTTCCATTGAGAAACTTGCAGGTTTCTTCCCCTTCGCTGTTGTCGCTGGGTGAGCTTTTGTTTTTGAGGTGCTCGCTCGACCCACATCTACACTCTCCTCAATCGCAATGGACTTACCCCACATCTTGGCTCCCACTAACTGGGGAACTGCTTCACTGGTCGAGCTAGCTGATGGCAAAGTATTAAGGGCTCCAACTAGAGGCCTTATTCTGTGTTTTATATTCAGGTAAACTTCCTGGACTTACACTTAGAAAAAATATTTTTTATAGTAGAAACAATAATTTACAAAACCAAAAATTATAAGCATGCTGCACCCCTAAATAATAATGCCGACATTTTTCATAGCAAGTATACATAATACAGACAATCACAAATATTTCCAAAAAAGAATTTTTTTTTTGTAAATTTTGAATGAAGCCTATGTACCCCAAGGGAACCTCAGGAGCCCAAGGGCATCCCAATAAAGCCTAAGTGTGGACAAGCACAACATAATTGAAGCTAAACTATCGGAATAAGGAAAAATGTCTATCCTAATAGAAACACAATAACTGTGCTATAACTAGATATCATGAAGATGGAATCCATCTTTGCGGGCCCCGCAGCAACTAACCGATGTTAGGTATAAACTGATGTGAACCGTAATACTAAAATATTTCAAACAATAGGTAAAATCTGATTAAAATCCCTTCCCTGTTTCAATAAATATAATCATGTCAGGAAATGACATGACAATTTCTTTAAATTTTGTTGTTTTATATAAAATATAAAGGAAAATGAACCCCCTGCACACAAATGTCGAAATCTTCAATTTTCAATATAAATTATCTCCTCCTTTGTAGTCATTACTTCAATAACTAGCGAATTGCTTCACAGAGCTCTGAATGGTCTGTCAAGCACCACACTAATTGTTGAACCATTGACTACATAAAGGGAGGCAACTACTGTATGCAGGTGTACAATTTTGACACCAGAGTGCAGAGAGTTAAAGTTTGTTATTGTTGTAAAAAGTTACAGCCTGGACACGAACTTGTCAGAAAAGAACCCCGAATTTGGAATAATTTCACCTTGAGGTGAAGGTTCAAGGTCAAAGCATTGCAACCTCGGTACGCGACACTTCGCCTTGAGATAATCTACCTACAGAGTTAAAGTTTGTTATTGTTGTGAAAAGTTACAGCCTGGACACGAACTTGTCAGAAAAGAACCCCAAATTTGGAATAATTTGACCTTGAGGTGAAAGTTCAAGGTCAAAGCATGGCAACCTTGGTACACGACACGTCGCCTTGAGATAATCTACCTACATACCAAATATCGAAACCTTACCTATTAAGGGAAAAAAGTTACAGCCCGGACACGAACTTGTCAAAATTCTGAATAATTTGACCTTGAGGTCAAACTTCAAGGTCAAAGCATGGCAACCTTGATCATTCGCCTGATTGCGGGGCCCTAATAAACAATGATATATTACATACAAAATGTTAAACAGAAAACAATGTCAAGAGAAAAACCAGAAACTAACCAGACAAACAGGCACAACAGAGGCCCTCAGTCAGTAACCGATCAACAGACACCTGATGCAAAGCTAGATCTTCACAGGAAGAAATGAAAGTGTCAATGACATTGTAGCTCAACTTGTCAAGACAAAGACATGTACATGTATAGTATGTGACACAGCAATGACAAACATCTAGGTAATGACCTGATAACAAAGGTACATATAAAGTATTGTAATGGTCTGTACATAAATACTGACCGTAGCCTGTAACAAATGTATAGGTAAAGTATTGTGAAGGTGGGTGACAGTCAGATGCTAAACTAGAAAAAATCTTTTGAGTCCCAGAGTGGGTCTGACTGAACCCCAAAATATTTGTTCTCATAGCACAGTGACAACAAAGGCACCCCAAAACACACTCATTCCTGTCCCAAGGTGAAAACAAAGGTACCCAAGAAGTTTTGTGAAGATCAGTTCACAAATATGAGCTGTGTAGAAGTTGTGACAAAAAACTGATTGGACCTAATTTTGGTACAAAATGGCCACTGGCAGCCATCTTGAATTTTGGACTGCGCCCAGAAACACTCGTTCTCGTCCCAAGGTGATAACAAAGGTACGCAAGAAGTTTTGTGAAGATAGGTTCATAAATACAGCCTCTAGCCCGAGCTGTATTGACATGTGCACTTACAGAGTATAAGTAGCACTGAATAAATCAAAGTTCATCTAATTTGCATAATTTCTGCACGAGAAAAAAACCCGTACTATATGTGATGTATTCCATGTTACTAAACATTCATACAAAAATTTATTAAAATCAGAACTTTCCTACAGAAGTTCTGTACAAAAGACTGATTGCACTAATTTTGGTACAAAATGGCTGCTGGTGGCCATCTTGAATTTCGGACCACACCCAAAAACACTCATTCTCACCCCACGGTAATAACAAAGGCACCCAAGAAGTTTCGTAATGATCGGTTCATAAATACGGCATCTAGCCTGAGCCGTATAGAAGTTGTGTACAAAAAACTGATTAGACCTAATTTCGATACAAAATGGCCACTGGCAGCCATCTTAAATTTTGGACTGCACCCAGAAACACTTGTTCTCGTCCCAAGGTGATAACAAAGGTACCCAAGACATTTCGTGAAGATCGGTTCATAAATACAGACTCTAGCCCGAGCCGTATTGACATGTGTACTTACTGTGTGTAAGCAGCACTGAAAAAATCAAAGTTCATCTAATTTGCATAATTTCTGCACGAGAAAAAAACCCGTATTATATGTGATGTATCCCATGGTACTAAACATTCACACAAAAAATTATTCAAATCAGCGCTTTCATAAGGAAGTTCTGTGCAAAAATCTGATTGCCCCAAATTTCGTACAAAATGGCTGCCATCGGCCATCTTGAATTTCGGACCTGACCCCAAAAACCTCGTTCTCGTCCCACGGTGATAACAAAGGTACCCAAGAAGTTTCGTAAAGATCGGTTCATAAATACGGCCTCTAGCCCGAGCCGTATTGGCATTTGCACTTACAGTGCTGAAAGTAACACCAAAAAACATCAAAGTTAGTCTAATTTGCATAATTTACGCACAAGAAAAAAACCTGTATTATATGTGATGTATCCCATGGTACTAAACATTCATACAAAAAAATTATTCAAATCAGAGCTTTCATATGGAAGTTCTGTACAAAAAACAGATTTCTGCATCGTCGGTACAAAATGGCAGTTGGCAGCCATCTTGAATTTCGGACCGCACCCTAAAACACTCGTTCTCGTCCCACAGTCATAACAAAGGTACCCAAGAAGTTTCGTAAAGATCGGTTCATAAATACGGCCTCTAGCCCGAGCCATAGCAGCTTGGCACTTACAGCTCTGAAAGTAACACTAAATAAATCAAAGTCAGTCTAATTTGCATAATTTACGCACGAGAAAAAAACTCGTATTATATGTGATGTATCCCATGGTACTAAACATTTATACAAAACTTTATTCAAATCAGAACTTTCATACAGAAGTTCTGTACAAAAAACTGATTTTTGCATCATCGGTACAAAATGGCCACTGGCAGCCATCTTGAATTTCGGACCACACCTAAAAACACTCGTTCCCATCCCAGGGTCATAACAAAGGTACACAAGAAGTTTCGTAAAGATCGGTTCATAAATACGACCTCTAGCCCGAGCCATAGCCAATTGTTGACGTAACGACAGACGGACAGACGGATGGACGGACAGACAGACGGCGGACGACGGGCCATGACAATAGCTCAAATTTGACTTCGTCAAAGTTGAGCTAAAAACAATGCATCTGGTAGAAGATGCATGACCACAAAACATCCTAAACACCTAAAGATGAGGTCGTAAACACGGGGGTAAACAGAATACACATTCTGTAATACACGTCAAATTCCCAAGAAATTCTAAGAAAAAATTCTCAATAAAAAAACTGAAACAGCTTGGCAATCTAACAGGAGGGTTCAGGAGAGGAAAGGAAAGGAACACTTGACAAACAATAGTGGTGTCATAGTAAGTATGACAACATTCAGGCGCATATCCCAAAATTTTTTATAAAAATTATAAAGTTACAGCCCATTTTCACTTCCAGCATCGTACTACAGTGTTGATTCAACGAAAACAATAATTGATTTGTGTTTGGTATCTTCATGATTATGATTTAAAGCACAGGTGTCAATTGAGATATTTACTGACTAGGGCCACACAAAAAATTATGCTTCGCGGCAATTTTGGTGTCTTCCTGGTTACCATGCATGTGCAGCATAAAAGTATGGAAAAGTATGGAGGACCAGATAGGACTTTGTATTTTTGGATTTCTATGCAAATTTTGGGGGCTGGGGGTTTAAAATTTGTTTTGGGCCCTGGATATTTATGGGTTTGCACCAGCTAAGTCTGGGCCATTGGCTGTAGTATAAAAATATATCATTGCTAAAGTGAGATATCTTCTTCCAATTTCACAGCGCTCTTTACAGAACCAAGGAGAAGAGGTGTGTTCATGCATTCTCTGTAATCAAGGTTTACAGACATTTTGTCTCAATCAATCATTACCGTTACCTTCCTGAACTGAACAGGATGTTTAGTACTTGGACAATTCACCCTTTCCGAATCACAATACACGAGGAATTTTTATTTAGTTATATTTTTATTTGTCCCACTTTAAAGTAAAAAACAAAATAATTATTTCATTGCCCTACTGCCCTTACATGCAGTTATAATTGTTTTCCTTTGTTATCACTTGCAAAAAATGTTGTTACACATTCATCCAAGTTATCAATGCCTCAGTTCATCTGTCGCAATTAAATTGAGTGTTCAAGGGCACAATATATACAAATGAAAACACAGATAATTTGTTTCACATTTTTTATTTCATCAAATGTATTCACCTTCACATCAATAACAATCCACTACATATTCCAGGTCCTTCTTAAACATTTGCAGGTCTTAAACTGTATGTAAATCAGGATAAGAAAATGGGTACTGGATCAATAAGAAATAAAAATAGGTTCCCTGGTACATGTAGCTCTTGTTGAAACCAGTTGGAACTTGTTGGTTACCAGACATCAAATACACGGAACATGTTTTAAGGTTCCGAGAATTTCTGAAATCTGCATGCCTTAAGTATAAAATTTGGAACTGATTGGGTGAGAGCTGCAGCCCTCAGGGGATACTAAAGGAATTGTGAATGGACAGAGGAATGGATGTACAGATGTGCAGATGTATGTACAGAATGGACAATGGTTTGCAACCCATCCCAATAGCTCATACTTGACATTTTCAAGATGAGCTAAAAACACAGGAAATAACGGACAATAATTTCGTAAAAAAAATATTTTTCCAGCAAACTTTATAGATTTTGCATATCTTCACTGTGTGTTCAACCATATCCTAAGGTTTCATATCTCTACATTACAAACTGCAGAAACAGCTGATTACACCATGAAGGGACCCGCAACTCAAAAAAGTACCCTCAATTAAGTTAATAAAGGGTAATAATTTTGAGAAAAATGTTTTTATGCAAACTTTATATATGTTGCACATCTCCAAAGCATGTGTAACCATATCCTAAAGTTTCAACTCTCTACATAAGAATCTGTGGGAAGAGTTTATTAAACCATGAAGGCACCCTCAATTAAAAGACACTGGAAATTTTCTAAGTTGATAAAGGGCAATAACTGTGATAAAACCATACAAAATCGTCTGACCATGCCAAATGGTAATATGCTCAGACATGTTAACTCTCCCGGAATGCCCGGGAAAATTCGAAATTTCAGTGTAGTTCCCGGACTCCCAGATGGGAATCAGTTTTGGACCAAAAATCCAGGAAAACAACAGTCGAATATTTCTTTCCCGTTGTAACTTATGTAAAACGTTCGGAGTCAAATCACATGCATTTCATCAAACTCTGGTAAAAACTCACAAAGCAGTAAAATAAGGATTTCATTTAAATTTATTTAAGGAAGGTATTTTATGAAGTATGTTTTAGCTGTATTCATGTTTGTTTCTGTACTTTTCTTCACAATCAGAGATTCGTGATCAATGTGCGAGCGTCGAAGTGAAAATAGGTGACATACTTAAAAAAAAATTGAGAACTCCACCTTCATTTAAATGCCATTTTTGGGTAAATAAAATATATAAAAAGGGATTAAATAATATATATTTATTTGTTCATAGAATGGCTTTAATTCTCATCCCTTTTCAAACACAATCAAAACGTAAACAACACCTTGATCTCAACTATTATACAGTTTAAAAATAGGTTAAAGCCGCTTAGGATGCCGAAAAATTATGACTGCAGATTTATACACAATGGACTTATTTTCTAACAATACATGTATGCCATTGTGCTGACAACAGAGCTGTTAACTGTTGTTGGCTGTCTGTACCCAGAACATTTCAAATGGAATTAAAAAAACCCAAATCCTTCAATGATGAAAAGAAAAGTTTTGTTTTATAGGCCACAAATGTCCACACATGCATGAAGGATTTTGATAAAAATACTTTCCAAGTACAAATCTTCTTGAAGTAACTGAACATTAAGACATCTTTACCTGTTAACATTTCCAGACTTTGGAAATTATTATCTGAGCAGACTTTGATAAAAGCAAACCACAGGTGGTGTGCTCTGGGGGGGGGGGGGGGGTATGAAGAAGAGGATTATGGGGGGGGGAGCCAAATCAACAATTATTTTATGATGTTTCAACAGCATAAATGCATCAACATAATTGACAACTAGATCTGGATATAAGCTGGTATTAATGGTGGTCTATGAGCTGATAATTTGCAAGTTTTATCTTCTGTTTTGTCCTCGAGTGGACTTTTCCCTGAAATCCATCCCATTTCCCTGAAAATCACCCTCAGGTTCCCTAAAAAATTATTCTGGAGGTTAACATGTCTGAATGTGCTGAATGTAGTTTTGCATTGTGCAAAATTTCAGATTGTTGTCTTGAAAGGTTGTGTGAGTGTAGTGTACGTTACAACTTTGGGACGGATGAACTGATGGGCATGAGGAACTTTATATAGCCCTGCCCAGGTGGGGATATAAAAACACTCAGGTTAAGAGTTAACCAGAAATACAATACCAGCACATGCTTGCGTGTTGCATTCATCGTTCCTGGTGTTGTCACCATGACAACGTTTTTCTCCATTTGATGGGGCAGGATTCGTGCAACTTCTTCTTTGGGTCTTGAATCCTCCTCCACATTGTTTGCTACAAGCACTCCATTTGCTCCAATGTCTCCACTTACCATCAATCGAAGAAGAAAATAATGCAATAGCACCGTCGATATGAGACCTCTCATCTATTTATACAATGAATATTGATCATAAAATGATGAACAGAGACTATTCAAAATTGTTACTAACTTTAGCTGTGTCTAATTCAGATCAAGCCTCGATTTCTTCAGGTTTGCATTGCAAAATGAGAAGCAAATATTGTGAGCGGTGATGCCATAGCTGGAACTAATTAGCTTTTTTTATTATTTCGGGATAAAATCTATGAACACAAAAAGCATTCTCACAATCGATGAGTTGGATGGCATGATGTATATAATGAGTAGACAAATTACATACTTTTTTATCATCAACTACCATATGTGGCTTGTAGAGCATATATCACTTCTGATTGGTGGGTGGGGAAATCCCAATGACGTCGAACTAGTAAAGAAACTATTATGCAAATAGGATAATACCATCACATATCTTCGAAACTTCTTCAGAGTTGTTCCATTCCATGTATAAGTGACAGTCACACCAACACACGTTGGAAACATCGATGATGTGAACCAGCATGGTCAGGTAAGGTAAATTTTGCACTGTTTTATTACTCTCCAGGCCATTCAAGTAATGGCTAACAGTAACTGTCAGTGAGAGACAGAATTTGTATTTTTGAAACCTACTGTTAAAAAAACATAATTTTCACTTTAAAAAGTCAAGAAAATTCTCACCCAAAAGCCACCAGAATGCTTCATTTAATAGTACATTTAAAAGAAGCGACAAGCAGTCTGATCCCCTTGGGATCTGGATCCTAGGCTACAAAAAGTTGCTAATCAATTTTCTATGGACAAATCAATGCCTGATTCTCCTGGAGAGGAACAAAAGAATCAAGCTCTCAGGCCACCATTCGAATTCTAAAAGGAATCTCATGCTGTTATGAGCTGTTTGTTTACCAGCGTTTTGTGGAGTTTACACGTTGATGTAATGTCATGCGCTTTTACTCATAAAGATACACAGATATTCTTTCTCACTTCAGTTACAGATACTACAATCAATAAATATTTAATTCACCTTTAGAACATCAAAATATTAACAAAATAAGTGGAACTACATGGCGTAATCATAAAACTACAGCTGTGACGAGTCTTCATTCCTAATTGTTTAATACACAAACATCTCTGATGGTAAAAATTCTGTCACACAAAGTTTTGATTCAGAAACAGTTCAGTTCATGTGCTGAATCAAAGAAAATGAAGTTTATGGTATTTTTCAAATTCAATTGTCTGAAATATTTCAGTTGGTTGGAAAAGTGAATCATGGGTTTGCTTTTTCAACCAACAGATATATCTCAAACACGTGAATCTAAATATGGGCGATGGACTGTTTAAAGGCAGGATTGGTTCCAGACCACAACAGTATCAATTTTCTTAGGTAATTTGATTTGTGACATAAGAATTTGCAAGAAAATGTAAAAGATCAATACTCAGAAGAAATCCAACCTTACGACAACTTTGACAACTTCTCATTCACAGGCAGAAGGAGCACAAATGTACAAGAAGAACTGGACCTATTTCATTACGTGGAACAAATTTTTATAAATGAGGCACAGAAATGTGATTTCATTGATTCCCATGTCTTGCTATTATGATGGATGTATAACCCTATGAACTTCAAAAACTGAGTCAATATTAAATTGTCCTGATGATTCAAGTCAATTTGGGTGGCAGTGATTCAAAAATTTTCGAAATGTTTTCAAAATACCCCTCAGCATCTTCTCTTGAACCCTTCTATCATCAGGTCTCCTGTGCCACTTTCCGAAACTACTTTGATACCTTTCTGGAATATTCTACTTTTTTGATTGACTTCACCAAATTCTTGAGACGAAACTTGATAATTTTTATGGTTGTAGGAAGGTGCAATATACAACTTGAACACAAGTGAGATTCGATTTAATTCAAAATTCTCTTCATGATTCAATCTAAAATTTTTGTTTCATAGTGCCCAAAATGGATGATATTAAAAAGTGTGTGCAGCTGGTAGGGGCACCATAACCATACTATATACCTTTGAAACTGACGAAAGCATTCTTTCTTATCGGGATATGTTTTATAAACATGTGCTAAAACAGGTACGAATACCCATATGTTTCTCTCACACTGGTGCCCTGGAAGGTACCATTTCAGTCAAGATTGTCAACGGTAAAATGGGCGAAACCACATGGATTTGTTAGGAGGTTCAGTAATAATTTAATCCAACAGCTCTATTGAGCTGTTGGATTAAATTATTACCAATCCATGCTTTAGATTTTTTGCTCTTAATATCATCTGCTTGTTTACTACCAATTTTTTCTTCACGCAAAATTTTATGCACACAGGGTTAACATTTATGTGAGAATCGGAATTGAATCTCGCAAATAACTGTCAAAAGAAAATCTATTAGCATCAACTTTGATTATCATAGATTATGAAAATGTTTTTAAAGGCCTGGAGAATTCTACTTATTTTTGCTTCCTGATAAGGTAAATCTTTGTCTTTGTGGTGGTGTCTTGTGAAGTCTCGGCTGCCCATACATATGGCCAAGACATCATTACAAACCACTACCAAGATACTGTAACTTCAGCAAGACCACCGAAAGCCTGTATATTAGAACATGTGTTCTACATGTACATCAAAGATGAGACACTCAACAAAATTTGCAGTGGGCCCTTAAGGGTTAAACTCTTAGTAAATATATAAATTTGACAATTTTTTTTTGCAATGGAATATGTACTGGTTTCACTTATAAGTGTATAACATTACTCTCAAATTCTAAATTATTTTAGGACTGAAAATTTATCATCGCAAAAGGAGTCCACAAGAATCAAATCCAGTTCTCACAAATCAGAACACATTTCAAAAGAAATGTTGAATTCTTCATGATCGGACCAGTTTTGATTGTTTGAATCTGGTCAGTGTTTTTTGTTTCTTTGGTGATAACTATCTGTTTAGCAGCTTGACCTTTGATAAATTCATTGATGATACCTTCATGACATATCAGTCCAAATCTTTCAACACCTATAGGGCAACCCAGATGTGATATACAACAATCAGAAAGGAACAAGAACCCACTGGATATACACATTAAGAACAATCCAGCCAGCAGGTCTAAACAGGTTGGGCTAGGGCAACATTGCCCCCTTTTTATATCTATTTTAGTCTGGTCATGATTCAATCAATTACTTTAACCATTTTCAAACCCCAAAGTTGACCTTCGGGTTTGAAAATGAATGAAGTAGAAGAAACGGACTGAGCCAACCAAAGGTGGATTTCATTGCACTAAAATTACTAAATGTGTTTACATTTGTAGATACTATAGTACAGGGATGTAAATGGCATAAAGTGAAAATGTCTGGAATTTGGAAAAGCCAAAATATTCTAATCTGAATTATGAAAAAAAGAGACTTCAGACAAGCAGATTGTATTTTTTATTATACTTATTGGTTCAATATATATTTTCTGAAATAAATTCAGGGAAAACAGCCTTTTCAGTTCATATCGTTTAATAAAATCTAATTCTTGTGCCCTGTCCTTTAATTCCCCAAATTCAGGCAATTGCCTGAAAATTCTTATACCTGATAGTATAATGCAGCCTTAGAGTGGTACATTTGCATACCCTCTAATTGTAGAACTTATCATGTAATCATGAAATGTTGGGGGGGAGGGGATCACACTTCCTCTGGGGAAACTGCCTCTTTTATTGTGCCCTTCACAGGGAACACCCTATCCCCTGTTGGGGAGTACAAGCCCTCTTGTCAGGACATCCTAGGGCTAGCCCTGTCATGAAGCATGTTTGTAGAAAAAAGTATGAGGTGGAAGAGATGCCTCAAAAATGATTAAAAGAGGGAGGATATTCCATGACTGCATGTTACTAATTAATTGTCTTTGCATGATAGCAAGGATCCAATTAGAAATGTTGCAGTATCTCAAAATTCCAAATTCAGAATACAAAGTTATAGTCTTTGTTTGATAGCAAGGTTCCAATTAGAAATGTTACACTATGTCAAAATTCCAAATTCAGAATAAAAATTGTTTTCTATTACTTTACTGGAATGTGTATGCAGCTAGCACTGGGTTAAGTATGCATTATTAACTGGTCTCCTGTGAATTTGATAAAGGATTTTTTTTTGTGCAACTGTGTTTCTCACTGAAAGAAAACACATGTCAATACATAAATAGTTCATTGCTACATGAATATCCAGAGTGGAGTTTTCATCCCTAATTATTTAATACCATATCAGCATCTAAGGCTATACAACTGGATTATATAATTTTGATTCCTGGTTGTGGTCTAAGAATTTCTCTGGTATCAGAAGTGACTTTTAGAACCATTACAAACTTTTGGTTCCCATTGTGGTCGATGCATTTCTTGGATATTGTGAATCAAAATTGAGAGCCAGAAACTCACTGTTCACGTGACTAAACCTTAAGTGTGACATAGTCATGATCCAGTTGAAATTTTCTGCCTGCTTGTGTAATGACTGCACTGTGAACCATCAGCTGATGGGAGCGCATTAGCTAAACATTTGTTTCTTGTGCTTCAACAACAATATTCAACTTTTTGGGATAAAATTCAACTAAGCAAGTACTTTCCCTGCACTGTACGTGATTATGTTTTCATACACTGTCAGCTAGTTCGACACATAATTCTAAACTGAAGGGCCAGCTGTATATGTTAATCATGGGACATGTTATAAATTATATTTCATAGATGCAAATATGATTTGGCTGCCTTAAAAATGTCAGATAGATGATATTTGTTCATATCTAAGAAGTTTAAAACTCAAAAGAATCAAGCAAATTTTTTAAATAGTTTCAATACCAGCACATGTTTGCATGTTGCAGTTGTCAGTCTTAATTCTGTCACCACGACAATCTCTTGCTCCCTTGGATGGTGGTGGATTTGTGCAACTTCTTTTCTTTGTCCTGACTCCTCCTCCACACTGTTTGCTGCAAACACTCCATTTACTCCACTCACTCCATCCACCATCAACTGAAAAGTGAAATATGGTACATGTACCACGATTTTTTTCTAAATGTTTTGATCTGTAAACTTGCTGCATGCATTCGATGTTGATCAGGTGATGAATGACAAGAGCCAGTTAAAACTGTTATAATTAGATGTGTCAGTATGACACATATGCCCCTGCAAGGTAGCCTGATTAAGCAGTGGTTTTCAATGCCTGTAGGCACCCATGACAAAGCTACATACCAGCAATCAGCCAATTATCTGAACGTATTGCGAACAAAAGTCCAGAAAACTGATTCTCTGAGTTTTCACATCACAAACTAAGTTCAAGATCAATAACTCCATGAAAAAATCATCCGACTGGGATCAAAATCAAAGTCAACTTGTGGGTACCATGACAAGCCACATGCCAGAAATCAGCCAATTATTTCAATGAGAGGTCTTCAGTTCAAATCTCAGGGTCCACTCGGTGGAAAAGAACCTGCCCTGTCAGGACAGGGAGTCAGCTAGAACATTCAGAAGGCCGGGACTGGAACGATCCACCACCCCGGCATGGACATCCTGAGTCAGCAATGGTAGATCCCGAGCCAATTCATACATGGGAACCGAGTGCGTGCCACCCTGGTTCGAAATGTAAACAACCACTATCGAATTGTCGGACAACAGAAGGATCTGATGATTCGAAAGGTGGGGGATCCACTGCCGGAAACGCAGAAGAAGAGCAAGAAGCTCCTTCTGGGTGATGTGAAGAGCTGCATGATCCTGGTCCCAATCACCATGAAGGGAAAGACCAGAGGATCCAACATCGTACAAAATCTGAGATCGCTGGCATCAGCCATCAGAACATGATCGGACATGGGCAAGTCCAGCTGAACTCCCTGTATAATTCACTGAACATCCTTCCAGGGAAGAAGGTGATCATGAAGAGATGCTGGTAACTGAAGCACCAGATCCAGAGGATTGACATACAGCCCCCAACAACTGAGAAAGTGTTGGAGAGTGCTGACATGCAGCCGACCTAGAGAAATGAGATCCATCACCAAACCGCAGAGACCGAGCAGCTGGAGAATACTCTGAGCTGTCACGGACGTGGACTGGGTCAGAGTCAGGGCGAAAGTCGACCGGGGAACCGCCACCATATTCAGAAGAGTACGGAAGTCTATCCCCATATGACAAAACAACTGAGAAGAGACAACGTCTGACTTCTCCTCGTTGACTCTGAACCCTAGCAACGTGAGCAGGCTCAAGTGTGCAGACATCTGACTCAAGAAGAGCAGCATTGGAATGCCTCTGGAGGATATCGTCCAGATACACCGAAGTAGTCACTCTGGACTGAGTGCGATGGAAGGCTATCACATGTGTCATCCGATGAAGGCCCAAGGAGCCAGGTTGAGGTTGAAAGGTATGGCCTTGAACTGGTAAATTCTCCCCAGAAAAGCAAACCTGAGATACTTTCGCGATGTCCGATGAATTGGAACATGAAAGTAAGCGTCCCGCTGGTTGATGCTCAAAGCAAAATCTCCCTGGTGAATGGAGCGGCGAGTCGACCTGAAAATCTCCATGCTAAACTTGGGAGCAATGGGAGACTGGTTCAGGATACTCAGATCAAGAACCAGTCAGAGTCAGCTGCCCTTCTTCAGCACCAAGAACAGGCGGGAATAAATGTTCTTGACGACTGCAACTGCCCTCTTTGACAAGAGAATGTCTATCTCTCTGATCAAAAGTTCCCGAAACATGGAAAGGAACTTGGGTTAGAAGAGGCACACTCGACAGAGTTGGTGCCTCAGAAAAGATATCCGCAGACTGGACCCAACATCTAACACCAAAGGATCTGATGTGATTGCGGCCCAAACGGTCTGCAAACTCGGATATCCCTCCTACAACCTGGGATGAAATGAGGTGAGGACCTGATCCAAGACCGTCAAAGTCTTGCAGACCAACGAATTGGTGGAAACGTAGGAATGATAACGCACAGGGTGCAAAAAAAAGGTATCCGCCTAGTGAAGAACAAAGTCTTCATAGCCCTGGAACTCAGCTTTGAGTCCAATGCTGCAAATGCTTTAACCACTTGTACCAACTGGTACGGTCAAAGGCGCTCAGAAGCAGGGTGCTCCACAGGCCATAGGCACCTGACCGATGAATGCGGCCTGGCTGAAACCTCCGGCTGGTCTGACGGTTTGAAGGAATTGAAACTCAAAGTCAAGAGCCACCTCCAAGTAAGAAGACTGATGGATCTCAACGTTAGGTGCGTCTGACCCATCGCCTGAGTCGGAAGACACATAGCACATTCCGGGCATACTAGCCGATGCCTCCAATGGTGTAGGAGAACCAGGGGATCAGAAAGCAGCATCTTGCTTCCAATCCTGGAAGGTGGTGTCACGGAGTGTGCCTGGAAGCCACTAGAAGCCTTGCTGGAGGCAACAGGAAGGCTCTTGGAAAGAACCTGCATGAGCAAGGAGGGAGCCTCCCTAAACTCACAGCCTGTATCTGCTGGTACAACATGGGAACGGCCCGGCAAAGTGGCTTCGCATCTGACCCTCTAAACCAGCGAAAGGTCACGATCCTCTAGAACACCTGAAGTGGGGCGACAGGTCACAGCCGAAACATATGCATACAGATGCTTATAGGGGTATGAAATACCCCAGGGGTCTGCAGTGCGGGAACTCAGAAGAGTTGCCATGGACCTCTGAGGGACAGAAGGTCCAGGCTGCACAAAAATGCGTGCAACAGAGTCCACCGTGACCCCACCATGGACATCTGAATCCAAATCAAAACCTGCTGGGCTCAACGGCGGAGAGACCACAGCAGAGGGATCAGCTGGCAACCACTTCCGACTTCACCGAGGTGAATCCAGGGAGGAGGAAAATGTCACATGCCCGAACTACACAATAGACGGAAGCCCAAAAGGTGGAAGACCACCCAGCCCACAGGGTCTTTCAATAGAGCACCCAAATAAAGTGGAGCACGAATAATGGGAAACATGCCAAGACAACGAAATGGCCTGCCAGGTATTGTTGTAGGAATATGTGGCAAGAGCAATGTAGATGGGAAGGTGAACCCAAGGACACCCTCAGTTACCAGAGTAAGGTGGCAGGAAACAATGTCCTGGCGTCCCGGCGAGAACAGAAGTACCCCATCAGCCAAAAGGGAACTGGCAGAAATTCTGCCCTCAACAGAGGGGAGAAAAGCTGCCACAACCTCCCACAGCTGACACCTAACTCAGTTAAAAGCAGAACCCAAAGGGTTAGCATTAATGAACAAAAGACTGAAATGGCAAGGTACGCAAAAATCATGCGCGAAATCAGTATAGAGATTTATCACGAAAAATACAGTGAATAATCGAGAGAATATATTAAAACACAGCTCTGTATATCTGGATAATGAAGAAACAGCTATGAATCCACATAACAGAACAGGAAACACAGTTAACATAGAGCCAAAAGGTATCACTGTTGAGAAGCGAGAAGATCCATCATCCAGTATGGCAGAAAAAATAGAATGGCATTTTGATTATATGTCTGCGAACTGATTCCGGAAGACATGGATTAGTACATGGAGAAAAGTGTCCCCATATACACTTGATACAGATACTTCAGACCAAGTTTCGTAAAAATCTAATAAAAAATGTAGAAGTTAAGTGGACAAGCCTTTGTAATGGAAATTTTTCAACTTCCAAGGGTCATAACTATGCAAAAAATCATCGCATCAAAAATTCCAGACCACAGGCACATCTACACTTGATACTGATACTTCAGACCAAGTTTGATAAAATTCAATAAAAATGTAGGAGGAGTTAAGCAGACAAGCCGTTGTGATGGAAATTTTGCCATTTCTAAGGGTTGTAACCATGCAAAACTCATTGCATCGAAAATTCCTGCACATCTACACTTGATACTGATACTTCAGACCAAGTTTTGTAAAAATCCAATAAAAAATGTAGGAAGAGTTAAGCGGACAAGCCTTTGTGACAGAAATTTTTCTATTTCCAAGGGCCATAACCATGCAGAAAATTGTCCACATGCACATTTATACTTGATACTGATACTTTAGACCAAGTTGCATAAAATTCAATAAAATGTAGGAGGAGTTAAGTGGACAAGCCTTTGTGGTGGAAATTTTGCTGTTTCCATGGGCCATAACCATGCAAAAATTGTCGCATCAAAAATTTCTGACCAAATGTACATCTACACTTGATCATAGTACTTCAGACCAAGTTTCATAAAATTCCACTGCCAACTGTAGAAGGAGTTAAGCGGACAAAGTTTGTGATGGACGGACTAATGGATAAATATCATTTCAATATCCCCCTCATGACTTTGTCGGCGGTGGATGACAAAATTGTTTAGAAGGAAAAATTTCTTTCACAAAGTTATTCCCCTAGCTCAGAAATCTAATAAAGTCTTAATCTTTCTCTGTAAAGATGAGGGTACTAGCAAAGCAAGGCACAAAGTTCTTGGAATTCTAAAAGTATCAGATCCACTTAAAATATTCATAGACAATGTTGTATTTGCACATCAAAGGAAATTAATTTATTGCAGCCAAGATTTGTCAAACTGCAAATTTAGGTTCACCCCTTAACATTATCACTGTTGCCAATACCATAGAAGCAGTTTGTAGGCTTCATACTGAAAAATTACTTTTAGATACAGATTCATCTTTTCTGTCACCTTTTTTGTTAACCCTTTACCTATGAATCGCCCGAACCCGCCCGCATAATATGCAAACTGAGCAGTTGAAAAAATTAACTTTTTCAAAATATTTCAACAAAACCATATCATATGACCCCTCATTGGAACAAGCTCATTGAGCTCATTCCAATAAGGGGTCACATGATATGGTTTTGTTGAATTTTTTTTTTAAATTTAAAAAAAATTATATTCAAAATAATAAATTTTTATATCGTATGCACTGGGTAAAGGGTTAATACTGGCAACTGGGAAAGATGTTTTAGAACATTAACTGACAGCCACATCATCAGCAAATTGTATAGTAAATATCGGTAATAGACCAATTCTATTATACATTTTATTGTTCAAGACTTACCTATTTCTATGACCAAAATGTCAATCACTTCTATTGTAACTGGATAAATGTGGATTTCACTAATCTGTATCATTCCATGACATGATTTTCTTGCGTTTATTGCTCTTCCTATCCTCAATTTGTTACTAACTTTTGATGGACCCACTCTATCTTTAGCATCACAAAATTCCTGTTTTTTCACAACTTTGCCATCAACTGAAAATGCCAGACCAGTTGACATACTCCAACTGATGCTAAGTTTCACAAATGATTTGAGTGTATTGAATTTACTACTGATGGTCCACTTTTTCAATGATGTATCAACAGTGGCTATGAGATTGCCTAGTTGGTAGTAGACAGCGACTCCAGAGTATTCAAGCAACTCCCCACCAGACGATATGATTACCATATTGTCACAGAATCTCTCCACCCTCAAAGAGAATTCAAATGTGAATCCCATATCACATTTTGTTACATCTGTGAGGCAACCAATCTTCTCTGTTGTGAGATAGTCTCTGCTGGTGTCAACTTGAAGTATTTCTCCAAGTTTCTTATTCTTTGAGGTTTTAGGTGAGCCGAATATGTCAAAGTTGCCAGCAGGTGTCCGTAGTGTTTTACCAATCAAATCATCAAATCTCACTACTGTAGGCACAAGTGTCTTTTTTCCTACAATGAAAATCGAGATGTATTGGTTAACAGTTTAGAAGAATTGAAAGGGATCTATAATAATTTTTGACCTTTCAACTAACATAGATTATCAGTGCCTGTGGATGCTTGAATTCCTTGGGAAATGATAGATTTAGAAAATAATTTAAGGCACAGAATGTATTTTAGTTTAAGCTTTTCATGAAAAGTGAATGCGCTTGAATATACTAACCCTTCCACCCGATACTGTGAATGGTATTGTCTTGTACACTGCCTTATACAGTCACATGGATGGGTCTATCTTATATTTTTGGGAGGTTTCAGTAATACATTAATTCTACAGCCCTGTAGGGCTGTAGAATTAAACTACCATTGATCCACGTGTCCAGTTAAGTTTTTCTCTTGTCTGCTCACTGATTGCCACCTTTTGCTGTACACAAAAGTTTATGCATGCCGGATTGACTGTACACAAATGGGTACTCATCCAGTCCACATGAGTTATGTGATTTGTGACCTTCAACATATTAAGGTCAAGTACGACCTCAACCTTGAGAATGCTGGAGCAACTATAATATGCTATATACCTCCTCACTCTCTTTAATATTTGTGCAAAGTTTGATAATAGTAGTTTGATTCGTTTCTAAGTTATGGCTGAGACCTGAATACTGACTGGTTTCAAATATGACCTTGAAATATGGCCCTGGCCTTAAAGTTTCAGACCCAGATATGGTGCTACACCTCCTCCCATTGTCCTTTATAAGTGTGTGAAGTTTGATGGTTGTACCCTTGTATGATTTGTGACCTTGAAGATATGGAAATCAAGTTTGACCTTGAAGATGCAGAAGCAACTATTATACACGACACACCTTCTTACTGTCCTTAACATTTGCATGAAGTTTAATAATTGTAGTTTGATTTATTTCTAAGATATGGCTGAGGCATGAGTACTGACCAATTTTAAGTGTGACTTGGAAATGTGACCTTGATATTGAAGTTACAGATCCAGCTATGATGTGTAACACATTCTCCTATTGTCCTTTATAATTATGTGAAGTTTGATGAGTGTAACCAAATATTTTTCAAGTTATTTACTCGGACACACATCCATAGGCCTGTTTACCCATTGTTGTGAGGACTTGTTTTTTCTTTTGTTCTCAGTGTCAAACAAAACTGAGAAGACAAACCCTAATCCATTGTGTTCTTTGTGAGGACATAGAGAAAACAAAGGAAATTTGTGGGGATGCAACACTATTTCTAGGTTGTAACATCGGGAAGACAGTTACCTTTCATCCTGACATGCATGCAATCATGCACACTTCCATCACTATATGCCCCTAGAGAGCAAGGGAGGAGGGGGAGGGAGAGGGCAGGGCATGGGGGCAGGGATAAAAAAAACAAGAGGCCCCAGGGGGCCTGAGGGCGCTCACCTGACATGGTAGCCTAAATATCAACCCAGAGAATTGATTTCAACAAGTTGCATCTGCTCCTCCTAAGAAAAGCTTATACCAAATATCCAAAGATTCTGACCAGTGGATCTAAAAAAAAAAAGATTTTTAAAGAATATTCCTCATACTGAATCCCTCAGGAAGCCCATATATGAACCCAGGGACTTGGTTTAACAAACTTGAATAAGGATGCTGCACACCAAATATCAAAACATTCTGACTGCTGGATCTGAAGAAGATGATTTTTAAAGAAAATTCCTACTTTTGAACTAAGTTACAATTCGAGCTCCCACAGTGAGTCCAAATATGGACCTAGGGGCATGGCTTGAACAAACTTGAATCTCACCCTCCTAAGGATGCTGCATACCAAATATCAAAACATTCTGACTGCTGGATCTGAAGAAGAAGATTTTTAAAGAAAAATTCCTCATTTTGAACTAAGTTATCATTCAGGCTCCCACAGTGAGCCCAAATATGGACCTAGGGACATGGCTTGAACAAACTTGAATCTCACTCCCCTAAGGATGCTGCATACTAAATATCAAAACATTCCGACTGCTGGATCTGAAGAAGATTTTTAAAGAAAATTACTCATTTTGAACTAAGTTATAATTCGGGCTACCACAGTGAGCCCAAATATGAACCCAGGGACTTGGCTTGAACAAACTTGAATCTCACCCCCCTAAGCATGGTGCATACCCAATATCAAAAGATTCTGCCTGCTGGATCTTGAGAAGATTTTCAAAGAAAGTTGCCTGAAATGCACTAAGTTCAAAATAAGGCTCCTATACTGAGCCCAAATATGAACCCAGGGGGCCGATTTGAACAAACTTGAATCAGATCCACTCTACAATGCTGCATACCAAATATCAAAAGATTCTGCCTGCTGGATCTGGAGAAGAAGATTTTTTAATGTTTTTCCCATTGCCTACATTGTTAAAAAGTGCTGACTCAGCCCTTTTTGAAAGACCTGAAAAAAGTACCTTGTGATCAAACCGATAGGGATTTTTTTCACCCATTCCATTCTACTGGATAAAAGTAAGCTTTATACAAAATAAGAATTCTCTGTGCCGTGTAGTTTTGGAGATATGGCAGTTTTAAGGTTTTTTCTATTTTTAGCTCCCGAGGTTCCCATGGGGCAAGGAGAAAACAAATTTGGCATCAATCAACTACTTATGACCTTTTATCATCTCATATAAAATTTGGTTCAAATCGATCTCACTGTTCTGAAAATAGAAATTTTAGGCGAAGCCAAAATATACGGCAAATAATGCCCGATAAACTTCTCTTGAACGAACTTGATTCTAAACCTCAAAAGGACTCTGTATACCACATATCAAGTCTCTGCTACTGGTGGTTCATTAGAAGATTTTCAAAAAATTTGGCCATTTTTTCCCCACCCCTCTGCTCAATATGAGCCGAAACCTAATTTGCATAAAAATCAAAATGCCCCTATATAACCACTACTTACATCAAATTTAATTAAAATGTGGCCAGTGGTTTAGGAGAAAGAGGCTCAAACACCAGCTTCACGCAGGACGACGGACGATGGATGAAAGTGATAAGAAAAGCTCACCCTGACTTTCAGTCAGGTGAGATAACAAGTGCAACACCAAGGGTGGCTATGCTCCATCCCCACCCCCCACCCCCTTCACTGCCAAGCAAACGTTTCTAGTCATTTATCTTTGTTGATATTTAATTATTAAATATCTTATCTCCATTAAACCACAGCAGCAATACAGCAGGCCACCAAATGTGTCCATGGGACACTAATGCCTCAACTTTATGATAAACTTTAGCAAATATTAAACCTGTGTATAAAATTTTGTTCAATCAAACTAAAGTTATCCTACGTAAAAATATTCGACAGACATACAGTTTGTACCTACATATGTACGTATGTACAGATGTATGGAAGAGATTGGCAAGGGCATAAAAATGTTTGAATAACAAAACATTTTCATTTTTTGTCTCAAAGACTAAGCTTATGAACCCCTCATTAGAACATCGTCAACAAGCTTGTTCCAAAGGTGAGGAACATCAAATATCTATTTGCTCAGATGGGGACGAGATTGAACTAGTCCATCAGCAAAAGAGGACTGCAAAAGATGAAAATTGAAACATGTCTCATAAATTTCAGATTTGTCACTCAAAACATATATGATACTCTATATTAATAGAATTCATTCCAGGTGCGTAGCCAGATATCTATGTTGGGGGGTGCAGAAGGATCTTTTGGTGAGAGGGCAAGAATTTTTATATTAGTGGTATAACAGGAAAGACTGAAGTCTTCAGTAGGAGAAAGGTATCGAGGTGGTGTATCTTGAAAAATCCTTGAATTCAGTACTGTGCCAAGAGAAGTTCTTGAAATATAATTTTGCCTTGAAAAGTACTTGAACACTGACAATCAATCTTGAAAAGTCCTTAATTTTTGTAAATCATTTTAAGAGTCAGTATAAAAGACATGTCTAGCATTTTTTTTTTTTTAAAGACAGTAAAATACAAAACAAATGAAAGTGTCAATGACACTGTAGCTCAACTTGTTTAAGACATGTACATGTATAGTATGTGACACAGCAATGACAAACATCTAGGTAATGACCTGATAACAAAGGTACATGTAAAGTATTGTAACGGTCTGTACATAAATGCTGACCGTAGCCTGTAACAAATATATAGGTAAAGTATTGTGGGGTGACATTTAGATGCTAAACTAGAAAAGAAATCTTTGAGTCCCAGAGTGGGTCTGACAGAACCCAAAAATATTTGTTCTCATAGCACAGTGATAACAAAGGCACCTAAAAACACTCGTTCATGTCACAAGGTGATAACAAAGGTACCCCAAGAAGTTTCGTGAATATCAGTTCATAAATACAGACTCTAGCCCGAGCCATATTGACATGCGCACTTACTGTGTATACTTAGAACTGAACAAATCAAAGTTCATCTAATTTGCATAATTTCTGCACGAGAAAAAAACCCAAATTATATGTAATGTATTCCATGTTACTAAGCATTCCTACAAAAATTTATTCAAATCAGAACTTTCATACAGAAGTTCTGTACAAAAAACTGATTGCACTAATTTTGGCACAAAAAGGTTGCTGGCGGCCATCTTGAATCTTGGACCACACCCAAAAACACTTGTTCTCATCCCACGGTGATAACAAAGGTACCCAAGAAGTTTCGTAAAGATCGGTTCATAAATACAGCCTCCAGCCTGAGCCGTATAGAAGTTGTGTACAAAAAACTGATTGGACCTAATTTCGGTACAAAATGGCCACTGGCAACCATCTTGAATTTTGGACCACACCCAGAAACACTCGTTTTCATACCAAGGTGATAAAAGGTACCCAATAAGTTTTGTGAAGTTCATAAATACAGCCTCTTGCCCAAGCCATGTTGACACATGCACTTACTGTGTATAAGTAGCACTGAATAAATCAAAGTTCATCTAATTTGCATAATTTCTGCTCGAGAAAAAAAACATGTATTATATGTGATGTATTCCATGTTACTAAACATTCATACAGAAATTTATTCAAATCAGAACTTTCATACAGAAGTTCTGTACAAAAAACTGATTGCACTAATTTTGGTACAAAATGGCTGCCAGCAGCCATCTTGAATATCGGACCGCCCCCAAAAACACTCGTTCTCATCCCAAGGTGATAACAAAGGTACCCAAGAAGTTTTGTGAAGATCGGTTCATAAATACAGCCTCCAGCCCTAACCGTATTGACATGTGCACTTACAGTGTATAAGTTATTTATTTATTTATTGGTGTTTAAGGTCATATACTTATGCACAATAGCTAATCATGACCGTGACAGTTTTACGGGTGGAGGAAGCCGGAGTACCCGGAGAGAACCACCGAGCAACGACGAGCAGCTGCCAGCTTCCCAACATCGTAACTCCACACTGCAGCACAGGAAGGGTAAGATTGGTTGAAGACATGCATACCATCGATGTGTAGTACCCATTAATACAAGGCCTCACCGTGCCCCCATGTGGACAATCGGGGTTAAGTGCCTTGCCGAAGGACACAATGCGGGAGTCCAAATTGATCGCACAGACGGTCACCCATCCAATGATTAATCATGCTCTACGTTGCTTAACTTCGGTGATCTGACAAGAACCGCAGTGTATAAGTAGTGCTGAATAAATCAAAGTTCATCTAATTTACATAATTTCTGCATGAGAAAAAACCTGTATTATATGTGATGCATTCCATGTTACTAAACATTCATACAAAAATTTATTCAAATCAGAGCTTTCATACAGAAGTTCTGTCCAAAAAACTAATTGCACTAATTTTGTTACAAAATGGCTGCCGGTGGCCATCTTGAATTTTGGACTGCCCCCCAAAACACTTTTTCTCATCCCACGGTGATAACAAAGGTACTCAAGAAGTTTTGTAAAGATCGGTTCATAAATACAGCCTCTAGCCTGAGCCGTATAGAAGTTGTGTACAAAAAAATGATTGGACCTAATTTCGGTACAAAATGGCCACTGGCAGCCATCTTGAATTTTGGACCACACCCAGAAATACTCGTTCTCGTCCCAAGGTGATAACAAAGGTACCCAAGAGGTTTTGTGAAGATCGGTTCATAAGTACAGACTCTAGTCCGAGCCGTATTGACATGTGCACTTATTGTGTATAAGTAGCACTGAATAAATTAAAGTTCATCTAATTTGCAAAATTTTTGCACAAGAAAAAAACCTGTATTATATATGATGTATTCCATGTTACTAAACATTCATACAAAAATTTATTCAAATCAGAACTTTCACACAGAAGTTCTGCACAAAAAAACTGATTGTACTAACTAGAGTACAAAATGGCTGCTGGTGGCCATCTTGAATTTCGGACTGCACCCAAAACCACTCGTTCTCGTCCCACTGTGATAACAAAGGTGCTAGGGTGCTGCGAATCGGGAAATTTATGTTTGAATCGAATCTCGAATCGAATCGTGACTGATGTCGACATCAAATCGAATCTCGAATCGAATCGTGATAAACTTGAGAAGTAACAAAAACTTGCATTATTATGTGCACAAATGTCTGGAAAGCACTGCGAGAAGAGATCGTTGACATAACTTGATAACTTGGCGTTGTTTTAATTTTCTTTCTCGTTGAATGGCCATTCAGATGTTCACTTGGCCCGACAATAAATTCAAGACATAAATATGGACAGAAATTAAGGTGTTACTGCCCAGAGACATTTGAGACAAACCACTAAATTGAAACGTGAGAATTAAAAGCACAAATGTAATACAAATGGCACATTAATTCCCATGGGTTGAAGTCAGCTACAGCCCCTAACTTCACGTACGTTAGCGTGGCTAAATACATGTACATCTTATAGGAACCTCATTATTGTAATGTTTGGTTGTTTTTGTATTATCAGGATTCAGGTTTTGTAGATTTCGGTCCGTTCTCAACTCAATAACTCAGTATACATCAAAAGCAGCGAAGGCGTTGAACTGTGTTAGTTTCTGCATTAGTTAACTCGAATATTGACGCAGCGCTCATTCACACAAATTGCTTTTACTTCATTCCAACTTCCAAGTACCAACTCTGAACAATGCAAAGAAACTACAGAGGTTTTCCTCCCACAGTTTTCTAACATAATAATGGGAGCACTCCAGGTGACATGTCCCCATTATTGTGCTAGAAGAATCTGGGACTGGCCTTAGGCCCATAGCCATTGTGCAGAAATATGTGACCTTAAACCCCAACAAATAAATAAATAAATAGGCCCATAGCTGGATATTTCGGTTGTATAGATGGGGCGTGAACAGGTTACAACTTGGACAGAGCTGCTGAGCAAATGGGATTCCACGAATAACTCTCACACGAATTCCTGGAAATCTATAAATAGCGAATTAGGAGTGTGTGGTTTTTGGGGAATCTGAAACTGAAAGTGCAACGACAGAATTTTGCAATGAGTTTGACTATTTTCCTGATAGAAACATAAAAACTAGAAGAGTTCGCGCCTTATTTCAACTGATGTCGACACTGTCGAACACTGATTCATTTTCCTCGAAGCTGCGTTTGACTAACGAATTGGCAAACTATTCGAGATTGATATACGAATACCAAAGCGATGTCGACATCGAATTGAATACTCGAAGCTTCGCAGGGCCCTAAAAGGTGCCTAAGAAGTTTCGTAAAGATCGGTTCATAAATACGTCTTCTAGCCCGAGCCGTATTGGCATTTGCACTTACAGTGCTGAAAGTAACACTAAATAAATCAAAGTTAGTCTAATTTACATAATTAGAAAAAAACCCGTATTATATGTGATGTATCCCATGGTACTAAACATTCATACAAAAGATTATTCAAATCAGAGCTTTCATATGGAAGTTCTGCGCAAAAATCTGATTGCAACTAATTTTGTACAATATGGCTGCCAGTGGCCATCTTGAATTTCCGACTGGACCCCAAAACACTTGTTCTCATCTCACGGTGATAACAAAGGTACCCAAGAAGTTTCATAAAGATTGGTTCATAAATGCGGCCTCTAGCCCGAGCTGTGTGTATGGCATGACAGACGGACAGACGGGCCATGACATTACCTCAAATTTGGGTTCGCCAAAGTTGAGCTACAAACCAAGGAAAAATAAAATCAAGAGCACTGCCTAGCATTGCATAATATGCCAGTTAGGCTTTTTCGAATCGAACCTAACTACTGTTTTGATCCATGGACCAACCAATAACATCACACACAACCTCAATTCGAACTGAACTTGTATTTTAGTATGACTGAAATGTGAAGTTTATAAAATCGAAAAGGAGCATTACTCTGGAAAGAAGAGTCTGACCAAAATTATAATCACAGGTGCACAGGTTCCCATGGTGGTAACTTATATTTTACTATAATGACACATAAATCAAGTTTGGTGCTGATCGACAAAACCAAACAAAAGTTACAATCCAACAACTAAAATGTTGACAGAAATGAGAAATTCTAAAGTAAAAAAAGAGGCATAACTCTGAAAAGAATAGTACGACCAAAATTATAAACACAGCTGCACAGGTTTCCATGGTGGTGAACATGCATGCCAAGTTTTGAAAGAATTGGTCCAAAAACCTCCGAGAAAATCTCAGGACAAAATTCAGACAGATGAGGCAAATTATTCTAAGTTGTAAAAGGGCTATAACTATAAGGAAAATAGTCCCACCAGAACTATAATTACATATCCACAGGTTCCCATGATGGTGATCATGCATACTGAGTTTCAAAAGAATTAGTTTATAAACCTCCAAGGAAATCTCTGGACAACAATTGACCCATGTGGTAAATTATTCTAAGTTGCAAAAGGGCATAAGTCTGGCAAAAACAGTCGGATCAAAACTATAATTGCAGGTAAACCGCTTCACATACCAAGTTTCCAAAGAATTGGTCCATATAAACCTACAAGAAAATCTCCAGACAAAACTCAGACCAATGGGGCAAATTATTAAGTTGTAAAGGGGCATAACTCTGACAACAATGCACCCACCATGACTATAAATGCATATGCACCGGTTCTCATGGTCGTGATCATGCATGAAAGTTTCAAAAGGATTAGTCCATAATCTTCTAAGGAAATCTCCAGATAAAATCTGACCTATGTGGTAAATTATTCTAAGTCAAAAAGAGGCATAACTCTGGCCAAATTAATCTGTCTGGAACTATATTCGCAGGTACACAGGTTCTCATGGTAGTGAACATGCATACCAAGTTTCGGAAAATTGATACGTAAACCTCCAAGAAAATCTCTGGACAAAATTCAGAATGATGGGGCAAAATATTCTTCATAAAAGGGGCATAACTCTGGCAAAAATAATCCTACCGAAACTACAACTGCACGTGCACAGGTTCCCATGGTGGTGAACATGCATACAAAGTTGCAAAAGATATAGTTCATAAACCTCAAAAAAAATCTCTGGACAAAATTCAGATCGTTGAGGAAAATTATTCAAAGTCGTAAAGGGGCATAACTCTGCAAATGAGAAGAATGTTACTAAGGTATCACATGCCCCCCCCCCCCCCCCCCTTGTGACCTTCACTTTGCAGATGTGGCAGAAACTATTATACGGACACACCTTCTGACTGTCCTTAACATTTGTAAAAAGTTTAATAATTGTACTATGATTCGTTTCCGAGTTATGGTTGAGACACGAATACTGAATGATTTTTTAGTGTGACCTTGAAATGTGACCTTGCCCTTGAAGGTACGAACCAGGCTATGGTGTGTGACACATCCTCCCATGGTCCTTTATAATAGTGTGAAGTTTGATGACTGTGGCCCTAACAGTTTTCGAGTTATTGGCTCGGACACACACATGGACACTTGTGCACTTCAATCACTATATGCCACCCGACCCAAGTCGGGGGGGCATAAAAATACTCGCACTGAATTATAATCATACATACACAGATTCCCATGAAGGTGAACATGCATACCAAGTTTTGAAAGGAATGGCCCTTGAACAGTCGAGAAAATCTTTGGACAAAAGGCAGATGGGTGGGCAATGAACGGACAACTCATTTACATAATACAAATGTTTTTTCTGGCGGATAAATTATGTGTTTAATAGGGTCAAAATGGTAGGTCGAGAATGCAAGCATACTTTTTTCCTGGGTTGCTTGGTTTGCACTCTCAATTTATTTATTGACTCCTGTTTAACAACCCTTTCAACAGCCAGGGTCACCTTGTGTCTGACAGTTTTACAGATGGAGGAAGACAGAGCACCCAGAGAGAACCACTGAGCAACTTTGAGCATCTGTCAGATTAAAGAAATTTCCTCATATTTCACTAAGTTAAAATTTGGGCTACCATAGATAGCCCAAATATGAACCCAGGGACCCGATTAACAAATTTGAATCTGACCCAGAGATGTTGTATACCAAATATGAAAGCATTCTGACTGGTGGCTCTGTAGAAGAAGATTTTAAAGATCATCCCCCATAATGCATTCCATAGGAAGCCCAAATATTAACCGAGGGATTTCATTTGGACAATCTTGAATCTGACCCTCATAACAATGATGTATGCCAAACATTAAAAGATTCTGACTGGTGGTTCTGAAATTTTTTTTAAAGATTTAACTCCACATTGTCATAAGTTAAAAATCCGGGCTCCTGTATTGAACCTAAAAACGAACCAAAAGGCTTCAGTTTAACATATTTGTATCTGACCTCCATATGGATGATGTATACCAAATATCAAAAGATTCTGATCACTGATTCTGGAGAAAATGGCTTTTTAAAATTTTTTGCAAATATGCTGGCTCTGCATTATTTTCGACCACCCCACCCCCCCCCCCCCCCCACCCCCCACCTCCCCCTCTACAGAACACCCTGACATAACCAATGACAATTTGTTTTACCATTCAATTTTACTGGTCCTAAGAATGCTTCATAGCAAATAAGTTCTCTGTTCTGTGTGGTTTGGGAAATATGTTCGGCCAAATATATTTCCATTTCTCCAGGGGTATATGGGAAAATTCTTTTTTGCATGAGTCAAGTAATAATAATGCCACATACCAAATTTGGTTCAAATCAGACCATCAGTTCAGAAAATAGAAATTTTGGGCAGGGCCAAAAATCTTGCCCCTCCCATTACAATGCCAAATATTGCTTCATGAACTTCGTTTGAACAAACTTGATTCTACACCTCAAAAGGGAGCTCTGTACCATATATCAAGCCATTGTATCCAATGATTCATGAGAAGAAGATTTGGAAACAAATTTGGAACATCTTCCTCTGACCCCCTCCCTATAGGCTGGGCATGGGGAGTTGAACAAAAACACAATGCCCCTTCTGGACCATCACTCACACAAACATTCAGCTGAATTGGCCCAGTGGTTTTGGAGGAGAAGTCCAAAGCATAATGTTGATGGACGGAGAGCGATTAGATAAACTCAGCTTGACAATGTCAATGTGAGCTAAAAAAGTGAGTATTCTGTGTGTTCATTACTGGCTTTGTATATCCTTGGTTAAATAACATTTCCTTTTCAGGTCTGTCGGTGGCTGCGTGATGTGTGTGATTTAGTATAGTTTCGCTAGGTGATTGGTGCCGAAGGAAACACTCTCTGCATGGATTCAAACCCCTGCTATGCCATTGTAAATGACATTCATTCAGAAGATTATTTTCACAAGAATTCTGATGTAATAAAGCATATGTAATAAAACATATCATATAGCCCCTCACTGGAATGATATCGAGCTCACATGATATAGTTTTGGTGTATTTTTTTAAAGAATTGGGGGGGGGGGGGGGAAAAAAAATTAAAATAATAAATTTTGATGTCATGAGTTTTCTGTAAAGGATTAAAATCTGTTTGTGAGAAACAGGATAAAAAATTCAATGCATGTGTAAAAACATGAACAATACAGTTAAAACTAGAAGTCCTGTCACGAACTGTGTGCTTATCTAGGCTTAATTGTGCATAGGAATTGCGTGCATTTGACATATTGAATGGCATCCAAAGCACAGCAGGTTCTCCTGGTTACTCATAGCAAACACAGGTTATGTTTCTGCCAATGGACCTCCGGGATACCTGGAGGTCCATTGGCTGAAACATTGCTTGTGCACAGGCCATATGTACAAAATTTGATAGCCTCACTATGATCATAGCGTGTAGATTAACGCGCAGATCGACATGCTATTTGTGTGCATTTCATGACAGGACGTCTAGTTTTACATGCACACCATGAATTATAAGGTGTGTGGCATTCCAAGATTTCAAACTAATCAAACTTCTGTTTCCAAGAATTGATATGTAAACAACACGACAAACTTCAAAGGCCAGTAATGCTATTCACTCATGCATTCTGTGGAGAATCATCTGTTTGACTTAGGATTGTTTCATTGAGGATTCATTTCATGTATTATTCCAAACTCAAATAAAATTGATTATGCCGCAAAAAGCATATACGAAAAATTGGATAATATTTTTGGAATTCCAACTTACTGAGCACCAGTGGAGTGAATGGTGTGCAGATGTTTGTTGATGTTTTTTCTTGAAAACTTTCTCCCAATGCTGGGACTCAACTATATGCACACTTCACTTCAAATGGTCGAGGGCAGTATACACCATGCCTCCCATTTTCAAAATTGAAAGACTGAAAAATGAAACTTAAACAGATTTTTCCTAGCAGAAGATCAAGAATTTCTTGTGCATTTATACAGTTGGAAACAATATAGATAAGAACATTACGGTAAATAGAAGAACTATACAGTATTTTCAAATACTTCATCAAGAAGTAATTGGAATCAAAATAAATATCTGAGTAACAATTGTTTAATATATCTTTTTTTCAAATCTATTCTGAAAAAATGAGGAGCTAAAAAAAATTTCACTTTTGGTTTTCATTTTTTATCAAAGTAAAATGTGTCAATAATTTTGAAAAATAATAATATACTATTAATTCTGTCATGGAGCTGTATAAGTCAATAATAAATAAGGTGCAACACCACCGGTATCCCCTGCCAAGGGGGTTTATCAGTTGAAAAAAGCAGGAAAAGGTCCTTAACTCTAAAAAAAAACAAGAGGCTCCAGGGGGGGCTGAGGGCGCTCACCTGACATGGTAGTATAAATATCAAACCAGGGACTTGACTTGAATAAGCTGCATACGCCCCTCCTAAGAAAAGCATATACCAACTAGATGAAGTGATTGTGCCCACACAACACTATTTTCAAATCCTGTACTTTTACATCCCAAAATTGAGATAAATGCATAAAAAAAGTCCCAAACAAAATATTTTCAGACTAAAATTTTTTTTTCTTCTTAAAATTGACCAAAACGCATAGAAAAACAAAAAACTAATTTCCCACCGGGACTCCAAATTTTCAGTGTGAAAAAAAAAATTTTTTTTTGTCTTAAAATTGACCAAAATGCATAAAAAACAAAAAAATCATTTCCGGATTTTGGTCCAAAATCCGGACCGGGACCCCAAATTTTCAGCCCAAATATGAACCCAGGAATTTGGCTGAACAACATTTGGGCTCTCATAGAGAGCCCAAATATGGACCCAGGGAATTGATGTCAATAAACATGTGAAACAATCTTCCAAAGATGTTATATGTAAAATTTGAAAGCTTTTGGAGCAGTGGTTTGGGAGAAAAGTAGTGTTAAATGTTTTTCCCACTACCCACAGTGTAAAAAATGCTGATTCAGCACTTTTTCTAAGTCCCCAAAAAGTACCCCATGATAAAACTGTAGCATTTTTTTTTACCATTCCATTCTGTTGGTCTTAAGGAAGCTTCACACCAAATAAGAATTTTCAGTGCTGTGAAGTTTTGGAGATATGGGCGTTTTAATTTTTTTCTATTTTTAGCTCCTGCGGTTCCCATGGGGTGACATATTATTATTTATTATTATTGGTGTTTAAGCTCACATACTTATGCACAATGGCTAATCGTGACAGTTTTACGGATGGAGGAAGCCGGAGTACCCAGAGAGAACCACCAAGCAACGATGAGCAGCTGCCAGCTCCCCAACATTGTAACTCCTTCTGCAGCACAGGCAGGGTTTGATTGGTTGAAGACATGCGCACCATCGATGTGCAGTAGGCCTTAGTACACAGTGTCATCGTGCCCCCCATGGGGTAATGGGAAAAATATTTTGGGCATAAATGAAGTACTTATGACCCAATAAACCCTCATATCAAATTTGGTTCAAATCTGCCTCTTGGTTTGGAAAATAGAAATTTTGGGCTTGGTAAAAATTTTTGCCCCTCCCATAACAAAGGCAAATATAGCTCCTCGAACTTCTCATGAATAAATCTGAGTCTACACCACAAAAGGAAGCTGCACACCAAATATCAAGTCTCTGCTACTGCTGGTTCATGAGATTTTATAAGATTTAAGCACACTTTTTGAGCGTGGCCCTACCAAGGGCATGTCAACTTGATTTGAACATATTATAGGGAACATGCACAGCAAATTTTATTGAATTTGGTCCAGCAGTTCGTGAGAAGAAATCAATAACGTAAAGTTAACGACGGCCGGAAAGTGATCAGTAAAGCTCCCCTTGAGCTTCACTCAGGTGAGCAAAAATGGGCAAAACCTATTAAGAATTTCAAGACAAGACAATTCAGTTAAAATTATGACAACTTAACAATTGGGAAATAGGCACATGTCTACCTGCTTGTGAAATTGCTTGTGAAGTTTCATGAAAACTGGATTATGAACCTCAGGGGGTTCAACACACAGGAATTTCATATAGAAACCAATAAAATCCCTTATGATTTTCAATTCATTTTTCGGAAACACCATGCTCCTCCCATGTCTATTTACCACATCTTTTGAAGCATGAATGACACTTGCACACACAAGAGTGCCTCACTGGTAAGTGTATCAGTCTTGTTACTTATAGGTTGCAGGTTTGATCTTGATACATGTACTCACCAGTTCCGACTTGGAAACAAAGACATTGGAAGGTTATGTCATGTTAGTTGGTGTAACCTATGAGAAAAATTGTTATATTGCTTCTCTGTTTTACAATACCAATAATATGGTTTATGTCAAAAGACAATTTCTGGCCAAAAGTAGCAACGACTAATGTATTATCTTGCTTTGGCAGAATTTCTATTAAGATGTGACAGCATGCCATCCTACTCATAGGTGGATGCAATGCACAACCTTCAGGTCAAGTTAGTCCCTAATGGTTGTAAGGCCTAACATGCAAAACATGCAGGATTAGACATTTATTTACTAGGTCATTAAAAAAATGAAAAAATTTAAAGTAATTTATATATTTTTTATACTTACCAATGACCCAGACTAAGCTGGTGCTAACTCTTAAATATTCAGGGTCAAACACAAATTTTGCCCCCCAAATCCCCAGAATTTGCATCCAAATCAAACAAGAGGCCCCAAGGGGCCTGAGGGTGCTCACCTGACATGGTAGTCTAAATATCAAACCAGGGACTTGACTTGAATAAGCTGCATGCGCCCCTCCTAAGAAAAGCATATACCAACTAGATGAAGCGATTGTGCCCACACAATACACAGAATTTTCCTTTTATTTTCAGTTCCAGCACTTTTACGTCCCAAATTGAGATAAACGCATAAAAAACAGATTTTTTTTTATTTTTGTCCGGAAATTTTTGAAGTCCCAAACAAAATATTTTCAGACTAATATTTTTTTTTCTTCTTAAAATTTACCAAAACGCATAAAAAACGAATTTCCGGATTTTGGCCCAAATTTTTTAAATCCCACCCAGCCCCCAAATTTTCAGTGTAAAAATTTTTTTTTTTTTTTGTCTTAAAATTGGCCAAAATGCATAAAAACAAAAAAACTCATTTCTGGATTTTGGTCCAAAACTTTCTAAGTCCCACCTGGACCCCAAATTTTCAGTGTAAAAAGAAAAAAAAATTTTGTCTTAAAATTGACCAAAAACAAAAAACTAATTTCCAGATTTTGGTCCAAAATTTCTAAGTCCCACTGGGACCCCCAAATTTTTAGTGTAAAAAAAAAAAAATTTGGTCTTAAAATTGACCAAAACGCATAAAAAAACAAATAAAAAGTTTCTGAGCCATGCAGTTTTGGAGATATGAGCGATTTTAATTTTTTCTATTTTTAGCTCCTGAGGTTCCCACGGGGATATGGGAAAAATTTTTTCAGCATAAATTAGATACTTATGACCCAATAAGTCCTCAAAAAAAATTTGGTTCAAATCGATCTCTTGATTCAAAAAATAGAAATTTAGGGGTGGAGCGTAAGCCAATCAGAAGCTGTGGCAGTCATGTTGGATGGCGGGCGGACAAACCAAACACAATTCTGAGAGAGGACCACCCACTGGTTATCCCCAACAAATTTTATTCAAATTGATCCAGCGGTTCTGAAGAAGAAGATTTTAATGTGTTTTGCCAATCAGCAGCCAAGGCAGCCATATTAGATGGGCGACGGAGATTTCGAACACAATTCTTCGAGTGTTCCACCTAATGATCAATCCCACAAAATTTTATTGAAATTGGCCTAGTGGTTTGGGAGGAGATGATTGTTGACGCGAGAATAAGAGTTTTTAATGTTTTTGCATTACCTTCAGTGTTAAAAAGTGCCGAGTCAGCACTTTTTCAGAGTCCCAAGAAAGTACCTTAGAAAAAAAACGTTAGCGATTTTTTTCTACCATTCCTTTCCATTGCTCATAAGCAAGCTGCACAGCAAATAAAAAGTTTCTGAGCCGTGCAGTTTTGGAGATATGAGCAATTTTAATTTTTTCTATTTTTAGCTCCTGAGGTTCCCATGGGGCTACGTGAAAATTTTTTCGGCATAAATTAGATACTTATGACCCAATAAGTCCTCAAAAAAAATTTGGCTCAAATCGATCTCTTGATTCAAAAAATAGAAATTTAGGGGTGGAGCATCAGCCAATCAGAAGCTGTGGCAGCCATGTTGGATGGCGGGTGGACAAACCGAACACAATTCTGAGAGAGGACCACCCACTGGTTATCCCCAGCAAATTTTATTCAAATTGATCCAGCGGTTCTGAAGAAGAAGATTTTAATGTGTTTTTGCCAATCAGCAGCCAAGGCAGCCATATTAGATGGGCGACGGAGATTTCGAACACAATTCTTCGAGTGTTCCACCCAATGATCAATCCCACAAAATTTTATTAAAATTGGCCTAGTGGTTTGGGAGGAGATGATTGTTGACGCCCAACGACGACGGACGACGACGACGGACGGAAAGTGATCAGTAAAGCTCATCCTGAGCTTTGCTCAGGTGAGCTAAAAAACTGATGTCCTATATGGTCCTCCATACTTTTGCCTACTGCGCATACACAGTGTCAAGGAAGTACCAAAATTGGCACCAAGCCTCATTCTTACAACCAGTGCCTGTTAAATGTTATATAATCAGCGGGGAGGTATGAGTTCGAACTCATAGGAGGGCCATCCTCGTTTGGGTCAATGGTAAGTATAAAAAATATATAAATTATTTTTAAATTTTTTTCATATTTTTATACTGTAACCAATGACCCAGACTTAGCTGAATAGAAAAAAGGCTGGAGGGCCTAGGACATAAAGGAAAATCCAATTGGCTCAATAATGTATAAGAATTATCCCCTCAAGGAGAAAAGGAGAGAAAGGATTTACATGTCTTTCTTGCTTATTAAAAATAAGAAAGACACATCACCAATCAATAATTGAGCACAATAACATCTATGGTCTCTATTAACATCTAGTATAACCCATTATACTAATTCCTTAAAGGAAAGCCAATAAATAAAGATAGTCCAGAGAATGAGACTCTTTATACTCATTTAAAAGTGTCCGAGGATTGTATATTAACGCTTGTATGACACGTGACATATACAAATGCTTCACACCGAGCTACACTTTAAAAATATTACATAAATGAGATAGACATTAGCTTTATACTTTAAAACCATCCCAGTACCAACTCGGAATTACTGACTCAGGAGGGGGGTATTCCCTTGCTTTTCAATATAAAGCCGGTGATATAAGGGAACACCATCCCCCCTCCCACCTTCCCCTTGCTCTGGGTCAAATCACCACAGAATGAAGAGGGCAAAAGGGCAGTGTCACTGCTGGAATAGAAAACTTACATAACTATAGCTGTAATCATTTAGTGGACGACATTCTGAGCAACAGATAACGGACCTAAACATCTAAGGTCGCCAGAAATAGACTCTATATTTCTAAGGTAAAAATTAGTGAAAGTAGAAGACTGCAACCAGTAAGCAGCCTTCATAAGATCTGTAATAGCAATACTGTTAGAATAAGCCCAAGATGTTGACAGCGCTCTAACTTCATGCGCTGGAATCTTAAGCACAGACTGCTGATTGGAAGATAAACTCTCATAAGCAGTACGAATAGCTAACTGAATCCATCTAGAAATAGAATGAACAGATATGTCCTTTCTATTGGGAATTAAAGACAGGAAGAAGCGTTTACACCCCTTTCTGATAAACTCTGATCTGCGTTTGTGAACACGCATAGCTCTAACTGGACACAGTAAAGGCCTATGGCCATCTGAGGATGGAAGAGCCTTAATAACAATAGGCTCAGGATACTAATTAGGAGCCTGATTCTTAGCCAAAAATCCCACATTAGTAGTTAAAGTAATAGTATTACCAATACTACGATAATGAGAATCATCAATAGACAGAGCATGAAGCTCACTAACTCTTCTTGCGGAAGCAAAGGCTAAGAGAAAAGCTGTCTTATATGACAAGAATTTGAAGTCTACAGTGCTCAGAGGTTCAAAAGGAGCTTCTTTGAGCTTCAGTAGAACCCAAGCTAAATTCCATTTAGGAGTTAACCTAAGACTTCTAGGTCTATTTATCGATAAGTTTTTTACTAACTTAGATAAAGAAATATTAGATCCAATCTGTTAGCTATCATGATTGATGAGCATATGTGTCCGATAGCATAGACCTATAACCCTCAATGGTTATTGGCTGCAGTTTGATTTCGTCAAACTAGTGGACCAAAAAATTAGCAATGTCTGGAATGGAAGGATCAAAAATATCAATAGAATGATCCTTACACCAACGAGAAAAAACCTTCCACTTTGCTGCATAATTTAGTGAAGAGGAGGCCCTCCTACAGTTAGAAATTGCATCCACTGCTCGTCCTGTAAATTGCTTGCCATGCAAGAAGGACCGTACAACGGAAATATGTGAAGGTTGAGACCTTGCAGGTTGTGATGCAGTGTGATTTCCCCTGAAAGAGAAGGTCCTCCTGTGGAGGAAGCTTCCGAGGAACATCCCATAACAGACACCTGAGTAGATTTATCCATGGTTTCTGAGACGACAGAGATGCTACCAACAGTATCTTGCAGTGCGATTGCTTGATCTTTAGCAAGATCTGTTGAATCAACGGAGTTGGAGGATATGCATATCCTATCATTCCCTCCCAAGAGATTGAGAGAGTGTCTACTGCAAACGCTCGAGGATCTGGGCATGGCAACACATACATCTGCAACTGATTGTTGAGGTGTGTCGCAAACAAGTCTATCATTGGTCGATCCCATTGGTAGCAAATCTGATTGAACACTCGCTTGTTGAGAGTCCATTCTGACGGTAACATGCGACCTTTCCACAAGAGCGAGTCCGCTAGAATGTTCAGACGACCCGGAATATGACAGACGACAGAAGAAGATGATGCTCTAGAACAAACAGAAGAATTCTTTCCGTTAGGTCGAATAACGGAATCGAATGAGTGCCTCCCTGGTTCTGGATGTACACTACTACTGTCAAATTGTCCGACAGTATTTGAACATGTGAATTCTGAATTATGTTCATCCAATGACGTAGCGCAAGCCAAATTGACATCATCTCTTTGATGTTTATGTGCTTGTTTAGGAACACCGGATCCCAAAGACCCTGGCACCTCGAGTCTGTTGGGCTCAATGTCATGCCCCAATCTGTTTGACTCGCATCCGTCATAATCATAAAAAACAGATCCGGCAGTTGCAGTGGAACTCCCTGAGTCAACCACTGAATATCTGCCCAAGTCTGAATCCTTAGTTTTACTTGGTCCGATAAAACAATATTTGTTTCGAGCAAATGAATCTTCACACTCCAAATACGAGTGAAAAATATCTGGAGTGGACGTGTGTGCAAGCAGCCCATCGGATTGAGATCCGCCGCCGCTCCCCACAATCCCATCAGTCGCATGAATTCTCTCGCTGTTACTACGTCTGACTGTAAACAAAAATGAGCATAACGACTGACTAACTTCGCTCTGGGTAACAGGAGACGAACTAGATTGTTGTGAGTCTTGAACTTGAACGAGCTAGATCTGAGCTAGATCCGACTTCTTTTCATTTACAATGAAACCAAGACATTGGAGCAATTAAAGCAGACTCTCAACGTTATTCTGAAGATCTGTTTTGTTGCCGTACCTCTGAAGAATGGTACTTTCTGAATGCTGGATGTACCATGACATGAAAGTACGCATCCTTGAGATCTATGCTTGATGCATAAATGTCCACTCGAATGCTCACCCTCACTGATCGAATGGTCTCCATATAGAACTTTGGAGCTACGATCAGCTTGTTTATCCAGCTCAGATCTATAACTGGATGGAACGAGCTGTCTGGCTTCGGTACCAAGAACAGGTGACCGTAAAAACCCAGGGATTCCTTGTTTTCTACGACCTCTACTGCATTCTTCTCGGAAAGACAGCTTTAGGCCATCCAAGACAACCTCTTTTACCCAATGGTCATCTGTAACTGACAACCAATTGGTCAAAAACTTTGTCAGCCTTCCACCCACTGGACCGCAATAGAGGTCCTGACCATCACCTCCTGGATCTACGAGGCCTACGGGAAGAGAAACCACGTCCTCCCCATCCAGCGCCTCGTCCTGTCGACCTAGGGGCATCTGACTGATTGCTCGGCCAGAATTACGTCCCCTACCTGAGTCGCTACTCTGACGGTTTCTAGAGTAAGAGCTAGAGGATTTTTATACTCTTTATAGGAGCTTCCTCTGGACTTACTTGCACCAGAAGCTCCTGCTTTACTCTTTTCTGCTGCGTCAGGTCTTTTAGAAACCGACTTAAAAAGCAGAGAAGCTGAAGCTTTTTTGGTAATCTGTTCATAGATTACAGAAAGCTTACCATCAAAAGAGAAAATCTCAGAAACCGGAGCGACTCGAAGAGAGTTTTTCACCTTTGAATCCACCATAGTGGATGAAGCCAGGGCAGCATCACGTCTAACCAACTCCAAATTAGCCACTGATAGGGTGGAGTTATATGTGGAGAATGCAATAGCCCTAGAAAGAACGCTTAAGGAGGAGAGAACGTAATCGAATTCTTTACCATCGAGACATTGAGCTAACGCTCTGGTAAGGTGATCTGTGTATGATAATGCATCTAAATTCGCCCTATTAGACAAAATCGTCGTCTCTATAGTGCTAGGGAGAATAGAAAAAGACGAAGGCAGGGACAAATCTAAATCCTCAGCCTGCTCGTCCAAACGCAGAGGAACTCTCGGTATGCCCTGTCCTGCGTTGCAAATCTATAACTAATATTGATGAACAGCAGATGCAGAGCACTTTGAGATAAGAAACTGTTTTTGCCTGTCCTAGAGGCTAAATTAATAATAGAGTCATTAAGCAATTCAAATGTCCGTGAGACATCGCTGGACTGGACCGGATATTCAGGAACATCTTCCTTAATCCGGCCAAAAAAGTCAGTATCCAATGACGCTATCAGTCTCTTATCCTTTGTTGCAGCAACCTGGTCTGATGGAACAACGTCTGGAAAGTTTTGATGGATAAACTCCATCACCACCTTATGTTGTTCCCGAAGGGAAAAATCCAGCTCTGTAATTTCCCTTTCGCCATCCAAGTGGACCAGATGAGAATCTTGGTCATCCCTGTCTGACCTTGCATAGGAATGAACCGACCCAGCTTCATCCGAAAGTTCCTGATCCTAAACTGTTGTAGGATGTTCCGTAGGTTGCTGGGATGCTGCGATGAGCTGTGCTATCTGTGATAGCAAGTCCGTCATGGAGGCCTGTGGAGCAGCGGTCCTCTGTTGCTTTGGCACTGGAAGCTCCTGGGATGGTGTGTCCGACATAATTCTTTTATGCGAACATCCCGATTGAAGAGGCCTCATGTCCCTGGCTACTGGATAGTGTGACCTAGACAACATGGAATCCTTTGTTGGCGAAGCAGTCTGGATATCTGAGGTCACAAAGCCAAAGTGCGGTGGTGTGTGCTGATATGCGGAAGAGGAAGCCGACAGACTAGCCGATGCAGACTGTCTATAAGATGGAGCATCCCGAACAGGAGGTGTGGACATATGCTCCGACTGCCGAATGTTTTGAACAACAACATCTGGCCCCAGATGCTGTTGTAAGAGAGAGGGACCTCTCTTGTTCGCGGTCTGGGCTGACCTGAACGAGCTTACTACTGAACTGACTAGCTTCCTCTTTTTCATTCTCTGTTCTGTAGTCGCAGGGTGTGCGTGATCTGAGATTATAGTGCTCGCAACACCCTTTTTCCTCTCCTGGACCGCAACAGACTTTCCCGTGGTCACACCACCCATATGAGGGGTGATATATCCGCCGGTCGAGCTAGCTGGCGACTAGGCCATAAATCCCTTTTGAAACCTAGGCACTTGGCTAATTTCATTGAGCACTTTTGCCGCTAGCTCTTCATTAATTTGCAACGATGGCAGCACACTTCCAGAAGACATCACAGAAACATCACCATATTCTTGTTCCTCTGTAAAAGAAACTGAAAAACTTGAGTGACCTTGTGGTGAGAGAACAGGCATCGATCTCTCGACACTAATAATGTACTGTGACACACATCTCCAATGTTTGTCATCCCAATTGGCACAAACAGAACAAGAGTTAGTGCGAGTACAATGGCTACAGCAAACACAATGAGCATGAGAAGCCGAGGAAGACTTCCTCGAATTACAATTTGAACAAAATTCTTTCATAATTATAAAATTTTATTAAGCCGTAGTACTCGCACTAACCAATATATTACAAAGATACATGATAATAATACAATCCATAACAAAATTTCGAAAAATATTTAAAAAAAAAAAATCCCATTGGGTACGATGAGCCCAAATGGATCCCCAAAAAGCCTAAACAAGCTAAAAAATTAATGTTACACTTACGGAGTATATAAATGTATCTGACTACATATCTAACCTAACAGATGACAAGGAATTACTAAAGGAAAGTAACCATTGTCAACGTAAACAAAAGTCTATAAAAAACGGAAACAAGACTTCCGGCACTGAAAAACACGGCCCAAAGTCAGTAACAGATTCTTAAAACTATCCGATGTAAAACAGAATCTTAATCAGAAGAAACTGCAATACATCAGATGGTAGATGCATGACCAGACAACAACTAAACACCTCAAGGGTGAGGACGTAACCATGGGGATAACAGAATAAACATTCTGTAACCAAGTTAAACTTCCAAGAAATTTTCAGGAAAAAATTTTCAAAAAATATTCCAAGACCATGGGAGATTAACTAGGGAGGTTTCAAGGAAAGGGAGAGAGGAAACACTTAACAAACAGTGGAGAGTTCATAGCAAGAATGAAAACTTCAGGCCCATGCCCTGAAATGAGGGAACATGAAAAAATTAAAAGTTACAGCCCTGAACACATCCAACCACTGTTTCGTCCTCTCATCCTCTTATTGCATCCTTGGATCCACCATTTCCATCATGATATTGTGTCTGGCATCATTTTAACTGAGATTTATAAGCACAGAAGTCAGTGAGATGTTACTAATAGAAGGGCCAAACAAAGAATGAGGTTTGGCACCAATTTCAGTACTTCCTTGACACAGCGCATGCGTAGTTGGCAAAACTATGGAGGACCGTATAGGACATTAGTTTTTTTGATTTAGAAGCAAATTTTGGGAATTTGGGGGGCAAAATTTGTGTTTGGCCCTGAATATTTAAGAGTTAGCACCATCTAAGTCTGGGTCATTGGTAACAGTATAAAAATATGTCTATGTTCTCAGGCAATTGTGCCTCAAATTTTGATGAGGGCAGAAGGCTTTTTATTTTTTATTCTGAAATCGGAAAAAGAAACCCCAAAAAATATATTCACATTTCAGAAAGAAATCTTTTACAAACTCTGGACTGGTGTTATCTTATCGCATATATTGCGAAATGCTTCTGTCAACTTGGCTGTTGACGACATGCCAAAGACACTCCATTGCTAGATTACGTTCAGTCCGGTTCTAATTTGAAAAGATAATAGCGGCATTTTCTCCAAAGTTGTTATATTTACCAACATAGAAAACATTTATATAATCGTCCGAAATTTGAAGAATGAAAATACAGAGGAAAATAAAAATAGGAACTGGAAGTTGAAATACTACAGAGAAATTTCTACTGGTGCCAGTGCACAAAATTCCATTCCGAGTAAGACACTTGACCCTTGATTGATCACATTATGCCCTCAACCTATATGACTTTGTCTAAAACCAGTCTTGAGTCCTGTTAGCTTTCTGGACATTCTGACTCCTGTTTACCCTATTTGGTGACTGCCACCAAGTACTCCACCCAACTTGCAGTCGACCCAAAAACAGAAAAAAAGGCCAATGCGGGTTGCAAGCAGCCAAGCCCTACATCGTTCTCCATGAGAATGCAACCTTTAAAGATTTTACCTTCTAAACACACACATAAGACACACTTCATTTATGCTTTCAGATGTTTTTAGTGTATGTCCTTTTCAAACTGACCACATAAATGGCAAGCTCTATTTTTTTTTCATTTTAACATCCACGAGTGCCTTCTTGCAATCTATACATGAATAATTATTACCTGTATCAATACTGGACCATCCTCTGGTATTCACAGTAGGTAAGCACAATCTATTCTTATTATTTGGAGACAATGATCCAGCTTTGTAACATCGTCCACCAATAGCACATACGTCTTTCTGCAAATGTTAGATAACAATGATTCAGAAATTTATTTATGTAGAAAGGAACATTTGATGTTTGACTTTCCAGATTTATTATATTAATCCCCAATGTGTCATTACCTATTTCAAAGTAAAGGATGACATATCAATGTGGTGACATAAATGTTTATGCAAGATAGTAGCAGGCAATATGATAGATAGATGCCACACTCAAGACATTTGTAGGAAGTTTTACTAAGAATGTAATCGTACAGCCCTGGAGGACTGAAGGATTACATTGTTGCTGAATACCCTTCTGAATTCTAAATGTAAAATGCTTCGGCCTGATTCACAGTAACTTGAGCTAACAATAAACAAACTGGAGGCTTTATAATTTTGTGAGGTGAAATAATAAGGTTTGTTGAAATTTTGGGGAACTTTTTATTGATCCATAATAAATCAACAAAAACTGTGATTTTCTGTTGAAACTTTTGAGAGACCTTACAACATTTACTCACTATCACTATCAATGAATACAATAGTTACTGTCACTATCAATGAATATAGGGAGCACAGTGATTCAGTGGCAGTGATTATGGCATTGGAGGCATGGTGGTAGAGCTGTGTATTAAAGCGTACTGGATGATGAACCTGTCTTCAACCAATGCTAACCCCACTTGAGTGGTAATAATTAATTCATCTTACAATATTCCTCCCTTTTTTGACTTGTAGGGATTGGGTACAGTTTTTAAAGGTGTCTGTAATGACAAGCATCCAGCATCTATGAACTGATTTTTTATGAATGAAGATGAGGACATCATGGTGCTGAATTCTTGTGCTGTACATGATGTAATCCCCTTTCATTTCACTTCTTGTACTATAATCAATGAAGTTTATAGTGTGTTTCAGAGGTGTGTTTCTTTGTTTTTCTTTTCATTTTTAACACATGGTAAGCCTATAAAAAAATATCATCATGGCAAAAAATGACCGAGTCTAATTTATTTCATTGAGCTGGTAATTTATTTATCATTTAATTACAGTTATAAAAAACAGGGGCCTTGACATGTGTAATAGTCGATGCCAAGTGAGTTCAAGTAAACATTGTTCTCTTTCTGAATCGAATGATTGTATGTTCTGTGGATGTTGCCCTCAATAGATTTATATTTTGTCTACATGTTTTAACTTGTATTGGGGGAAAGACATTCTTGTTGCAAAATAAATACATATAATATAAAATATATAAAATATATATACACATGTCATTGAAATTGAAGCGACAGTAAAATTATTTAATGAATAGCCTGTCCCTGGTATCTTCCTTCTTCCTTATAACGTCATGCACCAAGTAGAGTTATATCAAGGATGGGGAGTGGAACTGTCACAGAATAATGAAAACTCTCTTCATTGAAGCTTGGGAGCAAATAAATTCTCTAGAAGTAGCCAAGGCTTGACAAGAAATCACTGCTGAGCCACTAGACTAATGGGCTGTTTAACAGTGGAAAGTATGGAACATTTCCCTCTCCATTTAAGGTTAAAAGTGACTTGGGGTGTTTCCTTTAGATTAACAAGACAAGCATGGATTTCGGGAATCCATTAATTTGTCAAGGAGTTTCTAGGAAAGCATTTACTGTTCCTCTATTCAAATCAGCAGGCCATAAAGAGCAAAGAGTGATTCAACTCACCTCAAAACTACAGACCCGAGACAATTCTTATCTTCGACCAAAGAGGGACGATCACCCTGTCTGTATTTAGTTTAAACAGTATTTATTCAATAATTGACATGTGTATACCTATCACAATAACAGAAGGGTAACAAAAATTCTGAACAGCACTAGATACAATAGTATACACAAAACAAGGAAAGCAGATTACTGTGCAGAGGAGGGATTGACAGAAAGCTAAAGCTTATGTAAGTTGTCTCCCTGACAAATTATGACTTACTTCTGTAGGTGGTAGAGATCAGCAGAAGCGCCCACGTGTCATCGCAAAACAGGCGAGACCCTCCCTCCATTATAAATTAAGTTACAAATTAGTTGCTACGATCGGAGGTCAAGTGGAGAAGAGGTTAAGCGTCACATCGGAGCAAATGCGAGGCAGAGGAAGGAACCCCGACCGCCAGGCAACGACTTGTGGGAATGTTTAAACTTCAACGTGAAATGAAAGGGAAGAAAGAAGAGGGAAGAACAGAAGCACTAATAAATAGAAAAGATAAAACGAAAAGAGAAAAGAAACTAATATGGAGAAAACAGCTTGAATACATGATACATAGAGATTATCACCATTATACAGATGCAAAAGAGCGTGTATCAAAGTCACAATCGGGCCTCCAAGGACAGCTCAAGACAAGTTTAAAACAAGTCACGATCTATCTCAAAATCGGGCCTCCAAGGATAGCTCACGACAAGTTTAAAACAAGTCACGATCTATCTCCAGAAGCCAGAGCAAGGCTCCGACACATACCCTTCACATACACACAGATAGTAATAAGATGTTTACCCTACAATATCTTGGGAATAAATCAAAGTTAATACAGACGAAATACATGTTGAATATATGTTAAATAGAATTAACACTCAAGAGAATCGTAGATAGGCAACTTATTTACTTTTGGTTCATTTAATAGTGAATTAGGTGTAAATAGGCATAAATATACCTCAAGGTGTTAAAAGAATGAAAGCGTGAGGGGGTATTCTACGACAGGCAGTCGTTGAATGGGTCCTATTATGCCAGCTAAACGGTACCTGTTTGATGCAGTAAACAATCGCTATTTCAGTGTTGACTTTCCAACGTGGAGTGGGGATGGGGGTGTAGTATTTAGTTTCAACTTACTGAAATCGCTTGCTTGATAAAATGAAGTCATGTACAACTTCGGAAATAAGGCAGTTGTCATTGTTATTCAAGAATTCAGAGCCAAATAGAAGTGTGGATGTATCTGCTACATATGGGAGTAAATTAATCGTATCATTAGGAGCATTTGAGAACAAAGGACAATGAAAGAAAAAGTGATCAATAGTTTCACGTTCACCACACTGACAGGAGATACTGATTGATGAGTGATTGTCAAAAAGGTGGGAATTAAGACTACTACAACACAACCGCAGCCTACAATGGTATATTTGAGCCCTACGAGATTTCGCGTTACTATAGAACCTTGGTGGTCTTTGGTTACCATTACTGAGAAACGTTTTAAAGTTAATCAATGATGAGTTCTCGCGGATAGGTAACGACAACTTATTCCACTGGTCAGAAACACTGGGGATAAAAGAAGACTGATATAATTGCGTTCGGCAAAAAAGATGATGGTGGTTTTGACTAGATTGGAGACTACATGATTAATTCGTCAAGGAAATAAGTGGGGGAACTTTGGTGGAAATGTATGGAGGTGACACTTGATGATACATTTTGAAGAACTGAATTAGTTTATGTTTTTGACGTCTTTCTTGCCAGGATTGCCACTGTATTTCAGAATATAACAAAGACTTACTGGAACTAACTGTTGCTCTGGTGATGATTCTTGCCGCTGCTATTTGTATTTTTTCGAGTTCCACAACGTTGGTCACAGAACAACAAGTATTTGACCACCGAGGTGGTATTAGTCCCCTATGGTGCTTTTGTGACATAAGGTGTTTTGTCACAGAAGACACTAGAGTATATAAGTATCTTGGATTTTGAAAAAAAAAATATTGAGCGTGCATAATCCCCTCACAACCCTTTATCCATGTACCATATATGAAAGGCGTAGCTTGAACCATGTTGGAGGGAGGGGTGGTAACATAAAATAGAGAAAAAAGCTTAAAAAACACAACAAAAATGGCCACCATTCTGCCATCTTGGATTTTGAAAAATCAATATTGACTGTGCATCATCCCCTCAGAACCATTTATCCATGTACCAAATATGAAAGGTGTAGCTTGAAGCATATTATGGGGAGAGGTGGTAACATAAAAACAGACTGAAAGACAGACAGACGGACAGACAGACAGATGTTAGATTTTAAAAAAAAAATATTGAGCGTGCATAATCCCCTCACAACCCCTTTATCCATGTACCATATACGAAAAGTGCAGCTTGAACCATGTTGGAGTGAGGGGTGGTAACATAAAATAGAGAAAAAAGCTTAAAAAATGCAACAAAAATGGCCGCCATGCCGCCATCTTGGATTTTTAAAAAAAAATTTTGAGCGTGCATCATCCCCTCAGAACCATTTATCCATGTACCAAATATGAAAGGTGTAGCTTGAACCATGTTGGTGGGAGGGGTGGTAACATGAAAATAGAAAAAAAAAAGCTTAAAAAACACAACAAAAATGGCCGCCATTCTGCCATCTTGGATTTTTAAAACAACATTTTGAGCGTGCATCATCCTCTCAGAACCATTTATCCATGTACCAAATATGAAAGGTGTAGCTTGAACCATGTTGGTGGGAGGGGTGGTAACATGAAAACAGAGAAAAAAAGCTTAAAAAACACAACAAAAATGGCCGCCATTCCGCCATCTTGGATTTTTAAAAAAAAATTTTGAGCGTGCATCATCCCCTCAGAACCATTTATCCATGTACCAAATATGAAAGGTGTAGCTTGAACCATGTTGGTGGGAGGGGTGGTAACATGAAAATAGAGAAAAAAAGCTTAAAAAACACAACAAAAATGGCCGCCATTCCGCCATCTTGGATTTTGATAAAAAAATTTTGAGCGTGCATCATCCCCTCAGAACCATTTATCCATGTACCAAATATGAAAGGTGTAGCTTAAAGCATGTTGGAGGGAGAGGTGGTAACATAAAAAAAACAGACAGACAGACAGACAGACAGATGGACAGACAGACGGACGAAGTGCAATCCTATAGTCCCCTTATGGTTCCCGTAGGGGACTAATTATCCCAGACAGTGTCTGCATATTCAAGAAGTGGCCTAATAAAGGCAAAATATATTTTTTCAGGACACTACGATCAAGGTTAAATTTATGCCTCCTCAGCAAGTCTAAGCAAGACCAGGCTTTGGAGCACATGTGGTCAATGTGGTTGTTCCATGTACATGTATTATTTAGTATGAGTCCTAAGTGTTTATGGTCATGAAATTCCAATATCTGTGAGTTACCTAAATATAAAGGTTGGTGAGAGTTGAGGTTGCTTTTACGTGATATACACATACTTTCAGTTTTGTTGGGATTGAACTCGACCAACCATGTTTTGTCCCAATGCACGATTGTAGCCAAATCATTATTATGACCGCAGCTTGCTCTGGGTTTTCAATAATTGGATATAAGGACTATCATCTGCGAAGAGTGAAATACTGCTGAATAAGTCGCTGGTTATATCGTTTATGTATATCAGAAACAGTAATGGTCCAAGTATAGACCCCTGGAGTACACCAGCATTGATGGGTCTCCATGAAGATGACTCCGAGGCTATCACAACTCACTGCGGCCTATCCGCAAGATACGATTTTAGAAATAGAAGAAGTTCTCCTGAAATACCAATACTTTCCAGCTTGTGGATAAGACCAGCATGCCATACCCTGTCAAACGCCTTACTGACATCACAGAAAACCACCCTAACTTCTTTGCCTTCATCAAGAGCATGACAGAATTCATCATAAATGTCAGTCAGTTGGAGGGCAGTTGAATCTCTAGGTGTAAAACCTGGCTGAAATTGACTAAGGACATTATTTTCACTCAAAAACTGCCACAAGCATTTGAAGACACATTTTTCAAATAATTCAACAACACAGCTGATCAACAATATCGAGCGATAATTAATGACTGTATTTGAGGGTTGTTTTTTTTAGGATTGGGGAGACATTTGCTTTTTTTCCATAATGAAGGAAAGTATGAATTATTCAGTAATATATTGAATAAGATTGAGAGTGGTTCGCGAAGAGAGGATTTACATTCTTTTAGAAGACGCAGGCTTATTTGATCGGGACCAGATACCTTGGACACCTTTATTGACTTCATTGCGGCATACACTTCACTGCGATGTAGGGTGATACTATCAATGCATTGAGAAACATGGGCTGGTGGATCTGGTAAGGAAGTATTCGAATCATCAACTGTTGAGATGGAACAGAAGTATTCATTGAATACTACAGCTTTCTCAATACTTGAAGAATAAATTTTGTTTAGATGAATCAGGGTGGGGATTCCTGTTGCGTTACCGCAACCGATTAGTGTTTTTAGAGTCCACAACAGTGATGCTGGGGTTTTATTGCTGCTCAATGTGGACTGGATTTTTTAAAAATGCTGGGCTTTGGCCTTCCTGATGGCCAATACAACCTCATTCCGTTTAAGTTTGTATTTGGCCCAGGCGTATGGGAAATTGGTACGTTTGGCAAAGAGATACAGGCGTTTTCTCTGTCTCATTAATAGTCTTATTTCATTATGCATCCATTTCAGTTGATCCATTCTCGAAGTAATAAATTTGTTGGGTATATGTTTGGATGTAGTATCGAGTATTTTGTCAGCAAGATTGGTAACTATGGTATCGAGACATGAAATATCAAAGACGGAGTTCCAGTCAGAGTTAGAGAAAGCCTCGTTCAATACATCATAGTTACCCTGGGAATAAAGCCATATCCTCTTCCTGAAAGAAGGAGGGTTTGGTTTCAAAAATTTGATTTCAATTGAAATTGAGCAGCGATAGCGGGTCATGTCTGGAATAATTGGTTCGAGGACTTCACATGTTTTCATGTTGATTGTGTCATTGGCAGCAAAGAGATCTAACAATGAAGTGGATGTCTCAGTAAAGAATGTTGGTTCACTCACAAGCTGTCTGAGGTTAAAGTAATTTCAGAAAAGCCACCTCTTGAGGAAGCCATTTGGTTATCGTTGAAATCACCTGTGATAATTAGGTCACCAACTGACGTGTCTCTAGCTTTTTCGATGGATGCTGATATGGCATCCCATATGTCTGGAGGACTGTTGGGTGGACGGTAAAACACTCCTAATAATAACGATCTACTTTATTTTGTAAATACTTCAGCCCATAGGCACTCCGTATTTGGTGTATTCGGTGTATCAAGATCCAGTCTGTGTCGAATCGAGATACCCTCTTTAATATAAATGGCAACCCCACCTCCCCTTGATGAGAGATCGAATCGCAATCGTTCATGGAACCCATGATGTTAGACATCGGATGAGGTATCTTGTTATGAAGCCATGTCTCGCTCAAGGCCACAATATCAGCGGTCCAAATTCACATTGTACAATCTCCAGTTTAAGTTTGAGACTTTGAATGTTAAGATGAACAATTTTAGGGTTTTCTGATTGTGGTGTGATTTAAGAGAATTTGGACCAGGGTTGGTTTCAATGTCACCTGACAATAATAAGCTTATGACCAAAAAGAAGAAAAACGACGTTAATAGGAGAGATGAAGTTAGAACTTTTGTTAATGATGTAGTCTTCGAGGCATTCAAACAGCTGTAGTGATGTGGAATTGGTTCAGTAGAATTTGCAGATTGGAGGGTAATAACCACATTTGATTGCCCAATGAGCAGAGCAAACAAGGCAGTGAAGCTTTCATGCACCTCAGCACCACTGAGATACAAGAGCAAATAATTTAAGATGCATATAAATCTATCTTTCGGCAGGTAATGCTCTAAGCTGCTCGAATAAATTGCAAGGTTGTAATTTCATATCCAGGCACAGTATTGTTTGAGTGAGCGCGTGGAATATAATTGTAGTACTGGAGGCAAAATGTATTCAAGCTGGTGTGAAAAGACGTAATGTAGTCTAGAGTAAAGAGTGTTAGAGTTTTAGACTTGAAAGAAAAAGTTATAAAAGACACTAAAAAAGAGATGAGAGTAATAAAATATTTACAAAATAACTTGAGTGTTTATATAGGGGTAGATTGCTTATTCGAAGTCGTACAACATAGAACTTTGGGGTGGATATTACTAGCAAGAGCAATCAGGATAAGGTTTAGCACTTAGCACATATAACTAATGAGAGATTAGATGGTCGCAACCAGTAGGAGTATGTACTTGATAGTGGAGTACTCATCCAGAACGAAACAGTGACCCTATCTAAACTCCAATTTTCAACTAGTAGGTTCAGTAAGAAAAGAAAAGAAGTCCTTCCGGCTCGAAAAGTTGAAAGTTGCCAGGAAGGACTTCCAGCTGTGTTTCAAGGGTATAGAGGCAAGTGGGATTTATCCCATATGCTCATCCACCTTGCAACAAATAGAGACTATGACTAATAGTAATACAGTGGAGCCCACATAATTGGATATCTCTTAATTGTATATCCTTGTTAATTGAATATAATTTTCAAACACAAAACCGTTTACCATACCCTCAGTACTTATTTGATCTGTTAATTACATATGGGTTGTAAAGTAAACTCCTGTTAATTGTATATAAATTTTTGTAATATGTCGAAAAAATTAATGTGACACGCACCAAATTATCCTTATTTATCAATCTTTTTGGCCTCACTACATCCAATACAGGCATTTATTCTATTATATCTTGTTTGTCAGAGCTCTTTGGGCTCTGTCAAACAAGATATAATAGAATAAATAATCAGTTTACCTCCAGAACACAGGAAACTGATGAAATCCCTGTTAATTGTATACTCCTGTTAACTGAATAATTTTCACTGGCAAAATGGATATTCAATTAAAAGGATTCTACTGTAGCAATAAAAATAGTAATAATGATAATAGTAATAATAGTTATAAAACTAATAATAATAATAATAATTGTTTACATCTGAGCTGTATATATAATTCTAATAAAGTTGTCTGCAATGAGGAGAAAGGGACATCCCACTAGTTGTAAGATATCTCACGCAAATATCATGCAACTGTGTATAATTTTGAAGGTGGGGATATTGTTGTGAACTAGATAGGAACATTAGATTCCCACTACCGGTGGTAGGTGCATGTACCGGATAGTGAAGTAATCATCAGAGATATAATGGATTAGTAAACTTGTCGATAACCCATGTCGCATTAGATTACTCAGTAAACCAACAACGTTGCCAGAAGAAGAAATGTGGACAAGTAATCTAGAGCGAAGTGAAAGTAAACATGACAGTAAGATTTTATATTTATATACATATATCTCCAAAGAAAAAAAAGAAGATAAACTAGAAGATAAAATAAAATAAGCTCTTTGGTAATAACAACCATTCTGGCTATTACAGATCTGGAGACATGTTCTACGAGGATATTTGGCAGGGCAAGCATCAATGTTGCTATAGGATCCTGTCGTCAAAGATTTTACGTTATCTCGCCTTATAGTATTTATTACTAGTACTTAGTCTCAAGTCTTAAGTGAGCGAATATCAAAAATAATTGAACAAGCCCAGTCATGGCCGTTGCCGGGCAGTCATAACTGTATTCGTTGTAAGACACTCAAAAATATTTACTACTGACATACAACCCAGTGACTCAAGTGAGTTAAATTTAATAAATACATTTAAAAAATATATTTCGACAAGCCCAGTCATGGCTGTTGCAGGGCAGCCATAACTGGACTGGAAATGTGCTAAGAGGATATTCGGCGGGGCAAGCATCAAAGTTGCTCCTGTATCATGTTGATGAACATTTTACATCAAATCACTTTTTAGTCATTATTAGCAGCATTTAATCTCGAGTCGTAATTGAGATGAATTTCAAAAATATTACAACAGACCCAGTCATGGCTGCCGCAAAGCAGTCATAGCTGGATTTGTTGTAAGACATTCAAAAGTATTTACTAGTAACGTATAATCTAGTGCCTCAAGTGAGTTATATTTAAAAGAAACATTTGAAAAAAAAAATTTCAACAAACCCAGTCATGGCTGTTTGCAGAGCTCAGCCAGTGAACGAGTACGATTGACCAGACAGTTTACCAAGGATATTAACATAATCCTGTTGGGTAGTGTCACATGAACTTCATAATGTCATAGAACCCTGGCTAGACCTGAGGAAATGCACCACAAGGATATTCGGTGGGGCAAGCGTCAATGTTGTTTTAGAATCTTGTTAACAAAGATATTACATCATCTCACTGAATAGTATTTGATAGCAGCATTTAATCTCGAGTCGTAATTGAGTTGAATTTTAAATATGTTACACAACAGACCCAGTCATGCCACAGAGTAGCCATGACTGGGTCTGTTGTAATACTGGGTATGTTGTATTTTCCATAGCACATAGTTAGTTTATGAAAACACTAAAATGCATTTGAAATTTTGCCTAAATATAAATGAGCATTTCAGAAAATTTAAATTAATTTGAGATTCACTAACACAAGATAATCCCAACAATATTGAAGAGATGCTCATAAGTGATTTTGAGTTGTTCAAAATGTAAAAGATACCCGACAGGCTAAGAGCAACAGATATATTAGGCTGAAGAAAAGTTTAGTGCAGTGAAAGGTTCTTTGACTGACCTAGAATTATGGATCTAAGAATAATATGAGCAATAGTACCTGCAAAGAATGCATTAAATACCTCCATCTTTAAAACAATAAAGTCGCTGAATGTTCTTTTAACTTTGCAAACTTAAGAGTTTTATTTCGTCATTTATTTATTGGTGTTCAATACCATGTGGACATCTTGGGTTATTTTATGGCGATAGAGGTTTATTTTAATTAAAGACTGAAAACTTGATAATGAAGATGGAGATTTATAACAATGTAAAGGCTATATAGTGGATCCCACTTAATTGGATATCGTTTAACTGAAAAACCCTATAAATTAAATATAATTTCCAAACACAAAATCATTTACCATACCCTCAGTACAAATTTAACCTGTTAATTGCAAAAAGGTTAAACAGTAAACTCATATTAATTGAATAAAAGACCTTGTAATAAGTCTAGAAAATATTCTGACAATTACTCAATTTCCTTGTTTATAGACCTATTTGGCCTCACTACATCCAAAACAGGGGGTTAATATATTGTATCTTTATGTCAAATAAGATACAGTAGAATTTTTGTTTTTGTTATTGGAGTTTAATGACACTTTTGACAGCCAGTTCACCTTCTGTCAGACAGTTTTATGGGTGGAGGAAACCAGAGTACCTGGAGAGAACCACTGAGCAGCACCAAGCAACTATAAGACTCCCCACCATCTAACAACATGCTGTACATCTTAGTACACAGAGCCACCATACCCCCATAAATGCAATCAGGATTATTAAATGTCTTGCCCTAGAGCACAATACAGATGATACACAATAAATGCTCAGCTATCACAGGAAAATGAAGAATCCCTGTTAACTGAATACTCCTGTTAACTGAATAATTATTAAGAGCAAATTGGCTATTCAGTTAACAGGTTTTCACTGTACTCTAGTTAAAATGAAAAAATTTACAAAGATTTAAACACATTTAGGTAGGGCTTCATGGTACATGTATTAAAATTTTAATACCAGTGAAATTGAAAACAATATTGAGATATATCAGCAACATTTCACCTTAAAGGCAAGCGACTCCACATGACATTTTTAGATTTACACATTTCCAACCAAACAATAAATTCCCAGAATTCATTACACACCACTGTTTATGTTTACTTTTGATTCTGGAAACTCTGGTATTAATCTGTAGATTGGAACTATGTTTCAATGAAAAAAGAATGTAACAACAGACATTTGTCAGTAAAATTAAAATATAATGAGAGTTTTCTGCAAAAGATTGTGAAGGGAGAAGCTGCTAGTGAATGAGACTTATTTGTCTAACTGGATAGGGTCAAATATTTTAACAAGCGAGCAATTGACATTATAATGTTGTATACAATTCTTTTTCCTTCAGTCACACACAAGCAACTAATAAAGAATTATTAACAATAACATGGTTCGGTGATTAAATAAATAAATGCTTATTGAGTGTCACAAAACGTTATTACATAAGTTAAAAAAACAATAAGGAATTTTCTTTGTACCAATGTTTCTCAGACTTATATTTTTTATGGCTCAGGGTTTTTTTCATTTGCAAGGATTAACCATCTCATCAATCATACATCTTCTTACCTGAGCAGGTGATATTAGGTAATATTTATATAGTTTTGATAATTAATTTTTTTTACCAAATTTTGTTTCTTTTTATACCAACAACACTAACACAAAATGTCATATTGCCATAGTTTTCTCCTGCAAGAATGCAACAATTTGATGGCCAATTCACAGAGAACCTTGGAAAGGCCAGAAAACATCAAAAGATGAAAAAAATGCAGAATTGGACTGACCCAAGGGGCTAAGAGAGTGCGGTGCACACACCTGGTGTCCAACTGTATTAAACAGGACATACATCTATTGTTAAACTTCTGCCTGCCATGTGCAATCCATGGTTCATCATTCCTTATTTGTAGATAGATTATGCACATGTATGTATAAAGCAGGCAGCCAATCCAAATTGAAAATTTTATTTGACCAGATGGGTCAAAATTTGTGTTGGTGTGGTAAGTATAAAAAGCAACAAAATTTGGTGAAAAAATTCAAATTTCTTTGTACCTTACCACACCAACACAATGTGCCCATTGAATAAAAGGTGGTGGAGTATACATATATATGTATGGTTATTTGAGATATCAGAGTTTGAAATTTGTTTCTATCCAACTATAACTATCTCTAGATATGTTGTAAACAGTGTTAGTTCAACATAATACCAAAATAAGAGTTATAAATATATCTGCCCCCCCCCCCCCCCCCCATCCTGCTGTTTTTTTTAACTTGTAACACCTGCCCCCTGCTGTTTTTTTTACCAAGGACACCCACCCCTCTGCTGTTTTTTTTTCACCAAGGAAACCTGCCCCATTTGTTTGTTTTGTACTTGGGACATTTGCCCCACTAATATTAATAAAAAAAATGTTTATTCTTAACTATACCCACTGGACACTGTGATCCTATTGAAAAGAAAGAAAATGTTTTTCAAGTTTTATTCTCTGAACAGTCTGTTATATAAATATAAGCTGCATCAGCATGCTTTTTTAAAAAAATAAAAACAAGCTAAAGCAAGGAATGAGCCCATAATATTATCTTTTTGAAGTTTCTCCCCATATTTGTTTATCAAGTGCAGGTGCACTGAACAGATGGTTATACAAACATAAGCAACATGTACAACCACAACACAGGACTTGCTACAAATTATGTTTTATAAACAAATTTAAAAAAACATAGCAGGGTACGTGCTCTCTCAATCAGTTCAACAGGAATGGAAGGAAGCTGTTGAACTTCACAAATGAGCTCGGTCTGAAGATTCTGAACAAGGACGCGAGGTGTAAGGGGAAATGGACCTTTGAGAGGAACGAAAGAAAATCCAATAATCAACTATATTCTCACAGATATTAATTTATGGAGGGAGGTGATAGGGGTAGAAGTAGATGATGAGGGTAAAATGGAGGTGGATAGTGATTACAACTTGATTACAGTGACAATCAGGGCCAAAAACCTAGTAAAAAGCAAAGGAAGCTACAGGGAGATTTGGGAACTCAAAAAGGATGCTGACTGGGTGAAATTCGAAGAAAAATTGAAACCAAAGCTTGCAACCATACACATGGGGGGCAGTGTCCTGAAGATGGCCGACACCATAGTTGCAATCCTAGTGGAGGCAGGGAAGGAAAGTGTAGGAAAGATTAGTGTGCCAACACAGGAACTTGGATACAGAGTGAACGAAGAACTGAAAAGGGAAATAAAGGGTAGAAAAGCTAATTGTGCTGCATACAGGAGAAGTAGAAAACTTAAGGGGGCAAAAAGCAACGAGGCCACGGTAGCAAAGGAAGAATACCAACATGCACAAAATAAAGTAAATAAGATTAAAGATGATAATTGGAGAGTGCAAAATAGCAGTCTTATTAGAACGATGAGAATGAAAGGGGGGTCAAGTTCAAACGTATTTTGGAAATGGGTGAATAAACGTAACAAAGGAGGTAACCCACAGAGTATTAAAGTAGATGACAGAGTTACAGACAAGCAAGTCAAATTGCATTAGAACTTGTCAAGCACTGGAAAAATGAAAATGACAAGAGATGGGGCATGTGGAACCCACTGGAGTGTGCAAACCAGGTCGAGGAAAATCTATTGAACTTCGTGTGCAGTGAAATTAAAATGGAGGAGGTGTGAAAGGTGATCTCAAAATTAAGGAATGGAAAAGTGAGAGGGGTGGACAAAATTCCTAACACGTTTATCAAACAAAGAGGCCACAGGGGGCCTCAAGCGCTCACCGAATGTTCCATACTGTTAAGACACAAATTTTATCAAAAGCTATTCTTAAGGTTCTACAGAGTAAATCTATACTCTCTGTGGAGCTAAAACATCAACAGGACTAAATGGGACAATGCTGCTGATCAAATATCAAAAGATTCGGCATGATGGTTCCGAAGAAGATTTTTAAAGAATTTTCCTTGAATTGCACAAAGTAAACATTCACGCCCCAATAGTGAGGCCCAATATTGATCGAGGGACTGAATTTGAACAAGCTTGAATCAGAACCTTACTAAGATGCTACACACCAAATATCAAAAGATTTTGCCCACTGGTTCGGGAGAAGAAGATTTTAAAAGAATTTTCTCTTAAACTGCACGAAGTGAAAATTCATGGCCCATAGGGAGCCCCAGTATTGATCGAGGGACTCGATTTGAACAAACGTGAATCAGACCGATACCAAGATGCTGCATACCAAATATCAAAAGATTCTGCCCATTGGTTCTGGAGGAAAAGATTTTTAAAGAATTTTTCTTAAATTGCACTAAGTAAAAATTCACGCCCCCATAGTGAGCCCCAATATTGGTTGAGGGACTCGATTTGAACAAACTTGAATCAGACCCATACCAAGATGCTGCATACCAAGTATCAAAAGATTCTGCTCACTGGTTCTGGAGAAGAAGATTTTTTAATAATTTTTCTATAATTCATACGGTGCTATCAGAGTTATGCCCCATACAGAGCCCCCGAGGGACGTGACCATTTCATTTGAACAAACATGAATTACCATATAGTAATAAACATCCACATGAAGTTTCGTGAAAATCGGACCAGTGGTTTCAGAGGATAAGTCGTTTGAAAAATGTTCATGACGACGGACGATGACGGATGGCAAGTGATAAGTTAAGCTCCCTTCAGTGAGCTAAAAAGGGGGAGAGGAATGTTAATGTTGTCTTTGTGTCATTGCAGGACTGACGGCATTATAATATTGAAGGTAAATATTAACAATGGTAGCAGAGCGAAGACGATTGTGCGATTATAAGTTCTGTTGATAGAGAAAGCGGAAGCACAAGTATAAAAGTTAGCAATAATGGCTCAGCAGTTAAAAACGCCGCCAGTCTTGAAGGATGAGGACAGTTACAATGAGTGGGTTAATGATGTGAACATTTGGCAAATTTACACTGAATTAGATGAAAAGAAACAAGGAGCAGCTTTGTACTTAACACTGACTGGTCATTCTCGAGAGTGTGTTAGAGAATTAACTCCTGCAGAGATTGGTACTAAGGATGGAGTTTCAAAGATATTAGAGAAACTTGATAAATTATATTTGAAGGATCAAAATACTTGGGCATATCTAGCATTCAAGGAATTCTATGATTATTGCCGACCCTCTGGTGTGAGTATTACAGATTTCTTCGTACGTTTTGAGTACCTATATCATAAGCTGCAACAGTTTGACATGAAACTTCCAGAAGGTGTTGAAGCTTTTTTCCTTCTTAATGCTGTCAGTGTGTCTGAAGACAATGAGAAACTGGCTAGAGCTACAGTTGGAGATTTAACTTATAAGAATATGAAAGAGAAGATAAGGAAAATCTTTGGTGATCCAGCTGCAGCTGAAGGTGGAGGAAGAGGTATTCCTTCTGTAAAAAGTGAACCAGTATTTGCCACATGGGCATCAAGAAGATCTAGATATCAAAGAAATTGGCATGGTCATAACCGTGGGAGAGGAGGAAGAAGATTCAGCAGTTCTAATTCATCTGCAGATTTTAATAGAAAGACTCAAATTCAAATCCACTTGATAAAGATGGTAGCATTCTTCGATGTTTCAATTGTGATTCTACAAAACACTTTTCCAAATCTTGTCCTCATTCTAAGGAAAAGACTTCTACAAATGAAGTACATATAACTTTGTTCAACTCTAAACCAGATTATGCAATAACAGTTCTTGTTAAAGAGACCCCTGGAATGGCAGTGCTAGACAGTGCATGTACTAAAACTGTTATTGGTGAAACATGGTTAGAAGTATTTCTAGACACTCTGGATGATTGTGATAGAAAACTTGTACAGGATATACCTGCTAGCACAACATTTCGTTTTGGTGATGGTATTGAAGTATTGTCTGAAAGACTTATCAAGTTCCCTGCATATATTGCTGAAACTAAAGTGATGGTTGAAATGAATGTGGTTAAGAATGACATTCCACTGCTTCTAAGCAGATCTTCTATGAAGAAAGCACAGATGGTTCTTAATTTTTCTTCTGATGTAGCAGAAGTATTTGGTGGACAAGTTAAGCTGAGGTGTACCTCATCAGGACACTATTGTTTACCACTAACAAAAACATTACTTCATAATGACAGTTCACATTCTATTGTATTACATGTAGTCGGAATTCATAAACTTTCACGTAGTGAAAAGATTAAAAAGGCGGAGAAGTTGCACAGACAGTTTGCTCATGCATCCAAAGAGAAGTTATGTAAATTGGTTAAAGACAGCAAGAACTTTAATGATGATGAATTTTTGAAAATACTCAGTGAATGTTGTGACTCTTGTACAATATGTGAGAAGTTTAAACGTCAACCACTTTGACCAGTTGTTGGCCTTCCTTTGGCAGACAATTTTAATCAAGTTGTTTGTATGGACTTTATAGTATATAGTTTATACACAACGAATCATGGATTCTTCATATGATAGATGCCGCTACTAGATACTCTGCAGCATGTTTAATAACAACTAAACATAGAAATGAAATAGTACGTCGAGTGTATCTTATATGGATTGCTTATTTTGGTTGTCCAAAGAAGATTCTTACTGATAATGGAGGTGAGTTCTCAAATGAAAATTTTCAAGAAATGAATGAGAAACTGAATGTTGAAACTATCACCACAGCAGCTGAATCTCCATTCAGCAATGGAATTGTAGAGAGACATAACCTAATAGTTTATGAAACCATGATGAAAACAATGGAGGATGTGAAGTGTGAACCTGATGTTGCTTTATCATGGGCAGTAAGTGCAAAGAATTCACTTCAGAATCATGGTGGGTTTTTGGAAGTAATATCAACACACCATCAGCATTGACAGATGATTTTCCTGCAATGGAACCAATAACTTCCAGTGATATTATAAGAAAGAATATGCAAGCTCATCACAAAGCAAGAGAGAATTTTATAAAAGCAGAGTCAAGTGAGCACATACAGAGAGCATTACGACACAATATTAGAACTTTTGCAGATACACAGTACATCAATGGTGATAAAGTTTATAATAAAAGAAAAAGATTCAAGGGCTGGAAGGGACCTGGTGTTGTCCTTGGACAAGATGGTCAGTTTGTTCAAATTCGGCATGGTGGAGCCTACTACAAGGTTCATCCTTGTCAGCTAATGAAGGTAAAACAGCTAGACATAAAAAAAAGAGACGACAGTTGAAGTGGGTCCGAGGAGAACTATTTCTTCTGAACCTGAGATAGATAATAGTGTAGAAATAGAGAGTGATGATGAAAACAGTACCATTAATAAAAATAATGTGATAAATATTGATGAAGAGAACACTGATGTAGGTATTAACAGTGATGGTAACAGTAACAAGACCACTTCTAATGAAGACAGTGCAAATGTAGATACACAGCTAAGTGAATTCAGAGACAACTCATTAAAACCTAAGAGAAATACATGTGTTAAATACAAGTTAAACTCAAGAGAGGTATGGCAACATGGAAAAGTACTTAGTTATCAACCTAAACAGACAGGAAAATATAACAACTGGGTGAAATTTCATGTGACAGGTGAAGATCAACCTGTTTGTGTTAATTGGGATCACATAGAATCTTGGGTAGATTCCACAGAATCTGAGAATACTGTTCTATTTACTGTGGATGGAGAATTTTCACAAGAAGTCATTGATGCAACAGAAAAAGAACTTAATAACATGATTCAGAATGACGTTTTTGAAGAAGTACCATTTCAGAATCAGTCAACGGTATCTTCCAAGTGGATAATCACAGAAAAGACAAAATCTGATGGAACTAGAAAAGTTAAAGCTCGCTTAGTGGCTCATGGGTTTGAAGAAGATTCAAGTGGTTTTGATAAAGATTTTCCAACATGCAGCAAAGAAAGTTTATGGATGGTAATTCTTACATCAGTTATGAAGAATTGGGAGTTGCAGTCAATAGGTTTTACTGCCACATTTCTGCAAGGTAAAGCAATAGAAGGGGAAGTTTATTTGAGACCACCTAAAGACATTTGCCCTAGAGATACTGTTTGGCGTTTAAAGCGATGCATATATGGTTTAAATGATGCTCCATGGTAATGGTATGAAAAAGTGAAACATGTTTTGCTGGAAGTTGGTGCAAGAATAAGTTCTTATGATAATGCTTTGTTTATGTGGCATGATCCAAATAATGAACCATTTGGAATATTGGTGAGTCACGTTGATGACTTTGCATTTTGTGGAAATGAGACTTTTCATAGTGATGTTATACAGAAACTAAAAGAGATATTCAAGATCAGTGTACATTCCAGTGGAACATTTAAGTATCTAGGACTTCATGTTCAACAGTCTGCTACTAGTGTTCATGTAGACCAAAACCTCTATATACAAACTATTCAACAGATTGATTTAAACAGACCTCACGCCAGTAGAGCTGATGAACTGACACAGGAAGAAAAGAAAGAATTAAAGAGATTGAGTGGTCAGATGTTGTGGGTAACATCACAGACTCTGCCTGATCTTAGTTTTGAAACTTGTGAGATGAGTAATACAGGAAAGGGACCAACAGTCAAGATTATCCATGAGGCAAATAAAGCTTTGTCTAAACTACAATCTGAGAAAATAAGTATAAAGTTTCCAAATCTTGGACATTTTAGGGAACTGAAAGTTGTTACATATTCCGATGCCACTTATGCCAGCCTTGAAGATGGTTCATCACAAGGTGCATTCACTATCTTTATTCAAGGAGAAAACGATTTTCTTGTACCTATAAGCTGGCAGTCGAAAAAGTTACACAGAGTTACAAAAAGTCCTCTAGCATCGGAGACATTAGCATTAAGTGAGGCCGCTGATGCTGGTTTTCTAGTCCCATCAATGGTACAAGAAATCTACAGACTATCAATCTTGCCTATAGTTGAATGCTATACTGACAGTGCTTCAGTTAAGGCAACCCTTCAAACAACTAACATTGTTACTGACCGGAGGCTTTGAGTAGATATTGCTAGATTGCGTCAGATGGTTTCTGAAAAAGAAATAAAGGTGTTCTGGATTGAGGGTAAAGATTAGATTGCTGATTCCTTGACCAAGAGAGGTGCTTCCAGTAAAAGACTTGTGGAAGTACTTGAGAAATCAAAAATATAACTGAAAGAGAAAGTAAGATGTACATTTTGTAACTAAACTATGGTGTGTATATTGCGACAGAAACAGACAGAGAAAAAAAGAAAAAAAAGAAAAAAAGAAAAAAAGGATGATGTACAAGTGTAGATAGACTGACTGTACATACTGCAGAATGAATCAGAGAATTATAAAAGAGACAGTGTGTAATTTAAAACAAGAATCTGGAGAAGAAGAGATCTGCAATGTTAATGTTGTCTTTGTGTCATTGCAGGACTGACGGCGTTATAACAAGGAACTCCTGGAAAGCCTAACTGCCCTATTCAATTTAGCCATAGAAAAACAAGAGGTCCCAAATGAGTAAAGAGAAAGCAAAGTGACATTTATTTGCAAAAAGGGGGAAAAAGACATTTTGGATAAATTATCGAGGGATCTCTGTCTGTAGCAACACTGGAAAAGTTTTCTGTAAAGTCCTGTATGGGAGAATAGAGGAGGTGATTGAGAAGGATTTTTTGGGAGAGATCCAGAATGGCTTCAGGAAGGGAAAGAGAGTCACTGACTATCTTTTCACGCCATCCCAAATGATAAAATCCACGAAAGCAAAAAAGAAAAAGATGTTTATGGCCTTTTTGGAAGTTAAAAAGGCATACAATAGGGTATGGATGGAGGGTATGTGGTGCAAGCTTGAGGCTCTGGTCTTGGGAGGCGAGTTTGTTGGAATTATGAAAGCATAATATAAAGATGTACAGAGTGAACTTAGCCTGGGTAACATAACAACAAAACGTGTGGCTATAGAGATAGGCCTAAAACAGGGGTGTATCCTTTCGCCAATCTTTTTTGCATTGTACATCAAAGGTTTAGGAGATGAACTCCTGCATAGTGACGAGGGGGTAGCAGTTGTGAACTTGAAAATCCCGGTGCTATTTTTTGCAGACGTTATGATGCTAGTGTCAGGAAGCGAAGAGGAGCTAGCGAAAATGCTGGGAATTGTTAGGAAATATGGGAGCAAATGGAGAATCGAACTTAATGAAAGCAAAAGCAAAGTTATACCTGTGGGCCGCAAAGTGGATCCCACTCGAAGGTGGAGAATGGGTGAGTTCTGTATTCTGGAAGGTAGCAGCAAACTTCTTAGTGTTGGAGAGACAGGTGACTACGAGTATCTGGGGGTAAATATAAACATCACAGGAAGAGGCATATACCAAAACCACACAAATAAATTGATTCTGAAGGGTAAGCGAATTCTTAACCAAATGAAACTTATAGGGAGAAACAGTTTCAATAAGGTTTTCATGGGGAAAACCATTTGGGAAATGGTGGGTCTGCCAAGTATAACATATGGTATGGATGTGGTACCCCTAAACCAGACGGCTGTAAAGAGCTTGGAAATCTTGCAGAACGATACAGGCCGATGAATAATGGGGTCGAGTAATGCCGCAGCACTAGAAGCAATCAGGGGTGAGCTTGGGTGGATGAGGATCAAGGACAGCATAGACTTATTGAAACTTGGTTATCTTAATTATTTGGTAAATCTTCCCGACAGCCGATGGTGTCAAGTAATGTTCCTGAGAATTTTCAACTCAAATATCAAGACAGGGTGGATGGTCCAAGTGAGGGAGCTAATAGAGAACTACTCATTGGAGATCTCAGACCTAGACGTTGGGGCAAACCAGGGTAAAAAGATCGTCAGAGAAAGTGTCATGGAGGATGGTAACCTTAATTGGCAAGAGGGGGTCAAATCAGAGAGGCCTTTGGGTGGCCTATAAAAGAGAAGCCTGGTTTTGAAGAGTACCTTGATGGCACCTTTGGGGGGTCACTGTTCAAGCTGAGGTCGCGGTCCCTGGAGCTGAGGGGAAAAATTGGGAAAAACAGTGAAAAGGAGTGCCATATGTATAATTTGGGCGTGGTGGAGACCCTGGAACACTTTCTTCTAGAATGCCCAAAATACCAGTCCAAAAGAATAAGATTCACTGGGGGTATTATGGGGAAGTGGGATGGGAGAACGAAGGACATGTGGTTAGTGGGAGACTCAAAGGGGAGGGTTAATATGCCAATCGGAGAGATTGGGAAGAATGGGTAAGGGATGTCATCAAGCAATTCGTCTCCGAGTGTTGGGAGGAGAGAAGAAGCGTAGGAATAGGGAGGCAGTTGGGAGTACAGGGGTAACCAAGGCCTTCTCACCTGAGAACCGCGACAAACCAGTGGCTGGCCAAAGTGTTATTATTTTATTATAGAGCTTGCTTCTCCAGTACTGCAGTAGATTCCATACTTTAAAAGATTGTTAGTGTTGAATAGAAATTTGTTCATAACATTCAATTGAAGACAATTTATTAGAGATTACATTGTTATTCATAAAATGTGGCAGGTGTCCTAGGTAAACAAGAGGCCCCACGTGGCCTTAATCGCTCACCTGACAAAGTGACTCTAAGAAGTATTTTAGGTCACCTTCACCATGTCATGCCTCATCAACATTAACTGGTTGAGTGATAGATTTTGTTTGAAGTTCAACATTTGTTACCTAAAATTAGTTTTATTTAAAATCGTTGGTGTGTGGCCAATCTCCAATGATTTTTAATAAAGCAAATTTATCTCTGCAGACAAACTGGTTTAGCATGAAGCACAAACAAGGAATGTGAAGAGATAGCCTTGGACATCTCTCCCCAACTGTGGATATCTTCCATGTGCTACATGTATATATTTGCATGCAAGAAAACAAAAATTTTCACAAATTTTCCAAAATATTAGTTTTTTTTATCATCATTGAACAAGCTCAAACAGCTTATTCCAATAGGGGTATGGGAAGATCAGGTATATTTTTGAGACAGAAATGTGAATATATAAATAATGGTGTTTTTTTGTGAATGATGCTGGAGAATTTTGTGTAAAGATATGGTAAATGGTTTGTTCTAGATACAGAATGATGCAAAAGTATTTAAATTTGATTAGGCAAGTTGTTCCTATAATGCATTTAAAAATTGAAGTAACTGTTTTTTTGCTGACAAACTTTTAGATGTGTGTGTGTGTGTTTGTGTGTGTGTGTGTGTGTGTGTGTGTTTGTGTGTGTGTGTGTGTGGGGGGGGGGGGGTAAGAGTGTTCTTGCAAACAAAATTCCTGAATAAATGGAAAATTTTATTTTTTGTGTGAAAGACATAGTGCGTGAATGTTGATTGGAACAAGCTTAGAGAGCTCATTTTAATATGAAGTCATAAAGCTGTGTTTTACGTACGAAATTCTGGAATAACAAAAAAAATTGCTTTTTTGACTCAAAAAGCATGGTGTGCGACCTCTCATTGGAATGAGCTCAAAAAGCTCATCCCAATGGGGTATTTACAAGCGATAAGTACATGTATGTTTAAGAGACAAAAATTAAAATTTGAATAGTGATTTTTGCGAAGAATGCTGACAAGTTTTGGCAGTTATGCTGGTAAAAAGGTAAGATATGGAAAGTGGTTGTTTTTTAGAGGCGACATTTAATTAAGGGGAATTAACCCTTGATTACTGAGGTAACTTCTAAAAGTACTGAAATTTCATGAAGCAATGTGAATAACAGACAACAGTTGCCTAAAAATTTCATGAATAACTAAAATTTTTATTCCTTTGTCTCGAAAACATGGCATATGACCTTTGTTGGAATGAGCTGAATGCGTGTGTTCCAATGAGGGGTCATAAAATTTGAACGGAGATTTGTGTGAATAATGCATTAGTACTGCTAGATTTGGGTAAACGGTTCACCCTGGATACCACCCCTTCTATAGTAGATCTTTTCTGCAAATTTTGTCTAAGATTCTATCAACTTTACAAATAAATACGTTCATGAATCACAATCAGATCCACCCCACAATGTTGCATACCAAATATCAAAAGATTCTGCCTGCTGGATCTGGAGAAGAAGATTTTTTAAGAAATATGCCTGAAATGCACTAAGTTAAAATTTGGGCTCCTATACGGAGCTCAAATATAAACCCAGGGGGCCGATTTGAACAAACTTGAATCAGATCCACCCCACAATGTTGCTTACCAAATATGAAAAGATTCTGAAGCTGGATCTGGAGAAGAAGATTTTTTAAGAAATTTGCCTGAAATGCACTAAGTTCGAATTCGAGCTTCTATAGTGAGCCCAAATATGAAACTAGGAAGCCGATTTGAACAAACTTGAATCAGATCCACCCCACAATGTTGCATACCAAATATCAAAAGATTCTGCCTGCTGGATCTGGAGAAGAAGATTTTTTAATAAATTTGCCCGAAATGCACTAAGTGCGAATTCGGGCTTCTATATTAAGCCCAAATATGAATCCAGGGGGCCGATTTGAACAAACTTGAATCAGATCCACCCCGCAATGTTGCATACCAAATATCAAAAGATTCTGCCTGCTGGATCTGGAGAAGAAGATTTTTGAAGAAATTTGCCCGAAATGCACTAAGTTTGAATTCGAGCTTCTATAGTGAGCCCAAATATGAATCCAGGGGGCCGATTTGAACAAACTTGAATCAGATCCACCCCGCAATGTTACATACCAAATATCAAAAGATTCTGCCTGCTGGATCTGGAGAAGATGATTTTTTAAGAAATTTGCCTGAAATGCACTAAGTTCGAATTCGAGCTTCTATAGTGAGCCCAAATATGAATCTAGGAAGCCGATTTGAACAAACTTGAATCAGATCCACCCCACAATGTTGCATACCAAATATCAAAAGATTCTGCCTGCTGGATCTGGAGAAGAAGATTTTTTAATAAATTTGCCCGAAATGCACTAAGTGCGAATTCGGGCTTCTATATTAAGCCCAAATATGAATCCAGGGGGCCGATTTGAACAAACTTGAATCAGATCCACCCCGCAATGTTGCATACCAAATATCAAAAGATTCTGCCTGCTGGATCTGGAGAAGAAGATTTTTGAAGAAATTTGCCCGAAATGCAGTAAGTTTGAATTCGAGCTTCTATAGTGAGCCCAAATATGAATCCAGGGGGCCGATTTGAACAAACTTGAATCAGATCCACCCCGCAATGTTGCATACCAAATATCAAAAGATTCTGCCTGCTGGATCTGGAGAAGATGATTTTTTAAGAAATTTGCCTGAAATGCACTAAGTTCGAATTCGAGCTTCTATAGTGAGCCCAAATATGAATCTAAGAAGCCGATTTGAACAAACTTGAATCAGATCCACCCCACAATGTTGCATACCAAATATCAAAAGATTCTGCCTGCTGGATCTGGAGAAGAAGATTTTTTAATAAATTTGCCCGAAATGCACTAAGTGCGAATTCGGGCTTCTATATTAAGCCCAAATATGAATCCAGGGGGCCGATTTGAACAAACTTGAATCAGATCCACCCCGCAATGTTGCATACCAAATATCAAAAGATTCTGCCTGCTGGATCTGGAGAAGAAGATTTTTGAAGAAATTTGCCCGAAATGCAGTAAGTTTGAATTCGAGCTTCTATAGTGAGCCCAAATATGAATCCAGGGGGCCGATTTGAACAAACTTGAATCAGATCCACCCCACAATGTTGCATACCAAATATCAAAAGATTCTGTCTGCTGGATCTGGAGAAGAAGATTTTTTAATAAATTTGCTTGAAATGCACTAAGTTCAAATTCGAGCTTCTATAGTGAGCCCAAATATGAATCTAGGAAGCCGATTTGAACAAACTTGAATCAGATCCACCCCACAATGTTGCATACCAAATATCAAAAGATTCTGCCTTCTGGATCTGGAGAAGAAGATTTTTTAAGAAATTTGCCTGAAATGCACTAAGTTCGAAATCGGGCTCCTATACTGAGCCCAAATATGAACCCAGGGGGCCGATTTGAACAAACTTGAATCAGATCCACCCTACAATGTTGCATACCAAATATCAAAAGATTCTGCCTGCTGGATCTGGAGAAGAAGATTTTTTAATGTTTTTCCCATTGCCTACAGTGTTAAAAAGTGCTGACTCAGCACTTTTTCAAAGTCCCGAAACTGTACCCTATGATAAAACCGATGGCAATTTTTTTTTACCAATCCTTTCTGTTGGTCCTAAGGAAGCTGCACACCAAATAAAAATTCTCAGTGCCGTGCAGTTTTGGAGATATGGGAGTTTTAAATTTTTTCTATTTTTAGCTCCTGCGGTTCCCACGGGGCTGCGGAAAAATTTTTTTTTGCATAAATCAAGTACTCATGACCCAATAAGCCCTCACATAAAATCTGGTTCAAATCAGCCTCTCGGTTTGGAAAATAGAAATTTTGGGCGGGGCAAAAAATTTTGCCCCTCTCATAACAACGCCAAGTATAGCCCCACAAACTTCTCTTGAACAAATCTGAGTCTACACCTCAAAAGGAAGCTGCACACCAAATATCAAGTCTCTGCTACTGCTGGTTCATGAGAAGAAGATTTACAAAGATTTTGGTGCCCCTTGGGGGCGTGGCACCACCCAGGAGGAGGGGCAACTTCATTTGAACAAATCTGAATTGGCATTAGGTAATAAACATTTAGCCAACATTTGAATAAAATTGGGCTAGTGGTTTAGGAGGAGAAGTCGATAATGTAAAGTTAACGCCGGACGACGACGACGACGGACGACGACGGACGACGACGGACGGAAAGTGATTAGTAAAGCTCCCCTTGATCTTCGCTCAGGTGAGCTAAAAAAACTACAGGGAAGCAGGTGTCCTAAGTAAAAAACAACAGCAGGGGGCAGGTGTCCTAGGTAAAAAAAAACAGCAAGGGGCAGGGGTCCTAGGTAAAAAAAAACTGCAAGGGAGGGTGGGGGAGATGTCCATGTGTGTTAATTTTAATAGGCAGCAGATGTGCCGGGAGGGGAGGCAACTGTCCCAGGTTTCCAGACAGGATCTATGTGATAGGCGCAAGAATTTGACAAAGGATTTGCAACAGGATCGAATAACCAGGTAAAGAAACAACTAACTTAAATACCATTTCCTAGCGTAAGTTACTATGCCAAATATCAGTGTTGTACTACAAACTAATCCACACATTTAAAAAACATGTCTGGTCTAAAAACTAGTAGGTTTATCATTATATGCCATGGTAGTATCAGCAAAAAGTCTAAACAGGACAGAATAATGCAAAACTGTAAAAAATGGATATATTACTGACTAATAACTGATTCAGAAGCCACTAAGGAACCTAGAGAATAGAGCTCTCCAGACCATAGTTAACCCTTTACCCAACATGATGGCTAAAGCCGGCAAGTGTTATTCACAGAAGATGCCAATTAATATTCATTATTTTTTCCTTTTTTCTCAAAAACATTGGTTATGACCCCTCTTTGGAATGAGTTTATTCCAATGATGGGTCATAACTTATGTTTTTGAGACAAAAAATGAAAAAAATAGTTATTTAAGAATTTTGTTGTCAAGTGTGGTCTGCTTTTCATGTTAGGTGAAGGGTTAAAGGAGCCTAAGATAAAAAGAAAAGGTAGATTTGTTTCGCCACTTGGTTGTCTTCATACTGACTTAGAACAAGCCCACGAAGTTGCCAGAGGCCTAACTTCATGAGCTGTAATGGTGTTGGATATCCTATCCGCTGGACTAAGTTATTCATATGCAAGGAGAAATAGAGTGTGGAGAGATATCTTTTCTACTGGGAATAAGGTAAAGAAAGATCTCTTCCTACTTTTCTGGATGAAATGAGTCCTAGAAACATACACCCTGATAGCACAAACTGGACATAAAACAGATCTGCTCACAGATTGGTCTTCTGGGGGTAAAGCAGTAATAGTACATGTAATAGGAACAGGAGCTATATCCAGTAGTTGATTCTTAGATAAGAAAGAATTGAAACTGACAGTATTTTGAACACGACAGAAGAATTTAGATTCAATAGGTACAGCTCACTAACTCAAGCAAAAGCCAGAAAGGATGCTGTCTAATGTACATCAGAAAGCACACATATCCACACGAACAAGAGGCTCAAAAGCCACAACACAGGCCCCTTGTCACAAATTATGTTTTATGAATTTAAGAAAACATATGTGCACTCTTAATCATTTCAGCGCTTGCTACTCCAGTGCTACTAAAATGCAGTTGGTTCTGTACTTAAAGAGATTGTTAGTGTTGAATATATACTTGTTCATAATACTTAATTTAAGACAATTTATTGGAGATTTCTTAAATTTGTTCATAAAACATAATTTGTGACAATTTATAGGAGAAATGCCAATGATTGTTACAAAAATATATATTTTATAGTAAATTTCCTTTCTTATTATACCTACCGCAATTGTTTACTACAGGCTTGCACTACAGTGGAAGACCCTAACTCAGATAAAATACTCTCTATTTTAATCTTTCCCAAGAGATTTGGGAAAGAAAAGTGGTGTAAAAAACACCACGAAAAAAAAAGAAGATAAAACTGGGTCGAACGCCATCGGCGCACACCCAGCAGGGGACACTCTGCCCTTAGTACAATTCCACAACTTCTGTTAACCAGTGCGCAAAGCAGTCATCAATTAATCATTCTTTTGAGTCCGCCAACATAGGAGTTATGTGATCAATGAGGAGGAAGGATTCTTACCCGAATAAGAAGACGGGAGGGCCTCCAAGTAATCAATTGCGGTAGGTATAAGAAAGGAAATTTACTATAAAATTTATATTTCTTATCAACCTACCTTACAATTGTTTACTACAGGCTGAATAGACAATAGGATGGAGGGAATCACATAACCAACCCACACATAACTCAATTGCACTGGAACCATGGACAGAGGAAGAGGTCCCTAGTCCTATCAAACCATAGCATCACAAAAATTAGTAAAAGACAATGAGAGATGAGGTGTATGGTGATGTGCAACACACAGACAGAAAGGGAAGTAACAGCACGGAGCTGAAACTGACCTTGTAAGAAGCTGAATGGCTGGGATAGACAACAGCCTAAGCAGAAGAAAGAGGGTCTGTAGAACAAAGGTCCTCTGTCTGCTCCTGCAACTGTAGCAGGTAAGTGGAGAAGATAACATTTCTCCAGTAGGCTGCCAGCATAACATCCGACAACATGACAGAGTTAGTATAAGCCCCGAGAGGTAGACAATGCACGCACCTTGTGGCAGAAAAACAATTGGTAATACAATCGCCAGTCGCCAGACAAGCAAAAGCTGCATGAATAGCAAGTCAAATCCATCAAAAAATGGATTCAGGAGAGATCTTCTGTCGACAAGAAATAAGAGACAGAAAAAATCGGCCCTACCCCTCCAAATGAACAGAGCAAAGGGTGCTTACCCTCAACAGAAGGAAGAGTCCCGATACAGATAGGAGGTGGAGTAGTTTCCGGTATCCGATTCTTGGCCAGAAAGGAGCAATCACTAGTAAACATAACACTCGTGGGAGAGCTCCAGAAAATTGCCAGGTCAAGCGAGAGAGAGTGAAGCTCACTAACCCGTCTGGCTGAGGCAAAAGCCATCAGAAAAACTGTCTTGCATGTGAGAAAAGTCATATCCACCTGGGATAAAGGCACGAATGCCCCCCACCCCCCCCCCCCCCCCCCCCAAGCACAGCAGCACTCAAGAAAGTGTCCATCTTGGCGTAAACTGCAAAGTCCTAGGTTTCAAGGAAAAGTGCAGAACAAGCTTGGAGAGGCAAAGATGAGTGCCGATACGACACTGCCCCACATGCGAAAAAGGTCTCCGAAGCATGAACCTGAACCCATTGCTGGAGACCTCCAAAATCAAACATATACCAGAAACTCTGCAATCTGTGTGATCGAGGGAGTGACATAGGCAACAGAGTGATGGCACACCATCGACAGAAGACCTTCCACTTAGCCGCAGAGGCTAAACCATTGGAGTGAGTGCCTCCTTGAAGAAGAAAAGCAACTCCACTGCTTGTCTCGAAAAAACCACTACAGAGGAGACAGGACCCGATAAAAAACATGCGCGAAGGCACAATGAAGTCGGGTCGATGTGAAAGCTCCTCGAGCGACTTTGGCAAAGAAAGTCGCGATGTAGAGGGACACGCGCCGGAACCGCCGCCAACAGAGAGCGGAGCAGATTGATCCACGCCCACTGATGTGACAGGGGTGCGATCGAAAGGATTCGACAACTGCAGGTTCGTATCTGGGCTAGAATCTGAGGCAGAATCGGAACCGGCAGGAAGGCATAGCCGACAAGACCATTCCAAATGATGGACATGGGGACACGAAAGTGTCCACCTGATGGTTCCAATGACTTGCAAAGAGATCGATGTGGGGGATGACCCCAGAGATCGCAAAGAGACTGGAACAGAGTCATGTGGAGCATCCACTCGATGGAAAAGAACCTGCCCGGGAGTCGGCTAGGATGTTCAGACAACCGGGAAAGTGACGAACAACCACTCTGGTATTGACATCCTGAGCGAGCAGTAGAAGATCCTGAACCAATTCATACATGGGAACATAGTGCATGCCGCCCTGGATCCAGGGTTCCGAATCTAAACAACCACCGTCGAATTGTCAGACCACAGAAGGACCTGACAATTCGAAAGATGGGGGATCCACTGCCGGAAACTCAAAAGAAGACAAAGAAGCTCCTTCTGGTTGACGTGAAGAGCTGCTAGATCCTGGTCCCATGACCCATGAAGGAAAAGACCTGGAGGATCCAACGTCACACCCCATGCGAAACCGCTGGTGACTGCCATCGGAACACGATCGGACGAGGGGAAGTCCAACGGAACTCCCTGCATAATCCACTGAACATCTGTCAGGGGAGAAGGTGACGAGGAAGAGACTCCGGTAACAGAAGCACCAGAACCAGAGGATCGACATTCGGCCTCCAACAACTGAGCAGAAAGTGTTGGAGAGGTCAGACATGCAGCCGACCTAGAGGAATGAGATCCATCACCGAAACACAGAGACCGAGCAGCCAGGGAAGACTCCGAGCTGATGCGGATGAGGACTGGGACAGAGTCAGGGCAAAAGGCTGAGAAAATCACAGAAACCGCCACCGTATCCAGCTGGAAGTCCATCCCAGATGACAAAACAACGGAGAGGGGACCAGGTCCGACTTCTCCCCATTGACTCTGAACCATAGTGACGTGAGTAGGCTCAACAGTGTGACGACATCAGACTCCAGACAAGCAGCATTGGAATGCCTCTCGAGGAAATCAACTAGATAAGCCGAAGAAGACACCCTGGACTGTGTGCGATGTAAACCTAACACATGCGACATCAGACAGGTGAAGGCCCAAGGATCCAGGTCAAGGCCAAAGGGCATGGCCTTGAACTGGAAAACATCCCAGGGAATGGACAGGCAATCCGACCTGAAAGCCTCCATGCTGAACTGAGGAGCAATGATAGACTGCATCAGGATACTCAGATCGATAACCTGTCTGAGTCGGCTGTCCTTTTTCAGCACCAAGAACAGGCGGGAATAAAAATCCCACTGAGAGAAAGTCCTTGATGACCTCGATCGCCCCCTTTGACAGGAGATTGCCTATCTCCGTGATCAAAAGTTCCCAACATGTAACGTTGAACGGGACTCATGTTGGAAGAGGTACTCTCGACTGAGTTGAATGCCTCAACCTGGGACGAAATCGAGGTGACTACTGCTGATGCCTACCCTACTCTGTGAGTGAGTAGAAGTGGCAGCAGGAGGCTCAGCACTTAGCTTCGCAGAGGAAGCAGAAGGGTACTTGTTAGGCTTTGGTTGGCGCCTGCCTCCAACAGAAGGCCGATCAAGTTGACTAAGCTGCAGCAGATCAATGGAATGACAAAGGGAGTCATCCCGGACCGTCGCCACAGAACCATAGAATAGTAGCGGACCCGCCGATAGAGGCAGATCGAAGAGCAGCCCACTGTCCCTCAAGAAGGGAACGTCTTGTGTCCAGCACAGCGTCCCTGCTTACAAATTCCAAGTTAGCCGTGTTACAGGCATGTGTGTGAGAAGATGCATGAGCGCCTTGGACAGCACACACAAAACTAAAACCTGTTTGTCATCAAACTCATCTGGGAGCAGATAAGCAGCAAAGCAGAGACGACGTGATCAAAGAGAGAAAGCATACCAGCATCTCTCCCGATAAGCCCAACACGGACTCCAGAGTCTTCATATGAAAAATGGCCGGCTTGGGAGTTGGAGTCCTGATCCAAGACCGTCAAAGTCTTGCAGACTTACGGACTGGCGAAATCGTAGGAACGATAATGCACCAGAGGCAAAAAAGTGTCAAACCTGATGAAGAATGACATCTTCATAGCCTTGGAACTCAGCTTAGAGTCCAAAGCTGTAAATGCTTCAACCACCTGTACCGACAGGCACGGTCGAAGGTGCCCAGAAGCAGGTTGCTCCACAGGCTGTAGGCATGCGACCGATGATCGTGGCCAGGCTGACACTGTCGGCTGGTTTGATGGTTTGAGACCTGGAAGGAATCCATACACAAAGTCAAGAGCTGCCCGCAAGTCAGAAGACTGTTGGCTCTCGACGTCAGGAATGTCGGACTCATCCCATGAGTCGGAAGACACATAGCCCATCATGGGCAAACCAGCCGATGCCTCCCATGGTGTAGGCACACCAGGGGGTTCAGAAAGTGGCCTGTTTCCAATCCCAGGAGGCGGCACCACAGGGGGCCACTCGTAGCCTTGATGGAAGCAACGGAAAAGGCTCTTGGACAGAACCTAAGTGAGCAAGGAGAGGGCCTCCCTAAGCTCACTGACTGTCAGAATGGTACGACGTGGAAACAAACCGACAAAGTGGCTTCACTCCTGACCCATTTACCAGCGAAGGGTCACGATCCTCAAATACACCCAACGTGGGGAGACAGGCTGCAGCCGAAAACATCTGAAGGCAGATGTGTATTGGAGTATCACATACCCCGAGGATCTACAGAAGAGCGGAAACTCAGGAGGGTCGCAGCGGACCTCTGCGGGACAGAAGGTCCAGGCTGCGCAAAAAGTGTTGGTCACACAAAACTGGCCATGGGACCAGAGTGTGTGGACGGAAACGCCATGGAGCTCATGGTGACCCCACCATGAACATTCGAATCCAATGAGAAAAACTGAGAGACCACAGTAGAGGGTTCGGCCGGCAGCCCCTTCCAACTTCGCTAAGTTGAAGTCAGGGAAGGCTGAGGCCAATACCCCATGTCTATACTACCAGACATCTCTGCAGACCCCTGCAGGGATAAAACTGCTGTGCTCAATGGCTGAGAGGACACAGCAGGGCATTAGGTCGGCAGCCACTTCTGACTTCGCCGAGTTGAAGTCAGGGAAGGCTGAGGCCGATACCCCATGTCTACACTACCAGACACCTTTGCAGACCCCTGCAGGGATAAAACTGCTGTGCTCAACAGCTGAGAGGACACAGCAGGGGGTTCGGTCGGCAGCCACTTCCGACTTCGCCGAGTTGAAGTCAGGGAAGGCTGAGGCCGATACCCCACAACCACACTACAGACATCACTGCAGACCCCTGCAGGGATAAGCCGAGGCTGGCTAAAATGGTGACCGATGACATAGTGGAAGGGACAGTAGTAGCAGTAGATACGACGGGAGCTGATGAACTGGTGGAAAAGGAGAGAGAGCAACCTAGCTCGGCCTCCAAAGGAGGAGTCACAACCCTAGTGACAGCCTCAGATGTCAACTGGAGAGGGCTCATAGTCCTGGAACCAGGCATCTCTTCACAGGCATCCACCACGGTAAAAAACTGCACATCCCCCACGGAGGGGAATAACTCTCACCAGACGTGTCGGGAAGCCGAAATGACAGAGTCCCCCCCCCCTCACCTGCAGGTGCGGGAGGAGCTGCACATCCCCAATAGAGGGCTCTCACCAGACATGGTTGTGTTGGGAGGCCCCAAAATGACAGTGTTCTCCACCCCCACCCCCTGCTGCACATCCCCCATGGAGGGGGGTATAACTCTCACCAGATGTGGTCATGTAGGGAAGCCCCCGAAACAACAGCGTCCTCCCCCCCCCCCCCTCACAGGTGTGGGAGGAACAGCAACGAGAACGCACCAAAAGGGAGGGCAAAAGGAATTGCCCTAAAGGAACCGAACTGGAAATAACAGAGGTGAGAGCAGTAGAAGAAAAAGGTGAACTCAACAGATACAGAAAGTAGAAGAACACCCCCAACTATGAGAGAAGGTGGCAGAAAAAAGAACCGGTGGGTACACAACAGAACCCAGACGGCCAACAGGGACCTAAAAAACAGAAATTCAGCCCTCAACAGAGTGAAGAAATCCTGTCCAAACAGTCCCACATTGACACCTAACTCCAATAATAATATTAAAATTTATCAACCGAAAAATTTGATGTCCGAACCACATGGAACGATTTCGAAAATCAAGTGCGAAATCGGAAAATATATATAAAATTCAATGAAAATGTGGTTGAAAATATTAACGAGAATATATAAAACACAGTCCTGTTATTATATGATCTTCAGATCCATAATTCCAGTCACAGGAAACCATTATTGAAGAGTTGAATTATCACTGTTTCATAATGCAAAATGGCGACACATCCTTCACGTGCCGTGGACAAAAAAAAGAATGATTAATTGATGACTGATTTGCGCACTGGTTAACGGAAATCGTGGAATTGTACTAAGAGAAGAGTGTCCCCTACTGGGTGTGTGCCGATGGCGCTCGACCCAGTTTTGGCTTCTTTTTTTTTCGTGGTGTTTTTTACACCACTTTTCTTTCCCAAATCTCTTGGGAAAGATTAAAATAGAGAGTATTTTATATGAGTTAGGGTCTTTCACTGTAGTGCAAGCCTGTAGTAAACAATTGTAAAGCAGGTTGATAAGAAATATTGTGTCATGATACATTTGTAACTCATAAATCTTAAATAATGAATCAGAAGTAGATTGTAGCATAGAGGCAGGTATATTGAAATGCCCCATGGAAGTGGTCGAATCTGATTGCCCCAAACTTTTGAGGCACTAAAAAGGCAATCAGAATGATCCAGCAGTGCAATCACTTGATTTTTAGAATGCACTGAAAGACTGGTGTCATGGAAAGCCATAGCCATCCATCCTGCTCCAGTAGATCAACAGTGCCAATTGCGGATCCGGGTAAGAAGCAAGGAAAAATGAATGTGTTTAGTTAATTGTTCAGTCTCATTGCAAAGAGGTTGATGTGGGAAGTGCCCGATTTCTGAAAGTTTTCTTGTTTAGACTCAATTCAGATGGAATAATTTTGCCTTTCCAGGATAGAGTTCAGCTAACACTAACACGACAGCCTGGTATGTGACGTACTAGCATTTGTATATTCGAATGTGTTCCTCCAAAGTTTACTGATGTAAGAAACAACTATCAAGTTGACCAGCAGAATCAGAATATGATGATTTGTTAGGAGGGATATTTAGTGTCTCAAAGCCAGAAGAATCGCAAACAAATCCTTTGGGGTGATATGCAGATCTGATCTTTCGCATACAAATCAAATCTTCTGTGCTTCTCTGTGTCTTGTAAAACATTCTAATTGTTCCAGAATTGATATTCCTTTAAATTGTCACATTTTACATAAAAAAAAGTTGAGAGATTTCACTGGCTTCCAAACAAGATGGCTGGAATATAAGGAATGATTAATCATGCATTGAACATGACAAGTGGGAGTTTAACAATAGGTGTATTTCCTGTTTAATATAATTGGGACCTATCGAGTGTGCCATATACTCTCAGCCCCTGTCGTTCCAATTCAGAGTATTTTTGTCTTTTGACATTTTCTGGCTTTTCCAAGGTTCTTGGATTGGCCATCAAACTGATGCATTTTCCAGTGAGAGAAGATAGGGATATGGCATGTTGTGTTGATGTGGTAGGGTAGGGGAGAAACGTATTCAGTTCATCATATGTCACAGCATGTCTTTCCTATTGTTGAACCTCATATACATTTTGTTTTCAATAAACTGAAAACTAAAAATATATATTCCGTCATGTTTAAAATGGTCTATGCCCCAGCTTGTAAACACAGGCATCATTCTAGCACCATGCCACTGGATTGAAAACTGCAAGTTTTTTGGAAGGTGGCCTCAACGAGAGTTGATCTCGGGACTATGATACCCAATCACCTGGCCATAAATGCTCTGCCACCATACCAACTGAGCCAACGACAACCCCAAAAAAAGGTTGCAATTGACTCAGCCAGTAGGTTAGTTTTACATTTACAACTCGCCCCGAGACCGATATGTTCGAGAATTGACAATTACTGAATTGTTTTCTGTGATGATTCGTAATTGTCTACAAGTGGCCTTACCCATGTATCGTTTGCCTTAGCATTAAATGCAATTGGAACAGAATACTGTTATAATGGTCTATGCCCCAGCTTTTAAACACAGGAATCTCAATTAATGGAAGATCCGTGAAGATGCAACTGCTTTAATTTATTTTATATCTCCTATATCAAGCAGGAATTCCACTTGGCATCGTCCTAGCACTGCGCCACTGGATTGAAAACTGCTAAGTTTTTTGGAAGGTGGCCTCGACAGGAGTCAATCCTGGGTCTACGATACCCAATCACCTGACCATAAATGCTTTGCCACCATACCAACTGAGTCAACGACAACCCCCAAAAAAGGTTGCAATTGACTCAACCAGCATGTTAGTTTTACATTTACAACTCTAACTATCATGTTTATGTACAAGTTGTTGTATCAAGAGTCGATTCCCTGTTTCTAAGGCCATATCTTGATGAGTCAGTGAGTCGGAACAAGAGTAAGACTCTGACACTACATTGTACATAAACATGATGGTGATAGATTTGTGTTACAAATTCTCAACTTGAGAAAACATTTACCTAACGAATCTGTCACATTCTCCCATGTAATTTACAAGTTGAGCAGTTCAAAAAGAAATTTTCCAAAAATTTCAACAAAACCATATCATGTGACCCCCTCATTGGAATGAGCTAATTCCAATGAGGTTCACGTTATGGTTTTGTTGAATTTTTTGTTTTTACAGAATATAATTACTAAATTGTAATATCGTGTGCAATGAGTAAACAGTTAGTTGGAATTTTAATAACAGATTATATTTTCATAAAATGCTTGTCTTTTCAAATAAATCTATATGTGACTGCCTTGAACTTTGCAACACCCAGATGTGTGCTTTAACAGTATAACTGTGTGTTGTTCCAGCTTGAATGCTTCCAGTGATTCAGCTACAAAAGTATAAAAGCAATAAGGTTCCGTCTTTAATAATTATACTTTTGAGAAGCGGTTTTTGGTCATATATAGTAACGAACAAGGTCCCTCGCAAACACATTTTGAAACCTTGTAATGTTCTATAAATAGTAATGTAAACAAATGGTAACCAAGCACGCTGATGTATTATGCAATGGCAAGATACAGATTTTGTATGAGGATCCCCTGATACACACTGTATTTGGGGAATTGCAGAACACAATACATTATTATTGTAAGATAAATCTTGGTATAGTAGGTTCAAAATTAAATATCATTACTCACAATGTACCGGTCTTCATTTTTTTTTGTGGATGATATTCAACCAGTGAAGATTTCCATACCAGATTAACCAGTAGATCGAAATACAGTGCAGGCGTATACTCAGGTCAGTATAAGTAAAACAAAAGGGTTTTTTCTCTTGGAGTGGGTGGGGGCAGAAATTATTTTTTACTGAATCAACTGATCTATGTCATAATATAATTCTCCAAGATATTTGGTTGTAAATTTAAGTACATTGTATCACAGTTACTGGAAGTTGTGGCTGCAACCACTTTTTTCACCGATAACAATGAATGCACCATGTCAGTCCTGACCCTGTGTTACACATATAGTAGTCTATATAAAAAAGACAAGTAATGAAAGCCTATTTAGCCCTGACTGATACCCCCTTCCCAGTTCATTTGTGAATTCATCCATTGATCAAAGATTCATCAACACAGTTTTCTTGTACAGTTATCCACAGGGTATTTAACTTCATGTTTATCATAAATTAATAATCAAAACATCATTCTACGGCTTCATTTCATAAGAAAACTCTCTGTTCGACTTTTCTGCCTGAGACTCGACGCCATTGGAACAACAATGATGACATAAGGTTTCTGATGTCTAAAAATAACGTCTACAAATGATTGCGGAATATTAAAATGGATCAAGTTCTTGTCACCTGCTTTACAGTGATAGTCGGTGAACTTTTAGACTGCAGTCATATGTTTTATGCTGTTTATGATAAGAAAAAGGAAGTACTTAGAAGTTGGACATCTCTGCAGCAGTATCTGCGTGTGTAGAAAATGTGCAGCTGATGTTACGGTAAGTTCAAAGGAAAAATTTAAATAAATAAAGTCTACCCCCATTTATACACCTCATTAGTGTTGCTTATTTCGTTCTCTCAGGTTATTTGACTTTGGAAATGCCCCACAGTCTAGAGGTGGTGCCCAACATTCCCCCGATGTAGGTGTATCACCCCCCACCCACCCACCCCAGGTGGGGGGAGGGGGCTAGACAATTTATTTACTCATGACTACAACATGAGTATCAACTCAAGATAAGGGGTGAGCGTTAATAAGCCATTTTTCCCATTTTAGAGAGGGTTTGCACTTCCCAAGCATTGGTGACTGGGTCCTATTTTACCGGTAAAACACAGCCTGTTTACTGCAGTGAACAGGCACTGTTTCACTTCCCGCGTTCCCATGGGGAGGGGTCTAGACAATCCCAGGGCCGACCATGGTTTGGCCAGATGTGTATAATTTTTGTTTTAATTGGAAAAAAGTCGCAATAGGCTTATCTATGAATCTAGAGGCAAGAAAGCCAGTAACTACGAGCAGCTAAGTTGACATAAACTACAGATCCTGAAGATATCTTCCAATAATATAACAATACCATGAGTTTGGAGGGCGTTACAGTTTATTACCGGCCCGAGAGGAATGAATAAAAGCCTGAGGGTTTATTACCGGCCCAAGAATCGAGGGGCGTTAATAAGGCAGAGGGCTGTTGATCTTCATTCACCAAGCGTCGCATCTGAATACTCTGTGCCCCCCCACCCCCATTCACAATCTTCAAGTTTTATGTTTCACTCATCATGCAAATAACAGGTAATTTTTTATGTAGGCAGTTCAAGTTTGGCAACTGAGGAGGAAGAACGTTTGCAGCAGCAAGTAGAAGGGGTCAAGGGGAACGGTGTTCCCCCAAAAGCATCACTGGCCTTGCCTCCCCACCGACTCCCAAACACACGCACAAATGCCCCGCAGTGGGTGCTCTAGAAAGGTTTTTCCTTTTAAAAAGTGTCCCTGGGAAAATTTTTTGTCAAGGCCCCGAGATATCTTTATCGGCCAAGTGCTTCATCTGAATAATATCTGTCTACAACGAGCCTCACCGCTCCCAATCCATTCCCCCCTCCCCCCCCCCCCCCCCCCCACGTTTCAATCAGCATGTAGTGGGCCTAATACACTATTATGATTAATGTTGTTCAGCATTAAATTTAAATGTTGTCAATGTCACGATTCCTAACTGGCATTGTAAAAAAGAGATGCAATAGAATTTCCTTTTTATACAGGCCATGAGATCACTCTCACCCCTCCCTGTCTGTCATATAGGCCTATAGACGAGATCTAATACTCTTTCCGCCCACCTATACATATTCCTTTCAAAGCTTCCTGAATTTTCACCTTCAGACAACAAGGTAGTGCTGTCTTAAATTAACCACCAGTTTTTTATTAAAATGCGGATAAGTTGGTTGTGCCTTGACAATAAATAGAACTCGAGGACAGGGGTGCAACAATTGTTTTGCAGGAAAGGCTCTTACATTACAGCCCACATCCATTCTTTTGTTCTGTCGTCTGCAGCACAAGAAAAACGCAGTGCGAAGTTTCGCTTTGCGGGTTAACTTTTGTACAACCTAGCAATGAAATGTCACGCCATCATTGTTGTTCCAATGGCGTTGAATCGCGGGCAAAAAAGTCGAACGGAGAGTTTTTTATCAAATAAAGAAGCCATAGAATGATGATTTGATTATTAATTTATGATAAACATGGAGTTAAATACCTTGTGGATAGCTGTACAAGAAAACTGTGTTGATGAATCTTTGTTCAATGGACGAATTCACAAATCAACTGGGAAGGAGGTATCGGTCAGGGCTTTCATTACTTGTCTTTTTTATATAGACTCCTGTATGTGTAACACGGGGTCAGGACAGATGTGGTGCTTTCATTGTTATTGGTGAAAAAGTGGTTGCAGCCACAACTTCCAGTAACTGTGATTGTATCAATTCATCAGTATCACATCACAAAATCATGCTTGATGATACTTTGATTTGAAATACTCTTTCTAAGCATAATGAAAATCATAAATATTTAAAAATATGTTCAGCTCAGTGGAGGATTCAGACACAGGGCAGACTCAGCACATGACTGCTCAAATTTCTAAATTTTTTTATCAGCACATACATATAGGCATAATGAGGTATTTTGTTTAGTGTGTTCTGCAATATACAGTGTGGTCATAGAGTAAAGCCCTGTTAATTGAATAGCTACATTGCCAATGGAAATTATTCAGTTAACAGGAGTTTAACAGGCACTGTGTCACTTTCCTGTATTCTAGAGAAAAACTTAGCATTTATTCTATTTTATCTTTTTTGAGCTCTGTCAAACAAGATATAATAGATTAAATACCTGTATTGGATGTACTGATGATTTTTTATCAAATTAACAAGAGTTTACTCTATAATCTATATTCAATTAACAGGTCAAATTTGAACTGGAGGTATGGTAAATGGATTTGTGTTGGGAAATTATATTCAATTAATAGGGTTATTCAGTTAAGAGATATCCCATTAAATGGACTCCATTGTATTATAATTTTTACAATTAACCCTCTGCACACTGAAGTCAAAATATCTAAATTTCAATCTGTAAGCTTTCCTATAATGCAACTGGGAATTTAACCAATTCAGTCTTGTTTGACAGTTTTCATTGAGCTCATTAATGCAACTGAGGGGCAAATTTAGAATGTTTTGAAATATTGCTTGGTGTTTAACAGTTATATGCAACTGGCAACTGAGAGTGCTACAAGTACACAATGAAACAGGTCTCATGGTACAGTTGAGCCCACTTAATTGGATACATTTTAATTGAATAACCCTGTTAATTTGATATGATGTTCAAACACAAAACCATTTACTGTTAATTGCACATAGGATATGGAGCATATTTCTGTTGAATTAAAAATCTTGAAATATATTGAGAAATTGCCCAACTGTCACCATATTCCCCTAATTTATAGACTTATTTGGCATCAGTTCATCCACAGACATTTAATCTATTATATCTTGTTTGACAAAACTCATTGAATAATTTTCATTGGCTGAGCAGGGATTCTTTTGGATGTCTATACGATTGAATAAGGGGCCCTTTCTCCGATGGCATTTAGGCATGATTTTATCAATTTCAAACCCTTAATTTCCCATTCTCAGTCCCCATTCAACCAAACTTTAATGTACAATTGGTTCCAAAACTGGAAAGTCTTAAGGTCTCAGAAAACCATTGGTTTTCTGAGGCTTTATGAACACCCAGTTCAGGATACCAATTGTGCATTAAATTTAAATTGCTTATCTTATGAATTTTGAAAAGTGTATAATTTCTTAGTCTTTATGTGCTTCTTCCCCACCAAAATGAATTCCCTATTGGAGCCTTTACGATGCAAATATTCCCAATGGCATGGACTCTTGACCCTTTCCCAAAGAGAGAAAAAAAATCACTGCAAAGTGGCTATTCAGTTAATGGTAGAGTGCTAAATTACTCTTCAATGTCCATTTGTAACTTGAGTATTTTTTTAAAAGTTATCACACTACTGGCAAACAGAACCTTAGTTTAGCAAGATACTGTTAATAATTTTTGTAGTAATTTATTGGGGAGTGTCAGCTGTCACAAAACAAATGCATATTAACCCTTTGATAATTTTGTATGAAAACAAACAGCGCATTGAAAATTTATCGTCATTTGTTTTGTTACTATTTTTCGATTTTTTAAAGTTTTAACATCAATTCCTATTTTCTCCCGAATAGTGGTCAGTGACAACCATTGAGCCAGATGTTATCGCAGCTTAAAATACTAATATAATCCTGCTGTCAAGACTTCTTAACTGGTTGTGTGATAGAAGCCACTATCAGGGCTTTCAAAAAATGAGGATGCCAGAGCAAAAGCTTGTTTATATATTTCCTTTCTTATATTTCATATTCAGTCAACTCACAAATAATATTTTGTTTATATAAATTTGTTTTATTACAAATTATTGGAGAAAGCCTGTGGGCACTCTCCAATAATTTGTAATAAAACAAGTTGTTGAATAACAAATTCAGACCACCAAAAATAATCTGGCCCTCAACCAGTTAATCACTAAATGAAAAATATCTTGTTATTTGTACTTTACGACATTTGACGTCAGATATTGAAAAATGATGAAGAAACTGAATTCACAGTTATGTTTGAACGTCCAGATAATTAAAGTCTCAAAGGGTTAGTATTTTTTTTCTATTGCTGAGCCAACAACAAATTGGTGCAAACAATGTAAAGCCACTATAGTGGCTTTCAGTCCTTTTCAGGAGAGCCCTGATAGTGGCATCTTGCACTTCTGGAACTGGCATGGTCCCACTGTATTACTTACTCTTCGAGATAGCCCATTCTTAGAACATGTCTCACAAGATGAATCATACACAGTGTATAGTAGAGAGTTGCTCTGTATTCCTTTTCTGTTGCTGATTCTAACTTTGCAAGTTACTGCTCTCTTAAGTTTACAATACACTGTTCCAAAATTGATAAACTTAGCAGGCATTCTGTATGAAGCACCATTGCGTCCATTTTTCTGTTGAAATGAAATGAAAAACATTTGAGTTAGGTTTCCTTATATTTTATTACATTCAATTTTTTTGTGGTCTGTCTCTAACAAATGTTCTATTTGATAACTTTGCATAATGTTACCTGTAAATCTACACCACATATAACAAACCTTTCCAAATTTAGTCGATTGCTAGGGAACAATTCATACTTTTTTCATTTACTATAATAATATAAGGTAGGTCTCAAATGAATCTGACTCTTCTAATTAAGATAAGCCCTGCTACTTGTGCTTGCTCAATGAGACATACTTAGGGATGAGGGGTAGGAGCTAGGGTTAAATCCCGAGACCCGGAAATTCCTGATTCCTGGTTCTGAATGTCGGTTCTGATATCTGAGAATTGGTATGACCGAATGACAAGAATGATGGCCAGTCAAACACAGCAAAATGTCACAAGTTTCTGTTTTATTTACTTACTGAATTTAATCTCAGTTACTGACGCAACTAACAATTACTTCTTTCACCAAGAAAACAAAGCGTAGACATTGAGCCAAAATAAATGCAGAGGTCCAAGTTATTCGAAGCTAACTGACAGAGAACACCAAGTTTGGACTTTTTGTTCAAGGCTCTAATGAGCAGAATGCCTACATGAGTTGAAGCAGAACAATAATTTTCAAGTGCAAGTCAGCTTGCTACCAAAATTAGTTCCCGACTGGGAGACTCATCATTGTGTGGCCTTCTTTTTCAAGAAAGTATTTTCTAGGGCAATAAAATAAAGAAAAAATTAAGATCAATATTGTATTATCCCACTCCGGCTATCCAAAATATACACCCATAAATGGAACCAGGAATACAACTTAAAGGGGCACATCTAGTATTACCAACAAAACTATAGGTGGGACCAAACCTATAGAAAGTCCTCGGATGTAAACTAAACATATTTTTGCATTGTTTACATCACAGCTGAAAGCACACCTGTCAGATGCTAATGACATGTCTGTTGGACACGAGCAATAGCATCTTTGAGTTTTCATGTTTGATGAAGCCAAAGTACATGGGATCCAAGTTAGGTGGATCTATGTACAAGGAATTATTTCAAATGTATGCCTGTAGATGCACTCACTTTATAATATATGCAAATGACTCAGTACTTTAGGCAGACTGCAAAGAATGGGAACTTTCATTGAACCTTTTCTCCCTATTTTAGATGTCCAAAAACTAATTTTAAATAACAGTACCTGATATCTTGCACCAATAGCAGGCACACATGAATTTTGTGGCCTGTCTCAAAACATCAGATCAGGGAGCCTCGATGTCACCAACTGCAATGATTCCCCACGGGCTTTCAAAATTTTGAGCACACGCCCTTTGCCTATACAGAAACAGCCTGCAACTGTGTCATAGCCAGAGATTGCATGGGCAGTGAGGTTTGGAATGATATTCCAAAGTTTCTCAGTGGTTGTACGGATATCCACTGCAGACTATTCTTTATGCCATGGTCTGCCTATCTATTACAACACAGTTATTGATCTCTGGGGAGGCAGCATTTTGACCTGTCATGAAAGACCACCTGTCTTGAGAGACCACTGTAGCCATGTACTGATTGGCTTCACTCTGTAATGCACCTGTCATGAGAGACCACCTATCTTGAGAAAACAACTGTCTTGAAAGACCACAAAACTTTGGCAAAAACTCACCTGTTTTGAGAGACCAAACAACTCAATTTTTGATAATGTCAGAGTAAGATCAATGCAATGAGTACAGAAATCAATAGTTCAAAAAATGTAATCAGGACATCTGCCCATCAGTGAAATTGTCAGTCAGGACAATTGTCCCCCAGAACCTTAATATCTGAAATCATACACATGTATGACACTGTAGATTTTCTGAAAACTATATTAATTGGCTTTCAATTGCATTGTTATTCAGTTGTATAACTCTTCAAGTCAGATAAATTTTTATCAAGATTCCTCTGAAAAGTTAAAGATTATTGTTAAAAAAAATCAAATTTATGTCCTTTATTTGCTTAAATATGACAAAATCAGAGAGGATTAAGCAAACTAAAACACCTAGGTAAGCTTATTTTTACTCAAAGTGTGACTGAAATTATATGCTATTAAAAAAAACCTGACAGACACAAAAACCTAGACTTTTCAGGGTAACTGTAAATTATTATAAAACAGTTAATTTGAAAAAACTGATAGAAAGAAAACACTTTGTTTGTATAAAGTAAGAAATTATTATTTTGGATGGTCCTGACTCTTCACATCATAATCTCAAAATGTTTTTCAGTTTATGTACTTTTAAATGTAATTTATTAAGGCCATCAAAAAAAGAACCTCTGTTTCTCAGGCCCGCATGCATGATCATTTTTGGTGCGCATGCAACCTTTTTATGACACAAAAAAAAATCTTCAAAAAATTTGAGATATTGTGCTCATTTCGGTAAATCGATATCGATGCGTTCGCAAATTTTAAATTAACACACTTCAAGCTTTTTCTACATCATACCTTAATGAAGTGGGTGGGTTCTAGCAATATTCACGACAGAAAGTGTTTTATTCTGTAAAAGGTAAGTCATAATGACAGCAAGAAGGAAGGTGTCTTTCAGTCTGACAACAAACAGTCACAAAGGGGAATGGTCGATTCGCACCACGTTTGATTCGCACCAACCCTCAGAAAGTCTGCAAAGTCAGGTGCTATGTTGAATGGAACACAGTCTCCTGGCATTTATTTTTAGTAACATCTGTATGTAAATGGCCGTCATTGGGAATTTGTGTACTGTTATTTGAAACCGTTATGAGTTTCCCAGTTAATTTAAATAAATGCATTTGAGATGCAGGATAATTGGATAACTAATAGTAACCGTTGCTTGATATAAAAGTAACAGTCATAGTTGAAAATAAATCGCATATAGGCAGGTATGTGCGGTCGAATTGGTTAATAAAAACACGCAAACATTCGTTTTGTATTTCATTTTCAGATTTCAAAAAAATATGATTTATGGATGAACTGCCCACCCGTTCAAATGGGTTGTGATAATTTTGAATATAATGGGGAAAAATTGCGATTCACGATTTTATTAGGCAGGTTGTGAAAGGATTTTTTTTTTTTGGTCAAATAAATCTCTGAAAGTTGGCACTTCGACATTTGATTTGTCCCAGAGACGTTTCAACCCGAGACGTTTCACCCACGAGGTGTTTCGTGACTTTCGTCCTGTGTTATAATTTTCATGTTTCACTGAAAAAACAAACATTCAAACCCCACTTCATTTACGACCCAACACCCCTGTGGTGAATAACCAATATATTTGCGAAATTTTGCATGGTCCACCAGGCGTTTGGGTGGGGGTCAAATTACCACAAACAACCTCTCGGGGAGAAAATAAAAAGAAAAAAAAAACCGCCCGCCCGCATGCTTTTTTGGAAAAAATGGCCTGAGAAACAGACAATCAACTTTGTATGGCCTAAACAATGCCTTTGTAAATTATAAAATGGAATTTAAAATAAAACAATAATAAAAAAAAGTTAAAAAAACAAATCCTCCTCCATTTAGCTGACTTTATTTATTTTTAATTTTGTAAAGCCTGAGAGCACATTTGCGTGGAGTCATGGCTCTAAACTGTATTTATTATTATTATTATTATTATTATTATTATTATTATTATTATTATTATTATTATTATTATTTCTGCTACAAATATTCTGTTTGGTCATTCACTGACTAGCAAAAACCTCAAACCTGTAATGAGAGACCACTTTTGCTTGGCAAAAAGGGTGGTCTCTCAAGACAGGTTCTACTGTATGAACAACTTCTGTTTGGTTGTATTTTCAAGAGCAAACATTTTGTCAGACCTGAATTGGTTGACAATTATATCTATCAACTGCTTCTTGTTTTCGGTCACAGTAATTGTCAGTTTCTGGGTTGGTAGTGGTGATATTATGCTCAGTTTGAATTTCCGACAGCAGTTGTCAACACTCCAGTTAGCCCAAGTGCCGCAGTTGGTACTGAAATCTTTGTACCTATCAAATACAAGGTAGGTATCTCCCAACAAGAGTCTCTACTTTATGTGATACTAAAATTTCTCAACAAAATCTTTCATAGTTGGGGAGCATAATTTAATGTGTAGTTAGCAGTGTGATATCCAAAGCAATGCACAGCCATCGATGACTGTACAAGTGGAGATGTTTTCTTGTCCAGTTTTCCTTACTGATATCGTCACTGTTGTTTGTTTTTTTCAGAAAAGACTTAGATTTTGGGAAACGCATGTCCCCACTGTCACTGAACAAGAGGCCCCATGGAGTATGAGGCATTCACCTGACCAACATTGTTTAAAGAAGGATTCAATTACCATCTACGGCTAGTTAACACAACAGAGGAATGAAGTTACTTAATTATTTATTTATAACTTTGCTGTCCATGCCAGATGATTTTTTTCCAGTACAGAAATGAAGCCCAAATTTTCAGTAATTGAAAACTAGGGAGCTGATTTATCAACCTAGGGACTTGACTTGAACAAACTTGAAGGATGCTGTACAGGGGTCAGCCGAGTGGGCGACTTGGGCGAAGAAGTCGCTTTGTCATTCCTCAAGTCGCCTTGGCTTACATTAGAGGTGAAATTCAAGTAGCCCTCCAAAACTTCCTTGGGAGACATGGCAGTTTACTGTATTTTCTTATGTTTTATTTTTGAAAAACATCCGCTTCCTCATTCGCAAAAAAAGCAAACACGGCTGCTGTTAAAGTCCGTCACACGGGTATGAAAATAGCCTTAACTAGCCCAATTTTATATTTCTGAAAAGAATTGTAATAGCGTAGTCATTCGAACAATACGCCCCAACTGATAGCAACCAGCACAAAATGGCTATTTAAAAACAAAGTGCCAGCCAAAACAACGAATCACACAAGACACGCATCGAGTTAATTAGAATTTATTAAAGTTAACCACCGTTTCAAAACAAAAAAAATTATATTGGAGACAGTTCATCCATATCAAAATTGCTTGCGGTTATGCTCTGTTCCATTGAAAAATTGATTGAATTGAAATTTGCCCCGCAATTTCCATTGAATGTTTTTCTTTGAAAACTTGTGAAGTTGTGTTGGAAGGGAGTTAAATGTAATAAGGCTATGATAGAAATTACAGATATTAGGATGGATAAGAATGGCAGACCTTCATAGCACAAATCACACGTGTCAGTGTAAGATGGTTGGCAGAAATTGTCAGTTTTCTGTCCTGAACAGTGTATTAATACCCAGAGCAGCCGGGAAGGGAGACAACTGGAATATTTTGTCATTTACCTAAGAAATAAATTAACTCAAATTGTTAATAACGCTTAATTTATGAAGGATATCGAAAACTTTTTTAACTACGCTTTTCAATTCAGTTAGGGCATTCAGAAACCATGAATGATCCAGCTTCTTATATGAACTTGAAATTTATTTTAAACACTTTAAATATTTTTTTAAAAAGAATATACCTTCTATTACAGAGAACACTCTCACCATGGGTAATACTGAATTTCAAATCCATTGCATTGAGGCAAATACAAAATAAACTGCATGGTAACCTCAGTCATCACTGTTAGGCAAAGAGTTAGGGGGTATTCAGAAACCATGAACGACACAGTTTTTTGTGGGGTGGGGGGGGGTGGGATTTTAACCTACATTCTGTTCTATACCATCTGACTTAGTTTTGTGTGTGTATGTATGTTAGTATAACTTTTATTTTTTTCTCCACAATTGTGTCCTCTATGTTCATTTATTTTGTCACGATGTCATATACGTTTTATGTTTTTTTCTGATTTCTCCTTCATGTCCACTGACTTCTCCCTCCTGGCTTCTCCCTAAAGTCTCTGGAGGGGGAAGTCACTTCTCCCTAAAATCAGCTGCCAGGCTGACCCCTGATGCTGTATACCAAATATAAAAAGATTCTGACTGGTGGTTCTGAAGAAAAAGATTTTGAGAATATTACCAATTTTGCACTATGTTGAAATTTCCCACTACCCCCACCCCTGACAGAGGAAACACAAATATCAACCCAGGGACTTTATTTGAACAAACTGAATCTGAACCCTCAAAGGATGCTGTATACCAAATATCAAAAGATTCTGATTGTATCTCAAGAAGCAGATTTTTAAAGATTATTCCTCATATTGGATTAAGTTAAAATTTGGGATCCAATAGGAAGCCCAAATATTGACCCAGGGACTTGATTTGAACAAACTTAGATCTGACTTCCCTAAGGAAGCTGTTTACCAAATATCAAAAGATTCTAACTAGTGAATCTGAGGGAGAAGATGTTTAAAGATTATTCCTCATATTGCATTAAGTTATAATTTGGGCTCCCTTAGAGAGCCCAATTATTAACCCAGGCACTCGATTTGAACAAACCTAAATCTGATCCCCCAGCATATGAAAGCATTCTGATTGGTAGACCTGAAGAAGCTTTTTAAAGAAATTTCCTCATGTTGCATTAAGTTTATATTCTGACTCCCATAGGGTGCCCTAGTATTAACCCAGGTACTCAATTTTAACAAACTTGAATCTGACCCCCTAGAGAGGTTGTATACCAAATATGAATGCATTTGGACTGGTGAATCTGAAATAGATTTTTAAAGAAATTCCCTCATATTTCACTAAGTTAAAATTCGGGCCCCCATAGGGATCCCAAGTATTAACCCAGGCAGTTGATTTGAATGAACTTGAACTTGAACCCCCCTTGAGATGTTGAATACCAAATATGAAAGCATCCCCACATAACAATGATGTAACAGTATACCAAACATTAAAAGATTCTGACTGGTGGTTCTGAAGAAGATTTGCCCTCAGTTAAAGTTCATTTGAAAAAACTTGATTCTACGATTTAAAAAGGAAGCTACATACAAAATATCATGTCATTGTACCCACGGGTTTATGAGAAGATTTTTACAAAATATTGCTGAATATTGGAGGATTTTCTCCCACCCCCTCCCTATGGGGCTGGGAAAGTTGATTAGAAAAAAATAAAAAACAAAATGCAATGTCAGAACATGCAATCACCTCAAATTTAACTAAAATTGGTTCAGCGGTTTAGGAGGGGCAGGTGCACACACCATGCCAGACGGTGAGTGATCACTATAGCTCATCCGGACTCTCAGGTGAGCTAATAAAGAGATAGGAACTAGTGACAACTCATAGGACATCTGTCCTTGATATCAACATTTCACAAACTGGATTGGAGACCGATTTCCCTCAAATAAATGAGGTTGCTTGAAAAACTCAAGTGTCACTCAATTTGATTGCCTTTTTCATCAAGGATACTGTCTCCATGGGCAAGGATATCATATTGTAGAAACCATTGGGCAACATTTTCTCGAACTCATTCAGTTGTTGTTCAAGGCATATTGCATCATCCACACTGACAGTTGAGGGAGCAATCTTTCCATTGTTAATATTTATTATTTCATCATTTTGTTGCTTCGGGTCCATTGGATTTATGATCATTTCAAGGTTCTTTCAGATACCATCACAAGCCAATCAATCATTTGTGCTGTTGGAGTGTGAGGTTGCATATCAGATTCTCTCACTCGAGACAGACCATTTACTCGTCCACAAATATGTAGTCTGAGGGCCCACACTTCTGGAGTTTCTGGTTTCAAAGTTATGCCTATGATACCAGATTTCCCCTGTCCATAGCACACGAACATTGTTTCTGTGAACATATCACTCTGAATTCCATTCCATACACCCTCCAAGTGTCTCATCACATGTGCCACTTTCAAAAATTGCTGTGGAACATCTGGTAGTAATCTTTCCATCTCCCACGGATAGTACAAACCATACTTTGAGTAGTTCATGCGACCTGATGAGAAGAAGTAAGACAACATTGCTTCACTGCTACTAAATGGAGAGGCCAATCACCCTTCTGCTCAGCCCTAATGTATTGTACAATATCATGATAAAAACTGGTTTAATAAAGCAGTCAACCCATATCTTCATTGTTCAGCTCTTCTCTGAGAGGTCTTCCAATTTGTCACTTAAATCTTCGGACACTCAAAACTCTCATGGCTGAAAAGGTCTCCTGAGTAATTCTTTTGTCAATGCCCGGAATGCTCATACATTCATTGGGAACTTTTTATCAACATCTTTTTGTTTTACACTGCCAAATACCAACTCAGATAGCACTGTATTGACCATCGTGTGCTAACATAATCACCAAAACTAATCAGAGTATGGATTCTGCCTAACCTAGGAATCATGCGGGAAAGCATGCCAGGATTGGACCAGAGATACTTTATATAGCTGCTGATCAGTTGTGAATAATGTGAACTCTTGTGTGGACAACTGAGTGAAACATTGTGCTTCCAACATGGCAGTTGTTATAGTTTCTGGATCAGCCAGTGGCATGTTAGTTTATGGCAATTATACTGCTTTTGTTGATGGCCCTGGAAACTGGCTGTTCTAAAAACACGATTTTGCATTATTGCCATTAAATTCTGGGCAGATATCCAAATTGATAGTATCTTTGAAAAAGTAGAAGTCCCATCACATAGCTCTTTGCCTCGCCATGGACAAACAAGCAGGCAGTTTGAGCTGCAGTACAGTTTTCCTGACAAATTTAGCAGGAATCTCAGATTTCTTTGGTCTGTAAAACTTTGTCATCTCTGCACTGTAATCAATAGCTTGGATCATTGCAACTTTTCTCAGTCGAGGTGTCCTTGGTGAGGTAACCCATGTTGTATTGTCTACTTGAATCATTACGTCTGCTAGCAAACAGGTGCTCCATTTCCCATTTTGAGAGGATATATCGGATTTTAATTTATCAGCTATGAATTGAATCAAACCATCAGAGCTGGAAAAGAAGCTAGATTGCTATTCTCTGATGACAAAACAGCTGCTGATTTCTTCAAGCACAACAATTTTGTCATATGTGCAAGTAACACAAAGTTGTATTGTCATCTTGAGTCATTACGACTGCAAGCAAATGGGTGCTCAGTTTCCCATTTTAACAGGATATATTGGCATCAAAGTTATTATCTATGAATTTAATCAAACCATCAGAACTGGAAATCGAAGCCAAATGTGATTTTATGATGTCAAAACAGCTACCGATTTCTTAAATTGTAACAGTTTGTCGCATGTGCATGTAACACCAACATCTCACACTAATTTTACCAATTCTTTGGAGTCTGGCAACATAACTGCCAAACCTATCATCTGTAATCTGTAATAGTGTTGGGACACCTTAACGATAGAAGTCACTATATTGCAAATCAACAGAGCTGGAAGAGTATTTTTATGTTTGGGAAATAAGAGGCCGAGAAAATCTAAGAGAGATTGGCTAGTATACTCTGAAACAATTTCTCTGTCCAACTTGGAGTCATAACTGTTTGTATTTCGATAACCCCAACATCTTTGTAAATTGTCTCATTCATGGTTTTCATGGCCACTAGAGTGGCATCAACAATATCATTAACAACTCTCTGGACAGAACTCACACGCCTTTGCTTAGCAAGAGTTGTCACACTAGATGTAAAACTTGGAATAAGCAGGTTGTCTCCAAATATTTCTGATAGTTTAAGGACAATCAGCCTTTGTGATCGTCCTGTTCCCCCATGCTGAATATACTTCTCACAGATATCAACAGAGCTCCTACTCTAGCAGATGTCTTCTGTCATGAAATCTACAACTGCCTGGTGAGATTTTTTGATGTCAGGCAATGATGAGGAGGAATGAGAAGCATTCGCTGCTGCATGTACTGCTTGTTCTCCCATGAAGGTTTGGCGGCAATCAGAATGGTAGCGAGCATCAGCTGCATGCAAGTAACTCAAGCTTCCAGTGGTCCGAACCCAGACCTTTTTTGATCATTTGTCACCATGTTCATCACATTTGCAGCAGATCACATCTTATTTGACTGAAAACATGTTCTGGCTTCCACCTAGACGGATGTTGTGGGTCTCTGTCCACATTGCACTCATCTCTGCAAAACAAGTAATCTTGTCTAAAGCAGGACAATCTGATATCAGAGTGTCTAGTCATCTTCTCTTGTGGAATGTCCTCATATTGTGGCATACTGTTACCATGCTTTCATAATGCTTCTTTTACCATTCAAGGGTGCACTGATTTATTGATGCAATCCCCATGGGCATCTAATGCAATGCTGCTATCACTCTGGAAGTGTGGTAGCAATGCAATATGAAGACCATCACCATAAATCTTGTTATCAGCAAAAACCTTTTTCACGCATGTGGAACACTTTAACAAAATGACTTTTCAAACTGGAACATTTATATACATCTGAAAAATAACACCCCTTTGAGATAGCTATCAATTCCCAACAAACCTCAAAGATTGAAACCGAGGAATCTCACTCAACGAACAACTTAAGAAACAACTTCAAGAGAAAAATCGAATAGCAATTGATAACACAAAAAAGAATTGAGATGGGCTTTTAGGAGTGAAGTAAAATATAATAAGCAATATAGTTAGTCAAATCGGAGACAGTTCAAAGAAGGACAATGGTAGAAGCATGTGTTTGCACATTGAGTGACACCACATCACTGAATTACATGCTGTAATATCACATGGCATGGCATTTTTCATTAAATCAGATAACATTCTTTATTTAATCACACTGTGGATATAAATTTGACTGGATACTATATAATATGTTAGACCCATAACATGATGACTGTTAATTAATATATACATGATCAATATGTCGAGTGGCATCGAAAAAGCTCTGAAATTCAAGGTATCTGTTTTACCTCTCCCTTTTTTTTTATCTTTTTGGTGGCGATGTTTTTGGAGGCATGATATAAAACATTCCCCATTGCTGCCAGCTCAGCAACTGACAGAATCTTAATCCAGGATGTCTGAACTTGCAAACACTATAAAGATAAAAACTTTATATGCAAAAACACACATTAGCCAAAAATCAGGGTTTGCCAACCAGATTACTTGCCAGGTCATTTTTGGTTACATTAAATGAAAACAAGGTATTAATTGAAAATAGAATATTTTTTATTTTTGGAATTCACTTTAAACATTGAATCCAGCACTCCATGTAACATGTAATCTACTAACCCTGTGCATTTTTACAGCCTTAGTCAGTGTATATTTCTATGTAATGTGTGATATGGGAGCCTATCAACCAATCCTTTGCATTGTTTATGGTTCATATAACCGGTATGTTAGCTTACCTTTTAACTCTGTGCAATGCCCTGGGTTAGTCATTTTTCTTTTGGGTTATTTTCTTTCTGGTTATGAAAAAGATCATCTCTATTATGCGACTAACTTGAGCACTGCACAGCCTTAGAGTGAGTGTCAATTTTGTCATGTGTAATATGGCAGTTAACATTTATTATAAACAAGTAAAAAGTTGGCAATGCAAATTGATGGAAATGCCATACTGATTTCTTCAAATGCAGAACTGTGAAATGGTTTAAGCCTGATAAACAAAAATACAAAATGTATGGCAGGGCAAGGGTAAAAGTACACAGCGAATCTGTATTAAAAGCTCCTTGGGAAGATTAAACCGGCCTTTGAAGGCAGGTCACTGCTTAATTAAGGTGAATGTATAAGTAGGTTTGATTATACATGCCTTAGGCATTTAATAAGATACTGTAAGAAATGTTTTGCCACTTTACCATTTTGCCACATTTCAAAAGACATAACTCTGGAACAGTAAATGCCATAACAGAGAAAATCTAACTTGACCTACTTTTCATGGTAGATAGTAATGCTGCAAAATTATAAGGTCATACATCAAGGCGAACTAGTTATCCGGAAACCATTCATTTTACCATTTTGCCACTTTTCAAGAGGCATAACTATGGAATGGTAAAAGTCCTGATGGTAAAAATCGCGACATCGACGCCGTAGCTGCGACAGGTGGTGCAATTTCACAAAATTCTAAGTCCATCAAGGGCCATAACTCCAAGAAAAATATTTGGAACAACACATGCATTGAACAGTGGCTAAGCATCAATAAGATACACTTACATGCCAAACATAAAGTCATTCCATCAAGTATTTCAAAAGTTATTGAATTTTGAAACTCGTTGGTCACAGACAGACCGACCGACATTCTAAGTTCATCAAGGGCCATAACTCCAAGAAAAATATTTGGAAAAACACATGCATTGAACATTGGCTGGACATCAATAAAATACACTTACATGCCAAATATAAAGTCATTCCATCAAGTTATTGAGTTTTGAAACTCGTTGGTCACAGACAGACCGACCGATCGACCGACAGACAGACCGACAGACAGACAGACAGACAGACAGACAGACCGACATTGCCACTTATAGAGCTGCTAGTCGCAGCTAATAAAAACTGAACATGACCTGCATTTCATGGTAGGTAGTAATGTTTCAAAATTATAAGGTGGTACATCAAAGCCAACTAGAGTTATCAACCGGAAATTTTACCATTTTGCGACTTTTCAAAGGGCATTATTCTGGAACAGTAAACACCATAAGAGGAATAATCAAATTTAATCTACATTTCATGGTAGTTAATAAGGTAGCAAAATTAGAAGGTCATACATCAAAGCAAACTAGAGTTACCATTTTGAGACTTTTCAAGAGACATAACTCTCGAATGGTAAATGCCATAATGGTGAAAATCAAACTTGACCTGCACTTTACGATGGGTAGTAACGCTGCAAAATTACAAAGTCATACATCAAAGCAAACTGGTCCACTGGAGTTATCATCTGGAAACCATTGGTTTTACCATTTTACCACTTTTCAAGAGGCTTAACTCTGGAACGGTAAATGCCAGAAATTTTGGGATGGAGCATAAAAATCGTCATTAACTGAGTAACTAACCCTGTGCACTGCACAGCCTTTTTGTACTCTCATCTCTAGCAACTCTTTTCTCAACATAATGGACAAAACCTACCTGTAATATTCTCAAACAGCATTTAAACTCAGGTGATGGCACCCTCATTGGTATGGATTGTGGAAAGGTTTTTTGAGTGAATTCCAAAAATGAAAACATATTCTATTTTCACTTAATAGTTTGTTATCAAAGAGAAATACATTGTCCTTGGGCTCTCAGTCTGGAGCTGCTTGACCAGAATGTTGCAAGGAAACATGGCTGGAGGAACCCATCCTATGGTCAAACAGTAAGAGATTTCAGCTTTACACTGATAACATCCTTAATAGTTGCAATTTTTTTTCGGGATGGGGGAGGGGAGGGATCATTAGCCTAATATCAATAATTTGCAGTCCTGTGGTAATTAGCACATTTGTTTCCTATTACATATTATGGTAATTGCTCACTGTGCCAGAAACTGATTAAATATTTGATTTATTTAAATGATTGTTGAGCTTTTGAGTGTGATCAAAGAAATATAAAACAAACCAAAATGTTTATCAGCCTTCTTGTCGATCCTTATTTAATACACACATGAAATTAGAGTGATATTGAAAGATGGGTTGATAGCTTTTTCTTGTGAGGTGGAAAGCAAGACATAAATGTAACTACATAAATTAGTGATACAGTGCATCAACTACTTTTCTTTGAGCTTGCAGGCTGCTGGTGTAACTAGGAAGTGATATCTTGATTTTGGAACTGTGAGGTCTCAAAATTCCGATTAGATTCATAATCATCCCACTGATTTGATTTTAGTGTTGATTCGGAAAAAATCCCACCCAACAGGTAAACAAAAAAGAATTCCATGCATGTAGTCCAAATATGGATCCAGGAATTTGATTTCAATAAACGTGTGAAACAGTCTTCCAAAGATGTTATATGCGAAATTTGAAAGCTTTTGAAGGAGTGGTTTGGGAGAAAAGTAGTTTTAAATGTTTTTCGCATTACCCACAGTGTTAAAAAATACTGACGCAGCACTTTTACTTTTTCAAAGTCCCGAAAAAGTACCCCATGATAAAAGCGATAGCAATTTTTTGGGACCATTCCATTTTGTTGGCCCTAAGGAAGCTTCATACCAAATAAGAATTCTCAGCGCCGTGTAGTTTTGGAGATGTGGGCATTTTAAATTTTTTCTGTTTTCAGCTCCTGCAGTTCCCATGGGGCGGTGGGAAATTTTTTTTGGCTTATATTAAGTACTTATGACCCAATAAGCCCTCATATCAAAATTGGTTCAAATCAGCCTCTTGGTTTGGAAAATAGAAATTTTGGACAGGGCGAAAATTCTTGCCCCTCCCACATAACAAAGGCAAATACAGCTCCTTGAACTTCTCTTGAACAAATCTGAGTCTACACCTCAAAAGGAAGCTGCACACCATATATCAAGTCCCTGCTACTTTTGGTTCATGAGAAGAAGATTTTTTAAGATTTAGGCACACTTTTTGGGTGTGGCCCTACCGAGAGGAGAGACAACTTGATTTGAACAAAATCAAAATGCATTGTCATAACAAACTAGTATCTCAAATTTCAATTAAATTGGTTCAGCAGTTTTGGAGGAGAAGATGCAAACACCATATTCACGGACGACGGATGGTGAGTGATCACTATAGCTCTCCTGACTGAAAGTCAGGCCAGCTAAAAATACATAACTAACAAGGGACATAACTCAAGTAATTAGGATAGCAGTGAAAATCGAACTTCGTCAAGAACTTATAAAAGTATACCAATCATGAAAACTAAAATGAATTGTTTTACATTGGCATGGCGGGGGTTCGAACCCACGCCAAGAGAGTTTCCTTCGGCACCAACCGCCTAGCGAAACTATACTGAACCACGCACACCACTCGGCCACCGACAGACACCAAAAAGGGAATGCTAGTTAACCAAGTATATACGAGACCAGTACAGAACACACGGAACACTCAATTATTTAATTACTCATCAGAAAGTTGCATCTAAGTACTTAATTTTACGAACTGCACCTCAGAAGAAATCAGCGACAACCACAGACTAATGGACATTGCCCATTTTAATGTTTTTAAAGTACTTTCGGCCTTGGGAGATGACCTACATAAGCTACAAGCTTTTTGTCAAATCCCTCATTTACCTTGTATCACCTAACTGCTTATTGTGTTATATTATCTTATTGTTTATTTATTTTTGAGTTCATAATACACTGATTATGTAACAAATAACACTTATTGAATAAAAATATTGTTTAAACTAAAATTACTCTAACTATGAGAATATTTCAAGATTTTCACCTTCTTTTCAGTTATGTGGCATGTCAGTCCTCTTCCTTCAACAAAGCCCTCACCGGACACAACAAGTTTTCTGCAATATTTGCATTTTCTGTCGCAAAAAGCACCACCCTGAATAACATGCACTTTTGGTGGCTTTTTCTTTAAAACAGAGCAATCATCGTCCATGAAATCTTGGTCGCAATGACATACACCATCTGAAATTTAAAGAAAATGGCTTTTTAGTAAAAACTGATCCATGAGTGACGAAAGGACTTTTTGTTCAAAATATAATGAATAAATTCCAACCCTATGAAACTCAAAATAAAAAAAATGTGCATGTATTATACACTCAGGACAATCAATTCCTGTAGAACTGAAAACTTTTTAGCCTTTACTACATGGAACAGCAAAACCACTGAATACTTTTTGCATTTTACTATATGGAATATCTGTAACACTGAATACTTTTCATGCTTTACTACATGGAATACCTGTAAGACCGAAGACTTTTTGCACTTTACTACATACTAAATACTTTTTGCACTCGACAACTGGTACCTGGAATACATTTAGCACCGAGTACCTTATTAAAGAAAAGTTTTCAGTTGATAAAATTATTCTTACTTTGCATCTTGTGACACCATATCCATCAACTAAACAAGCTGTAACTAATGTAAAGGATATCTATGTTATATTAGTCAATATCAAGAATTATCTCAGGAGTATGGACCTGAAAGTTTTATTTTTCATGAGCACTTGGGGGAGTGAAAAATATTTTCAGGTCCACACAAATGAGATAATTCCTGGTATTCACTAAAATAGCATAGATTTTTTAATTATATGTCACATGACATTTTACTGTGCAATTTTCAATTTAATTCAACTGCAAACATGTGCATTTCAAACCAATAGTAACAAAGATCAGCTGATCATTCTTTCAAGCCCGTAGTAGCCAAATCCCTCAAACACAAAAAAGTCTCACTTTCCCACAATAATTTAACCTATTGTTCAACACACACATGAAATTTAGTAATTATAATACTACAAATGAGAATATTCTATATCCTTCATTCCTTTTAATTTTTAGAACATTTTAAAGGTTAATTTACAAGGAATTTGGAACTCAGTGTGCCAACTCATCCAAAAAAACCTTCTTGGGCAACTTGATCAACAAGGTTTTTAAGAAAAATTACCCAGTTCAAGGCTGAATATCACTCTAAACAAGATATTAATTGAAAATGGAATATGTTTTCATTTTTGGAATTCACTAAAACAAAACCAATTAGGGGTCTTAAGGTGAGTTTGAATGTTTTTTGAGTATACTACTGGCTGGTTTTGGCCATTACTTTGGGTGAAGAGTTGATTTGATAAAATTCACATTTAGGCTTTACAGTGCACAGGGTTAGTTACTCAGTTAATAATGAACATTTTTCGTAACCAGAAAGTGTGACTAACCCTGTGCATTGCACAGGGTTAGTCACACTTTCTGGTTATAAAAATAGGTAACTGCCATATCACACACTACATGAAAATATACACGGATGTAAAATGCACAGGGTTGGTTGGTTACATGTTACATAGGGTTCATGATTCAAGGAACTAATAGAAATACTTATACTGGATTGTGGGAAATTTTTTAAAGTGAATTCCAAAAATGAAAACGTATTCTATTTTCAGTTAATAGATTGTTTCTAGGAGACACTTTCTATATATCTAATTATTTTACTTTATTATTTATCATACATCTAATTTTTCAGTCTTAGAATCCCCAGAATGGCTGGAACTTCTGGTACTGCTGGTAAAGCAGGCACTAAAGCACTTGTAATAGTATCGAAGGCGAAGTGATGCGATGAAGCGTGACGTCATTTAGAAAGCTCCAGATGGATATTCCTCATTAAGTCGATGGATATAGAGAAATATCTTTTAGATAATTTGCGATAATTCACAGGCTAGCATATAATAAAATACGTTATTGTAGAACCATTTTCAGTTAAAACCAATATTTTCATGACATTTTCAAAGAGTGTTGGCAAATAAAATGATTACACCGAACAAGATAGTTACATTATTATTATATCTCATGTGACATTCCCTTCCTTTAATTGGCAAAGAGGTCCTATCAAGGGTTCCAAAAATAATCAAGCACTATTCCCATGCACTTTAGACTTTCTAAAAATAGCCACTGAATAGCCTAGAAAGTTTTATTGATGATACACAAGGTACCATATTAAGAGAATTCTAGAATTTTTTCTGTTTTATTATTTCCAAGTTTAACAATGAAAATGCTTGTTTTGAGCAAGGTCCACGAAAAGGTAGAGTACCTGGGATTGTAATCTGGATAGATATCAAGATTCTTCCTTGGTTTGTTTGATATTAACCCTTTACCCAACACAGACGGTATAAAAATTTATTATTTTAAATAATTTTTTTTTTTTAAATTTCAACAAAGCCATGTCATGTGACCCCTCATTGGAATGAACTCATCAAGCTAATTCCAATGAGATATCAAAGGATATGTTTTGTTTTTTTTTAACTTTTTGAACTAATTAATTTGTGAATTATGTGGGTGGATGAGGCCAATTTGTTGGCTAAAGGGTTAATAGAATAATTATTGCCCAACATGTGGTTTATTATATGCCAAAATATTGATCTTTGAAAAAGAGAAGACCACACGCCTCCAGCCCTGGTAATTCACCCTCAGCAATCAGCAGTGCCAAGGAAAATGCCAAAGAAACAAAAAATATCCACAGCAAAAATGGTCTGAAAGTATGTAATATAAGTTTTTGGTTTGGCACGTCCTTTGAAAGGATAAACCAAACCAAAAACTTATATTACATACTTTCAGGCCATGTTTAGACTAGCGGGTTTCATGCATCAATTCAAGGTGAATACATGTTGAATTATTGCTGGATATGCTCGGTATCCACTCAAAAACACTAGATTTTCTTTTCATTATACGTTTATAGAACAAATTGATCATTTCCAGTGATAATTCAACTCATATTCACTTTGACGTGATGCTTTGAAAGCTGCCATTTTGACTGATACCATGAAAGTGAAAATTTCTATATCTTCACAGTGGGGGATACGATTTCTATCTCTCTGCATTTTCTTTGATAATCTATCGTTTTGCATATAATAAAGTCTTTCATTGGTCCTCTCTAACTATGTAAACATTATACCTAATACAGTACTGTGGACACAAAAGCAGTGTCTTTTGTGATCACATCACAATCCGAATGCAACACAATTGTACGAACATATTTTGAATTTGAGAAAAAAATACTGCCAATCAAGATCTCATCAATACAAGACACCCCAGAAGCTCTGTGGCACTCACCTGACAAAGTGTTTTAAAGGATTTAATTAGCATTTATGCCTAGTTAACACTACAGACAAATGAAGTCATGTAATTATTTATAATTCTGTCATCCACGTCAGATGATTTCTTTTAGTATTGAGGTACTACCACAGAATTAATGACCAAACTTCCAGTAATGCAAAACTAGGGAGCTCAAATATCAACCTGGGGAGTTAATTTGATAAAGCTTGAATCTGACATCCCGAGGATGCAGTATATCAAATATTAATATATTCTTAAAGGTTGATCTGAAGAAGGTGATTTTGAGCCTGACTGGGCTGTTGTCTAACAAATATCAAAACACTGAGAAGATTTTAAAGACTATTTCTCTTTTGCATCAAGTTAAAATTCAGGTTCCCAAAGGAAACAAACATATTAACCCAGGGATTTTATTTGAACAAACTTGAAACTGAACCCCTTAAATATATTGTATACCAAATATCAAAAGATTCTAACTGGTGGTTTAGTTTAGTTTAGTTTAGTTTATTTAGCAGTATACATTCAGAATACATAAAATTGACATATAATAATAATAAAGGAAACATTTGATAAATTAAAGGTCAAGGAAACATTTAAACACATAGTCTGTATACCACTGGGGGAAGTTATAGCCAGATTGGCTTTCTTCTCGACTTCCCCTGAAAACAATAATACGAGTATGTTGTGTAGGTCGTGTTAGTTGGATGGTAGGCAGTGAAAATGGGGTTTTGTCTGCATTGCAGGCTGTTACAGTGTGTAAATGATCTTTCGTCTCTGCCAAATGTAACAGTACAAGAAAGTTCAAAACAGAGAGTCACAATTGGGTAGAGGAGTAGTGCATAGTCGTATGGGACAATGATCGGGATGAGTCCTTTTGGGTAGCTTACCGAGGAGAATCAATGTAAAACTTGTTGAAAGGGGTTGAGACGACTTTCCCGCCCGAGTCGCCTTTTCAATATGCAGAAAAGAAAACAAGAAACAACAAAAAGTGTGGCAGTATAAAATATCATACCATACCATGTAATATAATGCCACAACATACTTACTCTGCCATAGTGTGTTAAATTTTGTTAACTGTAGACTAGAATAGAATAGGATTTAGTTTATCATGCCATGTTACACTACACCATGATATGCTTTGCCACACTATACTGTTTGATGCCAAATAGTACAGCATTCCATACTGTTCCATTTGACATCACACTCTACTTTTATCGTGCTGCAGAACATTATGTGGCACTGCCATGCATGCATACCAGTACTACACGGTTATGCTACATAGTATGGTTGTAATTCCTAGACATTAATATTCACCTCTGTGTGGTATTGTGGGGAGACGACAAAAAACGCAACAGACGTATATAAGCTGCTAGCTGGATGGAAGTATAATTAATGAATGTATATAGGTTAAGACTAGTGTCCAGTGCAGTCAGAACAAAAAGGATTATCACATTCCACTGTTTGTGAATAAGAAGTAACCAGTCTTAAAAATAATGCATTTTTGAAATGCTTACGGTTACTTATTGTTCGAAGGTCTTGACCTAACTCGTTCCACAGTTTAGGGAAGAGGTATGGTGGAAGTCTTTCTATGGATTTAGTTCTTGTTCGACTAATGCAAAGATGATTATATTGTTTAGTTGTTCTGATGGAATGAGTACTGGTACTTTCAAAGTAAGAGTTGAATGTAGGTGGTAAAATTCCATGATGCCAATCAAAAACGAAGAGTAAAGCATATAGCTTAAATAGGTCCTGAACTTTGAGAATTTGGAATTTATGAAAGAGGGGTCCGTGTGGGAATTGAATCTTTTATTTCCTATTATTCGGATCGTTTGTTTTTGTTTTAGAAAAAGTCTGTTTATATGTTTGGAATTTCCCGAGAATTGAATTCCATACAATAAGTGACTTTGAACAAGAGTGAGATACAGAGTAGTTTTTAAAGCCTCTTGGGGAAGGGAAGTTTTCACCTTGTTTAAGGTGTAATTTACACAAGCAATTTTACTGCACAAATAAGAAACGTGGTTTTTAAAGGAAAGTTTATCATCTAGTTCTATTCCTAAGAATTTCAATGTTTTTTTGCGTACATCGAATCCTACTCGTTCAATTATTTGATTATTGATAGACAAATTGTCCACAGAGGACATGCCTGTAGTTATCCTTGTGACAATGTAGTTTGTTTTCTTTATGTTCAAGGACAGTCGATTTGTGCAGCACCATTCATATATTTTATGTAGTTCGCCGTTAATCTGTGACAAACCTTCATTGGTTTTTGACAAAGATGAGTATCCCGAAGCGTCATCAGCAAAGGATAGAAGTTTCAGTGATGTTGATTCATTTATATCATTTATATGAAGAAGGAACAAGACCGGACCAAACACTGAACCCTGTAGTACACCCATTTTAATGTCAGTGAGGTCAGAATTATTACCATTGTAATTTACATATTGTTTTCTGTCTGATTGGTAGCTTTCGAACCAATCTTTGGTAATACCCCTGAAGCCATACCACTCAAGTTTTTGTAACAGTATATCATGATTTATGGTGTCAAAAGCTCTTGAAAGATCGAGGAAGATACCAAGAGTACTTTCTTTTCGTTCGTTGTCCGCCTCTGCTACAAATTTTAAAAACTGCATTATTGGATGGAAAGTGGAATGTTTTTTTTCGAAATCCATATTGTTCTTGATAAATGATATCAAATTTGTCTAGGAAACTTATGCCTCTCATCGATACAACCTTTTCCAAGACCTTCAAAAACGTTGGTATGATGTTAATGGGTCTATAATTGGTAAGCAAGTGTTCATCACCGTTTTTGAAAATGGGAATTACTCTTAAAATTTTCATGTTGTTGGGCACTGAACCACAAATAAATGAGTTATTAATGATATGGGCAAGAGGAGTAGCAATGATATCTACTGATTGCTTTAACAGGTTTGATGATATATTGTCACAATCTTCGCTCTTTTTATGGAGTCAACAATCTTAATGACCTCAGTGTGGCAGGTTGGCGTTAGATAAAAGTTATTTGGAAAACGTCTTTTCATGTAGTCAAGGACTGGCCTGTCAGTATTGGGTATACATTCGTTAATTTCTTTACCTATATTAGCAAAAAAAGAACTGAATTCCTTAGCAATTTCGTTTGGGTCACATACTTCATTATTATTAATGGTAAAAAACGATGGGAGACTATGAGTTTTTTTAGACCTATTTATACTACTATTTAGAATTTTCCAGGTGGTGCGTATATTGTGCTTGTTTGCTTCAAGTATTTGTTTAAAATACGAAGATTTGCTGTGTTTTTTCACTCTATTATATATCCTGCAGTAATTTTTATAGTTTTATAGTTTATTTCTGTCATTGGTTTTTTTTAACATCTTGAGGTAAAACTTCTTTTTAGTGTTTGCTGACTTTATGAGTCCACTAGTCATCCAGGGTTGTCGTTTTAGTTTTGTTTTACATGGTTTTGGCTGTGTTATAGGAAACGATTTATTAAATGCATCTAGGTATATGTCAATGAACTTAGTATAGCTCAAGTTGGGATCCTTTTCCTCCATGACTACAGAAAAATCAGACTCTGCCAAGCGAGTTTTGAAGTATTCTACGTTTTAAGGATTTATTTTCCTTTTTGGTTGGATTTGTCTCATACTTTGTTTTATATTTTGTGATTCTAAGTAGAATGTACCAAAATGATCAGAAACATCAGTTAATACTATACCCGAGGCAGAAGGACATTGGGCATTGTTTGAAAAGATATGGTCAATTAAGGTGGCTGAATTAGGGGTTACCCTAGTTGGCTTGGTGATGAAGGGCAAGAAACCTTGGCTGAATAAGAGGTCAATGAATTCACCAGTTTTTGGATGGGAATCCATTTTTAGAAGATCTATATTGAGGTCTCCCACAAGATAGCATGTTTTCTTCTCACGATTCAAAGTGTCTAATATTTCATTTACTCTATCCATGAAAACATCGATATCCGCTTTAGGTGGGGTATCGGGTCGATAAATAACTCCAGTTATTTTCTTTGACTTTACTATTTCGATAAAAATTGATTCAAAGACGTGTGGGATAAAGATAGACAAGTGATGTAGAATCTTATAATCAATGTCTTTTTGAATAAAAAGACCTACACCACCTCTACCGTCATCGTTCTCGGGTCGGTTTATTTTTAACATCGGATGGTATCCTGGCAGACTATACGACATGTTGCTTGGAATAAGAAAGATTTCTGTTAACCCTATTACATTGAAGGTGCTCTTGGACTGGAGCAGATTGCATAGCAGGTCGTTTAATCCATCCCAGTGGGCAATGAGGCTTTGACAATTTATATGGAACAGAGAGAACATCTTACTTAGACTTTTAAATGTTGAGTGAAAGGTGTCCGGGCAATGGTATTGGCATTTACATTCGATTCCATCGAAGGGGGATTTGTCTTCACCATCTGCACTAAAGTTTCTTTCATTATATAATTAAATAAAATCAAATTCTGTTTGAGTCTGGATCTCGTCTATGTTTATGCTACCCGCCATCGAGTGTTGGTAGGCCATTCGTTCCCGAATTTGCACAATTTATGATTGTTACTGTAGGAAAAACCATTAAATATGCCCAAGGCTCAGAATTATAGTTGACCAGGCCGTAGCCAAGTCCACACTGCTCACCATCAACATGTCACACCTTACAAAATAAGCTTACAATAAATGAGATCTTAATGGTTATCTGCATAGAAGGACCATAGAAAGCAAGGTCTTTTAGGCCAGGTCCATTGTATCGGGCCAATAACTATTAGAATAGTGTTAGGTGTTACAGAACAAGTTATCTAGAAAAAAAAAACAAATTATCTGAAACCTTCTAACATAGAGTTAGAAGGTCTGAGATAATTTTGGCGAGTTCATCAAGGATATTATTACAGTACTTGTGAAGTGCTGCACTGTGTTCGTGTGATAGCTTAAGGATCCGAATTGATGTTGAGTCAATCAGCGATTCTGTATGGGTACATTCTGTTGATCAGTATTTTTGATACTAAGGACACTTGCTCTTAGCCTTTTTCTATAATGTGGAATAAGACGATCATTCTCACAGTGGCTGCTTGGTTGCTTACCAGACTTATTAAAAGAGGGGAAATATCGCTTCCACCTTGTCCAGAGATTCAGACATGTATGTGAGTTTCGATCGCTGGACAAGGTATCGACATCATAGTCATTTCAATTTAGAATTCAACTACAATGAGTCCCCCCCCCCCCCCCCCCCCCCCCCCCCGCCCCCCCGGTCTTGGTCGCCGGTCAAAGAGCCAGCATCCCAGTCGGTTCAATTAATCAACCGATCAATCAATCAGTCAGTCAGTCAATTAATCCAACAATCAATCAAGCAAGCAAGCAATGAATCAACCAATCGACAATCCAGTCAATCACGCAACCATCCAGCCAATCAATCGATAAAGCAATTGACTAACTATTCAATCGACTGACCGATCGATTGATCGATCTGTCGACCAATCAATCGATTGATTGAGTGATTCATACATTTATTTACTTAACCCTCCATTGATCCATTCATTCATTCATTTTAGTTGAATTCATTAGACGAGGAAATGCATTTAATACACAACTAGGCCATTAGGTCTGAAATGAGTTTTGAAACCGGAACTTATATACACCTGAGTGCATCATTGGCATTACACTCAGTTTTGACTCCTTATGCATACTTTGTCTAATAATTTTGCAGCAAAGTTAACAGACTGTTGAGTTGGGATGGGAGTCAATTTAAAATTTCTTTTTATTAAACGAGGGAAAGTATTTACAACATAACTAGTCAAACAAACAGATATGAGCTTTGAAAACAGAAGATATGTACACCTGAATACATTATTGGCATTAGTAAATCACTAGTGAAACTCGACTCGGGTATCCTGTAACATACGAAGAGACTCTGTTTCAACCTCTTAGTCTTGAATTTGATATTTACTGTACTATATCTCATTGAGTTCTGTCAGAATAGATATAGTAGTGTAAAAGCAAAATCAAGTCTTTGGAGACTAGTAGAGGCCAATTGATATTGAAGAATTCATTAGCTGTTGAGAGTAGTTGAATCAAGAAAAAGACAATGTTTCCGAATTTTTGTTTACTAACAGGAGGTAGTTATTTTATATCCTATACTTAATTAATTCAAATTTCTATAGGAGGATGATAAATGGTGTTGCGATCAGAATTTATAGTCAAAAGTGACTGAAATATGCTTTCCAAGAGGTCTAATACTTCAAATCCTTCATTATTCCCCCAAAACAAAAGATATTCCATATAAATAAAGCTGTTAAGACCCATTCATTTCCTCAAGTTTGAGATGTGCAGTGAAGTGGGATTCGGTGTACCATAGAAATAGTTAAGCGATTTGGTGGGGTGGGGTGGGGGTGGGGGTGGGGGTGTGGGGGTGTGGGGGTGTGGGGGTGGGGGTGGGGTGGTGTTGGGGGGGGGGTGGGGTGGGATTTGCTGTTCACTACAATCTTCCATCACAAGTAGGTTACTTTAATTTCTATATAACACCATTATCATTAATTCAAATTTCTATAGGAGGATGATAAATGGTGTTGCGATCAGTATTTATAGTCAAAAGTGACTGAAATACGCTTTCCAAGAGGTGTAATACTTCAAATCCTTCATTATTCCCCCAAAACAAAAGATATTCCATATAAATAAAGCTATTAAGACCCATTCATTTCCTCAAGTTCGAGACGTGCAGTGAAGTGGGATTCGGTGTACCATAGAAATAGTTAAGCGATTTGGTGGGGTGGGGTGGGGTGGGGGTGTGGGGGTGTGGGGGTGGGGTGGTGTTGGGGGGTGGGGTGGGATTTGCTGTTCACTACAATCTTCCATCACAAGTAGGTTACTTTAATTTCTATATAACACCATTATAATTAATTCAAATTTCTATAGGAGGATGATAAATGGTGTTGCGATCAGTATTTATAGTCAAAAGTGACTGAAATACGCTTTCCAAGAGGTGTAATACTTCAAATCCTTCATTATTCCCCCAAAACAAAAGATATTCCATATAAATAAAGCTATTAAGACCCATTCATTTCCTCAAGTTCGAGATGTGCAGTGAAGTGGGATTCAGTGTACCATACAAATAGTTATGCGATTTGGTGGGGGGGGGGGGGGGGGGGAAGGGGGGGGGGGGGCAGTTCACTAGAATCTTCCATCATAAGTAGATTACTTTAATTTCTATATCACACCATCCAAAGATGGATACCATTAGAATCGGTCCATCGAGCCGTCTCTAATGATATTGATGATTGTATAAATTTCGGAAAAAGACAAGAAGTTTTAATAATAAATTAGAGTGCCACAATTTTCGCGCAATCTGTGTTAGGTAAAAGGTGAAGAGATATACAGTTAAGTGGGATTTGTTGTAACTCACATACCCACAACTCACATGAGGGCTGTCAGTTTGTTAGAAGCTCACAATTAGACTGTCATTTCGATCACTTTAAGTTTAATTTCCGGATAAAACCATACAGAAATGGATACCATTAGAACCGGCTCATCGAGACGTCACCAATAATATCCATATTTGGATAAATACTTCAAAAAGAATTTAAGAAGTTTTGTTAAGGAAATTTTGAATTTCCTAATTTATTCAGAAAACTGTTTAGGCAAGGGTAAAGGGATGTGCATTTAACTGGGATTCATTGGGTCCTACAGACAGCTCAGCCATTTGAGGGGTGACAGTTCAATAAAAGTTTTCCCTCATAAATAGATCGCTATGATCACTTTAGTTTCTCAAATAAAACATACAACAGTGGATACCATTAGTATCGGTCCTTTGAGCCATCCCTAATAGTATCCATGACTGTATAAATTTGTGGAAAAATTCAAGAAGTTTGTTCAAAATATTGAATTTCGCAATTTGATCCCCCCAAAACTGTTTTACCTTAAGCATGAAGAGATGTGCAGTTAGTCAGATTCGTTGGGTCATACAAATTGTTAAGCCATTTGGAGTGTGGGGGGTGGGGGTGGGGGTGTGGGGTGGGGTGAGGGGGGGGTGGGTGTGGGTGGGGCTGGGGTGGTCCACAATATTTTCCCGAATTCTGTGTTAGGTAAAGGGTGAAGATGTGTATAGTTAAGTGAGATTCATTATATTGTACAAATAGTTAAGCCATTTGATAGGTGAAAGTTCAGTAGAATATTCCCTTGCAAATTGATCGCTTTCATTTATCCCCCCACCCCACCCCCCCTCCCCCCCCCCCCCCCCCCCCCCCCCCCCCCCCCCCAGGATGTTGCATATCAAACAATTCTGACCTGTGGTTCTGGAGAAGAAGATTTTTTATATATCACACGAAGTTCAATTTCAGGATCCCATAGCATAGGGAGCCTAAATATCAATGCAGAGACTTGATTTGAACAAACTGGGATCTGACCTCCCTAAGGATGCAGAATACCAAATATCAAAAGATTCTGACTGACAGATCTGAAGAAGATTTTTAAAGATTATCAGTGATAGACTGCCTGGATATTAACAGAATAACTTAATTTGAACAAATGTGAATCTGACCCTTGCAAGAATGATGTATAACAAATATCGAAAGATTCTGAGTAGGGGTTCTGAAGAAGAAGATTCTTTAAGGAATACTTCTCATATTTCTGTAAGAATGTCGCATACCAATTATCTTATTTATTTATTTATTAATTAGGGTTTAATGATACTTTAACAGATAAGGTCATATCATGTCGGTGACAGTTTTATGGGTGGAGGAAGTTGGAGTACCCGGAGAGAACCACTGAGCAACGACAAGCTGCTGCCAGCTTCCCAACATCATAACTTTGAACTGCAGCACAGGCAGGGTTAGATTGGTTGAAGACATGTGCACCATCGACGTGCAGTATGCCTTAGCACACAGCATCATCATGCCCCCATGTGGACAACAAGGGTTAAGTGCCTTGCCCAAGGACACAATGTGGGAGTCTGAATCGATCACTCAGATGGTCACCCATCCTAGGACTAACTTGGATTGGCTTTGCTTAACTTCAGTGATCTGACGAGAACTGGTTACCGAAATGCCACCGTGCCCCTTACCAAATATCACTATGCTAAATTTGAGGCTCCAGAGGGAGCTCCAAATATCAACACAGGGACTTGCTTTGAACAAACTGGGAACTGACCTGCCTAAGGATTCTGTCTGGTGGATGTGAAGAAGAAGATTTTTAACGATTATTTTTCATATTGCACAAAGTCAAAATTCGTGAGCCCAAATATTAACTAAGGGACTTGATTGGAACAAATTTGAATCTTACATCTGCAAGGATGCTATATACCAAATAACAAAAGATTCTAACTGGTAATTCTGGTGAAAAAGATTTTAAAGCATATTCCACATATTGCACTAAAATGAATTTCACCTTGTGAAGTCCAAATATCAACTCAGAGATCTGGTTTGAATAAACTTGGATCTGATCTCCCTTTGAATTCTGTGTGCCAAATATCAAAAGATTCTGATTGGTGGTTCTGGAGAAGATTTTTGACTCAGCATTTTATCGACATCCCCTACAGTACACTATGACACAAATGATGGCATTCAATTCTACAAGTCCCAAGGATGCTTCATACCAAATAACATGTGGTTTGGGAAATATGGGCAATTGAAAGTATTTCTATTTTTAGCTCCTGGGATTTCCTCGGGGATCCCCAACAAATATTTTTCAACGAACCAAGTGCTTATGACTCAATAATAGAAAAAACTAACTTTGGTTCCAAGCAGTTAAGAAAATAAAAAATTTTGGGTGGGGCCAAAAATCTTACCCATCTCATTACAAAGGCAACTATTATCCTACAGACTTTGTTCAAACAAACAGTATTCTACACCTCAAAAGGAAGCTCAGTACCAAAGATCAAGTCATTGTACCCATCAGTTCATGAGAAGATTTTTTTTTAAATTTGGGAGTATTTTTCCCTACCTTCCTATGGGGCTGGGCAAGTTGATTTGAACAAAATCAAAATGTGATGCAATAACAAATATCACCTCAAACTTAAGTTGCAAACCCCACGTTCACAGATGGCAGATGGAGAGTGATTACTACAATTCACCCTGACTTTCAGTCAGGTGAGCTAAAAACAAACAAGTATACAAACCTAGATTCAGTGTTTGCATTTTTCTATTTCAACAGATGTAACACTCCAGTGTTGCGGGAGAAAAGCAGAGTGAGTGACAATCTGGTCAAAATTATCTGTTAACTTTTGTGATCATAGTACTGTATTAACTTAATAATGTTTCCGGGTAAACAAAAACTAAATTTTTATACCAAAGTTTATTTTTTAAAATACTTACCAAATTAATACAAAGTGCCTTATATTCCTTTTTGCTCCCAGATGAAAAAAGAGTGCAGAATTTAGAGTTCCAAAGAAAATACCCCTTAGGAGACCTGGCGAACTGTACCCTATTTGACCTTTCACCCCTTGTCCAGTTTCCACCAGTATTGTGCAATAATATCTATTTCCGATTTTGAATTAAATTAAATGTACATGTATACATGTGTGGGGGGGAGGGAGGCAAGCAATTATAGTAGTAGTTATAATTGCCAGGAAGGCAATCATTTTGTATTATTTTAAGTATTTTAAAAAAATTAATGTTAGGTATAAAAAATTTAATTTTTTCTCAACTTACTTATTGCAAAAATATAATACAAATTGCTGACTGAACAACAGGCAGTCCTGGTAATTCATCCTTGTTTCCTCAGCAAAAAAGCTGCTGTGGAAAACTGGTGCTTACTATGGCAAGTGCTGTGGAGCCTGTTTGATTGTGTAAAAAGCATCAGGGGCTGGGCAGAGTCTTGATTGCCATGTATTTGTAGTTTGCGGCAAAGTGAAAACTTTCAAGTAAATTTAATATGTGAAAGTAGTTTGAGATACATGTGTTTTTAATCACAATCAATGTGCACAATCTTTCACTCAATTAGATCATGCCAATATCATGAACTATGTGAATGTGGAGAAAAAAATCTTAAGTAAGCAGGTGACTTGCTCAATACGTAGAGTATGAGGTGAAAATAAAATACAGCATAACCACAAACTAAGTATCTCACAGCTTCTACATTGATAACACCAGAATCTGACATCAGTTTCTGGAAAGCTCTGTCATATTCTGTTGTTATTACAGAGCTTTCCGGGAAACTGATGTCAGATTCACCCTGTTATCAACACAGAAGAAGCAAAACACAAAGTATTTTGTGGTTATGCTGCATCTTGTACTGTAAAATTGTAAGATTAGTATACAGCCTAGTGCAACCCAAATGGTTTGATTCCTCGTGTAACCTGGAAGTTGTGTACTTTCTGCCACCACAAGGCATAGCTGTGTTCGAAACTTAGGTTATTTCATGGATGAAAATTTAGCCGCTGATGAACATATCAAACATGTCTCTCACAGTGCATTTTTTCATCTTAGAAATATTAGCAAAATTTGATCCTTCATTGATATGCAGACGTCACAACAGCTTGTCCACGCCTTTGTTACCAGTTGCCTCGACTACTGCAAACCTCTTCTGTTTGGCTCTAAAACATCTATTCTTAAAAAGCTACAACACATCTAAAATTGTGCTGCACGGGTCATAACCAGAACTCAAAAGTACTGTCATATAATACCAGTACTCTCTGAGTTCCACTGGCTACCCGTTGAGCAAAGAATTCAATTTACAATTGTCCTTTTGGTGCACCATCCTACCTGTCTGATCTGCTTACCATCCACAAACCACCAAGGTCTCCGAGGCCATCAGGTCAACTCAATCTGGTTCAGCCTGTATCTAAATTTACTAGTGCTGGTGACAAGGTCTTTGCGGTTGCTGGCCCAAGGCTTTGGAATTCTCATCCAATCAACATAAAAAATAGTAAATCACTTGAATCATTCAAGTCTGGTACTAAAACCTACCTTTTTCAAAAGGCATTTTCTTCAGTGGTCTTTTAATTTTGGTCATAAACTGACCTTACCAGGTGTGTGGGTGTGACTGAGTCAGTGAGGATTGCCTTGTTACTCATCAAGTTACACTCACATACTTGTTTTGGTAAAGTTGTAGTTTGTTTTGTTTTGTTTTTTTATTTTGTTTTAATTCAATACCCTTTTTCTTTTAGGTTCTGTCGCTTATCGCCACGATATAGCCTCGGTTGCTGATGTGGCATTGGGCACCAATAAATGATAATAGTGATCCATGAATCAATGTATCTGTGAGAGAATGTATGTGTATGTCTGTATATGTATGTATGCAACTATTGTACAGACATTGTGTGGAATCTAGGTTTTAAAATTATTATTATTAATTATTATTAAGGAGTTATAATAATAGTATATAATAAGGCATACTCAGGAAATTTATGCATTCAGGACACTATGTGCAGTTGTCTGAAAATTTACGTAATTTCAGTGGCCTGGATGCATTTTATTTTTTGTCCGAACGCTACTATTTTCATCTTCAATGTCTTTTTAGTCTATTTACACATTTTTTACCATTAATCCTACTGCGATAGCTGTTCACTTTTAACTTCTGGTGATCATCTATCACTGCAGCAGTCCCAGCACATCCCCACATCATTTAGCACTAGCTAGAAAAGCACCAAACTCTAAAATTTCCTCCTATTGGGCTACTTGGTGCATGTTAAGCGCAACTGACTGCACACAAATTTGCTTTAATCATCCGTTATCATACTTTCATGTGATACATGGAAGTATTTTGACATTTCTAAAATTCCAGTTCCTTTTAATTTTGAAGGCTACATTAAAATCGGGTTTCATCGGGAGTTAAGACTTTCTTGAATACTTTTCAGAACTGGTCTAACAGTATTTACATTTTGCTTTCTACTTTTACCCCAGTTTGTTTTCTTTTCGGGTTGTTTTAACACACCCATTCAGTTAGAATTTGGTATACAAGAACTTATATTGCCACATTTCATTTCTTTCTTTGACTGCGTGTATTTTTTCATTTTCGTGGCTGTACCCTGAGGAAGGTCTTTATCAGACTGAAAGCTAGGTTAAAATTATTTTTTTTTCCTGTGCTATTTGAGCTTTATTTGGAGGAATTACTGATATATAGATATACATGTCTTATACATGCCCGATATATACAAGGCATTACTCCCAAGCAATAAAGTATGAAGGACTTCAATGTAACAGAAAATCCAGGCAGATAGAGAATGGGAAACAGGCTGTAAAACTAACCCCTGGAAATCTAAATTGTCCAGAACTATCCTAGAAAATGCCAAAGCATTCAAAATGCAAGCATTTGGTTCCCCTACTGTGAAGAAATAAAAACTAGAGGCTCTAAAGAGCCTGTAATCACTCACCTGGCAGAAGGTACATATAAAAATGTGATTTCCCATGGTAACTATGAGCCACAATTGTAGCCATATTTACAACATTACATGAGAAGTTTTAAAACATGTGACCTTGTAGTTTCAGAGAAGAAGAGTTTTCAAAATCGACCAATCAGAATCAAAGAATGCCTCTGGAGGCCACGTTTTTTCATCAAATAGGAACAAAATTAGTAACAGTTGTAGAGAACCTCTCACAGACCCATGCCTGCCAAGTTTAGTCACATTCGCTCAGTAGTTCCAGAGAAGAAGATGGAAATATGATTTCCCAGAGGTTTCTATAGTAACTATAAGCTGCAATTGCAGCCATATCTGCACCCCAATCAAGGTTAAATGAGGATCATTGGTAGAGGTTGTTCCAGTCATCATTTATGTGAAGTTTCAAAACATTTGGCCTTGCAGAGGAGAAGATTTTTGAAAATCCACCAACCAGAATCAAAGAATGCCTCAAGCAGCCATGTTTTTCATTAGACAGAACAAAATGAGGATTGTTTGTAGAGTACCTCCCATAGACCATTCATGTCACATTTGGTTCAGGGTGTTGTTTGTTGACAAACAATGTGGGTAACTTGAATTGCATCTGATCAATCTGCGGCGAAATTTGGAAAGTTGGTTGATGAAATGTAATCTGCGAGATGTGAATTTCGGGCAAGATTTTATTCATCAAAGTTGTCATTACTTACTTTCTGTCTGTCGCTTCCTAAGTTTGATACATTGTCTATCCAAGACACAAAGGAAAACACGCGAAACAAATGTGTTTAAAATTAAATCCGAAATTGAATTTCGATCAAGATAAAAATCTGGGGGAAATATTATCTATCGGCTGAGAGATGTGATGCCATTATTCATGATATTTAGATGCATTGGGCCATTCTAGGCTTGCTTGCTCTTATAGTCAATAACGGCCTGATACATTATGCGACTTTTACTTGATGAGCATTAATATTAATATTATAGTTGGAGATTAAGAAAGTGCCAGTGAGAGATATTGTAAAATGAGTACTAGGAAATTAGAAGGGACAATGGTGTTGGGATGACGCGTGTGGGACAGGAGGAATGAAGGCCTTCTCACAGAGGGGAGCGGCAAATTAATGAACGTCTTGTGTTTGGAATTAAAACTTTTGTTCTATGAGTAGGCTTCAGATCAAAAGTTATCAAGCAAGAATTAAGGAAGAAAAATACATTTTGAAAAAGCCATTTCCACCAGTTGTCTAGTTCTGGTGTTTAACTGTTTATCTGCATGTACAAAAATACGTTTTTTATCCCTAAAATAAAAATCAAACTTTCACCAATCAGACAATTATAGTCAATCTGTGTTTGTACGCCCAATCACCAGAAAGACGGTCCTTTTGGGGTAATTAGGCATTCTGATAATCGCATATACTGTGAGCTAATTGTTTAAAGGAAAGTGCGTACCTGTAGGACAGAAAGCAAGGAAAGAAAATTACACAACTTTTTATTCAGCAATACCATTGAGGAAACTGTAAATTTTCATGAGTGCAAAGTGTTTCAAACAGTCATGTTAGACACATGCACGAGAGTCCAGACATTTTGCTGTTTAGTGGAAGTACATTCGCTCCTATTCAGACTGCCCCCGTTCTCTTAAATCGAATCAAACATCATATACAAGAGGCCCCAGGGGGCCTTAGGCGCTCACCGAATGTTCCATACTGTTAAGACACAAATTTTATCAAAAGCTATTCTTAAGGGTCCACAGAGTAAATCTATACTCACTGTGGAGCTAAAACATCAACAGGACTGAATGGGACAATGCCCGCTGATCAAATATCAAAAGATTCTGCATGATAGTTCTGAAGAAGATTTTTAAAGAATTTTCCTTGAATTGCACAAAGTAAACCATTTACGCCCCCAAAGGTGAGCCCCAATATTGATCCAAAAGACTCAATCTGAATAAATGTGAATCCAACCCATACCAAGATGCTGCATACCAAATATCTAAAGATTCTGCCCACTGGTTCTGGTGAAGAAGATTGTTAAAGATTTTTTTCTTAAATTGCACTAAGTAAAAATTCACACCCCTTTAGTGAGCCCCAATATTGATCGAGGGACTCAATTTGAACAGACCCATACCAAGATGCTGTATACCAAATATCAAAAGATCCTGCCCATTGATTCTGGAGAAGAAGATTTTTAAAATTTATTTCTTAAATTGCACTAAGTAAAAATTCAAGTCCCCATAGTGAGCCCCAAATGTGGTCAAGGGACTCCATTTGAACAAACCTGAATCAGACCCATACCAAGATGCTGTATACCAAATATCAAAAGATTCTGCCCATTGGTTCTGGAGAAGAAGATTTTTAAAGAATTTTTCTTAAATTGCACTAAGAAAAAAATTCATGCCCCATAGTGAGCCCCAATATTAGTTGAGGGACTCGATTTGAACAAACTTGAATCAGACCCATACCAAGATGCTGCATACCAAGTATCAAAAGATTCTGCCCACTGGTTCTGGAGAAGAAGATTTTTTAATAATTTTTCTATAATTCATACGGTGCTATCAGAGTTATGCCACATACAGAGCCCCCAAGGGACGTGGCTATTGCATTTGAACAAATATGAATTGCCATATAGTAAGGAACATCCACACGAAGTTTTGTGAAAATCGGACCAGTGGTTTCCGAGGAGAAGGTCGTTTGAAAAATGTTCATGGCGACGGATGGCAAGTGATAAGTTGAGATCCCTTTGGTGAGCTAAAAATTCCTCATATTGACTAAGTTATAATTTGGGCTCCCACATGGAGCCCAAATATGGACCCAGGGATTTGGCTTTAACAAACTTGAAGTTGAGATCCCTTTGGTGAGCTAAAAATTCCTCATATTGACTAAGTTATATTTGGGCTCAAATATGGACCCAGGGATTTGGCTTTAACAAACTTGAATCTCCCCTCCCCCCCCTCTCCCCCTAAGGATGCTACACACCACATATCAAAACATTCTGACTCCTGGATCTGAAGAAGAAGATTTTTTAAGAAAATTCCTCATTTTGAACTAAGTTACAATTTAAGCTCCCACAGTGAGCCCAAATATGGACCTAGTGACATGGCTTGATCAAACTTGAATCTCACCCCCCTAAGGATGCTGCATACCAAATATCAAAACATTCCGACTGCTGGATCTGAAGAAGAAGATTTTTAAAGAAAATTCCTCATTTTAAACTAAGTTATTATTTGGGCTCCAACATTGAGCCCAAATATGGACCTAGGGTCATGACTTGAACAAACTTGAATCACACTCCCCTAAGGATGCTACACACCAAATATCAAAACATTCCGACTGCTGGATCTCAAGAAGAAGATTTTTTAAAGAAAATTCCTCATTTTGAACTAAGTTATAATTCAGGCTACCACAGTGAGCCCAAATATGAACCCAAGGACTTGGCTTGAACAAATTTAAATCTCACCCCCCCTAAGCATGCTGCATACCCAATATCAAAAGAATCTGCCTGCTGGATCTTGAGAAGATGATTTTTAAAGAAATTTGCCTGAAATGCATTAAGTTCAAATTGGGCTCCTATACTGAGCCCAAATATAAACCCAGGGGGCCGATTTGAACAAACTTGAATCAGATCCACCCCACAATGTTGCAATACCAAATATCAAAAGATTCTGCCTACTGGATCTGGAGAAGAAGATTTTTAAGAAATGTGCCTGAAATGCACTAAGTTCGAATTTGGGCTTCTATAGTGAGCCCAAATATGAATCCAGGGGGCCGATTTGAACAAACTTGAATTAGACCCATACCAAGATGCTTCATACCAAGTATCAAAAGATTCTGCACACTGGTTCTGGAGAAGAAGATTTTTTAATAATTTTTCTATAATTCATATGGTGCTATCAGAGTTATGCCCCATACAGAGCCCCCATGGGACGTGGCCATTTCATTTGAACAAACATGAATTGCCATATTAGTAATGAACATCCACATGAAGTTTCGTGAAAATCGGACCAGTGGTTTCAGAGGAGAAGTCGTTTGAAAATGTTCATGACAACGATGGACGACGACAACGACGACAACAGACGACGACGACTAATTCTTAAAATTTCAGGATAAATTGATAGGAGCCACCCTACAACCATTAAAAGAAGGCTAGCCCTTTTGCAAATCTCTTAAACTCATAAATAATTGTTGCCGCCCCCCCCCCCCCCTCCCCCCCCCCCCCCCCCCCCCCCCCCCCCACACACATTGATTTAGTGGTAATCAAACCTAAAATACATGTGATGAGCAACGACTTGATGCATAAGGGCTACGTGTTGATCTTGCAGGCTGTTTTGACTTTAAATTAAGTTAAATAATTGTCATATTTAACAATATTATGGTGAATTATTAAGTAAAATGCTGGTGGGTCTTTCTTTTTGGGGGTGGGGTGAGTTGGGTGTGGGGGTTATCGTTGGAAACTGTAATTAATCGATTCCAGTTGATGAAAGCAAACAAGATGTCAATATATCACAAGCACAGATCCGTACAAATTATAACAAGGGGTCAAAATCCGGGTGATTAAATTCAAGCCTTAATTCATTGATTCTCCAGCAAGTGATAGCGCACTTTGGGGAAATAGGTAGGGTTTACGATGGTATTAAAGGTTGGAGAGCCCTAATTTTTTCGGTGGGGGGGGGGGGATGTTGTCAACAGCCGGTAAATAGAGATAAACACAACCTGTTTACTGTTGGACCTTCCCCAGTTTATGTAGGCCATAATGTGTACCATTAATAGGACTCTTTTGTTTTTAAACCTTATTTCTTTTAAATTTTAGCTTGCCGCTATACACTTAGTGTACCGTATTCCCGTATTTATTTGGGTGAATGTCATTTACAATGATGTTCATCAAATTTTCACCTGGTGGGCTTAAATTGTAATGAGTGCTGCTGGCCCTTTTGATAAAGTTTTCCGTTCGCATGTGCATATTTTTCCACAGGTTTAATAAAAACAGAAGCGTGACTGAAATTAAATGAACGGCACTGAAACACAAACACAACCAATTAATGTGTTTCAAAGCTTCACATTTGTGCTGCGAATGCAAACCACCGTGGATCAGCAGTGAAATGTTCTTCAATTTTTTTTCTTTCAGTATGCAGTGAGCATTGGTGGGATGTCACACATATTTCTGCCAGCGCCTCATTGGTTGGTAATAATTAATGGGCAGGATTACGGTCATGTCAATTTGTCAAAAATAGAATAGCACTCCAAGTATTAAAATGTTGTGTTATTGACACTTTTTCAACATGCAGGCCTGCCAAATTAATAATTTTCTTATGGTTATGCATTTTCGAACAAAATAGTTTTCTTTTGATTGATTCAAATCTTGTCTGTTCAACATTTAGTTCGCGAGGTGTGATTTTTTTGTCAGGCTGTACTGATAGCGAGGTTAATTGGTTACACTTGGTATTTTCCCAGTGCTATAGATAGTAACGTAAACCCGGGTTCGTGTAACGTAAACCGGGTTCGTCACCCCGAGTTTAGCACTAGAAATCAGGATTGATGGAAACCGGATCTTTAATGGACTGTACACGTAACGTGGACAATAGGTGAAAGGTCAAATAAGGTACAGTTCACCAGGCTTTTAAGCACCTACACAAATTAGCATCTGGCAAAGCTGGTTTGGTTTTCTTTTTGTCTTTTGACAATTTATAGTCTCCTTGGGGTATTTTCTTAAGAACTCTAAATTCTGTACTCTTTTTCATCTGGAAGCAAAGAGGAAGATAAGGCACTTTGTATTACTTTGGTAAGTTGAGAAAAAAATGGTTCAGTGGTATTTATTTATCACCTCAGTTCTTTTGGTTGTCACTCCCCTAAGTTAACAGGCATGGGTTATGTATGTTTTCTTACTATGCATTTTCCACACCAAACATAATCGCTTCACTCTGTTTTACAATACATTAGCCCATCTGTGCTTAAAACACTTGCAACACAATTCAAAAGCACATTTTTTCTAAAATTGCATTATGTCTAAAGAACCATTTGCAAGCTTTTTTAATGCCAATGTAAAAATTATGTGGTTCACCTCTGTTATTCATTTATTTATAATTGGTGTTTAAGGTCACATATTTCTGCACAATGGCTAATCATGGGCATGTCAGTTTTCGAGTGGAGGAAGCTTGAGTACCTGGAAAGGACCACTGAGCAACAGCGAACACTGTCAACTCCCCAACATACTAACTCCACACAAACAGGTTTAGCAGTGGTTGAAGACAGGTGCCCCATTGACGTGCTGTATGCCTTAGAACACATCACTTTGCCCACACGTGGGCAATGGGGGTGAAGTGTCTTGCCCAAGGACACAACGCGGTTGCCACAGGTTGGATTCAAACTGAGCACCTCTCGAAAAAATGTTAAATTTCCTCAATTTTCACATATTAATGTTGCAAAAAACACATTGTTTAATTTGATTATGACTGTATATCATTTTGATGTCACACAGTTTGTACATAGAACCAATCAAATGCTTCAATCGACAAAAGAAGAGGGAATTCTCTGCTAATTTTCTGGGAAAAGCAATGTAGCAGTTCGATTGGATAAGAAAAACCACTGAGCATACTTCCTTGAAACAATGAATCTGTTAATAAATAAAAAATGCATGAGATTTGCCAGGTCGAACATGAGAGGTCATAGTCACTTACTGAAGGACCAAGTTCCAGTATCCCCTGCCAAGCAGAAACCATAAAAATTGAAATTTTCTAAGTTGAAAATAGCAAGAAAAGGGCCCATAACTCTAGAAATAAAAAAATGGACAAAAACCTGTTACTAGTGAATATCCTTTTCCCCATGGTGGTCTATCAACATACCAAAGATCATTTAAATTCAACATTCACTGACTGAGATATGAAGGTCCAAACTTGTTACAGATTAATGGATGGGGACAGATGGATGGATGAATGATGGACAAATGATCAAACAGATGGATGGACAGAACCCATTTCTATATGGCAGGGGATAAAAAAGCAACAAGGGTGGGTGCAGGGAAAAGGGGTAACAATGTTATTGAATTATCCCAAGTGACACTTATTATTTACCAAACTGACTACAAAAGAAAATCAGGTATAACATGCAGAAGAATATTGATGCAGTACACAAAGGGAAGAAGTGTCAACAGCCGGTCACACATTTCAATGATGGGCTTTCCCGTGAAATTTGCATTAATAAAAGTTAAAAAATTTATAGTAATTTACATATTTTTTATACTTACCAATGACCCAGACTTAGCTGGTGCTAACTATAATATTCTTGGGCCAAACACAAATTTTGCCCCCCACCCCACCCCCCAATCCCCAAAAATTGCATCAAAATCCCAAAATTAGATGTCCTATGTGGTCCTCCATATTTTTATCCACTGCGCATGTGCAGTAGTCAGGGAAGTCCGAAATTGGAGCCAAATCCCTCATTCTTACAACCAGTGCCTGGTAAGTGTAATGTAATCAGCGGGGAGGTATGAGTTCCCAACTCATGGGAGGGGCCATCCCCGTCTGGGTTATTGGTAAGTATAAAAAATATATAAATTACTATAAATTTTTTAACATTTTTATACTGTACCAATGGCCCAGACTAGCTAAATAGAAAAAAGGCTGGAGGGCCTAGGACATAAAGGAAAATCCAATAGGCTCAATTACATGTAAACAGAATTATCCCCTCAAGGAGAAGAGGAGAACGGGCTTTACATGTATCTTTCTTGTTGGTATCAAAAAAGAAAGACACAATACTATTCCGTAACTGAGCACAATAACATCAATGATCTCTATTAACATCCAGTATAACCCATTATACTAATCTTTTTAAGGGAAAGCCAATAAATAAAGATAGTCCAGACAATGAGACTCTTTTATACTCATGTTAAAAGTGCCGAGGATTGTATATTAGCGGTCCGTATGACACGTGACATATACAAATGCTTCACATCGAGCTGCACTTTAAAAATATTACATAAATGAGATAGACATTAGCTTTACACTTTAAAACCATCCCGGCACCGACTCGGAATTACTGACTCCAGAGGAGTATTCCCTTGCTTTTCACTATAAAGCAGGTGATATAAGGAACACCAGCCCCCCCCCCCCCCCCCTCCTTCCCTTGCTCTGGGACAAATACCCCAGAACGAAGAGGGCAGCAGGACAGAGTTACTACCGGACAGAAAGCCTGCATAACGACAGTTGTAACTGTTTAGTGGACGACATTCTGAGCAACAGATAACGGACCTAAACAACAATAGGTCACCAGAAATGGACTCAATATTTCTAAGATAAAAATTTGTGAACGTGGAAGGCTGAGACCAATATGCAGCCTTCATCAGATTTGGTAATAGCAACACTATTAGCATAAGCCCAAGATGTAGACAGCGCTCTTACTTCATGCGCCAAAATCTTAAGCACAGACTGCTGAGTTGAAGATAATTTTTCATAAGCAGTATGGATAGTTCACTGAATCCACCTTGCAATAGAATGGACTGTAATGTCCTTTCTATTAGGCAGCAGAGACAGAAAGAAATGCTTACGTCCCTTTCTGATAAACTCAGATCTACATTTGTAAATACGCATGGCTCTAACAGGGCAGAGAAAAGGCCTATGACCATCTGAGATGGAAGAGCCTTAATAACAACAGGTTCAGGATACTTAATAGGAGCCTGATTCTTAGCCAAAAATCCAAAGTTAGTAGTTAAAGTAATAGTATTCAACCACTACGATAGTGAGAATCATCGACCGATAGTGCATGAAGCTCACTAACTCTTCTGGCAGAAGAGAAGGCTAAGAGAAAAGCTGTCTTATAAGATAAGAATTTGAAGTCCACTGTATCAAGTGCTCAAATGGCGCTTCTTTTAGCTTCAGAAGAACCCAAGCTAAATTCCACTTAGGAATTAACCTAAGGGTTCTAGGTCTATTTATCGAAAAGTTTTTCACTAACTTAGATAAAGAGACATTAGATCCAATCTGTAACCTATCATGATGAGCACAGGTATCCGATAGCAAAGACCTATAACCCTTAATGGTTACTGGCTGCAGTTTGATCTCGTCAAACAAGCAGACCAGAAAATTAGCAATATCTGGAATGGGGGGATCATAAATATCAACAGAATGATCCCTACACCACCTATAGAAAACCTTCCACTTAGCAGCATAATTTAGCGAAGAGGAGGTCCTTCTACAGTTAGAAATTGCATCTACTGCTCGTCCTGTAAAATGCTTGCCGTGCAAGAAGGACCACACAACGGAAATACGTGAAGGTTGAGACCTTGCGGGTTGTGATGCAGTGTGCATGATTTCCCCTGCGAAAGAAGGTCTGCCCATGGAGAAGTTTCTGCCGAAATGTCCCACAACAGACACCTGGGTAGATTTATCCATGGTCTCTGGAGTGACAGAGATGCTACCAACAGAATCTTGCAGTGAGATTGCTTGATTTTTAGCAATATCTGCTGAATCAACGAGCTGGAGGATACGCATATCCTATCATTCTGTCCCAAGAGATCGAGAGGGCGACTACTGCAAACGCTCGAGGATCTGGGCATGGCGACAAATACATCTGCAACTGATTGTTGAGATGCGTCACAAATAAGTCTATCATTGGATGATCCCATTGGTAGCAAATCTGATTGAATATTCGTTTGGTGAGAGTCCATTCTGACGGCAACATGCGACCTTTCGAGAAAGAGAGTCTGCTAGAATGTTCAGACGACCCGGTATATGATGGACAGATAGGAGAACTTGGTGCTCTAGGACAAACAGAAGGATCCTTTCCATTAAATTGAATAACAGAATGGAATGAGTGCCTTCCTGGTTCCAAATATACGCTACTACTGTCGAAGTGTCAGAAAGAATTTGAACATGCGAATTCTGAAGAATGTTCATCCTCTGACGTAGCGCAAGCCATATTGACATCATCTCTTTGATGTTTATGTGCTTGTTTAGGAACTGTGGATCCCAAAGACCCTGGCACTTGGAATCTGTTGGGTTCAGAGTTGTGTCCTCAACCTGTTTGACTCGCATTCGTCATTATCGTAAAACTTGGATCCGGCAGTTGCAGTGGTACTCCTTGAGTTAACCACTGAATATCTGCTCAAGTCTGAATCTCGTTTCACTTGATTCAACAAGACCATGTTTGTTTCGAGCAATGAGTCTTCACACTCCAATTCTGAGTAAAAAATATCTGGAGAGGACGTAGCCGCCCCATCAGAATAAGATCCGCAGCGGCTTTGTACAAACCTGTCAGTCTCATAAATTCTCTAGCTGTTACTACTTCTGAGTGAAGACAAAAGCGAGCATAACAACTGACTAATTTCGCTCTGGTTAACGGCAGACGAACGAGATTGTTGTGCGTCTCGAAGCTCATTCCGAGGTGGGTGAATGACTTGGATGGCACCAGATCCGACTTCTTTTCGTTTACTATGAAACCAAGCCTGATTATAATTTCAAATTTTGTGCTTGACAAAATGACAGGCACAATCTCATTTGTACCTGTCATTTGAAAATTGTGCCTGGCAAAAATTATTTTGAGTCAAAATAACCCCTCCTTTTTTAAAAGCTCATTTAAAAGTGAAAAAAAAGGCATAAAATATCAGGAAAAAGTACTCGCGTGGTATGCAATGTCAAATGAAACTACAGTGGCCAGCCTTAGCCTTAAGGTTAAAATTTGAAATTCATCTGATGCAGCCAAAACAAAAATTTTGGTTTTCAAGCATATTTTTTTAATTCAACGAAAGAGGGAGGATTTTATTTTATGTTTTTCTTCTGCTTAATAAAAACATGAAAATATTGTCAATTGTCTTATTTTTTATTCCCAAATTCAATAGAAAATCTGCCATGTTCCTTTTCCATCTGGATCTTGCATGTTTACTAAATGTAGAATTGTTGAAAACTTGAAATGGATAGAAAAATTAATAAATTTTTGGCCCAAAAACATAGCTTACGACACTCTCATTGGAACAAGCTTTTTACCTTATCCCAGTCCAGGCCGGCCCCGCAGTAAGTAGGCAACATAAGGTAGGTATGACCAATTGGTAAAACTTGGTTAACTCATTACCTAACGCTAGTAGCAGACGATACCCGTAAAAAAAATTCTCGTATAACTAAACATTTTCATTTTTTGCTTCCAAAACATAGGTTGTGACCCCTCATTGAATAAAAATATGAATGGCAATTTTCGTGTATAGCACTGGCCGGTTTTGGCCGTTACGTTAGGTAAAGGGTTAAATATCCTGCAGTGTCAATCATACCCCCAAATTGTGTCCAAATTTAAAAAGAAAAAGCTCATGAACCAATGGCGATGCATATAACAGGGTTCATACAAAAATTTGCTCACAATGTTCAAGGGTTTTTCAAGGGTTTTTCAAGGGCTTCTTCTTTTTTTTTCAAGGGCTACATATACTATTCAGGTTGATGAATGAGCTCTAAAAATCTAAGATTCATGTGACACGGATCTGACTTTGGAAGTCAGGAAGTACTGGTACCCAAAGTGTGATCTGTGTTACAGTAATCTTGGTAAAACGGTCCACACCTTTTTATGTTTTTTTTTAACTGAGCGACACGAGCGCAACAAACAAATAAAAGGCGAGTACACATATATTTACAATGCCCAGGAAATAGTTTGGTATTCAAGGGTTTTTCAAGAGATTTCTGAAAGTTCAAGGGTTTCTCAAGGGCTAATTTCAAATTCCAGGGTTTTTCAAGAAAAAACTCATTTTCAAGGGTTTTTCAAGAGCTGTATGAATCCTGTATAATGAGTTGGCATTCAGCTTGCATTTGAGATGTACGTGCAGATTTAAGTTTGTTAAAACAGAATTCAAGCAAGGTGAGCGACTTCAGGTCTAGTTGGGCTTCTTGTTTGTTGCAAAACTTGCATAGCATGACCTCTAATGTGATCCATCTCTTCTGGCTCATTCAAATCAAATTAATCAATTAATGATTGCATTACTGGTTTGAATGAACTGGAAGAGATTAAGCATATAAGAGTTAAGCTCAGTAAAAAAAAGTGATTGACAGTGTTTTTGCCTTTTAACAATTTATAGATGAGAACCTTTTGGCACTCTACCACAAATTGTAACAAGAAAAATTCTAACAAAGTATTTTCGAGAGAATGTTCAATGACGTCAGAGAATTTGGACTTCTAATTTTATTGGGAACCACACCTTCAGTTCCACGTCACCCCTCTTTTGACCAGAGACCTCCTCTTTTGACCACAGACCCTAGTAGTTTGACCAATATTTTAAAACTACAGGTTGCCATCAAAAATCAATACTAGGGATATTCGATGATAACCAATATTTTAAAATATTGGTCAGAGCACGGGAGCCTGGCCTGGGGTTGACTTACGTTCCCTGGCTTGATAAGTTGGTTTTGATCACAAACACATTCGGCAAAAAGAGTGGCGATATTATGGGGTTGAGTTTATCAGAAATACGTAAGATGTCATTCCTGAATGTGAACAGAAATCCAATAAATTCTCAAATAGTTGAAACGGGTAATGTGCTAGAATTATGTGTCATTTTGTATTTATTTTCGACAAGACAAGTGACCAACTCCACCACACGAAAGTTAAAGCCATTTTATCAAGAGAAGCACAGTAACCTTGACCGTTTCTATGGAGATTGCACGCGAGTTGGTTAAAAAAATGAATCCTCCACTTTTTGCGGAAGGTACATTTCGCCAGAACAAACAGTTCACCGGAACATAAAATTAAAAAAAAGACACCTCGTCTCTTTTTTCCTCCAAGTAAAACGATAAAAGGTAACGAAAGGAACCATTTCCAGTGTCCATTAACCATTCAAATTCTTCACAGAGAGATTACAGATAATTTCGCAACGTGTTTTACAAAGTAAATTAAGAACAATCCACGTTGGTGAGTTTCTTCAATCAACTTCAGCAAATCCCAAAATAAGGGTATTGTGCACAGTTTACACTCCCATACCTGATTACAAGAGTACGAGAGAGGATCTCCCACTCTCGATGGTAGGCGGTCCGAGAAGTTGTGGGGTCTCCTCTGTGAATGTTTTGAGTCAATGAGAGCCAAAACGCATGTTATTGGCAGTTCTGCGGCCATAGGCGTATGGGCTTTGGGGAGGGGTAGTTTCCCCATCCAAAGTCTGAAAAAAATTGCATTTGCCGGACATTTTTTCTGAAAAAAAAAATTTTTTCCGGGCAATTTCAAAATAATTTTTAGACCAAATTTGAGGTCCGACTTAACAACTTCAGAGCCCCCCCCCCCCCAAAAAAAAAAAAAATCAGCACATATGCCTATGTCTGAGGCTGATGATGTAATCGTCTACCCATGTGAGGGATGCCAGAGACATTTAGTTTTGAGGGTTTTTTGTTGTTGTTGCTTTGTTTTGGGTTTTTTTTTTGGGGGGGGGGGGGGGGGGGGGTAAATATCACCACTAACCTTTCCCAACTCCTATGCCACTGTAACAATTCTCGGCACTCCCAATCTACAAAGAAGATTTTTAAATAATCTTTTCACTTGTGAAGAGCGCAGGCCCTACACTGATATTCGTGTGTGTGTGGGGCGTGGGGCGGGGGGGGGGGGGGGGGGGGGGGGGGACTGTCTGACATTTTCTGTCGAACAGGCATTTTTATGGAGAAGTGTCCAAAGTTTCAGCGAAGTGTCCAAAAGTTTGGCGAAAATTCCATCTGTTTCTGGCGAAATGTTGGCAAAAGGTCTACTTTTTCCTTCTGGCGAAAAGCTTTTTCGGCAAAAAGTCCAATCCTCCTTTTGATCGCCTAATTTTAATATACTCAGAGCAAGCTTGTGTAACTGAGATTTCAAAATAAAAAAAAAGGGTCTACGTGGCGGTTTACTTTCTGTGCGTCGATATTTGGTAACCAAAACTCCTTTTTAAGGGAGTGGGGAGTGTGTGTGTGTGTGGGGGGGGGGGGGGGGTAATAACTAGGCCTCAGTGCTGGGTTCAAGCTCCGATCAGTTTCAAAGAAGACACATTGAAACACACATTGGGTGAACATATTGACCAAACAATTTTTTTTTTTATTGATTTTCAATATAGCATTTAACATCTTAACACCTTATGTACAGGAAATGGACCTTTAATAAACCGCACTGACAGTTAGCTTTGATGTGTGCAAGGGAAAAATCCTTGATGCTAGGCAAACATAAATTTTTATAACCTTTTTGCGAATAACAAAAAACTACAATACAGTAGAGTCTCCGTGGTACAAATCCTCGCCTGGGAATGGATAGCCTACAGATAGAACAACGGTAGACTTCTGTGATACAATTTAAGAATCACAAGCCAAATTCCACTTGATGGAGCATCGGATTCAACATTATGTGATCTTTTGTTCGTAGTTCTGGGTTGTATCTCAAAACTCTGTCGTTTTGTATACATGGACAATCCATTTCCACGTTGTGACGGAATTGTACCAATCCACGATGACGATATAGTATTGTCATCTGATTTATTGTCAAACTGAAATGAGCCGTCGCAAAGGCCCTAAAGGCCATCAATTCGCATAAACAACCGCCCATCCCCGGCAAAGAATATCGCCTGTTCACAGATATTTTTTTTTATTATGTGTAGAAAATTCATGCCGGTATAGCTTTCGACACTGGATAAAAAAATAATATGCCTAAACAGACATTATTTATTTACCACTCTATACTACCCCCCCCCCCCCCCCCCCCCTGCACCCGCCCAATTTTTTCTCTGGAGGATGGTTTGGTGGTTGTATAGGACAGATCGGGTTTGGTTGAAGGACGGTTTCGGTCAAAATGCTTGAGGACAGTTCGAGTGTATTTGCAGTAGTTTTGAAAGGACAACATTCACGAGAAGTAGATGTGAAGTCAAGAGTACCACAGGAAAATGTCCTCGGACCACTGCTGTTCATATGTCACATCGATGCCATCCCCCCCCCCCCCCCCCCCGTCCCCGGAATGAAATGATGCCTGTTGACAAATATTATTTTGTTATCATGTATTGAAAATTACTGCGGGTAATTGTCAACACTTTATAAAAAAATAATATGCATAAACAGCTTCTCTCCCCAATCTCCACCCCCACCCCCCCTCCCCCCACCCCCCGCTTTTTTGGGCTAGATATGAGGACGGTTGGGGTCGAAATGCTGGAGAACGGTTCGGCCAGCGGACACTTTCAGTGTATTCGCGGTAGTCTTGGAAGGACCAACGTTCGCGAGAAGTAGACGTGAAGTCAGTAGTACCACAGGAAAATGTCCTCGGACCACTGCTGTTCATATGTCATGTCAATGCCCCCCCCCCCCCCCCCCCCCCCCTAAAAAAAAAATGAAATGATGCCTGTTGACAAATATTATTTTTTCATCATGTATTGAAAATTACTGCCGGTAATTTTCAACACTTTATAAAAAAAATAATATGCATAAACAGCCTCTGTCCCCAGTCTCCACCCACCCCCCCACCCTCCCCCCATATTGAGCTAGAGATGAGGATGGTGGAGTTAACCCCCACCCCCCCACCCCCCCTGCCCGTAAGGAAATAGAATGTCTGTTTACCAATATTATGTTAATCTGTATTGAAAATTACCGCTGGTAATTTTCAACACTCGATAAAAAAGGATATGTGTAAACAGGCCTTTTTTCTTTAACCCCCCCCCCCCCCCCCTCCTCCTCGGTTCGGTCGCTGCAGAGGACAATTTGGGATAGACTGGAGGAAGGTACGTCCAGAGGCTGGTTTGAGTGGATTTTTAGGGGTCTTGAAAGAAGAACATTCACGAGAAGTAAACGTGGAGTCGGGAGTACCACAGGGAACTGTCTTTGAGCCATTGCTGTTACGAAATCACATCAATGAGCCGCCGAACCGTCACGACTTTTCCGGTCAATTTCTTGAAGTAATTTCTAAACTCAACATTTTCGCCAAATTTTCAAAACAACTGCACTTTAAATTTGTAAACATAATTTTATGAAAAAATGGAACATTTTACTTATTATCTGATAGTCAGAAATATTCAACTCAAGAGTCTGAGCCAGACTCTGACTCAGAATCCGAGTTGAATATTTCCCCTAGCATTTCAACCTCTGACAATGTGTATTCATGATCATTTGAATCTGATTCAAAATTCCAAGAACCGATATCTTCAGACTCAAATGATTCTATACTAGCATTATCAGAGGTTGACCCATCACAAAAATCGTCTGATTCAGATGCACTCGCACATTTAAAAGAAGATGGTGAGCTTGGGGGTTCATTTGGTGTTGGCCCTGTTGTCAGAGTTGTCTGCCAGTATTTAACTTTCTTGTTGGCCCTCTCCCTGTATTTCTTTCTCTTCTTCTGCCCAGGACGTCTTGCCTTACCAACCATCCAACTCTGAACAACGGGTCCAACATCAAATGAGCCTAGTTCAGGCCCTTCTTCATCTATTCATAATAGGTGTGCAGTTACTGAAACACCAAGAGAACACCTAGAGTCTCCTTTTGTTCTCTTCAGTTTTGAGAACAGCCTCTCCAGCTTCGTATTTGAAACAGGAAGAGTGAATAGTAACTCAATCAAAACCAGAATGTCAGCCCAGTTGTCCTTCAATGAAGAACTGAATATTGAGTACCATGTGTTGCTGTACCCATTGCTAATAGTACCTGCTTTCAAGTACTGAATAGCATATTCGACTAAATCATGAAATTGACTCAGGATATCTTGAGCTGAGCAACTCACACCTACTGTTGTCAACTTTGACTGAAAATGTTCAAATAGAGAAATGACTTCAGTGTCCGCAAACCCCAGGTCGTAAACAGGTTCATCGACGGAATTATCTGCAGACTTCACATGAGTACTCCATGCTTCACAATTGAGAACTTTTGCTCTTTGGTGGATCAATTTGTCATCTGCATTATCAAAACGCAATGCCAATGCTTGTGAGACAATATTAAGATATTTGACCTTCGTTGACTCCATCGCGTCTATCTTGGAATTGAACATCTCTTTTTCAAATTCTACCCCGATAGGTTACCGATTCACTTTTATTGTGACAATTGTCGAAGTCAATCTTAGAAAGCAAATATTTAATTGCCAGAAGTTCTTTGATGTTTTTTTTCTCCATCGAATAAAGTTGTTTTTTTGCCTTCATCAAAGCAAGTGATGTAGAGACAATGTCGATTTTGTCATCTTGGAAGCATTTTGATAAGACTGCAACTGGAGCAAGTAAGTCTGTGAAAAACGCAACATGAATTAGAAAATCGGCCGATTTCCATCTTTTCAAGTAACCAGATACTTCAGGGTCGGACTTCATGTCAACCATTGCAGCAAGATGATTCAAATATATACCAAATTTGTCCAATATTATTCTTAACGCATTTAACTTGAAGCTCACCCATCGTGTACCTGAGGCCCGTTTTGGTTTGAAAGACCCCTCAGTAAAATATTCTCCCTTCTCCTGCTTCATTAGTTTTATTAGATTTTCCAATTCATTCAATTTTTTCGGTGATCTGTTATATATTTTGTACAGTTTTTTCAACATTTTGTTTACTTTTTCGAAGAACGTGTCCACAAGAGCATCTTTCATGGCTAATTCCAATTTGTGAGCCACACAGTGTTGAAAGTGTAACGACGGTACTTCGTCTTTCAGTAAAGCCTGAACCCCACTGTGCTTCCCACTATTCACTGATACCCCGTCAGCGCCAAACCCAACGAGCTTGCTGTAAAATTCTTCCTTTGACAAATCAATGCCCAAGAAACTTGACTCAATCGCATTCTTTACACCCTGTGCATCCGGGGTGGGTACATTTCTCAGGTCAACAAACTTGAACTCGGTACCCACTGAGCTACAAGTGAGGTTAGGGTTGAAATAAGCTACATAAATAGCATCAGTTTCACGCTGACTGGCATCAGTAGTTCCATCAACCATGGCACTTATAAATTTAACATTGAGAAGCTTATTGCGCAATTCGTCGGCTAGATAGTTCCCATGTGCCACTATGAATTCCTGACACTTCAAACGTTTGTTATAAGATTCACCAAGGTCAACTCCATGATGTATCTCCAGCTGAACGAGATGGTCGTACATCGTGAATGGAAGTTCACACTTTGCAATGAAATAGGCTATTTCGAATTTATGCATCAATTGAAGCCTTTGGGCTTGTGATAAATGATCCCATGTACTTTTCAAGCTGACAAACGGTGAGCCTTTTTGTGACAGGCAGTTAGAGCATGGTCCTTGGGATTACTTATTCTCAAATTTATAGAACCTTCAATCCAGGCTCTTTGGAAGTCCCTCATCAATTTGATTTCGTTTTGTTGTTCAATACAAAATAGACAAGTCAGTGATGTAACAAAACCTTTCGAGTCTACTGAATATTTCAACCATTGGTTGCCTTCTGACTTGGCCAGATCGTGTGAGATCCATTTTTTTACTGTACATGCTCTGAGCTTTCTGACAGTTTTCTGTGAAGTAGCAGCACTAAGTTTTTCAGCACTGGAAGCACAGATGGTGGATTTTTCGGTTGATTTCTTAAAGTAATTTGCTAAACTCAACATTTTTTGTCGAATTTTCAAAACAACCGCATTTTCAACTTGTAAACAGGGTTTTATGAAAAACTGAACACGACAAAACACTGAAATTTGCCCGGAAATATGTTTCAACATTGCGCAAAAATACCCGACAAAGTCAAGAATGTATCACTAAATATCGAAAATTAGAGTGGGCTCATCATGTTAACTTATCAACCCGCAAAAAATAACTATTTTTATTGAAAAATTCCCACAGTAACGCGTGACTGATCTTCAGATGGTAATCTGAAATCAATACGCTACGTTGTCCGCTTTGATCCCACCTTTTTATTCAACCCGGAAGCTCTAATATCAGGACAAACATTCCCACGGTAACTCGTTCCAGTCAAGCCGTACCCAAAATTAGACGATTCTGCTCGTACCCAGGGCCGGTGAACCTGTACCCGGTGTCTGATTGTAAGGGTGTATGCAGTTAATGGCATAAGAACTATAGAAGAGGAGTGTTTGCTTTTGTTGAATCCGTTTATTTTTTAGGTACGATTTGACTGGTTCGAGTTGCCGTGGGAACGAATTGTAGAAACTGAAATGCCGTATTACAATTTACACTATTTTTAGCGCACACATAAAATTATGTTTGGGTCATTCTGCACTTGGATTTGTTTTCCCGATTTTGAATAATAAAAACATAGAAATTTAAACACGTTCCAACCTCACGTTTTTTTAATTGATGAATCGAACGGTCTGTGTACTTGGTATACGATTTTTATTGCGTGTTGCTTTAGTAGTGCCGTGTTTGAAATGATTGTTTATTTTTTTTTTTTTTTTTTTTTTGTTGGTCCGGTCAGTTTGACAGGCACATTTGGAGTTTGGGTCGGACATTTGGGTAATTCTTCCGGACAATGTCCGTGTCCAGACGCTTATAATCAGGCTTGTATGAAACCGAGACTTCGGAGCAGTTGAAGCAGACTCTGAACATCGTTCTGAAGTGTTAACTCATTGCCGTACCTCTGAAGAATGTCGTCCAGGTAGGCCGATGTTACTACAGACGAATGAGCTTGGAAATGAGTCATTACCAAGTTCATTATTCGAGTGAATGCCCAGGGTGCTAGATTCAGACCAAAGCACATCACTCGGAACTGATAAACGATTCCTGGGACAGTGAAGCGAAGATACTTTCTGAATGCTGGATGTACCATGACGTGAAAGTACGCATCTTTGAGATCTATACTCGCAACATAGTTGTTCACTCGAATGCTCGCTCTAACCGATCAGATGGTCTCCATATAAAATTTTGGAGCCACGATCAGCTTGTTTATCCAGCTCAGATCTATGGCTGGATGAAACGAGCCGTCTGGTTTTGGAAACAGAAACAGGTGACTGTAGAAACCTGGAGATTCCTGGTTTTCTACGACCGTTATAGCGTTCTTGTCCAGAAGAGATTGAACTTCTGATAGAAGCTATTGTCTCTTCTGAACATTTGGCAGAAGCTGAGTCCAACATGGACTTCAAGTTAACGGGTAACGGGGGTTTTTCCTTGAAGGGCTGTTTTAGACCTCCGGAAGTCACCCCTTGCACCCATGGGTCATCCGTAATTGGCAACCAATTGGTTAAGAATCTTGACAGCCTTGACAACCCAACTGGAACGCAATAGAGGTTTACACATCACCTCCTGGACCTGCGAGGCCTGCAGGAGGAGAAACCACGTCCTGCACCTCGTCCCATCAACCTAGGGGTATTTCACCTGTTATCTTGGCCAGTATAATGGCCCCTGCCTGAGTCGCTACTCTGACAGTCTCTAGTGTAAGACGTAGAGGATTTCTTAGATCCTCTATAGGAACTTCCCTTGGAATTATTCGCCCCCGAAGTACCTGCCTTATTCTTCTCTGCTGAGTCTGACTTTTTAGAAGAAGATTTCTTAGTAATCTGATCATAGATAATAGAAAGCTTTCTGTCGAAGAGAAGCTCTCCGGAGACCGGAGCGACTCGAAGAGAGTTTTTAACCTTACTGTCCACTCTGATGGATGCAGCCAGGGCCGCATCATGTCTGACCAACTCCAGATTTGCCACTGGAAAGGCGGAGTTATACGTAGAATATGCTATAGCCCTCGAAAGAACTCTTAAGGAAGTTTGAACATCCTGGAATTCTTTCCCTTCGAGACGTAATGATAACGCTCTGGTAAGGTGATCTGCTTAAGATAATGCGTCTAAATTAATTCTATTAGACGAGCTTGTCATCTCCAGTATACTGGAGTTAATAGACATGGCTGCCAGCAAAGACAATTCCAGGTCTTCAGCCTGGTTGTCCAAACTCATAGGAACTTTTGGCACGCCTTGTCCTCCCGTTTCAAATCTATGTCTCGCATTGATGAAAGGCAGCTGTATAGCGTTAGGTGATAAGAAACCGGATTTGCCAGTCTTAGAGGCTAGCTTGAATATAGTGTCATTCAAAAGTTCAAATGTCCGCGTGACATTCCTGGACTGGGTTGGAAACTCAGGGACAGTGTCCCTAATCCGACCGAAAAAGTCTGTGTCGAGTGACGCTATCAGTCTCTTATCCGGTAATGCAGCTTTTTGGTCCAGAGGAACAACATCTGGAAGGTGTTGCCGGATGAAATCTACGGCCACCTTATGTTGTTCAGAAAGGCTCTGCTGATTCCATTTCACCATCCGACTGGACCATATAAGATTCTCGGTCGTTCCTTTCTGACTCTGGAGGGGAGTGAACCGACCCAGCTTCCTCAGACAATTCCTGTTCCAAAAAAGTTTCTGATGGCTGCTGGGATGCTGCAATGAGTTGAGCTATCTGTGATAGCAAGTCCCTCACGGAGGCCTGTGGAGCTGCGGTCTTACGTGATTTAGCCGCTGGGAGCTCCTGGGACGTTACTTCCTGCATACTTCTTTTAAACAAACGTTCGGACTGGTGAGGCCTTGTGTCCTTGGCTACCGGATGGCGTGACCTGATCGACGTGGAATCCCTAGTCGGTGACGCAGGCTGGATATCAGAAGTCACGTAGCCAAGTTGCGGTCGTGTGTGCTGCCGTGAGGATGAGGAAGCCAATAGACTAGTCGTGCCAGACTGTCTATACGATGGGGCATCCCGAGGGGTGGACGTTTCCTCCGACTGATGAACATTGTGTACAACAACATCTGGTCCCAGATGTTGTTGTAAGAGAGAGGGGACTCGCGGTCCCGGCAGACCTGGACGTGCTAGGTACCGAGCTGATTGGCTTCCTCCATACTATCCTCGGATCCGTCGTCGCCGGGTGTGCATGATCCATGTTTATAGTGCTCGCAACACCCGATCTCCCTTCCTGGACCGCAACGGACGAACCCAGCTTCACAACCATTTCGTGAATGATTGCTACACTGGGTGAGCTAGTGGGCGACAATGCTGTCGATCCTATGTGGGACCTCTTAGGCATTTGCCGAATTTAATTGAGCACTTTTTCCGCTAGCTCTTCATTTATCTGCGACGACAGAGGCACACTTCATGAAGACATCATGGAAACATCACCCCGTTCTTGTTCCTCTGAAAAAGAGACTGAAAAACTTGAGTGACCCTGTGGTGAGAGGGCCGGCATGGACCTCTCATCACTAATAATATACCGTGACACACGTCTCCAACGTTTGTCATTCCAATTGGCACACACAGAGTAAGAATTAGTGCGATTACACTGACTACAATTAATACACTGAACATGAGAATCAGAGGAAGACTTCCTCGAATTACAGTTTGAACCAACTTTTTTCATATTGCTCGCACTAATCCTTGAAAATAAGATACATGATAATAATATAATCCATTACAAACATTTCGAAAAATAATTCAAAAGAAAACATTTTCGAAAAATTTTCAAGTTGAGCCCAAGTTCCCAATGGGAACGATGAGCCCAAACTGATCCCCAAAAAAGCCTAAGTGTGGACAAAAATTTTAAATAATGTCTAAAAATTAATGTTACACTTATGGACAATATTATGTATCTGGCTATGAGCAGAACTGTGTGAAGTAACCATTGTCAATGTAAACAAAAGTGAATAAAACTGGAAACAAGACTCCAGGCACCGAAAATATGGCCCGAAATCAGTAACCAATTTTAACACTTTCCGATGTAAAACATAGGTTTCCTGAGAAGAAACTGCAGTACATCAGATGTTAGATGCATGACTGAAATGCCTAACCACCCTAGGGTGAGGATGTAACCATGAAGAAAAACAGAATTATCATTCTGTTACCAAGCCAAAACTCCCAAGAAATTTCATTGTAAACTAATTACATAAAATAATGCCAAATGCATCGGAGAATAGCAAGGGGGGTATTAAGGATAGAGAGAGAGGAAACACTGAACAAACAATGGAAATTTCATAGCAAGAATGAAAATATCAGGCCCATGCCCCGAAATTAGGGAACATGAAATAATTTTTCATAAAAATTATAAGTTACAGCCCTGAACACACATCCTTCCACTGTTTCTTCCTCTCATCCTTTTATTTCATCCTTAGATCCACCATTTCTCTCATGATTATGTGTCTGGCATCATTTAAACTGAGATTTTAAGCACAGATATCAGTGTGATGTTACTGATTGTAGGGCCAAACAAAGAATGAGGATTTGGTACCAATTTCGGACTTCCTTGACTACTGCGTATGCGCAGTGGATAAAAGTATGGAGGACCACATAGGACATCTAATTTTTGGATTTTGATGCAAATTTTGGAGATTGGGGGGAGGGGGCAAAATTTGTGTTTGGCCCTAGAATATTAGAGTTAGCACCAGCTGCATCTGGGTCATTGGTACGTTATAAAAATATATTTTACTTGCCTTTCCCAGCATTGGAGCCTTATGTTTATTGTGTGTTGCAATGGCCATGTGGGTCTTACATTTTATAGCATATAAACTGAGATGATGAATGCATGCTCATCACCATTTCTTCCATGACCAATGGCGATGATGCCATTGATGGTTTACTTCCCCTGACATATATCAACACACATTGCAACTTTCATTTCTGTGTCTGCAGAAATACCTGAGTTTCATACTTTTTTGAATGAAATAACCCATCTCATGTTATATTTATTTGGGTAACAATAAACTTGAAAAAAATTATTGAATTTAAAAAATATAAGGATAAAACATGTATTGTTATTTTTACTGCTAAAAATAGACAAAATATCCAGTGACAGTCAAGGCATGTGCATTTTATTTGTTGATTTATATGATTTATTTGCTATTCTTTTAAGCTAAAGTGGGATAATTGGGCAAGAATGTGTTTTTTTATATATGGCTGTATACCATAATAAAACTGACAAGGTGCTAAAATTGTTATTTCTATTGATTACAGAACACCCCATCAACATATTGTTGACAACAACAAACAAACTTGATAATTTCCAATTTCAATTTGATGAAAATTTATGCCAATTAATCAATTTAATTTAGCTTAACACTGACCATTGGTCATTTTCACACGTTCAATTTGGAAAACTTAATGGCCGTAAATGATGATTTTACCAACGATTTCAAACCGAGTGTTATTGATTGCATTTTATAGGAAACCTCAAGGGTTAATGAAATGATGACTTTATAATGAAATCATGACTAAAACACCGATTGTGGCTTCCCATACATATCAGGAGAGCCATGAGCGTGGCTTCCCACACAATATCATTTAAGTCTAACAAAATGCATAACTATGGAAAGTAGCATGGTTGGAACCAACATTTGGATAACCATTCCCCCATCAGTACTTCACATATGCGATATACTACAAGAGCAAAAAGTTGCTCTTGTAAAATAGTTTACGAACTCAATTTGCTCCTGTGAAAAAAAAATAACTTGTGTTTAGGGTAATCCGACTGACTCTAAAAAAATCATACCTAGGCCTCACAAAGTAGATCTTCTGTTTCTCAGGCCATTTTTTGTAAAATTGCATGCGGGCAGGCGTTTTTTTTATTTTATTTTTTATTTTTGTAAATATTTATTTGCCATTAAAAAGGTTTATGTTCTTGGTTTGTTTTATGCCCCATAATATACAGAATAGCATGGGTGGTGGTGTATTACATCCCTTGAGGGCAAGAAGGCTTTGCAATGCTAAAGCATTGCAAAGACTTCTTGCATTCAAGGGACAATTTTATTAACTTGGGTATGTCAGGGCAAAGCCAGCCTAAATATAGGGGCAAGGGGCCTCATATTTAAAGATATTGTAAGTTCAAAATATATTCCGCATCAAGGCGAAAACCCACGTGAATTTCACTTCTCTGTAAAGCTGGAAAAACACACGTGGTGTATATCCAGCTTTAGCGCAGGGACCCAGGGGAGAAACGGTATGTTAGATAAGGTCTAATCTCGTTTAATTTATACAGTAGTCGGAGTCTTACAAGACGTAATCGGTTGGTGTCAAGATGTCGTCACGGTCAATTGAGAAACGAGATTCTAAAAGATAGAAACGTCGTGTCATCATTAGTTATAGCAATGCGTGTCAGGAACGAATCACCGTTAAGTCACGCGCGAGATGACATCTCCCACCGTTTTGACAGGTGGACAGATAAGCGTCGGTCCACCTGACAGTTTAGGGTAAAAAGTATATATACCTAGAAGAGCAGAGCATTAGACACACACTTGGGGTCACACACACGTTGGTGAAGTCCAGGACAGGCGGACTCTGTTTCCTGGCATAAGGGTACCTTCGATCACAGGACCCTGAAATGGCTGGAATCGCCAGAGAGGGCATTCCATGATTGATTTAGCTTAACGTTGATATGCGGCTACGGGGCCGAATTCATGAGAAGGAACACCCCAGGTGGAACGTTAAAGTTTAAATTGTCGAGTAGCAGGTATCGGCCTGCAATAGTCAGAAGTGTAGGTTAATTGTATTGTGCGTATTAACCCTTTGAAGCGTCAGACTGATTGCATTCTGAGTAGTTTGTTTTGCTGTCGAAGCATCGTAATACTGACTGGAGATCGGTGTGAGTGACAATTTCGCCCTAGCACAAAAGGGGCATTTGTGAATCGTGAATTCAACCAGGAACAGTGAATATTTCAATAGGACTTTCACGGAGGACTTTCAAAGGCACATGAGGTATGAATAGACAATATCTGACCCAAATCAGAAGTACGGTGTCCTTATAGATGACGAACATTGCTGGTCGGAACCCTCCGACAGCTAGAGGTACAGTTACGCGCAGACGTTGACATTTGAGCCTAAGCGTGTAAAGCTCTTATGGCGAGCTCACAGTAATAACATTTCAGATTTGTGAAGCTCTTATGGCGAGCTCACGGTAGTAACATTTCCAGTATGTAGACTATAGTGCCAGTACAGGGATATAGAATGACTATATGATTGTTTAGAATTATTTAACCGTAGCGACCCATTTTCTGTGAAAAGAATCGAATTGTTGATTGTTGAAATATTGAAACGGATTTATTTTTATGTGTAAATAAAAGAATCGTTGTTACTTTAAATCATTCTTTCCATTATACAGCCTAAAGTGATTAGGAATCACACCTAACGGAAATCGAACCTATTTCAGGCCAATTTGGCAGAGAAGGAATCACGGCGTCGGTCTAACTCAGCTCTCTGCGCCGAGTTCGCGACACTTGGATTCTGACCCTCCACGTTGGTCTAATTTTCCCGCAACTTCATCAGCGGGACTAAATAACCCCACGTCAGCCCAGGCCTTACGGGGCCTTCAGGTGTCCCTGACATTGATTGGCGAGCGCTACCAGGATATTTCTAAAAGGTAAAAAATGGCTATATGGAAATTTTGTTTTATTTTAACAGCGGTTCTGTTTAGGTTTTGACGCGTTCGGTCAGTTGATGCCGTTCAAGGGTTTAATATCGCAATACAGTAGTCCCCAAAAGGATACTTAATAGCCATTATAACTACGGTAGGTTTCAGAATATTTGGTGCGTTTAATTACGTTAAATTACAGAGGTAAATTAGGATCAATTGCCATATTTTTTTTTCTTTCTTTCTTTTCCTTCTTCATTCTTTCTGACGAGTGTTGAAGATAGAAAGAAAAAATCAAAATGGATGTTGTTACACCCCTCGCCCAACTGGTATCATTAGGCAAGGAAATGGGCCTTGAGGGAGCTGAACTTCAGAAGTTCGTTAAAGATGAGCAGAAACGTGAGGCCAAGGAGATTGCCTTACATAATGACGCAAGGGAGAGAGAGGCCCAAGCAGTAAGGGAGGCAAAAGAGCGAGAGATTCAATTAGAACGAGAGCGTGAGAAAGACGCAAGAGAGGCGAAAGAGAGAGAGATTCAATTAACAAATGAGGCGAGGGAGAGAGAAGCCCAATTAGAACGAAAGCGTGAGAAAGATGCAAGAGAGGCGAAAGAGAGAGAGTTTCAATTAGCAAATGAGGCAAGAGAGAGAGAAGCCCAATTAGAACAACAGAGGCACGAGAGAGAATTAGAGCTCCTCAGAGCAAGGGCCGATGTGGAGAATGAAAGTCGGCGCTCAGGGGACGGGAGTGCAGGGGTAGCAATTCATGCCCCATGCCCCCACCTCGCTCATTTTAATGAAAACACAGATGACTTGGACTCGTACTTGGAGAGGTTCAAGCGTTTTGCCTCCAGTCATATGTGGCCAGAAGACACATGGGCTATGTGCTTGAGCCCTTTGTTGTCAGGTAAAGCCCTCGAGGCTTATACCAGTATGCCTCCTGCACTTCTTAACGACTACAGTGAGCTGAAGAATGCCATCCTTCGGAGATACCAGCTCACTGAAGAAGGATTCCGGACCAAGTTCCGAGAGATTAAGCAGGAGAAGGGAGAAACAGTGCCTCAGTATTTTGCCCGAGCTAGGCGGTACTTTGACCGCTGGACTGATCTCGCAGAAGTGAATGAGTCATATGGAGCCCTGCGAGATCTATTTCTCCGGGAGCAGTTTTTAACTACATGCTCCAAGGAGTTGGGCCTGTTCATCAAGGAAAGGGGTCCGCCCACCTATGATGAGATGGCAACTGTGGCAGAACACTACATCGAGGCCCACGGTGGGAGTGTGAACGCACCCAAATCGGCTAGGGGTGGGGCAAACGGGTTGGCAATGGCACCCGTAAGGCAACACCACCCCGATCCTCCTGCGTCGCAGACCAGCCGGAAGGGAAGCGCTCCCAAGGACACCACTTGTTTTATCTGCAACAAGTGGGGTCATATTGCCAGGGACTGCTGGCAGAAGCAGGTAAGGACCACTGGGAACATTAGACCACCTCAGCAGGGGGCCGGGAACGCAGCGCCAAGGGGTTGGAAGCAAGGTGACCGCGTAGATCCAGGGCCCAGTAGGCAGACGGCAGCGTTCTGTCAAACTATCGGTCCAGAACACAGTCCCCTCCGGGAATGTATACAAGAGGGAGAATTAAGGCTGGAAGGTGGGAAGGTTGTCCCGATAATAAGTGGCATGTGTGAGAGGCTCACAACTTCGCAGGAGAAGGTTGATATGCCAGTGTACCCAGGGTATGTGGGACAAAGGAAGATCCGTCTGCTCCGGGATTCTGGGTGCTCCTCTGCAGCGGTTAGAAAGCAACTGGTTGACGACAAGCAATTGTTGGGGCGCGACCATTTGTGTATTTTGATAGATGGGACCGTTAGAAGGTTCCCCATCGCGAGGATAACTGTGGATACCCCATTTTATTGTGGCGAAGTGGAAGCCATGTGCATTGAATCACCTGTGTATGACCTGGTCATAGGTAATATCCCAGGGGTGAGGGCAAGTCCTGATGAGCTATGGTCCAGGGATAGGGGGCCAAATGAAGGCCCAACGAGTAAGGAAGGGAAGGTTCCCAGGGGGAACCAATCCGATGGTCCAGGGGATGGTCCCTACACGACGAAATGTCAGGAAGTTTCAGGAAGGACGACTCCTGTCCAATTAGGGAGAAGGGGCCACAGGCGGTCCAGACGAAACGCCAAACAGCGAGGGAACCCAATGGGATCATTGGGGAAAGACCCTCAAGCAAATTTATGTGGGGGAGTTGAGCGCCCCAAGAAGTCGGTGTCACCCGTGTGGAGAGGGGAGGCCAGACCCACGCAAATGGCTGGGCAAACTTCCACAGAATTGAGAAGGCACGGGTCAACACAAGTTGAGTTTGTTAAAGTGGATGGGACCACTAAGGTGGGCGCCCAGGAGACCGAGGAAAGGGTCCACAAATCAAAGGAGAAGCATCCTAGGTGGCGGAGACCACGTAGAGAGTGCCGGGGGCACACAACGCCCAATGTGCGCAAGAAGTCGTCGCAATGGACCGGGGGGTCGACGGCACAAGGGCCAAGGACGGCCAGTGTCGTTCGAACGACGGTAATCGCCGGGACGAGTGAGCCTGGGGGATATAGCGCCAAGGGAAGCTCTTGGGAATGCGAGCGAAAATGACAGGGTATGGGGACCCTGGTGGAATACCCGTAGAAATAACGGGGCGAGAAGTAGAGGTGTGTCGAGGGTTACCCAAGGGGATTCTGGGAACCGGGCCCCTACCAATGGTCGGTGGTTATAAAGAAGCAATAGTTGGGTGGCTGCGGGCCTGGTGTCTGGGACGGGGGCTCCAGTCGCAAATATTTTTGTGGGTGAGGTGATGGGCTTTGTAAACTCGGTGTTAAGGCCCGGAGGAATTTTCTTATTTTAGTATTATTATTGCTCTGACTGCTGACTAGAGTTGGTTGTGAGTGCGAATGTGAGATACACTGCCCTGTCTGTGCGCGTGGACGGGGAGCCTGTGTGTCGAGTTTTGTAAGTATGGGATGCACAAACCCGGTGTTAAGGCCCGGGGAAACCGCGCTTGTTTTTATTGACGAGAGTTTGTTGTGAGTGTGAGGCACACTAACCCCGTCTGTCGCAAAGGCGCGGTCGGGAAATCTGTGTGTTGAATGTGTGAGTGTGTGAGGCACAATTTTAATCCCCTGGTTGAGCTTTGCGATGGTGAGTCTCAACATAATGCAGGGGTCGTTTGCCCCTTCACAAGACATAGGGGAACGGGAGGCAAAGTTACACTCCGTTGGAATTAACCCATCTGACGCAAAGGCGCGGACGGTGTTACTCGTCGGAGTGAGTGCCAAGTGAACTGTTTGCAAAACGGGCGAACGTGTATAAAAACGTGTATGTTTAGGTGTAAATATATAGTATTACAGAGAGAGAGAGTGCTGCAAATCTAAGAATAAGGCTACTCTCCATATGTAAACCCGCAAGACGGGAGCATGTGGTAGCGTGTGTGTCGTGGGAATCGGTATGGCCGACGCATGAGCCCGGTCTTGAACCCCACGACCACTAGGGGACAGTTTTGTAGTCTTGAACATGATGGGTAGATTGTAAAAAGGTGTGAGAGGCGAACGTGCGTGGCTTTGCCCCTTGTGTTTTAAGAGATACACAGGGTGTTTCTCTCGGGAAGGGAGTTGTCAGGGCAAAGCCAGCCTAAATATAGGGGCAAGGGGCCTCATATTTAAAGATATTGTAAGTTCAAAATATATTCCGCATCAAGGCGAAAACCCACGTGAATTTCACTTCTCTGTAAAGCTGGAAAAACACACGTGGTGTATATCCAGCTTTAGCGCAGGGACCCAGGGGAGAAACGGTATGTTAGATAAGGTCTAATCTCGTTTAATTTATACAGTAGTCGGAGTCTTACAAGACGTAATCGGTTGGTGTCAAGATGTCGTCACGGTCAATTGAGAAACGAGATTCCAAAAGATAGAAACGTCGTGTCATCATTAGTTATAGCAATGCGTGTCAGGAACGAATCACCGTTAAGTCACGCGCGAGATGACTTGTATTGATTCTGCCTCGATATACGTCATCTCCCACCGTTTTGACAGGTGGACAGATGAGCGTCGGTCCACCTGACAGTTTAGGGTAAAAAGTATATATACCTGGAAGAGCAGAGCATTAGACACACACTTGGGGTCACACACACGTTGGTGAAGTCCAGGACAGGCAGACTCTGTTTCCTGGCATAAGGGTACCTTCGATCACAGGACCCTGAAACAGCTGGAATCGCCAGAGAGGGCATTCGATGATTGATTTATCTTAACGTTGATAGGCGGCTACGGGGCCGAATTCGTGAGAAGGAACACCCCAGGTGGAACATTAAAGTTTAGATTGTCGAGTAGCAGGTATCGGCCTGCAATAGTCAGAAGTGTAGGTTAACTGTATTGTACGTATTAACCCTTTGAAGCGTCAGACTGATTGCATTCTGAGTAGTTTGTTTTGCTGTCGAAGCATCGTAATACCGACTGGAGATCGGTGTGAGTGACAATTTCGCCCTAGCACAAAAGGGGCATTTGTGAATCGTGAATTCAACCAGAAACGGTGAATATTTCAATAGGACTTTCACGGAGGACTTTCAAAGGCACATGAGGTATGAATAGACAATATCTGACCCAAATCAGAAGTACGGTGTCCTTATAGATGACGAACATTGCTGGTCGGAACCCTCCGACAGCTAGAGGTACAGTTACGCGCAGACATTGACATTTGAGCCTAAGCGTGTGAAGCTCTTATGGCGAGCTCACAGTAATAACATTTCAGATTTGTGAAGCTCTTATGGCGAGCTCACGGTAGTAACATTTCCAGTGTGTAGACTATAGTGCCAGTACAGGGCTATAGAATGACTATATGATTGTTTAGAATTATTTAACCGTAGCGACCCATTTTCTGTGAAAAGAATCGAATTGTTGATTGTTGAAATATTGAAACGGATTTATTTTTATGTGTAAATAAAAGAATCGTTGTTACTTTAAATCATTCTTTCCATTATACAGCCTAAAGTGATTAGGAATCACACCTAACGGAAATCGAACCTATTTCAGGCCAATTTGGCAGAGAAGGAATCACGGCGCCGGTCTAACTCAGCTCTCTGCGCCGAGTTCGCGACACTTGGATTCCGACCCTTCACGTTGGTCTAATTTTCCCGCAACTTCATCAGCGGGACTAAATAACCCCACGTCAGCCCAGGCCTTACGTGGCCTTCAGGTGTCCCTGACAGGGTAAAATATCAGGCATAAACCATTTGATTTTAATTTTTTTATGTTTGGATTGGTCATAAAATGAGAGCATGCGGCAGCCAAAAGGACCACGCGGGAGGGCCTGAGAAACAGATTTTTATTTTTTTTTTGCCCTACCTAAAAATTTTATTGAGTAAATGTTGCTCATTTAGTTCATTGTACCCCTAAATTTCCATCCACTTCAACTGTGGATTTGAAGCAGATTTTGGAGTTGAAGCTTTTAAAATTATGTGTAGAAATAAATATATTGGTCAGTATAAACGAGGAGCAAGTGGCAAGTTACAGTTCAGCAAAGGAAACTGCATTTGATAAACTGTCAAACATTTTACAATGCCACATTTCACAATGCCACACCATTGGTGCTGACAGACCATGAATATTAATGAGTTTCAAATATTGATAATGAACGCTGCAAATCTTGGCCCACTGTCTTGAAAATGTCATCTGTGCAAGTAATGTGTACACAGAAATTATTGACAATGGCCAGCAAATGTGTAGATATTACATTTAAGTGATTATGTGGTTATTTTGGTAATTTCATATTTGTTTTATATCTGTCAGAAACCATGTGCTGCTTTCAATGCTTTAAGCATTCGAATGCAGTGACCCATGGCATTGCCAAGGGAGGGCCAGTTTCTGTCAGCATATTTTTTACAGAGGCAGTGATGGCAAATTAACAGGACAGCTGTAAAACATGGACTAGATTACAACCGGCTAAGCCAGAAATGGACAAGCACAGTTAATGGGGCTTGTAAATGGTCATTTATATGCACATACAAGTGCAAGCACAACTGTACACACTTCATGTGAAGGACTGCCCCATACTGGTCCATCATCATACCAAAGGACATTAAAACTGTATAACAAGGGACATAATATTGAGACATTTTTGTGTGAATGAAACTTGAAATATGTGGATATCCTTTCCTTCATGCTGGTCTCTCACCATACCAAAGAACATCCTAATGTTGTGCAAGAAATTTTATTTTCATTAAAGAGAAAATATGCAAAGGCATACAGTTTATTATATAAAAAGTAAAACAGCTCTAAAAAATCAAATTCAAAGAATATCCACTTCCCGATTAATAAGTAGAATGCTTATATACCTACTGTAATCTCCTCCAGTGTTCATGGCATTATAAAGATTGGATGGGTAAGTGTAGAAAATTTTAAGAAGACTTGCAATTTTAGCCAGTCATCTCGATGTGTAATAAATTCTCACCTCTACATTTTCCATGGGAACTACAGTCACGGGGACATATTTTGCCCTCTATCTCAGGATTGGGTTCCAGCTCGCCATTTTCATCTGGTTTCCATAGATTAACATTAGTTTGTTCTTTAATCTGACATTCTGTTTTTAAATCTGACAGCATTGCTAATGCCCAAAGTTTGTCATCAGTCATCTGTAAAGAGAAAAATGCATGGTCTAGAAGGTGAAAGTAGTTGATTTGGGAAATCATACAACACAGATAAAGACAACAAACAGGTTTTTTGTCAAAGACCTTCTGTACAAAATATAACAAAGGCTTTTAATAACTGAAGGAACAAAAACTTCTCAAAAGCATTAAGAAGAAAGAGGGCAACACAGCTAGACTTGTTGCAGATAAAGCAAAATAATGTACAAATAAACACCTGTAAACTGTCATGTGACATACAGTACTCTGTTTGCAACAGTAGTCTCCTTCCCAGTCAGATCACAATCTAATAACAACACAATCACACCAGCAAGTGGTGGTCTCCTCAATAAAATATTTTAAAATTGATCCAAAATCCAAGAAAATAAATGAATACTAGATTGGGAAGTGATTCAACCCCGCCCCATTTTGGAGGTTGTATGTGAATAATAATATGACAAGACATCATTTTCACTTCAGGTATTACTTTAGGAGTATACTATAGCTATATAGCTGAATCTGCCCCCTCCCCAGCATGCTGAATACCACATATAAAAAGATTCTAAAGGGTGGATCTGAAGAAGGTATTTAACCATATATATGAGTCACAGACTCGATTTGAACAAACTTGAATCTGATAACACAAGGATGTTGTATATCAAATACATGAAGATTCTGATCAGTAGTTCTGCAGGAGATTATTAAAAAAAATTTAAAAGTGCTGACATAGCAATTTTCCATTTCCCGCTTATCGTGCCCCATGTTGTAAGTGATTTCTAATATTTGGGCCAAAGGTCATTCTTCAGTCTAAATAACAATTCTGTGTTCCATGAAGTTTGGGAATTGTGGGCATTTTGAAGTTTTTTAAATTTTTTTTTGGAGGGTAGGGGTGGGTGGGGTGGGGTGGGGTGGGGAGGGGGGGGGGGGGGTTATTACTGTCCCCTACTAGTAATGCATATCAAATATGGATCAAACTGGCATACCAGTCCAAAAACAGAAATTTGGAGCAAGGCCAAAAAGTTTGCACCTCCCAGCACAAGCCCAAATATTGCCCAAGAAACTTTATTTGAACGAACTTAAATCTTGATCACATAAAAGGGTTTTATACTAGATTTCAATGCACTATGACTGGGGGTTTATGAGAAGATTTTGGGGCTTTCCAGACACTCCACCCAATCTATCAAGCTTATCAACATCTATCAAACAGACTAACCCCCAAAAGATAATTTCTGCAATGTTTGGATGGGTTTGATCCAGTGGTTTTGAAGATGGTTTTTGATGACAGAAATGCAAAAGTTAATTTTTATTCAGATATCCAAACAGACAAGGTTACAAAAAATTTTAAATTCAAAAGTTAACACATGACAGACTAAAGAGACAGATGCCAAGTATTATTAGGTCACATATTTTTGAACAATGACTAATCATGACCACAACATGAGTATCAACTCCAGGGGTGAGTGTTAATAAGCCATGTTGCCCATTTTAGAGAGGGTTTGCACCTTCCAAGCAATTGTGACTGGGTCCTATTTTACCAGTAAAACAGAGCCTGTTTACCACAGTGAACAGGCAATGCTTCACTTTCCGGGGTTCCCACGGGGAGACAGATGCCAAGGGTCCAAGTTATGGCCACAGCTTGGCACGACTTACAGTCACATGAGCTAAAAACGGCTGGTGATCCCTATAAGTAACATCACTGAATGACTTAATAACGTGCAAGATTCAATTTTCTCACATTTCTTTATCAACAGGTTACATTCTACAGTTTTATGAGAAGGAAATCAAACAGATAATTTCTAGCAAATCTGGTTCAAATTCTCTGTCTGCTTGTGTGATCACATTACTGTTGTCTCCAAAAGTGGCTTGATGCTTAGGAATGACTTTGTGGTCAAAGGTTCATCCTTGCTACAGACACTTTTACTGCCCATTCCATTCAAGTGAAGTTTGATCAGTCCATCATCAGTTGCCTCAAAGTTCTGCCTAGTCAAGACCTGCAAGTGATACACAGCTTGCTTTCAAATATAATCATGCCTGTAGCCAGGATATAAAAATTCCCCCCCGATATTATCAGATAAGAGTTAACATTTTCTGAGAGTGTTCTTGGGTCAATGGCCATTAAACTTAAATCAAACTACCTCTTTAAAAGAATAATAAATGACACAGGCCCAAATTGTTCATTATTATTATTATTTTAAAGCATTACTTTCATTAAGTGAACGAGCATTTTCATTCAAAGGATATATGAAAGTAGATCTGTTTCTTGGGCCATTTTTTGTAAAATTGCATGTGGGTGGGCAGTTTTTTATTTTATTTTTTGAATTATTTATTTGCAATCAAAAGTTCATGTTCTTGATTGTTTTATGTTTCAGGCCTCATAATCTACAGAATAGCATGGGTGGCCTTGTATTCTATCCCTTGAGCGCGAGAAGGCTTTGCATGTCAAAAAAATATTTGAAACATAAGGGTTATTCCCTAAACATAGTCATCAGGGAATGACACCCCTCCCCCTGCCACCTATGTAGCTGCAGGCCTGAGTATAAAACATTTCAGTACAGATCTGAACACAGTGGACCTCTTAATGGAATATCCACTTAGCCAGTGAAGATTATTCAATTAACAAACCGATCATTTATTCTATTATATCTTGACATAGCTTATGGTGCTCTGCCAAACAACTTATAATAGAATAAATATCTGTGTTGGATGTACTGTGGAAAAATAGATGTCTAAAAGCAAGGGGAATTTGGTGATTGCAAGAGTAATTTTTTGACATATTTCATGATTTTGTATTCAATTGACAGGAGTTTGCTCTTTAACCTATATGCAATTATCAGGTCCAATTTGTACTGAGGCTATGGTAAATTTATTTATTGGTGCTTTATGCCACATCAGCAGCTAAGGCTATATTGTGATGATGAAAAGTATGAATTCTAAAATAGATCACCATTTGCCATGAAGTAATTAAAAACCAGTCAATAAAATATGAAGTATGAAGAATAAAACTAATCAGTGAACATACTAATCAGAAAAAAGATCAAGTGTTCAAACAAGAGGCCCCAAGGGGCCAGAGAGCGCTCACCTGACACTGACAACTATCAACCGAGGGTCCTGATTTGAACAAACATGCATGTGCCCCATTAAGAAAACTATATACCAAATATCAAAACATTGACTGGTGGATCTGAAAGAAATTTTTGTAAAAAATATTCCTCATATTGAACTAAGTTATAATTATGGCTCACATAGCGAGCCCAAATATGAACTCAGGGACTTGGTTTGAACAAACTTGAATCTCACGTCCCTAAGGATGCTGTATTCCAAATATAAAAAAATTCTGACTACTGAATCTGAAAAAAAATATTTAAAAAAAAAATTCCTCATGTTGAACTAAGTTATAATTCGGACTCCCACAGGGAGCCCAAATATCAACCCAGGGACTTGGCTTTAACAAATTAACAAATTTGAATCTCACCTCCCTAATGAAACCGTATACCAAATATCAAAAGATTCTTACTGGTGGATGTGAAGAAGATGATTTATAAAGAATGTTCCTCATATTGAACTAAGTTACAATTCGGTCTCTCATAGGGAGCCCAAATATCAACACAGAGACTTGGCTTGAACTTGAACAAACTTGCATGATAGTATAATAATATATAATATCAAAAGATTCTGATGCTGGATCGTAAAAAGATATTTAAAGAATATTCCTCATACTGCACTAATTTAAACATTGGGGCTCCCACAGAGAGTCAAAATATGGACCCAGGAATTTGATTTCAACAAACATGTGAAACAATCTTCCAAAGATGTTATATGTGAAATTCAAATGCTTTTAGAGCAGTGGAAGAAGACGAGTCTTAAATGTTTTTCCCATTACCCACAAGTGTTAAAAAATGCTGACTCAGCACTTTTTCAAAAGTCCCGAAAAAGTACCCCATGATAAAACCGATAGCAATTGCTTTGGACCATTCCATTCTGTTGGAAGTGTCACCCTAAACAAGAATTCTCAGTGCTGTGTAGTTTTAGAGATATGAGTGTTTAAAAAAATTTCTATTTTTAGCTCCTGTGATTCCCACGGGGCAGATTGAAAATTTCTTTTGGCATAAATCAAGTACTTATGACACATTAATACTTCAAATCAAATTTAGTTCAAATCGACCTCTTGGTTTGGAAAATAGAAATTTTGGACGGGGCAAAAATTCTTGCCCCTCCCATAACGATGACGACAAATATTGTCCCTCAAACTTCTCATGAACAAATGTGAGTCTACAACTCAAAAGGAAGCTGTATACCACATATGAAGTCTCTGCTTCTGCTGGTTCATGAGAAGAATTTTTTTTTAAAAATTGGGGCATTTTGGCCCACCCCACCTCAACATGAACAGAAACCCAATTTGAAGAAAAACCCAAATGCCCCATTATAACCACTGCTCATGTGAAATTCCATTCAAATATGGCCAGTGGTTTGGGAGAAAAAGACCCAAACACCACCTTCACGACGTACGATGGATGAAAAGTGATCAGAATAGCTCACCCTTAATTTCAGTCAGGTGAGCTAAAAAGGCCATAATGCATAATGGGCAGAAAAGTCAAATGTGCTGCATACATAAGTAGATCAAGTGTTCAAACAAGAGGCCCCAAGGGGCCAGAGAGCGCTCACCTGACACTGACAACTATCAACCGAGGGTCCTGATTTGAACAAACATGCATGTGCCCCATTAAGAAAACTATATACCAAATATCAAAACATTGACTGGTGGATCTGAAAGAAATTTTTGTAAAAAATATTCCTCATATTGAACTAAGTTATAATTTGGGCTCACATAGGGAGCCCAAATATGAACTCAGGGACTTGGTTTGAACAAACTTGAATCTCACGTCCCTAAGGATGCTGTATTCCAAATATAAAAAAATTCTGACTACTGAATCTGAAAAAAAATATTTAAAAAAAAAATTCCTCATGTTGAACTAAGTTATAATTCGGACTCCCACAGGGAGCCCAAATATCAACCCAGGGACTTGGCTTTAACAAATTAACAAATTTGAATCTCACCTCCCTAATGAAACCGTATACCAAATATCAAAAGATTCTTACTGGTGGATGTGAAGAAGATGATTTATAAAGAATGTTCCTCATATTGAACTAAGTTACAATTCGGTCTCTCATAGGGAGCCCAAATATCAACACAGAGACTTGGCTTGAACTTGAACAAACTTGCATGATAGTATAATAATATATAATATCAAAAGATTCTGATGGTGGATCGTAAAAAGATATTTAAAGAATATTCCTCATACTGCACTAATTTAAACATTGGGGCTCCCACAGAGAGTCAAAATATGGACCCAGGAATTTGATTTCAACAAACATGTGAAACAATCTTCCAAAGATGTTATATGTGAAATTCAAATGCTTTTAGAGCAGTGGAAGAAGACGAGTCTTAAATGTTTTTCCCATTACCCACAAGTGTTAAAAAATGCTGACTCAGCACTTTTTCAAAAGTCCCGAAAAAGTACCCCATGATAAAACCGATAGCAATTGCTTTGGACCATTCCATTCTGTTGGAAGTGTCACCCTAAACAAGAATTCTCAGTGCTGTGTAGTTTTAGAGATATGAGTGTTTAAAAAATTTTCTATTTTTAGCTCCTGTGATTCCCACGGGGCAGATTGAAAATTTCTTTTGGCATAAATCAAGTACTTATGACACATTAATACTTCAAATCAAATTTAGTTCAAATCGACCTCTCGGTTTGGAAAATAGAAATTTTGGACGGGGCAAAAATTCTTGCCCCTCCCATAACGATGACGACAAATATTGTCCCTCAAACTTCTCATGAACAAATGTGAGTCTACAACTCAAAAGGAAGCTGTATACCACATATGAAGTCTCTGCTTCTGCTGGTTCATGAGAAGAATTTTTTTTTAAAAATTGGGGCATTTTGGCCCACCCCACCTCAACATGAACAGAAACCCAATTTGAAGAAAAACCCAAATGCCCCATTATAACCACTGCTCATGTGAAATTTCATTCAAATATGGCCAGTGGTTTGGGAGAAAAAGACCCAAACACCACCTTCACGACGTACGATGGATGAAAAGTGATCAGAATAGCTCACCCTTAATTTCAGTCAGGTGAGCTAAAAAGGCCATAATGCATAATGGGCAGAAAAGTCAAATGTGCTGCATACATAAGTAGAAAACTCAAGGGGTGGAAGGCAATGAGGACAGGGTAGCAAAACAAGAATTAGTCCACATTAAGCAATTCATCTCCATAGGATACACTGTCAATCCTTGAGCCCATCAGGAATGACAAAAATAGTCCGACCATTACGCTTTTTCATAATGTAAAATGTGGAGCTCCCCTATGAAGCCCCTGAAGCCCCTTGATACAACCTATGTGGATTAATCTTAGTTACACACCTCTAGAGGGTACTGAATACAAAATTTTTAACTCTTCAGGTACATGGCCAATTCCAGCTTCCATTGGGAGCCCAAATATTAACCCAGGCTCTATATTTGAATGAAATTGGATCAGACCTCCCAAGAAATGTTGTATACCAAATATGAAAGCATTCTGACTGTTGGATCTGAAGAAGAAAAATTGTAAAGAAATTTTCTTCATATTGCACCAAGTTAACATTTTAGCTACCATAGCAAGCCCAAATATTAATCTATGGATCTGATTGGAAGAAACTTGAATCTGCCCCCCCCCCCCCCCCCCCCGCCCCCCCACTCCCCACACTCCCTGGGAGATGTTGTACACTAAATATGAAAGCATTCCAACTGGTGGATCTGAAGAAAAAGATTTTTAAAGAAATTTCTTCATATTGCCCTAAGTTAAAATTCGGGCTACCATAGGGAGCCCAAATATTAATCCAGGGGACCAGTTTGCACAAAATTGAATTTGCTTCCCCTAGAGATGTTTTATACCAAATACGAAAGCATTCTGACTAGTAGATCTGAAGAAGAAGAATTTTAAAGAAAATTCCTCATATTGCACCAAGTTAAAATTTAGGCTACCATAGCGAGCCCAAATATTAACCTATTGACATGATTTGAACAAACTTGAATCTGAACCTGTAGAGATGTTGCATACCAAATATGAAAGCATTCTGATAGGTGAATCTGAAGAAGAAGATTTGTGAAGAAACTCCCTCATATTGTACTAAGTTAAATGTCAGGTTCTCATATGGAGCCCAAATATTAACATCAGCAAACGACATGAACAAACTTGAATCTGAGCACCCCCCCCCCCCCCCCCTCCCACTAGAGATGTTGTATACCAAATATGAAAGCAATCCAACTGGTGGATCTGAAGAAGATTTTTGAGGAAATTTCCTCTCATATTATTTTTAAGTTACAATTTGAGCTACCATAGCAAGCCTAAATATATACCTAGGGACCCAATTTCAACAAACTTGAATCTGACTCCCCTAGAGATGTTGTATACCAAATATGAAAGAATTCTGACTGGTGGGTCTGAAGAAGATTTTTTAAAATTATCCCCCATATTGCACTAAGATAAAATTTGGGCTTCCACAGGAAGCCCAAATATTAACCTAGGGACTTGATTTGAACAATCTTGAATCTGACCCTCATAATAATGATGTATACCAAACATTAACAGATTCTGGCTGGTGATTCTGAAGAAGAAGATTTTTAAAGAATATTCCCCATATTGCCCAAAGTTCAAAATTCAGGCTCCAGTATTGAGCCCAAATATGAACCAATTAGATTCAGTTTAGCACACACTTGTATCTGACCCCCATGTGGATGCTGTACACCAAATATCAAAAGATTGTTACCATTGGTTTTGGAGAAAAAATTTGTAAAAATTTTTTTGCAAATATGCTGACTCAGCATTTATTCGATGCCTTCTACAGAACACCCTAACATAACCGATGGTAATTTTTTTCACCTTTCCATTCTACTGGTCCTAAGGAAGCTTCACACCAAATAACAGCTCTCTGTTCCATGTGGTTTCGGAAATATGGGTGTTTGAAAATATTTCTATTTTGAGCTCCCGGGGTTCCTATGGGCATTTTGAAAAAATATTCTGGTATAAATCAAGTGCCTATGACCCACTAATACTTTATGTCAAATTTGATTCAAATTGGCCTCTCAGTTTGGAAAATAGAAATTTTGGGCAGGGCAAAAATGCTTGTCCTTCCTGTAATGACGACAAATATTGCCCCTTGAACATCTCTTGAACAAATTTGGGTCTACACCTCAAAAGGAAGCTGTATACCAAATATCAAGTTTCTGCTACTGCTGGTTCACGAGAAGATTTTTTAAAAAAATTGGTGCATTTTGGCCCCACCCCCTCCTCAATATGAGCAAAAATCCAATTTGAAGAAAAACCCAAATGTTCCTATATAACCACTATTTATGTGAAATTTCATTAAAATGTGACCAGTGGTTTGGGAGAAAAAGGCCCAAACACCACCGTCACGATGTTCATCAGATGACAGATGGCGGAGAAAAGTGATCAGAATAGCTCACCCTGACTTTCAGTCAGGTGAGCTGAAAATGCTGCATAAATCAACCTGTGAAATAGATATGAATGGATGAGAATTTGAAATAATAAAAACAAGCCATTTAAAATTATTAAAAAGGTTGATTTCTTTCAGGAACTTTCTGAGGATTTGTATTGTAAAATGGGTCTCGAAGAGACATAACATTACTGTCATCTAACAAGATTAAAATCAGTGCAATGTAAACTAGAGATGGTCTGTCACCCGCTATACCCCCACCATGGCATACCGCCTAATGTGGGTGACTGAAAATGGGCATTAAATTTTTCTTGGTGAAAAAAAAAATCCAATATGGCCGTCAGTCGACCATCTTGAAACTGAGCGGGAAAAAATTATGTCACACACTTCCCCTCATCATGTTGATCATTTTTTTGAAATTTTAAGAAAATGTGGATAAAACTGTGGAAGTAGTTTGCTCCACAGGTTTATATAAAACAAAAATCCAATATGGTTGCCAGTCAGCCATCTTGAATCCGATCAAGAGAAAAATTATGTCACGCACTGCTCCTCATCATGTTGATCATTTTTGTGAAGTTTCATGAAAATGCAGCAAAAACTGTGGAAGTAGTTCCCTCCACAAGTTTACATGTGCAACGGACCGACCAACCAACAGACAAGCTGACTCCCATATACACTCCCCCCTCCAAAACTTTTTTTGTGGGGGTATAAAGAATGTGCTCAACTGACAACACCTGCTGGCAGGAAACACACTCTAGTTGCATATTACCCTCTAACAAAAAGGAGTGTGTTAGTCTTGTATGACTAATATGACACCACATCAAAGCTGCATGATCCTTTCTACAAAGGTTACTAGTCGGGTAGTGATAAAAAATATTTGGTCAGAAGCGATGAAGCTTGTTATTTGTCACTCCATCCCAGTCTGCCTGCCACACAGATTTGATGTAGTTATTGATATGTGGTTTGAAGTCACTGAAAGGGATGTTAAAATCAGTGAGAGGCTTGGTTAAAGCCTGTTTTGCTGCACAGTCTGCTTTAGTGTTACTGGAGATCAGGAAAACACGATATCATACTGGTAAAAAATGAGAGTATTCAACTTCTCATGAAGTTCTAAAATGTGAGGGTTCTTCAACTTGGGGTTGAGTAAAGCAAGCAAAGAGGAAAGAGAGTCATTGTACATTCTCTATGTGTTCATGCGCTAGTTGCAATGCTTTAACTTCAGCTGTGAAAATAGAACTTTTATTGGGTATTCTGACTGAGGTGTCCAGACCACCAGCAACAACAGCTGATTAGACTTTGTCACCATCTTTAGATCCATCTGTATAGATCCTTGTATATGCACTGTACTTGACTTAATTTCATCAAATTTCTACTTAAACTGCAGAGAATTTGTTTCAGACTTTTTGGTAGAAGCAAGGTCCAAAATAACTGTTAGCTTTTTAAGATGCCAAGGAGGGGTTTGTGGTTCTCCGTTTTCTTTTATGGTACCCGATTCAATTGTGACAGAGTCCATGTGGGATTTAATTTTTATTCCCAATGGTGGGATATGTTCCTGGTGATGTTTTAAAAAGTTGGCATTCTGAGATATTTAATAGCAGGGTTTGGATTAGAAAGAAGATTTGAGATAAATTGGAGTGAGATTTTAATTCTGTGCTTCTCAAGAGAAGGTTCCTCTGCGTCAACAAGCACTGAATCTATTGATGATGTTCTAAACGCACCCAAGCTAATTCTAATACCATTATGATGAATTGCATCAAGAGGTTTGAGGTATGATGTTCTCATCGAACCATAAACCACACAGCCATAATCTAATTTTGATCTAACAAGTGGTCTATACAGATGGACTAATGTTTCTTGGTCAGCACCCCAATCAGTGATACCAACAATCTTTAAGAGGTTCAGTGCCCTCTTGCATTTAACCTTTAGTTGTTTTATGTGAAAAGTGAAATTCAGTTTGTTGTCAAACAACAAACCTAAGAATTTCACTTCCTTAAGAACTTTAATATGACTCACATCTATTTCTAAGTCTGGATCAATGTGGTGCTTCCAGAGCTTACAGAAATGAACACAATTAGTTTTCGTCTTCGAAAACTTGAAACCATTTTTTGTAGCCCATTTCTGGATTCTGTTTAAACACAGCTGAAGTTTGTATCGATGACACTGTTGATTTTAATTGAGAAGAGGGTAACAGATAAAATACTACCCTAAGGAACCCCCAATTCCTGTTCATGAGGACCAGATAATGTTGACCCAACACAAACCTGAAATTGACAGACTATGGTGCTTGGTTTTGTGTTTGGATGTTATATTCAATTAACAGGGTCATTCAATTAGGAGATATTCAGATTATTTTGAGTTAATAAATACCATATACACAAGTACACAGCTTCAGATGACTTAACAGTGTCTCTACATTATTGTTCACTTCCTGTACATGCAACAACAATGATGTAAAACACTGTGAAGATGACATGACACATTTGTCGAAAGACACTTCATCAAATGGACGCTTCGTCGAATGATCATTTGGTCAATTGAACATTTGGTCGAATGGATACCCAGCTGAATAAACATTTGGTTGAATACATTTTCATCAAACTTCTGTCGAATTTTCAACAAAAGTTGTTTCGAAAATTTTTCTTCGGGTTAATTAAATTTTTTTTTTTTGGGGGGGGGGGGTAAAAATTGTTCAGTGATTGTTGGATCTGTGTGGAAAATATATATACTTGACACAAATAACTGAGAAAGTATTAATCACTGTGTTTACAACAATAGCCTGGTCTCTATAGACCTTTATACTTTAGATTACTTCAAAAAAAAAAAGAAAATAGAAAAAAACAGAGGCTCAAGTGAGCCTAAAAGGCTCACCTGGCTCAAGTTGTCAAAAGAGACGAGTGCATCAGTAAGTGACCAGTTTACAGAGCCCAAGTATTAACCCAGGGACACGATTTGAACAAACTTGAATCTGACACCCCTAGAGATGTCACACACCCAATATGAAAAGATTCTAACAAGTGGATATGAAGATTTTTCAAGAAATTTCTCACAATGCACCGAGTTAAACTATGGGCCCCAATAAAGAACCCACATATTAACCCAAGTGTCCAATTTGAACTTGCATCTGACCCCCCTAGAGATGTTGTATACCAAATATGAAAACATTCAGACTGGTGGATGTGAAAAAGAAGATTTTTAAAGAAATTCCCTCATGTGGTACTATGTTACAATTCGGGCTCCCATGGGGAGCATAAATATTAACCCAGGGAATCAATTTGAACACACCTGAAACTGCCCCCCTCCCCTCTTAGAGATGTTGTACACCAAATATGGCAAGATTCTGACTAGTGGATCCAATAAAGAGTCCAACTACTAACCCAGGGATCTGATTTGAACAAACCTGAATCTGACCTCCCTAAAGATGTATACCAAATATCAAAAGAATCTGATTGGTGGATCTGAAGAAGAAGATTTTTAAAGATCATTCCCCATATTGCCCTAAGTTAATTATTGGGGCTCCTGAATTGAACCCAAATATTAACCGAGGGGTTTAATTTGAACACACTTGTATCTGACCTGTCCCCCCAACCCCCAAGGATGCTGTATACTAATTATCAAAAAACTCTGATCAGTGGTTCTGAAGAAAACTTCTTTTTTTTTTTCAATATTTGCAAATATGCTGACTCAGCATTTTTTCGATGCCCCCCCCCCCCCCCCCCCCCCCACCTCCTCCCCCATGAACTGAATAGGCTGACACAACCGATGACATTTTTTTTTACGATTTCATTCTACTGGTACTAAGGATGCTTCATACAAAATAACAGTTCTCGGTTCTGTGTAGTTTTGGAAATATGGGCATTTTAATTTTTTAAATTTTTTTGGGCATCAGTCAAATACTTAGGACCTACTTATATGTCATGTCAATTTTCATTCAAATCAGTCCACTGGTTCTTGAAATACAAAGTTTGGGTGAAGTCCAAAATGGATGTGCTCCCACAGAGAGCCCAAATATTGACCTACAAATTTCCCTTTAACAAATTTTAATCTTCAACACCAAGGGATGTTGCACACCAAATATCAAGGCATTCTCTCTAGTGGTTCATGAAAAGAAGATTTTTAAATATTTTAAGGTTTTAGGGGCATTAACCAGAGCCCAAAGACGGCAGCTGCTTCATTTGAACAAAATAGAAAGGGTATACTCCATAGATGGTCTGTGCAATATATGTATGAATTTGGCTTAATGGTTGTGAAGAAGACAAGTTTCCAAAAGTTAATGGATGCTGGATGATGGATGACAAACGATGGATCCCGGATGCCAAGTGATGGCAATAACTCACACTGACTTGCAGTCTGCTGAGCTAAAAATAAAGAGAAAGAAAAAAATAAGTTTGAACTTTTAATTTCGACAAAATGGCCTAATTTTTAGAAATGAAAATTCGACCAAATGTGCATTCATTGAAGTATCCATTCGACCAAGTGTCTTTCGACGAAGTTTTGTGCTCCCGTCAAGATAAATGCATCCGACCAGTAGAATTATCAAGAAAGAATACACTTGGGACAATATTTTCAAAGCAATATAAAGGGGGCTGTTTGTGGTTGTATGGGGACTTAAGGCTTAAGTGGGCTGCACTGTAAAACGCAGGTCAAGTGGAATGACAGCCACTGAAACTGACAAAATACCTGCCATACACTTTTTCTGTCGCAAATGCATGAAAGTTAATGGTCTTGGGTACTCAGATTTAGTGACTGAAAAATGTTCTGTTACAAATAATGTGAGAGCACCTTATAGCAATCTCCAAAAAATTGCAACAAAACAAATTCATTCTCAACTATTATTCATATCTATCTGTATATATAAATTCACACATCAGGGTGAGAGTATTAGTAGTGATGGAACTACAGGGAAGGGGGTGAAGGGTAGCATAGGGGAGCATTTGGCCTCCTAAACAGATTCGGACCCTCATTCGCTCCCCCTGACTGTTCAAACACACTCTAGCATCTACCCTCACACGTACACTGTCACACTCTCATTTCTTTATTCCTCGATGAACATATCCAGTAATGATTTACCAGCTTGATTGCAGATAATTATGAGTCACATGCATTCATGTACCTTGTCTCCAAAATATAGGCTATGTTTGTCACATTATGAAAGGTAGCTTCAGGCTTCATTTGAAAGCACAATTCAAACTTTTTCTCAAAAAAACCCTCGAACAAAACCTCATATGATTGCCTGTATCTAAGAAACTTGTGCAGATATCTTTGGTATCTGGATGCAATGCTACGATGCCATGATTTCTAAAGATCACTTGTGCACTTCCCCCACCTTTATGGTGATGGGGACTTGTCCCCGTGGAATATTTTCGTGGTGCCCCCACGGAGTATGAGAGATTTATCATGACACCTACACTTCCCAATAAACCCTGAGATAACCACTCAGCAGCACCAAGTAATTACCAGACTCCCCATCGTACTAACTCTGCACTAATAGGGCTAGCACTGAAGGCAAATATGGATACACTATGTCATGCATAGCTGCAGTTATTAACTAGAAATCTAAAATCATGGAAATTCAAGTCAATAAAGAAAAAGATCTATAACTCTCCAATGAAATGTCTGAGCAATGTCAAATTTAAACTTGAACTGCATTTTCTCTGGACGGTGTCATATAGCAAATCTGAATGGGCTACATCAAGTTTGGCTTTAGTAATCATCACCTAAAATCATGGAAATTTTAAGGAAATAAAGGGGAAAAACTCCACTCTAAAATGGAGTTATCATTCGGAAATCATAAATAATGATAAAAAATCATTGAAATTCTAAGAAAATAAATAACAATAACTCCACAATAAAATACAGCACAAATGTCAAAAGCAAACTTGATCTGACACATTGGCTATAGCAAGTTTAGCAGACATTATCATCCCGAACAATGTACCATGGAAAGTAAAAAAAAACCAAAGGGCAATAACTTCCAAACAAAATGTTGGATGAACCTCAAATTCGAACTAGAACAGCATATTTAGTGGATACAGTCATATTTCACATATGGCTTGGATATAACAATTACAACACAGGTTATCATCTGGAAAACAAAAAGTGAATTAACAGACAGCCTGATATACCATTTATTTATTAAGGTTTAACAACACTTTAACAGCCAAGGTCATGTCGTGTTGGTGAGTTTTACAGGTGGAGGAAGATGGAGTATCCGGAGAGAACCACCGAGCAATGAGGAGCAGCTGCCAGCTCCCCAACATTGTAACTCTGTATTGTAGTACAGGCAGAGTTAGGTTGGTTGAAGACATGTGCACCATCGACATGCAGTACGCCTTAGTACATGGCGTCATCGTGCCCCCATGTGGACAATCGGGGTTAAGTGCCTTGCCCAAGGGACAATGAGGGAGTCCAAATTGATCGCTCAGACGGTCACCCCTCCAAGGACTAAGTGGGCTTGATGTTGCTTCACTTTGGTGACCAAATAAGAACTAGTTGCCACACATCCCTAAGACCTCAAAAGAGTTGTAATGGCCTAGACGTTCAAACAATTCACCCTAACTGGTAGCAATCAGAACAAAATGGCTATTTTAAAACAAAGTGTCCGTCAAAACAACAAATCACACAAGAGATGCATGAGTTTATTAAAATTAATTTCCATTTCAAACTAGAGCTGTGACTGTCCCAGATGGGCCAACTCTGGTAAAAAAAAGGTCTGATCAAAACTATAATCACAGATGCCAAGGTTCCCATGGTAGTGAACATCCATACCAAATTTCAAAGGAATCGGCCCTTAAACATAGGAGAAAATCTCCGGACAAAATTCAGGCATTCTAAGACAGAAAGGGTCATAACTCGGGCCAAACAATTCCGATCAAAACTATAATCACCGGTGCCCAGGTTCCCATGGTAGTGAACATCCATAACAAGTTTCAATAGAATCGAACAATAAACATCTGAGAAAATCTCCAGACAAAATTCAGGAATTCCAAAGTGAAAAGGGGCATAACTCTGGCAAAAAAATTCTGATCATAACTATAATCGCTGGTGCACAGGTTCCCATAGTAGTGAATATCCATCCCAAGTTTCAAAGGAATCAAATAAGAAACATTCGAGAAAATCTCTGGACAAAATTAATTATTCCAAGATGAAAAGGGGCATAAATCTGGCCAAAAACTCTGATCAAAACTATAATTCCTGGTGCACAGGTTCCCATGGTAGTGAATACCCATACCAAGTTTCAAAGGAATCAACACATAAACATCTGAGAAAATCTCCAGACAATATTCTAGCATTCTAAGACATGTGAGGGGCATAACTCTGTCAAAAATAGACCAACCGGAAGTATAATCGCTAGTGCACAGGTTTCCTTGGTCCTGAACAGTCATACCAAACTTGGATAACCATGGTCAATAAACGACTGAGAAAATCTCCGGACAAAATTATGACTAAAGACAGGCAGACAGACAAAGATGGACTTGAACAAGGTGATTCCAGTATACACCCCCCCCCACAAAAAAAATAATAATAATAACAACAAACCGGCATCGCAAAGCGCTGCTAATGCCCCCAGCTGCAAAACATTTTCTAAGTCAAAAGAGTGAAAAAGGGCCATAACTCTGGAAAAATGTTTGGAAGAAACTCACGCTACAAAGATATTGTTCCGACAATGCTCTATAACAACACCAAATATCATTCAAATTGGAGTAGCAATGGCCGAGATACAAGAGAGAATGTTGGGATGGATGGACAGAGGTCTCCACTTGACACCCCTTGAATTTTCAAGTCAGGGCATAATAAGAAGAAGAAAAGATGGAATGTGTAGAAGCCAGGTTATCCAGAAAATGTCAAAATTGCTTATGGTTACACTCTTTTCCACTGAAAATTGCACTTCAAATTGCAATTGCACTGGAAAGTTTTTTATTGAAAACTAGTGTTGGATAAGGCTTTGATAAAAAGCACAAATAATCGGGTGGAAAAGAATGACAGGCCTTCATAGCACAAATTAAACATATCAATGTTAGTTGGTCGGCAGAAATTATCATTTTCTGAACAGTCCATTGGTATTATTACCCAGTACAGAAGGAAAGAGAGACAACTGAAATATTTTGTCATTTAAAGAGATAAATTAACTCAAATTGTTAATAATGCTTAACTAACGAAGGACATTGTAAACTTTGTTAACTACACTTTTCAATTTAATTAAGACATTCAGAAATCTTGAAAGACCCAGCTTCTTATGTGAACTTGAAATTAATTTTAAATCCTTAAATATATTTTTTTAAATATATAACTTTTGCGATGGAGAACACTCTCAATAATCAATGACACATTTAAATAAGCATAACGAGAAAAAAAGAATATGATGCTCATGAAATTACTGTTGTTTTTATATCAACAGGTAATTCTTTGAAAAACTGAGATGAACCTAAAGTTATTAACTCTTGCATGTGTGCTACCAGCAAAGTGTTTCAGGTTTACGAGAGATGGACATAGTTTATCATTGAATGCATTTATAAGCATGTCATGCTCTAAAATAAATATGTCATTTTCAAACAGTGTTGTTGTTATTGTTTTTAATTCCTCAATAAAAACTTCCATGCGTGACATCACCATTACAACACTTTCTGTGTCACAGGGAATAAAACAAAACTAAAACTAGGAAATGTAAACAGACTATTCTCTGATCTACTTCCTGTCAATATGCAGTCGGCATGAAAGCATGGGGATCATTCTAAATGAAAGTGTCAATGACACTGTAGTTTAACTTGTGTGTTGTGTTTGATGAAAAGGATAATGTTCAATATTTATGAAAGGATTATGAAATAAGACAAGAATTGTGATAATTGGGAATATTTTCATTTCTGTTCCCTGTATGCTATGTTTATGATAAAAATAATATGAGGTGTACACTGTACTAAAGAGCTGAGGGGTGGGTTAATAGCTCACAGTTAATGTATGTGGCCCTCACAGTTATCGTATATCAACAAAAGTTACCAAGTTAAAATGAAATCCCTTAATAAATATGACCTGTAGACTGTGCTAAAGGTTTTTGGGCTTTGGGCTCTGGCAGCCATCATGGTTGAATGATCGCAACCAAAAGGGGACACTCTCATCTGGAGTGATCCTACAAAGTTACAATGAAATCCCTTCTAAATATGATCTGAAGACTGTGCTAAAGGTTTTCGGGCTTTAGGCTTGGGCAGCCATCATGGTTGAATGATCACAACCAAAAGGGGACATTCTCATCTGGACATCATCTGGAGTGATCCTATGAAGTTACAATGAAATCCCTTCATAAATATGACCTGTAGACTGTGCTTAAAATTTTTGGGCTTCAGGCACCTGTAGCCATCACAGTTGACCAACCATGACCAAAAGGGGATGTCATCATCTAGGCATTATATGGAGTCAACCTAACAAGTTACAATGAAATCCTTCTATAAATACGACCTACAGACATGCTAAAGGTTTTTGGGCTCAGGCACCCATCAAGGCTGAATGATCACAACCAAAATGGGATGTTCTCATCTAGACATTATTTGGAGTCATCCTACCAAGTTACAATGAAATCCCTTCATAAATATGACCTGTAGACTGTGCTAAAGGTTTTCGGGCTTTGGGCTCCTGAAGCCGTCACAGTTGCCCAATCGTTTCCAAAAGGGGACGTTCTCATCTAGACATTATATGAAGTCAACCTACCAAGTTACAATGAAATCCCTTCATAAATATGACCTGTAGACTGTGCTAAAGGTTTTCGGGCTCGGGCAGCCATCATGGTTGAATGATCACAACCAAAGGGGACAATCTCATCTGGGCATCATCTGGAGTGATCCTGCGAAGTTACAAAGAAATCCCTTCATAAATATGACCTGTAGACTGTGCTCAAGGTTTTCGCGCTTCGGGCACCTCTAGCCATCACAGTTGACCAATCACGACCAAAAGGGGATGTCATCATCTAGGCATTATATGCAGTCAACCTAACAGGTTACAATGAAATCCTTCTATAAATATAACTGTTTGCCTATGCTAAAGGTTTTTGGGCTCGGGCACCCATCAAGGCTGAATGATCATGACAAAAATGGGACGTTCTCATCTAGACATTATTTGAAGTCATCCTACCAAGTTACAATGAAATCCTTTCATAAATATGACCTGTAGACTGTGCTAAAGGTTTTCAGGCTTTGGGCACCTTTAGCCGTCAAAGTTGCCCAATCATGTCCAAAAGGGGACGTTCTCATCTAGACATTATATGAAGTCAACCTACCAAGTTACAATGAAATCCCTTCATAAATATGGCCTGTAGACTGTGCTTAAGGTTTTCGGGCTTTGGGCTCGGCAGCCTTCATGGTTGAATGATCACAACCAAAGGGGACAATCTCATCTGGGCATCATCTGGAGTGATCCTACGAAGTTACAATGAAATCCCTTCATAAATATGACCTGTAGACTGTGCTCAAGGTTTTCGGGCTTCGGGCACTTGTAGCCATCACAGCTGACCAATCACGACAAAAAGGGGATGTCATCATCTAGCCTTTATATGGAGTCAACCTAATAGGTTACAATGAAATCCTTCCATAAATATGACCTTTTACCTATGCTAAAGGTTTTTGGGCTCGGACACCCATCAAGGCTGAATGATCGCGATCAAAATGGGATGTTCTCATCTAAACATTATTTGGAGTCATCCTACCAAGTTACAATGAAATCCCTTCATAAATATGACCTGTAGACTGTGCTAAAGGTTTTTGGGCTTTGGGCACCTTTAGCCATCACAGTTGCCCAATCATGTCCAAAAGGGGACGTTCTCATCTAGACATTATATGAAGTTAACCTACCAAGTTACAATGAAATCCCTTCATAAATATGACCTGTAGACTGTGCTAAAGGTTTTCAGGCTTCGGGCTCAGGCAGCCATCATGGTTGAATGATCGCAACCAAAGGGGACAATCTCATCTGGGCATCATCTGGAGTGATCCTGCGAAGTTACAATGAAATCCCTTCATAAATATGACCTGTAGACTGTGGTCAAGGTTTTCGGACACCTGTAGTCATCACAGTTGACCAATCACAACCAAAAGGGAATGTCATCATCTAGGCATTATATGGAGTCAACCTAACAGGTTACAATGAAATCCTTCTATAAATATAACTTTTTGCCTATGCTAAAGGTTTTTGGACTCGGGCACCCATCAAGGCTGAATGATCATGACCAAAATGGGACGTTCTCATTTAGACATTATTTGGAGTCATCCTACCAAGTTACAATGAAATCCTTTCATAATTATGACCTGTAGACTGTGCTAAAGGTTTCTGGGCTTCGGGCACCTTTAGCCGTCAAAGTTGCCAATCATGTCCAGAAGGGGACGTTCTCATCTAGACGTTATATGAAGTCATCCTACCAAGTTACAATGAAATCCCTTCATAAATATGACCTGTAGACTGTGCTTAATAAGGTTTTCAGGCTTCGGGCTCGGGCAGCCTTTATGATTGAATGATCACAACCAAAGGGGACAATCTCATATGGGCATAATCTGGAGTGATCCTACGAAGTTACAATGAAATCCCTTCATAAATATGACCTGTAGACTGTGCTCAAGGTTTTCGGGCTTCGGGCACTTGTAGCCATCACAGCTGACCAATCACGACAAAAAGGGGATGTCATCATCTAGGCATTATATGGAGTCAACCTAATAGGTTACAATGAAATCCTTCCATAAATATGACCTTTTACCTATGCTAAAGGTTTTTGGGCTCGGGCACCCATCAAGGCTGAATGATCGCGATCAAAATGGGATGTTCTCATCTAGACATTATTTGGAGTCATCCTACCAAGTTACAATGAAATCCCTTCATAAATATGACCTGTAGACTGTGCTAAAGGTTTTCGGGCTTCGGGCACCTTTAGCCATCACAGTTGCCCAATCATGTCCAAAAGGGGACGTTCTCATCTAGACATTATATGAAGTTAACCTACCAAGTTACAATGAAATCCCTTCATAAATATGACCTGTAGACTGTGCTAAAGGTTTCCGGGCTTCGGGCTCGGGCAGCCATCATGGTTGAATGATTGCAACCAAAGGGGACAATCTCATCTGGGCATCATCTTGAGTGATCCTGCAAAGTTACAATGAAATCCCTTCATAAATATGACCTGTAGACTGTGCTCAAGGTTTTCTGGCTTCGGGCACCTGTAGCCATCACAGTTGACCAATCACGACCAAAAGGGGATGTCATCATCTAGGCATTATATGGAGTCAACCTAACAGGTTACAATGAAATCCTTCTATAAATATAACCTTTTGCCTATGCTAAAGGTTTTTGGGCTCGGGCACCCATCAAGGCTGAATGATCATGACCAAAATGGGACGATCTCATCTAGACATTATTTGGAGTCATCCTACCAAGTTACAATGAAATCCCTCCATAAATATGACCTGTAGACTGTGCTAAAGGTTTTCGGGCTTCGGGCACCTTTAGCCGTCAAAGTTGCCCAATCATGTCCAAAAGGGGACGTTCTCATCTAGACATTATATGAAGTCAACCTACCAAGTTACAATGAAATCCCTTCATAAATATGACCTGTAGACTGTGCTTAAGGTTTTCGGGCTTCGGGCTCGGGCAGCCATCATGGTTGAATGATCACAACCAAAGGGGACAATCTCATCGGGGCATCATCTGGAGTGATCCTAAGAATTTACAATGAAATCCCTTCATAAATATGACCTGTAGACTGTGCTCAAGGTTTTCGGGCTTCGGGCACTTTTAGCCATCACAACTAACCAATCATGACCAAAAGGGGATGTCATCATCTAGGCATTATATGGAGTCAACCTAACAGGTTACAATGAAATCCTTCCATAAATATGACCTTTTGCCTATGCTAAAGGCTTTTCGGCTCGGGCACCCATCAAGGCTGAATGATCGCGATCAAAATGGGACGTTCTCATCTAGACATTATTTGGAGTCATCCTACCAAGTTACAATAAAATCCCTTCATAAATATGACCTCTAGACTGTGCTAAAGGTTTTCGGGCTTCGGGCCCCTGAAGCCGTCACAGATGCCCAATCACGTCCAAAAGGGGACTTTCTCATCTAGATATTGTATGAAGTCAACCCACCAAGTTACAATGAAATTCCTCAATAAATATGACCTGTAGACTGTGCTAAAGGTTTTCGGATTTTGGGCTCGGGCAGTCGTCACGGTTGGCAGATCATGCCCAAATGGGGAAATTCTCATCTAGACATCATAAGGAGTCATCCTACCTAGTTACAATGAAATCCCTCCACATTAAACATGACCTGAAGACTGTGCTAAAAGTTTTTGGGTTTCGGGCTTGGGCAGCCATCACGGTTGATAGATCATGCCCAAAAGGGGACATTCTCATCTAGGCATTATACAGAGGCATCCTACCAAGTTACAATGAAATCCCTTCATAAATACGACCTGTAGACTGTGCTAATGGTTTTCAGGTTTTGGGCTCGGGCAGCCACACCGGTTGCCCGATCGCGACCAAAAGGGGACGTTCTCATCTAGACATGATCCCAAACCTGCATATAAAATTTCGTGACAATCAGATAAGAACTGCGGGGTGTAGCCCGTGCTAAAGGAAAATGTGAACAGATGTCATAGACCCACAGACTCACAGACTAACAGACTCACAGAGTCTGTACTCACAGACTCACAGACTAACAGACTTCCACACGCGTGATGGCAATAGCTTATCTTGACTATGTCAAGTTAAGCTAAAAATGGTAAGTGCCATACCAATGTATACAGCATCATGAGAATGTAAAATTTAGCGTCACACTTGGGAGATATGATACAGTGATTTTGCACGCAATAATTTAATGAAAGTGTCAATGACACTGTAGCTCAACTTGTCAAGACAAAGACATGTACATGTATAGTATGTGACACAGCAATGACAAACATCTAGGTAATGACCTGATAACAAAGGTACATATAAAGAATTGTAACAGTCTGTACATAAATACTGACCGTTGCCTGTAACAAATGTATAGGTAAAGTATTGGAAAGGTGGGTGACAGTCAGATGCTAAACTAGAAAAGAAATCTTTGAGTCCCAGAGTGGGTCTGACTGAACCCCAAAATATTTGTTCTCATAGCACAGTGATAACAAAGGCACCCCAAAACACACTCATTCCTGTCCCAAGGTGAAAACAAAGGTACCTAAGAAGTTTCGTGAAGATCAGTTCACAAATATGAGCTGTGTAGAAGTTGTGACAAAAAACTGATTGGACCTAATTTCGGTACAAAATGGCCACTGGCAGCCATCTTGAATTTTGGACTGCACCCAGAAACACTCGTTCTCGTCCCAAGGTGATAACAAAGGTACCCAAGAAGTTTTGTGAAGATCGGTTCATAAATACAGACTCTAGCCCGAGCCGTATTGACATGTGTAGTTACTGTGTGTAAGTAGCACTGAAAAAATCAAAGTTCATCTAATTTGCATAATTTCTGCACGAGAAAAAAACCCGTATTATATGTGATGTATCCCATGGTACTAAACATTCACACAAAAAATTATTCAAATCAGCGCTTTCATTTGGAAGTTCTGTTCAAAAATCTGATTGCACCAAATTTTGTACAAAATGGCTGCCATCGGCCATCTTGAATTTCGGACTGGAATCAAAAACACTCGTTCTCGTTCTCGTCCCACGGTGATAACAAAGGTACCCAAGGAGTTTCGTAAAGATCGGTTCATAAATACGGCCTCTAGCCCGAGCCGTATTGGCATTTGCACTTACAGTGCTGAAAGTAACACCAAAAAACATCAAAGTTAGTCTAATTTGCATAATTTCTGCACGAGAAAAAAACCTGTACTATATGTGAAGTATTCCATGTTACTAAACATTCATACAAAAATTTATTCAAATCAGAACTTTCATACAGAAGTTCTGTACAAAAGACTGATTGCACTAATTTTGGTACAAAATGGCTGCTGGTGGCCATCTTGAATTTTGGACCACACCCAAAAACACTCGTTCTCATCCCACAGTGATAACAAAGATACCCAAGAAGTTTCGTTAAGATCGATTCATAAATACAGCCTCTAGCCTGAGCCGTATAGAAGTTGTGTACAAAAAACTGATTAAACCTAATTTCGGTACAAAATGGCCACTGGCAGCCATCTTGAATTTTGGATCGCACCCAGAAACACTCGGTCTCGTCCCAAGGTGATAACAAAGGTACCCAAGACGTTTCGTGAAGATCGGTTCATAAATACAGACTCTAGCCCGAGCCGTATTGACATGTGTACTTACTGTGTGTAAGTAGCACTGAAAAAATCAAAGTTCATCTAATTTGCATAATTTCTGCACAAGAAAAAAACCCGTATTATATATGATGTATCCCATAGTACTAAACATTCACACAAAAAATTATTCAAATCAGTGCTTTCATATGGAAGTTCTGTGCAAAAATCTGATTGCACCAAATTTTGTACAAAATGGCTGACATCGGCCATCTTGAATTTCGGACCGGACCCAAAAACACTCGATCTCGTCCCACGGTGATAACAAAGGTACCCAAGGAGTTTCGTAAAGATCGGTTCATAAATACGGCCTCTAGCCCGAGCCGTATTGGCATTTGCACTTACAGTGCTGAAAGTAACACCAAAAAACATCAAAGTTAGTCTAATTTGCATAATTTACGCACGAGAAAAAAACCCGTATTATATGTGATATATCCCATGGTACTAAACATTCATACAAAAAATTATTCAAATCAGAGCTTTCATATGGAAGTTCTGTACAAAAAAAAATTTCTGCATCGTCGGTACAAAATGGCTGCTGGCAGCCATCTTGAATTTCAGACTGCACCCAAAAACAATCGTTCTCATCCCACAGTCATAACAAAGGTACCCAAGAAGTTTCGTAAAGATTGGTTCATAAATACGGCCTCTAGCCCGAGCCATAGCAGCTTGGCACTTACAGCTCTGAAAGTAACACTAAATAAATCAAAGTCAGTCTAATTTGCACAATTTACGCACGAGAAAAAACCCCCCCGTATTATATGTGATGTATCCCATGGTACTAAACATTTATACAAAACTTTATTCAAATCAGAACTTTCATACAGAAGTTCTGTACAAAAAACTGATTTTTGCATCATCGGTACAAAATGGCCACTGGCAGCCATCTTGAATTTCGGACCGCACCCAAAAACACTCGTTCCCATCCCAGGGTTATAACAAAGGTACACAAGAAGTTTCGTAAAGATCGGTTCATAAATACGACCTCTAGCCCGAGCCATAGCCAATTGTTGACGTACGGACAGACGGACAGACAGACGACGGACGACGGGCCATGACAATAGCTCAAATTTGACTTCGTCAAAGTTGAGCTAAAAATGGAGTTCAATGCGTTTGAATGATTTGGGTCAAGGAGTGGTTGGATGTGTGAATTCTGTATGCAAACTTGCCTCTGCCTGTTACCAGGATGAGGTTGAGATAATATGATAGAAAACTAGTAGCTCTAAAGCTGAGAACAAATTTTGCACATAATAACGCAGAATATATCTATACTTGTTGCCACCCAAGGAAGATATGATATGTTATTTTTTTGCATAATTTACATTTGAATACAGAGAACAACATGAAACACAGAACACATCTTTACTTGTTGCCACCCAAGGAAGATATGAAACAGTGATTTTGCTTTACAACTGGGTTTGTGATTAGGAGCTAGGCAGCCACTTGCTAGGTATTAAATCAACCTGTAAGACGTACACTTATCTGAAACAATATTTGGAATTCTCATCTAACAATTAGGATAAGAGTGATGCTAAATTTTGCATTCCCATGAGGCGGTATACATTGGTACGGCACTCAACGTAACAAAATACGAATTAGTAAAAAATGAAAGCCGCTTAGAAGGGAGTTAGTAAAAAATGAAAGCCACTTAGAAGGGAGTAACACACCAAGCATGACAGCAATTTGACAAAATTATAAAATGTATTTGATGAAATCGGTTTCAAGTCTGTTGGATCAGAGAGATGCAAGAGCCTAAAGCGAAAGATATCCAACTGAATAAAGCTCAAACAGCACAGGAGATAAAAAAAACAATTTACACCTGGCTTTCTGTCTGCTGAAGACCTTCTTCAGAGCACAGACGCAAGAAAAAATACACACAGATGATGAAAGAAATGAAATGTGGCCTTAAAAGTTCTCGTGAGCCAAGTTCTGACTGAACGGGTGTTTAATACCACCCAAACGGAAAAGAAACCGCGCTAAAAGTGGAAAGCAAAAGGTAAAAAAATACTGTCAGACAACTTCTGAAAAGTATTTTAGAAAGCCCCTAACACCTGGGGGAACCCGATTTTAATATACCCTTCGAGAATTAAAAGGAACTGCAATTTTAGAAATGTCATGATACTTCCATGTATTGCATATTCATATATATATGAAATAATTTAAAAAAATATTTTGTGAGTGCATTTTGTCTGAGGGCATTATGTCCTAAGAGTATTTGTGCAGCAGGCATTTTCGCTGATGGCATTTTATCCTACAATAATTTTTATAACACTGGAAGGGGAATCGGTAAAAGGTTAAATTATGGTGGTGAAGATTTTCTAGCTGACAACTATTTTAAGAAAAGATTATTATCAGCTAATGGACTTTGGGCAATTGTGAAATGGTGAAAGAAATATTTGGTGAAAGAAATATTTGTTTGTGGCCAGTTTTATGACTTGACTGCCTTGTTATTCTGTAATTGTTTGTTGTTTCAGTAATAAACTCATAATTAATGTTTATCAGTTTTTGTGCTCTCTGTTACACTGCTACCCACCAATTATGCAACCACCAACAGGGGGTGTTGTTAAAACAGATATTAGATGTGATAAATTGATGCTATTGCAGAGAAATAGCTTTTATGATTAGTGAGTTATCATGTGCAAAAATATAAAATAAAATATGGCAGTCTCCATTAAATGCAACTTCTGGCTCATGATCCCATTAGGGAAACAGACCCCCCCCCCCCCCCCCCCCCTTCTCCGAGTCAGTGAAGTTCACCAGCTCTCTGATTTCTGCTTCAGATACAATTCTATCAAAGTCACTTGCACAGCTAGTAAAATGAATGACATATTTTCCAGTCAAGAATGAATATATATATTTTCCAGTCACGAAAGAATATATTTTCTAGTTGCTAACAATGCTACCTATGTCCAGTTGTGACAAGACAACAAGGTGTAGATTGTGATTATCAGTTGCACCTGTGTCTGATCTGCTAACGGCACTTAGTGGGTGGGAAATAGCTCAGCACGAGCTTGTCATACCTCAAGTCATTATGCAGATTAAATCCTTCTATTATTTACACATTTTCGACACGTTTTTTATTCAAACATGTATCTTTGTAACATTTGTGGATTACAGAAGAAATTACTTTGATTTGTGGAATTTTACAAGTACAATTTCGAAACTTAACTCATGTATTGTGATTTCTTTCTGGTCGTAAGAACAACAAGTAAGTAGTTACACGTTATGGGTATTTCCAGTAAACCATATAATGTAGCCATATTGAGGTCGGAACCCCATCTTTAGCACAGGATTTCACAGGTTTTGGAGTCGGGTTGCTAATGGAGCAGACACTTAATGTGGTGGAACTTTGAAACACAGATGCAGATGCTTTTTTCCCAGTTATTCTTGAGCCGGTCTGAATTTTACAATCTTTTATTTATAAAATTATGACTTTTTGCTGTAAGTGTGCTGTGACCAGATTGCGATCTGATTGCAGAAGAGACTACTTTTGTGATTGGAGAACTGTTATCGTATGGTCAGATATTAAGTTGTTAGGTCTTTGGGAGTGAAACTCCTTATACACTGTTGCTTTGTGTGTACATTAGAATAACTGGAAAACATAGAAAAAAACAGGCATACAAATATAGGTATACATACTTTTGTTTGTTCTTGAATATTTATTAACATTATTATTCACCCACAAAAGATTTAACTCTTAACCTGCTGAGTATTTTAAAGATATTTTCCCTCAAATTTAGTCAAGGATGCTGTGAAGCAGCAGTAACTATTTATTTATTTATTTATTTATTTATTTATTTATTTATTATTGGGTCCTATTTTACAAGTGAAACACAGTAATCAAGCACTGCTTTCACTTCTTGGAATTTTCTTGGGGAAGCCATGACTAGATTTTATAGAAAAAGTTTAACTAATGGTGTGACTGTCCCAGATGGGCCTGTCTATATGCCCATGGCAATGATTATTCAAAGATGAAAAGGGGCATAACTCTGGCAAAAAAGTCTGAGTGACACAATAATTGCAGGTGCACAGGTTCCCATGATAGTAAACATCCATACCAAGTTTCAACGGAATCAACCCATTAACCTCTGAGAAAATCTCCTGGCAAAAATGATAGGCCTGCTTTTTCAAGTCGAAAAAGGGCATAATTCTGGCAAAAATAACCAGAACTATAATCGCAGGTGTAGAGATTTTCATGGTGGTGAACATTCATACCAAGTTTTGAGCAAATAGGCCCATAAACGTCAGAGAAAAGCTCTAGACAAAATTATGTCTATGGACAGATGGATGGATGGATGGATGGATGGATTGACAAACAAGGTCATTCCAGTGTACCCACAACTAGATTGGGGGTGGGGTATAAAAATTCAACTTAAGAAATCAGGAGTGCTGTGGCTCAGTGATTACTGGATAAGCCTTCAAACCGAACGGCCCATGGTCTGATCCCTGCCAGAGGTAACTGTGTTGTCCTTGAGCAAGGAACTTAATCCTGATTACCTACATGGGGAGGCATCGTGGTGCTTTCTGCTAAGGTGTACTGCATGTTGATGGTGCACTTGGGTCTTCAACCAATGCTAATCTTGCATATGCAGAGTTAGTAGGTTGGGGAGTCTGACAGTTGCTCACCTCTGCTTGGTGGTTCTCTCCAGGTACTCCCCCTTCCTCCACCTGTAAAGCCGTCTGGCAAGACTGGATGTCAAAAGTATTGTTAAACCCAAATAAAATAATATCTGTCAGAAGCATGCAAGGAGTTCCTGTTGTAATGTATTCCTTGTTGTATAAAAAAAAAACAATTAAAATATGTTCTGCCATTTTTGACACTATAAGTTATCTCCGCCAACATGCATGGTATATGGAGATTTAATACTTGGATGTCGGTTTTTAAACACCAAACCGCAGGCATGGTGTTTAAATGAGACATCCAGGTATTAAATCTCCATTACCATACATTTTAACAGAGAAAACATTTTTGTCCCATTTGAAACACAATAGAAACATAGTGGAAAAAAAATTATGGATGCATTTCCACGCTCTGTAAAAAATTGGACAAAATTTGTGAATAACTTTTGTTTTTACAAACAGATAGAGTTACATCCCTTGGGTCATTAAGGAAATAGGAAATGAGAAAACAGTATTTTGTTTACATATTGCCCCAGACTTCCAATGTGTTCTATGTGCTAGTAGGCACGTAGAACACATTGGAAATAAGGGGACGATATTTGCTCTTATTTTATTTTCTCAAGTTGTTTCATTTAATTATTCGCCTATTTAATTTATAACAGAAAAATATGATCAAATTGTCGGAAATCTGATGATATTTGTGACTATTTTCAGGTTTTTTAATTCGATTTTTATACCAAGGCGAGTGAATGCGAACAGCTTTCATTTACACAATATACCCCAATGTTTCGCACATGCTTATACCCTGAATGTTGCACTCTCTCTCATATACCTCAGATGTTGGGTGCACCCTTTGCCATGGCTATTTGTCCAAGGCATTCTGACCAATCAAAAGGCAGAATTTATCGGGATATAGGGACAAATAAATTTGAACCTTTGGCCCCATGGATGGGCGTGAAGTTGGATTAACTCTCCCACACATACCTTCTGCAACTTTTAGAAAGATTCTTTAAAACTTAAAATAAGTATAAAAATTAATCTGCATCACCTATAAACTGTTTAAAATATTTACACAAAGATCTCTTATGCAGTTTTTCAAATCTTTTGGGAACGATCCTTTCTCCAGTGGTTTGCAAGCTTTTCCCGCTGGACTGTTGTTAATTCCATCCCTACAAATTTGCTCTGCCTTCTGTTTAGTCATTCCTTTTGCTGTTGGACAACTTGGTTCCTGAAAAATATAAACAGATAACAATTGACTTGTAAAATAATATTTCCACAACTTAGTTATGAATGACATAATGAACAATAGGAAGTGTAACATGGATCCTTTATAACTGATCCTCTATAAATCCAAACAGGTTGTTCAATTAACCCTTTACCAAATGAATCGGCCACATCCATCCACAGAATTTAGAAATTGAGCAGTCGAAAAAAAAGTCATTTTGCAAAAAATATCAACAAAACCAAATCATCAGCCCCTCCCACAGACCCCCCACCCCCCGCCCTCACCCCATCTTGACCAGTTCATCAAGCATGTTCCACTGAGTGGTCAAAGGATGAGGTTTTGTGAAATGTTTTGAAAAAATTGAAAAAATATTTTAAATATTGAATTTTGATCTCTTTTGCGTTGGGTAAAGGGTTAACTGGTACAGTTCTAGAAGTCTATATATGGGCTCTAATATGAAAAGCAGGTAGCCAAGCCTAAAGGTGTCATATTCTGTGGATGTGCTTCATATTAACTGTTTAAGGATACATACTTATGCAAAATGGCTAATCGTGACTGTGACAGTTTTATTACGGAGGAAGCCAGAGTACCTGGAGAGAACCACTGAGCATTGATGAGCAACTGTCAGCTCAACATTCTAACTCTGTTCAAGCTCTGCTCAAGCAGGGTTACAGCAGTTGAAGACATGCGCACCATCGATGTGCAGTACGCCTTAGTACATGGCGTCATCGTGCCCCCATGTAGGCAACTGGGATAAAGTACCTTGCCCAAGGACAGAATGTGGGCCGTCACAGACGGGGATCGAACTCGAGACCTCTAGCATAGAAGTCCAACTGTCTACCACTGAGCCACCATGCTCCCTACAGTCACATGATCGCAAAGTCTTCTTCTTGATCAGATCATAATCTTGTCATGATACACTTACCCTATTGGCCAGTGGGTGGGTCTTTCATCAATAAAATATTTTATCTTAAAACAAGAAAGTATTTCCCCCAATGCAAGTAAAAATGTCTCGTCAAACTACAAATCTGCATTGAGGGTATCAAACGCATGTGCAATCATTCAATTCAGAAAGAGAACATCACTCATTGAAAAAAGATAAAAAGATTACAAAAGATGAGGCCACCATTTTGATAACACCCTGTTAAATGATAAATAAATCACAAACTCAGTGATAATAAATTGGTCTAGATAATTTTTTGCCATGATGTTTTAAACCTGAAAAATAAAACAAAGAAACATTTCTTCTTCAGCAGGTGAGATTTTACATTGTTGAGAAGAGGAAAACAGACAGAGAATTTGGACCAGATCATGGTCCAGTCATGTCTGGTTCAACTTCTCTGCCTATTTTTGTAATAAGGGGTATTGTAGCTGCACCCATTTCTTGGCAATAATATTGCACAATTCCAGGCAATTAAATACCCAACAATTCAGGCCATAAAAAAGTGTCCTCAGTTTATGGAGATGTCCTCACATTATCTGTCGGATGAAGCTAAATTCAACACTCAACATCAAATGATCAACAATTATTTACATGCATCCACCAAGTGTAATAAAAATATTCTGTCAACAAAATTACGAGAATCCCTTGGAATCAATGCCCTGTATCTGGAAGTCTCACCAGGCAGTCATGTTTTAGTGAGACTTGAAAAAAAAGAATTTTTGTGTTTCCTTTGTATTTGTGTATTTGACTTAAATGATTTTGTACAATATGCAGCCAATAATTACTCTTTGACACATCTGAAATATTTCCAGGCAAATATGAGGCGATTTGTTTGAAATATTTTTCTACCTTCCAACTTCAAATTATTTATAGTACAGTAAACTGTCAAATCAGAACTAAAGTTTGCAAAACATAATATGGGGTCTCAAAATCCTGAGAATTTGTCACCTCATGGTCAAGCTTGAAAATAAGAAGACTGTCATCTGCAAAATGAGTCTCCAGAGGGGGAATTTGGTGATGCTACCATGCATAGCATGTGAACATTAGTCTGAATCATGGTCTCAAGCCAAAACAGAAAGATGTACCTAGAGGATAAATTGGCCCACATTATGGGATAGCATCTGCAAATTCATCCTCTGGGGACCCCATTTTTGCAAATTACAGGTTGCTTATATTCAGGCTTGCTCACGGTGGCTAAAAAAATTGGGAGAAACCTGCCAAAATTGTGAAACTTAACATGTCTGCTCATTTGTAAATGGACCAGTTTCTTTCTGACTAAAATGTTTTACAGTGTATAACACATACTGATTTTACTTACTTGAGTATTTATCAATTATCTGAGTCAGTAACTGGGAGCACAACAGTCACATAATCCCATTTAGTCCAAATTTGCACCCAAAAGCAGTAATATAATTTTGGGTGTGAATTCATCCTGTTTACATATTGAGCCCAAAAATTATATTACAGACTTTGGGTCCAATTTTGTCTACATACATGTACCATTATAACTGGTGATTTACAAATGGATGGCAGTGTAATATTATTATCCCAGTGATCTTTCACCAGTTCTTTCATTTTGGAGGGTTGAATGTTGAAACTGTTTCAAGTTTTTTAAAAGTGTTTATGTAAGTCTCTCCATCTGGTCAAAGTCATGACAGGACCCTTGTCAACAACAAATGTATGAAAGCCTCACAACCTGTCATTATTATGCTATTAAGTTCACATTCTGTGTATTGTATGGATTTTTCTGTTTTCCTGATTCCTCAGTACAGGGGAAATGGGAGAAAAAGTTCGAAAAAACTGTTGACAGCAATAAAGTGAGAATTATAATGGCTACAGTTATAAGGATACAAGGCCATGTCTCAATATTACAAACTTGAATCTGACCCTCCTGGAGATGTTGTATACTAAATATGAAAGTATTCTGATTGGTGGATCTGAAGAAGAAGATTTTAAAAGAAATTCCCTTATATTGCACTTAGTTAAAATTCAAGCTCCCACAGGTAGAACAAATTAATAAGTCAGGGACCTGATTTGAATAAACTTGAGTCTTGCCCTCCAAAAGATATCGTATACCAAATATGAAAGGATTCTAACTGGTGCATCTGAAGAAGATTTTTAAAGAAATTTCCTTATATTGCACTAAGTTAAAATTTTGGCTCACACAGGGGAGCCCAAATATCAATCCAGGGGCTAGGATTGAATCAGCTTGAATCCAATCCTCCTAGAGATGTCATATACCAAATATGAAAGCATTCTGACTACAGGGTCTAAAGAAGATTTTAAAAACAAGGCGGACCTGGGGACAAATAATTTTCAGGCTATAATTTATTTTTTTTTCTCTCAAAATTGAACACAACACATAAAAAATCCTCCACCCAAAATTCCGAATTTTGGTCCAAACCAGACCCAAAATATTTAACCCAGGAACCCAATTTGAACAAACTTGAATTTGACCCCCCTAGAGATGATCTATACCAAATGTTAAAGGATTCTGACTGGTGGATCGGAAGAAGATTTTTAAAGAAATTTCTTCATATTGCACTAAATTAAAATTTGGGCTCACATAGGTAGCCAAAATATTAACCAAGGAACTCGATTTCAACAAACTTGAATCTGCAAATTGCAACAAGTTCAACTTTGGGCTCCATCAGAGAGCCTAAATTCTAACTAAGGGATCCGATTTGAACAAACTTGAATCTAATCCCCCTAGAGATGTTGACCAAATATCAAAAGATTTCAACTGGTGGATCTGAAGAAGATTTTTAAAGAATATTCCACATATTGCACCAAGTTAAAATTTGGGCTCCAACAGAGAGCCTAAATCGTAACCCAGGGACTCGATTTGTATAAACTTGAATCTGACCCCCCCCTCTCCCCCCCCCCCCCCCACACACACACCCTAAAGATGTTGTACAATAAATATGAAAAGATTCTGACTGGTGAATCTGAAGAAGAAGAGTTTTGTGAATTTTTAAAATAATTTATGGGTGCTATCAGAGTTATGCCCCTTGTGGAAGCCCCTGCGGGTGTGGCAAGTTTATTTGAACAACTTGAATTGACATATGATAAGGAACATGCACACCAAATTTGGTCCAGTAGTTTGTGAGGAGAAGTTGATAATGTAAAGTTCACGATGGACGATGACGACGGACAACGTCGACAGATGGCAAGTGATAAGTAAAGCACGCTTCAGTGAGCTAAAAATTTCAAACCACTGGTCCTAACTAGGACCCTCCAACCATTATAACCTCCTCCCAATTCTCTTCATGGAGTTAAAATTTTGGCTCTGATAAAAAGCCCAAACATGAATCCAGGGTCTTGATTTGAACAAATTTTAATCTGCCCAACTCACATAAGGATGCTGTATAGCAAATATAAAAATATTATGACTGGATCTGAAGAAGTAGATTTAAAAAGAATTGTCCTCATAAAGCACAAAGTTAAAATTTGGGCTCTCACAAGGAGCCCAAATATCAGTGTACAAAATTTCAAAAACGACTCTAACTGACTGACCATTCACGTGATTTGGAGATGGCTAACTGAATGCTTGGCTGCGAAAAAATTTTTGGAAAACTGCTTTTTTGTCATTAACTGATAGAGTGCTGAATTATTTTTGATGGTGAAAATTTGTTCACATGTCTTTGCCTTGTTACAATTTATGGGAGAATGCAGGCACTCTCCCATAAATTGTTCCAAGGCAACTCCACACAGACTAAATAATTTTACTTCAAAGATGAAACAAAGCACATCCACAGAATACGAAGCCTTGAAATTGAGGCACCTGCACTTCAGAATAAAGCCCAAATATGGGCTTTCAGCACTCTACCAGTTAACAAGTATTCATATAATGCATGGAATTGAAACATATACAGTCTCTCAAGGTAAAATTCTAAAAATCTATCAGACACAAGAAAGGCTGGTTAACTAGTTGAGTGCTGAAAGCTCATATTTGGGCTTTTTTCTGAACTGCAGAAACCTAACGCTGAAGACTTCATATTTTGTGGCTTTCCTTCCTTTTATCTTGGAAGTAAAATTACTTCATCACCATCAATTTGCATTGTTAAAATTCATGGAAGAGTGCTTATAGGAACTCTCTTATAAATTGTAATAAGACAAAAATGTGTGAACAAATCTTGAGGCTGAGAAAAAATTTTGCATTCTTCCAGTGAGTTACCGAGACTTTTCCATTCAAGATGCAACTTTTGGCTAACTGGTCCATCCGTTCGCAGAGATTTAAATTTGCGTAACCATCACATGAATGAAACAAGCATTCTCGTCAAATTTTGCACACTGAACCCAGAGACTGGATTTGAACAAACTTAAATCTGATCCCCATACGGATGCTGTCTATCAAATAGCATTACATTATAATAAGTGGATCCAAACAAAAAGACTTTTAGAGATTTTCCTAATATTGCACCAAGTTCAAATTTCAGATCCCATATGGAATCCAAATACAAACCCAGGGATTTGACTTGAACAAACGTGAATCAGAAAATGTAAGGCAAATATCAAGGGATTCTGACTGGTGGATCAGGAAAAGATTTTAAACTCATAACTTGCCGAGTATTTTAAAGGTATTTTTCAACAAATTTAGTCATGGCTAGAATAAAGCAGCCATGACTAGATTTGATGAAAAATCCATCTAAATGTAACTCAAGAATTATTGGTGAACAAGAGGTGGGCCACACCCAGTGCATACCCCAACAGTGCATATGCCCAAACAATGGTAAGAGAAGAAATAAACCATGATACTGTAAAAGCCTTCCCCTAAACAATCTCCATTCCAAATGTCATTGAGATCCAATATCCCAAACCTGAGATAAGAGGTGAACAGACAAAAAATTGGCTATTTTACGAGACAAACAAATTTCCAAAGTTAAAAAAGGGGGTAAGTCCAGAAAGTGAAAAGTAAGAAATATTATTAGAGACCCTTTTGAAAGCCTGTCCCATGAACAATCTTCATTCCAAATTCTATTGAGATCCGATAACCCAAACCTGAACAAACATATGAGATGAACAGACAAAAAATTGACTATTTTGTATATTCACAAAAAAAGTATTCCAACAGCAAAATGTCTGATGCAGCTGAAAGTCTCATGATAGTGAACATATGTATGAAATTTCATCAAAATTTGAGCAGTAATGAATGTATGCATGGATGGATTCACCGTATTGTTTGATTATTGATGTTTAGCAACAGTTTCAACAGCCAGAGTCAAGAACCCAAAACACCAAAGTAACACTATAGAGTCATGTAATTTTATGAAGAGTATGATAAGCTCTCAAAATGATAAGATGAACATATTTTCAACACTAGGCACACATGAGGGGTTTATGGTCTTTGTTTTACAACATGAAAACTCCACCCCAGTAGAAATTGTGAGATCCACGTAACCTGTTACCAATAGTTTTGTCAATCGGACCATCGTCATGAGATGTGAAATTCTTGTCTTTGCTTTACAGCAAAAAATTAATTAATTAATTAGTAATTATGAAGGGCCGAAACACCTGTTACTGAAGTCTAGTGATGATCGGACCATCCACATATGAGGTATAGAATGACTACATAATGCCACATGGGGAGTGGGGGTGGAAAGGTGATTTGCATGTATTTTCTTTCTTTTACTGCAGGGACATAACTCATTTGAAAGCTTTTCCCATGCACAATCTTCATTCCAAATTTCATTCAAATCCGCTAACTTAAACCTGAGATACTTGGCGAACAGACAGAAAATTGGCTATTTTGTGAGACAAACATCAAATTTTGGGATAAGTCTAAAAAGTAAAATGTATGAAATATTATCAGAGACTCATTTGAAAGCCTTTCCCAGAAACAATCTTCACTCCAAATTTCATTGAGATCCGATAACCCCCAGAGATACAAGGCTAACATAAAAAAATCAGCTATTTTGCATATTCAAAGGGCCATAACAGACAGAAATGGAAGTGTCAATGACACTGTAGCTCAACTTGACAAACTTGAATTTGGTACGTTATAAGTGAAATGGCAAAACTGAAGACCATTGGATCCAATGTTATTTGGTGAAACTTCAGCATACCAGCATTGTGTGTGCACAACGTCAGAGCAATCCAAGCATTTTTAAATGTAAACTGTAAGACTGGCTAAAGGAAGAATGTTGATACACAAATGCAGTAAGTTCAGAGGTTATTGTAAATGGCAACTTTTTTCACAAAAATGAATGCTAATCAATAGCCCTTATCTGGAGGTCTCATCTAATGAGCACACCAAGTTTAAAAACAATCCTACAATAAATGTGCCCTGTAGCACATGTTAAAAAAGAATGTTGATGCACAAATGAAACAAATTCAAAGATTGTTGCTAACAGCAACAGTTTTTGATGGAATTGAAAAGAAAATCAATAGCTCCTATCTTTATCACCCTGAATAAGCATAGAAAGTTTCAAAACAACCCGATAATGAATGTGCTATATGAGGCATGCTAAAGGACATTGTTAATGCACAAATGCACTGAGTTTGAAGGTCATTACTTGTGGCAAAGTTTTATTTTTATTTTTTTATGGAAACTCATAAATATACCCTGCAGAGAGTGCAAAAAGGATAAGTTGCTACAAAAATGCACTAAGTTCCAAATAAATAAAAATCAGCTTACCATTCTCAATGCTGACAATACTTCGCCCATTGCTTTAGCATGTTGGATAACTACCCACTCCTCTAATTGTGGCCATACTCGGCTAAATACAATACTGGCTCTTGGATCTAATTGTGCTAATCTCTCTCTTATAATTGTTTAATCCTTCAACATGCGAGTTTGGTGTTTAGGTTTGTCAGTGCATGCCTGTGGTATGTACTCATAAGTCTTATTTGAAATAGCACATCAGTTTTTTTGTCAGGATCTGTGGTTACTGTGTAATATACTAAAAACTGCATGCTCCATCATTAGATGTCACTTGAACCAGAGTCTGCACCTGAATCAAGTTGCAAAACCAAAGCTATGCCTTGCACCTCCTCTCCTTTACCCAACTTAACCTCCTCTTTACCCAACTTAACAGTTTACTCACCTTAATCACTCAGTCTCAGTCTATTAAGAATTGCTTCTAATTTAGTCTGCTTTACAGTTCCACCTAGGTAGGGAGTAACACTTAGACGTATCTATAGGTTTTGTCATTGATATCTAGAGGGACAGAATTTCACTCCAGATCAGGCAAATCCATTTGGATAATCACAAATTTTTGCACCAGTCTTGGGACTCCAGTCATTTCATAAAATTAGTGTACTAGGACTTCAAACTGGGGTAGGGTTGTGAGAGCAGGGTCAAAAGACAAAAGTAAAGGACATATGAATGTATCCTGGAGATATATGATGATATTTGAACCCTTTACCCAACATATATTTTTGGTAAAAATAAACAAACTTAAGTTGTTTTTTATTGGGGGGAGAGGGGGGGGGGAACATGACATACATTTGTCAATAAAACATACAAATATGGATATCAATGGAACCATCTCATTGAGCCGATCCCTTGAATGACATCCATGTTTGTACGGCTTTATTGATACAGTTCCAAGATATGTTGGGTCTTGTTAGACTTATATTGGTTAATTTTCTAGTTGTTTTGGCTACGTTAGGTAAAAGGTCAAGGAACTTTGGAGCATTTTATGCAAATCCATAAGGATTCTCACCGATGAAGACTCAGTCGATTCTTCAAGCCAGCCATTTCTTGGATTATCATCAAAATTCTATCCCAGATCTAATGGAAACAGGAGAGAATAAGGATGTGAATGTGCACCTGTCCTTTTTTTGAGGCAGATAGATTTCATGCTGTGCAAGTGAGGATTAAGATGACGCAAACTTGGAAATATCTGAACAGTACTCCAATCAAGGATCCATGGTACTCCCTTCAAATTCAGTGAAACACCTCTGTAGTTCTCAAACTTTCACTTCTGTGAATATGAGCACATTGGCAATAGATTGTGATTTGGATAATCTAAATCTCATTGGTTTAAACTATCTTGTTATAACAACTCAGCTAAGTTGCTATAACATAAAGATAGCCGTCTTAATATATCAACTGAGCTGAGCTGTTATAACAAGATAGCTATCTTGTAAAATGTATAACAAAATAGCATGATTTTTATTGTGTGATGTTAAAATGCCCTCCCAACAGCGGCCAACAAACTTTAATGATCCTTTTCAAAAATTGGTGATCTAGTAGGAAGAAATGTATCTATCATACCATATGGTGTGGGATGGGGGCACCACACCCTTAGAGCAGAAAACTGTACACACCAAGCCTTGAAACTGGGCAAATTGCTACCTCACTGAGTGATAGTTTCCTTTCCCACATGACACCAAGTTTCTGAACCAGGGTAAGGTCAGCACTGGAGATCATTCATGGAAAGGGATAAGGATCAGGATTAAGGGCCAGCATTAAGGATGGAATTGTTAATACTGTGAAGTATACTGGATGGTGATGTTGGTGGAGAACATCAGGATGGTGATATCATGTGCACTGCTAGTGAAACCCATGCCAGAACCATTCCTACTGCCGTTTACATTCTTCATACCAGGCTAATCACCCTGAATCCTCAGACCTGATCTTTGATCCTGACTTTTAAATAACAACCCCATCCTGATTCTAGAATAATAACTGGATGAACCTGATTCTGAATAATAATCCCATCCCCACCTTGGTGATCCTTCGATTATCCTACTTTGTTTCATTTGGGGCAGTTACTTATTGAAAAAGCCATGCAATTCTTTCTAGAAGTGATATGACTAACTGAATGAGTCAAATGACATGACCTATGAGTGATGGGATGTTATAATTAAAACAAGATGGTGGTCTCCAGGGAAAAAAAAATCCAGAACATACCCCCACACACCCCTACCCCATCACCACCCAACTACTACCCTCCAACCCAAATAGTAAATCCCATAAAGTTACACCTAAGAAACATCTATGCAGATGAGCATGAGGCACCGTATTTTGGCATGATAATGACATCCGAAAATGATGGGTAATGCGATAGGATAGGAACCTGCTCCTGTATCCTGGTAATTGGGAGTAATTTTCCACCTTTCTTACTACTCGTACAGGAGAGTGCAGAAGCTCATCAGCTAGTGTGTTGAACTTGGGATTGGAAGATTGTGAGTAGTAGGAGAGGCCTGTTTGGGCATCACTGGCAGCGTGCCATTGAAGGATCTCACCCTGGAGATATCAATTTTGGGAGAAGTCACCATGTTTTCCTACCACCTGGTAGGCCTCATAACCGACCATCCTGTGACATTGCCATGTTGATACAAGGTGTCACACATGCACTTGCAACTAAGGTGTCATGTGCTGACTAGCACCAATTTGGGGAAGTTTTTTAGCTGGTCTGTAATCATGCAAGATACCTGTGTGAAAGTGCAGGGGGGGGGGGGGGCAGAGGGGCATCTTATTGGTCTCCCCTTGGAATGGGGGGGGGGGGATGGTAGTTGATGTTGTGGAGGGTTAACTCTAGCCTAGCCCTAACATTGATCAAGTGTTAGTCCTAGCACTAACCCTAGCCTAGCCATAGCCTAAACCCTATCCCAAGCCTTAGCCTAACCGTAGATTAGCCATTGCCCAAGCACTAGTCCTTACCCTGACCTTAGTCCTAGCTCTAACCCTGACCTTAGTTGTAGCCCTAACCCTAAACCTAGTACTAGACTTGCCTATAACTGGACATAACAGGAGCCCAACACTAAAGAGGGAATTGAGAATGAAGGGAGGGGAGAGGAAGGATTGGGGAGAGAGAGGATGGAAGAAGAAAAAGAGGAAAGAGAAGAATGAAAAGAGGGATGGGATGAGGGAGTATAGGAGAGACCCCTTCTCTTAGGAGCAGAAACAACTTTAAGGGGCAAGAGCAAGGATCAGAAGTAGCAAACCCCTTACCTGGGGAGTGGGTGGTGAGTGGCGAGGAGGGCTAACCCTAACCATCTAGCCAAAGCCTTAGCTCTGGGGTTAAGGATAGGTTTGGGGTTAAGGGTAGGGCTAGGCAGATAGGGTTAGGGTTAGTCTCGCAACTCATGACCCACTTCCGGGGCAGGGGTTACTTTTCCTTATCCTACTCCTCCTCCTGCTCCTTGCTTCTGTTACTTGGTCCTTCTACTTGAAGCTGCTATTGCTCCAAGGAGCAGGAGTCACTCCTATACTACCTCCTCTCATTCCACTTTCCCATCTCCCTTCCTTCCTCTTCCTTGTTCCTTCATTCCCCTCCCTCCATCCTCCCTTCCTTCTCCCTCCCTCCATCTATCCTTCTCTCCTCCCCCTCCTCTCCCTCTTTATAGTTGGGCTTGTGTAATGGTTAGGGCTAGGCTAGGCTAGTGTTAGGGTTAGGGCTAGCACTATGGAAAGATTAGGGCTAGGGCTTAGACATGGCTGGGACTAGGGATTGTGCTAGTGTTAAGGCTTGGGCTAGGGCTGGGGTTAGGCCTAGGACTGGGCTAGGCTAGGGCTATGACTAGAGCAAGGGCTAACACTTGGGCTAGATTAAGGTTAGGCTAGGTCTAAAGGCTTAGGATTTGGGTTGCAGTCTAGGGCTAGGTTAGGGTTAGGCTAAAATCTAAGGGTAGAGCTAAGGTTATGCGAGACTAGGGCTAAAGTTGAAGACTAGGGCTAGCCCTCCACACACACAGTACCACCCAACTTTAAACCTCGCAATCCTGCTCCTTGTTCCTCAATGCTGCTCCAGCTCCTAGGAGAAGTCACTCTTAAACTCCCCCTTTCCTGCTCCCCATCCTCCCTTACCTCCTCTTTCCCATCCCTCTTCTTTAGGATTTTCCTCCGTTTTTATCCTTTAGGCCTTTTTAGCAAATATCGATGTTTTGAACTCCAAAAGGGGCAGTCAGATGGCCCAGGTATGTTAAGTCTGGGATAGAGGGAATAACTTGTGTCGATGCAAACACCCTCTGCATAAGCTGGAGGCCCCATGGGTCTTTCGCAGAGGAATGTCACAAGATTCTGAACCAGCACAAAAATTACTAAAATTGGCACTGGTTGGCATGTGACACATTAGTTGTACATGCGCATTTGACACCTCAAATCACCATAGCAATGACAGCACAAGATTATGTGTTAATAGTCTGACCAGGCAGTATGGTCATGTCATGATATCCTCCAAAATAACACTCTCCAGGATGAGATCCTTCAATGAGATCCTGCCAATGATGCTCGAACAGACCCTCCCCTACTACTATTGTGGGTTCAATGCAGGTCAGTGTCATGCGCGTTGTGTCCTTCAGCAAGACACTTCATCACAATTGCTCACTTGGGGACTCGGTGGCTATGTGTTCTGCGGTGCATCATACGCTAGTAGCACACATGCCCTCAGCCAATGTTCACCCATACTGGGTTAATAGGTTGCAGTGTTTGACAATGACTGGCCGCACCTTTGTGGTTCTCCCTGGGTACTAACATTTGCCGTTCAAGTGTCATAAATCACCAAAAAAATGAAAAGCCTCTCGCATGTCCCCCGAAAAAGATTACAATTACCAATGGCCCATAATACTGGTAAGCACCACTGGATCAAATCTCAAATATCAGTGGAACAGAAGTGACGTTTTTTTCCCCAAGTTGAAATAAGGAACAAAACTTTGTCAAAAAACATTAAAACCTAACAAATTATTCAAACTTAACCTGTATTTTATATTACTTGGCCCACATACCAAATATCATTTGGCTACATGGAAAGGAAGTGAAGTTATCATCCCAATACTGGAAAAATCTAAGTCTCCATATCAAAAAAGTGCCCTAACTTTGTCAAAAATCATCAAACCAAACCCTTGATCGAATTGATCCTGTAATTTGTGGTAATAAGCGTACACAAAACAAATTCTATTTGAATTGGTTCATTAAACAGAAGTTATCATCTGGACAACAAAATACCGGATGGATGGCTGGATGCACACACAAACCGACAGACACAGCTCATTTCTATAGCTGCAATTTTTTTTTTCATGGGACAATAAATGCTACTCACACAAGGCTAGTAAATTTTCTTAGAAAAGTGGACTTTTCTTTACAAAAGTGGGCATATTTATGTATTTATTGGTGTTTAGGGTCACATACATATGCACAATGGCTAATCATGTACGTGACAGTTTTATGGGTGGAGGAAGCCAGAGTACCCAGAGAGAACCACCGAGCAGCGATAAGCAACTGTCAGCTCTTCAACATTCCAACTCTGTTCAAGCTCTGTTCAAGCAGGGTTACAGCAGTTGAAGACATGTGCAAATCGACGTGCAGTATGCCTTAGTTCACAGCGTCATCGTGCCCCCATGTAGGCAACTGGGTAAAGTGTCATGCACAAGGATACAATGAGGGTCGTCCCACAAAGTGGGCATAATTACAATACCGTGCCCATTTTTGTAATAAAATCTTCATTTTTTGTAATAATCAAGATTCTTACAAATGTGGTCAAATTTTCTTACAAAAGCGGTGAGCTTTGTTTTTTCTTACAAAACTAGAGACCTAAATTTATTACAAAAGTGTGCAATTTTATTACAAAAGTGGTGAGCTCTTACAAAAGTGGGCTAAGTTTTCTACAACAGTGTTGAGCTCTTTCAAAAGTCGTAATTTCTTACAAAAAAGGGCATGACATATCGTCAGCTGAGTGCTAGAATGTTCTATGTCCTATAGGGACATAGAACATTCTAGCACTCAGGCATCGATATGTCTGAAGGACATACTGCTTTAAAATATTATTTGACTACCTTAATCTACTGGTCTAATGTGACCAAAGAATCTTGAACAAATTTCACGTTTTGTCTTTTGAAAGTACCTTAATTGAAAGTTTTCCATCCATTTGCATCTCAGATTATTTAAAAAGTAGATGATAAGCATGGATGGACACTTGCTTGCAGATAATTTAAAATTAACAGTTAGCATATTTCAGATCTGTCTATCAGATCGAAGGATCGACAAAGAACCAAGTAATTATTAACAACTCTGACTCAAATTGAATTTAGAGAAAACACTTATTTTGAATAGAATTGACATGTTTGAGTAGTTCCTCTTTTTTTCACTCCACTTACTAACCACATTGGGGGTGCAGTGGCGTTGCGGTAACCGGTTCTCATCAGATCACCAAAGTTAAAGCAATGTCAAACCCGGTTAGTCCTTGAATGGGTGACCATCTGAGCAATCGATTCAGACTCCCGTATTGTGTCCTTGGGCAAGGCACTTAACCTCAACTGTCCACGTGGGGGCACGATGATGCTATGTACGAAGGCGTACTGCATGTCGATGGTGTGAAAGTCTTCAACCAATCTAACCCTGCCTGTGCTGCAGTGCAGAGTTACGATGTTGGGGAGCTGGCAGCTGCTCGACGTTGCTTGGTGGTTCTCTCCAGATACTCTGACTTCCTCTGCCCATAAGACTGTCACCAACATGATATGACCTTGGTTGTTAAAGTGTTGTTAAACCCTAATAAATAAATAAATAAATAAATAAATAAATAAATAAATAAATAAATAAATAAATAAATACTAATCACATCAATAAATGATAAATTCATTTAGGAATTCAGTGTTAACCCATTACATAACACAAATCTCTGATGCCACTTGCAAAGAAACTAGACCAATGACGAGACTGGCATATGTCTCCATGTGCAATACCATGTATAGCTTTACAGAAATGAAACATTTATTACTGAGTGACGGATGAAGGATTACAGATGACAGACCTTTGACAGATTACATACAAGTGGGGCATTATCGTAAAAGCTATTAAGTGTCACCATTGGGTGACACAAAAAGGTACCACAGCCTCTTTACCAAATGTAAGAGTGACTTGATTTGATTTGATTGATAATTTTGTGAAAAAATATTTTTCCACAAACTTTATATATGTTGCACATTTCGAAGGCATGTGTAACCATATCCTAAAGTTTCAACTCTCTGCATTAGAAGCTGTGCGAGGAGTTGATTACACCATGAAGGTACCCTCAATTAAAAAACACTAGAAATTTTGAGAAGTCGATAAAACGGCAATAATCTCAGGAAAAAATATTTCTTCTGCAAATTTTATAGATGTTGCATATCTTCAAGGCATGTGTAACCATATCCCAAAGTTTCAACTCTGTAAAGTAGGAACTTATACCATTATGGTTCCCTCAATTAAAAGAAAAAACAGGAAAAAGGGCAATAATTTTGTTAAAAATACTTTTTTCTGCAAACTTTATACATATTTCAACTCTCTACATTACGAGCTGTGGGAGGAGTTGATTACACCAGGAAGGTACCTTCAATTAAAAAACACAGGAAATTTTCAAAGTTGATAAAGGGTAATAACTGTGAAAAAAACATACAGAGTCGACTGACCTTCTAACCTGGTAATGTGCTGAATGTAGTTTTGCACAGTGAAAAATTTGAGATGGCTGTCTTGAAAGCTGTGAGTGTAGTGTATGATACAACTTCGGGATGGATGGACTGACTGACACATATCAGGAACACTATATACCCCTGGCAGGTAGGCAGGGGTATAAACCAAAAAAAACATTTAATAACTAACATTTTTCATTTTTGGCCTCAAAAATATAGCTTATGTCCCTTATCTCAACAAGATTGTTCCAATACAGTGGCATTTTTTTGCCTCAAAAACATAGTTCATGACTCTTGATTGGAATGAACTCAGCATTCCATAATCTATGTTTCTGAGCCAAAATTTAATTAATCATGCACTTTCATTTAGTGCTGCCACCTTCTTTTGGAGATTGAAATGTCCCAACCCATACAAGAACATTGCACCCCATACCAGAATGCATTGAGTCCATAAAACCTGGTTTCTTACAATAAAAAATAAAAATAAAATCTACACCCTATAATCTCAATTCCAAATTAATACTTGAACTAAGGCTGCATCAAAACAACTGAAAACAGGATATAAAATGAATACCTTACTCAAAACCCAACTCAATGTAGATTGCAGCTAACTTATAGTAACATAAATGCTTATTATTTAACAATTATCTTATGTCCTTATTTCCAGCTTGAGGAGAATTTGAAACAACCAAGCACTTTTTCCTCAAATGCCCAGTTTCCAAACACCAGTCTTGGAAAGCTCTCAGATGGGTTTGACTGTGACATACTTCTGCTTGGATTTGTTCCCTTACTGGTGAGGAAAATTATTCTATCTTTGACTGAGTGCAGGAATATATCCTTGCCACCAGGAGATTTCAGACATGACATGTGATATGGTGTTCTCTTTCTTTCTGGGTGTTTTGTGGCAACATGTACTACCCATTAAGCTGACTCTGCAATCAAATTTGAGCAGTCATTAATAGGCAACATCTTAGGAATCATCAGTCTTCATATCAATAACATGAATGTATACATCATAACATATATTTATTGTTGAGATAGTATGTCAAAATTTCAATGTCACATCTCAAAATTTTAAGAGCATATCTCAATATTTTGATATTAACAGAGAAATTTTGACCTAATTTCTCAAAACTGTGAGATAACTTGTCAAAAATTTGAGATTTTAGTTGTCTGGTGACCTATATCAGCCACTGTAATTTATTTATTTATTTATTTATTTATTTATTTATTTATTTATTTATTTATTTATTTACTTATTTATTTAGAGCAGCACTGCAGAGCTTCTACCCCCCCCCCCCCCCCACCCCTCCTCCTGGAAATTCCCTGATAAAGCGCAAGAAGTATCAGCAAAGTTTCAGCACAACCCAGCAGAATACATATTGACATATCATTGTTGCATAATAAGACATTCATGGAAACTTTTCATTCAAAGATACTCTCACCTTTCCTACATGGTCTTTCTCCCACTCAAATTGTGGTCTTTCTTCACCAACTGCACATCCTAGGGGCCTTCGTGCTTCTTTAGCAAGGCTAGCAGTTATGTCCTTTCCTGAAAGTAAACATAGGTTTATGGGTATCAGTTAGCTTATAGCCATGTTGTTATAACTTCAAACATGTGTATGTCTCCCATTGTCCTCAGTGAAATACACGGCCTCATGCAACTCACTTTATCCAGTGACCGTTGGGAGCAGGAGAGCAGGAGAGTGGAAATTCACTCTCCACTTTTAGATTTTACGAGAGTGAAAAATTTTAGGAGAGTGATTTTTAAAATAATGCCTCGGGCCAATTCGCCCCCAGGTGGAATAACGAGGATTGGTGGTGATTGCTGTTGAGAAATCAGTAGGCCTAATAAAATAATTGGTTTTATGACGTTCCGGCCTTGAGACGTTTCGGCCCTAAGAGGCCAAAACGTCTTAGAAATTGGGCCAAAACGTCTTCACATTCGGTAATTCTTTTTTAGATGTGATTGTGTGGAGGGGTTAAAGTATGCTATCGCCAGTATCGGCGCATTTCGTTTCTCTCTTCAAGCATCGTGAAAGCGAAACTCGAAATGCACCCCTTCTCAGCAAACCTGTCGTCAGCGACCAACTGTCTTTAATGACCATTTTTGGCAAGTCCCAAGGGTGGTCGCTCATGACCAGGGGTCAGCCTGGCAGCTGATTTTAGGGAGAAGTGACTTCTCCCTTCAGAGACTTTAGGGAGAAGTCAGGACCCAGGAGGGAGAAGTCAGTGGACATGAAGAAGAAGTCAGAAAAAAAAACATAAAACGTATATGACATCGTCATTCGTGACAAAATAAATGAACATAGAGGACACAATTGTGGAGAAAAAAATAAATAAAAGTTTATACAAAAACACACAAAACTAAGTCAAGATGGTTACATAACAGAATGTAGGTAAAAATCCCCCACCCCACCCTACAAAAAACTGTGTCGTTCATGGTTTCTGAATACCCTCTAACTCTTTGCCTAACAGTGATGACTAAGGTTACCGTGCAGTTGATTTTGTATTTGCCTCAACGATGTGGATTTGAAATTTAGTATGACCCATGGTGAGAGTGTTCTTCTCTGTAACAGAAGGTATATTCTTTTTAAAAAAATATTTAAAGTGTTTAAAATAAATTTCAAGTTCATATAAGAAGCTGGGTCATTCATGGTTTCTGAATACCCTAACTGAGTTGAAAAGCGTAGTTAAAAAAGTTTTCGATATCCTTCGTAAATTAAGCGTTATTAACAATTTGAGTTAATTAATTTCTTTGGTAAATGACAAAACATTTCAGTTGTCTCCCTTCCCGGCTGCGCTGGGTAAACTAATAATACACTGTTCAGAAAACTGATAATTTCTGCCAACCATCTTTCACTGACACGTGCGATTGGTTCTTTGAAGGTCTGCCATTCTTATCCATCCAAATACCTGTGATTTCTATTGTAGCCTTATTTCATTTAACCCCCTTCCAACAAACTTCACAAGTTTTCAAAGAAAAACATTCAATGCAAATTGCGGGGCAAATTTCAATGCAGCCAATTTTTCAGTGGAACAGAGCGTAACCGCAAGCAATTTCGATATGGACGAACTGTCTCCAATACATTTTTTTTGTTTTGAAACGATGGTTAACTTTAATAAATTCTAATTAACTCGATGCGTGTCTTGTGTGATTCGTTGTTGTCTGGTACTTTGTTTTTAAATAGCCATTTTGTGCTGGTTGCTATCAGTTGGGGCGAATTGTTCGAACAACTACGCCATTGCAATTCTTTTCAGAAATATAAAATTGGGCTAGTTTAGGCTATTTTCATAGCCGTGTGACGGACTTTAACAGCAACCGTGTTTACTGTTTTTTGCGGAAGCGTGTGTTTTTAAAAAATAAAACATAAGAAAATACAGTAAACTGCCATGTCTCCCAATGAAGTTTGGGAGGGCAACTTGAATTTCGCCCCCAATGTAAGCCAAGGCGACTTGAGGAATGACAAGGCGACTTCTTCGCCCAAGTCGCCCACTCGGCTGACCAATGCTCATGACAGGTTCTTCTGTACTTTGCACTTCTCCGACAAAGGCTTTGAACACGACCAGAAGATAAACGTGCGCGACTAATTACTCGCGGTATACGAAAAAGCGGTGCGCAATGGTGCGCTGGCACGATCGCTCGCCGTTCCCAACGGTCACTGTTTATCGGGGTAAAGTTATCAAGGCAAAATCAATATTACCTCTTATTTATTAGATATGATTTTCTTTCCAATAATTGCCCATTATCAAACTCAGCAGATATGGCTTCAAACTCGGCTGATATCATGCCAATCTCAGCCAATATGAACAAAGCTTGAGTTATTCACCTTGTTGTGTCATTAGCAGCCAATTTGTTTACACTGAAATCATAATTATCTGGCATAAGGGAGAGGCATAATTATTTATTTATTTATTGTTGTTTAAGGTCACATATGTCTGCACAATGGCTAATCATGACCACAACATGGAGATAAAGTCAAGGTGAGTCAATGTTGCCTATTTTAGAGGACTTGCACCCCAAGCATTAGTGACTGGGTCCTATTTTACCAGTGAAACCACAGTAAACAAGCACTGCTTCACTTCCCGGGGTTCCAACGGGGGAAGGGGGGGGGGGGGAGGCATAAGGGAGAAGCTTGAAGCTGAGTTTTTGTATGATGAGGAATTAATGATGGTAATAAGTAAGCATTAGGTGGATGAAGAGAAGAAAGTTGTACAGAAAATTCAATGCAAACTCAGATTCAGACACATAAGCAGAGATTCATCAAAGTCGGAGGAAGAGATAGTTCAGCTATCTGAATATCATGGCTTCCCCAGTTGGTAACACGAGACATTCGCATAGCTTAACTAGGAGAAGAGGAAACTTTGGACTTGGTGAAAAGAATAACACAGAGTTCCCACTGATATCAGAGAATCAAATTCAGCACTATTTAACCCTTTACCCAATGTAATGGGAAAAAACGGCTAGTGCTATTCACAAAAATCTCCAATTAATTTTCATTATTTTTTTCATTTTTTGTCTCAAAAACATAGGTTATGATCCCTCTTTGGAATGAGCTTGTTGGGCTCGTTCCAATGAGGGGTCATAATCTATGTTTTTGAGACAAAAAATGAAAGAAATTAATTATTCAAAAATTGTATTTGCAAGTGTTGTCTGCTTTTCATGTTCGTTAAAGGGTTAAGCACTTTTAACTAGAGCTTTAAACTCAAATTCACAAATTTGATTCCACACAATGAAACATACTGCTGAATCAAATAAAGACTTAATACAAAATCAGCTAAAATACAAACTAAGGCTGGGGTTATAAGTCACCATGCACAGTATGCAATACATCCATCCCTTGATGAAATTTGCAACACAAACCAAAACCAACCTGGTGTGGTCGCGAGTAAACTTAAATGGTAAGGTAGAAAGAGGATAAAGTGGATATGCTTCTCCAATAGACAGGAGACGTAAGGTCACTAATAGATGCTGAGTTAGCCCAAGAGGTAGCCTGCTTAAGGCCCTAACCTTATGAGCTGAAATATTGTGAAAAGCTCTGTCAGCAGTAGTAAGGCATTCAAAAGTTAAACAAATGGAAAATTGAATCAGAGAAATCGAGTGTGCAGAGAGAGATATCCTTTCTACCAGGAATGAGAGAAAGGAAAAATCTTTTCCTTCTTTTTCGAATAAACTTAGTGCTATCAACATATGACCTGATAGCTCTAACTCGGCACAGAAGATGTCTATTACCAAACTGATCTTCAGACAGAAGAGTCTGATAACAGTGGGTAATGGAGTTACATTTGGAACTTGATTCTTTGCTAAAAATGAAACATTGGTAGTGACAGTGACTGAATTCCCAACACTATGGTAATAATGAGGATTAATGGAAAGAGCATGAAACTCACAAACTCTTCTAGCAGATGCAAAAACCAAGAGAAAAGCTGTCTTGTATGTTAGGAACTTAATATTGGTGTCTGCTAAGGGCTCAAAGAGAGCCTCAGTAAGGCAGTAAATGACCCAAGGCAAATTCCACTTTGGTTCAACTCTAAGAAATATAGGTCTTTTCAGAGTGACATGCTTCATAGGATTTCCCCAAAATGCAACGGAACCGATAGTAGAGTTCCTGGCAAACAGGAAAGTCTCTGAAAGCATAGATTGCTCACCCTTAATAGTGATAGGTTGAAAACCCTTGGTGTTGAATAAGTACACAAAGAAATCAGCCAGTTGTGCAGTGGACGGATGTTTGAAACTAACATTATGACTTAGACACCCATTAGTAAAAACATTCCACTTAGCATTGTCAGCTAGACTATTGGAGAACCTTTTGGGTGCAGAAATGCACTCCACTGCTCTTCTAGAAAACCCCTTTGTCTGACACAGGACCTCATAAAAGAAAAGCATGATGGTGCAACTGCCTGATGTTGAGCGTAAATCTGTGAGGTTGACACTGATGAAGAAGATCTCTTCGAAGAGGTAACCATATGGGTATGGGAACATCTAGAAGTGTACGTAACTGATTGATCCAGACTTTCTGAGGAGATCGTAGGGCAATCAGAATGATCCTGCAATGTGATACCTAAATCTTGTTTGGAACACACTAGATGATTGGTGTCGATGGAAAGGCATAGCCGTCTATCCCGTTCCAGTCCAATGACAGTATGTGGACTGGAAAGGTTTGTGGATCTGGACATAAAAGTGAAGGTGATCAACTGATTGTTCCACCTCATCGCAAAGAGGTCCATGTGGGAGAGTGGGGGGAGGTGCCCCACTTGTTGCACAGAGACCTGAAAACTGGAGTGTTCAACATCCATTCCACCAGAAGAATTTTCTTTGTGGGATAGAGTATTGGCTGACACATTTAGACAACCTGGAATGTGTCTGCTTAACACTAGAGCATCCAATTGATGAGCCAAAAGGAAAAGATCTTAGCTGATATATAGGAAATGAGTGAGACCCTCCCTGGTTCCTTATGTAAGCAACTACTGTCGAACTGTCTGACAGGATTAAAACGGTATGATTCGTCAGAAGATCTTTCCTGTGTTTGAAGGCCAGAAGAACTGCCAACAGTTCCTTCTGATTAATGTGCATCAGTAACCGATCTTCTGACTGACAATGACAATGCTTAGACACAAAATGGTCTGTCTACTTTTTGTTAACCGTTTACCTAACGAATCTGCCATATCTGCACTTGTGATATACAAAAATTGCTATTCTAGTTTTATTTTTTCATTAATGAAACAAGCTTGATGAGCTTGTTCCAATAAGGACTAATAAGGACAGGATAGAAGTAAAAAATGAAAAAAATTTGATGCTTCAGAAAAATAATTTGTATTGTTGGCTTCAACTTGTATTAGGTAAAAGGTTAAAGATGGAGTACATAAAACATTCTCTTTCTAAAATCTTCTATTACAATACTACTAAAAAATAATTTTGGTAAAAAGAAAAATGTTCGAATTTTTCATCTTTTTAAAATAAAGTATAAAATTGTGTGTTTTCTGAAAATGTCAACAAAATTTGTAGTTAGATCATCAGCTGCATAGCTCTATTGATGAGGAAATAGCAAAATATACTAAATATCATTATTATCTGCATCTGAATTCCTGCTAAGAATGAAAAAAAGATTTCATCTATTTCCAACATCTTTCTCAGTGACAAGGATTTATAGGAACTATTCAATGACAAAATATCATAATTAGGATCCAACAATGAGGTGCCACTGCTATTGTCCTCATTAGAGTTTTATCTGAGATGGGTAAATTACAAGAAAAAATAATGTGTCATAATGCTGATACTTCGAGATAATGGTTGCAAATACACTAAATTTTATCTCTACTAAAAAACAGGAGAAAAGTCAACCCAAAAAAACAAGAGCTGGACTGTCGTCCGGTGCATACCCCCACGTGGTGTACCGCCTAGTGTGGGCATACCTATGACCAACAAATATTATAGAAAATAATGAAAGTTATGAATATTCTCAGATGGACTCACACATGGACGGATGGATGGACACACAGACGGATGCATGTAATCCAGTATAACACCCCCCCCCCCCCCCCCTCCATTTTCTTCGAAAGTGGGGGTATAACAATTTCCAACAATTTCTAAGTCAAAAGGTATGGTAAATTGTTTGGTGTTTGGAAGTTTTATGCAATGAGGCAGAAGCCTTTGTCATAGGCAAACTGCCTGACATATTTCACTGAAATCTAATAACCCATACCTGAGATACAGGCTGAACAGACAAATAATGTCTATTTCCTACAATTTCTAAGTCAAAAAAGGAGGATAACTCTAAAAGGGTGAATGTGAGAAATATTGTTGAATCCTTTTTTAAAAGCCTATACCATAAGCAGTGTTCACGGCAAATTTCATTGCAATAGAACATTTGATACCCAAGATACAGGCTGAACAGATACAATTTGGCTCGGATGGACACAATTTCTAAGTGAACAAGTAATAAAAACAGGTAAAAAAAAAAAAATACCTAGTGTGGGCATACCTATGACCAACAAATATTATAGAAAATAATTGGTCGTAAGTATGCCCACACTAGTTATTACGTAAGTTATGAAAGTTATGAATATTCTCGGAAGGACTCACACATGGATGGATGGACGGATGCTCCAACATTTCGGGTTTATGGGCTACCAAAAAAACATTTTGTATGTCCAAAACCTTATTTTACCCAGAACCCCACCCCCTCCACCCTAGAACTTATATTTAACCCTAGCCCCACCCCTCCACCCAAAAACCACACCCTAACCCTAACCCTACCCCACCCTGACCCTAAACCCTAAAAGCCCACCCCAGACCTAACCCCCACCCACTCCTGGGACCTAACCTCCCCAACCTTAAGCCCTACTCTGGGGCTACCCCTAACCCTAACCCCACTCCTGACCCAACCCCACCCTAGCCAAACCAAAAGGATTAGGAGCTATTTTTCGGTTTAGGGGCTACTAAAACTAAAACCCCACCCCTGACCCCAACCCTAACACCCCCCTGGGACCTAACCCTCCCCAACCTTAAGCCCTACTCTGGGGCTACCCCTAACCCTATCCCACTCCTAACCCTAACACTACCTTAATTTGGAGGTAGCCCCTAATAATAATATCCCCTAAACCCCCAATGTTGGCCCGGACGGACGGACATCCTAACAAATTGGTAGTTATGTGGCTATTTTTATGGGACTACAATAAAATGCATGTCCATTATATTAAAACAAGTGATTTTGGGGAATATTTTTGGGGTGGTAGCAAACCCTGACCCTACCTTTTACTGACCCTAACCCTACTCCTCCACCCCCAATTCTAAACTCCATCCTAGACTAATGAAAATTCAATATATTCCCAGTCTATTTTAACTAAAATGGATGTCCATTGCTTTAAACAACTTTTTGGGTGAAAAATGTTTGGGGTGGTAGCAAACCCTAACCCTACTCTTTACTGACCCTAGCCCACCCCACCCCAACTCTAAAACCCCATCCTAGAATAATGACATTTAACTATGTGACTAGTCACATAAATTGAGGTAGTCACCTAACCCCCATTTCTACCGACAAATAGCCACCTAAACCCCCATATGTCTGCCCGGATGCACGGATGGACGCACGGACACACAGACGCATGTAATCCAGTATACACCCCATTTTCTTCAAAAGTAGGGGTATAATAACATCATTCTCTTAACCTAAGACATAGATGAGAAAAATTCTAATTAAAGGGATGCTATCAAAATTTGTTCTGATCATCAAGATAAACTCATCCTAAGTACAGTTAAGTAAGCACACTAGATACTTCATATGTCTGAGATTACGAGGATTAAAATTAAAAGATTTTTAGCTTAATATTCAGTATAAAGCTTTTTTATCAGAAAACTGTGAACAAAAAGTAACAAAGTATGTGGTAGAAGCCTAATTTCAAATTTAAAGAAACTAAGTTTGAAAACCGTTTTGAAAGGGGTAATGTCAATATTATTTGAAACCTGTATACAGCTTCAGTAGACCTTGCCCCAAATGAAAAACAATGATGTTGTAACACAGTGTTTGAAGAATGAAGGTGAAACCTTGAAAAGCAAAACTTTAATTCGAAAGTTTAACTGGAATACTAAGTAAAATTGACTATAAAAAGGGTTAAATATTTCCTAACCAATAAAAGATGTAACTGTAATCATTAAGTTGTACTAACCATGCAAGAATCAAAGTAACAAAGTATGTGATAAAAGTGTAATTTCAAATACAAAGAAACTAAGTTTGAAAACATGTTTAAAAGGGGTTAAAATATGCCAATATTAATTAAAATCACTGTAGAAAGCTTCAGTAGACAGAAGGCACTATCTCAAATGAGAAACAGTGACATTCCACTAAACTATTAAGAATTAAAGGAGTAATTTTGTAAACAAAAAACTTTAATAACCAAAAACTTTAACCTGGAAGTTCTAAGTTAAACTTTAACCTGGAAATTCTAATTCAGTAACATCTGGAATTTCCTTGATTGACAATGAATCAGAATGTGGAAGTATATATCCTTGAGATCTATGTTTGCTGCAAAGAAGTTCTCATAAATAGAGCTCCTGACTGACCTGAATGACTCCACAGAAAACTTTGGCCCCTTTATGTAGAAGTTCAGGAGGCTCAAGTCTATAATTGGTCTGAGCTGACTGTTTTTCTTCAGCACCAGAAAAAAACGGCTGTAAAATGGGGAAAATGTAAATTGTTAATGACCCTGATCACTTGTTTTCTTAAGAGCGACGCTATCTTGGTATCCAGAACAGATGCTCTCACAAGGTTAGGAGGAATTGAAGAAGGAATCAGATTGCAAGAGATCGGCAGAATTTTTTAAAAAAGATTCTGAGACATAAATGAACTAACCAAGGGGTCCAAGGATCTGTCAGAATCTTGGACCATTCTTGATAGAAATGGGCAATCCTACCCCCACCCGAAGTAACGCAAGGTGAAAAACATCACTTCTTGCCCTGACGAGGCCTGCTGGAGGTGAAACGACCTTCCATGTCTGTCTGGCTCTTCCCTGTGCCCTGCAAGAGCAATTGCTAGGCTGAAAAAAAGAAGGAACAGCAGACTGAGTAGAGATAGATCTCTGCGACAGTAAGTACCTCTACCTCTTCTAACAGAACTATGAGAGTCCACAGCTAGTTGTTGCATAAACATCAAATCCGCGGAGAACTTGAGTACTCCCTCATGAACTGCTGCAATGGTTCTATCAAACAGAAATTTGCTTGAAATAAGAGCAGATCTAAGCTGGTTCTGTTGCGCATCAGGAAGAGAAGAGTTTGAGAGAAACATCGCCTCTCTTCTGATAAGCTCTAGATTAGCAACGTTAGTGGCAGAAACACTAATGAATGACATTGAGAATGCACCAAGATAGTGACCTCAAAAGAGTTGCAGAATTGTCTAGTTCCTCGAACTGAGATACCCTAGTGCCTAATGCTGAAATGAGACAATTTGTCAAAGAGAAAATTTGCAGAAGTCTCTAGAAAATTCATGCAGCAAGTCAAAAACAGAAGTCCGAACACTAATGGACTTTGGCATAGAGCTTGAGAGTAGATACATCTTCATTGGTAGCAAGCGGAACAGCAGAGATAAACACTCCCGAAGAATCGTACTTGTCAAACTCCCGAATCAGCAATGTAGTATCCACTCATTAAAAGAAAACACACACAGACGCTTTACTAGGAAGTCTTTCATTGATAGATGAAAGAGTGTCATCTACCAGCAAAGACTGTAAAGGTTTGAGAAGAGGATTGAAGTGGCATAGCGTCAGATTTTCTTTCAACTGTTGACAACAGATGAGAGGCAACAGGAGTCTCATCTGGTTTTACCTCTGGGATGTTTGACACGCGCAACAACAAGACCTAGCCCAAATTACCCACTCTGATCTGTCCAGTCCCTGGCAGCCAAGAAGCAAGCCTCGGCACGTACTTGCCATACCATGCCCATGGGGGCGCAGCATGACTGTACGTGCCCAGATGAACATCTGTTCTGTCCGGGACATGATCAAGACTGAATGGGGGAGAACAGTGAAACATTAGGGCCCAAACGAAGCGGGTTGACCTGAGCGGCATGATCAATAGTGACTTAACAAAGAGAAATATCATTTTTGTCAATGAGAGAATTAATGGAGGAATGTGTTGTAGAGGAGTGGGGAGCCAAAAGGTCCATGATGTACCGCTGCTTGGCCAAAGATTTCTTTGTGACCAGACTGAGAGGGCAGATATGAAAGGACGGAAATGGTGGGTGTAGCAAATGGGCCAATGAGGAAACCGTTAGATACTTTTCAACATGGTAGAAACAGCAATTGGGTCTGCTAAAGCGGATTTGATATTTTTTTAATTCCAAGGAGTCAAGTAGAGGGACAGAGACCCCTGTATGGAATCCCTGGGTGAGACCCTTGAGAAGGCTGGTGATGAACAACCGGTCAGGGTGGGCAGAAAGAGCCTGCTGGAGGTTACGAAGATGGATGGGTGTCAAGGCTGTGAAAGTGCTGGGTGCTGTGAAGGTGGCAGCTGTAGTCACTTGTGTGGATGTGGGTTGGCATTAGAACAGTAAGAGGTTAGGGGGAAGAGGACCCTAGTGTGTGGGTTGATGCAATTAAGACAGCAGAATTTGCATGAAGTGCCAAAGTTTCACCCTTTTACTACATTAAATTTGAGGCATGGTTCCAAGGTGGAGAAAGTGGACGTCGGCGGTTTTCTATCGGCAAATGAGGAAGAGTGTGCATTTGCCAAGGAGGGTTTCTTCGGAGCCAGGGGACAGAATTTAGACAGGTGATAAGGGCTGTGACAGAGAAAACAGGACTGAGCCTTGTGGCCGGCAAAGATGGTGCTTTGGCTGAAAAGGTGAGGTGGTAGTTGTAAAAAGTATCCCCATACTGAGCTGCAATATTCATGATGTCAGTCTGGTAGGTGTCCAGCTCAAGATGACGATGGTGATGTACCTCGCACATGATGTTTTTGTATTTGCTAAAAGCCAGAATAAATTTGGGTAATTATAGAGGCTTTGACAAGCGAGAGTTGTGCTTGGTGTCAAGCTGCCTGGCAGCATTTTCTAAAGGAGACATCAGGAGTTAAGCCAAATTGATATCTTTGCCAGCCACAATGTCAGCCCTGAGGGTGGCCCCTACATTGGTGTCAATGTTTGAGAGTCAGAGAGGGCAGTACCAGGGGTGCTGAGCAGACTGTTTAATGAGGTGGTACCCATACCTGTGAAACTGGGCTGAAGATTGGGTACCAAGGCCAGAGCAGCGGGAGGTGGGCTGGTGAACTACTGGTAAGACTGCCTGGGAAAGTCATTTGGCTGGAGCATGGCGAGAGTTTGCTGTAGCTGCAAAATCTGATTTTGCTGTGCCTGTAATTGGTCAAGAATAAGAAATTGGTTATGAGGAACTGTTATTCCCCAATGCAGTATCACTGTCTGTAGAACATTGTTAGGATAAGACGGAGAGTCAGATGGTCTTTGATAGCCTTCATGGGGAGGCAAGGCAGAGTTCTCATCCAATAATGGGGTGGCCGGTTCGTGGCAGGTCCCTGGTGATGCAGGTCAAAATGTGTGTCCTGGTCAGGGGAAGGCATAGGGAGTTATAATGCTTGTGGCGTCATCAGTTCGGCCTGGAGGGAAAGAAATTGTTACAGGTATGCGTGGGCTGCCAGAGGTGACGTTGGGTGGCAGTGGAGATGTAGAGTCCATGGCGCGTTGAATGTGCGCAGTCCACATGGTGTCCAGATTATCGAGGAAGAGCTGGGGCAGCATTGCCTTCTTGGTGGATGGCTGGGTCCATATCCCAATGGTGAAAAGTTACTGGTGAAGTCTATAAACAGTCCAGTATTTTTTGGTTTGCCTGATCCCATGTGGTCAAGTGGCTAGACTGGGAACCAGTGTTTGATTGTGCTGACACAGGCAGAGTTATGTGAAAAAGCTGGTCTGAGCCTAAAGAAGAGGCCGAATTGAGAGCTGTAGCTCGAGTTGAAAGTCTCACTGGTGGATTGCGCAGTGAACTACAGAAGGCTCAGACTGATGACCGACAGTGGTGAGGCAGCGACGGCCTGAATCTCTGGAAAGGAGACCTGCCCCTCACATGGTAGAAAATGAAAGAGTGAATTCCGGGGACGAGTTGTCCTGAACGTGTGTAACGTCACTGTCACATGGTAGTTGAGCATTGTTGCCTGGAACATTCTGGAGCTCTGTGTGGTGTGTGGGAGCATCCATCATGAAATTAAAGTCTCACTTGTGGATTGCCCAAGTGAACTACAGAAGGCTCGGACTGATGACTGACAGTGGGTACCGGGTTGTGTGGCACGATATGAGGCAGCGACTAATGACCTGAATCTCTGGGAAGGAGACCTGCCCCTGACATGGTACAAAATGAAAAAGCAAACTCCGGGGACGAGTTGTCCCGACCATGAGTATCTTCACCACCGCATGGTAGTTGAGAATTGTTGCCTGGAATATCCAGGAGCTTCCGTGAGGGCTATGGGAGCAGCAATCATGAAATGAAAATCATCCACCGACATGAAAAACAAAACTGTTGGAAAGTTGTCACTGACAAAAAACAAAACAAGCACACTGGCAGCGAGTGTCACAATCAAGCGATCTGCTGTGCTGGGGATATGGTTCATTCATCATAAAACAGTAGTCTTTGGAATTCCTGCGCTGATATGTTATATCCAGTGGGTATGCCAAAAAACGCCTTTACAGTCCGCAGGAGAATATGCCATCCCACCAAACTGGGCAATTGCAAATCTGGCTCCATGTGAAACAAATGACGAGTCTGTTGGGTTGAAGAAATTTTAACTCGTCCGCAGAAAAATGGCTATCACATGGTTTGAAATCCGAATGAAAATAGAAGACTATACATGTAAAGAATGAGTTTTGAACAAAATTTACACTGCACAATAATGGCTTGTCTAAAGCGTCACAGGTCGTAAACTTGTGGGCAGGTGAAGTGTTTGATTGGTGCCATGCAGAAATCTTGAGGTTCGTTTGCAGGGCAGTACAGTTGTACCAAAAACTGATGGGGTAATTCCTGGAATTTGGGGGAAGACAAAGAGACTGAGAAGTTGTCTTGTAAGTGCCGTGTGCAGACCGCCTGTTGAATTGGTTTTACTGGCCAGTGATAGGTGATTAGCACTGCCCTGCAGTTATTGGTACAGTTGTAGCTGGAGTAGCAGCGATCTCTCTGTGGTGTGCAAACTTTGAGAAATGAACATTTCCTCACAAAGAATTTTTCTGGAATCCAAGAAGACATCAGAAAGGCACAGATTTCTTCATTTCCACCTACATAAACTTCCAAATCCGCCAGTTTTTTTTCTAAAACTGAACAGAGAATCCAATACAAGGTGTTGTCCTTTGTATTGGAAAAGAGGAAATTGACTTGCACATGTTTTGACAGGAATTGGCAACAGGTGACTGTCCTACTCAGGATACAGGTTACCAGGTTTTGTGTACCATACACAACTCGGCACCTGGTAAACCCGGTTTGGCTACTTTTTTGTTTATTGACATTTTTAAAGTCTAAATCTGCCTACTTTTCCAACTGAGAGAAAAAGAAGAGGATAAGGCAAATGTGTTACTTTTGTAAGATGGGAAAAAATTTGTGACAAGATTTTGTTTTGTCAATGAAAACAGACTAAGAAATTTTTAATATACATTCCTGAGAGAAAAACTCTGGAATCCTAATGTGGCTTCATAGCCGACATCATTAGTGCACACAATCATTCATTTCCACATCCATAATCCTTCCAATCCACGAGTTTTCTTCCAAAACATCAGCAGAGAATCCAATACAATATTTTCTCTATTGTATTTGAAAAGAGGAAACCAACTTGCGCATGTTTTGGCAGGAATTAGGCAATAGGTGAGTGACTAATCATTATCATTACACAAACTGGCCCCTGGTAAACCCGGTTAGGCTAATCTTTTGCTGTTTGACATTTTTTAAATTTCCTAAGGGTTTTAGTTAGGATCCTTCAGACTTTCGTGTGAGATGGGCACAAGTGCGATTGCGCTCATTTGCACCTGTAATTCTGATTTTAATGGTGTAAAAAAATGCGCTTGTGAAAAATCTTGTTCCCATTTCCAAAAGCACATGTTGTCTTGAGACCAACTGTTCAAGTGGTTTGTCTCAATAGTCACCATTATTACGAAAGCGATGGAGTATTGTTTATCTCGAATTTGAAACAAGTTGAGGAGAGAGGACACAATCATGTGTAATGCATTTCATGCATAGTTAGTCACATTGGACATCTCGACCAATGGCATTCCTGCTATTTACAACCTGTAAATTTTGGGGGGAAATACTAAGCAATTCCCTGTAGTTTTACACTTGTACTTCAAAGTGATTGCCTGTTTGCAAACAATGATGTCATGAAGGCATCTTGCTTTTAAAATATTGTGAACACAAATGTTTGATACAAGACTTATGCGAGGTTCTTCATTGTTTTCACATAAACAAAAGCAAGTCATTTGTGCTTCCTCTGTCAAGATAAACACGATGATACTTAACCAGCCCATTACCACTGCAATACCACAATCACTTAAGTCAATGTATTTTAAGTGCTGAGGTGTGCTAATTTTAACACCTCTTGTGACGAAGAGAGGTGTGTGAATGCGCACTTCACTTCAGAATCTAAGGACAGCTGAAGGTAATATTATGAAGACTCCTTGGAGTCTGTTTCACTTTTAAGTTGTGGAATCACACCCGATATGTTCACTGTAATCGCAAATAAAACGTCTGCTAATACATTTCCATTTCGGGTGTAATTATTAGCAGAAGTTTTTTTTTTTCTGGCAGACGTTTTGTGCGAAGTTGTAAGCAGATATTTCGTCTCTTTTAGTTGTTTGGCACATCGCAGTCTAGAATAATAGGTAAAACGGTATACAGCAGTATCATTTTCTGACAGTGATATCATGGTATTTAATTTTCTCCCCACACTATACGTGAAACATACGCGTGTCCCAGGTGAGACAGCAGGGTGGGATATTTCTATCCCACCCACCCCATGTGACATACTCATTTGCATATTTTATTAGGTTGCTGGAACCACTGCATCATCGTCTGCACAACTGTAAATAAACTGTAAATTGTGTTTGTTTATTACCTATTTATCTGTTCCTTGTTGATATAGACTCAATATTTAATTATTATTCAAATATTAAACTTGATTTGTTTCAACCCCATGTTTATCTGCAGATTTAATAATATCACTGTGCAAATTTATCAATCAATCAATAATCTCACAATGCCCTTTACATTAGAGTTTGACACGCGCAAATTCAATAATCCCTTAACGGACAGTGTTACAAATTAATTTTTTAGTATATATCTATGGTATGTACCTAACTTTTGTACGATATTTCTGATGAAATTGTTCATTTTTCGAAAGGACTACGACTTGATAAATTGGGTATGTCAGCAGGTGACCGCCAATTATCTATAATGATGTAATCCTCGTGTGTGTGGGAGAAAAATCATCCTGGATGAGTCTGAAGGTGGGAATGGGGAAATCTCACCCTCGGGGCAAGATATTTGTACCAGACCCTCGGCAAGCCCCGGGTCTGGTTCAAATATCCTGCCCCGAGGGTGAGATTTCCCCACCCCACCTCCAGACTCATCGGGGATCATAATAATCCCAATACCATCAAGCACTAACCTGGGACCATATTGGACAGAAAACAACTGATTATAGAAAATTACATTAAAATTTTTATTAATAATTAGTATAGAATGCATCAAATAACATTATTAAGACATAATACATTGAATATCAATTGTTTCAAATTGTGGGTGCAATTTGGTGTAAATTACACCTGTTTCTGATTTCACTGGTGCAAAATTTTGCACCCGTAAAAATCGCTCACTCGAAGCACTGATCCTTCTAAATCTGCCCACTTTTCCAACTGAGAGAAAAGAAGAGGATAAAAGCACTTCTGTTACTTTGGTAAGGTTGGAAAATATACCTAGTGTTGATTTAAAAGCTCGGAAGGAGATAATTATGAGCCATGAATGTTCATGTACCTTGTCCCCAAAATATGGGTCATGTTTTCTGCATTATAAAGGACAGCAGGTATTCAAGATGCCTCAGTGGGCTGTGGTCCCAGTCCACTAAGCCAAGTTGGATCCCTGCTGCCTCACACCTTCAGACAGATCAATTTCTTCATTTTCAACATCACAAAAAAATGATAAATTTAAAGTAATTTGTATATTTTGAATACTTACCAATGGCCCAGACTTAGCTGGTGCAACCTCAATATTATTAAGGGCCAAACACAAATTTTGAACCCCCTCAGTCCCCCAAATTTGCATACAATACAGAAAATTAAAAGTCCTATCTGGCCCTCCTTTTAGTACTTGCGCATATGCAGTACCCAGGAAGAGACCAGAATTGGCGCCAACATCATTCTTCCTAGTTGTGCCTACTGAAGTGATAACTCAGTGGGGAGGTAGGAGTGTCCACTCATTGGAGAGCAATCCCCATCTGGGCCATTGGTAAGTATTAAAAATATACAAATTACTTTAAATTTATCATATTTTAATACTAAAACCAATGGCCCAGACTTAGCTGAATCTTAAAAAGGCAGAGGGCCTAGGACTTAAAGAATTAGCAGACCAAAATACAACTCCTTATCCTGCATTAGAACTCCTAAAGTGAAAAGGAGATTAAAATTTTAAGGAATTACCTATAAGTCTTGCTATACCACAATAGAGAAGACATACCACCGAAATAAGGAACAATATCCAATTAATTCCCTATTACTTAGCATAAATGATTATGCTAAATGGGTGTAACAAGCCCCCAATTTTAAGCCTAGTCCGGAAAAAGACAATTAAAATTAGGAAAAGCATGTCTGAGAGTGAGATCCTAACGCCCACAAACACATGCCATATATATTGTAACAAGCTGTACTTAAGATCAGAATAATCTACAGACGATAACATCTTCACTCATAGTTACAAACTCTCCCCCCCCCCCTTTTGATAATAGATATATATTTGCCTAAAAGGCACCCGGCTATTAATTATTATTAATATATTATTAATTTATTGGTGCTTAATGCCACCTCAGCTGCTAAAGCTATATCGTGGCGATCCCGGTTATTAAAATCGCAAGCTTCAAAACGTATGCTGCATCCAGCATATGTAGATAGGTCGAAAACCAGTGATATAAATATGTACAACCTTAAACTTGTCCATTTGAATACCAATGGAAAGTTATCTAATAGAACATATATGCTTCTTAGCCAACATATAGGCAAATATGTTCAGGTGTACAATTAATTCCAATAATGAACCTCCAAATTGTAACCATTCGATTATATGAGAGTCGGAAAATGCCTTGAGTACCACTTATGGTGGGAAACTGGATTCAGAACATGGAACAGGATATGATTAAAAAACCCATTACGGACCGTCCCTAACCAGGAAACTGAAGGAGTAAAACAACGTTAATGTGATTAACCTGAGGAATAGATTCATATGTCGAAGGAAAAGCAGACAGCTCTGAGCGTAACTACTCAGAGTAGACTAATTGCCACATTTGGAGAATGTCGCTCAGATAACCGACATGCCTGCCATACAGGAACACGAAGGCTAGTAATATCAACCGAATGTATTCATGAAAGAATTTCAAATCCAAGAACAGTTACTGTTCAGGAATCATATGCTCATATATTGCTTATGAATGATCAATCACAGGAAGCAAACCAACTGGAGTGGCTGGGCCCCAGATGTCGCCATTAGACCACAACCCACCTGCCAATCGAAGAGCAATAAACGGCATGCATAGGAAGGCTCAGGAAGAGCACTATGTCCTGCCCTGTAATCACCTCATAACATATTGGTGGAGGGGGATTCAACAAATAATTCATATCGAATCCCCCTTACCCGCAATACTTAAACTGCTAGATAAGTAAGGCCAGTGCAGTAATATTAAGTCTTGGAACAGTGACAAATTCCTTTTTCACTATATGAAAAAGAAACTTCACGCTACATTCCCAAGCTATACTGCTGCTGCTATTCTCAATAAAGAGTAATACAGCTAAAAAGCTTGTAGTGAGCCAAAGCAAGCATAATGACACTAACCCGGTGCGACTCGTAACGCTTTAGTGTTAGTTATCTAGAATAGTATAGAAACCATATGGCTCCTTCATGTCTAACCAAATCCATAATTCCACTAAGGATGAAGGGGGCTGTGAAGAACATGGCACTATTGCAAGGAATATACCCACTGAAACAACATCGACATATCCCTTGAAATCAAGACAGTACACTATGCCATCAAATAATACACCATATAGACATAATATCCAATCATCAAGTGGAAAGAGAATCCACAACATTAAATTTGATAAAAATGAAAGCGGGAGACGAAAACTATGTTCCGGCACCCGATCATCAGATACCTAGATGAACTCCTTGTGCCTCGTACCGATTATAGCAGGAATATAATGCTGAAAAGGAGTTAACGATAGGCATTCGAAAGAACGTTCATTAATCACACTAGGTTAATATAGTGTTATCAATAGGGCTAAAAGCCACAGACAAAAAACATAAAAACAATACTGCTAAGGAGAGAACAAACTTTCCCATGTAATAGTACCTTGAACAATAGGACAGTGGTCTCAGCCTGGCTGAAGCACCTAAAGGTCTTTCTATTCGTGAAGACAAATAAATGCCTGATAAATGCGGCCATAGAAGCTCATTAAGAAGACTTACAATGCTAGCCGCTAATGACAGGGATAAAAACACTGCTCAAACTTCTAGCTAGGCTACTAAGGTGTCAACAATAAGACTAAAGTCTATGACATTTGAGAAAACAACACTGAGAAGGAAAATAGCACTCTTTTCCTTTAGCGGTTCTATTCCCAAAAGACAGCGGTTTCAGCCTAGCTAATGAATCTTAGAAGACTTCATCTCCGTGAAGACAGATATTTCGGTGTAATTTTTTTTTACTTTAGACAGCTCACTAGACAGAGACTTACCATGTTAGTCACACAAGTTAAGGCAAAAAAAGACCGCATTTGATTCTTATAAGGCATGAAAGAAGATGACTAAAAGCCCCAGATGCCTAAGAATACAACACCGAGTAGGAAACAACATACTCTTTCCTTTCAATGGCACTAATTCCAAAGAGACAGCAGTCTCCTATTAGATAGCGTAGCTAATAAGTCTTCATCCCATGAAGACAGATATCTTGGTGAAACTCAGCGACCTTGAAAGCTCATGAAATGGAGACTTACAACATTAGTCGTTCAAGGTAAGGGATAAGGACCGCTCTAAAGACCGAAATTCCAAAAAGACAGTAGTCTCAGCTAGCTAATGCAGTTTATTAGTCTTCATCTCCATGAAGTCAAATATCTGTTTCACCTGCAGCCTTGGAAAACTCACTAAATGGAGACTTACAATGTTAGCTGCAATGTATAAGAAAAAGACAGCTGTAAAATTATATAAGGCTACTATAACGTTTGACACTAATGATATATAGACACAGACCACTCATAATTCACATAAGCCAAATTAAGCCGACAACAATACGACTAATTGCCTGTGATGCCTGGGAATATTACACTGAGAAAGAAAACGGGAGACTAAAGACGTTAGCCACTTATGTGCCACTTATGTATCAGAAAAGCCTGCTCTAACTATACAAAAGGCTACTATGGCATCCACAATAGCACTAAATGCCTCTGACACCTAGGAATACAACACCGGGAAGGAAAAGATGTACTTATTCCTTCTAATGGCTCTATTCCCAACAAGACAGCTGTTTCAGCCTATCTATGAGCTATCGATCTTCTATTCATAAGGAATAGATCATTGCCTTTCTTATACTATTGCAAAGCCAAGGGAGGCGTTGTTAATCAGATCAAAAGCCTTCAATACCTAAGCTGAAAGATCTGGCAAGGAAGATCTTCGTCTTTCCTTCACCTGGTATCTTAAGCTGTTTTTTGCCTAGCAAACGCAGACTTTTTGTTCAGATGGAACAAGATTCGAAAAGGTTATGAATAAAAATTCACAGTCTTAATGTGCTATTCCGTAATGGCTGGAGAATCAACGTCTGTAGCCCTCTCACCAACTGAATGTTCCATCTGAAAATGTACAATCCAGCACCCTTCAACAGCTCACTACCAGATACTGTTGACAGCAGAACCTGCGACTACTGGGATGCTGTGCAATGTTCAGCAGCAGGTCCATGAACAAGGCTTGCAGAGCAGCAATTATCCACTTCTTCACCATAAGCTGCTCACAGGATGGAGATCTGTCCCCAGATCTATGTTGCATGTCTCGTATAAAAATGCCTCGAATGACAAGCTACAGGTTAATCTGACTTCGGTGGTGATGACACGGTACATCTTTGTGGAACAGCATGAAAATGCAAAAACGGATAGCAAGTCTGCAGTCTAACATGCTTCATCGATGAAGCAGAGGAAGAAGCCATAGTTGCAACAGGCCCCGGCTGCAGTGTGGAAGGAGCGTCCTGAACCGCAAGCGTGAACAGGCGTCCCAACTCACTAAAGTTTCTCGAAGTGAAAACAGTCATCCCTGACTGCTGTCAGAATGGAGAGGGATCTCCAGCTCGTGGTCTGGCTCCAGACCTCGCAGAATGTTCTGTTTAAAAACTTGTAGGCTTCTACCCCTTAGTGTGCTTTTTCATGGAAGTAGAGTAAGCCGTAACAACAGTCGTAACAACAGCTGTCTCCGGCGGAAGTGTGGAAGGAGCATTGCTCCGACTCATTAAAGTTTCTCACAATAGACAATTGACCCTGACTTTTAACGAGATCGAGAATGCTCTCCAACTCTCGATCTGGCCACAGGTCTCGCCGAGCATCCCGTTGATAAATTTGTAGGCTAATCTCCTTTGTGTGTGTTTCCGTGTAAGAAGTAGAAGTCATAACTGCAGCTGAAGCCGGCTGCATTGTGGAAGGAACATCCCGACGCATGTTCCGACTCATTATAGTTTCTCGCAATGGATCCAGTCGATACGACTGCAAACGGGACAGAGAGGGTTCTCCAACTTGTAATCTGACCCCATCTTGCAGAGAAACTTGAAGGCTTCTTCTCTTTATTGCCATCATCTCTGGATGAGCTTTATATTATAAGGTGCTCACTATACCCACATTATACTACTCAACTGCAACGGACCTACCCGGTGTCTTGGCTAGTATTAGCCAGCGGTGAAGGCAACCATCAGAACTTCACTGCCCACCGCACAGATCGATATCTGTTTCCAATATTCGCATACCAGAGTACAAGTATTGAAGGAGTGCCGCAACTATCTGCAAACAACAAGCCTTTATTCTGAGGCTTCTTGGACTTACTACTAAGTACCAATTATCATAATGGCAACAATAATAATGAAGCCAAAAACATAAGTCCACTGCATTCCCAAAATAAACATTACAAGGATACATAACATAGACAAAACAAAAAATTTTCAAATAGATATTAAAAAAATATTTGAAAAAAAAAAAATTTTTGAAAACTTTTGAATGAAGCCAAAGTGCCCCAAGGGAACCTCATGAGCCTAAGGGAGACCTGATAGAGCCTAAGTGTGGGCAACCACTAACTAATTAAAGCTAAACTACTGGAATAAGATATACTATGTATCCTAATAGAAAAACAGTAATTGTTTTTAAACTAAACGCTGAATTAATACGAATCCAAAACGTTATTGAACAGAGACAACAACGTCAAGAGAAAAAAACGGAAACTAACCAACAACAGGCACAACAAAGGCCCAGAGTCAGTAACCGATCAACAACCACCTGATGCAAAGATAGATCTTCATATGAAGAACAAACAGTGCATCTGGTAGAAGATGCAAGAGTACAAAAACATCCTGAACCGAAATACATGTAGACAGGACATAAACATAGGGGATAAACAGAATACCATACCTATTCTGTTTACAAATTAAACTCCCAAGAATTTAGTAAAAAATTCTTCAATAAAAAGCTGAAAGAACTTGGGAGCATAATAGGAGGGTTCAGGAGAGGGAAGGGAAGTAATAGTAACAAAACAACAGTAGAGTCATATTATAATGACGACGTTCAAAAGCATATCATGAAATTGGGTAACATGAATAATTTACATAAAAATGATAAAGTTACAGCCCTGAACATCTGAAACCACCATTATTCACTTCCAGTATTCTGTTACACTGTTGATTCCATGAAAACAATCATTGATTTGTGTCTGGCATCTTCAAAAATGAGAATTTAAAGCACAGATGTCAGTTCAGTTGTTACTGACTTTGGGCCAAACAGAAGAATGATACTGGCACCATTTCGGGTTTCTTCCAGGGTACTGAGCATGCGCAAGTATAAAAAGTATGGAGGGCCGGACTTTTAATTTTCTTTATTGTATGCAAATTTTGGAGATTGGGTGGGGGGAGGGGGTGGGGTTAACAATTTGTGTTAGGCCCTTAATAATATTGAGATTGCTCCAGCTAAGTCTGGGCCATTGTTTTAGTATTAAAATATGGAGATTTCCACATAAGCCACCAGAAGTCTTCGATTGAAAGCATAATTCAAATTTTTTCTACGAAAGCCCTCCCGACCCTCATCCCCCAAAAAACCCATCAAACAAACCTATAATTAACTTGTGCAGATATCTACGGTATCTGATGCTACTGTCCTAAAAGACCACTTGTTGACTTGCCACCTTCATGCCTACTTGCTCCTAAGGACGTTCCACACCTAAACATATTTCTTGGCCTCACTGGACATACCACACCAAAAATTATTTTATGGCCTAAATGTTCAAGTTTGGACTAATGCGGTACAGTGGAGCCCAGTTAATTGGATATCTATTAACTGAATAAGTCTGTTAACTGAATGTAATTTCCCAACACAAAACCATTTACCATGTCTACCATGTCTGCAGTACAAATTTGACCTCTTAATTGAATATAGCTTTCAGAGTAAACTCCTGTTAATTGAATACGAAATCCTGTAACCTGTCAAGAAGTTACCCTAACTCTCCCCAGTTTTACTTTGTTTCTAGACCTATTTGGGACATCCAATACAGGCTTTTAATCTATTATATCTTGTTTGACAGAGCTCATAGAGCTCTGTCAAACAAGATATAATAGAATAAGTGCAAAGTTTATCTGTAGAATACAGGAAAGTGACAAATCTCTTTTAGTTGAATACTCCTGTTAATTGAATAATTTTCATTGGCAAAGTGGCTATTCAATTAATAGGTTCCACTGTAGTAGAATTGTGTACAAATTCCAAATTTCTGCTTTTGAAACTACCTGAAGTGATAGTATTGGGGAATTTGTAAGTCTGAGGTTTTCTGAAATTAGATGAAGAGCATGGATATCTGCCTTCAGATAATTAATAATTAGCGTAATTCACATCTGTATATCAGAACAAAAGATTGACATAACATAAAAAATTTATTAACAGTGGTCTTGTACCATGCCATAACAGCTCAAGAAATAAAAAAAGGTCATCTACAAACCTTGTCTTTTCTGTTGTGCGCGTGTCTGTTTTCTGCCTCTGAAGTGGAACACCTGCCTATTTTGACCACAAACTGGCTTCTTCCCTAAAATACATTCACAATACACACGTCTGTGGTCTAAATGGAAGTTTTCACCCTTTTTTGGACAGTAACCACCATATAATTGCTCCTCCGGTTTAGGTCTATGAAATATAGAAGTTTTCAAATAAGTTAACATGTTGGGCATTTGAGTAATTTTGATTTTTTCGAAATAGTAAGTTTGCCTTGTAATTAAATTATTCAACAATGCTGGCATTTCTTGTTGTTATCATTAGCCTTTTTTTGTACTCAGCCATGACTTAGGGTACTCCTCCTCCGATTCTGATAAAATTTGTCACACTTAGAGCCACATGTTTCTAGTTCTTACAGCTGCTTCAGAATTTTAATTTCATACCTTCACCCAAAACATTGCCATATTTAGGGGTTTTTCCTAAACTTTCAATTTTAATTCTTATATTAAACTTTCATTCTCAAAATTAAGGAAATATATTCTCTAACAAAAACCATGTTTAAAAATGAGGGACCAACCTGGGAAATTCTCAATGGTTATTACTGATGACAACATCACCAAATATTCAATCTCGGACAATTTTCATAAAAGATATCCTTGGATTTCCACTTCACCCATGATAGGACATCTCAAGGGGAAAAAGATGCAATGCCACCAGTATCCCCTGCCAAAGTTTTCTAAGTTGCCCAACCTTGGAGAATAACCAGTCCACAGCAGCCGTACTTTATTCCAGAAATTAGAGACGGGCATTTTTTTTGTTTCAATTACGTTTTTTCTGGAAAATCAAAAAAACGAACAGATTCTCCCGAAAAACCATCTTCACTGTATTCTGTGAATTGCTGTTCACTACAGCAATTGCACAGATATACATCCAATGGACAATTAACATATTGGCTTGTTACACACTGAAAATGTCTATGTGTGTTGATCGATTAATATTCTTGACAACTTAATTCATTACCTGATGGCCAGTCAGAGTTTCCGAAATGCTGGCTGAGCAGCCGCTGACCAGAAGTGATTCCCTTTTGACCAGAAGTGATTTCCTTCCCACAAAAACTTGAAAGGTTAAATGTTCAGGTCAGTGATCCCCAAATTCACTGCGACAACATGTGTAGGAAATAAAAATTATCATTAAAGCATTTTAGGGACTTTTTGTTTCTTTTTTTCTATCCATTATCCACCCGAGAAAGCGATAAAAGCCGGAAACCACGATGACCTGCATTTCCATCAACACTTCAAACTTTTGAATATGAATGACTGTTCAGAGACAAAGATGATGTGGGTAAGTCGTCCATCCATGTCACCTTTGGTACCAGACTATAAAAAATGGTATTTTTTTTCTTATTTGATCAGAAAATTAGATTTCAAACTGAATTTTTCTTCATCACTTCAAACATTTTTTCACAAATGACATTTCTTAGCTTTTCCAAGCTTTTCTAAGCTTGAAAATCTCTGCTTTTCCCAGCTTTTCCCAACTTTCATCCCATAGTAGTAAGCTTGAAGCAAAACTTGGATATCTAAGATTATCCAAGGATTTCTCCTCCAAATACTATCTCAGGTTAAATCTTTGCTTTTCCAAGCTTTTTATCCTTGGAAATCCCAGGATATCCTGAGAAATCCCAGGTTATTTTTGCAAGGGGTATTAGATGACAATAATTTTTTTTTTATTTATTTATTTATTGGTGTTTAAGGTCACATACTTATGCACAATTGATAATCGTGACTGTGACTGTTTTATGGGTGGAGGAAGCTGGAGTATACCCGGAGAGAACAACCGTGCTTCGATGAACAACTGTCAGCTCTTCAACATTCTAACTCTGTTCAAGCTCCACTCAAGCAGGGTTACAGCAGTTGAAGACATATGCACCATCGACGTGCAGTACGTCTTAGTACACGGCATCATTGTGCCCACATGTAGGCAACCGGGATAAAGTGCCTTGCCCAAGGACACAATGCGGGTCATCCCGGATGTGGGATCAAACTCAGGACCTCTAGCATAGAAGTCCAACAGTCTACCTCTGAGCCACCGTGTTCACATGATGCCAATAAAAGCCATATCGAAAAATGCAATCAGTTTTTAGCCAACAAAAAGATTAGTCTGGCGATTTATATTACAAAAATTAATAATAAAAAGATAGCTGATTTTTGGATTTTTGGATTTAAAATCATTTTCGACATTTTTATGTCAATTTGCCTATAGCCATTACCATAGTACTCACACAGACAAAACTTTTTAGGTTGGTGTACTATTGATGGTTCTCCACCACTGCCAAATTTCTTTGTGATTTGACACAAAACTTCTGCAGTTAAAATGCAAACACAAAAAAAAAATATCCCTTTTGTTGTGTCACGCTTACAGCTATAATCATAGCACTCATGGTGACCAAACTTTGCTTCTCAAAATGGGAGTGAAAGTTATGGTGCATCGCAAAGTCTATTTTCAACTGTTGCAAAACTTTTGGAATCACTATGCAAATGACGTCAACATAGGAAAAAATACCACTTTCAGCTTGAATCACACCAACAGCCATACCCATAGCACTCACAGACACTAAATATCACATGTCGCCAAAGCTATAAAATTTCTAGAACATTATCAAGTTTCTTTACAACTAATGCAAACCTTTTGGAGGGTACCACACATTTAATGTTAAAAAAATGGAAAATAACCCTAGCAGATGGGACACGCAGCCTATAGCCATAACAACAGCACTTATAGGGAACAAATGTTGCATGTTGCTGTGGCAGTGACAATTCTTGAGTACTGCCAAGTTTCGTTCCAATTTACAAAAAACTTTTTGAGTTACAATGCAAATAACATCAAAAAGGTAAAGACCATTTTTGGCTTCTGACATGCCTCAAGCCATTACAATTCACAGCGATTACAATACAATGGACATCATTGGCTGTGCTTTGTTCAATGACTTCTGGACATTCACTTTGCAATTTCAAAATCATCTAGTAAGTCTAATTGTGTCTATCAACATTCAAGAACAGAAACTTGAAAATGCAATTAGACTCGAGAATAGCATTTCAGATTGCTGGCTGTTAACTATTTGGTGTGCTTTGGCAGGTAGATTGGTTAAGTAAATGAATGAAACACTGCTAGCCAGATCTACAGTTCACTCATTCACATCAGACAGCAGGAAGGGTTCAATTTTTGGTACTATCCTGTAAGAAAAGATCACTTCAGTCAATAGTCTACCTTCAAACACCAGAAGTGAAATCACTGACATTTTTAAAGTCCAAAAATTACCTTTTTTTCCTTCATTCAATGAATTAAAAATATAAATGAAGTCGGCTATCTTGAATACCCCCAGACAACTCGAAGTTGGCCATCAGTCCCAAAAAATCTATGTGCAATTAGTATTAAAATGAAAGTGTCAATGACACCGTAGCTCAACTTGTTTAAGACATGTACATGTATAGTATATGACAGCAATGACACACATTTAGGTAATGACCTGATGACAAAGGTACATATAAAGTATTGTAACGGCCTGTACATAAATGCTGACCGTAGCCTTTAACAAATGTATAGGTAAAGTATTGTAAAGGTGGGCGACAGTTAGATGCTAAACTAGAAAAGAAAGCTTTGAGTCCCAGAGTGGGTCTGACTGAACCCCAAAATATTTGTTCTCATAGCATAGTGATAACAAAAGCCCCTAAAAATTAAAAAATTTAAAGTAATTTGTATATTTTTTATTCTTATCAATGGCCCAGACTTAGCTGATGCTAACTCTAAAACATTCAGTGCCAAGCACAAATTTTGACCCCCAACTCCCCAAAATTTGCATCCAAAATCAAAAAACTGATGTCCTATATGGTCCTCCATACTTTTACCTACTGTGTATGCGCAGTGTCAAGGAAGTACCGAAATTGGCGCTAAGCCTCATTCTTACAACCAATGCCTGCTAAATGTTATATAATCAGTGGGGAGGTATGAGTTCCCAACTCATGGGAGAGCCATCCCCATCTGGGCCACTGGTAAGTATAAAAAATATATAAATTACTTTAAATTTGTTCATATTGTTATACTGTAACCAATGGCCCACACTTAGCTGAATAGAAAAAAGGCTGGAGGGCCTAGGACATAAAGGAAAATCCAATAGGCTCAACTATTTATAAAAGAATATCCCCTCGAGGAGAAAAGGAGAGAAAGGATTTACATATGTCTTTCTTGTTTATCAAAATAAGAAAGACAGAATAGCAATCAATAATTGAACATAATAACATCAATGATCTCTATTAAAATCCAGTATAACCCATTATACTAATTTCTTAAAGGAAAGCCAATAAAAAAGATAGCCCAGAGAATGAGACTCTTTATACTCATTTAAAAGTGTCCGAGGATTGTATATTAACGCTCATATGACACGTGACATATACAAATGCTTCACACCGAACTACACTTTAAAAATATTACATAAATGAGATAGACATTAGCTTTACACTTTAAGACCATCCCAGCACCGACTCGGAATCCCTGACTCAGGTGGAGGTTATTCCCTTGCTTTTCACTATAAAGCCAGTGATATAAGGGAACACCATCCCCCCACCCTTCCCCTTGCTCTGGGTCAGATCAACACAGAACGAACGAAGAGGGCAGCAGGACAGAGTCACTGCTGGAACAGAAAACCTACATAACTATAGTTGTAACTGTTTAGTAGACAACATTCTGAGCAACAGATAACGGACCTAAACATCTAAGGTCGCCGGAAATAGACTCTATATTTCTAAGATAAAAGTTAGTGAAGGTAGAAGGCTGTGTCCAGTAAGCAGCCTTCATAAGATCCGTAATAGCAATACTGTTAGAATAACCCCAAGATGTAGACAGCGCTCTAACTTCATGAGCTGAAATCTTAAGCACGTACTGCTGATAGGAAGATAAACTCTCATAAGCAGTATGAATAGCTAATTGAATCCATCTAGCAATAGAATGAACCGAAATGTCCCTTCTATTGGGAATTAAAGACAGAAAGAAGCGTTTTCGTCCCTTTCTGATAAACTCTGATCTGCGTTTATAAATACTCATAGCTCTAACTGGACACAACAAAGGTCTAAGGCCATCTGAGGACAGAAGAGCCTTAATGATAATAGGCTCAGGATACTTATTAGGAGCCTGATTCTTAGCCAAAAATCCCACATTAGTAGTTAAAGTAATAGTATTACCAATACAAAGATAATGAGAATCATCAATAGACAAAGCATGAAGCTCACTGACTCTTCTTGCGGAAGCAAAGGCTAAGACAAAAGCTGTTTTGTATGACAAAAACTTGAAGTCTACAGTGTTCAAAGGTTCAAATGGAGCATCTTTAAGCTTCAAAAGAACCCAAGCCAAATTCCATTTAGGAATTAACCTAAGGGTTCTAGGAATATTTATCAAAAAGTTTTTAACTAACTTAGATAAAGAGATATTCGATCCAATTTCTAAGCTATCATGATGGGCATAAGTGTCCAATAGCATAGACCTATAACCCTTAATAGTGACTGGCTGCAGTTTGACGACGTCAAACAAGCAGACCAGAAAATTAGCAATGTCTGGAATGGAAGGATCATAAACATCTATCGACTGATCCTTACACCGAAGACAGAAAACCTTCCACTTTGCCGAATAATTTAGCGAAGAGGAATTCCTTCTAAAGATAGAAATTGCGTCCACTGCTCGTCCTGTAAAGCACTTCCCGTGCAAGGACCGCACAACGGAAATACGTGAAGGTTGAGGCCTTGCAGGTTGTGATGCAGTGTGCGAGATTTCCCCTGAAAGAGAAGGTCCTCCCGTAGAGGAAGCTTCCGAGGAACGTCCCATAACAGACACCAGAGTAGATTTATCCATGGTTTCTAGGACGACAGAGATGCTACCAACAGTATCTTGCAGTGCGATTGCTTGATCTTTAGCAAGATCTGTTGAATCAACGGAGTTGGAGGATATGCATAACCTATCATTCCGTCCCAAGATATTGAGAGAGCATCTACTGCAAACACTCGAAGATCTGGACATGGCGACACATACGTCTGATTGTTGAGATGTGTCGCAAACAAGTCTATCATTGGTCGATCCCATTGGTAGCAAATCTGATTGAATACTCGCTTGTTGAGAGTCCATTCCGATGGCAACATGCGACCTTTCTGGGAGAGCGAGTCTGCAAAAACGCTCAGACGACTCGGTATATGACGGACTGAAAGAAGAACGTGATGTTCTAAAACATACAGAAGAATTCGTTCCGTTAGGTCAAATAACGGAATCGAAAGAGTGCCTCCTTGGTTCCGAATGTATGCTACTACCGTCGAATTGTCCGACAATATCTGAACATGAGAATTGTGAATAATGTTCATCCAATGACATAGCGCTAGCCATATTGACATCATTTCTTTGAAGTTTATATGCTTGTTCAGGAACTCCGAGTGCCAAAGACCCTAGCACTTCGGGTCTGTTGGGCTCAATGTCGCGCCCCAACCTGACTGACTCGCATCCGTCATAATTGTAAAAGCCAGATCCGGCAGATGCAGCAGAACTCCCTGAATCAGCCACTGAATGTCTGCCCAAATCTGAATCCTTTGTTTTACTTGTTCCGTTAACACAATGTCTGATTCGAGCGAATGAATCTTCACACTCCAAGTTTGAGTAAAAAATATCTGGAGTGGACATGTACGCAAACGGCCCATAGGAATTAGATCCGCTGCCGCTCTGCAAAACCCCATCAGTCGCATGAACTCTCTCGCTGTTACTGCATCTGAGTGTAGACAAAAGCAAGCATAACAACTGACTAACTTCACTCTGGGTAACGGAAGACGAACTAGATTGTTGTGAGTCTCGAAGCTCATTCCCAAGTGAATGAACGACTTGGAGCTAGATCCGACTTCTTTTCGTTTACAATGAAACCTAGATGTCGGAGCAATTGAAGCAGACTCTGAACATCATTCTGAAGAACCGTCTTGTTGCCGTATCTCTGAAGAAGGTCGTCCAAGTAGGCCGACGTTACCGAAGATGAATGAGCTCAGAAATATGCCATTACCAAGTTCATTATTCGAGTGAATGCCCAGGGTGCTAGATTGAGTCCAAAGCACATCGCTTGGAACTGATAAACGACCCCTAGGACAGCGAACCGTAGGTACTTTCTGAATGCCGGATTTACCATGACATGAAAGTATGTGTCCTTTAGATCTATGCTTGATGCATAATCGTCCACTCGAATGCTCGCCCTTACTGATCGAATGGTCTCCATATAGAACTTTGGAGCCATGATCAATTTGTTTATCCACCTAAGTCTATAATTGGACGGAACATGCCGTCTGGCTTCGGTACCAAGAACAGGTGACTGTAAAAACCTAGGGATTCCTGGTTTTCCACGACCTCAACTGCATTCTTCTCCAAAAGAAATTGCACCTCTGATAGAAGAGAATCTCTTTTTTGAAGATTTGAAGGAAGCTGAGTCCAGCGTGGACTTCGTGTTAACAGAGGTTTTTCTCAGAAAGATAGCCTTAGGCCTTCCGAGATAACCCCTCTTACCCATTGGTCATCTGTAATTGAGAACCAATTGGACAAAAACTTTGTCAGCCTTCTGCCCACCGGACCGCAATAGAGGTCCTGACCATCACTTCCTGGACCTGCGAGGCCTACGGGAAGAGAAACTACGTCCTCCCGTGCAGCACCTCGACCTGCCGACCTTGGGACGTCTGACCGGTTATCTCGGCCAGAACCACGTTCCCTACCTGAGTCGCTACTCTGACGGGCTCTAGAGTAAGAGCCGGAGGATTTCTTATATCCTTTGGAGGAGCTTCCCTTGGACGAACCTGAAGTAGAAGCTCCTGCTTTACTCTTTTCTGCTGAGTCAGGTTTTTTAGAAACCGACTTTAGAAGCAGAGTTTCTGAAGCTTTCTCAGTAATCAGACCATAGATTAACGAAAGCGAAATAGAAGGTCACCAGAAACCGGAGCGACTCTGAAGCAAGTTTTTCACCTTAGAATCCACCATAGTGGATGAAGCCAGGGCTGTGTCATGTCTAACCAACTCTAAATTAGCCACTCATAGGGCAGAGTTGTACGTGGAATAAGCTATAGCCCTGGAAAGAACTCTTAACGAGGTGTGTACATCCTCAAATTCTTTCCCACACAGATAGAACGTTAACACTCTAGTAAGGTGATCTGCTATGACAGGGCTTCTAGGTTTGCTCTATTAGAAGAAATCGTAGTCTCCATAGTACTAGAGGGGATATTAAAAGACGCAGGAAGAGACAAATCCAAGTCCTCAGCCTGATCGTTTAAATGCAGAGGAACTCTCGAGATGCCCGGACCTGCCATTCTAAATTTATTTCTACTATTGATAAATGGCCGATCCAGAGCATGTGAAGATAAGAAACTGTATTTCCTTGAGCCCGAAGCTAAATTGAATATAGCGTCATTAAGCAAGTCAAATGTCCGAGAGACATTGCTGGACTGTACCGGGTAATCAGGAACAGCCTCCTTAACCCAGCCAAAAAAGTCAAAATCCAATGACTCTATCAGTCTCTTATCTTTGGTCACAGCAATCTGATCCGACGGAACAACGTTTGGAAGGTTTTGATGGATAAACTGTATCGCCACCTTATGTTGTTCCGAAAGGGAAAAATCCATATCCGTAATTTCCCTTTCACCATCTGACTGGATCAGATGAGAATATCGGTCATCCCTGACTGTGCAAAGGAACGAACCGACCCAGCTTCATCCGACAGTTCATGATCAGAAACTGTTGTAGGATGTTTCTGATGTTGCTGGGATGCTGCGATAAGCTGTGCAATTTGCGACAGCAAGTCCGTCATGGAGGCCTGTGGAGCTGCGGATTTCTGGTGTTTAGCCGCTGGTAGCTCCTGGAACGGCATGTCCGGCATAATCCTCTTATGCGAACATCCCGACTGATGAGGCCTCGTGTCCCTGGCTATTGGATGGAGTGACCTTGACGACATCGAATCCTTCAATGGCAATGCAAGCTGGATCTCTGTGGTCACATAGCCAATGTGCGGTCGTGTGTGCTGATGTAATGAAGAAGAAGCCGATAGTCTAGCCGACCCCGGTAGTCTATATGATGGAGGGTCCCAGACAGGAGGTGCGGACGTATGCTCCGACTGACAGACGTTATGAACAACAACTTTTGCCCCCAGATGTTACTGTAAGAGAGAGGGACCTCTCTCGCTCGTGGTCTAGGAAGATCTTGTCAAACTGACTGGCTTCCTCTGTTCCGTCGTCGCAGGGTATGCGTGATCCAAGATTATCATGCTTATTGCAACACCCTTTTTCCTTTCCTCAACTGCTACGGACATATCCAATGTCACATCACCCATATTCTGCATGATAGATCGACCGGTTGAGCTAGCTGGCGACAAGGACGTAAATCCCATATTCTGAGATCTAGGCCCTTGTCTGATTTCATTGAGCACTTTTGCCGCTAACTTTTCATTAATTTGCGACGACGGCAGCACACTTCCAGATGATATCACGGACACATCACCATGTTCTTGTTCGTCTGAAAAAGAAACTGAAAAACTAAAGTGACCTTGTGATGAGAGAACAGGCATCGATCTCTCACCACTAACAACGTACCGTGACACAAGTCTCCAACGTTTGTCATCTCAATTGGCACAAACAGATCAAGAGTTAGTGTGAGTACAATGACTACAGCAAACACAATGATCATGAGAATCAGAGGAAGACTTCCTTGATTTACAATTTGAACAATATTCTTTCATTTTATCAGAAATATTCAAGCCGTAGTACTCGCACTAATCCTCATAATACAAAGATACATAATAATACAATCCATTAAACAAAATTTCGAAAAATAATTCATAAAAAAAAAAAAAAATTCGAAAAATTTTGACATGAGGCCAAGTTCCCAAAGGGAACGATGAGCCCAAATGGAACCCATAAAAGCCTAAGTGTGGACAAAAATTTTTCTTTAAACTAGAAAATTAATGTTACACTTCTGGAGTATAATAATGTATCTAATTACATACCTAACATTACAGAAGACAAGGAATTACTGATAAAAAGTAACCATTGTCAATGTAAAAAAAAATCTATAAAAACCGGAAACAAGACTCCAGGCACTAATACAACATGACCCGAAGTCAGTAACAGATCTTAAACTAGAACTATCACTGAAGGTGATTAATACCCCCACTTTGGGTTTTTAGAGGAATGCACTTCTGATCATGTAGGCGAAGGCCATAAGGAAATATATACATAAAGATCATTTTTTGTTGTTGAAATTTGTATTTGCATGTGGCCTTCTACAGAACAGCACTGAATACTTAAAGAGCCCACACATATATGGTTTACATTTGGAAAAACACATTTACAATGTGCAACATGTATTCAAAATCGGTTCATTAATGTAGGAGGAGTTGCACACACAAGAATCCCATTTGAAAACCCATAATAAATCCAAGTTAAAGGGAGATAACCTGGTTAAAATTGTCGCAGATCAAAAATTTGGGAATATGCGTATGTTCACTTAGTTGTGATAATGTTTGAAAGGTTTCGTCAAAATTGATTGATAAATGTAGGAGGAGTTGCACGCACAAGAATTTCATGTAGAAACCCATAATAAATCTAAGTTAAAGGGAGATAACCTAGTTAAAATTGCCACAGCTCAAAAATTTTGGAATATGCGCATGTTCACTTAGTAGTGATGATGTCTGTAAACTTTCGTCCAAATTGATTGATAAATGTAGGAGGAGTTGCGCACACAAGAATTTCATGCAGAAACCCATATTAAATCAAAGTTCAAGAGAGATAACCTGGTTAAAATTGTCGCAGATCAAAAAGTTTGGAATATGCACATGTTCACTTAGTAGAGATGATGTTTGAAAGGTTTCATCAAAATCGGTTCATTAATGTAGGAGGAGTTGCGCACACAAGAATTTGTTCGAACGGAAAGACATAATAAATCTAAGTCAAAGGGAGATAACCTGGTTAAAATTGTCGCAGATCAAAAATCTTGGAATATGCGCATGTTCACTTAGTAGTGATGATGTCTGAAAAGTTTTGTCCAAATTGATTGATAAATGTAGGAGGAGTTGCGCACACAAGAATTTCATGTAGAAACCCATATTAAATCAAAGTTCAAGAGAGATAACCTGGTTAAAATTGTCGCAGATTAAAAAGTTTGGAATATGCACATGTTCACTTAGTAGAGATGATGTTTGAAAGGTTTCATCAAAATCGGTTCATTAATGTAGGAGGAGTTGCACACACAAGAATTTGTTCGAACGGAAAGACATAATAAATCTAAGTCAAAGGGAGATAACCTGGTTAAAATTGTCGCAGATCAAAAATCTTGGAATATGCGCATGTTCACTTAGTAGTGATGATGTCTGAAAAGTTTTGTCCAAATTGATTGATAAATGTAGGAGGAGTTGCGCACACAAGAATTTCATGTAGAAACCCATATTAAATCAAAGTTCAAGAGAGATAACCTGGTTAAAATTGTCGCAGATTAAAAAGTTTGGAATATGCACATGTTCACTTAGTAGAGATGATGTTTGAAAGGTTTCATCAAAATCAGTTCATTAATGTAGGAGGAGTTGCGCACACAAGAATTTGTTCGGATGGAAAGACACAATAAATCTAAGTCAAAGGGAGAAAACCTGGTTAAAATTGTCGCAGATCAAAAATCTTGGAATATGCGCATGTTCACTTAGCAGTGATGATGTCTGAAAAGTTTTGTCCAAAACACAAGAATTTGTTCGGATGGAAAGACACAATAAATCTAAGTCAAAGGGAGAAAACCTGGTTAAAATTGTCGCAGATCAAAAATCTTGGAATATGCGCATGTTCACTTAGCAGTGATGATGTCTGAAAAGTTTTGTCCAAATTGATTGATAAATGTAGGAGGAGTTGCGCACACAAGAATTTCATGTCCGGAAAGACGTACGGACGGACGTACGGACGGATGGACGGACGGACGTACAGGGCAATTCCTATATAGCCCCCACTTCTTCGAAGCGGGGGTATAATAACTATCCGATGCATGGCAGAATCTTCATCAGAAGAAACTGCGATACATCAGATGGTAGATGCAAGACCAAATACGCCTAAAAACCCCAAGGGTGAGGACGTAACCATGGGGACATACAGAATAAACATTCTGTTACCAAGTTAAACTCCCAAGAAATTTTCAATAAAAAAATTTCCAAAAAAGTTCAAAAAGCATGGGAGCTTAACTAGGGGAGTTTCACGGAAGGAGAGGGAGGAAACACTTAACAAACAATGGAATTTTCATAGCAAGAATGAAAACATCAGGCACATGTCCCGAAATTAGGGAACATGAAATAATTTATAATAACAAGAGGCCCCATGGAGCCTTAATCGCTCACCGGCCAAAGTGGTTCAAAGAAGTATTTTTGGGGTCACATTCAGTTAGACATGGTTCATCAACACTACAAAGGAATGAAGTCATGAGAGACAAATTTTATGGAACTAGGGACATGGCTTAAACAAACTTGAATCTTACCCCCCTAAGGATGCTGCATACCAAATATCAAAAGCATTCATCTGCTGGATCTGAAGAAGAAGATTTTTAAAGAAAAGTCCTCATTTTGAACTAAGTTATCATTCAGGCTCCCACAGTGAGCTCTAATAGGAACCCAGGGACTTGGCTTTAACAAACTTGAATCTCTCCCACCTAAGGATGTTACACACCACATATCAAAACATTCCGACAGCTGGATCTGAAGAAGAAGATTTTTTAAGACAATTCATCATTTCGAACTAAGTTACAATTCAAGCTTCCACAGTGAGCCCAAATATGGACCTAGGGACATGGCTTGAACAAACTTGAATCTCATCCCCCTAAGGATGCTGCATACCAAATATCAAAACATTCTGACTGCTGGATCTGAAGAAGAAGATTTTTAAAGAAAATTCCTCATTTTCAACTAAGTTATCATTCGGGCTACTACAGTGAGCCCAAATATGAACCCAGGGACTTTTCTTTAACAAACTTGAATCTCATCCCTCTAAGCATGCTGCATACCCAATATCAAAAGATTCTGCCTGCTAGATCTTGAGAAGAAGATTTTTAAAGAAATTTGCCTGAAATGCACTAAGTTCAAATTTGAGCTCCTATACTGAGCCCAAATATGAACCCAGGGAGCTGATTTGAACAAATTTGAATCAGGTTCACCCCACAATGTTGCATACCAAATATCAAAAGATTCTGCCTGCTAGATCTGGAGAAAAAGGCTTTTTTTAAAGAAATTTGCCCGAAATGCACTAAGTTCGAATTTGAGCTTCTATAGTGAGTCCAAATATGAATCCAGGGGGGGCCAATTTGGACAAACTTGAATCAGATCCACCCACAATGTTGCATACCAAATATCAAAAGATTCTGCCTGCTGGATCTGGAGAAGAAGATTTTTTAAGAAATTTGCCTGAAATGCACTGAGTTCGAATTTGGACTTCTATACTGAGCCCAAATATGAATTCAGGGGGCCGATTTGAACATACTTGAATCAGTTCCACCCCACAATGTTGCATACCAAATATCAAAAGATTCTGCCTGCTGGATCTGGAGAAGAAGATTTTTCAAGAAATTTGCCTGAAATGCACTAAGTTGAAATTCGGGCTCCTATACTGAGCCCAAATATGAACCCAGGGGGCCGATTTGTACAAACTTGAATCAGATCCAGCCCACAATGTTGAATACCAAATATTAAAAGATTCTGCCTGCTGGATCTAGAGAAGAAGATTTTTCAAGAAATTTGCCTGAAATGCACTAAGTTCAAATTCGTGCTTCTATAGTGAGCCCAAATATGAACCCAGGGAGCCAATTTGAACAAACTTGAATCTGACCCCCCTAGAGATGATGTATACCAAATAGGAAAAAATTCTGCCTGGTGGATCTGAAGAAGAAAATTTTTTTTAAATTTGGAAAGAAATTCATGGGTGCTATCAGAGTTATGCCCCTTGTGAGTGCGGCAAGTTTATTTGTACAAGTTTGAATTGACATATGATAGGAAACATGCACACCAAATTTGGTTCAATTTGATCCAGTAGTTTGAGAGGAGTAGTCGTTAATGTAAAGTTCACGACGCACGACGGATGATGACGGAAGACGACAGACGATGGTGGATGGCAAGTGATAAGTTAAGCTCCCTTTGGTGAGCTAAAAATTATAAGTTACAGCCCTGAACACATCCAACCACTGTTTCTTCCTCTCATCCTCTTGATGCAACCTTGGATCCACCATTTTCATCATTACTTTGTGTCTGGCATCATATAAACTGAGATTTTCAAGCACAGAAGTCAGAGAGATGTTCCTGACAGAAAGGCCAAACAAAGAATGAGGCTTGGCGCCAATTTTGGTACTTCCTTGACACTGCGCATGCGCAGTAGATAAAAGTATGGAGGACCATATAGGACATCAGTTTTTTGATTTTGGATGCAAATTTTGGGGATTTGGGGGGCAAAATTTGTGTTTGGCCCTGAATATTTTAGAGTTAGCACCAGCTATGTCTGGGCCATTGGTTACAGTATAAAAATACACTCGTTCCTGTCCCAAGGTGATAACAAAGGTGATGTCTTTCATGTTACTAACATTCATTCAAAAATTTATTCAAATCAGAACCTTCATATAGAAGTTCTGTACAAAAAACTGATTGTACCTAATTTTGGTACAAAATGGCCGCTGAAAGCCATCTTGAATTTTGGGCCGCACCCAAAAACACTCGTTCTCGTCTCAAGGTGATAACAAAGGTATCCAAGAAGTTTCATGAAGATTGGTTCATGAATAAAGCCTCTAGCCCAATCCGTATTGACATGTGCACTTACTGAGTATAAGTAGCACTGAATAAATGAATGTTCATCTAATTTGCATAATTTCTGCACTAGAAAAAAATCCGTATTAAATGTGATGTATCCCATGGTACTAAACATTCATACAAAAAATTATTCAAATCAGAGCTTTCATATGGAAGTTCTGTGCAAAAATCTGATTGCACCTAATTTTGTACAAAATGGCTGCCAGTGGCCATCTTGAATTTTGGACCAGGCCCCAAAACACTCGTTCTCATCCCACGGTGATAACAAAGGTACCCAAGAAGTTTTGTAAAGATCGGTTCATAAATACGGCCTCTAGCACGAGCCGTGTTGATGAACTGACGGATGGACAGACGACGGGCCATGACAATACCTCAAATTTGGCTTCGCAAAGTTGAGCTAAAAATCCTGATAAGTCGTACAAGGATAACTCGAATAACTGGTATAACTCGAAGTAATTACCTGTCCCAAAATGAGAATGTCAGTGAAAATTACAATGGGATAACTCAAAGTCAATCGAAGTGTAAAGTTGTTTAAAATAGCCATTGTTTGGGTGTTGACTCATTTTGCGGAATTGGCGTCAAATCAATTTAATGGAAACAAACAACAGATTTATGAAAATCAGAATAGCCATTGTTTGATGAATCAATTAGCGGAGCAATAACAGTGGTCAAATAATGGATTTCTGATGTTCCTGTATTTTGATACTGTTGGGGAAATAATGGGTCTGCAAATCATTAAAATAAACATTAAACCCTTGATTGAGTAATGTCCAAGCTAACGATAATGTTTAAATACTGTATGAGGCTTTCCTTCAACATTCAGTTTGAAAAATAGAAACCTTAGAGGAGCAATATGCATCAGGCAAAGCGGTCGACAGTGAAAGAAAAATGCACACTCCATCTAAGAGAAAGTCAGTATCAGTGACAGGTGGAAATGGAGTCAAAAGAAAAATTGAGATGAAAAGTATTCATACAAAGAATGATGTCATTCTTATGGTAGAGAATGGACAGAAATCTAAGCAGAAATTGCAAGGCGATTTAATATTCCAGCCAACACTCTTTCAACTTGGATAAAAAATTAAAGCATCAAGGAAGGGTATCTGACATTTAGTGTTATAAGGGCACGGATACTGCAGAGTACTTTTGAAGGCATGGAGAAGGCCCTGATCAAGTGGTTTAAGTTTGTCAGAGACCAAAATCTGCCAATTTCAGGTCCAATGATGCAGATGAATTTGCAAAAACACTGGAATGTGCTGAATTTAAAGCATCTGTAGGATGGCTGGGTAGATTTAAGGAGTGATATGGAATAACTTTCAAGAAAGTTTGTGGTGAAGCAAATGCTGTCGATATGAACTCACCCCAAATGGATGATTGGATCAGCAAATGGAAAATTCTCTTGGAACAGTATCAAGCCAAAAACATTTACAATGCAGATGAAAACTGGCATTTTTTATCCTTTTGTTTGCCTTTGAATTTAAGAATGTTGACTGCCATGGTGGAAAACAAAGTAAGGAAAGACTAACAGCAATGGTGTGTGCTAACATGAATGGGGCAGATAAACTGACACTGTTGATCACTGGCAAATCGAAAAATCCATGCTGTTTCAAAAATGACTGGTCACTCCCTACAGAGAACAAAGCCAACAAAAAAGCCTAGATGACATCAAACATTTTTACTGAGTGGGTTAAAAATGTGGATAAGAAAATGCAATGCCAGAAAAGAAAGATTGCTATCATAGTAGACATCTGTCCCACACATCCTCACACTGAAGGACTGAACTTATTTTCTCCCTCCCAATACAGCATCCAAGGCACAGCCAATGGACCAGGGCATAATTAAAAATTTGAAGGTACATTATAGGAAATGTGTGCTAATGCATTAGATTCATGCCGTTGATCAAGACTGAAATGATACTGTCTATTTTAGATGCCCTCCATATAATGCACCAAGCGTGGAATTGCGTAATGCTAACAACAATTGCCAATTGTTACAAGTACAGCAGGTTTGTAGTGCAATCACAAACTTTAGATGACAGTGACCCAGAAGATGATCTCCCTTTATCAAGGCTGGTTCAACATAGACTTACACATAACAATATGCAATTATTCATGAATGTTTGATGAAGACATTCCAACTTGTTCTCACATGACAGTGGAAAACATTGTTGATGAAGTTAAAGCTTCAAAAGAAAGTGCAGATGTGGATGACGAAACTGACGCTAGTGGGGGAAAAGTAGAAAAACTGTACACTGTGGATAAGGCTCTGTCAGAGTGTGGAATTTTGAGGAGTTATCTCCAGGCTAGGCCAGATTCAGAGGAGCTTCTGAAAGAACTTTCAAAAATCAGTGGTAATTTATATATTTTTTATACTTATCAATGACCCAGACTTAGCTGGTGCTAAACTCTTTAATTCAGGGCCAAACACAAATTTTGTCCCCACAATCCCCCAAATTTGCATCAAAAACCGAAAATTACATGTCCTATATGGTCCTCCATACATTTACTCCTCTGCGCATGCACAGTGTCAAGGAGGTCTGGAAATTGGCACCAATTATCATTCTTACAACCAGTGCCTGGTAAGCGTTATGTACTCAGCGGGGAGAAATGAGTTCCCAACTCCTGGGAGGGCCATCCCTGTCTGGGTCATTGGTAAGTATAAAAAATATATAAATTACTATAAATTTTTTAACATTTTTATACTGTACCAATGACCCAGACTTAGCTGAATAGTAAATAGGCTGGAGGGCCTAGGACATAATGGGAAAATCCAGTAAGCTCAATTATCTATAACAGAATATCCTCTCCAGGAGAAAAGAAGGGATAGGCTTTACATGTATCTTTCTTATTTATATTAAAGAAGAAAGACACAATACCGATCAGTAATTGAGCATAATAATAATCAATGATCTCTATTAACATCCAGTATAACCCTTTATACTAATATTTTTAAAGGTAAGCCAATAAATAAAGGAAGTCCAGAGAAATGAGACTCTTTATATTCATTAAAAGTGTCCGAGGATTGTATATTAACGCTCGTTTGACACATGACATATACAAATTCTTCACACTGAGCTACACTTTAAAAATATTACATGGATGAGTAAACATTAGCTTTACACTTTAAAACCATCCCGGTACCGACTCAGAATTACTGACTCTAGGGGAGGTATTCCCTTGCTTTTCACTATAAAGCAGGTGACCTAAGGGAACACCCGCCCCCTCCCCCTTGCCCTGGGTCAAATACCCCAGAGCGAAGAGGGCAGCAGGACAGAGTCACTGCCGGAACAGAAAACCTACATAACCATAGTTGCAACTGTTTAGTGGACGATATTCTGAGCAACTGATAACGGACCTAAACAATGGAGGTCTCCAGAAATGGACTCAATATTTCTGAGATAGAAATTAGTGAATGTGGAAGGTTGAGACCAATATGCAGCCTTCATTAAATCAGTAATAGCAATACAATTAGCATAGGCCCAAGAAGTAGAAAGAGCTCTTACTTCATGAGCTGAGATCTTGAGTGACGACTGCTGAGAAGAAGATAATTTTTCAAAAGCAGTACGAATAGTTAATTGAGTCCATCTAGCAATAGAATGAACCATAATATCCTTTCTATTAGGCATCAAAGATAGAAAGAAATGCTTATGTCCCTTTCTGATGAACTCAGATCTACGTTTGTAAATACATATTGCTCTAACAGGACAGAGTAAAGGCCTACGCCCATCAGATGATGGAAGGGCCTTAATAACAATAGGTTCAGGATACTTATTAGGAGCCTGATTCTTAGCCAAAAATCCAACATTGGTGGTAAAGGTAATAGTATTACCAACACTACGGTAGTGAGAATCATCCACAGATAGTGCATGAAGCTCACTAACTCTTCTAGCAGAAGAGAAGGCTAAGAGAAAAGCTGTCTTATATGTTAAGAATTTGAAGTCCACTGTGTCAAGAGGCTCAAAAGGCGCTTCTTTTAGCTTAAGAAGAACCCAAGCCAAATTCCACTTCGGAATTAATCTAAGGGTTCTAGGTCTATTTATTGAAAAACTTCTAACTAATTCAGATAAAGAGACATTAGTTCCAATCATTAAGCTATCATGATGTGCATAGATATCGGATAGCATAGACCTATAACCCTTAATGGTGATAGGCTGCAGTTTAATCTCATCAAACAAGTATACTAGAAAGTTTGCAATGTCTGGAATGGAAGGATCATAAATATCTACGGAATGATCCCCACACCACTGATGGAAGACCTTCCACTTAGCAACATAGTTTAGCGAAGAGGAGGTCCTCCTACAGTTAGAAATCGTGTCCACAGCTCGTCCTGTAAAATGTTTTCCATGCAGGAAGGACCGCACAACGGAAATACGTGAAGGTTTAGACCTTGTGGATTGTGATGGAGGATGCATGATTTCCCCTGCGAAAGAATATCTTCCCGTTGAGAAAGCATCCTCGGTATGTCCCACAACAGACACCTGAGTAGATTTATCCATGGTCTCTGTGGAGACAGAGATGCTACCAACAGAATCTTGCATTGCGATTGTTTTATCTTGAGCAATATCTGCTGAATCAACGGTGCTGGAGGATACGCATATCCTATCATTCCGTCCCAAGAGATCGAGAGAGCGTCTACTGCAAACGCTCGAGGATCCGGACAAGGTGACACATACGTCTGCAACTGATTGTTGAGATGTGTCGCAAATAAATCTATCATTGGCCATTCCCATTGGTAGCAAATCTGATTGAATACTTGCTTGTTGAGAGTCCATTCTGATGGCAACAGGCGACCCCTCCGTGAAAGGGAGTCTGCTAAGACGTTCAGACGACCCTGAATATGACAGAGCGAGAGAAGAATCTGATGTTCTAGTACGAACAGAAGAATTCTTTCCGTTAGATTGAGCAACGGAATGGAATGAGTGCCACCTTGGTTCTGAATATACGCAACTACTGTCGTATTGTCGGACAGAATTTGCACTTGTGCATTCTGAATAACGTCTATCCAATGACGTAGAGCAAGCCAAATCAACATCATATCTTTGATGTTGATGTGCTTGCTTAAAAACTGCGGATCCCAAAGACCCTGGCACTTCAAATCCGATGGGCTCAGTGTCGCGCCCCAACCTGTTCGACTGGCATCCGTCATAATCGTAAAACTCGGATCTGGCAATTGCAGTGGAACTTCCTGAGTTAACCACTGTATGTCTGCCCAAGTCTGAATCTCTTGTTTCACTTGGCTTGAGCAGAGGATGTCCGTCTCGAGCAAATGAATCTTCACTCTCCAATAGATAGACCTGGAGAGGACGAGTGCATAGCTGCCCCATTGGAATGAGATCCACGGCAGCTCCGCACAGACCTCATGAATTCTCTCGCTGTAACTTTGACTGAGTGAAGACAATAGCGAGCGTAACAACTGACTAATTTTGCTGTGGTTAATGGCAGACGAACGAGATTGTTGTGCGTCTCGAAGCTCATCCCCAGGTGGGTGAATGACTTGGACGGCACGAGATCCGACTTCTCTTCATTTACTATGAAACCGAGACGTCGGAGCAATAGGAGCAGATTCTGCATATCGTTCTGAAGCGTTAACTCGTTGCCGTACCTCTGAAGAATATCGTCCAGGTAAGCCGACGTTACCGCAGATGAATGAGCTCGGAAATAAGTCATTACCGAGTTCATTACTCGAGTGAAAGCCCAGGGCGCTAGATTCAGACCAAAGCACATCACTCGGAACTGATAAACAACACCTAGGACAGCGAAGCGAAGATACTTTCTGAACGCCGGATGTACCATGACATGAAAGTATGCATCCTTGAGGTCTATGCTCGCAGCATACTGAGCATAGTCGTTCACTCGAATGCTCGCTCTGACTGATCGAATGGTCTCCATATAAAACTTTGGAGCCACAATCAGCTTGTTTATCCAGCTTAAGTCGATCACTGGACGGAACGAGCCGTCTGGTTTCAGAACCAGAAAGAGATGGCTGTAGAAACCTGGATGTACCATGACATGAAAGTACGCATCCTTGAGGTCTATGCTCGCAGCATAGTCATTCACTCGAATGCTCGCTCTGACCGATCGAATGGTCTCCATATAAAACTTTGGAGCCACAATCAGCTTGTTTATCCAGCTTAAGTCGATCACTGGATGGAACAAGCCGTCTGGTTTCGGAACCAGAAAGAGATGGCTGTAGAAACCTGGAGATTCCTGGTTTTCTATGACCTCTATCGCGTTCTTCTTTAAAAGAGACTGGACTTCTGTTAGAAGTGCCATTCTTTTCTGAAAATTTGACGGAAGCTGAGTCCATCTTGGACTTCAAGTTAACGGAGGTTTGCCTTTGAAGGACAGTTTTAGTCCTTCCGAAATAACCCCTCGAACCCAAGGGTCCTCTGTAATTGATTCCCAGTTGCTTGAGAAACTTGACAGTCTTCTGCCCACCGGAACGCGTCAGAGGTCAAAACCATCACTTCCTGGATCTGCGAGGCTTGCAGGAGGAGAAACTACGTCCTCCGCGACCCGCACCTCGCCCCGTCGGCCTAGGGGCGTCTGACCGGTTATTTCGGTCAGCGTAATGGTCCCTACTCGAGTCGCTACTCTGACGGTCTCTAGAGTAAGACCTAGAGGATGCATAGGAACCTCTATAGGAGCTTCCCTTGGACGAACTCGTCCCAGAAGTGCCTGGCCTACTCTTCTCTGCTAGTTCCGACTTCTTGGAAGCAGACTTAAATAGCAGAGAGTCAGAAGCTTTCTTAGTTAATTTATCATATATTGCAGAAAGCTTGCCGCTGAAGAGAAACTCTCCGGAGACCGGAGCGACTCTAAGAGAGTTTTTCACCTTACTGTCCACACATGTGGAAGTAGCTAGGGCCGCGTCACGTCTAGCTAACTCCAGATTCGGCACTGAAAGGGCGGAGTTATACATGGAAAAAGCTATGGCCCTGGACAGAACTCTTAAGGATGTCTGTACATCTTGGAATTCTGGTCCTTTAAAGCATAATGACAACGCTCTAGTAAGGTGATCTGCGTATGAAAGAGCATCTAAACTAGCTCTGTTAGACGATATCATCGTTTCCATTGTTGATGAAGGAAGTGACATAGACGACGGCATGGATGTATCAACGTCTTCAGCCTGGTCGCGCAGCATTCTGGTTCGGCGGAACAGCTTCTGGAAGGTAATGCCGGATTAACTCTACGGCTATTTTATGTTGTTCCGAAAGGGAAATATCTAACTCATCGGAATCCCTTTCGCCATCCTGCCGGACCTCTTGCAAATCTCGGTCGTCTACACCTGATCCAGCGGCGGAACATACCGACCCAGCTTCATCTGAAACTTCATGTTCTGACAGAGGCTCTGCCGGTTGCTGGGATGCTGCGATGATCTTTGCTATCTGTGATAGCACGTTCATTACGGAGGCCTTGGGAGCCGCGGTATTACTGGATTTAGCCGCCGGAAGCTCCCTGGACGTTGCATCCTGCATACATCTTTTATGCGAACGTCCGGATGTAGAAGGCCTCGTATCCCTGGCTACCGGATGATGTGACCTGGTCGCCGTGGAATCCCTGGTCGGCGAAGCTGACTGTATATCACTGGTCACATAGCCTCGCCGGACTGCCTATATACCGGAGCGTCCCGAGCGGCGGACATATGCTCTGACTGCATAATGCTACAAACTACAACATCTGGTCCCAGATGCTGCTGTATGAGAAAGGGACCTCTCTCGCTTGTAGCTGGTGCCAAGCTGGAAAAGCTAAAAACCGGACTATCAGGCTTCATCCGATCCATCTTCCTTTCCGTCGTCACTGGGTGTACAAGTGGAAGTTTTATAGTGCTTGCAACACCCGACTGTCTCTCCTGGACTGCAAAGGACGAACCCGGATGCTGACCCATTCAGTGAATGGACGCGACACCAGCGAGCTAGTGGACATCAACGCCCTTCGAACTCCTTTCTGGTAATTGACGGATTTCCATGAGCACTTTTGCCGCTAGCTCTTCGCTTGTTTGTGATGACGGAGGCACACTTCTGGACGACATCACGGAAATATCACACTGTTCTTGTTCCTCTGAAAAAGAGAGTGAAAGACTAGAGTGACTCTGCGGAGAGAGGACCAGCATGGCCCTCTCTCTCCAGTAACAACATACCGTGACACACGTTTCCACCGTTTGTCTACCCATTTGAAACACAGAGAACAAAGATCAGTGGGAGTACATTGAGTACAATTAATACAGAGATCATGAGAATCAGAGAAAGATTTCCTCCTATTACAATCTGAACAATAATCATTCATTGTGAAAAAAGGTAAACAATCATAGTACTCGCACTAATCCTTGAAAATAAAGATACATGATAAAACAATCCATTATAATCATTATGAAATAATGATACGAAAAGAAAAAAAATTTTCACAAAATTTTTTCAGAAGAGCCCAAGTTCCCAATGGGAACCCTGAGCCCAATGGATCCCAAAAAAGCCTAAGTGTGGACAAAAATTTAAATTCATTTTGAAAAAATTAATGTAACACTTACGGACAATATTAATGTATCTTGCTATGATATGAGTGATGCAGAAGACAAGTAATCACTATCAGCAGTAACTGTTGTCAATCTAAGCAAAAGTGTCAACAAACCGGAAACATGACTCCAGGCACTGAAAAAATCTGGCCCGAAATCAGTTACCAATTTAAAACACTATCTGATGCAAAACAGAGGCTTCCAGAGAAGAAACTGTAGAACATCAGATGGTAGATGCAGACCAAAACGCCTGAACATCCCTAGGGTGAGGACGTAAACATGGGGAAAAAACAGACAAAATTCTGTTACCAAGCCAAAACTTCCAAGAAATTTTAGTAAGAAATATTACAAAATATAAGCCAAAACATGGGAGAATAGCTAGGGGGGAATAAGGAAGGTAGAGAGGAAACACTGATCAAACAATGGTCCATTCATAGCAAGAATGACAACAACAGGGCCATGCCTTGAAAATAGGCAACATGAAATAATTTCGTAAAATAATTATAAGTTACAGCCCTGAACATTTTCTTGCACTATTTTTTCCTCTCCTTATATTTCCTCTTTATTTCCACCATTTCTCTCATCAAAATGTGTCTGGCATCATGAAAACTGAGACTTGGAAGCACAAATAACAGTGAAGTGTAACTGTTTTGAGGTCCAAACAAAGAATGATAATTGGCGACAATTTCGAGACCTCCTAGACACTGCGCATGCGCAGAGGAGTAAATGTATGGAGGACCATATAGGACATGTAATTTTAATTTTTTGATGCAAATTTGGGGGATTGGGGAGACAAAATTTGTGTTTGGCCCTGAATTAAAGAGTTTAGCACCAGCTAAGTCTGGGTCATTGGTACAGTATAAAAATATGCAAAGAGAACGTTACGAAGGTTTCGTAGAACAAATTTTGAAACTTTCAAGAAGCTATAAGCCAAGCATTTTGCTGCTACATTAGATGGCCAACTGACAGTGGTATTTCTTCAATACAGATGTCCAATGAGCCAGCATTGCAGATGGCATCTTGTTGCATTCAAGGGATGATATATAATACATTGAATTTTGAATTTCTATTCAAAACAGTTTTGTTTTTGACCATGTTACCACCAGCAGAAGATATTGCTTATAACTGTAATTGACCTCTCTTTGTAAGTGGTTTATGGGATCAGTTTGGCTCAGTCAAGCTCACATTCTTCACAGCCACCAGTTATGATTAATGGATAATTATCCAATCAAAATAGGTTTAACATGACCTTGACTCGAGCTTCAAATGCAGCTGAGCTGTTTGGTCGACCAACATTTGTGAGAAATCTGTAAAAATCCACAAGTAATAGTGACTGTCAGTTTGTCACAACTCAGATGATTCTGTACCTCCATCATTATGAGAATCAAATTGGCCAGGAAACTGCATGACGAATGACTGTTACAGACAACTGAGTATAACTATGCTTGGATTGAAATGCTAGTGTTGATTTTTGCTAGTATTCCTGATGTGGGGCATCACTAAAAATAAAGCAAGAGGCCCCAAGGGACCTTAATCGCTCACCTAATAAAGTGATTCAATGAAGTATTTGGGGTCACATTCTGTTAGTAATGGTTCAATGCTATAAAGGAATGAAGTTATGAAATTATTCATACCTCTGGTGTTCATGTGAGATGATTATTATCATAGGTTTTCCTGACTGCTTCCAATTTTATCAGCTGTACAAAAGCATTGCCAAACGCCCAGAGGTTGTTTTGTCACTACAGTTTGAAAGGCAAATTTTAAGGAAAAACACTTAGGAATGGATTTGTACAAACTTGAACCTAACCTGACCTCCCCACTACCCCCCCCCCCCCCACCCCTGCCCTAGAGAGCCCAAATATTAAGCCAAAGACTCAAAATTGAACAAACTTGAATCTGATCCCCCTAGAGATGTTATATATCAAATATTAAATAATCCTGACTGGTGGATCTGATGAAGATGAATTTTAAAGAAATCTCATCATATTGCACTAAGTTTAACTTTGGTACGAATGGAGAGCCCAAATATTAACACAGGGACCTGATTAGCACAAACTTGAATCTGCCCCTTCCCCCATCCTAGAGATGTTGCATACCAAATATCAAAATATTTTCACTGGTGGATCTCATGAAGAAGTCTTTTAAGGAATGTTTCTCATGATGCACTAAGTTAAACTTTGGACTCCTATAGAGAACCCAAATATTATGCCAGGGACTCGATTTGAACCTACTTGAATCCGACCCACCTAGAAATGTTGTATAACAAATATGAAAGGATTCTGACTGGAGGATCTGAACAAAAAGATTTTTAAAGAAATTTTCTCATACTGCATTAAGTTTATATTTGGGCTCCCATAGGGAGACCAAATATTAACACAGGGATTCAATGTGAACAAAATTGAATCTGACCCCCTAGAGATGTTGCATACCAAATATCAGAAGATTCGGATTGGTGGATCTGAAGAAGAAGACTTTTAAAGATTATTCCCAACATTGCACTTAGCTGGCCCCCCCAAAGGAAGCCGAAGTATTAAATGACGGACTTGATTTGAACAAATCTGAATCTGACCCTTGTAACAATGATGTATACAAAATATTAAAATATTCTTGTGGTTCTGCAGAAGATGTTTAAAGCTTATTCCCCATATTGCATTAAGTTTTGATTCAGGCTCCTGCATTGAGCCCAGATCTGAACTGAGGGGCTTACCTTGAACACACTTGTATCTGCCCCACCTCCCCCCTCTCCCCCTATGGATGCTGTATACCAAATATCAAAAGAATCTAATCGGTGGTTCGGGAAAAGAAAATTTTAAAAACATTTTGCAAATATGCAAATATGGGCATTTGAAAATATTTCTATTTTTGGCTCTTGGGGTTCCCATGGGGACACAGGAATTTTTTTTGCATGAATCAAGTACTTATGATTCAGTAACATCACACACCAAATTTGGTTCAAATCGGACCATCAGTTCAGAATACAGAAATTTCGGGTGGGGTCCAAAATCTTGCCCCTCCCATTATGAAGGCAAATATTGCTCCAAGAACTTTGTTTGAACAAACTTGATTTTACACCTCAATAGGAAGTTCCATACCAAAATATCAAGTCATTGTACCCACTGGTTCATGAGAAGAAGATTTTGAAAAAATTAGGAGAATTTCCCCCACCCCCTCCCCATAGAGAGTTGCAACTTTATATGAACAAATCTGAAATGACATATGATAAGGACCATGCATATCAAATTTGGTTCAATTCAGCCCAGGGGTTTAGGATGAGAAGTCGATAATGTACAGTTAACACCCCACGCTGGATGGACGGAAAGTGAATAGTACAGCTCCCTTTGAGCTTTGCTCAGGTGAGCTAAAAATGCATTGCAACAAGGCTCACGTGAAATCACAGATGTGCACAGATTTTTGAGTCATCTATTTTACAAGTGTAAAAGTTTTACAAGTGTAAAATAAAGACTTGAGTGCCTTTGTGCTCAGCAAACTGGACAAACATCTCATAACATTATCTTTTTTTCTTTACATTTCAGCTGTATATGGTATTCAAAGTTTCAATAGCCACAGTAATATAAGACACAAATTATTATCATACAGCAGATACTCAAACAATCTCAGCTATCCTTGTTTGGATCTGAGGCCAATATTATAAAACTTTTACAATTCTATTTTCTGGAATTGTATTTTCTAGTTATGCCTTTAAATGTGTTGAAATGAACCATTAGCATTTTCAAAGATGTGGCAATTTACCAGTTAGCAAATGGTCATATCTTTTAAAATGCTATTGATTCATTTTAGTCAGTTATATTAAAAGGTCGAAAATGCAATTCATGAAAATACAATTGTAAAAGTTTTATAGTATTGGCTCCTGGTGTCATAAACTTGATGAGATACAATGACGTAGATCAACTGGCTGTTGTAATAATCAGTATTTATTGGCAGAAAATATTACTTGTGTACCTGAAATATGTTTTATATCATGGTAAGAATTTATGCAACCACAAGAATTTAGACAGAATAATGTTGTGTATATAATCATACCTCCAGCTTTTTGAGAAATCATTAGCTTTCTTTACAAGTTTACCCTCTCTGGTCATGAAATCATTTCTTTTGTTGGAATCAAATGAACTACAAAGACCTACAAAACAATACAAACCATTCAGTCAAAGAGATAAACTGGATATCTAAAGCTCGAGCAAAAAATAAATATTTGTCTTGGTCACTCATGAGATAATTTTTGATATCCACTCAAAAAACTAGATTTTCTTCTTATTAGATGCTTTTTATAAGAATCTGATCATTCTTATTGAGAATTCCACTAGCTTCAACCTTGAATTGATGCATAAAAGTAAACAGCTTACGTACATTGATACGCGGAAGTGATTTGACCGATACTCAGAAAAGGTAGCATCTTGCAAGCTGATTCAGCTGGCGAGTTTCATGCATCAATTCAAGGTGAATATGTGTCGAATTATTGCTGGAAATGATTGGTATCCACTCAAAAACACTAGATTTTCTTTTCATTTTAAGGTTTTTAGAACAAATTGATCATTTCCAATGATAATTTGACTCATATTCACCTTTGAAAGCCACCATTATGACTGAAACAGCGAAAGTGAAAATTTCTATATCTTCACAGTGTCGGATATGATTTCTATCTTTCCACAATTTTTTTTCGATAATCTATCATTTGGCATATAATAAAACATTTTATTCAAGAGTATCGCAAAGAGGAATTAGGGGTTTGTGACCACCAACCCCACTACCCCCAGTAATTTTCAGTTCGGACATTTTGGTCTGGATTTAAAATGATGCTTACACTTATATCATGCCTTTAGATTGTGAATTTTCACACCATTTACAAGTGAGCCCAAATTAGAAGGGATGTGGGGGGGGGGGGGGAGACACCAGAAAAATATTTAAATTCTCTGTACCTCTTCTACATTTGAGAATAAGTTCCATCATAATATGACCACAGAAACACAAAGAAAGACGTGGCAATAAAACAATAAAACATAACAGGATTAAGACTGTTATTTCTGGTTTTAATATGCCCAAATTAGGGCAAAATGGTGTGTCCTAATTAAATGAATTTAAAGGCCTGTTATGTATCGCACACCATTGGTCATTATACAAATGGAAATCTGTAGTACCTGATTTGGGATGTTGGGGACCTGGCATGACCAATTTGGAGTACCAGTACAGTACGTATCAGTCAAATAAGAATTTCCATCATGACTGCTACATGCATATTTATTTATCCACAAGTAAATTTCCAATAAGTCTTAAGCTTTTTAACTGGTTGAGGTATAGAATATTTTATACCATGATTACCTCTTCTACTGTATATGAAAAAAAGTTTAGCATTATACACCAACTGTGGTGAAAGGCAGCAATGGGATTTCAATAGTTAAAATTTACACCTGCAGTGAAACTACATCCAAGCTGACCTTTGGTGACGTCGACCTGAATGCAAACTTGTCTAAATTTATCACACGTTGCCTCGCAAACAGTAAAATGAAAGTGACAATTTTTTATTACATTTTTAAATGAGTTTACCCACATAAAACACCAAAAATTAACAAACATGCATTGTCTCATGTTGATAAAGCATCCATAACTCGAAATAGTATGTTATTATGTTATTAAAATGAAAAAGACCCCATTTCTTTTTCTATTTTCGTTTCGGGAATAAAATTGACAGCGGAAATGCTCATGTAAACAAAAAGAAATTCACATGTATGTATGGCTGCTGCTCTGTAAAATGGAGAAAAAATAATAGTGACTCTTAATAATCTGACAATTATGGTATAAAGAAAATATACCCATAGTAGCTTGGTGTACCAAATGTTCACCATGAGTGGCGAACATTTGGTACACCAAGCTACTATAAGTATATTCTATATTTTTCTTTTTGGTGGTCTGAATTTGTAATCAAAATTTGTTTTATTACAAACTATTACGCACAGGCACTCTCCAATAATTTGCGATACCATCTTTACTCTATGCATGGGGGGGGGGGGGGTGGAGATCATTACCGCTTATTTTAGTGGTTACGTTTAGCCAACAATGTGTACGGGGTGTCATAGATTCCCTGATAGCTAATGTTGGAACCCAAAAGGTTGTGTTGGAACCCAAAAGTGGGTTCCGTGGGGTTCTCATACATCAAACACACAGAACCTGTTTTAAGGTTCCATGAATTTCTGAAATCTGTATGTCTGTATTAGTTCGAATTCAAAAACCTCTCATTCACAAATACCTGATGTTTAGCCTTGTTTTAAACCAAAAATAATTAACAAAAGACAAAGATGATTTTAATCATGTTTTTAGACTTTCAAAGTAACAATAACAAATCCTATTTCCTGTAGGGTAGGATTACTACATGTAATCCAGAATTACCCCATTCTCTTCGAGAGTGAGGGTATAAAAAGTGTTTATTCATGAATGAAAATATAAGGATTGCATTACATATCAATTGACAGTTTATTAAGTAAATTGCTGACAACCCTTTTAACCGATATGGTGTCTTTCATGTCAGGACAAAAGCTAGGAAAATCCGTATTAATTGTTTCAGTGTGGGTCTATTCATATTTTCAATGTGCAGAGCAGGCCTACCCACAAATTCACTTAGTAGCCATAACTGTCATGAAAATTTATGATTTTGATATGTATAAATGGCTGCTCATTGGACTGGCCCAAAAAGTAGGATTTTAGGATTCAAGTAATTAATTTGAATTACATATCTTTAACTGGTAGATGACCAAATTATTTTTGTTGTCTCCTTGGGCAAGACACTTCACCCCCACCCCCATTGACCATATCGGGCCATGGTGACATTGTGTAGTAAGGCATACTGCCATTCGATGGAGCATCTGCCTTCAACCATTGTGTGTCCTAAAAACACTACTAAATACAATAAATAAATGTATGCATCTTTAACTGGTAAAGTGCTGGAAGCCCATATTTGGGCTTTACCCTGAAGTACAGGTACTATAACATAAATGGCTTCATATTCAGTGGATAAGCTTCATATTATCTTTGTAGTGAAATTATTTAGTCTGTATAGATTTGCCTTGTTACAATTTATATGAGAGTGCCTACAGGCACTATCTCATAAATTGTAACAAAGTAAAGACATGTGAACGGGGGCACGGTGGCTCAGTAGGTAGAGGTGCAGGCTGCAAGCTGAAAGGTCCTCGGTTCAAATCCCACCTGCGGCAACCGCGTTGTGTCCTTGGGCACGGTGACGCTGTGCACTAAAACGTACTGCACATTGATGGTGCACCTGTCTTCAACCAATGCTAACCCTGCTTGTGTGGAGTTAGTATGCTGGGGAGCTGGCAGTTGCTTGCCATTGCTTGGTGGTTCTCTCTGGGTATTCCGGCTTCCTCCACCCATAAAACTGTTGTGGTCATGATTAGCCATTGTGCAGAAATATGTGACCTTAAAACACCAATAAATAAATAATAAAGACGTGAACAAATCTGAGTGTCCCAAAAATATCACTCTACCAGTTAATGGAAAAACAGGGGAACGTAAATTGTCATCATACTAAAGTTCCAGATTTTTAAAATAAAAATCTCTCTGAGTTTCATACAGTGTTCGAAATATCAGAAGTGAAGGGTATATCATTCAGATTGTATTGCTGGTGACAAAATTCCATTTTTAGCATCATTTTACAAGATAATTTCATGGGTAAATAACTGAAAAATCAAAGAGATATTTAAAAAAAAAAGAAATTCAATATCAGCTATTGTTGAGTTCTACCAACATGTCAAAGAAATCAGAGCATTTTTGTAATTCTCAAATTTTCAGTTTTGGCCATTGCTTGTTAAAGTTATCAGCAGATGTACAATGCTTTTATTGCAGATGATATATGTTGTTTGTTTTTTTGTCCACAGAATAAGTGTATACTTTTTTTACCAGTAGTTATCATGGTACATACAAAACAATACCTTTTTAAGAAAGCAGGGTTGAGGGCTGGGGCCTGGAAGGGTTGAAATATTTGACTTAAAAAATTATGCTCCAAGCAGCTACTATTTCCTTACATATAAAACAAAGGCCTGCAAATTAGGACCTCAAAGTGAAGAAAATATTTACACTCAAAGTCAATATCCAATCAAATAGCAAATGCCCTTGTAAATATATTATTCAAATTGGGAAAAAAATGTTTAAAATATATGTTAACACAAAAAACTCTGCCTCTCTTCTCCAAAAGCAGCAGCTTGCAAAAGGGATTCCACTTCTCTCCAAAATGGTTTAAAAATAGATTAAATAAGTCAGGGCTGTCTAAGTACTAATATTCTTGCCTGTTTGGGCAAGTGTGGATAAAAATTGGTAAAAAAATGTCTCTAAGTTCTTATTTTCATGCTTGTTCATGAAAGTGTGGATAATCAAAATTGTTTGAAAAAAAGTCCCAATATTCATGCTTGTTCATGGTTATCCACCATCACTACAAAACTATGTTCCAAAAGTGTCATGCATCATATTTTTACCTTAAAACACACCAAAAGAGAATTTTTATTTAAGTCTTTGAAGTTTAGTTTCTTAATTAAAGTATTCATACTTATCCCTACTTTATTAGTAGTCTAAAACCACTGAAATCACTGGGAAGAGACATTATGTCCAATGGGTGGTATGTTTCCATACTATTAAATAAAGACATTCCATCCAATTATCACCGACATTCCTGTCTGACAAAACTCCATCTCACATTGTAAGCAATCCCACCCAGTGGGCTCTGCAAAGCTTCAAAATTCAATTTGATTTGATACAAGTCACAATGATTTGATTCGGTTCAATACAAGTCACGCTGATTCCAAAATTTTTGAATGGTTGAGATGTTCTCAAAATGTCTCCTCTTGAACTCGTCTTGTATTATCAGGTCTCCTGTACAGTTCAAAGTGGTTCCACTTCAACAATTACTTGATTCCATGCTGGCATAATTCACTTTTTTGACTGACTGACACAACCCTGAGGAGTCACCATTGAGTACAATACTTGCATGGAGAATGGCACTATTATTAGTTGTCCTTGTGTTTTCCAGGGTGTGTGGGAATTTACACCGGTTTGGGAACTCATACACCCTGAGGCAAAGCCAAAGGGTGTATGAGATCCCAAACTGGTGTAAACTCCCATACACCCTGGAAAACACAAGAATAACAGATTTATTTCCAAGAATTTTGGTGTAGTTAATACTTTAACCTAAATTGTGGGGAAAAACTAACAGAAAATTTGTACTTTGTAAGTTTATTAATAAACCCGGACAAATATGGATGTCATTGGAACTGGCTCAATGAGCCAGTTCCAGTCACATCCATATCTCTAATATTTTACTGCACATAAATATTGAATTTCTTGTATTTTTATTTTTGTTCTAACATAACCGAGCAGAAGGTATGAATTAATAATTAATGAAAGTGTCAATGACACTGTAGCTCAACTTGTCAAGACATGTACATGTATAGTATGTGACAAAGCAATGACAAACATCTAGGTAATGACCTGATAACAAAGGTACATATAAAGTATTGTAACGGTCTGTACATAAATACTGACCGTAGCCTTTAACAAATGTATAGGTAAAGTATTGTAAAGGTGGGTGACAGTCAGATGCTAAACTGGAAAAGAAATCTTTGAGTCCCAGAGTGGGTCTGACTGAACCCCAAAATATTTGTTCTCATAGCACAGTGATAACCAAGGCACCCCAAAACACACTCATTCCAGTCCCAAGGTGAAAACAAAGGTACCCAAGAAGTTTCGTGAAGATCAGTTCATAAATACGAGCTGTATAGAAGTTGTGACAAAAAACTGATTGGACCTAATTTCGGTACGAAATGGCCACTGGCAGCCATCTTGAATTTTGGACCGCACTCAGCAACACTCGTTCTCGTCGCAAGGTGATAACAAAGGTACTCAAGAAGTTTCGTGAAGATCGGTTGATAAATACAGCCTCTAGCCCGAGCCGTATTGACATGTGCACTTACAGTGTATAAGTAGCATTAAATAAATCAAAATTCATCTAATTTGCATAATTTCTGCACAAGAAAAAAACCCGTACTGTATGTGATGTATTCCATTTTACTAAACATTCATACAAAAATTTATTCAAATCAGAACTTTCATACAGAAGTTCTGTACAAAAGACTGATTGCACTAATTTTGGGACAAAATGGCTGCTGGTGGCCATCTTGAATTTTGGACCACACCCAAAAACACTCGTTCTCATCCCACGGTGATTTTAAAGGTACTCAAGAAGTTTCATAAAGATCGGTTCATAAATACGGCCTCTAGCCTGAGCCGTATAGAAGTTGTGTACAAAAAACTGATTAGACCTAATTTCGGTACAAAATGGCCACTGGCAGCCATCTTGAATTTTGGACCGCACTCAGAAACACTCGTTCTCGTCCCAAGGTGATAACAGAGGTACCCAAGAAGTTTTGTGAAGATCGGTTGATAAATACAGCCTCTAGCCTGAGCCGTATTAACATGTGTACTTACTGTGTGTAAGTAGCACTGAAAATATCAAAGTTCATCTAATTTGCATAATTTCTGCACGAGAAAAAAACCCGTATTATATATGATGTATCCCATGGTACTAAACATTCACACAAAAAATTTTTCAGCACTTTCTTATGGAAGTTCTGTGCAAAAATCTGATTGCACCTAATTTTGTACAAAATGGCTGCCATCGGCCATCCTGAATTTTGGACCGCACCCAAAAACACTCGTTCTCGTCCCACGGTGATATCAAAGGTACCCAAGAAGTTTCGTAAAGATCCGTTTATAAATACAGCCTCTAGCCCGAGCCATATTGGCATTTGCACTTACAGTGCTGAAAGTAACACTAAATACATCAAAGTTAGTCTAATTTGCATAATTTACTTACGAGAAAAAAACCTGTATTATATGTGATGTATCCCATGGTACTAAACATTCATTCAAAAAATTATTCAAATCAGCGCTTTCATATGGAAGTTCTGCGCGAAAATCTGATTTCACCTAAGTCTGTACAAAACTTGAATTTCGGTTCGGACCCCAAAACACTCGTTCTCGTCCCATGGTCATAACAAAGGTACCCAAGAAGTTTCGTAAAGATCGGTTCATAAATACGGCCTCTAGCCCGAGCTGTATTGAAGTGTTGATGGACAGATGGACAGACGGACGACGGACAACTGGCCATGGCATAAGCTCAAATTTGGCTCAAAGTTGAGCTAAAAATGGGTACTTTTTTTAGCCATGTAGCCTGCTATTGTGTATTTTTGTTTTTACACCGTTGTTAACCACGGTGTAAAAAAAAGCTACTGTGGATTACAAGTAATACCATACCTCTCAGCCAATCAAAATGCAGTATTTTGTTTCATCTGGAAATAATTACAGTTACAGAAAGGTGCAAATTATTTACAACTGGAAGAGTTGTGAGATTCAATCCAAGAGTCGATTCAATTTGAAATACTTTACCTGATTAAATTTCAGCCGAACACTGACATTCACAGAGCTCTAGGGAAACAATGTTTCTGTCCCAAACTCTGCTTTTTTAACTCCCTACATGCTGCTAGCAGATATTTCTGCCCAGGACAGGATTTCCCTTTCCACCGAAATAAGTATAGTTTTGGCATATTTAATCAGATTTTCCCCGTGTAAATGGCATGGGTTTTTCACCAATAAATTCTTGAGTTATATTTAGTTGAATTGTTCATCAAATCTAGTCATGGCTGCTGTAGAGCAGCCACGACTAGATTTTATGAAAAATATCTAGAAAATACTCAGCGGGTTAAGAGTTAAACATCTTTATATTTCTTGCCCCTGTTTGCTGCCACAGCTCACTATTTACATACTGTTCAAGATATCTACAGTCTGGTGGATGACCAGTTGATATAAAATTACTAGTGAAATAAATTTTCACACATTATGGAAGACTGGATGCCGAACAGTATTCCTCAAACTTGATTCAAGGCAATAATATTGCCACTGATATCATGTTTTCTGGGCCAAAAATAAAACGTTATTCAGAGAAAGCTTTTGTAAAATTTTAATACTCATGTAACAACTAGTGGGCCTACTAGTCCTGGAACTGGAAGCACTGCCTGCAGGGTGGAAAACTGTATTGCACTGCATATCAAGGAAGATAATCAAAGATCAAATTTCTAGATGGACAGAATGAAGGAACTGGCAAATCACAGACTTCCATTTATGTAATAGATATAATTAAAACCTGAGTAAAACATTGATGAATAATGAAGAATATATTTTATAAATGTAGATCAACTTCATCTCTTTGTTATTCCTTATAGATTTGGTCAGTGGTTATGCCCGCCTCTGAAAATTAAAGAAATTGAGAGGATTGCCAGCTCTGAGAAACTGAAGTGAGGGGATTATGTCCAAAGATGTTTTTGGCCAAGTGTATTTCATCTTAAGGAGATTTTGTTCAAAGGGATTTCATCTGAATACCTTCAACTTACCTTCTGTTTGACCAAAATCCAATGCTGAAGCTTTTACCCACACATTCAAAAAGGTTGTTTTTCTATTGAAACCATAGGCATGAGTACTAGCAATTACTTGCGTACCCGAAGGAAAGGTTATCTGTGGAGAAAAGAAACAAGAGGATCACACTTGAAAAGGAAGATGAAATGTTTTAACTAGTAGAGTGCAGATTTATTTTTAGTTGTCAAAATTTGTCAGAAGTCTTTGCCAAGTACAGTTTATGGGAGAGTACCTACAAGCACTCTCCCATAAACTGTAACAAGGAAAATTCATACTCACCAAATAATTTATATTCAAAGATAATATGAAGGACATCCTCAGAGTTTGAAGCCTTAGAGTTGCAATACCTACACATTAGAGTAAAGACCTAGTATGAGTTTTCAGCATTCAACCAGTTAATAGCAGAAGCATACAAACAAAATTAGATATATTTGAATAAATACAATTCTAGAACAATCAATCACATTTGCTGCCAAGTAATGCTTTTCACAGTAATGGTATTATCTGATAGGTGGTGAAGTAAATACTCTGTGGTGTCCACCCTTAAATCTTAGTTTTGAATGATCATCGAAGGTGCAAACTGTTCAACTTTCTTCTTTTGATTTTTACATTTAGGTTATTACCACCATGTGAGTTTCTGAGCTGGTGCATTGAAATCGAGACCTCATCTTTGGGCATATATTGACAAGTCTATTAGGATGAGTTGATAAATAACCCAGTGGCAAGGTGGGTTTCTGAGATGGTGTAGTGATGTTGAGACCTCATCTCTAGGCATATATAAACAAGTCTTTTTGGGAAAAGTCGATGTACCATCTCAGAAACCCACTTAGTGAAAATCACCAATTTATCTTACAATATTCTTCCCTTTCTTTGCTTCTTCGCATATATTTTGACAATCATTCAGTGTCTATGAATTGAGCTTTTTATGAATGAAGATCATGACATCATGGTATTGTGTGCTTGAGTGGTGCATGAGGTAATACCCATTCATTGCTCCACTTGTACTATAACTGCCAAAGTTTATAGTAGTGTTTCAGCTGTATTTCTTTTGTTTTATTTTTAGAGTTTAAGGTCTATATAAAAATGATATAGTCTAATTTATTTTGCTGAGTTGGTGATTCATTCATTCTTTAATTATTAACAAACAAAATGGTGACCTTGATGTGTGTAATCAGTTTTTGATTAGTGCAGGTAAAAAAACGTTTTCTTTCTGGCTCAAATGATCGCACGCGTGCTTGGTACCTTCAATAGAGATTTGTATTTTGTCTAGACATGTTTACTTGTATTTGTGGAAATGTGTTATTGTTGTAGGGTAAAATTTGAATATTGCTTCGATAGGTCTTGGACTTCTGTTTATGTGTTTATCTATTCAAATTTACTAACATCTTTCAAGTTTATCTATTCAGATTTACTAACATCTTTCAAACCAGAAGATCTAGTTTTTTACCAGGGGTGTAGCAAATGGGGTTTGATCCCCCCCCCCCCCTCCAAACACACACACTACCATTTGTAGTCGGAGCATTTTTGCCTGGATTGGAGTCTTAGATATCTATTAGCTCTTTCTTGTTATTTAAGTTCAAGAACAACCAACGAGAAGTATAAACTTATATGAAATTTTATTTACATTTTTACATACACACACTACTGTAATTGAAATGTTGCTTATTGGAAGCAAAGCAGAGTGTTTCACAGTCCTACACTTTTTCAGTCTTCTCTACCACTGAAATCTAAAATTTAGTAACTAATAGTTTGATTGGAGAATTTAATGAGCTCATTAGTGACAAGCCTTGTTATCAATTATATGGAGCTTACTGGTTGTAAGCTAGCAGGACATGCGTCAGTGAAAGTATGCTATTGATGTAGAGCAGATTAACCTGGACAACAAATTGTTTCTATTATAGGTGTGCCAACATTGCGTAAGAATGATCAATGATGGCAACTAGTCGTTAAACCATCAAGCTGATATTAATACATTGCGTTTAGATTACACGTAATGATGGAATGATGGTAACTAGCCGTTAAACCATAAGGCTGATATTAATACATTGAGTTTAGATTAATGATGGTAACTAGTTGTTGAACCATTCATTACACTAATGTACTAATATATTTTCAAAATATAAAGCCAAAGTAACCTGATAAGATGTGTAGTAGAGATTATTGGGGGAGAGCAATGATGTGTTTAGTGAATTGTACATCATTACCATGCCCAAATTTTTTATTTATTGGGGTTTAAGGAAACTTTTGATAACCAGGGTAACCTTGTGTCAGACTGTTTTATGAGACGAAGCCAAAAAAACCCCCAGAGCAACAGCCAGTGACTGTCAGACTCCCCAACATACTAACTTCACACAAGCAGGGTTAGCATTGGTTGAAGACAAGTGCACCATCGATGTACAGTATGCCTTAGTACACAGTGCCACCATGCCACCACATGGGCAATCAGGATTAAGTGCCCTGCCCAAGAATACAATGCATTTGCCCCTGGCAGGAAATGAACCATGGACCTTTTGGTTTGAAGTCCCATGCTGTGACCACTAAGCCACTTCCCTCCTCTCAATCTTGATTGAAATCATGTACTTTCTTACAAGACTGGATTTGACACTTGGACTTATGTCACACAAACAGTCAGCTTGAGTCAGAGAAATCGACACAGCTTTGATACCCGATTAGGCAGATAAGAGACCCAGAGGAAACCACTGGAGAACAGGATATTTTGAATAACTGGTAGAATGCTGGAAGCAAATATTTGAGCTAAATCAGGTTTACATCACCCACCCTTTCCAAATCAGTCATCTTTGTAATTCCCTAGACACTAAAATTGTAATATTTCATTTTTAACTATTTTATTTTCTTCTAAACATATACTTGATACCATATTACATTTGTACATGCACATCATCGCAATATCAAGAAATGTATTTATTTTTTGAAATGACAGAAATGCAAAACACTCACCACATATTTCTTGCCTGAGTCAAGACGTCTAATTTCTATTCCTGGGGTTACTCTTCCATTTGTGTACATATGAACATCAAAAGGGCGCGGACCAGCACCTTTTATTGGTCCGCAGGTGTCTATAATTATCACCGTGTCACCAGCTCTGACAGCAATGGCACAATTACATGACGCGAATCCATTACACGATCTATAAAATGCATGTACCTGAAATGAAAAGAATTAAAAAAAAAAAAGCATGTTATTGAATATTCGACTCACTATATAACAGTTTCAATATTACTTTACATTAAAAACTGAATTGATCAGGAGCCAGCACTCTATCAAAATTGGTTATTTTAAATAATATTTTTCAAATTTTTAAAACAATTTAAACAAAACCAGGTTACTTTACACCTCTTTGGAATGAGCTTAACGATATGATTATGTTAAAATTTTTTTAAAAATTTATTTTTCAAATTTGTAAATCAAATTATGCTGGCCTGGCAGATGTGGCCAATTCATTTGTTAAAGGGTTAACTGAAAGGAAAGGACAAATCCATCCCAAGGGAGAGACATTGCCCCTCACAAACAGGGTTTAGAGTAAAAATGTTTTTGGATGGGTGACAAAAGAGAAGCCACTTGGATAGAAATAATTACGTGTCACATTTGGGTTGTTGAGATACAACTCACAGGAAATTAATGATTACATTGAAAAAGGGTACAGTAAGAAATGTTAAGCACATGGCTTTAGGGTGATGGGGGCACTAATCCAATAATGCAAGATTAATAGTCCTTTACCTAACAAATCGGCAACATCTGCCCAGAGTTTACAAATTAAGCAGTTATTTATTTATTTATTAAGGTTTAATGACACATTAACAGCCAAGGTCATATGGTGTCAGTGACAGTTTTACGGGTAGAGGAAGCTGGAGTATCCAGAGAGAACGACTGATCAACGACGAGCAGCTGCCAGCTCCCCAACATTGTAACATCACACTGCAGCACAGTAAGCCTTAGTACACAGCATCATCGTGCCCCCATGTGAAAAATTGGGGTTAAGTGCCTTGTCCAAGGACACAACCAGACCTGTTAACTCTCCCGGTTTCACCGTGAGTCTCCCGGTTTGAGGCACCAACTCATGCTCTCACGGTCACATCCTATTTTCTCCTGATTTGACACTTTTCAAAAATAGTTGTCCTGCTCTATTTTGAAAATTAAACAAGTTGCATTGTATGCCAAATATATCCTCATACTGTTGCGGTTATGTGAAATCAAAATTATATAAACTCAAAATATAAATTAAATAAAAACATAATCTCTCAAGTATAACTAACTTCAGCTGACCTTTTATATATACTCTTGTTATGGTTCATACCAAATTTATCCGTTTTGTGTAAAAAAAAATATAATTGAAAGTTTGTTGAAAACTGAAAAAAATCTGTTGTGAGATATCACAAGTCTATCTAGCCTATCATGTCCAGGCTCCAGCAGGCTCCAGCAGTGTATTTTGTCTTCATTTTGAACCAACAGGATTATTTTGTTTGTTTTTTTTCACAGTGGGAGTTATGAATACTGAGGGCACCTTCTCTAATGTGAGTAATACAAAACACAGTTCAAATATTTTTTTCAATAAAAAACGAAAACGAAATTACCACAATCACACACAACTTCATTGTACCGGCAACAAAAGGTGTTTTTTTTTCAAACAAAACGATATGTATTGTCAGCATTGAGTAATTTTTATTGTACAATAAAACGTGTCAAAAGATAATAAGAATATTTTCTCACTAAAAATGTACAGACTGAACAAAGAATTTACATGAATAAATGGCATGAACGAAGAAGGAATGCTTGTGTTGGTTCTTGAATGTTTTGGTCCTGGGGCATTTCGGCCCAAGATGTTTCAGCCTCCATGTTTTGAAGCACTGGGATGGGCTTGCATGAGCAAGGAAAAATGGCCTGGGAGGGGGGGGGGGGGGGGTGGTACAGGCAAAGGCTAGATAGACATCCACTCACATACAATTTGTGTGTGTCTGGGGGGGAGGGGGGTCATTGTCCCTGGGGGGCAGGGGCTTGGACCAGTGATATCCATATTTGTATGCTTTTACTGACAAATACCATTAAAAGTGTTAAAATAAATTATTAAAATGAAATATATCATGCATTTGGGTTGGGGAGGGGGGGGATGCCCGGTGGGACTGTGGGAGGCATAACAAGGAAAATATTGATGTATTGGCCGTGCGCAAAAATCTCACTGACAAGCATCCAAATCTCATCGAGAGCTCATCAAAATCTCACTAACAGTCACCTTCAGAGGTTAACAGGTCTGGTCTGGACACAACACTGGAGTCTGAATCGGCTGCTCAGATGGTCACCCATCCAAGGACTAACTGGGCTCGACATTGCTTAACTTCAGTGATCTGATGAGAACCAGTTACCACAACGCCACTGCACCAACAATTAAGCAGTTAGTTGAAAATAAAAAAAAAAAAATTCATAAAACTTAAACAAAATCATATCACGTGAAACTCATTGGAATGACCTTATTGAGTATGTGCCAATCAGGAGGCCAAATGATGTTTTGTTGAAATTTTTTGAAAAATTTTAAAAATCAATAATTAAAAAAAATAATGATATCCTGTTTGTTTTTAAGGGGTTAAATTAGGTTAACAACCATTTTGAACTGTTTACCAATTACCTTAAGTAAACAGTTTGATTATCTTTGTGATACAACTTCTCACATTTAAATTGGTGTGGTGATTTATGCTTACTGTTTTTAGGCTCAATTGATGCCTTTTTTTCTCAATGGTGGCACCAGAAAATGTTTCATTGGGAGGTGGGGGTAAAGTATGGAACAGGTTCCCCATGAAGGAGGGGAAATCTACAAAAAGCAATTTAGGATCATAGCATTGCATTCAGATATCACTGATGTCTCTGCCATGAGGATCTGTCTCAAGGTATAAAGCACAGAAGAGATCCAAGTTGAATCAGTGGGCTTGGGAAGTTCCACTTACAACGATAGTAATTTGTTATCAATTTGTAAATCTGCAGCATTCCATTCTGGATAAATGGTTAATGCTCTGGCTTTAGACATATTTTACTAGCTGTTAAGTCTTCTTCTAATACATGGTATGGTGCCCCTAGATACCTTTGCAACTGTTACAATGTGTAATAATAATAATGGTAACAGAAAGAAATCTGAGATGCAGCAACAAAAAATCCAATTTAACTGTTCTAAAATTTAATAGAAAAAAAACAGTATGAAAAGAAAATGGTACAATACCTTTTACACATTATGGTTTATAGAAAAATATAAGTAAAATAGATGGATGTTCTCCGACAGTCGACTTATGTTAGGTAACAAGCAGATTTGTAAAATATGGGAAATTGCTATGGGAAATCATTTGGTACATGTCTTTGTAATGGAAGGACTGTAACTCTGGTGAAAAATATCTGGACAACTTTTTTATAAGATGTGCAGGAGCGGCTCGTCACAAGGATCCCTCATACCAAATTTCATTGAAATCCATCCATTCACTGCTGAGAAAGTGTTGCAGATGGATGGATAGATAGATAGATGGATGTATGGATGGATGAATTGACAGATGGATGGATGGATGGACAGAGCAGCCTTTTTTATAATATTTCATAATATATGCAGGAGTGGCTTGTCACAAGAATCCTTGTACTAAATTTCATTGATCTCCATCCTTTTACTGCCAAGATATTTCTGCAGACGGGAAAATCATGAAAAATTGACAAAGTAAGGAGTGTAACTCTGATAAAAATATGTGGGCAACATTTCTGAGCATGTGCAGGAGCGGCTTGTCACAAGAGTTCTTTTTGCCAAATTTCATTGAAATCGATCCACTCACTGCTGAGATATTTTGGAGGATGGACGGATGTATGCACAGACAGACAGATGGAGGATGGTGCAAGCGGCGACTATATGCTCCCCCCAAATTTTGGGGGGGGGAAGCATGAAAACATAAATATTTATCAGCTAGTTCACAATAAATAACCTCCCACTAATTATTGGAAGGTACTTGTTGATGGTCGCCATTTCCTCATGAGACCACCATATTTTTTTAAAAGTGCGAAGAAAGTTTTTGGCTTCCTCTGCCCATAGAGCCTTTTCAAGTGGTTCTGCAAGATCAGGATCACTTTCCTGTTTGCTCCTGAATTAATGAAGCCCTGGAAATGAAATTTTAAGGAGGTTCTACTATCACTCTCGAGTATAATGTCCTCTTTACAATATTTCAAGAAGTCATCACACTGACTCAAAAATATCTGAGACAAATCAGTGTCTTCAGAATCAATAATCCTCAGATTAGAATTATCCTCAGCTTTACTGTTCAAATCAACACAATTGAGATTGTTAGTAACCTCAGCTTTCTTTGACATGGACTGAGTCACAGCACATGCAGGAAAGAAAAGAGGAAAACATTCCTCCAATTTACTAATATCAGTGTTCAGCATTTTTGAATGGTCACATTGGACAGGAGAAATACCATAGTTACACAATTTCTGTTACATTTTCCATAACTTTTTCAAAACCCACCCCAATTTTCCATAGTTTTCCAGGGCCTGGAAAATCAATGTAGTGTTTTCCAAGACTTTGCATACCTTTACATATCCTGTATGAACCCTGAAAATAGCCCTCAAATCATTTTATTAAGTGGATATTTTAAAGAGTCTGACTTGATACCAGAAACTACAACTTGTGCCCTGAAGCACTTTCTGAGGAAAATGGCAAATGCCTTCTAACATAACAGACTGTGTAGCATATGTGTCTCTCAGTATTTTGATTGGTATGATAGCAGTGTTTACCACCTTAATCCTTTACCTAACATGAAAAGCAGATGACGCTTGCAAACAAAATTCTGGAATAACTAATCTTTTTTAATTTTTTGTTTCAAAAACAGAGGTTATGACCTCTCATAGGAATGAGCTCACTGAAAATTAAATGGCGATTTTTGTGAATAGCTCTGGCCGGTTTTGACTGTTACACAGGGTAAAGGGTTAAGGAAAAGAAATAAATGACATATAATTTTCTAAACACTTTGCTTTATTACATTATTTTCATGACATGGTTCACATGCTAGAGCATTCTGTGAAGTATTGGACTCATTTTTTCATTTCAACAGCCAGCAATCAGAAAATGTAAACGCCTTGGTTTCCTTCAATAATTACAAGTTATAGTTGAACTACTTGGGTCTCAATGGTGTAGAGCTGGCATTTGAGGTTTTATTCTCATTAAATCTCTTACTAGTTCAGTCACTCAAGTTAAATTATACCACAACCACCAAGACATTGCTGTACAAATGTTTGTATTGTTTTGGGGCAGGAATTAGTATGAAAAATCCTCATTAATTTCAACACAGGAAAATGGTTATTCTGGGGGTGAAAACATTGGAAAATTCACTAAAATAACCGAAAATTGGAATTTGCTCAATACTCATTAAAAGACTTGAAACAGCGGTCATTTCTGTAGTAATTCAAGCAAAATAACCAGTGACCATCCACCTGCACCAAAAGCCTTGCTAATGATGAAAAGATGTAACTGTGCCACAGGTTGTGAGATGCCAAGGTGTAGTTGCGACAAAAACAGACTCACCTGTTCAAATGCATGTGGCAAATGTCAGGAAAAATAATAACTGCAGCAATGTCATTGCAGATAATCTGGAAATCTGATTTCACATAGTCACAGGACCATTTATCAGATCTCCAGATTATTTACACTGACATTGCAACAGTTATTATTTTATATTTATTATTTATATATGACACTGATATATAACAATAATAGCTATTGGGATGGGTTGTGATCTGTCATCCTCTGCATGTCTGTCTGCCCATATGTTCCTTTGTATTTCCACAATTCCTTTAGCAGACTCTACAGGCTGCTGCTCTCACCCAATCAGTTCCCAATGTCATGTGTGGTCTTAGGGCAATGTCTACAGAGAGTTGTCAAATTTTTTTTGAATTTTGTTGAAAAACATGGCTGTCAGCAGCCATCACGGATTTGGCATATAAATTGTCAACAATTCTAATGGCACACCTTACAGACAACATCTCTCACCCAATCTTTTTTAAATTTCATAGGTCGCTTTGGTGTGATGTCTAGATGGAGGCTTTCAAATTTTTCTGAAATTTGTTAAAAAAACATGGCCACCAGCAGCAATCTTGGATTTGGCATATAAATTGTCAAAATTGTAAACAATTCCATTGGACACATCCTACAGTCCACATCTCTCATCCGATCAGTTCCAAATTTCATATGTGGCCTTCAGGCAATATATGGATGGGAGATATTGAGGTTTTCCTCATTTTGTTGAAAAGCATGGCTGCCAGCAAACATCTTTATAGATTCGGCATATAAATTGTCAGCAATTCCATTAGCACACCCAAAAGGCCACAGCTCTCACCTGATCTTTCTCAAATTTCAAATGTAGCTTTGGTGTGATGTCTAGATGGGAGCTATCAAATTTTTCTGAATTTCGTTGAAAAACATGGCCCCCCCCCTAGTTGACATCTTGGATTTGGTACATAAATTGTTAACAATTTCATTAGTACTCCTACAGGTTGCATCCTTCACCCAATCTTTTTCAGATTTCATATATAGCTTTGGTGTGATGTTTTTTTCTGTGGATACCTAATTAAATGAGTGGGCATTACTGGAGCTTTCTATTTAGCTTCGTCCCTTCTTGGACAAGTTGAGCTGCAGTGTCATTGACACTTTCTTCAAGCTACCATTTATTTGGAGTTTAAGAGAGGTATTTACCAATTTAGTGTATAATATGATGACAGTGTTTGTGCTTGGAATTACTTGTACTTTTTCACGAGTTTCATCTAAAAATTACAACTTTTCTTGTATTCAGTAAATGGGATTTCAAATATAATAGTGCACATACATGTAGTTATTTTGATCTAAATACCACGGAAATTATTGTTGTTTGAACACTTTTAATGAGTACTTTGTAAATTCCAATTTTTGCTGATTTTATTGAATTATTCAATGTTTTCACCCCAAAATAACCATTTTCCTGTGATAGGATTAATGGTGATTTTTTCGTATGTTAATTTGCATACTAATTCCTGCTCTAAAAGAATGCAAACATTTGTATAGCAAATTCTTGGAGGTTAGGGTATAATTTGCCTATTTTTCTATTTCTCGTGAAGAAATAAGTCATCAAAAATATAATTTCCCATTATGGGATTTTTGGGGATTTTTAGTATGTTGTTATTTAGACATATATGCTGCATTTAAAAGCAAAAACTTCTGTGCAGCAATTTCTTGTGGGTTAAGTATCAGATTAATTGGACTATATTTAATTTGGGCAGTCAAAAGTTTTGAGCATCAGAAGGGTGACTTTTGTCTGAGGTTATTCTAGTTTAAAAATAATTTTAGAAAATATATGATAGCTACAAGGGGCATAGTGGCTCAGTGGGTATGGACTTAAAACCAAAAGGTTTACAGTGTGATCCACACCAGGGTAACTGTGTTGTGTCCTTGGGCAAGGCGACGCTGTGTACTAAGGCGTACTGCCTGTTGAAGGTGTACTTGTCTTCATCCAATGCTAACCCTGCTAGTGTGGAGTGATAGTACATTGGGGAGTGTAACAATTGATTGTTATTGCTCAGTTGTTCTCTCCATGTATGCTGTTGCTCAATGGTTCTCTCCAGGTACACCGGCTTCCTCCACCCATAAAACTGTCTGACATGAGGTGACCCTGGCTGCTGAAATTGCCATTACATTAAATAAATAAATAAATAAATAAATAAATAAATAAATAAATATAAATAAATAAATAAATAAATAAACAAATAAATAAATAAATAAATAAATAAATGTTTGACCACCGAGGTTATATTAGTCCCCTACGGCACTTTTGTGACATAAGGTGTTTTTGTCACAGAAGACACTAGAGTATATAAGCATCTTGAAAAAAAAATATTGAGTGTGCATAATCCCCTCACAACCCTTTATCCATGTACCATATATGAAATGCGTAGCTTGAACCATGTTGGAGGGAGGGGTGGTAACATAAAAGGTGGTAACATAAAATAGAGAAAAAAGCTTAAAAAACACAACAAAAATGGCCGCCATTCTGCCATCTTGGATTTTGAAAAATAAATATTGACTGTGTATCATCCCCTCAGAACCATTTATCCATGTACCAAATATGAAAGGTATAGCTTGAAGCATGTTAGAGGGAGAGGTGGTAAAATAACAGACAGACAGACAGACAGACAGACAGACAGACAGACAGACAGATGTTAGATTTTGAAAAAAAAATATTGAGCATGCATAATCCCCTCCCAACCCTTCATCCATGTACCATATCTGAAAAGTGCAGCTTGAACCATGTTGGAGGGAGCAGTGGTAACATAAAATAGAGAAAAAGGCTTAAAAAACACAACAGAAATGGTTGCCATGGCGCCATCTTGAATTTAAAAAAAAAAATATTGAACGTGCAACATCCCATTACAACTCTCTATCCATGTGCCAGATATAAAAAGTGTAGCTTGAACCATGTTGGAGTGAGGGGTGTTGACATAAAATAGATAAAAAAGCTTTAAAAAACACAACAAAAATGGCCGCCATACCGCCATCTTGGATTTTGAAGAAAAAATATTGAATGTGCATCATCCCCTCCCAATCCTCTCTCTATCCATGTGACAAATATGCAAAGTGTAGCTTGAACCATGTTGGTGGGGGGGGTGGTAACATGAAAATAATTTCTCTCACTTCCCTTTGGGGAAGTGGAAGGAGGGGAGTAATAATGATTGGGTTCAAGTTAGGATTACAGAAATAATACCTCTCAGCCTGTTGAGAGGGGCAACTTTTCACACCACTATGGATTTGAGAACCTAGGGACTGTCTTACCAATTTGCTGTACATTCTGTTGTTGGTCAGTCGACTTCCAAATTCTATGTGATGCATGACTGAAGGCAAACAGGGGCATTGTCATGCTAAATGAAGTGGGGGAAGGATTCTTTTTTGAAAAATATTTTGACCCTTCACTTCATTTAAATGGCAGAAGAAAAAGAGTTTTTCCACCACTTCATTTCACTTTGTGCTGTGCCCAACATTTATATCCCCCATATAGGTTAGGGGCAGATTCAGTGTGGGGGCTCCTAGTTCACTGCCCTCCTAATTATTGTAATTCCATTTTTTTTTTGGAAACGCTGATACCAAGGGACATTATATTATCAATGCTAACATATGGACATCCACTACCTTTGGTAGTATCCTATGAATACAGACTTCTTCCTTTTGACTTCTTTTCTTCAAAATTTGAATGCAGGAATATGTTGATTGGAAAACATTGCAGTCAAGTGCAAAGGAGGCAGCGGAGGGCCACCTCAACTACCATGTTCCAACATTTTCCCACGAGATTGCCCAGACCCTGCTGGCAAGAGCGAGATATCCCCTCTTGTGTTCTTCCCTAACTCGCTGATAAGTTCGTTGAGTGATGCTTCACATTATGAAAATTTATAACCCATAATTAAAATGTGACAACCCCTCAAACCCAGAATCCTGGGTTCGTCACTGAAGGTGAAAGTCTTTCTTGGGGACAAAAATTAACTTTTCATACCAAGTGGAAGGCCCTAAGTACATTTTAAAAGGCTCAACTACACAGAAAAAGAAGGCATAATTTTAGCAGGGGGGAGGGGGGGAGGGGAGAGATTTGCTATAAAAACATATATGGGGGATAAAAACAATGCTCAAAAAAAAAATCTTCAAGTTCTTGCTGCCTCGCAATCTCCGATCACTTTTTAACAATAATACTTTGAAAAAATGAATATGTTAATGACATGGTATATTTTGTTTTTAAATTTTTGATTAGCAGTTTTTCCCTATCCCCGAGAAATTGATCTGCAAATGACTAATTGATTAGCAGTTTTGGGGTATGATGGTTTTACTTCAAGGTTCCCACAGATATCTGAGAATCAAATTCAAGCATTATTTAAGCATTTTTCATGGATTCTGATCACAATTTTTGAGAACTATAATAAAGCTCATATGAACTTATGATGCTATGAACAATACAAAGAATTTCAGCCTCAGTTAACCTTCCAGCTCAAATCGACAGGAAATCAAACAGGAGTAACTCAATCCCATTTCATCCTTGGCCAGATGACATCTCAACAGTAATTTTACATGCATAGCACTCCGAGATACCATTTTATGAATTTGATTCGCATTGGGCGATCATTGCATCATAAATAGCAATGCAAAACCGAACTAAATATACCCTGAATGATGTATACATTTTTTGTGGTAATGCAAACTGAATACAACATATTTTAGTTATTACAGAAAAGAAATGAGTGACGAGATTGGGGAAAGTTGATAGTGTCAGTTTTCATGAAAGGCAAATGCCATGGCATTTGATGAAGTGAAAACTGTTGCGCTCTGGCACAACTTTCCCATGATAACATGAATTGGTAAGATCAAGTTACTGCATTGAAACTTGCATTGGGACAATGCTTTGAGGTTTTTTTTCTGTTTTTGGGAGAGGGGGCAGCAAAAATGTTATGGGGTAAGGTCCTCCAGTCATCACCCTCATGATCACTCCACAAGACTATGGTGGTGCTGGGGGGGGGGGGGGGGGGAGGGCACAATCTGAGTGACAACATTTTTCATTCACATTCCAGCACAGCTTTCCTGTTGTATGGAGATCAGTTTTCTCAATTAACAGGAGTATTTAATTAACAGGGACTGTGTCACTTTCTTGTATTCTAGAGATAAACTTAGCATTTATTCTAGTATATCCGTGAGCTCTGTCAAACAAGATATAATAGATTAAATGCCTGTACTGGATGGCCCAGTAGGTCTATAAACAAATGAAAACTGAAGCGAGTCCGACTAATTTCTCAACAGGCTACAAGATATTTTAGCTTAACTTGACAAAGTCAAGATAAGCTATTGCCTTCATGTGTGCGGAAGTCTGTTAGACTGTCAGTCTGTTCACATTTTCTTTAGCACAGGCTACACCCCGTAGTTCTTGTCCGATCATCACGAAATTTCACAGGAGTATTCAATTAACAGGGATTATTCCTGTATTCTAGAGATAAACCAAGCATTTATTCTATTATATTTTGTTTGACAGAGCTCCCTGAGCTCTGTCAAATAAGATATAACAGATTAAATGCCTACTGGAGGTCTGGTAAATGGTTTTGTGTTGGGAAATTAAATTCAATTAACAGGGTTACTTAGAGATATCCAATTAAGTGGGCTCAACTGTACAGTGAACTCACCTCATAAGGTTGTCTTTTGTGTCTGAAGAGTATGAAGTCTCCATAAAGATAATTGTTATAAGCTCTGAAAATAAGAAAATAACAAAGTTAATTTGGGGAGATTGGGGGGAGGGGGGGGGGGATGGGTCAAAATTTTCAATAGTTAGAAATCCTAAGCAATAAACGGCAATCATCTGGAAATTGCATGCCCCATCAGGTAGTATATTTCATGGCATTTTATCTATGACCATTTGTAATAGCTATTTAGTGATTTTTGAACATTTCATTGGATTTTCTAACTTGTGCCAACATTTCATCCTGTGAATGCAACCAGGTGCATGGACATTGCTAAGGGGTATTGGATGGCGGTTGTCCACCTCTAGATTTTCAGTTCCCCTCCCCTCCCCCCCCCCCCCCATTTGTTTTTAGGGTATTAGTCTGATTGTGGGTAATTATTTGACTTTCCTGGCCTCTATGTTAGATACATGTTTACGGATAAAGATCTAGTAGGCTGATATGGCGTGAGAAAACGTATATTGATTATACTCTGATTATACTCCAGTACCATATAACGATTTTCTTTTACCCAGCAGGAGCAGGTTACAACAATCATATTTGGGTGTTTTTGTATAAGAAGTTCAAATCTGTTCCAGGTTGTGCTGGATTTATTATTATTATTAATATTTGGTTATCTGCTGGGTAATATACCCGGCGATACTCTCTTTCAGGGGAGGAGTCATTTTCAAGATTTACTCTATGGGCAGAGCTCTTGAAAGGGGGTGTACACTGGTACATTTTCAAGACATCCAGCGACCAGGAATACATCTATATGACTGCATTCTCTTGTAGCGTAACAGGCATAAAAAATTGTAGTAACGGGCCTTCAGGGTTAGGAGCCTTCTGAGTAATAGGCTTTCAGAGTAAAAAGCCTTCAGAGTTTGGGCCTTCAGAGTAATGGGCTTTCGGAGTAATGGGTCTTCAGAATATAGCTACGTCACCGTTTGTATAATGTCATTGCGGGGTTGTTTCTAAGGGATGTGGTGTAACGTAGTAATAAGAATAGTGTTAAATGGGGATTATAGTAGAAAATTGGTCATTTCGCCAATTTCCTGAAGAGAAAAAGTGGCAAAATGGCTTGAAATTCAGGGAAATCATTCTACTACGTAAAAAGATACCTCTTTAAAGAATAAGTGCTGAAGAAACAAAAATAAAATGCCGAGGCCAAGGTCAGTAGTATGTGATGTTGATTTATTGCCCTATTAGCAGGTTCTCATCCGAGGTCATCAGTCATGTGACCGGAAGGGGCGGGGTGAGGTAGCCACGGTAGCCTGCATGACAGGCCATCTTATAACATCATTCCCATGGTGACACGTAGTACAACAGCGGATGTGCAGCATGTGCAGCATGTGTTTATAAGGTGACACACTCTTCCGACAGCCATTTTGACTATAGGTGCCATCTTGGATGTTAGGGTAGCATGTGGTTGCTATGGAGACCAATAGCCTCCTTGTTGGTAGGGCTGTGTTCTGAGGGTGTATTTGATCCTGTGGGAGTATGCTCTGGCAATTCTGGGATACCTCCAGTAGAGCAGAATACCCAGGTTTTAAGGCTTTTCGAGGCTACCAGTCCATTTCCTTATACTGTATGGTACAACGTGATTATGGTGGTGTAGAATTCCTTCTTGTTGGATAGGGGTGTGTTCTGAGGTTGTGTTCGATTGAAACAGGAGTACATCGAATCATAACAAACAACCCAACAATGACCCAAACCTACCCCAACGACCTTTTATTGGACCGAATCCCCACCAAAATTTACCCAAACGGACCTTTGTGAGCTTTGCACACATGAGTACAAGAAGCCTAATGGGAGACACCTCAATGAGACCTCAACTGATTGCACTCACAGCCTCCCCTGCCCTCTTATCCCCCCACCTCATAGCCTTCCCTGACTCTCCCACATGAGTATAAGAGGTCTATGCGGTGAGGCCTCACCTCACACCTCTCTCATCTTGCTTGTGGTGATCACTAGTGATCATTCTCCCCGCATGAGGATAAGAGAGGTGTTGAGCTGAGGCCTCTGTTATGAGGCAGAGGCAATAGTGGCAGTGTGTGGCTTCCTGGAGATGTATAGGTTCAGGGGTCTCGTAGGGAAGCACACATGAGGGAGCCCAAATATTAACCTTAGCAATCAATTTGAACAAACTTGCATCTCATCCCCTAGAGATGCTGTATACCAAATATGAAAGGTTTCTGAGTGGTGAATCTGAAGAAGATTTTTGAAGAAATTCTCTCATACTTCCCCAAGTTAAAATTTGGGCTCCAATAGGGAGCCCAAATATCAACACAGGCACTCATTTTGAACAAATATGAATCTGATTCCCCAAGAGATGTTGTACCGGTATACCAAATATGAAAGCATTCTGACTTGTGGATCAGAAGAAGTTTTTTAAAGAAATTTCCTCATATTGCACGAAGTTAAAATTTGGCTATCATAGAGAGCCCGAATATAACCCAGGGTACCGATTTGAACAAACTTGAATCTGCACCCCCCCCCCCACCACCCCTAGAGATGTTGTATACCAAATATGAAAGCATTCTGGCTGGTAGATTTGAAGAAGAGGATTTTGAAAGAGTAGCCCACATACTGCACTAATTTAAAATTTGGGCTTCCTATGGAAGCCCAAATATTAACCAAGGGACTTGATTTGAACAATCTTGGATCTGACCCTTATAACAATGATGTATGCCAAACATTAAAAGATTTTGACTAAGAAGATTTTTAAAGATTATTCCCTATATTGCCCAAAGTTAAAAATTCAGGCTCCTGTATTGAGCCCAAATATGAATCAAAGGAGCTTCGGTTTTACAAACTTCCATCTGCCCCCCTCCCCTTATGGATGCTGTATACCAAATATCAAAAAATTCTGATCATTGGTTCAGGAAAAAATTTTTTAATTTTTTTTTGCAAATATGGAGACTTGGCATTTTTTTGCTGCCACCACCCCTCCTCCAACCCCCACAGAACACCCTGACAGAACTGATTGCAATTTTTTTTACCATTCAATTCTAATGATCCTCAGGATGCTTCATACCAAATAACAATTCTTCATTCTGATTAGTTTAGGAAGTATGGGCATTCGAAATTATTTCTATTTTTAGCTTCTGTGGTTTCCAGGGACCCAATTTGAACAAACTTGAATCTGCCCCCCCCCCCCCCAACCCTCCCCACACACCCTTCTGTTTCCACTCCTGCTTCTGTTTCTTCTCCTCCTTCTCCTGCCTCTAGTTCAACCAGGTATTTCGTACTCACAAAAAGTCAAATCACCGAACCGCAACTCAGGCCACTCATTTGATTCTAAATTCTCCCAGTTTCGGCATAAGAGCAGAGTTAATTTTGACAAAAGGAACTGGAAGCTCCCCAATGTTTGTAAAAACATCCTTATGATTGGTAGATAAAATTTAGGATGCACTCATCGAAATCCCCACCCAGACATCCAGGTGGAGTGTTACCCCAGTGCCAAGTTCAATCATTTTTGCTCTATGTTTAAAGGGCACAGGGGCCAGTCCAGTCCCCAAAACATATTACTAAATATTGGCGTGAATTCACGAAGAGATAATACTGATCTCATAGTTAAGCAGTCCAAAAATCAAAAAAAGTTAAATAGAATGTCCATGGCAATATTTATCATAAGATTTTTAATGTTGCACCCATTTAGATTTAGCAGAAAATCATTCAGGAACCACTAGGGGGTACTAAATGTGACTCTGTGAACCACGTAAAGTGGACACAAAAATACATATCAGTTTCTCGTCTCCTGCAAAAGAAATAGAAACAAAAGAAACAGAATTTACTGCATCCAGTACATGTAAATGCAAGTCAGTGAGAAAATGGTTAAAGCATCAGAAATTAACAAAATAGAAAGTGAATTTATGAAGGCTTATTTTCTGGAGTAAAATATTTATAAACAAATCAGAAATGGGTTTTTGATAACAGTATTTACAAATATTCATACAGAGATCAGATCAAGTTTTTTAAAAAAACAGAAAAAACATTTATGTGCGTAGCATTGAAAGGGTTTGATGAAAAAATCAGAAATGGATATTGTGGGTGAGATATGATCATGATCCACTTTCAAATTTCTGGCCACACCCATATTTTTAACATAAAAGAGCTTGTATGAACTTTGGGAATGCATTAGGGGGGTCAAAAAATGTGATTTCTAGCAATTCTGAAATGTACTCATTGACTCCTGGGTGACCTCATTGACCTGGATACATTTTTTCAACCTCTGTTTAGTTTCAACTCATTTGTTGTTGGTCTTAGGTCCATATGTCATACCATGCTTGAGATATTAGCGGGACCCACTTTCATGTTTGGCCACGCTCACTTTTTAAATGTAAAATGCATGTATGAATTTTGGGAATGCTTTAGGGAGTCAAAAAAGTGCGTAATTGACCTGGGGGGAGGGGCAAGGGGGGAGGGGGGGGCAGGGGGGGGGGGGTTGTCTGGGTTTTTAACCACAAACTTTAACCCAAACTGTTAAAATGCATTTTTGACGAAAGAAAGAAAAAAAAAGTGCCTAATTGTCCCCCCGAGGGGAGTTCTGGATATTTAACCACAAACTAAGGAAAACTTTAAAAATGCATTTTTGACGAAGAAAAAAAAAGTGCCCAATTGGCCCCGGGTGGTCGTGGTGGGAGGGGGGGGGGGGGAGGGGGGGGGGGTTACATGAAAAAAAGATCTGCATGTAGGGACTGTAAATAGTTCAAAATGCATATTGGAGGAAAGAATGGATGGTCGGACTGACAGATAGATGGACGATAGATGGGAGGTAAAAAGTAATAAAGTAGATGATAGAAGCCTAATTTGAAATTTAGAGAAACTGAGTTCGAAAAGGGTTGTGAAAAGGGTTAAATTAATGCCTATATTATTTGAAATCACTATGTACAGCTTCAGTAGACGTTGCACGAAATGAAAAAAAGAAATGCTGTTGTAACAGAGTGTTTGGAGAATGAAAGGTTGAACCTTGAAAAGAAGAACTTTAATCCGAAACTTTAAGCTGGGAATACTAAGTAAAATTGATTGGCAAAAAGGGTTAAATATTTCCTAAAACCGATAAAAGAAATCATTGATGTAAATGGAATCATTAAGTTGTATTGACCATGCAAGAATTAGAGTAAGTCGAATTTCAAATACAAAGAAAGTAAGTCTGAAAACATGTTTAAAAGGGGTTAAAATCATGCCGATATTAATGAAAATCACGGTAGAAATGTTCAATAGATAGTAGACATTGTCCCAAATAAGAAACAGTGACATTGCACTAAACTGTTTGAAGAATTAAAGGTGTAATTCTAAAACACTCCCCCCCCCCTGCACCCCCCCCCCCCCCCCTGCAAAAAAAAAAACTTTAACCAAAAACTTTAACCTGGAAGTTGTAAGTTAAATTGCCATACAAAAAAGGGTTAAATATTTCCCAAAATAACATGAAACATAAAAAAAATAAAAACAAAATGAGAATGATACAATCACTAGTAATATCAATTTAAAAGAAAGAAAAAACAAAAAAAACTTTAAGGTTGACTAAAAAACTTGAACCACAAACTTTAACCAAAACTCCAAATGTTAACAGACAGACAGACAGAAGAAAGTCATGACTAAACAGGAAAAAAAAAAACCACTTGAACCTTCAGTAAAAAAACTTTAATCCCAAACTTTAACCAAAACTCTAAATGTTAACAGATGGACAGACGGATGGACAGAAGGACAAAAGTCATGACTGTAGCCCTCACTGTAAACAGTCGGGCTAAAAATGTAACATACTGAGTGAAAAAAAAAAGTATAATAGAAACAAACGTGAACATGGAATGGGCTATGAGATTAACAAAATAATAATTTGTTGCTAGGTCCATAACCAACAATGACTGTTCGGAGAAAGAATATACTACTCCGAACAATGATGCCAAAAAATTGAGAATGTTTGCATAGACAGCCTATTGGAAGTTCCATAACTGATCCAAATAGCCCCAAAATTCTCGTGAGCTCTATATGAAGAGCAAGAATTATATAATCTGTTCAATAAAGTGTCTGCCTAATAAATACACATATTATGCACACGAGAAATGAAATCTCACATGTACTCATCTGAATATAGCCTCTATCCATGGTATGACTCAGTGATACAAATGTAACCAGGAAACTGATTGAATAATATGACATTATTATGCAGTTAACTGAGTTATAAACTCATATGTATTCATCGTAAGAAAAGGCCAGACCGCTCTGAGCGAAACTTTTCCGAGTGGACTAATTGCCACATTGCAGAATGTCGCCCAGATAACCGACATGTTAACCACACAGGTACATGAAGGCTAGCAATTTTATTGATAAGGAATCATATGCTCATATATGACTTATAAATGAATAACTACAGGAAACAAACCAACTCAATAGTGGATGTGCACATGAGGTCGCCATTAGAACACGACCCAGCTGCCAATCGAGGAGCCATGAAAGGCATGCATATACTTGAATGCATTCGAGGCTTACAGGAAGAAAACTAAGTCCTGCCCTGTAATAGCCTCTGAACACATTGGTGGGGGAGGGGGAGGGGTTGACGAATAATTCCTCTCGAATCCCCCTCACCCACATTACTTGAATCGTTCTTGTGTTATTTATCAAATAGTATAGGAACTGCAGGGCTCCCTCACGTCTGACCGACTCCATAAAGCCACTACGGATGGAGAGGGATGTGATGAACAAATAATACACCATATAGACATAATATCCAATCCCTCAAGTGGAAATATAATCCACAACAATAGATTGGATAGAAATGAAAAGGGAGACAAAAACAATGTTTCGACACACGATCATAAAAACCTAGATGAATTCTTACATTGATCGGATATCAGGAAATATATTCCTGAGAAGATTAGTATAGGCATTTGAAGAAATGCTCTTTAATCACACTAGGTTAATATGGTGTCATCAATAGGGCTTATTGCCTCAGATAATTAACACCAAACAATATCAGTAGGAAGAGAATAACCTCCTCTAACATAATGGTATCATGTCCGATAGAACAATGAACTCAGCCTAGCTGAAGCAGCTAAAGGTCTTCCTATCGGTGAAGACAATTAAAAGGCTGCCAACTGCGGCCTTAGAAGCTCACTAAGGAGACTTACAATGCCAGCTGGAGCTTATGTCTTCATCTCTGTGAAGACAGATATAGCGGTGTAAGTTGCAACCTTGAAAGCTCACCGAACGGAGACTTACAACTATCACCACGCAAGATTGGGAATGAAGAGCCGCTATATTAACAGCCCTAAATTTCCAAAGAGACAGTAGTCTCAAGAGATAATTATTTCAGTTATGTCATTGCATAATTACTGAAAAAACATCGCTCATGATTCTAGCTTGGCTACTAAGGTGTAAACAATAAGACACAAGTCTATGACACCTAGGAAAACAAACTGAAAAGCACTCTTCCTTTAGTGGTTTTATTCCCAAAAGACAGCGGTCAGAGCGTAGCTAACTTAGCTTAGAAGTCTTCATCTCCATAACGACAGATATCTCAGTGTAACTTGCGACATTGAAAGCTCACTAAATGGAGACTTACAATCATCGTCGCAAAATGTAGGGAATGACGAGCCACTATACTAACAGCCGTAATTCCCAAAGAGACACTAGTCTCAAGGTAACTACACAGTAATGAGTCTTCATCTGTGTGAAGACATATCTGTGTCACTTGTGGCCTTTGAAAGGTCACTAAATGGAGACTTACAACACTAGCCGCTAATGTATAAAAAAAAGACTGCTGTAACAATACATAAGGCTGCTAAGGCGTCCACAAAGGTATTAAATGTCTTGACGACATTAATACCACACTGAGAAGGAAAAGATGTACTTATTCCCTCTAACAGCTCTATTCCAAACAAGACAGCTGACTCAGCTTAACTATGCACTATGGAACCTCTTTTCGTAAAGAATAGGGCATAACATTTCTTATACTATTGCTAAGGCAAGGAAGGCATCGTTAATCAGGACAAAAGCCCTCGACACCTGAGACAAAAGATCTGGGGATGAAAGATCTTCGTCTTTCCATCGCCTGGTATGATAAGCTGTTTTTTGCCTAGCAAATGCAGACTTGTATTCAGATGGAACAACATCCTAAGAGCTTAAGACTAAAATTTCATAGTCTTAAAGTGCCCTTCTGTGAGGGATGGTGACTCGATCACTCTCTGTAGCCCTCTCACCATCCAAATGTTCCATCTGAAAAAACGGTCAATTCCATCCAACTGAACTGATGACTGGACCATCACAGCACCATCCGACAGCTCACCATCGGAGTCTGTTAAACGGTAGTACCAGCGACTACTGGACTGCTGCGATATGCAGAGCAATCTGCGGCAGCCGGTCCATGATCGAGGCTAGCAGAACAATGATAATACACTTGTTACCATAAGCTGCTCACAGGATGGAGATCTGGCCCCAGATCCTCGACACATGTCCTATATAAAAATGCCTCGAACGACTAGCTATCGACCCGAACATGCAAAGTCATATAGATAGTCTGTGGTCAATGTGCTTCATGAATGAAGCAGGGGAAGATGCCATAGCTGCAACCGGATCCGGATGCAGTGTGGAAGGAGCGTCCCGACCCGCAAGCGTGAACGGGCGTTCCAACTCACTAAAGTTTCTTGAATCAAAAACAGTCAACCCCAACTGCTGGTGGAGAGGAGATGGTTCTCCAGCTTGTGGTTTGCTCCAGACCTTGCCGAGCATTCTGTTAGAAACTTGTAGGCATCTATCCCTTATCATGCATATCCATGGAAGAAGAGGAAGCCATAACCACAGCCGACCCCAGCTGAAGTGCAGCAGAAGCATCCCGACTTGTCACATAGGACAGATGCTCCTACTCATTGAAGTTTTTTACAACACAAAACAGTCGCCCCCGACTGTTAATGGGAAGAAAAACACTCTGCACTCGCGATCTGTCCCCAGATCTCGCCGAGTATCCCGCTTAGAAACCTCTAGGCTAATCCTCTTTTCTTCGCTTCCATGTAAGTAGAAGCCATAACTGCCACCGGCCCCGGCTGCAGTGTGGAAGGAACGTTTTGATGTGTGTTCCAACCCAATATGGTTTCTCACAACTGACACAGTTGACCCCGACTTTTAACAGGATGTGGAGAGTGCTCTCCAAATGCTGATCTGACTCCAGATCTAGTCGAGGGTCCCATAGAGAAATTTCTGGCTTCTTCTACATGCACAACTCACCGGGCCGACTCAGCACCGTCTGACAGCTCACCACTGGAGTCTGTGCTTGCACTTGCTGAGAAGCTGCGATGAGCTGTGCAATCTGTGACAGCAAGTCCGTTACCGATGCTTGAGGACAGCGGTCTTCCGAATTACGCCGCTTTCTGCTCCTGGGACGAAGATCCGGACGTAGATCTCTACTCCAAACGTCCCAATGATTGAAGCCTCGGATCACTAGCTACCGGATGGGCCAACTTCACAGCAAAGACTGGATACTTCTTCTGGTGGCTGCCTGGATATCCGAAGTCGGGTAGCTAGTATGCAGTCATGTGTGCAATATCTGCCTGAGGAAGAAGCCATAACTGCAGCCAACCCCAGGTGCAGTTTTGAAGGAGCATCCCAAACGGCGAGTGTGGACGTTATCTCCTACACAGGCAAGTTTTTCAAACAACATTTTCCCCAAATGTTGTGGGTTAGAGAGGGACCTCTCCCGCTCAGGATCTTTTCAGACCTCACTGAGCCTCCCTAAGATAAACTTGCAAAATACTACACAAGCAAGTTTCTCAACAACATTTGGCCCCAAATGTTGCTGTGTTACAGAGGGGCTTCTCCCACTTGCGTTCCTTTCAGACCTCGCCGGGCTTCCCTAAGAGAAACTTGCAGGCTTCCTCCCTATTTCCATCATCACTGGGTGAGCTTTAGTTTTTGAGGTGCTCGCTCTACCCAAATCTACACTTCCCTCGACCGCAACAGACTTACCCTGTGTCACGGCTCCCACGAACGGAGTAACCGCTTCACTGGTCAAGCTAGCTGCTTGCAAAAGATAAGAACACTAATGAGAGGCCTTATCCCTTGCTTATATTCATGAGCATCTTGCAGCTAGCTCTATTTATTATGATGAGCAGAACGCAGTGACGGTAGCACACTTTGGATGGGTGTCACAAAACCATCACCATGTTCTTGTTCCTCTGAAATAGAAACTGAAAAAACTTGAATTATATTGCAGTGAGCTCCGGAATAGGAACCTCAATCAACCATAATCAATGTATCCTACAATAATCCTACAGTAATATAATACTAAATACTACAAAAATTAGAGGACGTTGCCAATGTAAAAAAGGTCAAAGGAAAAAACCGGAAACAAGACATCAGGCACACAAAAAGGCCCAACGCCAGTAACCGATTTAAATGCTACCAGATGTAAAGCTAGATCTTCATACGAAGAAAAAATGACACATCAGATAGAAGATGCAAGACCAAAATGACCAAACACCCCTAGGGTGAGGATGTAACCATGGGGATAAACAGAATAAACATTCTGCCATACACCTTAAAATCCCAAGAAATTTAATAAAAAATTTCAAGAAAAAATAGCCAAAAAGCTTGGGAGTTTAACAGGAGGGCTTCAAGGAAGGATAGGGAAGGAACACTTAACAAACAGTGGATAAATCATTAGCAAGAATGATGACGTCAGGCGTATGTCCCAAAATTGGGAAACATGAAATAATGTTTATAATTATTATAAAGTTACAGCCCTAAACGTTTCCAACCACCATTGTTCACTTCCATCATCCATTTACAGCCTTGGATCCACCAATTCTTCATTGATTTGTGTCTGGCATCCTCAAAAGAGCAGATTTAAAAGCACAGATGTCAGTTCATTGTTACTAACTTTAGGGCCAAACAAAGAATGAGGTTGGCCCCAATTCCGGTCTCTTCCTGACTGCTGCGCATGCGCAGAAAATGAAAGTATGGAGGGACAGATAGAACTTTTAATTTTTGGTACTGTATGCAAATTTTGGTGATTGGGGGGGGGGGGGGGGGGGGGGGTCAAAATTTGTGTTTGGCCCTTGATAATATCGAGTTTGCACCAGCTAAGTCTGGGCCATTGGTTATTAGTATAAAAATATATGCACTTAATGACCTCTGCTAATCGCATTGAGGTGGACCATATTTTGTACCTCCAGCAAATTTTCAACTCATCTGATGCAGGCCCCATGTGTACAGGTCACACCAAGCCTGAAGAATGAGCAAAACACACTTTAAAAATATTGGCTGCACCAACTCCAGATCTGTCATCATTTGTGATGATAGCAAATATTCATATTAGCTAGAAAATGTTAAGGTACATAGTACATCTGGAATATATATTGTGAGCTAAATAATCCAATAATGTTTAAATATGGATGTAAAAAGGCCCTAAGAGTCCATCTGAAAGGCCTATTGGTACTGGTAATATACCAAATATTTTGAGAATAAAAATACATGTATGAACTGTGGCAATGCATTAGGAGATGAAAGGGGGTGCGGTGGCGTTGCGGTAACCGGTTCTCGATCACCGAAGTTAGGCAACGTGGAGCCTGGTTAATCCTTGGATGGGTGACCGTCTCAGTGGTCGATTTGGACTCTCATGTTGTGTCCTTAGGTGTCCACATGGGGGCACGATGATGCTGTGTACTAAGGCATACTGCACGTCGATGGTGTGCATGCCTTCAACCAATCTAACCCTGCATGTGCTGCAGTGCGGAGTTACTATGTTGCGGCTTCCTCCACCCGCAAAACTGTCACCGACACGATATGACCTTGGTTGTTAAAGTATCGTTAAACACCACTAAAAAAAAGATGAAAAAATGTAATTTCCAGCTATTTTGAAAAATGCACTCAGTGACATTGACCCATATTTTGAACCTCCATTGAGTTTCGACTCATTTTCTGTTTGACCCAGGTACATATGTCATACCATGCTTGAGATATGAACATGATCTACTTTCAAAGTTTTTGGTCATGCCCACCTCAGTGACCTCGGTGACCTTGACCCACATTTTGAACCTCCATTGAGGTTCGACTCATTTGGTGTTGGTCCCAGGTCCACACGACACACCATGCTTGAGATATGAGCATGACCCACTTTCACAATTTTTGGCCACGCCCACATTTTTGGTGTAAAAAAATGCATGTATGAACTTCAGGAATGCATTGGGGGGTCAAAAAAGTTATTTCCAGCAATTCTGAGAAATGCACTCAATGACCCCTACATGACCTCGGTGACCTTGACCCATATTTTGAATCTCCATTGAATGTTGACTCATTTGGTGTTGGTCCCAGGTCCATAAGTCATACCTTGCAAAAAAAAAAGAGAAAAAGAAACCATACATAAACAATAGTCTGTGTGTTTCACACAAACTGATAAAACAAATTAGTTTCTGGTTATGTGAAATTAAAGCAAAAAGTGTTTACAATTTGCTTGCCTGTGGCTATATACTGTATACCATCTGTTGCTCAATCTGTCCATGGTTCATTCAACTGGTACAGTTTTGGAAGCCCATATCTGGGCTCTATTCTTAGGTGCAGCAAGTACCGCAGGTTCAAGGCTGAAAATTTAGTGTCTATGCTTCATACTATCTTTGAAGTGATATTATTTAGTCTGTTAGGATTTGTCTTGTTAAATTTATGGGCGAGTGCTGATAGAATGGTAAATTCTTCCTCCCCGGTCGCTGATTCAGTCTTCTGTGTCAACAACTTCGAACTGGAAGATGACTGGGAATTGTCCATAACTACAAGAATTACTTGTGTTTCACTTAGAAATGTGGTTATATTTATGGTAATACTCAATCTGCAGCTTGATGGTTCATTTTAGAAGGAAGAAAAGAAAACCGCTGGTTTGGGAGTGGTACCAGCATATTATCCATAATGGTTATAAAAAAGGAAGATGTCCACCAATATGTGTTTTTGAAAGCTGCGAGTCATCTATCAGCCTTTGAGGGAGAGTGGATGCAGAGCCTTGGCTATCTGGTCTGTCTTCAGGGGGAGCCAATGACAGGGGAGTGGAAAAAACACCACACACATCCCCACAAACATCCCAAACACACAAATCCACTCTCACACACTCACAGACACACACCCAAAAACCCTTAATACCAGGATTGTTATATCTTTACTCTCTGTTTGTTTATTTAAAATGTACACCGGTCCCAACTAGGCAAGCTTCTTTCAATCCTTGCTTGATGTTGGGTGGTTTTCTCAGATATCAACTCCTTACTCTAGGGGTATATTTATACGATGTGGAGAGAAAAAATCATATAAAGCTTTGATTATTTACTTCAAAAAGATAACAAATCATGAAGTCATTTCAAAGATCTCTTTGTATTACCATTACAATCAGAAGTATCACTCAAGAAGTTGTTTCCCCAATGCTTTATGGAGCTGGTGTTGAAAGAAGAACGTGTACAAAGTATGAACAAGTTGTCAGGAGTTCATCATGTCAGTTAATATTCATGTTTTCACAACAGTTTCACACACACAGATTGACACAGGACAAAAATTAGTATTGATCATTCTAACACTGAAATATCTATGCTCGGATCCACATCTACATTAATCCAGCAAATATCACTGAAATATGTTTTTCAACCTTATTTTACTCCAAATATAAAATTTTGGCCGTAAGAATAAATAGCATCAATAATAATTTTTTGGGTACAAAATCATTTTTTTTGTACAAAATTACATACACTAAAATAGGTTCAAAATTACTCAAAATTCTGAGTACGAAATCGTTTGGGTCAGAAATTACTGCATCCCACAGATGTATATAATACTTGTATGTTTACAATACAGTATTTTATTAATGAAAGTATATTTGTAGCATTATAAGTCTTTGATAAAAGAAATTAGGTATGTTCCAAACAGTTTGGAAATATGACTGAGTCATCAGGCAACAAAGTCCTACACCTTCCACCCCCCATCCCTCCAAGTAAAGAATTTGTTTGTTAGTAAGGGCCCTGGTAAGAACCACTACATTTCTTTATTGATACTTGTACAAGGCATAGATATTAAATATACATACTGATTGTCAAACGTCGACATATGTGGATCATTGAGAGAGTGACACATTGTACTGGTTGTTACCCGGAAATCTTTAATGGTTACTTTCACAGTCTTCAAAGGCATGGATGCAACCTGAGTAGTTTTGCTTTGTATTCGTGCAAATAATCTGAGGTGACGCACTTTAGTTCCATCTACTAAGCCATCCTCGACAGCTCGTACCCACAAAGTGTGTTCTCTCCTCCAGTTTTTGGCTGTGATAAGTACTCCACAAGGTATACGTCTTTTAGCAATGACAGCTTGATACACATCCGTACCAAAGATTTTCAATTCTTTTGCAGGTACGAAATAGGCATTGACGACGATTTCACAGTTCTCACACCAGATGAAGGTGGCAGTTTAGACCTCAACTTGATCTCACTGGACCCATTCCTTCAGTTACTGTGATACTACCTGGAATCTAAAATAATATGGCATGTTTAGCATTATCATTTTTTTTAAAGTATTTTGGACCCCACCCAGAGTATTTTGTTACTGTGATATTATAAAGCAAAGGTGGTATACATATATATATATATTATCACCATTATGGTTATGTACAAAATGATGTATCCGAGTGGAGTTCCAGTTTTTAAAGCCATATCCAGATAAGTTAAAGGTGAGTCAAGATATAACCTTAGAAACAAGAGCAAGACTCTGATACAACAGTTTGTACATAAACAAAATGGTGATGATAGATATATCTTTATACTTCATGTGATGTTCTGTACATTCATAGCTATTACCAGGCCTGGCTGAGTTAGAGACACAAAACTGAAAGTGGTAAACAGAGAAAATTATACACAACCACACTTATGTTTGAATAGGTTAACAAATTACTGGATAAGAGAGAGTGGCGCAGGAATACCACAAGAGCTGTTAGGCTCAAGTGGTATCCCAGCTCCCCTCGCTCGAGTCCAGTAATTGTTAACTCATTCAAACATAAGTCTGGTTCTGTATTTATTACACATCCAACCCCGAAAAAAGAATTCACTGTAATTAATCGCTAACTGAATTAAATAGTCGACGATTTGAACGGTTGAAAGGATTTTACTGAGAAACAGACAATTTTGTCAGAGAACCAGTCTTGAGTCTTTGACCCTTGCCACCTGTAGAATCGCTGTTGATTCATTTTTATTTGCCACAAATGTCAGTTCAAACACTCAAAACCCAATTGATTGCATTCAACAGCAGCAGACATCAGAAAGTATGTGCTCTGAAATGTATTTTGAAAAGTGAGTGTACAGACATCATTATATCTGGAGGATGGAGATTGTACAAGGATTTGAATTTATATGGTGTGAACTGGTCTCTCCATTTAAATTTTGTGCATTTTAAACTGAAACTAAAGTGGAACTCGAGTTCACTGTGCATTAGGCTATCGCTTGTGGAGACCGGCCATTTCTGTTCTGCACTGTAACAAACTTACACTCTGGACAAGGAAATGCATTTTTGTGCAATAGTTAACCTTCCGGGGTATTCGATCATTTAGAGTAACTGGAGAAGTTAATTCCATTCTGCAATTTCTGGATGAACTCTGTAGTCTTTCTATTGTCTTGATAAGTTCGTTAGGACATTATTTTTCATTACAAAGTTTCTGACTTGAAATTTAGCCTTTTCATTTTACGTCTTGATAACCTTTATTTGAAATGGACTGCACTTACAATGAAGACGGCTTTATGTAGTCCACATTTACTACATACAAAGCGAGAAACAAGAGGTACCCAAAAACTCCCAGACACAGGGAGGGGTGGGTAGGTGGGTGGTTCAAGGGCTGGAAAAAAAATGTGTAAATGACCAAAAATGACAATTTTTTTCCTCCACATAAAATCACTAAGTTCTTTGCTTGTTTAGCCACAAATTATCAATTAATTGGCCAACCAGGCCATTTAAAACACATAAACTATCTTATTAGGGTGCAGTTGAGCCCAAATTCATATAAATTCCATATTGGTAGCTGCCACTAATTCTGTCCACATGGTTACAGAGAAGTCATTTGCAAATTCGCATCAGACAAATGAAATACATGGTATTTTTATATATTAACTTGAAACTGCGTGAAATTATGATTTAATCAGTCTGACTTAGTGTGCTATAATGTTTTTTCAATGTACAGGCATAGGCTACTATTACATGTTAATTGAAGGAGAAAACAGTCCAAAATAATTTCAGAAAGCTTATATAAGCAAAATTTAAATCATAACACTATCTGATGCCACTGGTGTAAAACAAAAGAACAAAAACAACTAACCCCCCCCCCCCCCCCGCCCCCCCCCCCCCCCCCCCCCCCCCCCCCCCCCAAGGCTTAGTTAACATAAAATGAACATTCTTTCTCAGTTGAAGAGACCAAGTGATTAGTGAACAAAGATGACTGCTATGGAGTATCAATAAATATCTTTCATCACCCCAGCAAGATTTGCATACATTCAGACTGTGAGTGAGACCTCCCTCATGTAACGTGCTTATCACAGAAAAAGTAGGGGGATTTTTGCTATCCCTGTTAGTTTCAAAATGAGGCATAAAGAGTGTTTTCTATTTAGTAGAATTGCTAAATAATCCAGTACAGACTGAGGTCTCAGGGAATGTATTACCTTAGACTTACTCAGGATTTATTCTGACCTATTTGATTATATTTTATTTTCTCTTTCCATTCAAACTCATTAGAACTATCTCCCTTGCAGCCTCAGATGTTTATTAAAATGCTGGAATAGTCAGTGGAATAGTCTTCTTAAATATTAAATGAAAGTGTCAATGACACTGTAGCTCAACTTAACAAACTTGAATTTGGTAAGTTATAAGTGAAATGGCAAAATTGAAGATCATTGGTACCAATGTTATTTGGTGAAATTTAAACATAACAGCATTGTGTGTGCACGTCAAAGTAATCCATGCATTTTTAAATGTAAACTGTAAGGCTGGCTAAAAGAAGAATGTTGATACACAAATGCAGTAAGTTCACAGGTTACTGTAAATGGCAACTTTTTTCACAGAAATGAATGTTAATCAATAGCTCTTATCTAGAGGTCCTGCCTAATGAGCACACCAACTTCAAAAACAATCCTATGTTAAATGTGCCCTGCAGGTCATGTCAAAGAAGAATGTTGATACACAAATGCAATAAATTCAAAGATTGTTGCTAACAGCAACAGTTTTTGATGGAAATGAAAAGAAAATTAATAACTCCTATCTTTGTCACCCTGAATAAGCATACAAAGTTTCAAAACAACCCGATAATGAATGTGCGCTGTGAGGTATGCCAAAGGAAGATGTTAATGCACAAATGCACTAAGTTTGAAGGTCATTGCTTGTGGCAATGGTTGTTTTTTTTTCTTTTTTGTGGAAATTCATAAATATACCCTGCAGAGAGTGCAAAAGGGATAAGTTGCTGCACAAATACAGTAAGTTCAAAGGTTGGTGATAACGACAATAATTTTTTATGGAAATGAAAAAAATCAATAGCTCACATCTAGAGGTCACCCCGTACACAGGGCAAGCGGCAACATTTTTTGACAGAAATGGAAGAAAATCGATAGCTCCCATCTAGACATCACCCCAAACAAGCATGCCAGGTTTCAAAGCAGTCCGGTCATAAATGTGCTCTGTAGGGTGTGCCAAAGGGAAATATTGAGGTCTGACTTAACAAAGTTCTAAGAACGTTGCCAGCGGCAACATTTTTGGACAGAAATGGAAGAAAATAAATAGCTCCCATCTAGAGGTCACCCCAAACAAGCATGCCAGGTTTCAAACTGATCTGATCAAAAATGTGCCCTGTAGGGTGTGCCAAAGGAATATATTAATGCCTGACTAAACTAAGTTCAAAGGTCGTTGCCAGCGGCAACATTTTTTGACGGAAATGGAAGAAAATCAATAGCTCCCATCTAGAGGTCACCCCAAACAAGCATGCCAGGTTTCAAAGCAATCTGATCATAAATGTGCCTTGTATGGTCTGCCAAAGGAAAATATTGATGCCTGACTAAACTAAGTTCTAAGAATATTGCCAGCTGCAACATTTTTTGACAGAAATGGAAGAAAATCAATAGCTCCCATCTAGAGGTCACCCCAAACAAGCATGCCAGGTTTCAAACAATCTGATCATAAATGTGCCTTGTAGGGTCTGCCAAAGGGAAATATTGATGCCTGACTAAACTAAGTTCTAAGAATGTTGCCAGCTGCAGCATTTTTTGATGGAAATAGTAGAAAATCGATAGCTCCCATCTAGAGACCGCCCCAAACATGCATACCAAGTTTCAAAGCGATACACTGCCAAAGGGAAATATTGATGCATAACTGCATTAAGTTCATCGAAGGTCGTTGCCAGTGGCAACATTTTTTTACGGAAATGGAAGAAAATCGATAACTCCCATCTAGAGGTCACCCCAAACAAGCATACCAGGTTTCAAAGCAATTTGATGATAAATGTGCCCTGTAGGGTGTGCCAAAGGGAAATATTGAGGTCTGACTAAACTAAGTTCAAAGAATATTGCCAGCGGCAACATTTTTTGACAGAAATGGAAAAAAATTGACAGCTCCCATCTAGAGGTAACCCCAAACAAGCATACCAAGTTTCAAACTGATCTGATCATAAATGTGCCCTGTAGAGCATGCCAAAGGAATATATTGATGCCTGACTAAACCAAGTTCAATGGTTGTTGCCAGCGGCAACATTTTTTGACGGAAATGGAAGAAAATCGATAACTTCCATCTAAAGGTCACCCCAAACAAGCATACCAGGTTTCAAAGCAATTTGATGATAAATGTGCCCTGTAGGGTGTGCCGAAGGGAAATATTGAGGTCTGACTAAACTAAGTTCAAAGAATTTTTTGACAGAAATAGAAAAAAATCGACAGCTCCCATCTATAGGTCACCCCAAACAAGCATACCAAGTTTCAAAGCAATCTGATCATAAATGTGACCTGTGCGGGTGTGCCAAAGAAAATTGTATGTACGTACAAAAACGGACGAGAAGTGATGGCAATAGCTCAGTTTGACTTCGTCAAGTTGAGCTAAAAATGAAACAATTCTGGGTTAGACAGGGCTAGGTCTGCATTTTGTGCTTTTTTCACAGATTTTTGGGGGGGTGGCCCTGAAAAAATATTAAAATTGCAGGTAGGGGTGGTTGGTGTCGGGTGGGGGGGGGGGGTATTTTTTTAACCCTGTGTCTGCAGTGACCTCACCCCCCTGTGTCTAACAGCCTTTTGTTGTCTCCACAATTATACACCCTTACAACCTCCCCACCCCATTCATCATTAACCAGCATGTTTTTTTCTCAAAATGAGCATCCAAAGTCTGTCTGAGGCTGGGAGAGAAATAAAGGGGGTGGGGTTGTTCTCACTTATTTTTGTTGATAATATTTGTAAAGATTGATGGATATTTTCATTATTTTGTACAACTATACTTCACCAAGTTGTCATCTTAACTGTTCTAACTTTTAGCAATATTTTTGTCTTTGTGTCTGGTTCAAAAAAAAAATAATTCTTTGTGTCTGGTCCTATTGCTTGTCAATCTTAAATCTGGAATTATTTTGAATTTGCATTTTGTATATAGCTTTAAAGAGGACTGATAGAATATGGTCAATGATAGGCTTCTGGGGGACTTTTCTTGGTGATGGGGGGCTAGCGACCAATCAAACTGCCCTGTTTCAAATCAAAATTTAGGTCCTTACCTTGAATTTGCCCTGTTAGTTCATGAAAATGCTTTCCCGACTGTCCTGATATTTGCCAAAATTAAAAAAAAATAGCCTCCCTCCCCCCTCTCCCTCTCAACAATTTGTTCTGAAAATACTAATCCCTCACCATGAAAACTGCAAAATTAGGTGGCTATTGGTGAGGGGATGAGAGTGCAGGATCCCCTCTCCCTACCTCACACACCCATGTAGCTAATTCATGTAGCTGGCATTCGATTTAAATTTTCATGCCAAGAGTTAAGGCAAAATAATATTTTTGTACAAAACAGAAATACTAGCAAAAATTATTAATTAGTCATTTAAAAATACATATCAATCTATGTTTGAAAAATATTGTCATTCTGACTACTGCTTGTGTTTTAAATATCCTAATAATTATTTTTCATGGAAGTTGACTCCTAAAATTAACCAGAGCATATGCATTTACCACCTCCCCTCTTTGTGGTCTCACGGTCACCCTCCTCATGACTTTCAGTTTTATTTTCTCAGGTACAACTTCTTAAAGTAATATTTCAGGATTACTGCGTTGTTCCCTCTCCCCACCCCCACCCCGCCCCCCCCCCCCCCAAAAAAAAAGAAGAAAAAAATAATTGAAACCAGCCCCCAAAAACACTTGATTTACATAAAATATATTATTACACAAATGTAAACTGCGGAGTTTTTCTTAAACTGGGCTTTTAATACTTCCAAATTATTTTCTTTTTTCAACTAGTGTATCTCTGATCTGGGGGTGGGGGAGAGAACCTAGTAAGGGTGGAATTGCTGACAGTTAACAGTAACTGCATAACACTTTTTGAAGTGCAATTTATGTAGGTGATAAATTATATAACCTATACACCTGGAACTTAGTTAAGCACCCCCTGAAATCAAGGCTCGAAATAAGTGGTGGGACAAGGACAATGACCTACACCAAACCCTACTTTGATAGACACACTCTGAAATCTAAAGGACATTTTGACAGACGCAAAAGTCTGCTCAATATTTTTAGAATCTGAGGATGAAAAACACCAGTACAAACTGAAATTCCATTGCAAAATAACCACATGAAAAACAAGAGGCCCCACGTGGCCTTAATCGCTCACCTGACAAAGTGACTCTAAGAAGTATTTTAGGTCACCTTCACCATGTCATGCCTCATCAACATTAACTGGTTGAGTGATAGATTTTGTTTGAAGTTCAACATTTGTTACCTAAAATTAGTTTTATTTAAAATCATTGGTGTGTGGCCAATCTCCAATGATTTTTAATAAAGCAAATTTATCTCTGCAGACAAACTGGTTTAGCATGAAGCACAAACAAGGAATGTGAAGAGATAGCCTTGGACATCTCTCCCCAACTGTGGATATCTTCCATGTGCTACATGTATATATTTGCATGCAAGAAAACAAAAATTTTCACAAATTTTATTTTTTTTTATCATCATTGGAACAAGCTCAAATAGCTTATTCCAATAGGGGTATGGGAAGATCAGGTATATTTTTGAGACAGAAATGTGAATATATAAATAATGGTGTTTTTTTGTGAATGATGCTGGAGAATTTTGCGTAAAGATATGGTAAATGGTTTGTTCTAGATACAGAATGATGCAAAAGTATTTAAATTTGATTAGGCAAGTTGTTCCTATAATGCATTTAAAAATTGAAGTAACTGTTTTTTTGCTGACGAACTTTTAGATGTGTGTGTCTGTGTTTGTGTGTGTGTGTGTGTGTTTGTGGGGGGGGGGGGGGGGGGGGGGGGGTAAGAGTGTTCTTGCAAACAAAATTCCTGAATAAATGGAAAATTTTATTTTTTGTGTGAAAGACATAGTGCGTGAATGTTGATTGGAACAAGCTTAGAGAGCTCATTTTAATGTGAAGTCATAAAGCTGTGTTTTACGTACGAAATTCTGGAATAACTAAAAAAATTGCTTTTTTGACTCAAAAAGCATGGTGTGCGACCTCTCATTGGAATGGGCTCAAAAAGCTCATTCCAATGGGGTATTTACAAGCGATAAGTACATGTATGTTTAAGAGACAAAAATTAAAATTTGAATAGCGATTTTTGCGAAGAATGCTGACAAGTTTTGGCAGTTATGCTGGTAAAAAGGTAAGATATGCAAAGTGGTTGTTTTTTAGAGGCGACATTTAATTAAGGGGAATTAACCCTTGATTACTGAGGTAACTTCTAAAAGTACTGAAATTTCATGAAGCAATGTGAATAACAGACAACAGTTGCCTAAAAATTTCATGAATAACTAAAATTTTTATTCCTTTGTCTCAAAAACATGGCATATGACCTTTGTTGGAATGAGCTGAATGCGTGTGTTCCAATGAGGGGTCATAAAATTTGAACGAAGATTTGTGTGAATAATGCATTAGTACTGCTAGATTTGGGTAAACGGTTCACCCTGGATACCACCCCTTCTATAGTAGATCTTTTCTGCAAATTTTGTCTAAGATTCTATCAACTTTACAAATAAATACGTTCATGAATCACAATCAGATCCACCCTACAATGTTGCATACCAAATATCAAAAGATTCTGCCTGCTGGATCTGGAGAAGAAGATTTTTTAAGAAATATGCCTGAAACGCACTAAGTTAAAATTTGGGCTCCTATACGGAGCCCAAATATAAACCCAGGAGGCCGATTTGAACAAACTTGAATCAGATCCACCCCACAATGTTGCTTACCAAATATGAAAAGATTCTGAAGCTGGATCTGGAGAAGAAGATTTTTTAAGAAATTTGCCTGAAATGCACTAAGTTCGAATTCAAGCTTCTATAGTGAGCCCAAATATGAAACTAGGAAGCCGATTTGAACAAACTTGAATCAGATCCACCCCACAATGTTGCATACCAAATATCAAAAGATTCTGCCTGCTGGATCTGGAGAAGAAGATTTTTTAATAAATTTGCCCGAAATGCACTAAGTGCGAATTCGGGCTTCTATATTAAGCCCAAATATGAATCCAGGGGGCCGATTTGAACAAACTTGAATCAGATCCACCCCGCAATGTTGCATACCAAATATCAAAAGATTCTGCCTGCTGGATCTGGAGAAGAAGATTTTTGAAGAAATTTGCCTGAAATGCACTAAGTGCGAATTCGGGCTTCTATATTAAGCCCAAATATGAATCCAGGGGGCCGATTTGAACAAACTTGAATCAGATCCACCCCGCAATGTTGCATACCAAATATCAAAAGATTCTGCCTGCTGGATCTGGAGAAGAAGATTTTTGAAGAAATTTGCCCGAAATGCACTAAGTTTGAATTCGAGCTTCTATAGTGAGCCCAAATATGAATCCAGGTGGCTGATTTGAACAAACTTGAATCAGATCCACCCCGCAATGTTGCATACCAAATATCAAAAGATTCTGCCTGCTGGATCTGGAGAAGATGATTTTTTAAGAAATTTGCCTGAAATGCACTAAGTTCGAATTCGAGCTTCTATAGTGAGCCCAAATATGAATCTAGGAAGCCGATTTGAACAAACTTGAATCAGATCCACCCCACAATGTTGCATACCAAATATCAAAAGATTCTGCCTGCTGGATCTGGAGAAGAAGATTTTTTAATAAATTTGCTTGAAATGCACTAAGTTCAAATTTGGGCTCCTATACTGAGCCCAAATATAAACCCAGGGGGCCGATTTGAACAAACTTGAATCAGATCCACCCCACAATGTTGCTTACCAAATATGAAAAGATTCTGCCTGCTGGATCTGGAGAAGAAGATTTTTTAAGAAATTTGCATGAAATGCACTAAGTTCAAATTCGAGCTTCTATAGTGAGCCCAAATATGAATCTAGGAAGCCGATTTGAACAAACTTGAATCAGATCCACCCCACAATGTTGCATACCAAATATCAAAAGATTCTGCCTTCTGGATCTGGAGAAGAAGATTTTTTAAGAAATTTGCCTAAATGCACTAAGTTCGAAATCGGGCTCCTATACTGAGCCCAAATATGAACCCAGGGGGCCGATTTGAACAAACTTGAATCAGATCCACCCTACAATGTTGCATACCAAATATCAAAAGATTCTGCCTGCTGGATCTGGAGAAGAAGATTTTTTAAGAAATTTGCCTGAAATGCACTAAGTTCGAAATCGGGCTCCTATACTGAGCCCAAATATTAACCCAGGGGGCCGATTTGAACAATCTTGAATCAGATCCACCCCACAATGTTGCTTACCAAATATGAAAAGATTCTGCCTGCTGGATCTGGAGAAGAAGATTTTTTAAGAAATTTGCCTGAAATGCACTAAGTTCGAATTCGGGCTTCTATAGTAAGCCCAAATATGTATCCAGGGGGCCGATTTGAACAAACTTGAATCAGATCTACCCCGCAACATTGCATACCAAATATCAAAAGATTCTGCCTGCTGGATCTGGAGAAGAAGATTTTTGAAGAAACTTGCCTGAAATGCACTAAATTCGAATTCGAGCTCCTATAGTGAGCCCAAATATGAATCTAGGGAGCCGATTTGAACAAACTTGAATCAGATCCACCCTACAATGTTGCATACCAAATATCAAAAGATTCTGCCTGCTGGATCTGGAGAAGAAGATTTTCAAAGAAATTTGCCTGAAATGCAGTAAGTTCAAATTTGGGCTCCTATACTGAACCCAAATATAAACCCAGGGGGCCGATTTGAACAAACTTGAATCAGATCCACCCCACAATGTTGCATACCAAATATCAAAAGATTCTGCCTGCTGGATCTGGAGAAGAAGATTTTTTAAGAAATTTGCCTGAAATGCACTAAGTTCGAAATCGGGCTCCTATACTGAGCCCAAATATGAACCCAGGGGGCCGATTTGAACAAACTTGAATCAGATCCACCCTACAATGTTGCATACCAAATATCAAAAGATTCTGCCTGCTGGATCTGGAGAAGAAGATTTTTTAATGTTTTTCCCATTGCCTACAGTGTTAAAAAGTGCTGACTCAGCACTTTTTCAAAGTCCCGAAACTGTACCCTATGATAAAACCGATGGCAATTTTTTTTTACCAATCCTTTCTGTTGGTCCTAAGGAAGCTGCACACCAAATAAAAATTCTCAGTGCCGTGCAGTTTTGGAGATATGGGCGTTTTAAATTTTTTCTATTTTTAGCTCCTGTGGTTCCCACGGGGCTGCGGGAAAATTTTTTTTTGCATAAATCAAGTACTCATGACCCAATAAGCCCTCACATAAAATTTGGTTCAAATCAGCCTCTCGGTTTGGAAAATAGAAATTTTGGGCGGGGCAAAAAATTTTGCCCCTCTCATAACAACGTCAAGTATAGCCCCACAAACTTCTCTTGAACAAATCTGAGTCTACACCTCAAAAGGAAGCTGCACACCAAATATCAAGTCTCTGCTACTGCTGGTTCATGAGAAGAAGATTTACAAAGATTTTGGTGCCCCTTGGGGGTGTGGCACCACCCAGGAGGAGGGGCAACTTCATTTGAACAAATCTGAATTGGCATTAGGTAATAAACATTTAGCCAACATTTGAATAAAATTGGGCTAGTGGTTTAGGAGGAGAAGTCGATAATGTAAAGTTAACGCCGGACGGACGACGACGGACGACGGACGACGGACGACGGACGACGGACGCTGGACGACGGACGACGGACGACGGACGACGGACAGAAAGTGATTAGTTAAGCTCCCCTTGAGCTTCGCTCAGGTGAGCTAAAAACAGAAAAGAAAAATAATTTTGATAACTCAAAAACTGCAGAAAAGGTGAACATGACTAATCATAGGTTTTTTCCTGGCAGAAACATGTTAATAAACTTATAACAATCGATTAAAAAGTAAATTAATGTCACAAAACATCCATGCGCCCTTTTGAAACGTTTCAAATTTAAGAAACCATCTAAAAAACAAGGTATACATAAGTTAATAGCTTCACATCAGTTTCTCATTTAGTAGTCACTGTATGTCAATTTACAATGGGTAAAGCAATATGTTGAAAATGATAAATTTAAAGTAATTTGTATATTTTTAATACTTACTATGGGTCAGACTTAGCTGGTGCAAACTCAATATTATCCAGGGCCAAACACATATTTTGAACCCTTCAATCCCCAGTATTTGCATACAAATCTGAAAAATAAAAGTCCTATCTGGTCCGCCATACTTTTGTGTAATGCACATGCGCAGTAACTAGGAAGGTACTGAAATTGGTGCCAAGCATCATTCTTTCTTGTTGTGCCTGCTAAATGTTATAAATCAGTGGTGAGGTTTGAGTGCCCACTCATGGGAGGGCCATCGCCATCTCGAACCATTGGCAAGTATTAAAAATATACAAATAAACTTTGAATTTATCATATTTTTATACTAAAACCAATGGCCCAGACTTATCTGAATCACAAAAAGGCTGGAGGGCCTAGGACTTAGAGGAAATACAATATCTCTATTAGTCCAATTTAAAAAAATAGCTCCTACAGGTGAATGGAGAGGACAGAGGAATTACATGTGTCTTTCTCATGTTAAAAAACGACATAACACCATCAATATACAGGAGTAATATACATAGGGCTGCACGGTATTCAGATTTTGGTACCGGTGACGGTATTGAAAACAATAATGCGGTATACCGGTATACCGTGAAACAGTTCAGATTGAAAACAAAATAAAACTCAAATACATGTACCTTACTTTTATGAAAGTGCTTGATAAATGTGATGTACAAGGTCCCAGGTGAAAAACAACTCATGTAATTCGGTACATTCTAAGTGGTGAGTTTACACTGGATGTAAAAGAATTTTGGAGTTCATTAATTCATTGATTGTCAGCAATCTGACAATAAAATGTTTCAAATCACACTTATTCACAATTGCGAAATGTGCAAACATTTTTGTCAAATATGACAGACGTGTGACACCATCACTAGGAGAAAACATTGTCGGCAGGTGATTGACACCTGCAGACTGTCATGAAACTGAAGGGTGATCACGTCTTGGAGGCATGCTTAATATCAACAGACCGACTGGCCTGACATATGACAGCTGACATTTGACATTGTCATCTGAGAAAGTTTACTGCAGGAAGATAGGAGAAGGGGAGGAGCTACTACTGGTTGTTTGTGTAACCAGGCCCTCGGTATTCCATCAACTGGACACACGTTTTGATAAAAGAGTTTTGTTTGCCACTGTTTTTCATGAAGCCACACATACGCATTTAACACAATGACTGGCTCAGTAATTAAACGCTTATCAGTCAAGAGAGGTTGACCATGTTTTTACAGGAATTAAATTGACAAAGACAAATTTACTTGTATCTGAGATTCAGATGAAAGCCAGTAAACCCAATGATAATTTTATGGCTTATTTTCGTATTAAACGTAGGTTCAATAACTTTGTAGACATGGATTATTGTCGTTCTTCCATTCAAATCACTCATTTTCCCAGAGCAGTAAGAAATACTTCTATCTATTGCTCCAAAAGTATATTTTTTATTCATGATATCCCTTGCATTTAATATGTGTTTACCCTCTTTTAACGCATTATTTATATTTTTATTTCAAGAAAATGCAAATTTCAAATCATAATACCGGACCCAAAAATTGTATACTGTTACTCACGGTATACCGGTATTCATTTTTGATGGACAGTTTTTAACCAGTGATGATTTCAATACCGGTACCAACCGGTATACCGTAATACCGTGCAGCCTTAGTAATACACAATAAATTCTCCATTTAATGCCAGCATAACCCATTATGCTAATTCGGTGAAGGAAACCAATTATAAAGCTAGTCCAGAGAATGAGATGTTTATACTCATTTAAAGTGTCCGAGGATTGTATATAAACGCTTGTATGACACGTGACATATACATATGCTTCACAATGAGCTACACTTTAAAAACAATACATAAATGAGACATAATTGTTGCTTCACACCGAGCTACACATTAAAACTATCCAGCACCGATGCTGGACTACTGTCACTGGAGAAGGTATTCCCTTGCTTTTCACAATTTAAGGGAAAAGCCACCCCCACCCCCCCCACCCCCTGTTCTGAAGGAAGAATTCTCAGAATGAAGAGGGCAGCAGAACGGTGTTAGTGCTCGTACAGACTGCCTAAGACATCTAGGAGATGTAATATTAATGAACGACATTCTGTGCGACTGAAAGAGGACCCAAGGATCTAAGGTCACCAGAGATAGACTCTAAATTTCTATGGTAAAACTTAGTAAATGAAGACGGTTGCGTCCGGTAGGCTGCGTTCATTAAATCAGTAATGGCAATACTATTTGAATAAGCCCAAGAAGAAGACAGTGCTCTAACCTCATGCACTGAAATCTTATTGACAGACCACTGATCTGAAGATAGATTCTCATAAGCAATTCGTATTGCTAATTGAATCCACCTAGCCACTGAATGAACAGAAATATCCTTTCTGTTAGGCATAAGAGAAAGAAAAAATCTCTTTCTTCCCTTTCTAATAAAGCTAGATCGATGTTTATAAATGTGCATCACTCTCACTGGACACAACATTGGCCTACGGTTGTCTGGGGATGGTAAAGCCCTAATAATAATAGGCTCTGGCCAGTTATCCGGAATCTGATTCTTAGCCAAGAATCCCACTTTCATAGTAAGAGTAATAGTAGTACCCAAACTATGGAAATGGGAATCTTCAACAAATAATGCATGAAGCTCGCTAACTCTTCTGGCAGAAGCAAAGGCTAAGAGAAATGCCATTTTATAAGTCAGGAATTTGAATTCTACATCATCTAATGGCTCAAAAGGAGCTTCTTGAAGCTTCAAGAGAACCCAAGCCAAATTCCATTCAGGAATTAATCCAGGTCTATTGATAGAGAGATTTCTAACTATACTGAGTCAAAAAAGAAAGTATAATAAAAACAAATGTGAAAAAATAGCATAAAGGATGAAATATAATAGTTCTAATGTTGCATGTTGGTGGACAAGAAGTCATGCAAAGAGTTTAATGACATGTTGTCGTTGTCCACCCAACCGTATACAATTTTGCTACGGATTTCAAAATAGCGCATGCTACTCGAGAATGTCAAATTGAATGGCTGACCGACAATTTCTTTGTGTTATGTTGTGTAAAAGAGCCTGGGTTATTGAGAAAACATGCTAGTTTTTGTCTTCCGACATTTTTAACAAGAGCACCGCCTACCGGGGCGACATACACCCGTGGTGATCACCATGTGTGCAAAGTTTGAACAACATGGCATGTAAAATTTTGAAGGAGTAGGCGACACAATACTGTAATGTTTTAAGTACTAAAAGGGGGCATAACTCTGGAAATACAAAACAGATTTACACGCTCTTGTCACATGCACAATGGCAATTGGTGATCAACATGTGTGCAAAGTTTGAACAATATAGCATGTAAAATGTTGAAGGAGAAGGTGGCACAATACTGTAATGTTTTAGGTACTGAAAGGGGCATAACTCTGGAAATACAAAATGGAGTTACCTGCTCTTGTCACATGCACAACGGCAACTGGTGATCACCATGTGTGCAAAAGTTTGAACAATATTGCATGTAAAATGTTGAAGGAGTAGGCGACACAATACTGCAATGTTTTAAGAACTAAAAGGGGACATAACTCTGGAAATACATAACAGAGTTACATGCTCTTGCCACATGCACAACGGCAATTACTGATAAACATGTGTGCAAAGTCTGAACAATGTAGCATGTAAAATGTTGAAGGAGTAGGCGACACAATAGTGTAATGTTTTAAGTACAAAAAGGGGGCATAACTCTGGAAATACAAAAGAGAGTTATTTGCTCTTATCACATGCACAATGGCAATTCGTGATCAACATGTGTGGAAAGTTTGAACAATATAGCATGTAAAATGTTGAAGGAGTAGGCGACACAAAACTGTAATGTTTTAAGTACAAAAAGGGGGCATAACTCTGGAAATACAAAACATAGTTACTGTTCTTGTCACATGCACAATGGCAATTACTGATCAACATGTGTGCAAAGTTTGAGCAAAGTAGCATGTAAAATGTTGAAGGAGTAGGCGACACAGTAGTGTAATGTTTTAAGTACAAAAAGGGGGCATAACTCTGGAAATACAAAAGAGAGTTATTTGCTCTTGTCACATGCACAATGGCAATTCGTGATCAACATGTGTGCAAAGTTTCAACAATATAGCATGTAAAATGTTGAAGGAGTAGGCGACACAAAACTGCAATGTTTCAAGTGTTAAATGGGGGCATAACTCTGGAAATACAAAACAGAGTTACCTGCTCTTGTCACATGCACAATGACAATTACCGATCAACATGTGTGCAAAGTCTGAACAATGTAGCATGTAAAATGTTGAAGGAGTAGGCGACACAAAACTGTAATGTTTCAAGTACAAAAAGGGGGCATAACTCTGGAAATACAAAACAGAGTTACCTGTTCTTGTCACACGCACAATGGCAATTACAGATCAACATGTGTGCAAAGTTTGAACAATGTAGCATGTAAAATGTTGAAGGAGTAGGCAACACAATAGTGTAATGTTTTAAGTACTAAAAGAGGGCATAAGTCTGGAAATACAAAAGAGAGTTACTTTCTCTTGTCACAAGCACAATGGCAAGTGGTGATCAACATGTGTGAAAAGTTTGAACAATATAGCATGTAAAATGTTGAAGGAGTAGGCGACACAAAACTGCAATGTTTTAAGGATTAAAAGGGGGCATAACTCTGGAAATACAAAACAGAGTTACCTGCTCTTGTCACATGCACAACGGCAATTGTTGATCACCATATGTGCAAAGTTTGAACAATATAGCATGTAAAATGTTGATGGAGTAGGCCACACAATAGTATGTTTCAAGTATTAAAAGGGGGCATAACTCTGGAAATACAAAACAGAGTTACCTGCTCTTGTCACATGCACAACGGCAATTACTGATCAACATGTGTGCAAAATTTGAACAATATAGCATGTAAAATGTTGAAGGAGAAGGTGACGCAATACTGTAATGTTAAGTACAAAAAGGGGCATAACTCTGGAAATACAAAATGGAGGTACCTGCTCTTGTCACATGCACAACGGCAATTGGTGATCACCATGTGTGCAAAGTTTGAACAATATAGCATGTAAAATGTTGATGGATAGGCGACACAACACTGTAATGTTTTAAGTACTAAAAGGGGGCATAACTCTGGAAATACAAAATGGAGTTACCTGCACTTGTCACATGCACAACGGCAAATACTGATCAACATGTATGCAAAGTTTGAACAATGTAGCATGTAAACTTTTGGAGGAGTAGGCAACACAAAAATTGTTTAGGGGTGGACGGACAGACGGATGGGTGGTTAGGTTTTGGTCAAAAATTGTTTAGGAATGGATGGACGGATGGATGCACAGACAGACGGATGGACGGATGGGCGGGCGGGTGGGCAGGCAGGCAGGAAGGCAGGCAGGCAGGCAATGCCATAACATAATACTCCCGTTTTTTTTTAAAATGGGCGTATAAAATGCCAAGGTTAACCGACAATCAGAGGTTGCGTGCCATTGGTACGCATGAGGCTGGGATACCTCCAGATGAGCTCTCTGCTGAGTTCGGAGTCACTGTGGCCACTATTTACCATCTCATTGGAAGGTATAAAACCACTTAATCTACTGCTGACCGACCATGTTCAGGTCGACCAAGAGTTAAAATCCCTACACAAGACCGACACATCAGGACGTCTCACTTGCGGGATCGCTTCCTTCCGGCGACGAGGGCAGCAACAATTACTCCTGGTAGAACTAACAAAAGAATCAGTGCACAAACTGACAGCAACAGTCTCACTGAACACGGCATCCGAAGTAGGCGTCCATACCACGGACCAATCCTTACCCAACGTCATCGTACCATTAGAATGGAATGGGTACGTCAGCATGTTCGCTGGACTCAGCAGCGTTGGAGCACAGTTCTTTTTAGTAATAAATCACTATTTTGTCTATGGCATGCTGATGTTAGGGCAAGAGTGTATAGCCGACGAGGAGAATGGTTTTCTGATGCTTGCGTGTGGGAATGCGACCGTTTCAGCAGGGGTAGTGTAATGGTTTGGGCAGGAATTTCCTTGCACCATCAAACGCAGTTGATCTTCATCGATGATAATCTGAATGGACAGCAATATAGGGACGAAATTCTTAACGCTCTTGTTGTCCCATTGTTCAACGCTAATGTTGGATTGCAGTTATTGCAGTTATTCTAGCAAGACAATGCCCGATGTCACATGGCATGACGTATGTGTTGTAACTTTCTTGAGGAGCAGAGCATCGAACTTCTTCCCTGGCCCCCACTTTTGCCAGATTTGTCGCCAATTGAGCATCTCTGGGATCAACTGGACCGTCGGGTATGACTTCGTGATCTTCAGATGTTAGGCGATTTATGTAATGTTCTAAGGCAGGAGTGGAACGCAATACCACAGAGAGACTCATCAGGTCCATGTGACATTGATATCTTGCCATCCAAGAGGCAAACGGTGAACATACATGCTATTGACTGCATGTGTGAACTTTTCAATTCACCCCATGTCTGCATTGCGATGTCCTGACATGACGCTGGCAACAGTAAGAACATGACATTATGCAAATTCATACAGCTAGACTCTAAATATGAATTTACAATAATTTGTTTGGGATTAAAGTCGATAATACTAAAAAAATTGCTCCTCAAAGTTTATTATATTTTCTTTTTTGACTCAGGATATCTTAGATAAAGAAGGATCTGATCCAATAGCCAAGTTATCATGATGAGCATATGTGTCTGATAACCTAGACCAAAAGCCCTTAATTAGTAACAGGCTGCAATTTCATCAAACAGGTAGACCAGAAAATTGGCAATTTGAGGTATAGATGGATTATAGATATCCACTGATTGATCCACACACCAACAAAAGAAACTCTCCACTTCGCTGTGTAATTCAACGAAGAGGAGGTCCTCCTACAGTTAGAAACTGCGACCACTGCTCATCCTGTAAACTGTTTTTCATGCAAGAAGGGCTGCACAACGGAAATATGTGAAGGTTGAGACGTTCCAGGTTGTGATGCAGTGCATGGGACTTCCCCTGATATAGAAGGTTCTTGATAGGAGGAAGCTTCCGAGGAATGTCCCATAACAGACACCTGACAAGATTGATCCAAGGTTTCTGAGCTGACAGAGGTGCTACTAGCAGAACTTTGCAATGACACTGTTTGACTTTTAAAAGAATCTGCTGAATCAGCGGAGTTGGAGGAAATGCGTACGTTCAGATGACCTGGAATATGACGGACCGAAAGATGAACATGATGACTCAGAGCAAATAGGAGAATTCTCTCCATCAATTCGAATAGAGGAATTGAATGAGTGCCGCCCTAGTTCCTGAGATACGTGACTACTGTGGAATTGCCCGACAGAATCTGAATCTGAATTTGCTACGTGAGTAATCCAATGTTACAGCCAAAAATCATCTCTTTGATGTTTATGTGCTTTTCTAGGAACCAAGGGTCCCAAAGACCCTGGCGCTTCAGGTCTGCAGGAATCAGGGATGCACCCCAACCCACCAGACTTGTGTCCGTCATAACAGTGAAGACCAGATCCGGTGGAACTCCCTGAGTCAGCCATTGGAGATCCACCCAAATCTGAACCTTTTGTTTTACCAGGTCCATTAAAACAATCTGGGTTTTCGAGCGGATGCATCTTGAATCTCCAGTTCTGAGTGATGAAAATCTGGAGAGGACACGTGCATAAGCGACCTTTCAGAACCAGGTTCACAGCTGCTCTGCACAGCCCCATCAGTCGCATAAACTCCCTCGCTGACCCTGTGAGGGAGTTTTGATAAAAGCGGCAGATGAACCAGATTGTTGTGAGTCTCAAAGCTCATTCCCAAGTGAATGAAGGACTTGGAAGGAGCTAAATCTGACTTCTTTTCAATTTCCAATGAAACCGAGACGTCAGAATAAGAGAATCAGACTCTGCACATCGTTTTGAAGTGCGATTTTGTCGCTGTATCTCTGAAGACTGACATCCAAGTAAGTTGACATTAATACTGCCAAATGAAGTATGACATGACCAAGTTCATTGTTGGAGTGAAAGCCCAAAGGACCAGGTTCAGCCCAAAGCACATCGCTCTGAACTGGTAAATCCTCCCTTGGACGGCAAAGCACAGATACTTTCTGAAAGCTGGATGAACCAAGACATGAAAGTATGCATCCTTTAGGTCTATGCTTGCCACAAAATCATTCACTTGAATGCTCGATTTTACCAACTTAATGGTTTCCATGTAGAACTTTGGAGCTAGTATGAATTTGTTTATCCAGCTCAAGTCTATCACCAGTCAGAACAAGTTGTCTGGCTTCGGCACAAGAAACAGGTGACTGTAAAATCCCAGAGAATTTGGATTTTCCACGTCCTCTATTGCTTCCTTTACTAACAGAGATTTAACTTCTACAAGAAGAGACTCCCTTTTGAAGGATTCAGCAGAAGATCTGTCGAATGTGGACATCTTGTAAATGGAGGTTTTGATCAGAATGATAGCTGAAGACCCATTCTGACTACATTCCTTACCCACTGATATTCAGTTATACCCATCCAGTTTCTCATGAAGTTTGATAACTTTCTGCCAACTGGAGAGCAATAGAGGTTTAGAGCATCACCTGTATGATTTTCAAGGCTTTCGGGAAGAGAAACTACATCCTCCCCGTGAAGCACCTCATGCCGTTGACATAGGGGCATCTTACTTAAAGTCTCTATACTGACGGTTTCCCAAGTATGCATACGAGGGTTTCTTAGAACCCTGTGAGGATCCCCTTGTCGATGACCGCGAATTGGAGTGCCCTTGCCTACCATGTCCTGCAGATTACTGCTGCTAGGAAACTGACCTGAGCAACAAAGTGCTGGTAGCTTTTTTGGTAGCATCATCATACACAAATTATAGTGTCTCATCAAACAAGGTTTGACCGGAAACCGGAGCAACTCTGAGAGAGCTTTTCACTCTATCGTCTATTAATGATGATGATGCTAAGGCTCCATCATGTCTTATCAACCCCATATTAGCCACTGAAAGGGCGGAGTGATATGTGGCATACATAACTACCCTAGAGAGAACTCTGAGTGACGGATTGATATCATCAAATTCTTTCCCACTAAGACATTGAGCCAGAGTCCTGGTAATATGGTCTGTGTAGGACAGAGCATCTGACTAGAATCAATGAAATATTTCAACATGTCAGAGCATACATTGAATGATGCAGGTAGTGAGATATCAAGATCCAAAGCCCGCTCATTCAGACAGAGAGGAGCTCTCTGAACATCTTCTCCTACCATTCTTAAGTAACATGGTCCTGAAAACGGTATATGGATAGAAGATGAAGATAAGAAACCGCTTTTCCTTTTTGAATTCGCTAGGCTGAAGATTGTGACATCAATCTGGCAGAAGGCCTTCGACACATGTACAGAATGACCCGGGAAGGAAAGAACGTCGTCTTTCCTCAGTAGGGTGTCCCTATCTAGGGGCGATAGCGGTTTCTACCTACCTGACGCAGCTTGTTGACTAGATGGAACACGATCTGCAAAAAACTAATGAATAAAATTCATAGCTTCTATGTGTTGTTCTGAAAGGGACAGAGAATCTTCCTCCGGCCCCCTTTCACCATCCGACTGGTCTACTTAAGAATTACGGTCAACTCCATCTGAATGAACAGATGACCGGAACGACCCTGCACCGTTCAACAGGTCACTACCGGAGTCTGTTGACAGCCGAACCTGTGTTTGGTGGGAAGCTGCGATAAGCTGTGCAATCTGCGACAGCAGGTCCATAACTGAGGCTTGCAGAGCAGCGGTCTTCTGTTTTTTTGCTGCATGCTGCTCGCGGGACAGAGATCTGTCCCCAGATCTCTTAGATGAATGTCCCGCATAATCAAGCCTCAACCACTAGCTATCAGATAGGCCAACTTGGAACGTCTTCACAAAACAGCTTTAACATCAAAAGTCAGACAGCTAGTGAACAGTCTAATGCACTTTGTCGGAGCCGAGGAAGAAGCCGTAACTGTCGCCGACCTTGGCTTCAGTGTAGAAGGAGCGTCCCACATGGCCAGCGAGGACATTAGCTCTGACTCAGTGAAGTTTCTTTCAATGTTAATAAACGACCCCGACTGTTGATGGGATGGAGAAGACTCACCCACTTGTGATCTGGCCCCAGATCTCACCGACCGTCCCGATCAGAAACTTGCAGATTTCTTCCCTTTTGCCGTCCTCACTGGGTGAGCTTTTATTTTTGAGGTGCTCGATCTACACTCTCCTCAACCACTATAGACTTACCTGGTGTCATGGCTCCCACTAACGGAGTAACCACTTCACCGGTCGAGCTAGCTGCTTGTACAGGAATAAGAGGCCTTTTCCCTTGTTTGATATTCATGAACACCTTTGCAGCTAGCTCTGTTTGCTCATCTGAGCGTGACGACAGCAGCACATTATGGATGGGTGTCGATATACCATCTCATATACCATGTTCTTGTTCCTCTGAAAAAGAAACTGAAAAGCTAGAATTAGCCTGCGGTGACAGTGCCGGCATCGGAACTTCACCGTGCACAACATAGCAAGACACCAAGCATGTAAATCCGAGAGAGACTTCCTCACCTTATAATTATATATAATAAGGATACAATAATTTGGCAATCAACATTATTTCGAAATAAATAAAAAATATTTTTTCAGAAAAATTTTTGAAAAATCCCAAAGGGAACCTAAATAACCCAAGGGCGTCCCGATCGAGCCTAAGTGTGGAAAAACACTACATAATCAAAGCTACACTACTGAAATACTAAATTAAATGTACCCTACTATAATTACAATAACTGTGCTATCCTAAATACTGAAATAATACATATTAAGGTGTTGTAAACTGAAAACAACTTCAACAGGAAAAACCGGAAACTAAACAACAGGCACAAAACACGCCCAAAGTCAGTAGCCGATTAATTACAACCTGATGCAAAGCAAGATCTTCATAGGAAGAAAAAACAATGCATCTGGTAGAAGATGCAAGACTACAAACATCCCAACACCTCAAGTGTGGGAACGTAACCAGCAAGAATGATGATGTTCAGGCGTATATCCCGAAATTGGGAAACATGAATAATTTTACATAATTATTTTAAAGTTACAGCCCTGAACATCCAAAACCACCATAGTTTCCTTTCAGCATCCTGCTACAACATTGAATCTACCATATCCATTAATGATTTGTGTCTGGCATTCTCGAAAAAGATATTTTAAAGCACAGATGTCATTTCAGTTGTTTACTGACTTGGGCCAAACAAAGGAATGATTCTTGGTGCCAGTTTCGCTACATTCCTGGTTATCATGCATGCGCAGTACACAGAATTAAGGAGAAGCAGATAGGACTTTTATTTTTCAGATTTGTATGCAAATTTTGGGGATTAGGGGGTTCAAAATTTGTATTTGGCCCTGGATAATATCGAGTTTGCATCAGCTAAGTCTGGGCCATTGGTTTTAGTATAAAAATATGACCTGCACCAAATTAAAATGAACGGCACCAACTTCTTGGGAGAAAACATTTTGACCTGCATAAGAAAAAAAATTATTTCAAGCCTTGTCTGAAATGTTTGATGACAATGAAGTTGCTGTTACCGATTATTATGCTTTAATGATTGCTATGTCTTGCAGTACATTTCAGCTAATGAAGCATGATGTTTCTGGTTGATAGCGCACCCCAAACACATCCCCTCAAACCTGTGAAGCATGCTTCCCAAGAATGCCACAAAAGGAGGAGAGACGAATCTTGGGAACAGGGAGCCAGTTGGGAGGTCAGGGGTAACCAAGGCCTTCTTACCTGAGAACCGTGACAGATCAGTGGCCAACATGTGTTACCATTATTATTAACGAAAAACCAAACCGTACCAATCGCTGAATATCGAGCCCGAGTGAATTCTGAAGTTGAGGCATGATAACAGTTGAAAGATCCATATTCCAGAAAGAAGCGACTGACTCGTTTTTCAGTATTGTTAACCCTCAGTGGACTAGGGAGCTGTCATGAATTGGCACTAGACTACAATCTATACATGTGTCTAAGTGCTTAGAAGTGATTTCTAGTCGATTCTTGGCTGTCTGTTAAGGCAGCCAGGACCTGACTAGAAGTCACTGCCCAGTTGCTTTTGTCTATTGTCAGCAGGGCCTCCAAAAGATGGCATCATCAGGGCACAAACTCTGAGAACACAAAAGCCTGAAATAGGTCTATAAACCTTAAGGTGCGTTCAGAACAAGTCACAAAATCACTGTAGATATGATTGGTAGCTGTAAAAGAATGCCATTGTTGAGCTCATTGTTGAGCCCGAACACTCTCCGGGAATTTTTGATGGAGCAGCTTTGATGAGAGGGAAAAAACCCTCCAAAAAACTACTTGAAGCAACACTGAATACGCATCCAGTACGTGCGGGGAGTTTGTTGCTGAATCGCCCATGGTGTGGGGATTCCACCCAAACAATAATTGCAAATTTGTTTGTGAAGCATAACACGCACAAGTAAAGTTGCGTCCGATGGACTTCCGGGTTCAACCCTGAGGTCCATCAGCTGAAACATTGCTTAATTTTTTTGTCGATATGTACAGAACTTTAAAGTCATACTTTCAAAGTTTGGGTGATGACTCCGCTCTGCAGGTGGTTTGGTTGCGGTCCGCTTTCCACGTGTTGCATATTGGTTTCACTGCTGTCCTATGTTGGCCAGACCACGTGATGGATCGTTCCTGGGATGACTGTTCTGTGGAAAGGAGCAAATATTTCTGCTTTCATTAAACATCATTAACAGGTGGGAGTTTTGTTTAGAAAAATCAAATCCGGAAGTAAAATGAGTTCACTTTTGTTACTGTTTTTTATTACCTTTTTAAATTTCAGATCTAACAGATTTCCTCAAGGCAACTTTGCACAGAAAAGCAATGTTTGTGTTAGGAATAAACCTTGCAGATTCATAGGTTTTTCCATGTACTGTTCTGTACAGAAAAGCAAACTTAAAAATGGGAAAATGAATAATTCACAACATAGTAGCTGCACATATACTTTTAGTTCTACCCATAACTTCATCCAAAATGGCTAGCATAATAATAGAAAGCATGAACTGCATGGCTTATCTTCTGATTCTTATAAACGACAAGACATGTTTTCTCGATGCAGGGATAAATTTGATATAACTTTTTTAGTAGATATGCAATCGAGCAAGAAAGTGGAAAACTGTTGGAGGAGTGAATGGGGTTATGATGCTGTATTCTGTTCTCACTCAAGTTCAAGCAGCGGCGTGGCTATACTTTTCAAAAATACTTTGGGGTTCACCATACACAGATTAACTCTTTCAGTATTCTATGGTCCCAATGATGATAGACCACAATTCTATGATGAATTATTCTCTAAAATCGAAAGCATGGGTAATGATTCAATCATACCAGGAGGGGATTGGAACTTTCCACAAGATTATGAAAAAGATACAATTAAATATAAGCAAAAAAAACAACCAAAAGGCAAATACAAAAATAATCAATTTAATGGAAACATTTGACTTATTTGATGTCTGGTGATTAGAAAATACAGAGGAAAAACGTTATACTTGGAGAGGACCTGAAAATAAAATGACGAGATTAGACTACTTTCTTTTATCATCAGACTTGCAACTCTTTTTTCAAAAGGCAGAAATTCACACTAGATACCACTCCGACCATAACCCAATAGGCATAAAACTATCTTTTGATAACCAGCCCCGGGAGAAAGGCATTTGGAAGTTTAATAACAGCCTACTCAGTGATCTAGATTATGTAACAGCTATTAAAGAAGTTATAGCTGAAACAATAGACCAATATACAAATGATAACACAGGAAGTTATACTATAAATAATCAGCTTCTTTGGGAAACACTAAAAATTATGATAAGAGCAGATAAGAGGGAAAAGTATAGCATACGCCTCTTCTGTAAAATGTAAGGCGGATAAAAGGCAACAAGAAATAGAAGATGACTTAAAAGTTCTGAATACTAAACTCAACAGCGGGGATTAGTCAGTGTCAGAAGAAATGAGATCACTTGAAAACAAACTTAAAACCATTAGGGATAAAAAGCTTCAGGGAATAATAATGAGAACAAAATTAAAATGGAAAATAGAGGGGGAAAACCTACCAAGTACTTCTGCAGCTTGGAAAAAAGACATTATATGGAAAAAACTATCCCCAAGTTAGCAAAGGATGATGGATCGGAAATTACTGATATACATGAGATTCTAACCGAGCAAAAACCATTTTACAAAAATCAATATTCATCAAAACTATCTAATAATCAACCTCTTGATACAGATGATACTTTTTTGACAAAAGTAACACTTTTTTTTAACTTTTTAAGCAATGACGAAAAAATTTCTCTCAAAGGGCCATTATCACCTTCGGAAGGCTTAAATGACCTTAAATCAATGCAAAACAATAAAACTCCCGGTTCTAATGGCTTCATCGCCGAGTTCTATAAATTTTTTTGGAAAGACATTGGCAATTATTTAATAAACTCGTTGAATTGTGGCTATGAATTGGAACAACTTTCAACTACACAGAGACTCGGAATTATTACTTGTATACCAAAACAAAACAAATCTAAATAGCACCTAAAAAATTGGCGTCCAATATCCCTAATTAAGGTAGATACAAATCCGCAGTAATTGCAAACTGAGTAAAAACAGTGCTTCCTAATTTAATTTCAGACACCAAGCTCGGTTTTATGAAAGGTCGTTATATTGGGGAGTGTACTAGATTAACTTTCATTTTAATTGCTAAATGTGAGAAACTAGAGATTCCAGGTATCCTAGTTCTAATAGATTTCGAAAAGGCATTCGATTCCCTGGAATGGATCTTTATCCAAAAGACGATATAAGCAGATCATTCAAAATTTTGGGGATTGAATTTAATCTATTTAGTGACAATTATATACTAAATTATTACACTAAAAAAATGCAGAAAATTGAAATATTGTTAAGTGATTTGTCATTTCATAACTTAACAATAATCGGAAAAAATACCATTCTAAAAACTTTGGCTTTCCCAATTCTGACATATTGTTTTATGGTTTTACCAGACCCACCAAAGGAGTTATTTAACAAAATTCAAACAATTTTTTATAATTTCTTATGGTCCAGAAAAATTGAAAAAATTAAACGTACAACAATTATTGGCCTTTTTTGAAAATGGTGGAATTAAATTTCCCCACGTTGAAACTTTTAGTCATGTTTTAAAAATGATTTGGATTAAGAAATTATTGGACTCCACCTCGTTGGCTGCATGGAAAACCCTTGCAATTGACGAGTAATCAATGTTCGGAACTTACAAACTTTGACACTTGACACTTACATAAAGAAGATTTAAAAGTAGTTGGAAAGCATGTGAACACTTTTTGGAAGGATATTCTTTTGGCCTGGACTCTTTTGGACAATAACAGCAACACAACCCCCTTCAGACGTATTAAGCGAAACTATTGTCTTAAATAATCATATAAAAATTAATGGACATGTTTTTTTTTCAATAAAACTTGGTGTAATAAAGGTATTTACTTTGTAAATGACCTAGTATTTGACAACAACAGCCTTCTAACCTTCTCTGACTTCTCCAACAAGTATAACATCAATACCCCATTTACAGTTTTTCAGGGTACAATAAATGCATTACCCAAAGCTTGGAAAGCTGCAACCAGATCCAATAAACCTCTGAATAATATTCATCACAGAAACATTGAGACATTGAAATCAACTAATAAAGTCTCCCGAGCCTTTTAATTTAAATTTTTAGAACTGCACACAACACCCTCCATTCATATGCACAATAAATGGAATGAGGTTTTGGATATAAATCTGTACTCAGATGACAGGAATTTTATATCTAAAGTCCCATTTACAATCACGGACGATACATATTTACAAAGTTTGCATTTCAAAATTGTCCACCAAATTTTGTATACAAATTCAAAACTCTGCAAACTCTCTGAAACTTTCTGTTGTAAGACAAAGGAGTCAATACTTCACTTGTTCTTTGCATGTTCTGTTGTGTAAACAGTTCTTCTGAATTTTTGAGAACATTTGAAGGACAAGTGTGATGTTGAGTTTCCCTTCACTCCAGAATATATTATTTTAGGCTACAGAAATACCCACGCCCCTCCCAATAACACAACAGACTTCTATATATTGATCTACAGAAAGTTTATTTATTCCTGAAAAGTGAAAAATAACTTACCAACTTATACAAGATTTATTGAAGAATTAAGAAACTTCAGAAATCTAGAACTCATGTCCAAATATAGATACCCGAATAAACGTACAAAGGAAATAAATTTAAGGTGGGATACAATCAGTTCACTACTAACTGGTTAACCCCTTGTGCATTTTGTATATACTGTTTTGTCACGATAATGAAGTGACAACGCAGATTGTGATCGGTATTTATGACACCATGAAATATTTATATGTTAAAAAAAAAAAGAGAGTGTCACAAAAAACACTTTCATCCACATGCAATATCTGGATATCAAACAAGAAAATTTGTCACTGCTTTTATCATTAAATGTTGACATGGCAAGAAAGTGACTGTCAGAGGCACTAAGATGGCAAATCATTGGCATGCATGCAACAGACATGTCATTCAAAGCTATTGGAAGGCAACTTAGCTATAGTCATTCTGTATCAGCAAACTTGCCTGAAAACGTCAACAAACCAACGATGTTAAAGACCGACCAAGGCCTGAACAAACCCTAAAGACCTCTCCTTGGGAAGATCGGAGTCTGAACCCTTTGCTTCAAGTGAGGTTTTGAAACACCTTTGGCTCCATAACAGGCATTGTGCAACAGAACTGTCCAAAACCATCTTAAGCATTGGGTATAAGGTCCAGAAGGGTCATCAAGCATCAAGCTCTGTCCGATCAGCATCAACGTTTGGACTGGTATATGACACAACAACATTGGAATCTCATGACATGGAGGAGAGTCCATTGGTCAGACAGGAGCAGGTTCCTGCTTCACATCACAGATGGTCCCCATGAGAGTGTGGAGGCATAGAAATACTGCTAACATGCCCAGGAACATCAGACCTACTTTTCTTTATGGTGGAGGATCACCTATGATCTGGGGATGCCTCTCTTATGATTGTGAACTTGATATGGTGACTGTACGTGGGTATCTTAATCGTCATCAGTACATCTGCCACATTCTCAGTCCGATTGTTGTGACTCATTTTGATAACTATCCATTGGATACTCGCCTTGTATTCATGGACAACAATGCAAAGCTACATAATTCCTATGCTGTAAAAGCATTTCTTCAGAACAATGTTTTTACAACACTACCTTGGCCTGCAGTGAGCCCAGATTTGAACACATCTGGGACTTTCTTGGATATCATGCGGAAGTGAGGGATCCGCCTGTACAGAATTTGGCCGATTTGGAGGCTGCATTGCATGAGTGGCAGCAGTTGCCTCTGGACCATATCAGAAGGCTCACATGCTCAGGAGATCACAAGTTACATTTTTTGTCAGTAATTACTGAAATTGTTTCATAATGGACAGTTCCAGCAACATACTTGATGAGAGAACATTTTTCCATTAAAAACTTTAGTGACAGATATGCATAATTAGTGCCATTAAAATACTGCATATTTTCATCATTGTGTTGTCTTTTCTTTTGTCAATAGACCATTCATTCCGTAAACAATCACTTTTGGCCATCTGAAACATAGCATAAAAGTATTGACAGTTTCTATTAACACCAATGCTAAAAAAAACAGAGGGTGCTTAAGTTCCTTTATCTGTAGGTTGTAGTCACACTCTAAAGTCAATTGGGTAAAAAATCAACCCAAATCAACCACGTTGAGTGAATATGAACCCAATTGGGTTCATATTCACTCAGCCCAGTCGATTTGGATTAATTTTTAACCCAACTGATTTTAGATCACATTTGCAAAGTCAGTATTTGACATGGGCAACACAATTTCAGTTAGTCGCTAGGGACAGTTATAACCAATATTTTTTTTACAGCTAACTGTTAGGTATTTGAAAAAGCAGTATAGACTGAAGCTGATAATTTGAAGACTTATCAAGCTAAGCAACATTTATCGGATAGCATTAGAACTAGAGAGTGTCAATTATTGAAACCTTTTACACCCATGGCAATGCTAAACCAAGTTTCAATCGAGTCTAATGTGAAGCACTCAAACAGAATAAACACGTTCTCCAAAATGATTTAAAATTGTCCATAAACGACCAAATATTTAACCAAAATGCCCACCACCTTGTTTGATAGAGCTGATGTTACTGATGTTTACAGATCCTCATAGGTCTCTTGAGACTCAAGTACACAATGGTTAAGCCACTTGAAAGATTAAAACACATGCCAATAATAAAAACATTCAATCAAATTTGGAACTTTCAACCCTTTGAACCTGAAAGGCTGCTTTTCCGGCCCAGGAACATCAAACGTCATAATTTCATTAGGTTGGATGGCTGCTAAGTGAATGTGTAGGGTAGACCAATCAATATTTCCAATGTGCATGTTGAAATTATTAATTGGTCTACCCACAAATAATGAATGAGGACCTTTCTAGTGTTGGACCAATTGTGATCTTGACCCACAAACTGCTTACCAATATTTATGTTGCAGATAATCATCTGTTTCCGATCTGATTTCTGATTATTAGGTTCAATTTACACCTGTTTGTCAAAACATTACCTAACACATTAGAATACGTCATATATGTTTGAAATAATTTTATTGACAGGTAAGTATTGTTTTCCTTATGAAACTGACATGTCTGATGAACTGACCAATCAAATTTTTCTTTTCAAAAAGTGTGCTTTCAACTCCTTTGAGATATGGGAAGAGAAAACCCACAAATATTAAGTTGTACTGACCTTAAATAATGACAATAATTAAAGGGTCCCATAAATAAATCCATATAATGCAGTATAGACCAATCATCATTAACAGAACAGGGTAATTATTGCTTGCAATAAACACATTCAGTGCACCAAACAGCAACAAAAATTCCAAACATTAAAAATAGATCAAACGGAAACGAGGTCACCATGTGCTGTTAAAGGGTTTCATAAAAATTAACACAGGACCTGAACACTATCAAAGTGTACCGGTATTTGACATTATTTTCCTCCTACATCTGCAATGTATGTGGGGAGGGCGGGCTTCAAAAACGAAAATAGGAAATATGGGAGGAACTGTGGAGCAAATACTCATCATTCTTTTAATTCTGCTCAGTACATGATTTGTATGTTGTTTTGTTTTTTTGTTTGTTTTTTTTTTGTGGGGGGGGGGGGGGGGGGGTAAGGGGTGGGGCAGAGTAAAATAAAGCATAGTCTTCTTTATAAAATATAGCAATTGAATTCCACATTGGGGGAGGGATAAAATAACGCATATTCGTCTTTCTGAATAATTACAACTGCTTTCCACATCTGGTAGTGGGGGAAGGCTGAATAAAACAAACTTCTACATCAATGATTCATATTTGTCTTCAACACTGGGGGGGGGGGGGGGGGGGGGGAAGGACTCCTACACTAAATGATTTGTACCTTTGCTGTTGTATGGGCTTTGGGCAGCAGTTGAGCGAGCAGATTATACTGGTAGTAAACAAACTATAATACGTGGTTAAGATGGGCAGCATTGTGAGAGTGGGGTGGAGTAAGGTAAGATGGGAAACATTGTGGGAGTGGGGTGGAGTAAGGCTGACATAAAAAAGGACCTCATTGGCTTTGAATGGCTACATTGGTCCATTTTGAAATCACTGAAGCCAGCTCAGCTTTTTTTTATCTCACAGTAACAACACAAGCACATGGCTTGATTATTGTTTAACTTAATTCATTCAAAGGTCATAACTTTTCATGTATCAGTAGACCAACGGTGATTTCTTCTCAGGAATTTATTGGGAAAGTAAATAAAAACACAATAATGTGTATGTTCATATTTATTTTTCCAGTGGTGATGCTGATGATTAAAGTTGCCGTTTTGAACAGCCATTTTATCTATACCATTTCTGAAGTACTTTCGTAAAATAGATTTACTAACCAGTACAATGTATTTTTCAAAATTGTTAAAAATTTCCGCCCACATCCGCTGTCTGCAAGTATTTTGGTCATTTTCTAAACTTTTGGACACCGGAAAATATAATTATTTTCTGCCGCCCAGGAGCAACCAACTAAAACAAACACTTTGTGATTGTTTTTTTTATTTCACATATATACTAATGAATCGTGTCACATATTTCAATCTTCAAATTTTGCATCTTTCAATTCAACAAGAGTAAAATGATTGAAAGCTTCTGAACGCTTTTGTTTTTGCTGCAACATTGTGAAATAAAATCTCACTTCACACTTGTTAGCTCAGCAAAAAATATTGAAAGCATTTAATTAAAATGGATACATGTATTGAATATCTGTTTGTTAAATCAGAACAACAGAAAATAACTCCTTTTTTGGAGCATCACTGTACAAAGGAATATCGTTAAATTATTTCTCTGACAATCGGAAAAAAATGTTTAGTGACTACCTCCAATTATGATTGGATGGCCAACAATCGGCCGATGCTGATTGCCATTTCCAATCATTGGCCCTACACCAGACTTTTCCTATTGCTGTCATTGAACTGACATGGAAGATAACATCAGTGTTCAAAGGGTCAGTATTTGTCACTATGCCTTTGTTTACAAGGGTCTACTGTTGTTCAATATAAAGCACATTTGGCACAGTGTGGAGGGGAGGGGAGGAGTATGTGATCCCGACACATTCTCTCTGGGTATATCTCTTCCCAAACTTAGATATTATCTGCTGTAGGGTAAAAAATGAAATGTGTACAAATATTTTTTGTATTCCATGGTTTAGTGAGCTCCACAAAGGTTTCACTTGGTGAGCAAAGTGTTTTTCATCCATTCAAAACAAGTGATTTTTGTGATATTTTTTCATTGCAAACTCATATCATCCAGACACTTTCTAATGTAACATATTTACAATTGTTTTTGGGATGGTATACATGTTTACAGCTTTCTCAGTTGTGTAGTCTACCTAACATGATGCTTAATATTAGTAACAGTAATGTTTTCCTGGAGGAATGTGGGGGAATGCTACTTTTGTCTGAGCAGGGGGAGGGGGGTGGGTGGGTGGGGCATTCCTTCCCAAATTTCAAGACCAGGAATTGTTTGATCACTGTGCTGCTAGGAAGACGAAGGAGTACTTGCAGTGTTCAAAACAGCAAGCACTCGGTCTTGCTATCTGCATTAAACTCATTTTAGTTATCAGAAAGTAACTCGCTTTCCAAACTATAATATAATATATATGTTGGTCAGATATAAAGACACAAAATGATGTCACAAAAGTGGCAGCCATGGTAATTTGCACACACATTTGTTTTGGTTTGTAATTCAATCATGTATCACTAGAGTGAAACTTACACATTCTTCTCATGAAATAAAGGGTGGGTGAATCGTCCTGATTGTCTGGCTAACAAAGTATTGAAATTCACTGCAAAAAATCAATGAGAATGTGATTCTTCAGTAATAAATTTCCAAATTTTCCTGTGAAGACACCCAGAAAATAGTCGGTGTTTGCTGATATGATGAACCCTCATTCCCCTACTTTTTAATAAAAAAGCATCATAGATTAATAATCTGAACTTACTCTGAAATCAGTATCCAATACGTTAGAACTTGTTCTTTCACAGACTCCCTTGTTGCAGGCTACAACTACTGCATATATCTACAAAAAGAAAACAATGAAAATGAAGTTGCATTCTGGTATACCAGCTGAACTCCTTATCCTATGTGGCACACTTGCTATTACACACAAACAGTTGAAAATATTGACCTACCATCAGTCAACATGTATAAACATCTTAGCATTTCAACAATATGAATGCAATGTGTTGGCAAAATAAGAGGAGTACTAGTGAAAAAGTGAAAAATGCTTAAGGCCTAAAAAAATTAAAATCTGTTTCTCAGGCGCTCCCCTTTGGTCCTTTTGACTGTCGCATGCTCTCTTTTTTACTAATGTAAACTTTAAAAGAAAGTGTCAATGACACTGTAGCTCAACTTGTTAGGACATGTACATGTATAGTATGTGACACATCAATGACAAACATCTAGGTAATGACCTGATAACAAATGTACATATAAAGTATTGTAATGGTCTGTACATAAATACTTACCATAGCCTGTAACAAATGTATAGGTGAAGTATTATAAAGGTGGGTGACAAATCAGATGCTAAACTAGAAAAGAAATCTTTGAGTCCCAGAGTGGGTCTGACTGAACCCCAAAATATTTGTTCTCATAGCACAGTGATAACAAAGGCACCCCAAAATGCACTCATTCCTGTCCCAAGGTGATAACAAAGGTACCCAAGAAGCTTCGTGAAGATCAGTTCATAAATACAAGCCGTATAGAAGTTGTGACAAAAAACTGATTGGACCTAATTTCAGTACAAAGTGGCTACTGGCAGCCATCTTGAATTTTGGACCGCACCCAGAAACACTCGTTCTCAGCCCAACGTGATAACAAAGGTACCCAAGAAGTTTCGTGAAGATCGGTTCATAAATACAGCCTCTATCCCGAGCCATATTGACATGTGCATTTACTGTGTACAAGTAGCATTGAATAAATCAAAGTTCTTTTAATTTGCATAATTTCTGCACGAGAAAAAAACCTGTACTATATGTGATGTATTCCATGTTACTAAACATTCATACAAAAATTTATCCAAATCAGAACTTTCATACAGAAGTTCTGTACAAAAAAAAGATTGCACTAATTCTGGTACAAAATGGCTGCTGGTGGCCATCTTGAATTTCGGACCATACCCCAAAACACTCGTTCTCATCCCACGGTGATAACAAAGGTACCCAAGAAGTTTTGTAAAGATCGGTTCATAAATCCGGCCTCTAGCCTGAGCCGTATAGAAGTTGTGTACAAAAAACTGATTAGACCTAATTTCGGTACAAAATGGCCACTGGCAGCCATCTTGAATTTTGGACCACACCCAGAAACGCTCGTTCTCATCTCAAGGTGATAACAAAGGTACCCAAGCTGTTTCGTGAAGATCGGTCCTTCAATACAGACTCTAGCAGACTCCAGCCCGAGCCGTATTGACATGTGTACTTACTGTGTGTAAGTAGCACTGAAAAAATCAAAGTTCATCTAATTTGCATAATTTCTGCACGAGAAAAAAACTCGTATTATATGTGATGCATCCCATGGTACTAAACATTCACACAAAAAATTATTCAAATCAGCGCTTTCATATGGAAGTTCTGCGCAAAAATCTGATTGCACCTAATTTTGTACAAAATGGCTGCCATCGGCCATCTTGAATTTCGGACCGGACCCCAAAACACTCGTTCTTGTCCCACGGTGACACCAAAGGTACCCAAGAAGTTTCATAAAGAGCGGTTCATAAATACGGCCTCTAGCCCGAGCCATATTGGCATTTGCACTTACAGTGCTGAAAGTAACACTGAATACATCAAAGTTAGTCCAATTTGCATAATTTACGCATGAGAAAAAAACTTATTTCAAATCAGAGCTTACATATGGAAGTTCTGCGCAAAAATCTGATTGCACCTAATTTTGTACAAAATGGCTGCCAGCGGCCAACTTGAATTTCGGATCGGGCCCCAAAACACTTGTTCTCGTCCCACGGTCATAACAAAGGTACCAAAGAAGTTTCGTAAAGATCGTTCATAAATATGGCCTCTAGCCCGAGCCGTATTGAATTGTTGATGGACAGACGGCCAGACGAACAGACGGACAAGTGGCCATGGCATAAGCTCAAATTTGACTTACGTCAAAGTTGAGCTAAAAAATAAAAATTAAATGGATTATGTCTGATATTTTACCCAAGTTAAAAAAATTGATAAATTTGTTCCTTGAGTGCAAGTAGGCATTGCAATGCTTTACAAAGCCTTCTTGCTCTCAAGGGACGAAATACATCACCACCCATGCTATTCCATAGATTATGAGGCCTAAAACATAAACCAAGAACATGAACTTTTGATGGCAAAGGAATAATTACAGAAATACATTTTTTTTTAGAAAACCGCTCGCCCACATGCAATTTTACAAATAATGGCCTGAGAAACAGAAGATCTACTTTGTGTGGCCTAATATAAGGAAAGTGCCAATGACACTGCAGCTTAATTTGACTTTATGTAGTGTTTGATGAAAAGGATATATTGTTCAATATTTATGAAAGGATTATGAAATAAGACAAGAATTGTGATAATTGAGAATACGTTAAGATCTGTACCCTACATGCTAATTGTTTTCAACAAGAATAATTTGAGGTGTAGACTGTACTAAATAATTGAGGCCTGGGTTGATGTGTCCCTCACAGTTAATGTATGTCAACCAAAGTTACCAAGTTACAGTAAAATCATTCCAAATTGAGTCATCCTACCAAGTTATAACCAGATGGAGTCATTTGTGATAGTATATCCCCGCATTTGCATTCTTGATTATTGGTTAATGCTTGATACAGACAGAAATCTAAATTTTATAGTAAATTTCCTTTCTTATTATACCTACCACAATTGTTTACTTCAGGCTTGCACTACAGTGGAAGTCCCCAACTCGGATAAAATACTCTCTATTTTTGTCTTTCCCAAGCAAGTTGGGAAAGAAAAGTGGTGCAAAAGCACCAATAAAAAATAAGCCAAAACTGGGTCGAATGCAACCGGCACAGACCCAGTACGGGACGCTCTCTCCCAAGTACAACTCCACAACTTCCGTTGCCAGTGTGCATGTACCGTCTCTAAAGACTCATTCTTCTTGAATCCGTCAACGTTAGAGTTATGTGATCAGCGGGGAGGAAAGATTCTTTACCCGTAAAGAAGACGGGAGGGCCTCCATGTAAACAATTGTGGTAGGTATAATAAGAAAGGAAATTTACTATAAAATTTAGATTTCTTATCAACCTACTCACAATTGTTTACTTCAGGCTGAATAGACAAAAGGCTGGCGGGAATCGCATAACTAACCCACACATAACCCCAGTGCACTGGAACCTTGAAGCAGAAGGAAGAGGTCCTGAGGCTTATCAACCATAATGTCGCAATCATTGGTAAAGGACAATGAAAAGAGACATATGAGCCTGTGTGACACACAGACAGAAAAAGGGCAGTAACAGCACAAGGCTGAAACTGACCTTCAAGAAGCCTAATGGCTATGGCAGACAACAGCCTGAGCAGAAGAAAGAGGACCCAGGGCAAAAAGGTCCTCCGACTGCTCCTGCAACTGGCGCAAATAAAAGGTGGAGAAAGTAGAAGCATTTCTCCAGTAGGCTGCCTGCATAACATCTGACAACTTGACGGAGTTAGAATAAGCCCAAGAGGTGGACAGTGCCCGCACCTCGTGGGCAGAAATAATACAATTGGTAATACAATCGCCAGCTGCTAAACGACCATAAGCCGTACGAATAGCCAGACAAATCCAACGAGAAATGGATTGAGGAGAGATCTTCTGTCGACCCGGAATGAGAGACAGAAAAAAACGTTTCCTGCCTTTCCATATGAAGCGTGTCCGATCAAGATAAATGCGAATAGCACGGACCGGACAGAGCAAAGGGCGATTACCCTCAACAGAAGGAAGAGCCCTGATACAGATAGGAGGAGGAGTAGTATCTGGTAACTGATTCTTGGCCAAAAAGGAGCAATCAGTGGTCAAAGTAACACTGTTGGGAGTGCTCCTAAAAAAGGCCGGGTCAACCGAGAGGGCGTGAAGCTCACTAACCCGTCTGGCCGAAGCAAATGCCATCAGAAAAGCTGTCTTATATGTGAGAAAATGCATATCCACCTGGGATAAAGGTTCGAACGCCCCCCCCCCCCCCTCCCCCACAAGCAAAGCAGCACCCACGAAAGATTCCATCGTGGAGTAAGCTGCAAAGTCTGAGGCCTTTTCAAAGAAAAGTGCCGAACAAGGTTGGAGAGGTAAGGATTAGTGCCGATACGACGCTTCCCCACATAAGAAAAAGTCTCTGAAAGCATAGACCTGTAACCCTTGATGGTAACAGGCTGGAGAACCCGAGAATCAAACAGATATACCAGAAACTCCGCAATCTGTGAAATCGAAGGATTGGCATAATCAACAGAGTGATCAGCACACCGTCGACAGAAGACCTTCCTTTTAGCTGCATAAGCTAAACCAGTGGAGTGCCTCCTTGAAGAAGAAATGCACTCCACTGCTCGTCTCGAGAAACCTCTACGGAGGAGACAGGACCTGACAAAAGATATGCGTGAAGGCACAACGAAGTCAGGTCGACGTGAAACCTCCTTGGGCGACCTTGACAAAGAAGGTCGCGACATAGCGGGAGACGTGCCGAAACCGCCGCCATCAGCGAGCAGAGCTGATTGATCCACACCCGCTGAGGCGACAGGGGAGCGATCAGAATGATTCAACAACTGCAGGTTTGAATTTTGACGAGAACCTGAGGAAGAATTGGAACCGGTGGGAAGGCATAGCCGACTAGACCGTTCCAATCGAGTGACAGAGCATCCACGGCAAAAACCAGAGGATCTGGACACGGGGACACGAAAGTGTCCACCTGATGGTTCCAACGCGTCGCAAAGAGGTCGATGTGGGGACGTCCCCAGAGATCGCAAAGCGACTGGAACACTGCCCTGTGAAGCATCCACTCGGTGGAAATAACCCTGCCCTGTCGGGACAGGGAGTCGGCTAGGACGTTCAGACGACCGGGAATGCGACGAACAACCACTCCGGCATGAACATCCTGAGCGAGCAGTAGAAGATCCCGAGCTAACTCGTACATCGGAACCGAGTGCGTGCCGCCCTGGTTCCGAATGTAAGCAACCACTGTCGAATTGTCGGATAGTAGAAGGACCTGGCGATTCGACAGGTGAGGGATCCACTGCCTGAAACTCAGAAGAAGAGCAAGAAGCTCCTTCTGGTTGATGTGTAGAGCTGCTTGATCCTGGTCCCACATCCCGTGTAGGGAAAGACCGAGAGGTTCCAACGTCGCACCCCATCCGAGATCGCTGGCATCTGCCATCAGAACGCGATCGGACGTGGGTAAGTCCAGTGGAACAAGGTGAGGATACAGAGATTCCGGAAACGGAAGCACCTGATCCAGAGAATCTACATTCGGCCTCCAACGACTGAGCAGAAAGTGTTGGAGAGGTCTGACACGCAGCCGACCTAGAGGAATGAGATCCGTCACCGAACCGCAGAGACCGATCAGCCGGAGAAAACTCCGAGCGGTCGCGGACATGGACTGGGACAGAGTCAGAGCAAAAGCTGAGAGAATCACAGCCTTGGCCCGGGGAACCGCTACCAAATTGAATTTGGTTTGGAAAGACATCCCCAGATGACAAAACGACTGAGAAGGGACCAGGTCCGACTTCTCCTCGTTGACTCTGAATCCTAGCGACGTGAGCAAGCTCAACAGAGTGGCGACATCCGACTCCAGTAAGGCAGCATTGGAATGCCTCTGGAGGATATCGTCCAGATATGCCGAAGTAGTCACCCTGGACTGTGTGCGATGGAACGCTATCACATGCGACATCAGTCTGGTGAACGCCCAAGGAGCCAGGTTGAGGCCGAAAGGCATGGCCTTGAACTGGTAAACTCGCCCCAGAAAAGCGAACCTGAGATACTTCCGTGACGCCCGATGCATCGGAACGTGGAAGTAAGCATCTCGCTGGTCGATGCTGGCTGCGAAATCTCCCTGGTGAATTGATTGGCGTACCGACCTGAAAGTCTCCATGCTGAACTTGGGAGCAATGATAGACTGGTTCAGGATACTCAGATCGATAACCGGTCGGAGTCGGCCGTCCTTCTTCGGCACCAAGAACAGGCGGGAATAGAAACCCACTGACTGAACGTTCTTGATGACCTCGATCGCCCCCTTTGCCAGGAGATTGGCAATCTCCGTGGACAAAAGTTCCCGACGTAAAACGTCTGAAGGAACTGTGGTTGGAAGAGGCACCCTTGACAGAGTGGGGTGCCGTCGGAAGGATATTCGCAGCCTGGACCGAACATCTAACACCCACGGATCGGATGTGATGGTGGCCCAATGGTCTGCGAACTCTGCTATCCTTCCTCCAACCTGGGACGAGTCGAGGTGAGGACCTTCATTTCGAGCCCCGACGAGGCCCGCGAGAGGAGAAACCACCTCCTCTGCTAAATGAAGAATCCTGAGACTTCCCTCGATTCTGCCGACTCCTACCTTCACCCCGTGAGTAAGAAGTAGAGGCAGCGGCAGAAGGACCAGCCTTTTGCTTCACAGAGGAAGCAGAAGGGTACTTGTTAGGCTTGGAATGGCCCTTGCCTCCCCTAGAAGGCTGATCCAGCTGACGAAACAGCAGCTTATCTTTGGAATGACGTAGGACGTCATCCCGGACCGTCGACACGGAACCATGGAAAAGTTGCGGACCTGCCAAAGAAGCAGATCGAAGAGCAGCACAGCGTCCCTTCGAACTAATTCCAAATTAGCCGTGTTACAGGCATGAGTGTGAGTAAGGTGCATAAGCGCCTTGGACAGCACACGCAAAGAAGCCTGTACCTCGTCAAACTTATCTGGAGGCAGATAAGCAGCCAAAGCTGAGACAACGTGATCTGAGAGAGAAAGCATGCCAAGCATCTCTCTAGATAAGTCCAACGTGGACTCCAGAGTCGTCATTGGAATGACGGCAGACTTGGGCTTGGAAAGCCCGAGGGAAGTGGAGTCCTGATCCAGAACTGTCAAAGTCTGGCAGACCGACGGATTGGCGGAATCGTAGGAACGATAACACACAGGAGGCAGAAAGGTGTCAACCCAGGTGAAGAACGAAGTCTTCAAAGCCTTGGAATTCAGCTTGGAATCCAATGCTGAAAAAGCTTCAACCACCTGTACCGACTGGCACGGTCGAAGGCGCCCAGAAGCAGGTTGCTCCATAGGCTGTTGGCGCGCGACTGATGATCGCGGCCAGGCTGACACTGTCGGCTGGTTAGCAGGTTTGAGATCAGGCAGAAACCCAAACACAAAGTCAAGAGCTGCCCCCAAGTCCGAAGACTGCTGGCCCTCGACCTCAAGCATGTCGGACTCCTCCCCAGAGTCGGAAGACACATAGCCCATCGTGGGCAAACCAGCCGATGCCTCCCATGGTGTCGGGACACCAGAGGAATCAGAAACCGGCCTGTTTCCAATCCCGGGAGGCGGCGCCATAGGAGGCGCCTGGAAACCACTCATTGCCTCGCTGGAAGCAACAGGAAGGCTCTTAGAAAGAACCTGAGTGAGTAAGGAGAGGGCCTCCCTAAGCTCACTGCCTGTACTGACCGGTTCGACAGGGGAGCGAACCGGCAAAGTGGCTTCACCTCTGACCCTCTTAACCAGCGAAGAGTCACGATCCTCCAAAACACCCGACGCGGGACGACGGGCGGCAGCCGAAACATCTGAAGGCAGACGTGTATAGGGGTACGATGCACCCCAAGGATCAATATGGCGAGAACTCATGAGAGTCACTGCGGACCTCTGCGGGGCAGAAGGTCCAGGCTGCACAAAAGGCGTTGGTCCTCCAAAACTGGCCGTGAGGCCAGAATGAGTTGACGGAAATGCCACGGAGTTCATAGTGTTTCCACTAAGAACATCCGAATCCAAAGACACAACTGTGGTGCTTGACGGCGAAGAGACCACAGAGTTGGGTTCGGCCGGCAGCTCCTTCTGACTTCGCCGAGTTGAATTCAGGGAAGGCTGAGGCCGATATCCCACGTCTACAGTACCGGACATTCCTGCAGTCCCTGCAGCGAAAAGCCGAGGCTGGCTGAAACTGACGACGAAGCAGACGGACCAGCAGTAGTAGTAGATACATCGAGAGTCGTTGAGGCTGGTGAAATAGTGGAGAGAGCACACCGGCTCGGCTCCGAAGGAGGAGTCACAACCCTAGTGACAGCCTCAGATGTCGACTGGAGGGGGACCATAGTCCCGGAACCAGGCACCTCTTCACCAGAACACTCAACGGCTCCCGCAGTATCCACCACAGGAAAAGACTGCACATCCCCCACGGAGGAGGAATAACTCTCACCAGACAAGGTCGGCTCGGGAGGCCCCGAACGACCACGTTCTCCTTTCCCGCGGGAGCGGGAGGCACGGCCACGAGAACGAACGACAAGGTTAACTGACGCCCAGAAAGTGGATGACCATGATCCACAGATACCACATGGCCACTCGGCCGAACACCCATTACAGGAGGAACAAGACGAATGTACATCGTCCACATGCTTTGGCAGCAGACATTGCCCACAAGGAATTGTCCTGGGCATGATAGAGGTGAGAGGAGCAGGGAAGGTGAAATCAGAAAACAGAACACCCCCAAAGAAGAGAGAAAGGTGACAGAAACAAAGACCCCAGATGGTCGACCGGGAACCACACAACAGGATGACTACTCTCAAAAGAAAGAAGAAAAACTGTAGGAGTGGTACCCCGCTGACACCTAACTCTAACACAATTAGAAAATTTTGCAACATAAGCATTAACAATAATTGTGAAATAATATAAGTCCGAACCGCATGGCACACGAAATTCGCACGCGACTCGAGAGAGAACAATTAAATATACATTATGGATATATAATATAAAAGAGAATATAAAAAAACACTGTTCCTGAGAATACAAAGGATACACTGTGGTACAATGAATCAGGAATCATCAAACATCGAGCTGGAGGAACACTGATAAGCGTGCAAAAACATCTCGACACGAAGCGGATTATAAAAAGAATGAGTCTTTAGAGATGGTACATGCACACTGGCAACGGAAGTCGTGGAGTTGTACTTGGGAGAGAGCGTCCCGTACTGGGTCTGCGCCGGTTGCACTCGACCCAGTTTTGGCTAATTTTTTATTGGTGCTTTTGCACCACTTTTCTTTCCCAACTTGCTTGGGAAAGACAAAAATAGAGAGTATTTTATCCGAGTTAGGGACTTCCACTGTAGTGCAAGCCTGAAGTAAACAATTGTGAGTAGGTTGATAAGAAATGAAAAGGTATTATATATCACATTAAATTGATAACATTATTAAATAATGGAATTAGTGTATCAATTTATCTTAATTAATTAGCAACATTTTCATATATTTTTATACATCAAACAAAATCAACAACAGAATTATGGTCACGTGAATTTAAACCCCCAGGAATCATTTGCCAGAAACTGTTTCTCTAACAACAAAAGTGATACTATGGGTGCCACACACATGGGGTCAAATAAAAAATCTGAAACCTTTATGCACATCTGGACACCCTGCCGGAACATATGAACAACATTTTGAATTAAAACCTCTGGGAACTTTCGCCGGAAACTGATTTTCTAATGACAAAAGTGGTGCTATAGGCACCACATGGGGCCAAATCAAAAATCAGAAAACTTTATGCACATCAAGAGACCCAACTGGAACATATGAACCTACTTTCAACATTTCAAATTAAAACCCCTAGTAGCCTTTCACCAGAAACAAATTCTCTAACAACACAAGTGGTGCTACAAGTGCCATATGAGGCCCGAATTAAAAATCCTCAACCTTTATGTACATCTAAACATCCTACCGGAGAGACCCTACCAGAAAGGAAAGAACACACATTCCACATTTCAAATTAAAACACCTAGGAGTCTTTCGCCGGAAACCGATTCTCTAACGAAAAAGTCATGTTACGAGCACTACATGGGGCTGAATAAAAAATCTGAAACATTTATGCACATCTAGAGATCCTACCAGAACATATGAACTCACTTTCAACGTTTCAAATTAAAACCCCTAGGAGCCTTTCGCCATAGACTGATTCTCTAATGATAAAAGTGGCGCTACGAGTGCAATATGAGGTCAAATTAATAATCCTGAACCTTTATGTACATCTGAACATCCTACCGGAACATATGAACACAACTTTTTGGTGTTTTAAGGTCACATATGGCTAATCATCACCATGACAGTTTTACAGGTGGAGGAAGCCAGAGTACCCAAAGAGAACCACTGAGCAATGGCGAGCAACTGTCAGCTCCCCCAACATACTAACTCCACACAAGCAGGGTTAGCACTGATTGAAGAAAAGTGCACCATCAACATGCAGTATGCCTTACTACACAATGCCACCGTGCCCCCATGTGGGCATTGAGGGTGAAGTGTCTTCACAAGGACACAACGCGGTTGCTGCAGGTGAGATTCGAACGGAGGACCTCTCGACTTGCAGTCTGACCTCTACCGACTGAGCCACCACATCTCTAACCGATTCTATAATGACAAGTGGTGCTATGAGTGCCACATTGGGCCAAATCAAAAATTCAAAACCTTTATGCACATCTTGACACCCGAACAGAACATATGAACACACTTTCAACATTTCAAATTAAAACCCCTATTAGCCTTTCACCAGAAACCAATTCTCAAATGACAAAAGTGATGCTACAGGTACCACATTGAGCCAAATCAAAAATCAGAAACCTTTATGCACATCTAGAGACCTACTGGAACATAAAAACACACTTTAAACAACTGAAATTACATATCCTAGAAGGCTTTTGTCGGAAAGCAGAATTTTACCTCGGTCTTTAAGAGTTCAAAACTACCCCAATTAGAGAATGCCTTACATGCCAAACAAGAAAAAGTCAACCATAGAATTCGATATTGACACCAGAATTCAAAGAGGATGAAGAATAGTGTTTACACTTTTGGGTGTTTGTTTTAATGATTCAAATGGGCTGTCACCAAATATATCACTAAATGTATGGAAGGAGTTTGTTCTTTCAAGAATTCTGTATGGAATTGAATCCACTTATTTCACACAAAGGGAAATAGACAAGCCTGAAATTTTTCAAAGGAAAAATTTGAAAACAAGAACAATCTCTTGCTACAAGAATAGCCAACATGGCTATATATACCTTACAAGGACAACTCCACTAGAAGAAATCATTCATGAAAGAATGTTAATACTGTTTGGAATGTTTTTGCAGACAGAAGTTATCAGTGGAAAGATCAATTACCGAAAGATAACTTTCCTCAAACGATCTCCACTCAAACAGCTGGTTCATCAAAATAAGAAAATATTATGGAAGTAGGACTTGCCATCTGCTTTTGATGTACAAGATATTCTAGGAAAGAAGAAGAAAAGGAAGCAGTTAGTAAAGAGAAACATAAATTCTTACTGGGAAAAGGATATTAAACAAGAAATTTCACCTAAATCAACTTTAAAATACATAATTCCAAACAGAGTCAAAATTGGACAAGCATACCATGTCTGGTCTTCAGTAAGAAATTACATCCAAGATATATGAAGAACTATCCTAAAAGTAAAAATACTCAAAGGTTCAAACATTTTGCAGACAAGTCATGTCTGTCTGAATGGCAATCGAGTGCTTCCTAACTCAATCTGCTTGCTATGTGAGACTACAAAAGAAATGATAGAACACTTCATCTATTTCGTCAAGTACAAGAAATCAGATTTTCCGCTCTAATGAAATTGAAAAAAATATGATTTCAGTAGAAGCTTTTCAAATCATAACTTCCAACTCTTCTCAACTAACCCAACTAATCCTGGACTGTTTAGTTTCAGTAATCCTTCTACTAACTCTTGCACTATTATACAAACTTGAACATTGAGAGAGAATAGACAAACTTCACCAGCAAATCTGTGATACCAATAATTGATCTTGGCAGAGGAAATTCCATGATTAAATAAATGAAGCAATCAACAAAGCAAAAACTCAAACATTTTATACAGTGAGTGTCAGGTTGTTTTGCGCCAATTCTAGTTTGCCTGGGGTGCAAATGGGAATTGGGACAAAATAACTAGGGGAGGAGGCTGGATTTGGAGTGAAATGACCCATGCTCATCTAGTTCAGTTAGTTTAAAATCAGAGATCCAATCAGTGTGTATATCCAGTTGCCCCCAATTGCAACTTTTACTTGGTAATACTGAGGTGCTCTGAAAAGTCTCTCCCTATTCCTCCCCACTCTTCCTCCTAATCTCCCAGTAGACAGATAAAAACTGTTTCATAATCACCCCATTGGTGCTTTCTTGATCTCCTTAACTTTAAAATAGATATAGCCATCCATCCATATCCATCAATCCATCGATCCATCCATCCATCCATCCATCTGTTCATCTATCTGTCTGTCTGTAGATGTTGGTTTCTGCTCTCTAATTAATATTCTGCTTGGCCGACTGAAACCAAACTTGGCATGTGGGTTAGACATGATGAGAGACAGAACACTTTTGGGATCATTATGCCAAAGGTCAAGGCCACACTGACCTTAAACTTTAATTTTTATCAGTGTTGGTTTCCGCTCTATAATTAAAGTTCCGCTTAGCCGACTGAAGCCAAACTTGGCGTGTGGGTTAGGCATGATAAGAGGAAGAACCCTGTGTATTTTGAGGTCATTGTGCCAAAGGTCAAGGTCACAGTGACCTTGACATTAATCATTTACCAGAGTTGTCTTCTCTAATTGAAATTTTGCTTGCCCGATCGATACTAAACTCGGCCTATGGGTACAGAACTTAACATATTCTCAATTATCACAATTCTTCTTATTTCATAATCCTTTCATAAACACTGAACAATGTACCCTTTTCATCAAACACTACATACAGTCAAATTAAGCTACAGTGTCATTGACACTTTCCTTATATTAAGACTTTTTTTCCTTTTTCACACATTCTTCTCCCATTTTGTTAACACACTGCATTCATATTGTTGGGAAATGCTGTGATGTTAATACACATTGACAGCCGGTAGGTATGTCACAAAATATTTTCAACTGTTTGTGAGGGATCTCAAGTGTACCACATAGGATAAGGAGTTGCAAGTGTGCCACGAATGATGAAAAGAAGAACCATATTTTTTTAGGTTAATGTACCAAAAATCAAGGTCACAGTGACCTTGAAATTGAAATTTTATCAATTGGAGCTGGTTTCGGCTCTCTTAATTACTAAAATTAAGCATTTCCAATCGAAACCCAACATGGAATGTTGGCTGAGCATGATGAGAGGAAGAACCCTACATATTTTGGGGTCATTGTGTCAAAGGTCAAGGTTACAGTGACCTTGAACTTGAAATTTTATCGGTCCTGATCAAAATCAAACTTGACATGTCATCAAATACAGGTAATCTTATCTGTATTATCTGAATAAATAATAGCAACAGTGGCTGTGTTAATTTAATGTAATACATTACCAAGCTTACTGTATCAGGGGGATTTTTCAGGGACATTGCCACCCTTGGCTGCTACCTCTAGTCCCAATATTGTCCCTGGGTTGATATTTGTGTTATCAGTGACCAAACTTTAACCTAGAGCTATATTGGGAATATTCTCAAAATCCTCTTCCCCAGAACCATCAGTCAGAATCTTGTGATATTTGGTATACAACAAACTCAGGTGGGCCAATTTCAAGTTTGTTCAAATAAAGTTCCTAGTTTAATATTTGATTGACCTCACTTTGGGAGACCAAATTTTAATTTGGTGCAAAAGAAGAATATTCTTTATAATCTTCTTGAGAACCACAATTCAGAATTTTTAATATTTGGTTTACAACACCCCAGCCAGACTCAGATTCAAGTTTGTTCAAATCAAGTTCCTGGGTTCATATTTGGTATCCCTATGGAGGCCCAAATTTTAACTTTGTGTAATACGATGAATAATCTTTGAAAATCTCCCTTCTTCAGATCCACCATTCAGAATCTATTGCTATTTAATAAACAGCATTCTGAGATGAATGGGGAGGGTTCAGAAACAAGTTTGTTCAAGTTAAGTCCCTAGATTGATATTTTGGCTCCCTAGATTTGCATCACCGAAAACTTATTAATATTTCTGCAGTAGCATCCCAATACCAGAAAAAATCATCTGATTTGGACAACAGAGTTATAAATAATTAAATGACTCTGTTCCTCTGTAATGCTACCTAGCCGCAGGTGTTAATTAAATCCTCCTTTAAACAACTTTGTCAGGTAAGTGTCTCAGGCCCTCTGGGGCCTCTTGTTAGATCAGGATTTTTGTGGTGTTTACAATTCCAAATTTAAAAAAGATAGCTCTTTAGAAATGCTTAAAATGAATAACTTGAGAAAAATCGGTTAATTTGCTATTGTTTTTGATAATATCGAAAATTTAAAATTGAGCTGCACTGCTCACAAACGAGGTGTAAATAACTCGAAAATTTCATGGCTTTGGGTAAAGGATAAGTACCCAAAAATGGAAGCTGAAGAAATAGAGTTACAATTTCAATATACTTTTTCAGCATCATTGATTGGCAAGTCTGATTTACTCCTTTACTTCTTGGGCTTGTTAGCCTTTTTAAAGCCATTGAACTGTGTTTAAATGAATTGCAGCGACTGTTAGCTATTTTTTTCTTATTTACTAAAATCACGTCAACTTTTTTAATTCCACCTTCACTAAATCTAACACAACTGTAAATGGTTATCCACATTTAAATGTAATGGGGCAGGACTTTTTATTTTCCATCTTTATCCAATACAACATCCAGTTCACGTTTCTGTTGTAAACTTTTAATATCAACATCACTTCTGACTCTTTTAAATTTTGGATATATCATCTCCAACAAAAAACATCTTTAAAAATGTGTGGCCGTCCTGGAAAATTCTAAATCCTTATGGTCGAGCTGACAAATTGTTCGGTTTTAATTAAATTTTAGTGTGTTGTAGAGCTAAAAAAATTAAAATTATTTCATGAATTAATCATATTTTTATTAGCTTAACTTGACAAGGGTGAGATAAGCTATTGGTGTCACCCTTGCGTAAGTCTGTGAGTCTGTTCTCATTTTTTTAGCATAGGTAACACCCCGTAGTTCTTGTCTGATCATCACCAAATTTCATATACAGGTTCGAGGTCATGGGTAGATGAGAATGTCCCATTAAGACACGAAAATCTTTAGCACATTACACAGGTCGTATTTATGAAGGGATTTTATTGTTAAATAAACTTGGTAGGATGATTCTGTATCATGTCAGATAAGAACGTCATATTTTGGTTGGGTTCGGTCAATTGTGATGGCCGCAGAGGCATGTTACCTAGATTCCTTTAGCACAGTCTACACATTGTATATATGAAGGGATTTCATTGTAAATTGGTAGGATGACTTGGTATAATGTCTAGATTAGAAGGTCCTAATTTGGACCTGATTACTCAACCGTGATGGCTGCATTGGAATGTGACTTAGATTTGTTTAGCGCAGTCTACGGTTCATATTTATGAAGTGATTTCATTGTAATGTGGTAGGTAACTCAGTATGATGTCTAGATGAGACTGTCCTATTTTGATCGGCAGCCATTACCGCCACTTGGGCATGTGATCTAGATTCCTTTAGCTGTCTACAGGTCATTTTTATGAAGAGATTTCTTTATAACTTAGTAGGATGACTCAGTATGATATCCAGATGGGACTGGCCTATTTTAGTCGCAACTGGTCAACCACGATGGCCAGATGGGCACATGACCCAGATTCCTTTAGCAAAGTCTATGAGTCATATTGAAGGAATTTCATTTTTCCTGTATTTTTTTTTTTAAAAGCAGGCATATTGTGGTGATTTTCGTCCAGCTTGTGCATCCCGTCCATCTGTCTGAACATCATGAACAGTATGTAATTCAAAACATTTAAACTATGCTAAGGTGTTCAGGTACCATCTGTAGATGTGCATAAATGTTGCAGAATTTTGATTTGGTCCCCACACGGTTCCAGTGGAACGACTTTTATTGTTAGAAATTTGGTTTCTGGTGGAAGGCTCCTAGGGGTTTTAATTTGAAATGTTGAAAGTGTGTTCATATATTCAGGTAGGGTGCTTAGTAATCTGTAACTGTAAATTTCTCCTTTCGAAGGCGCACCAATATTCCTGAAGTTTTAATAGGTGTTTAGAATTATGAGTGATGATAAACATTTCAGATTATAATCGTTTTTGTTTTTTGCTCCCTGGCCACAGTACCACTGATGATTATGGTTCATTCTACATGTAATGCATATATGAGGTTTCTGGATATCTGTTCTATGTTGTGGATTGTATTAGCATCCAACATGAGAGATGAAAGAGAGTCATGTAGAGGATCAAGTAGAATTTGAAGGATTAGACTTGAAGGAAGTGAAGAGTCTGAGGAGAGACAGATTCTATCTTGCAAGATTTTATACATGGCTGTAATGAATTTTGTTATTGTTTTTTCTAAGGTTGTACAGCTTAGGAGGAAGTGCTCTCTGTTTTCAACTTCAATGTTGCATAATGTACATAAGTTAGTTGTCACTTGATAGTTTTGATTACTAGGTTTTGAGTTCTTGTATAGAGTTGTATGAACTTGTAGGTATTAGGTGCTAGTCAGAATCTTTGCCTTCAGTCTAGCTTTTTTGGTTTCATGAGGATTAAATCTAGAATCGGACCATACCAATGCAGGATCAGTTAAATTCAGTGATGTGCCAGAGAGAAATCTCACCGATGGCAACTTATTATTTGTTATTCTAGATAGATGTAGATGGAGTCTTGGAATGATGTATGCCATCGAAATTCTTCCGATAATAGATGGAATGAGACCATTTGTTCTGTGAAAACCAGCTCCCAAGAGAGCATAAATGGTACGAGAAGCACAGTTTATTCTTTCTTTTATTCTCTGTTCATTTACCTTTAAGTTTGTTGAGAGCAAGATGCCTAAATGTGTACCACTGTTTTCTTCTGGTAGTTTTTGTTTGTTTAGCATTGGCGAATAACTCATGTTGCAACTTTTCTGAGGCCTCTTAAATTTATAATTCAAAATAACTGACTTGGTATTATTGATGGCTCTTCTGTCTAGGTTGATGGAGTTCTCCACTGACTGTAGTAATTCTTTTGAGTCTATGGAGTCGGTGTCAGTAATGCCTGCCATGACATCTGCACAGGTTGGAAGAGAGCAGCATATTGTACTGATTTTTGTCCCTATGTGATTTTCTGTAATACTATTCATGACATCATTGTTGACTACTTTAAATAGATGGGGTGAAACTGTACTACCTTGCAAAGTTCCTTGGTATGTGTTGAAAGGTGAAGATAGTGTGTCCTTCCCATTTTATTCGTACATGTATCTTGAATCCTCTATACCAATTTCTCAGTATTAACTTGGTAGACCGATCAGTGCTAGTTTCCTAAATAGACCATCATGCCAAACTCTATCAAAAGCCTTTTCTGCATTTAGGAGTATAACACTTGTATCAATGTGTCTTTCTTCATTCTTTCTTAAACATTCCATCAGTATGAAGGAAGCAAATAGTGGAGAAACTCCTTCTATGAATCCTCTTTGAAGACAGTGTTGATTACTATTGAATATACATTTAATTTTTCTTATAATAATCAGTTCCAACATTTTCCCAAGGATGCTCGAGACAGTAATTCCTCTGTAGTTGGTAGATACTTCTTTAGCTTTACCAGGTTTCTTTAGGATTGGATTGAGAATACCTTCCTTAAACATGTCCGGTACATACCGGGTGGATAGAATGGAGTTGTATAGTTGTGTAAGTATGGGTGTAAGCTGTATAATACCATGTTTGATATGTTCACTTGTGATACCCATTTTATCTTGTGCTTTAACTTTGTGATTGAAGAGTAGGTGTCATATTCAGAGAAAAGTGTATTATCAGAAGGTAGGAACTGTTCTGCCATGTTATCCAAAAGATTAATATCCAATTTCACCAGCTGCCTGGGATCTTCATCATAATGTGCGTGATGTTTATGTCCTAGGTCTCCAAAGTACTTACACCGAACACTTCTCACTTCTTAATCTCCATCATATCTGATGCCATTGTATTCTAACACATCTGTACATTTTTTATTTGTTTTCCTCTGCTTACTTATAAGTTTATAGAATACACTCTGATTGCTTTCTGATGACTTCTCTAATTCCTCATAAAATGCATTTCTTTTAATAGCCTCATTCTGTCTCAGGATACACCGTAGTGATTTCTCAAGTTGTTTAGCTCTTGATGACATATTCCGTGATATGGTTTGCCTCGCTGTTTCCATTGCCAAAATATAAATTTTATTGTCTTGTGTAAACTAATACAATTGGTGGGAATTGGTTTGATTTTCTTCACATGAGTCTTGTTGCTATGCCTTCTGACACAGTTCCTTTCTGATGCTAATAAGATGCTTATTATGTTTGTCACTAAAACTTCTATATCATAGACAGTGAAAACTGTGTCAAAACTCATCTGACTAATTTGATGATCTAAGTCGTCTTTATATTTAGTGATATCAGCAGTCTTATGAAGGGGCTTCCCTTTAAGATCTGAATGTGAAGACTTATTTTGTATCTTGTTATGTTCTAGTGTTATTTTTAGCTTGGCGCAAATGGGAATATGGTCTGAAGTTCCAATTGCAATGTCTAACAAACTGATGCCACTTATTACTTTCTGCTAATTAGATTTTCTCTCCAGGAAATACTCTATTGTTGAAGTATTACCCGAATAGCTGTAGAATGTTGGCTCTTGCAGGTAAGAATCACCTAAGGGTAAGATTAAAGTTTCATCTTCGCAAAACTTCTTTAGAAGACTGTCAAGTTTTCTGTCTATGCTATGATGGAAAGAAGCATTCAAATTCCCAGATAGGATAAAGTCTGAAGGGTTGAATTTCAGAAGTAGTTCAGAAAGTTGCAGTAATGCATCTTCAAAGTCTGTAGCTGAATTTTTGTAACGATCACAAGGCATGTACACCCCAATCAGGCATATTGTTTTGGGGTTGTTAGAAATTGAGGCAGCCAGAGTATGACTATTACCATCGGAATGTACTGTTATGTACTTTCCATAAAAAAGCCACTCCAGCTTGGCCTCTAGCTCTCCGAATGAGTGGTTGTGGATCTTCATCATCGAAAGTCTTCCAGTGTGAACAGAAGCCCAGTGATTTTACCTTTTCTGAAAAGCTTGGTTCTTCAAAATGGTACAGCCAGTGCTCTTGTAGAAATATAATGTCATATGCTTCACAGAGTTCTTTCAATGCAGATGAATTTGACTTTATTCCATGAATGTTGTTTGAGATCAATGAGATGAGGCTGCTGGGTGATGAATGATGAGGATGAGGAATCTTCAATTCAGTTGATTTTAATTCCATTTGGCCCACCCCTAAAAAATGATCTCTGGCATATATATTATCTGTTCCTTGCTGTATATTGTTGGTAAAATGCAAACTGCTTGATGTAAAAACTATAAGTTCTGGGAAAGTCTGGGTCTTTTGTATTCTTTCATTCTCAGTGGATGTAGTTTTTGAAGAGTATGATTGGTCTTCACAGATTATTTCATGTGCATTTGCAATTGTACATGTAATATGGGTAACAGACGTTGGGGTCTTAGCATCAACGTATATTTCTTCTTGGTCTAGCACATCTACTACATCAAATTTGTCTTGATAAAAATTATCTCCTCTTGAGTGCACTGTGTTCCAGCCGAGATGGTTTTAACTTGGTTACTCATGCTGCTGCAACAAGTATCAGGTTGTTGTGATATTTCAAGTTCATTGAATTGTTCATCTTTCATGTAGGTTGGTTCACATTGGTGATTATTAAGATACTGATCAGATGTATTTGTTGCCATATCTATAGTTCTTTTCACTGATAGATCCAGAGGTGTTGTTATTGGATGAGATGTGTGATAAGTAAGGAAATGGGTTGTGGTATGTGATTTATTATCTCTCATTCCCACACTGAAATTTGAAGACTACTGTAAGAAGTTTGGTTTCTGACTTCTTCTCTCGTTTCTTGAGTTGTTTTCCCTTGGTCGCTCTGTCGTCTGGTTCTTGTTGTAGTTATTAGTTGTGTGTGTTGAGTTATACAAACAATTTTATGGTGTCCATTTGATTGACTCAACCACTTATTTATAGTCTTTGAACTTGTTTTCATAATCATTTCTTATATAATATTAGAACATTTCTTTTCATGTTCTATCGGTCGATAGTACCTGAGTTTGTGTGATTTCTGAAATAGAACCTGATGCAGCGAAGCTGCTTCAGGTTTTATTTCAGAAATCACACAAACTCAGGTACTATCGACCGATAGAACATGAAAAGAAACGTTCTAATTATTTTATTATGCCGAACAAAAGTACGTTCATTGTTATAATATTAAGCGTTAACTGCAGCATGCCATCAGTCTTGTAACAACAATGTAGTCGAATCCAAAAACATGACGTCATTTCGAACGAATGATGTCTCTTCGAAAATGACTTGTCACAAGTGCCGTCGCTTTGGGAGTTTCTTTATCAACAAATGCCAGTGTTTACAGCTGTTCATGTTATAATTCATTGTTAATGCTTGTGTGATAAGTGGTATAAATTAATGGAATATAAATTCGAGTTTCTCGGACGACGGCAGTTGATAGAATTAAGCGGAGTGAAACAACTTATTTGAACTTGAGGCGGAGGTTCAGTGAGGACAGGGATTACTAAACTTGTGGAAATATAATTGATTGAGGTCATAACTCATATTCAGGATTCACTGAGGTGGTGAACAACATGTGAGTTTTTAATATTTCTGATTCTTTTGAATTATTTGCAGTTAAAATTGAAAACACACCCACTACAGATGCCCATGTGTTGGTAAGTTTGTGTCTACCGGTGACAAAAAACGTTAAACGAACACGGAGCCAGCGTTTGGTGTTGAGAAATTCCAATCGACGCTGATCAATGGAAGTGGAGCTTACATTTTCTTCGTTCCCTTGTCTCCAGGGAAAAACGTTCCGATAGTACCTGTGTTTTGCCCCAAAACTCCAGTATTATGACTTTTAGAAGGTGTCAAATTAACCAATCACGGCTGATGTTACAAACGTGAGGCATAATAATATTTATTATTTCCACCTGTAGATCACATTTCATTTGGAGTTTGTCTATCTCTAATTGATGGACTTTGTCTTTCATGCTCTCAATGATGTCTTTCTGTTCTCTCTGATGGTAATTTTCTATGAGATTATTTTGTGGTATCTGTGTACAAAAACTCATGCTTTATTTGTTGATTCACATTGAATGATGTTATCAATCTTCTTCATCCTTTCCTCCATCCCACAGTCAAATTTCTAGTTTATTTTATCGGAGGTGGCATAACTTTTAGTATATGTCTGCTCGTTGTTTTTAGTAAGATGCAAAACACTAATTCTAGTTGCTCCTTGTAGGTTCAGCCGGATTTTGTTTACATTGGACGATGGCCCATTAGTTGAAGATTGAGTGTCACTAGATTTTGCAGCAATAGTTTCTGGTGCTGTGACTGTTTCATACATTTGTACTTTGGGTGCTATTAGTGGGCGCTCACACAAACTGTCATTATTATTATCATCCGTAGTAATGCAATTATTGCTATCTCTTTGTTTATTTTCACGTAGTGGAACAATAAGTGAATTTCCTTTTTTGGTAAATTTTGTGCAATCTCTCTTTCGTTCATCCCCATTATATTCTGTGACAACTGTACATTTGTTGTATCCGAATTTGATGATGTTGATGGCTGGATTAACTCTACTGATTTACCAACTGTGTTTGCACTTGAGATGACCATTTGCAATTTCAACTGCTTTTGCAATGTAACTGCTGAACTGCACATTTCAGAATCTGAGTTTTTAGAAGAGCAGCAGGCATTCATTTCTTCATGTCGACAAAATATACAAGAAAATACAAGATTGCTGCTGTTCTGATGAATATGGAAATCAGCATTACTTATGTTCAGACAAGTTTGGTGATACCATTCTAAACAGTCTGTACATTTGATTGCTTGTGTATGAGATGTAGATTTCTTACACACTGGACATTTCACTGTTTCATTATTTTGTTTTTCCTTCTGTGTCACTTTTAACGTTCCATGATTCATTTAATTATGAGGATGGCTGTTTCTGTGTACTTGCTTCTGCTTGTCTTTCAACAAAATCATTCTTCTTATTGAAGTTTTTATCAACTCATCTAATTCTGTATCACTTACAGATGTGTCCTGTTGGTTTATACCATTAAGAATAGCTGGTAAATCAATTTCCAAAAATCTTTTTTCTTCAGGACCATTGGTTAAAACAGGGCATTTTGTATGGTATAAGTTTAATATGTATGATAATTTCATGTCATCTCTTTTTCATACTCTATATCACTGTAAAGGAATACAACCTTGTTTGTCTTCATCAACACTTTTGGATACCACATATGTGCTGCTTGGGTTTTCTGAATAAAACTGATTTGTGGCATTCTCTAATAATTACCAATTCCAGCTTCAAAGAATAAATAGGTCCCACCTAATGTGTATACAGTTTTGATAATGTCTGATTGTGATGATGCTGTTAACTTTTTGTTTATGGAGAGATCTGGTATTTTCAGTAGAAATATAAATTTTATAGTAAGTTTCCTTTCTTATTATACCTACCACAATAGTTTACTACAGGCTTGCACTACAGTGGAAGACCCCAACTCGGATAAAATACTCTCTATTTTAATCTTTCCCAAGAGAGTTGGGAAAGAAAAGTGGTGTAAAAAACACCACGAAAAAATAAGCCCAAACTGGGTCGAGCACCATCGGCGCACACCCAGTAGGGGACGCTCTTCCCTTAGTACAATTCCACGACTTCCGTTAACCAGTGTGCAAGCAGTCATCAATTAATCATTCTTTTGAGTCTACCAACATAGGAGTTATTTGATCAGTGGGGAGGAAGGATTCTTAACCAAATAAGAAGACGGGAAGGCCTCCATGTAAACAATTGCGGTAGGTATAATAAGAAAGGAAATTTAGTATAAAATTTATATTTCTTATCAACCTACCTTACAATTGTTTTCTACAGGCCGAATAAACAATAGGATGGAGGGAATCACATAACCAACCCACACATAACTCAATTGCACTGGAACCATGGGCAGAGGAAGAGATCCCTAGTCCTATCAAACAATAGCATCACAAACATTAGTAAAAGACAATGAAAGATGAGGCGTCTGGTGATGTGCGATGCACAGACAGAAAGGGTAGTAACAGCACGGAGCTGGAACTGACTTGTAAGAAGCTGAATGGCTGGGATAGACAACAGCCTGAGCAGAAGAAAGAGGGCCTGTAGAACAAAGGTCCTCTGCCTGCTCCTGCAACTGTCGCAGATAAGTGGAGAAGGTAGCATTTCTCCAGTAAGCTGCCAGCATAACATCCGATAACATGACAGAGTTAGTATAAGCCCCGAGAAGTAGACAATGCATGCACCTCGTGGCAGAAAAGCGATTGGTAATACAATCGCCAGTCGCTAGATGAGTGGAAGCTGCACGAATAGCAAGACAAATCCATCGAGAAATGGATTCAGAAGAGATCGTCTGTTGACCAGGAATAAGGGACAGAAAATCGATCATACCCTTCCGTATGAACAGAAGGAAGAATCCCGATACTGATAGGAGGCCGAGTAGTTTCCGGTATCTGCTTCTTGGCCAGAAAGGAGCAATCACTGGTAAACATAACACTGGTGGGAGAGCTCCAGAAAAAGGCCGGGTCAACCGAGAGGGAGTGAAGCTCACTAACCTGTCTGGCTGAGGCAAAAGCCATCAGAAAAGCCATCTTGCATGTGAGAAAACGCATATCCACCTGTGATAAAGGCTCGAACGGCGCCCCACAAGCAAAACAACACCCAAGAAAGATTCCATCTTGGGGTAAGTTTCAAAGTCCTAGGCCTTTTCAAGGAAAAGTGCCGAACAAGCTTGGAGAGGCATAGAGTAGTGCCGATACGATGCTGTCCCACATATACGAAAAGGTCTCCGAAGCATGGACCTGTACTCATTGATGGAAACAGGCTGGAGACCCCTAGCATCAAACATATACCAGAAACTCCACAATCTGTGTTATCAAAGGAGTGACAGAAGCAATAGAGTGATCTGCACACCGTCAACAGAAGACCTTCCACGTAGCCACAGAGGCTAAACCGGTGGAGTGCCTCCTTGAAGAAGAAAAGCAGCTCCACTGCATGTCTCGAAAAAACCACTGCGGAGGAGACAGGACCTGACAAAAGACATGCACGAAGGCACAATGAAGTTGGGTCTACGTGAAACCTCCTCGGGAGACCTTGGCAAAGAAGGTCGCAATGTAGAGGGAGACGTGCCGGAACCACCGCTAACAGAGACCGGAGCAGAGTGATCCACACCCACTGAGGCGACAGGGGTGCGATCGAAAGGATTCGACAACTGCAGGTTCGTATCTGGGCTAGAACCTGAGGCAGAACCGGTACTGGCAGGAAGGTGTAGCCGACAAAACCATTCTAAAGGAGGGACAGAGCGTTCACGGCAAAAGCCAGAGCATCAGGACAAAGGGACACAAAAGTATCCACCTGATGATTCCAACGAGTCGCAAAGAGATCAATGTGGGGAAGACCCCAGAGATTGCAAAGAGACTGGAACACCGCCAGGTGGAGCATCCACTCTGTGGAAAAGAACCTGCCCCATCGGGACAGGGAGTCGGCTAGGACATTCAGGCGACCGGGAAAGTGACGAACCACCACCCCGTCGTTGACATGCTGAGCGAGCAGTAGAAGATCCCGAAGCAATTCGTACATGGGAACATAGTGCGTGCTGCCCTGGTTCCGAATGTAAACAACCACTGTCGAATTGTCGGACAATAGAAGGACCTGACAATTCAAAAGGCGGGGGATCCACTGCCGGAAACTCAGAAGTAGAGCAACAAGCTCCTTCTGGTTGATGTGAAGAGCTGCTAGATCCTGATCCCATGACCCGTGAAGGAAAAGACCTAGAGGATCCATCACACCCCATCAGAGATTGCTGGCGACTGCCATCAGAACATGATCGGACGTGGGGAAGTCCAACGGAACTCCCTGCATAATCCACTGAACATCTGTCAGGGGAGACAGTGACGAGGAAGAGACTCCGGTAACTGAAGAAGCAGATCCAAAGGATCGACATTCGGCCTCCAACGACTGAGCAGAAAGTGTTGGAGAGGTCAGACATGCAGCCGACCCAGAGGAATGAGATCCATCACCGAACCGCAGAGACCGAGCAGCCGGGGAAGACCCCTAGCTGTTGCAGACATAGACTGGGACAGAGTCAGGGCAAAAGGCTGAGAAAAGCACAGCCCTTACCTGGGAAACCGCCACCGTATCCTAGCTGAGTACGGAAGCCCATCCCAGAAAACAAAACGACGGAGAAGGGACCAGGTCCGCCTTCTTGCCAGTGACTCTCAACCCTAGTGATGTGAGCAGGCTCAACAGTGTGATGACATCCGATTCCAGAAAGGCAGCATTGGAAAGCCTCTGGAGGATATCCACTAGATATACCAAAGAAGACACTCTGGACTGTGTGCGATGTAAGACTAACACATGCGACATCAGACAGATGAAGGCCCAAGGATCCAGGTCGAGGTCAAAGGGATTGGCCTTGAACTGGAAAACTTCCTGGGGAATGGAGCGGCGAATCGACCTGAAAGCCTCCATGCTGAACTGCGGAGCAATGATAGACCGGGTCAGCAGACTCAGATTGATAACCTGTCTGAGTCAGCCGTCCTTCTTTGGCACCAAGAACAGGCGGGAATAAAATCCCACTGAAAGAATGTTCTTGATAACCTCGATCGCCCCCTTTGACAGGAGATTGCCTATCTCCATGATCAAAAGTTCCCAACGTGTAACGTTGAAAGGGACTTGTGTTGGAAGAAGCACTTTCGACTAAGTGGAATGCCTCAACCTGGGACGAATTTGAGGTGACTACTGCCGACACCTACTCTTACCCTGTGAGTGAATAGAAGTGGCGGCAGGAGGATCAGCCCTTAGCTTTGCAGAGGAAGCAGAAGGGTACTTGTTAGGCTTTTGGATGGTCCCTGCCTCCAACAGAAGGCTGATCAAGCTGATGAAGCAGCAGCTGATCTATGGAATGACATAGGGAGTCATCCCGGACAGTCACCACGGAACCATGGAATAGTAGCGGACGCGCCGATAGAGGCAGATCGAAGAGCAGCGCACTGCCCCTCAAGAAGGGAATGGCATGTGCCCAGCACAGCGTCCTTGTGAACTAATTCCAAGTTAGCCATGTTAAGGCATGTGTGTGAGAAGATGCATGAGTGCCTTGGACAGCACACACAAAAAAACCTGTTCGTCGTCAAACTTATCTGGGAGCAGATAAGCAGCAAAGCAGAGACAACGTGATCGAAGAGAGAAAGCATTCCAGCATCTCTCCCAATAAGCCCAACATGGACTCCAGAGTCTCCATATGAAAAATGGTCGGCTTGGGAGTTGGAGTCCCGATCCAAGACCGTCAAAGTCTGGCAGACTGACGAATTGGCGGACTCGTAGGAACGATAATGCACCGGAGGCAAAAAAGTGTCAACCCTGATGAAGAATGACGTCTTCATAGCCTTGGAACTCAGCTTAGAGTCCAAAGCTGTAAAAGCTTCAACCACCTGTACCGACAGGCACAGTCGAAGGTGCCCAGAAGCAGGTTGCTCCACAGGCTGTAGGCACGCGACTGATGATCGTGGCCGGGCTGACACTGTCGGCTGGTTTGACAGTTTTGATCATGAGATCTGGAAAGAACCCAAACACAGTCAAGAAGTCCATGTCAGAAGACTGTTGGCTCTTGATGTCAGGTATGTCAGACTCATCCCATGAGTCGGAAGACACATAGCCCATCATGGGCAAACCAGCCGACACCTCCCATGGTGTAGAAAGCGGCCTGTTTCCAATCCTGGGAGGCGGTGCCACAGGGGGTGCCCGCAAACCACTCGTAGCCTCGCTGGAAGCAATGGAAAAGGCTCTTGGACAGAACCTAAGTGAGCAAGGAGAGGGCCTCCCTAAGCTCACTGACTGTGTCGGAATGGTTCGACGTGGGAACAACCCGACAAAGTGGCTTCACTCCTGACCCATTTTACCAGCGAAGGGTCACGATCCTCAAATACATCCGACGTGGGGCGACAGGCTGCAACCAAAACATCTGAGGGCAGATGTGTATTGGGGAATGACATACCCCGAGGATCTACAGAAACTCGAGTCGCCGCAGACCTCTGCGGGACAGAAGGTCCAGACTGCACAAAAAGCTTTGGTCCCACAAAACTGGCCATGGGACCAGAGTGCGAGAACGGAAATGCCACGGCGCTCATGGTGACCTCACCATGAACATCCGAATCCAATGAGAAAAACTGAGGTACGCGATGGCTGAGAGACCACAGTAGAGGGTTCGTTCGGCCAGCAACTCCTTCCAACTTTGCCAAGTTGAAGTCAGGGAAGGCTGAGGCCAATACCCCATGTCTACACTACCAGACATCTCTGCAGACCCCTGAGGGGATAAAACTGCTGTGCTCAACAGTGGAGAGGACACACCAGGGGGTACGGTCAGCAGCCACTTCCGACTTCACCGAGTTGAAATCAGGGAAGGCTGAGGCCGATACCCGACATCTACACTACCAGACACCTCTGCAGATCCCTGCAGGGATAAAATGGCTGTGCTCAATGGCCGAGAGGACACAGCAGGGGGTTCAGTCGGCAGCGACTTCCGACTTCGCAAGTTGAAGTCAGGGAAAGCTGAGGCCGATACCCCACATCCATACTACAGACATCAATGTAGACCCCTGCAGGGACAAGCCGAGGCCAGCTAAAACAGTGACTGATGACGTTGTAGACGGAACAGCAGTAGCAGCAGATACGATGGGAGCTGTTGAAACTGGCGGAAAAGGGGAGAGAGCAAGCTAGCTCGGCCTCCAAAGGAGGAGTTACAACCCTAGTGACAGCCTCAGATGTCGACTGGAGAGGGTGCATAGTCCCGGAATCAGGCATCTCTTCACCAGACATCCAACAGCTCCCGCAGTATCACGGTAAAAAACTGCACATCCCCCACGGAGGGGGTATAACTCTCACCAGACGTGGTCGTGTCGGGAGGCCCTGAAACGACAGCGTTCTCCACCCCCCTCGCGGGTGCGGGAGGAGCTGCACATCCCCCCACAGAGGGGGTATAACTGTCACCAGACGTGGTTGTGTCGGGAGGCCAAAAAATGACAGCATTCCTCCCCCCACCCCACCACCCCCCATGGGTGTGGGAGGAACAGCCACGAAGACGCACCAAAAGTGAGGGCAAAAGGCATTGCCCTAAAGGAACCGAACTGGACATAACAGAGGTGAGAGCAGTAGAAGAAAAAGGTGAACTCAACAGATACAGAAAGTAGAACACCCCCAACTACGAGAGAAAGGTGGCAGAAAAAAGAACCGGTGGGTACACAACAGAACCCAGGCGGCCGACAGGGACCTAAAAAACAGAAATACAGCCCTCAACAGAATGAAGAAATTCTGTCCATACAGCCCCTCATTGACACCCAACTCCAATAATAATATTAAAAATTATCAACCGAAAATTTTTATGTCCGAACCGCGTTGACACGATGTCGAAAATCAGCGTGAAATCGGAATATATAAATAAAATTCAATGAAAATGTGGTTGAAAATATTAACAAGAATATATAAAACACAGTCCTGTTATTATACGATCTTCAGATCCATAATTCCAGTCACAGGAAAACCATTATCGATGAGTTGAATTATCACTGTTTCGTAATGCAAAATGGAGACACATCCTCCACGTTTCTCGGACAAAAAAAGAATGATTAATTGATGACTGCTTGCGCACTGGTTAACAGAAGTCGTGGAATTGTACTAAGGGAAGAGCATCCCATACTGGGTGTGCGCCGATGGCGCTCGACCCAGTTTTGGCTTATTCTTTCGTGGAGTTTTTTACACCACTTTTCTTTCCCAACTCTCTTGGGAAAGATTAAAATAGAGAGTATTTTATCCGAGTTAGGGTCTTACACTGTAGTGCAAGCCTCTAGTAAACAATTGTAAGGTAGGTTGATAAGAAATAGTGGCTGTGAAGAAATGTATGAAGTAGAAGGGGGCATGGTGGCATTGTGGTAACCGGTTCTCATCAGATCACTGCATGAACTTAAGCAATGTCGAGTCTGGTTAGTCTTTGGATGGGTGACCATCTGAGCAATCGATTCGGACTCCCAAGTTGTGTCCTTGGGCAAGGCACTTCACCCTGATTGTCCACATGGAGACATGATGATGCCATGTACTAAGGTGTACTGCACATCACGGGTACACATGTCTTCAACCAATCTAGCCCTGCCTGTGCTGTTACGATGTTGGGGAGCTGGCAGCTACTCGTCGTTGTGCGGTGTACTCCGGCTTTCTCCACCCGTAAAACTGTGACCGACGCGATATGACCTTGGCTGCTAATGTGTCATTAAACCTTAATAAATAAATAAATAAATAAATAAATAAATAAATAAATAAAGTAGAAGTTGAGTACTGTAATATCAACAGTAAAAAAGACAAGAAGAATCTTGAACAGTAATCAGTAGTGGTTTCATTTAGTTGTTGTCTTCGTGGTAATCTGTGTTCCTTGAGATAAGGCTATTATTTGCCGATTGTCTGTTCTTTGTTGACATTTGAGCTTTCTGAACATTTATTCAGTTTTCTTATCGAAAACATATCTCAAGGGGCAAAAAAGATTACTGGTGATGTCCAAAAATGACGAAAAAATGAAATGTAAAAAATAAGCAGGAATAAAGATGAAATAAGACACTTCATGTATAACACAGACTGGTACTAAATTGATTGTGTCCAGTTTCCCAACGATATCTGTATGAAACAACAGTCAAAAGCGCATTTAACCCTTTACCCAATGCAGACAATATCAAAATTTATTATTTTAAATATAATTTTTTCAAATGTTTCCAAAAATTTCAACAAAACCATATCATGTGACCCCTCGGTGGAATGAGCTTGACAAGCTCGTTCCAACGAGGGGTCACATGATATGGTTTTGTTGACATTTTTTTAAAAATAATATTTTTTCAACTGCTGAATTTGCATATTACATGGGCGGATGCGGGCAATTTGTTAGGTAAAGGGTTAAACAGTCAATAAAAACTAATTTTTAGCGGAGCTAAATTTTTGACGTCCTTCTATAGCAGGGTTCCCCCAGGTTAAAATGTTTGAAATTCAAGGCCATTCCAGGCCATTTCTCGGCAATTTTCGTGGATTTTCAAGGCCCCCATTCATGAAATTCAAGGCTTTTCAAGGAAAATTTGTGGGTCTGGTAGTTTAAAAAAAGTGAAACCCATATGCCGAAGCCGTGTGCCGCATGTGCCGAAGGGGGTTGGGGGCCCCCCCCCCCCCCCCAAGAAAATTTTGATTTTTAGGTGCTCTCTGGTGGCCTCTGGGGACATTCTGGTCGCTAAAATGTTGAATAATTGATGTGGAAAATATGTATTTTTTCCTCTTACAATTCTCTAAATTCCCACGGGACACACAATACTACATCTGGTCAGAGGTTTCATAAAAATACAAACCCAAAACAACACAAAATCCACGAATCCTAACAGTGACTGAGCTTTGTTTACAACCGCTCGCGGTAATATTCAAAAAGAACCATGATGCAGACGTGTGGCGTCATGCATGTGCAATTACCATACTGACTCGTGTAGAAGCCCGGGGGGTGCTTTGTAAGCATGTTAATCAACACTGCAAACCACCCCCTTGAAAACAGACAAACATGGTCTGTTTAAAAATAGCTGTTTTTTTAAATACGTACATTTTTTTTTTAATAAAACAAAATATAGCTTCACACAAACTCAATAAAAAAATTCATAATATGAAGACCAGATAAAATTTACACAGCGAAATATGAATAACAAAATAGTTGCCTCCCTTGGCACCATTCGAAAAATTGATTTTACACTGAAAGTCATAACTTCACATGTTGCAGGGCATGATGAAATGATAAATGAGCATGTTTTATTGAACCAATAAGTCATAAATCATATCCCTGGTTATATTGTTATATAATTCTCAAATACCAGAGTTGTAATTACTTTTTATTTTTAATTACCACTTTCTCATTAATTTCTGAACACCTGTTTTTCACAATGAGTTGTGCACGCTCGAAAGTGGCAGTGTTCTTTCACAATGAGTTGTGCACCGCTCGAAAGTGGCAGTGTTCAATCAGTATCTTTCTGATGATATTCAACCACTGTGAAAACTGTGAAAACTATATGTTGTGGGCGTGTTTTTAAGACAACTACTGACAGCAGCCTGCACACTCATTTGAAACAAGTGACAGCTTCCAAAACGAGTACATCATTTGTCGCTCAAAATAAAAGCCAGTGATTTCGGACCAAACACGACAATTTGAGTCCGAAATTTTATAGGCGATGTTTAGGATTTCAACTTTGTTTCCCCCTCTCGTCTGGGGGTTATAAGGTATCAGGTTGTCGCCAGTAATAGTAGGCATAGTATATAACATAATTGTGCCTATATTACGAGGAAACAAAGGATCCCGAGTGTCGTTACGATGCAGCATAATCGGCATTGAATTTGTACTCGACATTTTAACCACCAGCTTTTCAGACTGATCATAGTATGATCGGCGGGGGGAATGGGTCCGGTCGACAGACCCGCTGCCAGTATAGCGGAAACCCTGGATAACCACTAGAAACTTTCTCTTATATTCCCTTTTGTTGGTAAATAATTGTAACACTTGACATCATTTCTTGGAAAACTCTTTCTGAAAGTTTCCCAAGTAATGATATCAATGGTTGGAATTGCACATACTGAGAAAGAAATTTTCTTTTGTTTTTCCTACAAATAAAGAGTAATTATCATGTGGGACAATAGGTATGTCTCTTGTACATGTACTGCTATTCTAATTGAATACTTACTGAATGCAAATGAATTTAATTATGCCATCCTTTCTCCCAATGAGTATCTACATACTGTACATGTAAATGTGGTCCTCAAATAGACTAAAATATTCTCCATGAGTCCATCAATCAGTGAATCCAAGTCTGTGTGGAAGGAATTTAACACATTATCAGTCCGCAGTCAGTGAAGGTATCTCATCTTCAACTCAATGATTTTAAATTAATTCAGTTTAAGGGGTACATGTAACTGACTCATCTCCAGTCAGTATAACAAGAATTCAGCAGTAATATTATAAAGAACTGTTTCAAACATTGGAATTTCAACTTCAACACTGTAACATCAACATCAAAAGTAACAGAGACTTAACAGTACACAAGAAGTTGCAAGTACTGCACTGTACAGTACAACAGGAAATAAGTTACAGGATAACTACTTAACTACATGCAGGAGATTTCGCTGACATTTTTTCCTTTGCTGCCAACCCCTGGTATCATTTCATTGGAAGCTCTTTGGGGAGCTTCTGTTGAAATGATGCCAAGTGTTGGAATTTTAAATTATCTATAGAGGAAAAATGGGATCAAACATTTCTTGTAGTTATCCTGTAACTTATTTCCACTGATATTGTAGTCTTATTTAAGCATCGTGTTTCAACTGTTCTTCAAGCTTGTTTATCATTACATCCATTTCCTGAGTCATAGTCTGCTTTTCTTTACCAGTTGCACGTAAAGAATTTGATTCAATAATCAATTGTCTCATCTTTTTGCCTTGCAATGTCTCCGACAATTGAGCTTTCTCGTCAGCAGTCTGAAATATTGTGCGAACATCATCGTCCAACTGTACTTTTTTCTTTTTATACTCTGCAAGTTCCTCTTGAATTGCCTTTCTTTTCATTCCTGAACTGCTTCCAGTTTCCTTCTTCTTTTCTTCTTCGAGGTAGACCCTATATTTCTGTCTTGCACCAGACCCATACTGCAGTAGAGAGGAGGTTAATTTGAAGTATCCAATTCCGCCAATGTCATTTAAATGATGGACTATTCTCCTTTGAGCAATAATGGACTGGGCTTTCATATTTTCTACCAATATTTCTTTATTTAATGAGAAACCACGCTCTACTGATGCCTGTCCATGTGATAAGATAAGAAGCATTTTGAAAACCTCCCAAAGATTCTTTGATGAGTGCAGTCTTTCATAGTAAAATTCATCAAGTCGCTGACTTTTCAGAGGGTCATAGTGTTTATAATCATCTCTTGCCTTACCACTTAGCTTCTGAACTGAGTCAACAAAGACTATATATTCATCAGTGACAATGTCACTTGTCCCTTCGTCAGTTCTCTTGATCTCTATCAGTTTTCCAAGTGTAGCTTTCATGTGAGACTTTGCTCTATCAGGGTGCAGAAGAATCATTCCAGGTGCAAGGCAATCTAGATTCCTGGCAGTTGTGAAATTGATGGGAGTTTTGTCCATGAGGTGCTTTGCCAGTTGTACCATGAATTCCCTACAAGTCATGCGAAGTTCCATCAAGTCCCGTTCTGAAACAAGGCTTTTTGCCACTAGTTTTTTCACAATGCCCTCTGCCTTAAATCCCAACTCCACCTTCTTGTAGAGGAGAAGGTTGTCTTTTTTGTCAAGTTTCAGCTGCAAAAGTTTACTTGTGTTAGTAGCTTCCTTTAGTAGCTATGGCTTGACCACATTCCTCAACACTCTTCTTACCGTTTCCTCTAGATGACTGGTGAGAAATGGCACTAGAGGTCTTTCACTCTGATAAATCTCAAGAAAGGGCTTTAAGAGGGTTGATAAATACTCAAAGAAGGCTATTTTAGCTGGCATGAGCTTGTCACTTGTGGCTTCCTTTACAACTTTGTAGGAGTTACAAGTGATTTTATAGGATTTATCGTTGTTGATTTTTTCAATGAATGTCACAATATTAGGCCAAATGTCAAGTGCTCTCTTGGCTACAGGCTGATTTTGCACCCAACGGTGGCCACAAAATTGGAGTGGGAATACTGAGGAGTCAGTTATTTTCACAAAATCCTCCCTTCAGGCTGGGGAATCCTTGAATAACCAAAATAAGGCTTTCAGGACTTCTGCAACTTTGAAATCAGATTTTTTTGCACCATTCTTTAAGCCATTCTGTACTGTGTGTAAGCCACAACTTCCTATATTCAGCAGTGACACATTGTGTTTACATTCAATGTCATTTATAAGCATTTCAAATACTTTCCAATTAACATTTGGTCCATCCATGGACAACTGAATAACCTTTGAACTTGCGAATTGAAGAGCTGCTGATGATAATGCCTGCAAAAGGTCATCTGCTCGTCCATGTCCTATGAATTCGGAATCTAGATACTTGGTGACAACTTGGATTTTTATTTGGTCCCAATACCTGATGTGCACATCAAGCTGTTTTTTCTCCAACGAGTCATTGTGGGATTCATCATACATGAGAACAAAATATTTTATTTCCTTTAACTTGGTTAGAATTAAATCCTTTAAATACGGACCCATTCCAAATGTCACAATATAAGACGATTTATTTTCACCACATGAAAATTTTTGGGCAATTTGGCTGTCTTTGAACATGGTTCTGAATAACAGGCCGACATCATCACAACTCCTGTAACTGCAGTGGCTAATAACACATTTCGCAGCCCATAATATTTCCGCACCAAATACGTCTGCTGAATTTACCACAATTTCGTCCAACTTCCCGGCATGGGCAGCCACCGTCACGGTGATTTCGGACTTTGTATAACTATTTCCACATGAAAGTGCGATTGTCTTATTTGCATCAGAATTTAATTTGATATGCTTGTCAGACTTCATGTGGGATTTTAGGGATGATTCACCCATCTTTGAAATGCTGAAAATTTTCTGACACTTACTGCATTTAGCAGAATATTGTTCACCACGAACCGGCAGTAACCAGTTAGAGTAAGCTGGAGAACTGAGCCAAGCCTGTTTGAATGTACACTTTCCCATAACCGTAAACGGAATACAATTTTGCAAGTTTTTGAAGACAGTTCAAATACAATTTCAAGAACGAATTTGTTCTCAGTGTGAATAAACTTATCATCCATGCTGCACGTGCGCTCAGCCTTGGAACATGCAGAATTTGCAATAAATCTTCCCATTGGCTTAAACTTACACCATTGTCTCACACACGTTAATAGCAACCACTCACAATGCCTGATTCACTTCAGTGCACTGTTCTATCAATACCACACACATTGGCACTGTCTGCCGTAAATACTCCAAAATATGACCGGATTAATAAACACGCAATTACAATTGCTGTAAATGCTGTAAAATATGTTTGGATTAAATTACATGCCGCAAAATTCTCCGATTTTCCAGGATTTTCAAGGCTCCCATCAGAAATTCCAGGCTTTCAAGGCCTTGAATGACCTTTTGACGAATTCCAGGCTTTTCCAGGTTTTCAAGGCCCCACGGAAACCCTGTATAGCCGTTGGTGATGCAATTCAATAATCACATGAATAGACATGCATAAAACTTTGGGAACTTTAAACCAGCTACATCTGGAGCCTATAGTGCCACTTTTGTCATTGAAGAATGTGAATTGATTTGTGACCAAAATGATGGCAAACCAAAAATTCAGGGATACACCTTAGTGTAAATGACAAAAAAAATGACACCATCCTAGTTATTGACGCATTTTAAAAAATGCAGGGATATAGTGATGATCTCCATCCATACATCCGCACGTTCTTTTTTTGAGCTTTCATTTTGAAACTTACCATACTTCTTAAGTATGGTATAGAGATGACAAAAATATGTTTAGTTTGAATATTTGCCACCAGTGGCACCACTTAAAGACTGAGCTAAAATACTGCTTTCCGACAAACATCTCCTAGGTTATGTAATTTCGGTTGTTTAAAGTGTGTTTATGTGTTCCAGTAGGTTCTCTAGATGTGCATAAAGGTTTCTGATTTTTGATTTGGCTCCATGTGCCCGTAGCACCACTTTTGTCATTAGAGAATTGGTTTCTGGTGAAAGGCTAATAGGGGTTTTAATTTGAAACGTTGAAAGTGTGTTCATATGTTCTGTTAGGGTCTCAAGATGTGCCTTAAGGTTTTGAATTTTTGATTCGGCTCATTATAGCGCTGCTTTTGTCATTGGAGAATTGATTAGGGGTATGGTGGCTCAGTCGGTAGAGGTCAGGCTGCAAGTCGAGAGGTCCTTGGTTGGAATCCCGTCTGCAGCAACTGCATTACGTCCATGGGCAAGACACTTCACCCTCATTGCCCATGTGGGGGCATGGTGGCATTGTGTACTAAGGCATACTGCACAACAATGGTGCACTGTTCTTCAACCAAAGCTTACCCTGCTTGTGTGGAGTTAGTATGTTGTCGAGCTGACAGTTGATTGTCATTGCTTGGTGGTTCTCTCTGGGTACACTGGCTTCCTCCACTGTAAAACTGTTGTGGTCATGATTAGCCATATGTGACCTTAAAACACCAATAAATAATAAATTAATAAATAGAGAATCAGCTTCTGGGGAAAAGCTCCTAGGGGTTTTAATTTGAAAAATTGAAAGTGTGTTCATATGTTCCGGTAGGATGTTCAGATGTACATAAAGATTCAGGATTTTTAATTCGACCTCATATGGCACATGTAGCACCACTTTTGTTATTAGAGAATCGGTCTATGGCGAAAGGCTACTAGGGGTATTAAATCAAAACATTGAAAGTGTGTTCATATGGTCCAGTAGGGTCTCTAGATGTGCATAAAGGTTTCAAATTTTTGATTCAGCCCCATGTAGTGCCCGTAGCACCACTTCTGCCACTCCACCTTTGGAAAATTTGAAGTTCAAGGTTATTCCAATTCATATGCATGAAATCCAACATGCATCTTGAAATGAGATATAACTTCAGGCCTATTCTAGATTATTCCAACATAATCTAGAATATTCCAATTTATATTATATCATTTAATATTCAGGGTGCCTTTTAACACCTTAAAACTAGAATAATTTAGAATATCCTGGAACATTTAGAAGAATATTCAAGAATATTAATCATGAGTATTCTATAATGATTCTAAATTATTACAGAATAGTTCATGGTTGGGAAAGCAAGAGGACTGGGGCAGGGAGACCTACGGTTATGCCACTGAAATAAAAATGTTTACATAATCATTTCATTTCGATTTTCTACATCTATGTCAATTTTATAAGAACCATTTGTCCCCTCGCTCAATCCATCTGGTGCCAAAAGAGAAAGAGTTGGACAATTGCAGTAAAGTGGATGAACAATTCATCAAAACTGTGGACAGATAAAAAATGTGAGTGTAACACATCTACAACAGACAAAATGGCACTTCATCAATGTGTTTAATCAGGAATCACTATTTTTTCAGGTATTATGTACTGACAATTTTTACTTACCTTTTGTCCTATTCGGAATCCCTTCATTTCGTCTATAGTGAGACGGCCAGAATGTTTTCCTGGGCTCAGTTTTATAGTGTGTTTACCTCTTCCATAATGCCAGATGATGGTGTACATCATATCATTTTGTTTGGCACGACCGAATCTGCATTCAATTATAAATGACTTGCCTTTTGGTACAGCTCTCACCATAGGTTTCGAAGTCAAACGTGCCTTACCTGCAATGTAAAACCCAAATTTTGAATTTATTATTATACAAAAAAGAGGCAAAGGTGCTGGAGATGGGCAGCTGTCCTGTGTCCATTTGAGCTGCATAGGGATGGGCTATTTATGATGCATTCTAAAATAACTACATTTCTCTTTTCAGTATACATCTGAAAACATCATAACTGGAAACAGTGGTACCACCAGTAAATGGTATCCACTTGTGGCAAAAATGTTTAGACACTTCCGGTTTGTGGTCTTTGAACATGGGTAGGAGCACTCATTTGACTGATATAGCTAGTTTTCTCAATTATGTGGACCTGCATGTGAATAAACCCTTGGCCCAGTTCCATAGTCTTTTATCGGCACAATCTATGACCCTGGAACACTTGTATTTTCATAAAAAATACTTATATTTTGTTGAACCATGATTAGAAAACCCAGAATATCCCTCATATGTCAGTAAGTTAAAAGACTCCCATAGCAAGCCCACATATGAACCCATAAACTTTGTTTTAACCCTTTACCTAATGTAACGGCCAAAACCGCCCGGCACTATTCTCATCGAGCTCGTTCCAATGAGGGGTCATAACCTATGTTTTGAAGATAAAAAATGAAAATACTAGTTATTTAAGAATCTTTTTGCAAGTGCCGTTTGCTTTTCATGTTAGGTAAAGGGTTAACATCTGCCAACCATCACCCCCACCCCACCCCACCCTAACCCCCAGATGTGTTATACCAAATATTAATGGATTCTGACTGGTAGATCTGAATAAGTAAATTTTTACCATTTACACAACAAGCATAACAGACAACACTTACAAAAATTTTCTTGAATACAGTAAAACCTGTCTTGAGAGACCACTATCTTGAGAGACCACCTGTCTTGAGAGACCACATCTGCCAGGCACCGATTGGTTTTACTCTATAATGGACCTGGGAGACCACCTGTCTTGAGAGACCAATGTGACCTACGAAAGAAATGGTTTCGCGCGCCGAAGGCGCACAGGGACGATTTGGGGAACAGGCCCCTTTCGACCCTCGGTGACAGTGTGTGAGTTGGTGTTAGTCTGAGCGTGGCAAAGGAGTAGAAGGAAGGAGGAGGTTTAGCCGCGTTTGTTCTTTTTCCGGTGTTTCTTCCTTGGAGGTGGTTGTGATGGCGATGTTGCTTGGATTTTTTGGATTTCTTGGGCCGTTGTGGTGTGCTTCTCTTCAGGACAGTATTTTTCCAGTACTGCATGGGTTCTTCTGAGGAGTTCTTCTACTGACAAGTTGGCCAGATCTGCCTGGTCCAGGCATTCCGGCAGTGGTAGTTGGTGTTGTTGGTGGGCTGGCTGATGGTGGTTGCTGAGTTTTGTAGGGTCTGGTCCTAGCCGAGTCTGGAGTGGTTGTGGGTGATTGCTGAGTCTTTTGTTGTTGGAGGTTTCTGGCGTCTATTAGTTTTTTGGCTTCTTCGACTTGTTGGAGGAATACTTGGTATTTCCTGTCCATCTCTTGCCTGTGAAGGTCCCCTTGTATTTTGTGTTCCCGTAAGATGTTCTCTATCCTGTCGTCCGCTTCCTGGCATTCTGGTTTAGAAGGAAGAGGCGAGTGGGGATCAGGAAGAGGCGAGAGGGCAGCTTCCATTTCCACCTCAGTCTCCATAGACTCTTCCACATCCGACAATACCGACTGGGAAGCCGGCATTTGGATGGGGCTGTCTGTGGGAGTGAGGGGGGGGGGGAAGTGGTGGCCGCCTCTGGCTTATTCTTTTCCTCACCTTTTTCTTTCTTCATCTCCAAGAATGCCTCCAAGCGTCGGGAATCCCTCCGCTTGGTGGACAGGCTCTTCTTTCTTCTCTTTCTCTTTTCAGGGCCTCCTGACCTACTTGGGTGAGGACCAGTGTGAGAGGGGATTCTCTCATCAAAGGTACTACCTCTCCCCGAGTAGGGTGGTGATTTCTTGTCTTCCTCGATCTTGAACTCAAGAGACAGATGGACGCTCTTGCCTGTCTCCTGGATAGTCCAGGTGACAGGGCAAGAGACGCCCAGAGCTGCTATCGTTTTCTTCAGTCGCACTGAAAGTTCCAGTGTTTCCATAATTGCGATTCTAATTAGGATGCTTGCACTTTGAGTTCAGAGGTGCGAATGAGCGTACAGTAACTGCGAGATTCAGAGAATGTGACATGGCGTGGATCAAGCTTTTGGTGCGCCGTAGGCGTACCAGGGACATCCTGGATTCCCCTGGGGGATCCTTTCGACCCTTGTTGACGTTTTTGGTTTGTTTAGTTCATGCCATTGAGGGACAAAAGAGCCGAGGGGGAAGTCAAGGCTCAGACTGCGACCGTTGCAGATGGGTGTTTATCCCTGCTTGGGCTTCTTCTTCTTGCTTTTTTTCCGAGGCGGTGGTTGGCTGGGTGATGTTGGTGGTGATAATGGTGGCGGTAATGTTCCTTGAGTTAGGGCTTGAATCATTGATGATATAGATATGTCCTTTTCTTTTTGTTTTTCCTCCCGTCTTTTTTCCTTTTCCTTTTCCATGTCCTTTTCTTTTTCTTTTTGTTTTTCCTCCTCCCGTCTTTTTTCATCTCTCTCCCTCGCTTCCCGACATTCTATCCTGATTTCCTCGATTATTCTGTCTATTTCCTTCACCTTGGTTTCGAATGATGGTTGTTGAGATGGCTGTTCGGACGTAGATCTCACTCTCGGGCTTTCCGGCAGTGAGGGAAGAGGGGAGTGAGGAGTGCGAGGCGGCGAACTTCCAGCTCATCCTCAATCTCCACTGGGCGTTCCGCATCCAACTGTACAGGCTCGGGAGCCGGCAGCTGGTTGGGTTTCCAGTGGGACTGGGAGGGGAGCTGGCTGCTGCCTCCACGACCTCCAACCCCTCACTCAACTCTTTCCTCCTGTTCCGGAAAGCCTCCAAGCGCCGGGCGTCCCTGCGCTTGGTTGATGGACTTTTCTTTCTTCTCCTCGGCATTCTCTCTTGCGGGCATCCATGCCCCTTCGGGTGAGGACAAGTGGGAGAGGGGGTCCTCTCACCAAAGGTGCTACCTCTCCCCAAAAAGGCTGGTGTTGCGGTTTTCTCTATTTCAGGTTTCTCTACTTCAAACTCCAATTTCAGGTAGACACTCATGCCTACCTCCTGGATAGTCCAGGAGACAGGACATGAGATGCCCAGAGCTGAGATTGTCTTCTCCAATCTAACTGGCAGTTCCATGCTAGCAGGTCCTCACACTTTGCTGTCAGAAGTGAAAAATGAAAAATGGAATGTGACACTGTGACCTGGTACCAACTTGTATTTTTATACCATAATGGACCTGTCTTGAGAGACCGCCACTTTGAAGACTGAAACTATGACAAAAACTTTTTACCTGTTCTGGAATTGGAAAATCCATTGTGGTTATAGTAACATAATTAAAAGTATTAAAAGCTCTTAACTGGGTTTCAATTGCTATTCAGTTACATAACTCATTAAAGATTGAGATGTTTTTATAAGACCCCTGTGAAAAGATTAGGATTATTGCTGAATAAACAATTTCATACATACCTGAAATGTGACAGATAGGATTATAAAAATAAATTTGTGTTGAAAATCTTCAATGAAGATTTTCAACACTAATTTATTTTTATAATTTTTATAACAGTCCATTTCAATTTGTTACAAAAACTTCATAAAAAAGAACAACTACAAAGCAATTACAAAAATCCATTCTTCTCCTCATCATGGTCTCATTCATACTTCTGACTTCAGAGTGTGAACACCTTGCCACCTTGAACAGTAATCATGGACAAGACTCGTTAAAACCATCTCAGCTCTGGGCGTCTCTTGCCCTGTCACCTGGACTGTCCAGGAGACAGGCAAGAGAGTCCATCTGAGCTTGGAGTTCACAGTTGAAGAGAACAACACCACCACACCTTCTTCGGGGAGAGGTAGCACCTTTTGTGAGAGGAACCCCTCTCACACTGGTCCTCACCCGAAGAAGCCTGGACCTGGCCCTGAAAAGAAGAGTAAGAAGAAAAAGAGCCCATCCACCAGAATGCCTGGCGGCTGGAAACGTTCCTGAAAAAGAAGAAGGAAGAGAAGGCGGAAGATAAGACGGAGGAGGCCACTACTATTTCCTCCCCTCCAACTCCTGTGACTCCCATCCACTCCCCAGCTTCCTCTCCTCTGAGGGGCAACCTGGAGGATGGTGATGTCACCAGTGAGTCGGAGACGGAAATGGAAACTGGCTCTCAGAAGTCTCCCTCTCCAATTTCAACCCCCCTTCTGGATCAGGAACAGGCACGGATATTGTTCCAGCAATTACGCAGCCTAAGGGAAGATATTAGGACAGCACAGGAAGAGTCAGAGGATCTCACCAAGACCACGACGGCACTCCTAGAACAGCGTAACAGCCACAGCACTCCGGAAGCAGCAAGGACTCGACCATTCCACCATAGTCAGTCCTCCATCATCAACAGCCCAACTACACCAACAACTACTACAGTCTCTCCTTCCCAGCCACCTCCACCCAAAAAGAAGAAACAACGGCATAAACAATGCTAAACTGTCAAAGAGGGTTGAAAGGGGCTTGCTCCCCATACTGTCCCTGCGCGCCCTCGGCACGCGAAACCAATCCTTTTGATTTGATTTCATTCTTCTCCATTTCTAAATTTTATGGTTGGTTATTCACTGACTTGAGAAAACCTGAAACCTGTTATGAGAGACCAGCTGTCTTGAGAGACCACTTTTGTGTGGTCCAAAGGGCGGTCTTTCAAGACAGGTTCTACTGTAATCAAAAAATTTTATGAGACCATAAATATGAACTCATAATTATGACCAAATATGAAGCTGATGCGCCAAGTGATGCTGAACACCAAATATCAATGTATTCTGACTGGTGAATCTGAAGATGATTTTTAAAGAATATTCCTCATATTGCACCAAGTTAAAATTGCAATAATACTCATATTGCACTAAGTTACAAAATATGAACCCAGGACTCAATAATATGAACAATCATGAATCTGACCCCCTTAGAAATATTGTACACCAGTTATCATCAGATTCTGACTACGGATCTGATGAAGAATATATCTCATAGTTGACTAAGTTTAAATTTGGGCTCCCACAGGGATCCCGAATATTAACTTACTAACTTATTTGTAACAAACTTGAGTCTGACATGCCTAAGTATGTTGTATACCAAATATCAAAAGATTCTGATTGGTGATTTTTAAACAATGTTCTGGGTGCTAACACATGTTATGCCGCTTCAGGTGGTACCTGTGTTCATGACAACTTTATTTAACCCTTTACCCAACGTAACGGCCAGAACTATCCAGTGCTATTCAAAAAAATCACTAACCAATTTTCAGTATTTTTTCACTTTTTGTCTCAAAAAGATAGCTTATGACCCCTCATTGGAACAAGCTCAATGAGCTCGTTCCAATAAGGGCTCATAAGCTAGGTTTTTGACGCACAAAATGAAAAAAATTAGTTATTCAAGAATTTTATTTGCAAGCGTCGTCTTCCTTTCGTGTTAGGTAAAGGGTTAAACAAACTTGAATTGAAAACAAGAGGCCCCAAGTGGCCTTAATCTCTCACCTGCCAAAGTGGTTCAAAAACGTATTTGGGGTGACATTCAGTTAGACATGGTTCATCAACACTTCAAAGGAATGAAGTCATGAAAGGCAAATTTTCTGGAAAAACAGTAAGGAATGGATTTGAATTAACCTGAACCTGACATGCGCCCCCCCCCCCCCCCCCCCCCCACCGCCCCCTCACCCCACCCATAGAAAGCCCCAATATTAAGCCGGGGACTCAAATTGAACAAACTTGAATCTCACCCCCTTATGGATACTGCATACCAAATATCAAAAGCTTCTGATTGGTGGATTGGAAGAAGATTTTTAAAGAATATTCCTCATATTGCACTAATTTGAACAGTTGGACCCCCATAGAGCCCAAATATAGGCTCAGGGATTTGATTTCAACAAACATGTGAATGAATCTTCCAAAGATGTTATATGTGAAATATAAAAGCCATTGGAGCAGTGGTATGGGAGAAGACAATTCTTTAATGTTTTTACCATTAATCACAGTGTTAAAATATGATGACTCAGCATTTTTTAAAAGTCCTGGAAAAGTACCCTATAAAAAAAAACAATGGCAATTTTTTTTTGACCATTCCTTTCTGCTGTTCCTAAGGAAGCTTCACACAAAATAAAAATTCTCAGTGCCATGTAGTTTTGGAGATATGGGCGTTTTAAATTTTTCTCTATTTTTAGCTCCTGCAGTTCCAATGGGGTGACAGGAAAAATGTTTTTGGCATAAATTAGGTACTTATGACCCAATAAGCCCTCATATCAAATTTGGTTCAAATTGGCCTCTCAGTTTGGAAAATAGAAATTTTGGTACAATTCAGGCTCCCACAGGAAGCCCAAATATGAACCCAGGGACTTGGCTTTAACAAACTTATATCTCACCTCCCTGAGGATACTGTATACCAAATATCAAAAGATTCTGACTGGTGGATGTGAAGAAGAAGATTTTTGAAGAATATTCCTCATATTGAACTAAGTTATAATTCGGGCACCCACAGGGAGCGCAAATATGAACCCAGGGACTTGGATTGAACAATCTTGAATCTCACCGCCATAAGGATGCTGCATATCAAATATAAAAAAATTCTGACTGCTGAATCTGAAGAAGATTTTTAAAGAAAATTCCTCATATTGAACTAAGTTATAATTCGGACTCCCACACAGTGAGCCCAAATATGAACCCAGGGACTTGGCTTGAACAAGCTTGAATCTCCCCCATCCCCAAGGATGCTGCATACCAAATATCAAAAGATACTGACTGGTGGATCTGAAGAAGATTTTTAAAGAATATTCCTCATATTGCACAAATTTGAACATTTGGGCTTCCATAGAGAGCCCAAATATGGACCCAGGGAATTGATTTCAACAAATATGTGAATCAATCTTCCAATGATGTTATATGTAAAATATGAAAGCCTTTGGACCAGTGGTTTGGGAGAAGAAGAATCTTTAATATTTTCCCCATTACCCACAAGTGTTAAAAAATGCTGACTCAGCACTTTTTCAAAGTCCCGAAAAAGTACCCTGTGATAAAACCGATAGCAATTTTTTTTACCATTCCATTCTGTTGGCCCTAAGGAAGCTTCACACCAAATAAAAATTCTCAGTGCAGTTCAGTTTTGGAGATATTGGCGTTTTAAATTTTTTCTATTTTTAGCTCCTGCGGTTCCCATGGGTGACGGGAAAATTCTTTTTGGCATAAATTAAATACTTATGTCCCAATAAAACCTCATATCAAATTTGATTCAAATCAGCCTTTCGGTTTGGAAAATAGAAATTTTGGGTGGGGCAAAAATTCTTGTACCTCCCATAACGATGGTAAATATAGCCCCTAGAACTTCTCTTGAATAAATCTGAGGCTACACCTCAAAAGGAAGCTGCACACCTAATATGAAGTCTCAGCTACTGCTGGTTCAGGAGAAAAAGATTTTTTAAGATTTAGGCTCACTTTTTGGGTGTGGCCCTACCAAGGGGCAGGTCAACTTGATTTGAACAAATTTGAATTTACACTTGATAGGGAACATGTACACCAGATTTGGTTCAATTTGGTTGAGTAGTTTGTGAGAAGAAGTCAATAATGTTAAGTTAACGCCGGATGTACGGATGGACGATGGACGAAAGTGATTAGTAAAGCTCCCCTTGAGCTTCGCTCAGGTCAGCTAAAAATATATTCTTTATTTGTTTTGTTTTTTTTCACAAATTAATTGAAAATGCAACCAGTCTTCCTTTTGTGCTCAGGTTTTGGTTAAATTTGAAATTTTACTGGTCATGTATGGACCCAAATGTTTGTCTTCACTTTCCATGAAGACTTAACATGTGTGGGTGTGTTCTATATGTTTCCTGAATTGTCATGCTCGAAAAAATATCAATGATTGTCCGACTCAAATCTGACTACCCTTTATACTTTTTCATTTTGACATTGCTCAGACAGTAGGATTGAATGATGTACCCCACAATCATTATACTATTCAAAAAAGTAGGGAATATTTGATAAAAGTGGGATATATGAAGAAATATATTTATATGTTCATCAAAAAGACAGTTGCGGCATTGCACTGTGACATCTGGTGAATAATTTCAGTGATAGTTCAGTGTCTGACAAGCACACATTCCACGCACTCAGCTGTAAAAGACATGGACGATCAGTCAGGGAATTTACCACATTCAGTTCAAGACCTTAATACCTTGTAAATCCTCCTCAGTTCGTGAGACATGCACGGTTCCAATGTGGCATACTCCTCACCAAACATCCAATATCAGCGTGACTGATGTTATTCCATTCTTCCTGCAGTGCAGCAGCAATTTCCTGGCCATTGGTAGGGGGCTGTTGGTGATTTCGTAGGTGCCTGCCAAGCATATCCCAGACATGCTTAATTGGTGAAAGGTCTGGACTTAGTGCTGGCCAAGGAAATGTAGTGATGTTTTGCTCCTGGAGGAACTCTGTAGTGACTAGGGCCCTGTGTGCTCTTGCACTGTCATCTTGGAAAATGAATTAAAGGCCATGACATCGTGCAAATGGCACCACATGAGCTGCTAACACGTTGGCATGGTAGTACTGCCCTGAAACACGACCTTGGATGACATGTAATGCTGTTCTGCTTGTGATGGTTATGCCTCCCCATACCATAACCGATCCACCACCCAAACGATCATGCTGCCTAACGGTTACATCATGGTATCATTCATCCCGCTGACGCAACACTCTGTTTTGCCTGTCATGGAAGTTGAGAGTGAACCTCAATTCATCGGAAAACATGACATTGCTCCATTTGTCCTGGTGCTGTCGTGCTCCACACCAATTACACCTTGCTGCAATGTGACATTCAGTCAAATGTGGAACTATTCAAGGTCGTCGAGCATACAGATTCCAGTTGTGTAGGCAATTTCGGATAGTCGGACCACTGACTCGCACTTCTGTCACTAGGTGCAGATGCTGTCCAATTTCTGAGGCACTTTGATGGCGGTTACGTAATGCTGTGGTTCAGATGAAACGATCCTAGTTAGCAGTTGCCCTTGGACGACATCTGTCATCAACATTGCCTGTCTGACGGTAGCGTAATCACCGATTGAGTGATGTTGAGAATTGAGCCACTGCAGTCTGTCTGTTGCCAGCTTCCAGCTGGCACATAAATGTCATCATGTGTCAGTCTTCGCATATCTCAAAAGTTATGTTTCGGCCAGAAACTACCAAGGAAAAAATTTATACCAAGAAAAGAATGATGAGACCTCCGAAAAAGCCTGTCCAGTACAAATGAAAATTTCAAAACATACCCCACAGACATTAATGCGGTGCTCGTGTGAAAAACCTGCGCAAAGTTTTCGTGGGTGAGTGACATTCATGATTCACAATAAAAGTGAAAAGGGATAGGAAATCCATTCCAGTGAGACTATCATGATTTAAATCTTGATTGTTGGTTAGTTTTAGATTAAAAATAATGGCCATTAGCTCAAATTGTGTGTTAATTTTTCAAAGAAGAATTGATTTCATTTGAATGCACCCCTCGGATATCAATCTTTCACAAAAAACACATTTTGGCAATGTGAGAGTTGTGTTATTATCTTCTCTATTTTTCATTCAAGACACCATATTAAAAGTTATGGTACATGTACCATTAATTGAAACAGATTAATTAATCCTTTACCTAACATGAAAGGCAGATGACACATGCAAACAAAATTCTTGAATAACTAATTTTTTTTCATTTTTTGCATCAAAAACATCGCCTATGACCCTGCAGTGGAAAGTGCTGAATTGGATCATTTCAATGAGGGTCATAAGCTATGTTTTTGAGACAAAAAAATAATGAAAATCCAATGGTGATTTTTGTGAATAGGGCTTATCAGTTTGGCAGTTGTGTTGGGTAAGGGGTTGTGGCAGAAATACCTAAGCCCATAAAAAAGAAAGGAAAATTGAACTGCCTTGACACTTCTTAAACATGCAAATCTATTTTTGGACAAAAATACTGGTGAGTGGGCAAGGCTCGAAATAAGTGGTGGGACAAGAACAATGACCAACACCAAATTTACTTTGACCGACACACTTTGAAATCCATAGGACATTTTGACCAATGTAAAATTCTATTTAATTTTTTAAGAATCTGAGTTTAACCATTTACCAAACATAGTATTTTTAAAAAATAAATAAAATTTCACATTTTTTTAAAACAAATTTTAAACTTTTTTTCATTAAGACCTTACAAATTTGGATATCATTAGAACCAGCTTGATGAGCTGGTTCTAATGATATCCATATTTGTATGATTTTATTGAGAAACTTCTGAGATATTGCAGGCTGTGGTAGGCTTAATCGAGTTAATTTTCTGGCCATTTTTGGCTGCTATGTTAGGTAAAGGATTAAAAAATGAAAGTGTCAATGACACTGTAGCTCATCTTGTGTAGGACATATATGTGTATAGTATGTGACACAGCAATGACAAACATCTAGGTAATGACCTGATAACAAAGGTACATATAAAGTATTGTAACAGTCTGTACATAAATACTGATGGTAGCCTCTAACAAATGTATAGGTAAGTATTGTAAAGGTGGGCGACAGTTAGATGATAAACTAGAAAAGAAATCTTTGAGTCCCAAAGTGGGTCTGACTGAACCAAAAAATATTTGTTCTCATAGCACAGTGATAACAAAGGCATCCAAAAACACTCATTCCTGTCCCAAGGTGATAACAAAGGTACCCAAGACGTTTCGTGAAGATTGGTTCATAAATACAGACTCTAGCCCGAGCCGTATAGACATGTGCACTTACTGTGTATAAGTAGCACTGAATAAATCAAAGTTCATCTACTTTGCATAATTTCTGAACAAGAAAATTATTCTTATTATATGTGATGTATTCCATGTTACTAAACATTCATTCAAAAATTTATTCAAATGAGAACCTTCATATAGAAGTTCTGTACCAAAAACTGATTGTACCTAATTTTGGTACAAAATGGCCACCGGCAGCCATCTGGAATTTTGGACTACACCCCAAAACACTCATTCTCGTCCCAAGGTGATAACAAAGGTACCCAAGAAGTTTCATGAAGATCAGATCATAAATACAGCCTCCAGCCCAAGCTGTATTGATATGTGCACTTACAGTGTACAAGTAGCACTGAATAAATCAAAGTTCATCTAATTTGCATAATTTCTGCACGAGAAAAAAACCCATATTATATGTGATGTATTCCATGTTATTTAAACATTCAGACAAAAATTTATTCAAATCAGAACTTTCATACAGAAGTTCTGTACAAAAAACTGATTGCACTAATTTTGGTACAAAATGGCTGCTGGTGGCCATCTTGAAGTTTGGACTGCACCCAAAAACACTCGTTCTCGTCCCACGGTGATAACAAAGGTACCTAAGAAGTTTCATAAAGATCGGTTCATAAATACGGCCTCTAGCCTGAGCCGTATAGAAGTTGTGTACAAAAAACTGATTGCACCTAATTTCGGTACAAAATGGCCACTGGCAGCCATCTGGAATTTTGTACCGCACCCAGAAACACTCATTCTCGTCCCAAGGTGATAACAAAGGTACCCAAGACGTTTCGTGAAGATCGGTTCATAAATACAGCCCCCAGCCCGAGCCTTATTGACATGTGTACTTACTTTGTGTAAGTAGCACTGAAAAAATCAGTTCATCTAATTTGCAGAATTTCTGCGTGAGAAAAAAACCTGTATTATATGTGATGTATTCCATGTTACTAAACATTCAGACAAAAATTTATTTGAATCAGAACTTTCATACAGAAGTTCTGTACAAAAAACTGATTGCACTAACTAAAGTACAAAATGGCTGCTGGTGGCCATCTTGAATTTCGGACCACACCCAAAAACACTCGTTCTCGTCCCACGGTGATAACAAAGGTACTCAAGTAGTTTCGTAAAGATTGGTTCATAAATATGGCCTCTAGCCCGAGCCGTATTGAATTGTTGATGGATAAACTGACAGACGGATGACGAGCCATTGCATAACTTCAAATTTGACTTACGTCAAAGTTGAGCTAAAAATTTGACTTACGTCAAAGTTGAGCTAAAAACCCAGTAATTCAGTATAAACTTAAATGTCATTGAGAATTAACAAGTCATTTCCTCATTTAGTAGTCGCTATGTGTCAATTTACAATGCGTAAAGCAATCTGTTGAAAATGACCTGCACCAAATTAAAATGACCTGCACCAACTACTTGGGGCAGGACATTTTAACCTGCACTGGAAAAAAAATTATTTCGATCCTTGTGAGTGGGTTATTCTAAATGTTTTACTAGACATAGTCAGAGAACTGACAACCTCTCGTATTAACTGGTAGAGTGCTGGAAGCCCATATTTGGGCTTTATTCTCAAGTGCAGGTACTTCAGCTTGAAGACTCATATTCAACACTCATCACCATTTCTTAACCCTTCACCTAACATGAAAAAGCAGACGACACTTGCAATAAACAAAATTCTTGAATAATTAATTTTTTCCATTTTTTGGCTCCAAAACATAGGTTATGACCCCTCATTGGAACGTGCTTGACAAGCTTGTTCCAAAGAGGGGTCATAACCTATGTTTTGGAGACAAAAAGTGAAAAATCAATAAAAATTGTATGGTGATTTTTGTAAATAGCACTGGCCAGTTTTGGCCGTTACATTGGGTAAAGGGTTAAATGGAAAGCGTTATTTCAAGTTCCAAGCATTAGTGTAAGTAAAGTTTCCTCTACTAGATGAGGAAATTGTATCAGTGGCTTAGTTGTAGGGGATAGAAAAAGAGGTGCTCCCTCCCCAACCACCAAGAATTCTGACTAAATTTTATATTTCTGTACAATGTTCATTTCTTATTCAGTTGCCCTGTTGCTCTAATAACAGCCGTAAATTCTCAAGTAATAGCACATATAACACCTTTATGACAGTCAACATTAACAAGGACAAAGTAGTAGAGACTATAAAAATTTCCATTAGTAATTGTCAATGTAAAACAGAGACAAACTAGACTTTATGATTCTGGAGAATCATGGCTTTTCCCGATGAGATTCCATGATTTGTCATGACCCCACAGTGTATGATGAATTGCTTTTGACTGTCTCACTGAAGTTCCTTCACTGATGTCATGAAAAAGGTGAGTATAGAAGTCTCAAATGACTCAGTTTGATAAAAAAAAATTGTTTAGGTAAAAACCATCATTAACGGTGGAGAGGGGTAATATCAATATCGTCGTCCAACAAGTTAATGACCGACAAAAGGAGTTATGTTTGTTTGACACATACCCACTGAGTGCTGTAGCTATTTGAAAATGGTCTGTTTTATCTCAAATGTATCCAAAATATTGATGTCTGGTAGCTTGTTAAGGGTTAACAAGTGCTAACAGGAATATTTATTCATGCAACTTGTAATTTCACACCAAAAACTGTGAATGGCCATTTTTACTTAAAAATCTACAAGATGTTTTCAGAGAAATCCAGGGAGAACATGAATTTTAAGGTGTTGATGGCTATAATTGTTTATCCAGCCCAAAACGGGTTAAAGGTTGTTTTTTTAATACGCTTATTACTTATAAAAATAATTCTTAGTGAATTCTACTTCCACTTATGTTGATTTCTCCTCTTAACTTTGGGTGCTGCGGGTATGCAAACACAGCCCACTTTTTCAACATTTTGATGTTTGAGAACCAGCATAGGGTTAACAAATGCTTACGGGAATATTTTGTACATGCAACTTGTAATTCACACTAAGATCTGAGAATGGCCAATTTTTCTTGAAAATCTACGTGATGTTTTTAGAGAAATCCTAGGATACATGCATTTTTAACCTTTCGAGGGGTATCATCCTGTAGCCAGCTCTAAACGGGTTAATGCTTGGTTTTATGAATACCTTCATTACTTACAAAAATGATCCTCGGTGAATCCCACTTCCAATGAAGGTGGTTATGTTCATCTCGCAGGTACACATTGGGTGTAATGGGTGGCCAAGTACAGCCCATTTTCTCAAAATTTGCTGCCTCTGGAGGATTAACAAACGCTTACCGGAATCTTTTGTTCATGCAACTTGTAATGTCACTCCAAGACCTGCAAATGGTCAATTTCTCTTGAATACTTACCAGATTTTTTTGGAGAAATCCACAGAAAATGGGAATTTTAAGCTTTTAAGGGGTACATCTCCTTAACCGGGCAAAAATGGGTTAAGACCTCAATTTTTGAATACCCTTACTACTTACTAAAAATTTTCCCTATCAGTTTTGCATCCGGTAAAAGAAGTTATGTTTCTCTGCAGCATTCCCATTTGATGTTGTTGGTGTCCAAAAACAGACTATTTTTTCGAAATTTTGACATTTAGCACCCCATGGAGGGTTAACAAATGCTTACCTGAATATTTTCTCCATGCAACTGGTAATATGACTCTAAGACCTATCAATGGCCATTTTCTCTTGAAACCCTACGAGATGTTTCTAAAGAAATTCAGGGAAAACATGATTTTTTAAGCTTTTGAGGGTGTTGCTATTAACCATCCCAAAAGGGGTTAATGCTTGGTTTTTGGAATACCCTTATTACTAACAAATTTGGTCCTCGGTGAATTCCACTTCCAACAAAGTAGATTTCATTTCGTGAAAATCGGCTCGAAAATGGCTTCTGAATCGTACGGACAAAATGTGTGGAAGAAAAAAAAAAACAAAACCCAAAAACTAGACTTTATGATTCTGGAGAATCATGGCTTTTCCCGATGAGATTCCTTGATTTTTCATGCCCCCACAGTGTCTGATGAATTGTTTTAACTGTCTCACTGAAGTTCCTTCATTGATGTTATGAGAAAGGTGATTAAAGTAGTCTCAAATGACTCAGTTTGATAAAAAAATTGTTTAGGTAAAAACCATCATTAACGGTAGAGTGGGTTAATATTAATATCGTCGTCCCACAAGTTAATGACCGACAAAAGGAGTTATGTTTGTTTGACACATACCCACTGAGTGCTCTGTCTATTTGAAAATGGTCCATTTTATCTCAAATGTATCCAAAATATTGATGTCTGGCAGATTGTAGAGGGTTAACATGTGCTAACAGGAATATTTATTCATGCAACTTGCAATTTCAAACCAAAAAGTGCGAATGGCCATTTTTACTTAAAATCTACAGAGTTTTCAGAGAAATCCATGTGCATGCACTCTTTTCGAATTCGACGAGACGAAATGTGATGCCGCAACTATCCATAAACGAGTGAAAATTTCATGGAAATCTGTCTAGAATTGGCTGGGATATAGCGTTTTGAAGACAGGAGGTAACTGTTTGAATTTGGTCCTTCCTTTTCAAGCCAGTTCGAAAAAAGACGTTGTGAATGGTCGCAGAATCCTTTAGTGCCCCCCCCCCCCCCTCTCTCTGGAGTAAGTCCACTTAAATGTTACAATTGTGTGTGACTGGTGGAAAGTTGGCTGTAAATGGAAGATGCTTCTTTAAGACCGCCACCGAGGAATCCCAACATCCCAACACAACCTTTAAACCTAAGAGAATCGTCAGAAGTTTAAAGTGAAAAGAAATTGGAGGTGATTGGGTTTCTGGCAGGCAAGAAAAGATTGACGAAGATTTGCATATTGGACATTAAAATAGCACTTCTGACATACACGAACCGTGTCCAGACCGCTGGAGGCAGCGGCTTGAAATTTTCAGAACTTGTTCTACGAACGCTGGCAGACATTTTGGGATCTGTCTGGAGCATCTGAACCACCTTGAAAACACCACGCATCGCTTGGAATGTGAGAGTACTATTCATCCCGACTCTATCAGTTTAGAATGGACATGGGCAGTGTTGTAGACGACTGTAGAGCTGCGATTGAGCATCAAGTTCCAGGTTTCTGTGCCTCATTGCCTAAGCGGCTCCATTGTATGATTGTTTGTCTCAATATCGTCCTCACTACTTGTAGTTTATACCGTACGTTAATGTAGCCTCTTGCCATTTTCGAGACTTTCGACCCAGAACGCCGCCAAGGTGGGGAAGTGTGGGGGGGGGGGGGGCTGTAGTGGTGGGGGGAGGGATATCCTGACACTATCTTTAAACCTTAGATAATCGTCTGAAGTTGAAGTGAAAAGAAATCGGCGGTGAGTAGTTTTTTTTGGCGGGAAACGATTAATGAAAATTTGCCAATTAGACATTAAAATTGCACTTTTCACAAACACGAACCGTGTCCAGACCGCTGAAGGCACCGACTTCTAATTTTCAGAACTTGTTCTACGCACCCTGGCCGACATTTTGGCATCTGTTGCAAGTGTCGAGACCGCGTGGAGAACACCACGCATCGCATGGAAAGTGAGAGTACTATTCGTCCCGACTCTATCAGTTTGGAATTGAATTGGGCACTATTGTAAACTAATGTAAAGCAGCGATTGAGCATAAAGTCGGAGTTTTTTGTGCCAAATTACCTAACCGGCTCCAAGGTATGATCTTTCGTCTGTACATCGCCCAGATCGCCTGTAGTTTATACCGTTACCATATGAGGGTACCTTCCTTCAGCGAAATCTAGCCATGCTCACAACCACGCCCTCTCCCCATCGGCCCGGGTGCTTCCAAAGATAGAAAGGTCAATTGGGAGGGGCCCGTTAGCAATCAAACAGGGGCAGGTGTACTTGGTGAAAAAACAGCAGGGGGGGGGGAGGAGGCACGTGTCCTAGGTAAAAGAAAAAAGAAACAGCAGGGGGCAGGTGTCCTAGGTAAAATAAACAGCAGGAAGGGGGGGGGGGGGGGAGATGTCCCCGCTAATTCATTTTAATAGCAGGCAGGTGTTCATGGGGCAGGTGTACTATCCCACTGCTCAGTGTTCCAAATTTTCTATGGTACTTGGCCTTGATGGAAACAACATTTCAACAAGAAACAACGGGAAACCTATTTGCAGTAAAGCTGCTAATATAAACATGTTTTTAGGACCATTCCATGGACAGTTTAAAGCCTACTGCGATATCAGCGTTTCTTACTCTCGTCCTTTCACTGCATCACCGCAGAATTTCATCCGAGTCGAGTTCTGACATCATGCAAGTTTGACAGACATGCTTTCAATTTTGCAATTAACAACAACATATTTATAATTTCGTGATTACTGATCGGAATTTTGAAAATGACACACGCAATCGCAAAAGAGTTTTCTGAAAAACACGATTCTGCAAAAGGCTTTAGTAAAATTTGATTATTTTTGTTATTTTCAATTTCGATGGCTCTTGTCGAAAAGGTGCTAATCACTGATCGTCCCAAACGAGATCAAAGACTGACGCCGTATATTAATAACACACAGAGAATCTTCTAAGAATATACACGCGCAATCCTAAAATGCAATAAATCAAGTCTTTTTTCAGGTTTTATGAGAGAAATATGTCCAATTGTATCATTTATTTATTTATTTATTTATTGGTGCTTAAGGTCACATATTTATGCACAATGGCTAATCATGACCCTGACAGTTTTATGGGTGGAGGAAGCCAGAGTACCCGGAGAGAACCACCGAGCAGCTGCCAGCTCCCCAACATCGTAACTCCGCACTGCAGCACAGGCAGGGTTAGATTGGTTGAAGACATGCGCACCATCGACGTGCAGTACGCCTTAGTACACGGTGTCATCGTGCCCCCTCTCGCGGACAATGGAGATGAAGTGTCTTGCCCAAGGACACAACGCGGTTGCCGCAGGTGGGATTCGAACCGAGGACCTCTCGGTTTGCAGCCTGCACCTCTACCAACTGAGCCACCGCACTCCCCTCCAATTGTATCATTGAATCATGTTTAGGTATATGTGGGGGAGACATTTTTTATACAGACAAAATACAGACTAAATAAAATATTTGCCATTATTTTCCGACACCGCACCTCGAAGTAGATTTAGTGGGGTGTCGATTTTACAAGTAATGTAGGCAGCGTACATGGCATGGGCTGTCTGTCTTTAAATCTATAAACAGGGTTAAGGCTTGGTTTTTTTAATACCCTTATTTATTTATTTGTTTATTTATTTATTTATTTATTTATTGGTGTTTAAGGTCACATACTTATGCACAATGGCTAATCGTGACCCTGACAGTTTTATAGGTGGAGGAAGCCGGAGTACCCGGAGAGAACCACCAAGCATCGACGAGCAACTGTCAGCTCCTCAACATTCTAACTCTGTTCAAGCTCCGCTGAAGCAGGGTTACAGAGGTTGAAGACATATGTACCATCGACGTGCAGTATGCCTTAGTACACGGCGTCATCGTGCCCCCATGTAGGCAACCGGGCTAAAGTGCCTTGCCCAAGGACACAACGTGAGTCGTCCCCGACGGGGATCGAACTCGGGACCTCTAGCATAGAAGTACAACAGTCTACCACTGAGCCACCACGCTCCCTTGAATACCCTTAACACTATCATACATTATCCCTCATGAATTCTGAGTCTGATAAAAGAGGTTATGTTTACCTATTACATACCCATTTGCTGCCCGAAAACAGCCGATTTTATCGAAATTTTGACGTTTAGCAGTCTGTAGCGGGATTAACAAACGACTAGCGGAATATTCTATCTATGCAATTTGTAAGACATGCCAATGTCCAATTGTTCTTGAAAATCGCCAACAAGCAGTTAGCGAAATCCACAGAAAATGTAAATTTTAAGCTTTTAAGGGGCATCTCTCCTTATCCAGTCTAAAATGGGTTAAGTTTCATTCTTTTAAATACCCTTACTACTTACAAAACAGATCCTCTGTGAATTCTACGTGCAGTAAAAGAAGTTATGTTTCTCTGTTACATATCCATTGGGTGCTCTTGGTGTCTGAAAACAGTCCATTTTGATGTTTAGCAGCTCGTGGAGAGTTAACGAATGCTCAACGGAATATTTTGTCCATGTAACTTGTAATGTCACATGAAGACCTGTGAATGGCCATTTTTTCTTGAAATCTACAAGATGTTTTTAAAGAAATCCAGGGAAAGCATGAAATTTTAAGCCTTTGATGGGTACCGCTGTTTAACCAGCCCAAAACGGGTTAAGGCCTGATTTTCTGAATACCCTTATTACTAACAAAAATGATCACCGTTCAATTCCACTTCCAATAAAAGAAGTTATGTTTATTTACCAGCAACAAGTTGGGTGCTGTGAGGGGCTGAAAACACCCTATTTTAGTGTTGATTTTTGAGAGTCCGGGGAGGGTTAACAAACGCTTATCAGAATATTTTGTCCTTGCAGTTTGTAATGTCTCACGAAGACCTGCGAATGACTACTTTTCTCTTGAAAATCTACACAACATTTTTTGAGAAATCCACGTAAAACATGATTATTTAAGCATTTGATGGGAATCACTCTTAAACCAGTCCAAAACGGGTTAACACTTGGTTTTCTGAATAACCTTATTACTTACAAAAATGGTCCCCCTTGAATTGCACTTCCAACAAAGGAGATTATGTTTATCTCTCAGGTACACAGTGGGTGCTGTGGGTGCCTGAAAACGGCACATTTTCTGAAAATTACGATGCTTGACGGCCTGTAGAGGGTTAATAAAAGCTCACTGGAATATTTTGACCATGCAACTTGCAATGTCATACCAAGACCTGCGAATAGGCAATTTTTCTTGAAAACCTATGGGATGTTTTGAGAGAAATCCACAGAAAATGGGAATTTCAAGATTTTAAGGGGTCTCTCTGTTTAGCCTGTCCAAAATGGGTTAAGACTTCGACTTTTGAATACCCTTACTACTTACAAAAATGTTTATGTATAGATTGTGCTCTCGATAAAAGAAGGCACTTTTCTTTGTGGCGTACCCATTGGGTGCTGTTGGCGTCCAAAAACAGCCCATTTGATCACAATTTTTCAGTTTAGCAGCTCGTGGAGGGTTAACAAATGCCCACCGCAGTATTTTGTCCATGCAACTTCTATTGTCACACCAAGGCCTGGGAGTGATAATTTTTTCTTGAAAATCTACAAGACTCGTTTAGAGAAATCCATGGAAAACATGAATTTTTTAGCTTTATAGGAGTATTTCTGTTTAACCAGCCCAAAACGGGTTAATGCTTGGTTTTGTGAACACCCTTATTACCTACAAAAATGATCCTCGGTGAATTCCACTTCCAAAAAAGGAAGTTATGTTTATCTCTCGTGTATCGTTTGGGTGCTGTGCGGGCCTGAAACCGGCCCATTTCATCAAAATTTTGATGTTTGGCAGCCTGTGGAGGGTTACCATATGCATTGCCTGATATGTCGTGTGTACCAAAGGTCGTGTCACAGGCAGGTCTAGCAATGATGAATGTTTAAAAAAAATCTACAAGTCGTGTTTCGAGAAAGTGCCGATAAACCCCAATTTTGACAGTTTTTTGCCAATTTTGACGAAATAAGGGTTAAATCGAAAAATCCGCTTTTGGTACATTTTTAGATTTTGTGCCCCTCTATGTGTGTGCAAAATTTTGTGAAAATCGGTTCGAAAATGGCTTCTGAATAGTACGGACAAAATGTGTGGGAAAAAAAAACCAAAAAAAAACAAAAAATAATAATCCGTAGAAAAACAATAGTCTTTTCCAGAGGGATAAGCCTAACAATAAAGTCTGTGTGGATCCGACAGTAAGCTATAAGCTTTTACAAGGTCGTTTCCACTCGTGAGTCATTTACAGATACAGAGGACGGGATGGTAACTACATGTATACATTTATTATGATATCAAATACTGGAAGTACTATGAAGGAAGTTAGAAATAAAAGTAGATTTAAATTTTATCCAAGGTATTAAGTTTCAAAATAGAAAAAAATCTTTGCGTTATATTGAATTCCACAGCATGGTTAGAAAATCTGAGGTCATCTTCACGTAGTGGAGGATACACCTTCAATAAAAAAAGAAAAGAAGATTTACATGCCGGTTGCATCTTACTGGATACAAGGCTTCAGGGCCATACATGTTAGGATTGCAAATACCATATACGCCCATTCATCCCGAGAGATAGTCATGCAATGCCTGTAACCACCGCAAATGTAAGCGTATCACTCTCTCACCCGAGGTGACCACATCCACAACGAGTCCGCCACCCGCAACAGACAAGCGTATATGGTTTAACTGTGTCGTTTAACTGGCCATACCTTGGATGAACAGAAGTATAGAAGCTAAGAAAGTGTCCTGTGTCAGTTTCTGTCGCGAATGGCCGCTTTGCCCCAGGAATCCCGGCAAATGTGTTATCATTAGGTCGTCAATGAGTAGGGGGTCTTATAGGAAACACTGGGGGCAACTGTGTTATTAAAATTGTACATAGATATAATCATCACAGTCAGGGTGCTAATAACAGATAATTCCGAGTCGATAACTGATATTGGAGTGGAAAGACATGTATTTAGTCTGGATAGTCAGGTGAACCTGCCCGAGTTTAAAATGAACTTATGTACTGTTTCGAATATTACTAGATTCACTCGAGTGAATTTCTGTTTCCTAATTAGGTCAAGACGTGGCCATGCCTTTGTACAAATATAATCAATATGATGATCTCACGTGCACCGTGAGTTAAGGATAATTTTAAGCTTTTGGTGGGTATCATTGTTTATCCAGCCCAAAACGGGTTAAGTGTTGTTTTTTGAATACTCTTATTACTTCCAAAAATAATTCTCAGTGAATTCTGCTTCCACTTATTGTGATCTCTACTCTCAAATTCGGGTGCTGTGGGTATGCAAATACAGCCCATTTTATCAACATTTTGATGTTTGAGAACCTGCATAGGGTTAACAAATGCTTCCAGGAATATTTTGTACATGCAATTTGTAATGTCACACTAAGATCTGAGAATGGCCATTTTTTCTTGAAAATCTAAGAGATGTTTTTAGAGAAATCCTCGGATAACATGAATTTTTAACCTTTTGAGGGGTATCTTTCTGTAATCAGCCCTAAACGGGTTAATGCTTAGTTTTGTGAATACCATACAAAAATGATCATCGGTGAATTCCACTTCCAGTGAAGGGGGTTATGTTTATCTTGCAGGTAAACATTTGATGTTATGGTTGCCCAAGAACAGCCCATTTTCTCCAAATGTCTATGCTTGGCAGCCTCTGGAGGGTTAACAAATGCTTACCAAAATATTTTGTCCATGCAACTTGAACTGTCACTCTAAGACCTGCGAAAGGTCAATTTTTCTTGAAATTTTGTTTTGAGAAATCCAAAGAAAACTGGAATTTTAAGCTTTTATGGTATTCTCTTTAACTAGTCAAAAATGGGTTAAGACCTCGATTTTTTAATACACTTACTACTTACAAAAATGTTTTCCTGTCAGTTTTGCGACCGGTAAAAGAAGTTATGCATCTCTGTTGCATTCCCATTTGATGTTGTTGGTGTCCAAAAACAGATTATTTTTTCAAAATTTTCACATTTAGCAGCCCATGGAGGGTTAACAAATGCTTCCTGGAATAATTTATCCTATCAACTGGTAATGTGACACCAAGACCTATCTGTGGCCATTTTCTCTTGAAAACTGTACCAGATGTTTGTAAAGAAATCCAGGGAAAACATAAATTTTTAAGCTTTTGATGGGTATCACTATTGACAACCACAAAAGGGGTTAACACTTGGTTTTTTGAATACTCTTATTACTTACAAATATGGTCCTCGGTGAATTCCACTTCCAACAAAGGAGATTATGTTTATTTCTCAGGTACACATTGGGTGCTGTGCGTGTCCGAAAACAGCCCATTTCAACAAAATTACGATGCTTGGCAGCCTCTAGAGGGTTAATAAATGCTCACCGGAATATTTTGTCCATGCAACTTGTAATATCACACAAAGACCTGCGAGTAGTCAATTTTTCTTGAAAACCTACAGGATGTTTTTAGAGAAATCCACAGAAAATGGGAATTTTAAGATTTTAATCGGTCTCTCTCTTTAGCCTGTCCAAAATGGGTTAAGACTTCGACTTTTGAATACCCTTACTACTTACAAAAATGTTTCCATATAGATTGTGCGCACGATAAAAGAAGGCTTCCTTCCTTTTTTCGTACCCATTGGGTGCTGTTGCTGTCCCAAAACAGCCCATTTTATCACAATTTTGACTTTTAGCAGCCTGTGAAGGGTTAACAAATGCTCACCACAGTATTTTGTCCATGCAACTTCTATTGTCACTCCAAGGCCTGGGAGTGACAAATTTTTCTTGAAAATCTAAAAGACTCGTTTAGAGAAATCCACGAAAAACATGAATTTTTGAGCTTTATGGGGGTATTGCTGTTTAACCAGCCCAAAACGGGTTAACGCTTGGTTTTTTTAATACTCTTATTACATACAAAAATGATTCTCTGTGAATTCCACTTCCAATAAAGGAAGTTATGTTTACCTCTCGGGTATCGTTTGGGTGCTGTGGGGGCCTGAAACCAGCCCATTTCATCAAAATTTCGATGTTTGGCAGCCTGTGGAGGGTTACCATATGCATCGCCTAATATGTCGTGTGTATCAAAGGTCGTGTCATAGGCAGGTCTAACAATGATGAATGTTTAAAAAAAATCTACAAGACGTGTTTCGAGAAAGTGCCGATAAACCCCAATTTTGGCAGTTTTTTTCCAATTCTGGTGAATCAAGGGTTAAATCCAAAATTCCGCTTTGGTACATTTTTAGATTTTTTGCCCCTCTATGCGTGTGCCAAACTGTGTGAAAATCGGTTCGAAAATGGCTTCTAAATCGTACGGACAAAAATGTGTGGAAAAAAAAAAAAAAAAAAAAAAAAAAAAAAAAAATAATCCGTAGAAAAACAATAGTCTTTTCCAGAGAGAAAAGCCTAATGACATGTGATGGCAAATTACAGTACTAATTTCTGCTGAAAATTTTGTCACTTCACTCCAATCATTAAAATCTATCTACAGTATGTGACCTTAACAGTGGAGTAGCCACAGGGACCTGGGGAGCCCCACCCCTTCCACACACAGACAAAAAATCCATACGGTTCCCCCTAAAAATCCTGAATTTGACCAACTGCAAGGAACGTCAACTAAGGAAATTATATATTATACACCACACTTTGAAACTCAAAGCATCTAACGAAGCCCGTTCACTGTGGAGGAACTACTCCTTGACTTTGCGTACTCTCCTGAGTGATGTTTATATGCTCTGCGAGCAAATATCCCAGTTCACTGTCTAAATTTGCTCAAAATACAACGGAAGTCAGAACCACAGCTTGTAGTTGCATGAACATCAAAGAATGACACCACCATGGACATCACAAACATGGTTACTAATATATATAATAATGTTTAAACTGATGATTTTCCAATAATGTCAGCAATTTAGGCAAGTTCAGATGCAAATACCGGAAATCCATTGCTTCGATGTCAATTTTTGTCAATTAAAAACTGCAACTGTGCACTGCAACTGTGCACTGCAACAGTGAATATATACCCTTGTTGAATTTTTGAAAAATTCTGGCAAGAAAAATGTATTATTGTTTTGAGAAATCAGGGAAATCAGGGAGAAGCAGGATATTACGGTGCTATGCTAAGCGATTCAGGTGCTCTGCCGAGTGCATCTTGGCAATTCCAGAAAAAAACAAGAGGCCTCAGAGGACCTGAGGGTGCTCACCTCACATGGTAGCCTAATTATCAACCCAGGGAATTGATTTGAACAAGTTGAATCTGCCTCTCCTAAGAAAAGCTTATACCAAATATCAAAAGATTTTGACTAGTGGATCTGAAAAAAAAAAAAGATTTTTAAAGAATATTCTTCATATTGAACTAAGTTTTAATCCGGACTCCCACAGTGAGCCCAAATATGAACCCAGAGACTTGGCTTGAACAAACTTGTATCCCCCCCCCCCTCCCCCCATTCAAGGATGCTGCATACAAAATATCAAAAAATTCTGATTGGTGGATCGGAAGAAAAAGATTTTTAAAGAATATTCCACCTATTGCAGTAATCTGAACATTTGGGCTCCCATAAATGAATCTTCCAAAGATATTATATGTGAAATATGAAAGCCTTTGGAGCAGTGGTATGGGAGAAGATTCTTTAATGTTTTTCCCATTACTCACAAGAGTTAAAAAAATGATGACTCTGCATTTTTTTTATCAAAGTCCTGGAAAAGTACCCTGTGATAAAACTGATGGCAACATTTTTTTTTTGACCATTCCTTTCTGCTGTTCCTAAGGAAGCTTCACACAAAATAAAAATTATCAGTGTTGTGTAGTTTTGAAGATATGGGGGTTTAATTTTTTTCTGCCATGGATGACAGTAAAAAAAAAATTGGCATAAATTGGGTCCTTATGACCCAATAAGCCCTCATATCAAATCTGATTCAAAAGGGCCTCTCAGTTCGTAAAACAGAAATTTTGGTACAATTCGGGCTCACACAGGGAGCACAAATATGAACCCAGGGACTTGGCTTGAACAAACTTGAATCTACCCCCAAGGATGCTGCATACCAAATATCAAAACATTCCAACTGCTGGATCTGAAGAAGAAGATTTTCAAGAAACTTCCTCATTTTGAACTAAGTTATAATTTGGGCTCCCTCAGTTAGCCCAAATATGAACCCAGGGACTTGGCTTGAACAAACTTGAATCCCCCCACCCCTATCCCCAAGGATGCTGCATACCAAATATCAAAAGATTTTGATTGGTGGATCTGAAGAAAATTTTTTTTAAAGAATATTCCTCATACTGCACTAATTTCGATAGCCCAAATATGGACCCAGGGATTTGATTTCAATAAACATGTGAAACAATCTTCCAAAGATGTTACATGTGAAATTTGAAAGCTTTTGGAAATTTTGATCTGGGCTAAAACTCTTGCCCCACCCATAACGATGGCAAATTCAGCCTCACAAACTTTTGTTGAACAAATATGAGTCTACACCTCAAAAGGAATCTGCACACCAAATATCAATTCTGCTCCTGCTGGTTCATGAGAAGAAGATTTTTTAAGATTTAGGCACACTTTTTGGCGAGGCCCTACCAAGGGGTGGGGCATTTTGATTTGAACAAAATTAAAACGCGATGTCATCACAAACAAGCAGCTCAAATTTGACTTAAATTGGTTCAGCAGTTTTGGAGGAGGAGACGCAAACACCATGTTCATGGAAGCCGGACGACGGACGAAAGAGGATGGACAGTGAGTGATCACAATAGCTCACACTGACTTTCAGTCAGGTGAGCTAAAAACCCTGATATTTGAATGAAACAAGCGATTGAATTCACTTCTAATTTATTACTTTTTAGAATGCAATTTGTTTAGCGACATTGTTGAAACCCTAAAATTCTGTTTTCAAGCAGATACATTTCTTTGAAAGGCATTATCTTGATTTATAGAGCAGAAATCAAATTTAAACTGACCTGTGGCTAAAGGAGTCAGTATTTTCTTGATTTTTTAAGGAATGAATAATAAAGATTGAGTCCGAGTTGAAAGGTTTGCAGAAGCCATTCCAGCAAGGGGCTAAAAGGCCCAAGACAGGAGGAATTCTCTTAGCAATTGAATGAAAGTAGTAGGTGGTTTTGAACCCCCATCTGCATGTTCTCATTGCGCGTTCTCATTGTGGTGTGCATGTCCTGAACTGACGTCATGGGAAGTGATGTATTATGAGTAGTGTGTGCGAGAGGCCATCTTGCGATGTCATTATTATAGCAATATGTGGTCTCTAGTGTCCATGTGAACACATGTTTCTGAAGTGTTTTAATTTCCGAACCTTGCGGCCCACCATTTTGTTTTAGGGAATCGCTTTTTGCACTCGTCCAACAAGGTGGGGGTCTTTATGGCTGTAACGGTATTCTCTCCTGCTCGGAGGGCATTTTTGGTGCCAATTTTCTCTCATTTTCCCGAATTACCTAATACAATCCTAAAATTGCCCCTTTGGGGATATAAAGCCATAGAATCTTCCCTGTGTGAAATAAACTAGTACCCCTTCCCACTAACTGGCTATCCCATTAGGCCTTGTGAGAGGCCACGATTACCCAGAGTCCTGAGAAAAGTCCAAAATTGCTAGGGGAATGACCATAATCGAAGGTTTCTGGTATCTCAAATGTATATTTCTATGCCCTTCCCTGCAAATATCAGTTTTCGTAATGTATTTCATCAGCACATGGACACAACCTGAAGCAATAGCCACATTGCCACTGCATCTATGTGACCCCTATGCACCTATGTGGAATGTATGGAAGAGCGGCAGCTCACATATACTTCCCTTAAATGCCCACCCGACAAGAGAGCATGTTCAAAAGTGACTTCATGGATATTGGTGTGTTATAGGTATAACTTGTATGCTGAATTTTTTCTGTGTTACCATGTAGATTTGCATCAATTTTCAGCTTGAATTCACTCAAGTAAGATGCAGAATAATGTTCTATCAATATGTATCTTAGTATGCATTTTCAAAACTAACTGTATATTACTATTTTCTTGAGTTTGGTCTTAAATCAAGTCATGGCGGATATAGTAGCCATGACTAGATTCCATTCCACACTCAACAAAATGTGAAGCAAGTGTGTATATGCAGTGGGTGGGGGGTCTGTTCAACTTACTTTGTGAACCGCCCCAGTAGTCATAACATTTTTTCAACGTCTCGTGTGATCATATCATGAATTTGGGATTGTCAGTTTATTTCACGAGGATCAAGGTAGTTTATGGATATACCATGGGAATTTCAGGCTATGCCTAGGTATAGGCTTAACAATAGTGGTGGCTTCAAATTAAGTACAACAAGGCAAAGTCCAGTGTGTTGAGTTGATGCACGGGAAGCCAAAGCATGCTGGGCTTACAAATTTCAAAATGATCTGCCAAGAGGACACTGTCTGGTCGGCAATGTGTTTTGATGATTTTTGAAGCTTTTGTATAATACAATGGCGTATTCTGGGTGAGAGCACCAAGTTTTTCTGTGAGCAATGAGCACCAAGTTTTTCTGCTTGTTATTTTTCATGTTATCGACACATCTTTGCACCACTTTGTTGTAGCGATGAGATTGAAATTAAAAAGAAACAAAATGCTTACTCAATCTTCACTTTCTTCTCGGGAAAATTAAAAACTTTCCTTGAGAGAACCGGAAACTGTCAACAAAATTACTGCCAGAACTTGGGAGAGTTCCTCCACAGTGCCGTTGAGGCCCATTTTTAAATCATTTCTCTGTGGGAGGCCCAGGCCTGGGCATCCCCCAAGAAATTTTTTTGAAAAATATTCCCTCTCAGCCACACTACTGTGAGAGGAAATCTCCTGTATATCTTTCCCGAGCTCAAGATGTTGATTTTTGGGATATGGCTGCAGAATAAAAATGCTTCCCCCACCCCCCCCCCCCCCCCCCCCACCTCCCCACAAAAAAAAATTCTGCCTGCCCCATCCACACCTTCAGATACCTGGCTATGTGCTATGTAAAACTGTCATGGTCACGATTAGCCATTGTGCATAAGTATGTGACCTTAAATACCAATGAATAAATGAATAAGAGGTACATTCTGGAAAGCCAACAGTGGGGGTATTAACCACCTTCACTGATAGTTCTAGTCACTACTGACATGTTAGTTAAAAATGAGACAAACATACCTGGTAACTCAGTTAAAAATTAACATAATTTGAGAAATAATGGAGAAATGACTGGGAGGTATTGAAATTTTTGGTTCAGTATCGGTATTTTTTCAACCAGATACCTCAGTTTCAGTATGGTATTCAGTATGTGTTCAGTATGTGTGGTGGGGGGGGGGGGGGGGGGCTGATTATGTGTGTGCCTTTCAGTTTGTCATATATCAGTTACCTTAAATTTGGCTAAAAATATTCCCTTCTGGATTGATGTGATACCACCACCAGGTACGTAACCTTTGCTGAAAAGTACATTTTGGACATTCTTGGGAGTAGGGATCCCTAAGTTTATTATTAGTTGATGTCACATGATACTTTTGAAAATTGGATCTATAATGTAAACATCCTGCTCCCCACACCACAAATGACCATAATAGAATATATCTCACACTCCCATTAGTACTCCCCCAACTCCTTATAAGCTTCTCTCCATCAGGTGACCAGGTCACCCCAACCACTTTTGAATGTTTGTGTGTGACTGTCTGTGTGTGTGTGTCTGTGTTGTTCTGTGTGTCTCTGTGATGTGCGTGTTCAGGCAATTAGTTTTGCTGTCCGAACAATGGGCAATGTTATTTGCCTGTGAAATTAATTGTCTTTTAACATTGTTTGGTGAAGACACAATCCACCAATCAGAAAAATTGAACGCTCAAAGTCACATGTGTTTTTCATTTTATTTTTATTAACAGTTACATTATATATTTGTTTTTTATTTATTTATTCCCATTTTATGCAGAGAGTTTGGATTAGAGTGTCATTTTCAACTTAGTTTCCATGGCAGCCACATATAGTGGTAGCGGGGCAGTGCCTGTCTGAATGCATGAAAAATTGTGCCCACTGACTTCTTGCTTTCAGATATTTTTTGTCAAGGCAAGCAAAACTGCAACTGGCACTGTGCAAATTTTCCAACTACGAAATTTTTCGGTAATTTCTTCCACTTTTTGTTTGGTAGTTTGGTATGATAGTAATGCCGATATCATTCGATATTTTCGGTATACCACCCATCACTACTGGAGGTTCTGAAGCTACTTATTGATCTACTTCCATATTTTTGGACTAACATAATACTGAAAATGCAATAACAAATGTATTTTGAAGCCAGTGAGAGAAATGACTACAATTGTTTCCAATGATTATATAAATTTTATAGTAAATTTCCTTTCTTATTATACATACCGCAATTGTTTACTACAGGCTTGCACTACAGTGGAAGAACCTAACTCAGATAAAATACTCTCTATTTTAATCTTTCCCAAGATTTGGGAAAGAAAAGTGGTGTAAAAACAACACGAAAAAAATAAGCCAAAACTGGGTCGAGCGCCATTGGCGCACACCCAGTATGGGACGCTCTTCCATAGTACAAATCCACGACTACTGTAAAACAGTGCGCAGTGCGTCAATTCATCATTCTTTTGATTCCGACAACACAGGAGTTATGTGATCAGTGGGGAGGAAGGATTCTTACCCGAATAAGAAGACGGGAGGGCCTCCATGTAAACAATTGCGGTATAATAAGAAAGGAAATTTACTATAAAATTTATATTTCTTATCAACCAACCTCAATTGTTTACTACAGGCTGAATAGACAAAAGGGCTGAGGGAATCACATAACCAACCCACACACAACTCAATAGCACTGGAACCGTGGACAAAGGAAGAGATCCCTAGGCCTATCAAACCATAGCATCACAAACATTAGAAAAGACAATGAAAGATGAGGCATATGGTGAAGTGTGATGCACAGACAGAAAAGGCAGTAACAGCACAGAGCTGGAACTGACCCTGAAAAAAGCTGAAAGGCTGGGATAGACAGCCTGAGCCGAAGAAAGAAGGCCCCAAGGACCAAGGTCCTCTATCGGCTCCTGCAACTGTCGCAGATAAAAGGAGAATGTAGCATTTCTCCAGTAGGCTGCCAGTATAACATCCGTCATCCGACAATATGACAGAGTTATTAAAAGAGGAAGACAATGCACGCACCTCGTGGCGGAAAAAACAGTTGGTAATACAATCACCAGTAGCTAGACAAGCGGAAGCTGCACAAATAGCAGGACAAATCCATCAAGAAATGGATGCAGGAGAGATCTGGCGCCAGGATAAAGGTGCGAACGCCCCCCACCCCCAACCAGAGCAGCGCCCAAGAAAGCGACCATCTTGGAGTAAACTGCAAAGTCCAAGCCTTTTCAAGGAAAAGAGCTGAACAAGCTTGGAGAGGCAAGGATGAGTGTCGAAACAATGCGGTACCACATATGAAAAAGGTCTCCTAAGCATGGACTTGTACCCATTGCTGGAGACCCCCAGAAACAAACATAAACCAGAAACTCCGCAAGAGGTGTGATCGAAGGAGTGACAGAAGCAACAGAGTGATCACACACCATCGACAGAAGAACCTTCCACTAAGCCACAGAGGCAAAACCAGTGGAGTGGGTGCCTCCTTGAAGAAGAAAAGCAACTCCACTGCGTGTCTCGAAAAACCACTACGGAGGAGACAGAACCCAATAAAAGACATGTGCCAAGGCACAATGAAGTCGGGTCAACTAGAAACCTTCTCGGGCGACTTTGGCAAAGAAAGTCGCAATGTAGAGGGAGACATGCTGGAACCGCCTCTAATAGAGAGCGGAGCAGATTGACCCACACCCACCGAGGCGACGGGTGTGATCGAAAGGATTCGATGACTGCAGGTTCATATCTGGGAGAGAACCTGAGGCAGAATCGGAACCGGCAGGAAGGTGTAGCCGACAAGATCGTCCCAAAGGAGGGCCAGAGTGTCCACGGCGAAAGCCAGAGCATCTGGACACGGGGACACGAAAGTGTCCACCTGATGGTTCCAACGAGCCGCAAAGAGATCGATGGAACCCGCCATGTGGAACATCCAACCTGAAAGTCTCCATGATGAACTTGGGAGCAATGATAGACTGATTCAGGATACTCAGATCGACAACCGGTCAGAGTCGGCCGTCCTTCTTCGGCACCAAAAACAGGCGGGAATGGAATAGAACCCCAATGACTGAATGTTCTTGATGACCTCGATCACCCCCTTTGTCAGGAGATTGTCTTTCTCCGTGGACAAAAGTTCCCAACGTAAAAGGTCTGAAGGAACTGTGGTTGGAAGAGGCACCCTGGACAGAGTGGGGTGCCTTCGGAGGGATATTCGCAGCCCGGACCGAACAACATCTAACACCCAAGGATCAGATGTGATGGTGGCCCAACGGTCTGCGAACTCTGCTATCCTTCCTCCAACCTGGGATGAGTCGAGGTGAGGACCTTCATTTCCAGCCCTGACAAGGCCCACGAGAGGAGAACCTACCTCCTCAACTGAATGAAGAATCCTGATACTTCCCTCTAGTCTGCCGACGCTTACCCTTACCCCTTGAGTAAGAAGTAGAAGCGGTGGCAGAAGGATCAGCCTCTTGCTTCGCAGAGGAAGCAGAAGGGTACTTGTTAGGCTTGAACAGCCCCTGCCTCCCCTAGAATGCTGATCAAGCTGAAGAAACAGCAGCTGATCTTTGGAATGAAATAGGACGTCATCCCGGACCGTCGACACGGAACCATGGAAAAGTTGCGGACCTGCCAAAGAAGCAGATCGAAGAGTAGCGCGCTGCTCCTCAGCTGTGTTACAGGCATGCGTGTGAGTAAGATGCATGAGCGCCTTGGACAGCACACACAAAGGAGCCTGTACCTCGTCAAACTTATCTGGAGACAGTAAGCAGCTAAAGCTGAGACGACGTGATCTGAGAGAGAAAGCATACCAAGCATCTCTCTCGATAAGCCCAACGTGGACTCCAGAGTTGTCATCGGAATGACGGCAGACTTGGGCTAGGAAAACCCGATGGAATTGGAGTCCTGATCCAAAACTGTTAAAGTCTGGCAGACTGACGGATTGGCGGAATCGTAGTAACGATAATGCGCCAGAGGCAAAAAGGTGTCAACCCTGGTGAAGAACGGAGCCTTCATAGCCGTGGAACTCAGCTTAGAGTCCAAGGCTGAAAATGCTTCAACCAACTGTACCGACTGGCACGGTCGAAGACGCTCAGAAGCAGGTTGCTCCATAGGCTGTTGGCGCGCAACCGATGATCGTGGCCGGGCTAACACTGTCGGCTGGTTTGATGGTTTGAGATCCGGAAGGAACCCAAACACAAAATCAAGAGCTGCCCCCAAGTCCGAAGACTGCTGGCTCTCGACATCAAGCATGTCTGACTCTTCCTCTGAGTCGGAAGACACATAGCCCATCGTGGGCAACCAACCGACGCCTCCCATGGTGTCGGAACACCAGGGGGATCAGAAAGCAGCCTGTTTCCAACCCCGGGAGGCGGCGCCATAGGGGGCGCCTGGAAACCATTCGCTGCCTCGCTGGAAGCAATGGGAAGGCTCTTTGACAGAACCTGAGTGAGTAAAGAGAGGGCCTCCCTAAGCTCACTGCCCGTACTGGCCAGTTCGACAGGGGAACGAACCGGCAAAGTGGCTTCACCTCTGACCCTCTTAACCAGCGAAGGGGCACGATCCTCGAAAACACCCGACACGTGACGACGAGTGGCAGCCGAAACGTCTGAAGGCAGACGTGTATAGGGGTACAACACACCCCGAGGATCAACATAGCTCGGCCTCCAAAGGAGGAGTCACAACCCTAGTGACAGCCTCAGATGTCGACTGGAGAGGGCGCATAGGCCCGGAACCAGGCATCTCTTCACCAGAAATCCAACAGCTCCCGCAGTATCCACCACGGTAAAAAAAAACTGCACATTCCCCACGGAAGGGGAATAACTCTCACCAGACATGGTCAAGTCGGGAAGCCCCGAAACGACAGTGTTCCCCATCCCCCGCTGGTGCGGGAGGAGCTGCACATCCCCCACGGAGGGGGAGCAATTCTCACCAGACGAGGTCGAGTCGGGTCGACCCCAAAACGACAGGATTCCTCACCCCCCACAGGTGCGGGAGGAGTTGCACATCCCCCATGGAGGGGGTAAACTCACACCAGACGTGGGCGAGTTGGGAGGCTCCCAAAACGACAGCGTTCCACACCACCCACGGGGGCGGAAGAAATGGCCACGAGAATGGACCAAGGCGAGGGCAAAAGGAATTGCCCTAAAGGAACCAAACTGAAAATAACAGAGGTGAGAGCAGTAGAAGAAAAAGGTGAACACAACAGAAACAGAAAGTAGAAGAACACCCTCAACTACGAGAGAAGGTGGCAGAAAAAAAAATGGTGGGTACACGACAGAACCCAGACGGTCGACAGGGACCAAAAAAACAGAAATTCAGCCCTCAACAGAGTGAAGAAATCCTGTCCAGACAGTCCCTGATTGACACCAAACTCCAATAACAATTAAATTCATCAACCGAAGAATTCATTGTCGAATCGCGATGACTCGATGTTGAAAACAAAACATTCGCGAAAATGGAATAGTAAATAATATACAATGAGAATGTGGCTGAAAATATAAACGAGAATATATAAAATACAGTCCTGTTATTATACGATCTTCAGATCCATAATTCCAGTCACAGGAAAACCGAGTTAAAATATCACTGTTTAGCCCAAGAACATTAGGTTTCACTAGGGAAAAAAATCGGAGAAAGCTGATTTTTTCAGGGAATGTCGAGTACATGTCACTGAACGATTAGACAAAAGTCCCCTAAAATCCCAGTTGAGCTTTTTTTTCTACAGCCTTTTTTCGAAAACGCGTTTGAAAAAAATCAAATAAAATCGCACGAACTTTGTAACCTCGAATTGATCCAACTGTATTTTTTGTTTACGCGTATTTCGAGCTACATAATGTCTAATATACATTTACCTAGAGGAAAATGTGCATTCTGTGACAATTTCTGCGAAAAATTATTGAAAATTCACAAGAAAGTATCGGATTTACGCAAAAAATGACGATTTTCCTAATGGATTTGCCCAAAGGGTCATAGTACAGAACGGGATGTTAGTTGGACAGACGATAAAAAATCACCACCATTTGAAGACTTTTCATTGCTTACAAAATAGACATTATGGAAGACCCCCTCTGCTTCTGGCCGAGTTCCCCTTTTGGCATAAAATTCGTCAGCATGAGAACTCAACTATTTTCGGGCTTGGGACCGAACAGACACGTCTGTGTCTGGCAGCATTAGATCAATAAATAATATTTACAGAATGTACAAAAATCAATAAATAATATTTACAGAACGTACAAATCAATCAACATGGATTAAGTTACATTGACTATTATCAACGCTATATACAGAAATGACATGACCTATATACATATTATTCATCGAACTCAGAAATTTCCGACAGGACAGTGTTTCTGTGGTTGTTACAAGAATCCGAACTGCAATTACACAAACCTGAGCAAGAGAGTCCTGCCTTCTTACACCTACACCTTTTTGTACAAGCACTCTTGCAACCACAACTGATCAGATTCAGTAGGTTATCGGGGGCACATGGCTTTGTGGCTGCAGTCGGTACAAGAAGTCCATTGTCTAGCGACCACCCCCAATCCGTCAGAGGAAGCGAAGTGCCCAGCCATTGTTGGACCTGGAGATAACATCTGTAGACATGTTGTTGTGCAGCATCGCTGCTTGGTGGGAGTGAGGCTAGGTCGATGGGTTTATTCAGTTTAGATTTTGCTACATAACGCTTGTAAGTGACATATCTATATTGGTCGAGAGAGGAAACAGTTTTACTCCCGTATAAGATCAGGAGAAGTTGTTCCCCAGCAGCGGCTACTGCACTTGGTGTACTGTCATCTGCCAAAATTGTGTTGACATACTGTTGTGAGTCGCTAGTAACATCGGAGACAATTGTACTGAATACTTTCTTCTTACCAACTCGAAAGAGTGCAGAAGTAGTGTCACAACCACTTATAGAATGTGCTACAAGGAGGTTGCTTCTATGGTCACCCATTTTGGTTGCTATTTCACTAACTGAAACTAGTAAGTTTGGGGTAATGGAATACATCATGTGAATATTACATCCCGGTTGAACTCGAGAGGTAAGAATGACTAACAAGTCTGTGTCTGTTCCCACAACGACAACATTGTTGTCATCTTGAGCGATGTCAAGTGCAGTTTCGGCTATCAGTACATCAGCATCAGCCTCGGCCTGCTTGGACTGAATATTGATAGCAGATAGCTCCTGCATTAGAAGATCGATCAGTTGGGTTTTGTTCTTGGCATTTGCAAGGAAATCGGATTGGGGTGTGGTGGCTGGTAACTCGGGTGAGATATTGATATCAATGGAATACCTGTCTTTAGATCTACGGTCTTGTTCCATGCCCTTTGTCGACATTGTACAAGCATAACCATCAAAAACAACCACGACGTTCGCCCCAAAATGTCTCACTAGATAATTGGAATATGATGTACATATGTCCTTATATGACGACTGTTTAGGCCATACAACTGCCCTCAATAAAAATCCACCATCTACAACAAACAGAGAATGTTCTGGGATTTTAGTTTGCTTGGAACCGTATGTTTTGAGGATCTTACCGAGCGTGCTTTTCTGTGTCTTCCTCATTCCAGCAGAATCAAACAATGCTGGTGGTTTCGGGGCGAGTTCATATTTGAGATACTCTTCCATCTCTGCTTGTGACTGAATAACACATGTGATGCGGTTGAACAGAATTGTGGGGTCAATCACTACCTTACTTCCACGGACTTTGATGCTATTTGCCATCGATGCGAAAGACTTCAGTGTCAACACGTCGTAGTTTGATGCTGTTGAACGTTTTGCTTACAACATTCGATACGCAACATTCACCAATTTTGCGAACTTGGTCACAGTTCACAGTTTCGTCGGCCACAAGCCTGGTCCCTATAGAGACTAATTGTAGTGGATCTCTATTCTGAAAGGGGGAATGCACTCTGAGCCAGTTCAATAATTTGGTGATATCATTGGCATCAGTCAATTGTGAACTTTGACGGAGATCCCGATGTTGTTCGCCATGACCAGTGTGAACATGAACAAAATTTTCGAGAGCATTACATATCGGAAGGCAAAGAGGTAGTCCATGTACCCATTTCGCAACAGTGCTATCGGTTATTCCCCTGCCATGTGTGAGACCACCAGGGAGCTTGAACATTCTCATTAAACACTGCTCTATGGTCTGATCAGAATATATCCCGTCCCAGAATTTATCTGAGCGCCTTATGGTAAAGTAACCTTTCTCAGTGAACAACTTCAAATCATCCTGTTGCATTATTTCTGTTAGCTCATTCATCTGCTGCAAATAGAGATGAGAACTTTTTGCGTATGCGAAATGACCACCTGTGTGAAATACTGGAATCATATTGCGAACACAATATGTGTGAAGTTCCCAGTCGCCTGTGCGCTCTGCTCTCAAGAACAACTGGAGAAGACCTATTTGCTCGTAGTATTGAACCCAAAGCTTTCCTGTGCGTCCTACGGACGCATTCTGGAGCAGTTCATGTAATTTTGACAGTAGATGGTTGACACTTTCTTGATTGACAGCGTCAGCTGTTGTACAGTCACCTCTGCCAAGTCCACAGAATATTTCATTGACTTCTGTGCAGTCTATGTTATCTAGTGTTCGGCTTTCTTCAAACACAAGTTTTGTAATGGCAATTTGTGTTAGCAAATGGGCACGAACTGCTCTTGAATATGCATGACCACTGATCAAATGATGGATTGACCCACCAGCATAAACAGTCCCCCAAAGTTCATCCAAGCCGCTACCAGCCATGATCGAACCAATTGCCCCTAAATATGACATAATCATATGGAAGCCGCCGAGTCTAACGAAAACTTTTGTCAACTTATCTGACAAAGACACAATCTCCACTGCTTTGATATAAAGTGGTTGGTCAAACGTCACTGGACAAACATTCAGTCCCTGTTTCTCACATTCAGTTTGCATCTTGAGTGTAGGCGAACACCACATTATGTGATTTAATCGAACATGGAAATTGAAACAATGATGCTATAATACGGTATTTGAATGAGAAAAGTCGATGCCGTTTGAATTTGAGTTTAGGGGGTATGGTTAATATTTCACACGTTTCACCAGTTCATTATAGAATAAATGACTATTGTTATATATCATTATAAAGCCACTGCTTTTCTGCAATTTTTGATATATAATTTAACTCCCAAAGTAGTCGTAGATTTGATTTAATGGACGTTGTGTACCGTTGTGTGTATGAAAACAATAAATTTTTTTTCGTAATTTTGTACATTTTCGTGAATATTTCACCATTGAGTGTGAGGATTGGTACAAAGTTGGCATTTTCTGTTGGGGATATGTATTCTCAAAAAAAATTCAGCACGATATTTATGATTCTCACCCTACTAAGGCGAATAAGAATGAGAAATATGGAGCTGGGTCGAATTTTTTTTAAATTTTTTTTTTTCATCAAAAAAACGCTATAACTAAAAAAGCTCAACTCGGATTCGCGGGGACTTTTCACACTTTATCCGCAATGTGTGTCCCGGAAACATATAAAAAAATCAGCTTTCTGCGATTTTTTTCCTTACTTTCTCATTTTTATGTCTAATGTGCCTGGACTAGTTACTGAGCAAGATGGCACACATCCACCATGTGTGTGGATAATCAAAAGAATGACGAATTGACGCACTGCGCACTGTTTTACGGTAGTCTTTGATTTGTACTATGGAAGAGCGTCCCATACTGGGTGTGCGCTGATGGCGCTCGACCCAGTTTTGGCTTATTTTTTTCGTGGTATTTTTACACCACTTTTCTTTCCCAAATCTTGGGAAAGATTAAAATAGAGAGTATTTTATCCGAGTTAGATTCTTCCACTGTAGTGCAAGCCCATAGTAAACAATTGAGGTAGGTTGATAAGAAACGTGTTTCATTACAGAAAGTGTAAATGATCAGATGAATTTCCCAAACAAGTGACAAACTTACCAAACCAATTCAACTTGAGCAAAGTCGAGGATGGCATATACCCCCGCCTGCAAAACCATGGCTAGCATTACAGAAATGAAACATTTATTACTGGGTGACACTGAAGGATGACAAATAACAGACCTGTGACAGATTACAAACCACTGGGGCATATATCATAAGAAATATTAAGTGTCACCATAGGGTGACACAAAAAGGCACCCCACCTCTAATTCTGCGAAAAAATATTTTTCTGCAAACTTTGTGTTGCGCATCTGGAAGACATATGTAACCATATCCTAAAGTTTCAACTCCCTATATTAGAAATTGTGGGAGGAGTTGATTACAGCATAAAGGTACCCTTAATTAAACAAGTTATTCATGACTGAATTTTGGGACGGACAAAATTAAAGTCCATAAAATGCAATAACTCCTACAATAATACACTGCAGGATATCCACTTTGTACTGTGGGTAGACATCAATAGAATAGATTTACACACCAAGTATAAATTCATTCCACTGAGTAGTCTGCAAGTTATTCATGAATTAATTTCAAGTCAGACAAATTTTAAGTCCAAAAAGGGCAATAATGCTGGCAATAAAATCTAGCACAACATCTTCATTTCACTATGGGTGTACAACAATAGGATACACTTGCATACCAAATATCGGGTCACTCAACCAGTCACTTTACAAGTTATGCATGGATGGATGGAAGAACAAACAGATGGACCGATGGGCTGATGGACTGATGCATGGTTGGATGGATGGATGGATGGATGGACGGATGGATGACCAAGGCAAATCCTACATACCTCTTCTGGGGACGGGGTATAAAAATGAATAAACATTTTCTTTTTTGTCTCAAAAGCAGGTTTTGATGCCATAATGTAATGATCTCGACAAGCTAGATTCAATTAGGGGCCATGAGCCCAGTATGCTTTGGAGGCAAAAGGTGAAAAGACAATCATGATTTCAGAGGCAGTTTTCATGATTAGCATTGACTGGTTTTGGTTGCTACATAAGTTATAGAGTCGAAGAGTAAATTTATATTTTCAACAAGGGGATTTACAATTTAAATAAATGTTTTACATCTCTAATTTTACATGGATACAGTTAAAAGAGTGGAAAATACTTACTTTTAGGGCATACTTCGAACAAAGCCCTACATCCTTTGTTGACCCAAACTTTACCACTTCTGAGACCAAAGCTTCTGTTTTTGACACATTGGGAAACTGAATATTTCTTGCGTACCCTTATTTCTGATTGTTTGGTGTTTATGTGAACAGCACAATGAGCGGGCCTGAAATGGCGGCTTGAACACTTAACATCAACACATCCTATAACAAGATATGAATAAAAAAAAGGATATAATCCACTGTGCTTATTTTTTGCCAAAAAATGAAAAAATTTATAGTAATTTATATATTTTTTATACTTACCAATGACCCAGACTTAGCTGGTGTTAACCCAAAAATATCTAGGGCCAAACACAAATTTTGCCCCCAATCCCCCAAATTTGCATGCAAAACCGAAAATTAGAAGTCCTAACTGGCCCTCCATACATTTTACCCTCTGCGTATGCGCAGATGCCAGGAAGTCACCGAATCTGGCGCCAATAAAATCATTCTTTGTAGAAAAAAGATTATAATAATTCAGCGGGAAGGTATGAGTGCCCAGTACTCATGGGAGGGCCATTCCCGTCTGGGTCATTGGTAAGTATAAAAAATATATAAATTACTATAAATTTTTTCATATTTTTATAATGTAACCAATGACCCACACTTAGCTGAATTGTAAAAAGGCGGAGGGCTTAGAACTTCCGAAATATTAGATCAACATAGATCAAATCCTTCAATCCATGATGAAAAAATTAGAATTTACATGAATGTCTCTTAATACCATAATAGAAGAGACATAACCTAATATGGATCCCAATAATGTAAATCCTAAATCTAAGCATAAATTCATGTTAATTAGGATGTAACAAATAAACAATTTTAGAAACTAGTCTGGACTAGGCCCTAAAAATTATTATGGCATACTGAAAATGAGAGAAAATTTCCCATAAACCTACGCCACACAATAATACTGCAGCTGATCGCCAAACTGATCGCCAAACCTAGTACGAACAAGACAGCTTCCTCAATAGTTACATACCCCATAAGGCAGAGAAGTGGACAAAATGACCCCCACCCACTTTTTTCTGAACATAACTTCAAAAGAAAGAGGGGAGAGCTCTGGAATCAATAACCAGAACCCGGAAACGATATAAATAAATATCAATCAGGCACTCAACAAATTAGTTCATGACTAATAAATGGTGCTTAACGCCACTTCACAAGCCAAGGCTATAGCAATGATTTTGGTAAATAACATTATCCGCTATAAATATGCACTGCAGATGCCGTATACAGGTACGACGAAATCAGTGAGAAATTAATTATAACATATACAAAAGCGGGATAAGATGAACAATCTCTGCAGAGAAAACACGCTTCAAGATCATTCACAGGAGGCCTCTGTAATATTAAATCCAGTAAAAAACATTCTCCAACGTGTACTATTTGGTATCTACAACTATAAACACATGACAATATGCGACTTGAGAACCGACAAACTAGAGACCAGGATCTAGAAATGGAGGTAGGTATGATAAACCGGCTCCAAAATCAGAAAATAAATACCAGAAACAAATGCAACAGAACAGCATATATGCGTATGATGATGCCATCCAACATGACCCAGACACAAAGTATGTATGTATTAAAAAATATATACGCGACAGCGTGAGTGTGTGTGTGTGGGGGGGGGGGGGGGGGGGAATTCAAATATATGTCGAAGCCTCCTCACCCACATTACTTAATCATTGCTGGTGCAGACAGCAATAATATAGTGATCATAAAGCTCTTTCACGTCTGAATACTGTGTAATGCCACTGAGAGCGGAGAATGACATGAAGAATAAAACTTCCCTTAAAGAAGAAAACCCTCTAATGGGGAAGCTTCTGGCGAATGCTCAATAGCAGACCCCATAACCTCAATGAAATCAATAGAAACAAATGAATTGAAGGATACATGTATCCTATCATTCATTCCCATGAAAACAGCTGAGTGTCAATGTATGCGCTCAAAAGCCTATACTAGCGACACAAATAATGGAAACTCTTATTCCCATGTGCCGAAAACTTAACTATCCTGAAGAAATCCCACATAAGATCATATAATAGCCAAACAGTTAGAATAAGCGCAAGATATAGCCAGCACTTACTTATGCGCTGAAATCTTAAGCACTGACTGCTAATAGGAAGATAAATAACCCAAGCAGTATGAATAGCTAACTGACTTATGTAACAATAGAATGAACATAACGTCCCTTCTATTGAAAAATAATGACAACAAAAGCGTAGCTTCTCTTCTGATAAACTCTGATGTGCATAGAGAGACTGTCGGACTCAGGATTGTAACGCAATATATGAACTCACATCCAAAATAATTGAGAAAACCGTAATATACGCCCAAACTTGGCTTTATGTTAAAAGATTCTCTAAAACAAAACAGGTCAAGAGGGAAAAACGTCTACCACTCCAGTTAATAACTGGAGTAGACATGTGTGTAAGCGACCCATTGAAATAACATTCCAAGCCGCTCCACACAACTCCATCCGGCGCACTAAACTATCGCTGTTAATGCGTCAGATAACCGATAAAAGCAAGCGAAACAGCTGGTTAATTCACTCTGTGAAACAGATAACAAGCCAAATGAATAGTGGGATACATGAATCCTATCATAAATCCGATGAGACATTATCTAGTTCCCAAAACAAGTGATCTAAAGAACTATACTCGCTACAATTGACGAACGTTCGCTTATCGACTGAAAGATAATAATAAATAACCTAATTATCCACTTCCAGTCAAAATCGGCCGGACCGAGTTCTATTAGAGCCCAGAACCACTGGCTCTGGGGAGTCTGATCAGTAACTCAGTCTGACGAGAAACCCCTATCCAAGTGGCTGTATAGACAAACATAAAGAATTATATATAGGAGAGATACCTATACCTTCGCTATGAGCCTTATAAGCGAAATGAGTCTAGGACAAACTCCCCTACTCTTCTGTTGGCTGTAGTCGATTAGACCCCAACTTAAAGAGTCGAGAATAGATGCTTTCTTGTAGTTTAATCCTACAATAATGAAAGCTTACCATCAAAGACTTAGATATACCTATACCTTGCTATGAGTCCTTACAGACAATCTGAGTCTAGGACAACCACTCGAACTCTTTCTGCTGGTGATGGTACATTAGACCCCAGCTTAAAGATATGAGAATTGATTCTATCATAAAAACTAGAGTTGGAAGACTAAAGCGACCTATCGCAAGTTTTCCACCTAGTCAAATGCAAAGATGAAGACACAAGGCTTCGTTGCATCAGAATAACTCTCACTTAACATTAGTTAAGACCGAGAAATAAATACTAGGTCTGGAAAGAATTTTAAAAGGTACAAACGACCACAAAATTCCTTCCATATAGACGATGCGTCACAGTACTTAAAATTAAAGTACGTAAGACCATGAGACTAAATTCGCTCGACTAACAAATTATCTTCTCAATTGCATCCGAGCGAACAGCTAAATGATGAAGGTAAGGCTAAAACTAGGATCTTAGCCTGCTCAATCAATGCTGAGGAACTCTCCACATCTTCCCCCTTGTTTTTAAAAGTATGTGAACCATGACAAACGATTAAAAATACAGAGGAAGAAGATAAGAAACCGAACTACTTTTTCCGCCGGATGATAAATATGGTGTCATCTACAGAATCGAAGACCTGTCACACCCGTGTAGACTTAACCGGAAAGAGATCTTATTACCCTGCTCTTTACCCGGATGAAGTCAGCGTCGAACTATGTTAGCAGTTTCTCATAATTGCTTGCAGCATTTTGAATCACTGGAACAAGATCAAGGAAATGATAATATATGGTATCTATATCATCCAAGAGTTGTTTCGGAAGGAAAAGTTATCCTATCCATCCTATGTTCAAATCAGTTAGAATCACAGTCACCAGTATCTAAACAGGCAGGTGACTGGACCAAATAAGCACTATGCAACAGCTCAAGATTTCAGACTGACGTTGAGTGCTTCTGCCTTAGCAGGAATACTGCAATTAGCTGTGCAACTGCGACAGCAAGTCCATTACAGAGGCCTGAGAAGCAGCGGTCATGAATAGTCTCCTCGCCGGCTGCTCCTAGGACAGGGAGTCCAATATAGTTATTACTGCGGATGACCCAATGAAAGAAGCCTCATCTCCTTGGCAACTAGATGGTGCGACTTTCTTCACTAAAGATGGACCTTTGACGATGCAGACTGGAAATCTTGAGTCACTTAGCCAAGGTGGGTCGGGAGTGCTTGGTAGACACTAAAGAAGCAAGACTGTAGCCGTCCCGGCTAAGAATTGAACTAAGCGTAACGGACAATAGCTATGTACATAAGCTCTGACTAACACAAGTTCCTACCAACAACACCCGGCTCCAGATGTTGTTGAAAGAGAGAGAGGGGCTCTCTCTTGTTCGCCATACCACAGAACTTGCCGTCTTCTTCCTTCCGTCAACACTAGGTGAGCATGGATTCGATCAACAGTGCTCGCTACACCCTTATTCTCTCTCGACCGCCATGGACATACCCGGCATCACATCACCCACATACGAGTGAGATCTGCCAGTTGAGCTAGCTGTTTTTAGACAAGGGACGTAAGCCTCTAATAAATAATATAAAATTACAGCCCTGAATGTTTCAAACTACTGTTTCTTTCCTCCTTCATCCAGTTCTGTCCTTGGATCCACCAATTTAACCATTGATTTGTGTCTTGCCTCATTATTAAATGAGATTTAAAAGCACAAATATCAGTTTGTTGTTACCTGACAAGGGCCAAACAAAGAATGATTTTATTGGCGCCAGATTCGGTGACTTCCTGGCGTCTGCGCATGCGCTGAGTGTAAATTGTATGGAGGGCCAGTTAGGACTTCTAATTTTCGGTTTTGCATGCACATTTGGGGGATTGGGGGCGAAATTTGTGTTTGGCCCTAGATATTTTGGGTTAGCACCAGCTAAGTCTGGGTCATTGGTTACAGCATAAAAATATGGAAATTGGCATTTGACTTTAAGTTGAAACAATAGAATACAAATACTGAGATGGACCAGTTATATATAGAATATATGCATAGTAGCTTGGAGTACCAAATGTTCACCATGAGTGGTGAAGTGGTGTTAAGAACCTTCAGCATGTAGTTAACACCACTTCACAATGAACGGTGAACATTTGGTACACCAAGCTACTTTGGGTATATTTTATTTATACCATGATCGTCAGATTATTAAGAGTCACTATTATTTTTTCTCGATTTCACTGAACAGCAGACATACATACAAGCGAATCTGTTTTTGTTTACACAAGCATCGGTGGGCAGTACTACCGCTGTCAATTTTATCGCCAAAATGAAATGAAAAAAAGAAACTGAGCCTTTTTCATTTTAATAACATAATAACATACTATTTCGAGTTATGAATGCTTTATTAACATGAGTCAATGCATGTTTGTTAATTTTTGGCATCTTATGAGGTAAACCCATTTAAAAACGTAACAAATAATTGCCAATTCTATTTCACTCTTCGCAAGGTGACGTGCGATAAATTTAGACAAGTTTGCATTCAGGTCGATGTCACCAAAGGTCAATGGGGATGTAGTTTTACTGTAGGTGTAAATTTTTACTATTGAAATCCCATTACTGGCGTGTTCATCACGGTTGGTGTGTAAAGCTAAAATTTATGTCATAGGCTTTTCATATATAGTAGAATAGGTAATCATGGTATAAAATTTAATCCTACACCCCTCTGGATATGCAGGATGAAATTCGGACTGCAGTGCTTAGATACTGAGGTGTGCGATTGCACCTGCACACCTATCACAGTCCACAGTCAGTCACAAGGACTGCGAAAATGAGCATACCTCAAACCTTTGGAATTGTACCTCTGTACACTGGTGTGATGGTGAAACACTTTACTAATAAATTTTCTACTCAACAAGTGTCATTATTCATCACTCTTGATTCCTAAAACTCGAAAAATGCACCCAAAGTTCAACTGCTGAACCCCCAGTAACTGCTTCCTCCCTAGTCACCCATGTACACATAAAGACACTTTAGAGGAGCCAACACATTGGCTCAATATGCTGAAACATCCAGCCATTCTTACACTGGAGCAGTTACCCTTAATTACACAATGGTATAAAATGAAGTTACAGAGTAGCTGCAGATATGACGGGAGCTGATGAAACTGTTGGGGGCCCCGAACGACAGCGTCAACCCCCCCCCCTCCCTGCAGGTGTGGGAGGAACGGCCACAAGAACGCACCACAAGCTTGGGCAAAAGGCATTGCCCTCAAGGAACAGTCCTGAGCATAACAGAGGTGAGAGCAGAAGCAGAAAAAGAAAGAGAGAAATGTGGCAAAAAATAAAGGACCGGTGGGAACACAACTGAACCCAGACGGCCTACAGTGACTCACAAAACAGAAGTTCTGCCCTCAACACAGAGGAGAAATCCTGTCCATACAGCCCCCATTGACACCTAACTCCAATAATAATAATAATATCCAAAAGGACATAAATTTATCAACCGAAAAATTTTATGTCCGAACCGCACAGTACGTGAAAGTCGCGTGCGAATACAGAGAATATATAGAATACAATGAAAGTCCTGTTAAATATACAATCCTCAGATCCAAAATTCCAGTCACAGATAACCATTATCAACGAGTTGAATTATCACTGTTACTTAATGCAAATATGGGCGGGCGAAAAAAGAATGAGTCATTAGCTACGTGTCTGCGCAATGGACCGGAAGACATGGATTTGTACTAAGAGAAGAGCGTCCCCTACTGGGTGTGTGCTGGTGGCACTCAAGCCAGTTTGGGCTTATTTTTTCGTGGGTGATTTTGCACCACTTTTCTTTCCCAAATCGCTTGGGAGAGATCAAAATAGAGAGTATATTTTCCGAGTTAGGGACTTCCACTGTAGTGCAAGCCTGTAGTAAACAATTGTAAGGTAGGTTGATAAGAAATGTTGTGTACTCTTAGATTTTCCAGTAAATTGTCCAGAGCTCTATGAGGTGATGTTCAATGCAGGTAAAGAAGTTGGGAATTAGAGCATGTGACTTGAAAAAAGTGAACTAAACTCACTGGGAAAAGGGGCCAGAACTGGCAATAGTATATTCCCATTAACTAACCAATAATCTGAATCTGCGGTGACAGTGGGTATAATACAGGTAATAATTGCAAGTATCTCCATGATTTGTAGCTTACGATTGCTGCAATTTTGTCATACTGACCAAGTCTATAGCATTCTGACTAACAGTGGTTTAGTTACATTTACTCTGGCAGTATGATCTAGATGTTATTTGTTCAACAACGATGTCAGAAGAAATAAACATGTCACTCAAAATGTTCAGATAATTTCGACTTGACAGCAGTTTAATAACATTTACTCCGGCAGTATGATGATTCATTGGAGGGTGCAATTTGTTCAACAATGATGTCAGAAGACATGAACATGCCACTCAAGATGTTCAGGTGATTTCACAACTGTGTATTAGCCTCTCTGCAGTACTTCATGAGTAGTCTGAACTTGGACACTAAGGCTGTGATGTAATCTGGGGTCTCAACACGCACCATATCAATTTAGTGTTGAAAGTTAAAAAATTTATAGTAATTTATATATTTTTTATACTTACCAATGACCCAGACATAGCTGGTGCTAACTCTTAAAAATGTAGGGCCAAACACAAATTTTGCCCCCCAATCCCCAAAATTTGCATCTAAAACCAAAGAAAACATGTCCTGAATGGCCCTCCATACTTCACCTCTACTGAGCATGCGCAGTGTCAAGGACGTCCCGAAATTGGCGCCATTAATCATTCTTATAATCAGTGCCTGGTAAGTGCTATGTACTCAGCAGGGAGGTATGAGTTCCCAACTCCTGGGAGGGCCATCCCCGTCTGGGTCATTGGTAAGTATAAAAAATATATAAATTACTATAAATTTTTTAACATTTTTATACTGTACCAATGACCCAGAGATAGCTGAATAGTAAAAAGGCTGGAGGGCCTAGGACATAGAGGAAATTCCAATAAGCTCAATTATATAAAATACAGCCATCCCCTCGAGGGGAAAAGGAGTATTAGGCCTTACATGTATCTTTCTTATTTATGATAAATTAGAAAGACACAACACCTTCCATAATTGAGCTTTGTTTATCTTTCATGTTTCACACCTTCTCTCTTCCCGGTTCTCTCTGTCTTCTCATTTCTCATTCTGTGTCTTCTCCTGATGAAGCTGGCATTTTGCTGACGGACTGTTGAGATTTTTAGATGGTTTTGGACATTGGAATTTTTACTTAACTATTATACAAGACTTTGTTCAAGTATCCGGTTTGTATGGCTGTGATCCCATCTTATGCTGTTCCAATGAAGATAGGTTTTTGTGGTGCCGTGCTATCTTTGTTATAATTGAGCATCATAACATCCATGTACTCTATTAATATCCAGTATAATCCTTATACTAATAATTTTTAAAGTAAGCCAATAAATAAAGTTAGTCTAGAGAATAGAGACTCTTTATACTCCTTTAAAAATGTCTGAGGATTGTATAATAATGCCCGTTTGACACGTAATATATTCAAAAGCTACACTTTAAAAACTATGACCTGAATGAATTTTTAAAACATAAACTTATCACTTAAAAAACCATCCCAGTAACAGCTCAGAATAACTAACTCCGGAGGAGGTATCCCCTTGTTTTCATAATAAAACAGGTGATCCAAGGGAACACCCTCCCCCCCCCCCCTTCTCCTTGCCCTGGGTCAAATAGCCCAGAGCGAAGAGGGCAGCAGGACGGAGTCACTGCCGGAACAGAAAGCCTACCTAGCTATAGTAGCAACTGTTAAGTGAATGACATTCTGAGCAGTAGATAATAGACCTAACAATGCAGGCCTCCAGAAATGGAGTCAATATTTCTGAGATAAAAATTCATGAATGTGGATGGCTGAGCCCAATGTGCAGCCTTCATAAAATCTATAATAGCGACACTATTAATGTAAGCCCAAGATGTAGAAAGAGCTCTTACTTCATGAGCCGAAATCTCAAGCACAAACTGCTGAGTTAATGATAGATTACCATAAGCAGTACCGATAGTTAATTGAATCCATTAGAAATAGAATGGAGCATAATGTCCTTCTATTAGGCATCAAAGACAGAAGAAGCTTACGTCCTTACTAATAAACTGAGATCTGTTTATAAATATGTAAACTCTAACCGGACAGAGTAAAGGCCTATGCCCGTACGAAGATGGAAGGACCTTAATAACAATAGGTTCCGGATATTATTAGGAGCCTGATTCTTAACCAAAAATCCAACCTAAGTAGTAAAGGAAATAGTGTTTCCGAAACTACGAAAGTGAGAATCGTCCACCGATAATGCATGAAGCTCACTGACTCCTCAATAAAAGAGAAGACTAAGAGAATTACTGTCTAAAAGGTCAGAATTTGAAAACTACTGTTTCCAGAGGCTTAAATGATTACTTAGCTAAATAAGAACCGAAGCTAAATTCCGTATAGGAATTAATCTAAGGATACTAGGTCTATTTATCGAAAAGTTTCTAACTAACTTAGATAAAGAGACATTAGACTCAATTGTAAACTATCATGGAGTGCATAGGTATGAGATAACATAGACCTATAACCTTAATAGTAACAGGCTGCAGTTGATCTTGTCAAACAAGTATACTAGAAAGTTGCAATGTCTAGTATGGAGGGATCAAAAATATCAACATAAAGATCCCTACACCAATGACGGAAGAGCCTCCACTTTAGTCACATAGTATAGCGAAGAGGAGGTTCTCCTACAGTAAGAAATCGCGTCCATAGCTCGTCCTGTAAAATGCTTGCCATGCAAGAAGGACCACACAACGGAATACGTGAAGGTTGAGACCTTGCGGGTTGTGATGAAGTTGACATGATTTCCCCAGCGAAAGAAGATCCTCTCATGGAGGAAGTTTTCGCGGTAAGTCCCACAGTAGACACCTGAGTAAATTTACCCACGGTCTCTGTGAAGACAGAGATGCTACCAACAGAATTGTATTGTGGATGTTTATCTTAGCAATACTTGCTGAATCAACAGTGCTGGAGGATACACATATCCTATCATTCCGTCCTATTAGATCAATAGAGCGTTAACAACATAAGCTCAGGGATCCGGACATGGAAACACATACGTCTGCATTTGTTTAGTGAGTTGTGTCGCAAATAAATTATCATTGGGCGCTCCCATTGATAGCAAATCTGATTGAATACTTGTTTGTTGAGAGTCCATTCTGATGGCAACAAGCGAACCTTACGTGAAAGGGAGTCTGCTAATACAATCAGACGACCCGGAATATGACGGACCGAAGCAGAACTTGGTGTACTATAACAAACAGAAGGATTCTTTCCGTTAAATTGAATAACGGAATCGAATGAGTGCCTCCCTGGTTCCGGAGATACGCAACTACTGTCGTATTATCGGACAGGATTTGGACATGCGTTTCTGAATAATGTTCATCCAATGACATAGTGCAAGCCAAAATAACATCATTTCCTGGAAGTTAAGTGCTTACCTAGAAACTGCGGAACCCAAAGACCCTGGCACTTCGAATCCGTTGGGATCAATATTGTACCCCAACCTGTTTGACTGGCATCCGTCATAATCATAAAACTCGGATCCGGCAACTGCAGTGGCACTCTCTGAGTCAACCACCGAATGTTTGCCCCAGTCTGAATCTCTTGCAACACTAGATAGACAAGAGAACGTGTAAATCGAGCAATTCATGGATTGCTGAAAAGTTGCCGTCGAAGAGAAGCTTCTCCGAGAACGAAGCGACTCTGAGAGAGTTCTTCACCTTACAATCTACGCGTGTGGATGTAGCTAGGGCTGCGTCACGTCTAACCAATTCCAGGTTGCCACTGAAGGGCGGAGTTATACGTGGAAAAACTACTGCCCTTGAAAGAAATCACATTGAGGATCATATCCTGGAATTCTTTCTCTTGAAGACGTAATGATAACGCCTCAGTAAGGTGGTCTACGTATGATGAAGCGTCTAAGTTAAGTTTATTAGACAACATTGTCGTTTCCAACATCGTGGTTGGAATTGACATAGACGGCGAAAAAGATAATTCCCAGTCTTCCGCCTCGCCGTCTAGACGCATAGGAACTCTCGGTATGCCCTGTTCTGCCAATATAAATTATTTCCTAGAACTGATGAAAGGCAGAATAGAGCATTGCGGACAAGAAACTAGACTATCATGCTTGGTAGCAAGCTTATATATAGCGTCGTTAAATAATTCGAATGTTCTAATGACATTATTGGACTGTGTCGGCAAGTCAGGGACAATGTCCCTGAACCGATCCAAAACTCTGTGTCCAATGACGCTATTAGTCTCTTATCCAGCATCGCAGCAATGTAGTCCGACGGAACAACCTCTGGAAGATAATACCGGAAGAAATGTATGGCAGCTTCTGTTGTTCCGAAAGGGAAAACTCGAAATCGTCCGAATCCCTTTCGCCATCCTGTCGGACTCTATAAAGTGTTCGGTCGTCCGTACCTGATGCAACAGCGGAGCGCACCGACCCAGCGCCGTCGGATTATTCCTGATCCGACCGAGAATCTGTAGTTTGCTGGGATGCTGCGATAAGCTGTGCTATTTTGGATAGCACGTCCGTCACTGAGGCCTGTGGAGAAGAGGTCTTACGATGCTTTGCCGCTGGAAGCTCCGTGTTCGTTACCCTGTGCATACTTCTATTATGTGAGCGAACGGAGTGTATAGGCCTTGTGTCCCTTGGCTACCGGATGACATGACCTGTTCACCGTGGAATCACTGAATGACGAAGCTGGCCGGATACTCGAGGTCACGTAGCCAATGTGCGGTCGTGTGTGCTGCTGTGAGGATGAGGAAGCATTATCGACAGTCTCTCAGACTGTCAATATAACGGAGCATCCCGAGCGGCGGACATATGCTCCGAATGCGAAATGTCTGTACCACAACATCCGGTCCCATATGTTGTTGTACAAGAGAGGGACCTCTCTCGCTCGCAGCCCCCGCTAACAGGCTTCCTCCGATCTGTCCTCTAATCCGTCGTCACTGGGTGTGTACTAAAGTCTATTATAGTGCTCGCATCACCCAAATCTCCTTCCTAGACCGCAATGGACGAACCCGACTGCCGAACCATTCGATGAATGGACGCTACACCGGGTGAGCTAGCGAATGTCAACTCCGTCGATCCTACTAGGGACCTCTTAGGCGATTGACGTATTGCATGAGCACTTATTGCCGCTAGCTCTTCATTAACTATGACGACAGAGGCACACTTTTGAAAGACATCTCAGTAACTTTGCGAACAAGAAACCAGACATGCTTGTTAATAGCAAGCATATAATAATATATATAGCGTTGTTCAATAATCCGAAAGTTTGTGTGACATTATTGGACTGTGTCGGAACTGAGGGACGATGTCCCTGAACCGAACCAAAAATTTCTGTGTCCACCGACGCTATCAGTTTCTTATCCGGCATCGCAGCATTCTGGTCCGACGAAAGAACCTCTAGAAGATAAGTCAGATGACATACACAGCAGCTGATGTTGTTCCGAAAGGGAAAGCTCGAAATCCTCCGAATCCCTTTCGGCATCCCGTCGGACCGGATGAAATTTTCGGACGTCCGTACCTGCTTCCGCGGAGCATCCCGACCCAGCGTCGTCGGATAATACATGATGCGACAGAGATTCTGTCGTTGCTGGGATGCTACGATAAGGCGTGCTATTTGGGATAGCACGTCCGTCACCGAGGCCTGTGTAGTAGCGGTCTTACGATGCTTTGCCGCTGGAAGCTCCGTGGACGTTGACTCCCACATACTTTCTTATGCGAACGTCCGGAGTCTGCAGGCATCGTGTCCCTGGCTACCGGATGGTGTGACCTGGTCGCCGATGATTCTCTGATTGGCGAAGTTGACTGGATATCCGAGGTCACGTAGCCAAGAGCGGTCGTGTGCACTACCATGAGGATGAGGAAGCCTTATTGACAGTCTCTCCGGACTGACTATATATCGGAGCGTCCCGAGCGGCGGACGTATGCTCTGAATGCGAAACATTTTGTACCACAACATTTGGGGCCAGATGTTGTTGTATGAGAGAGGGGCCTCTCTCGCTCGCAGTCCGGATGGACCTGGACGAGCTAGGAACCGGACTAAAAGGCTTCCTCCGTTCTCTCCTCTAATCCGCCGTCACTGGGTGTGCATTTGGTTGATTTATAGTGCTTGCATCACCCAAAACTCCTTCTGGACCGCAACGGACGAACCCGGCTGCCGAACCATTCGATGAATGGACGCTACACCGGGCGAGCTAGCGGACGTCAAAGGCCGTCGAACCTACTAGGGTCCTCTTAGGCAATTGACGTATTTACATGAGCACTTTTTCGCTAGCTCTTCATTAATTGTGATGACGGAGGCACACTTTTGGAAGACATCACGGATACATCACCCTGTTCTTGATCGTCTGAAATAGAGATTGATAAAGTAGAGTGGCCCTGCGGGGAAAGGACCGGAATGGCCATTTCCCCACTAACATACCGTGACACACACTTCCCATGTTGTCATCGAAATTAACACATACAGAACAGGAGTTAGTGCGAGTACACTGACTACATTTATACAATGATTATGAAAGTCAGAGGCAGATTTCCTCTTATTACAATTGAACAATATCGTTTCATTGTGAAAAGAAAACAAAGTCCTAGTACTCGCACCAACCCCTGACAATCAAAATACATAATAACATGATCCATTAACATAGAAAAAATAATTGAAATCAAAAAATTTTGAAAAAATATTTTTTCAGAACAGCCCAAGTTTCTGAAAAGTAATGTTGAGCCCCAATGGATCCCAAGCCTAAGTGTGGACAAAAATTCTAAAAATATTTTAAAAAATTAATGCAACACTTACGAACAATAATACTGTATCTAGTTATGATTAAATTAACATCAAGATATTATTTTCAAGAAATCCCCCCTCACACAGAGGGCTGTTGTAAATATAAACAATAAGTGTAAAAACACCAGAACAAGACTCCAGGCACTGATAACCCTGGCCTGAAATCAGTTACCAATAATACACTATCTGATGCAAAACAGAGACTTCCAGGGAAGAAACTGCAGAACATCAGATGGTAGATGCAGAACACTATGCCTAACCACCCATAGGTGAAGACGTAAACATGGGGAAAAGAACAGAATTCATTCTGTTATCCAGCTAAAACTCCCAAAAAATTTTAGTAATAATATTACAGAAAATATGCCAAAAGCATGGGAGAATAGCAAGGGGGGACTTAAAGGAAAGGGAGAGAGGAAAACACTGAACAAGCAGTGTAATTTGATAACAAGAATGACCACAACAGGCTGTTGCCTCGAAAATAGGTAACTTAACATAATTTCATTAAAAAATTTTAAGTTACAGCCCTCATTATTTTCTGTCACTCATTTTTCCTCTCCTCCTTCTATATCCTCCTTAGAATCACCATTTCTCTAATATTTATGTGTCTGGCATCATTTAAACTGAGATTTACAAGCACAAAGATCAGTCAGATGTTAACTGATGAAGGGCCAAACAAAGAATGATTAATGGCGCCAATTTCGGGACGTCCTTGACACTGCGCATGTGCAGTAGAGGTGAAGTATGGAGGGCCATTCAGGACATGTTTTCTTTGGTTTTAGATGCAAATTTTGGGGATTGGGGGGCAAAATTTGTGTTTGGCCCTACATTTTTAAGAGTTAGCACCAGCTATGTCTGGGTCATTGGTACAGTATAAAAATAATGTGTTTCCAACCTTAAACACCTTTCTGGATGTATCAGAACAATGCTGAGGGTCCAACAGGCTCCATATCAATTGATTGTTGAAAAATGTGTTTTCAGGTTTGAAATGCCTTTCTTGATGTATCAGAATAATACAGGATATCCTGGCACCATTAGATCAAAAGTATGCTTCAATATGATGTACTGTGTATCCCATGCATGTGAGCCAGTCATTTGATGCCTTCTATGTAAAAAGATGGGTGAGCTGTTAGTATTCACGTGGGCTGTTCACACAAGTTTTCTTCTTTCAGTATTCAAGACTGTTCACATTAGTCTGTGCTAAAAATGCACACAAGTTGATAGAGCAATGATGTAAATGACGGAGACTTCTTCCATGTAAGACTACATAAAAATATCAGCAAGTGCTCTGAATTAAATTATAGCTGCAATAAATTATCTGTTGCTTTAACAGAGTGTGCCTGTGGGATGGGTGTGTTGAGTTTGCTATGCACTTCATACTACTCAGTATGCCCATCCCACATTCAAACTCTGATAAAGCAACAGATAATGAATTTCAATCTTTATTTTAATATTTATTGCTTGGAATATCTATAAATGGAGTTTTTTGTGAATAAAGGGGAATTGCATTACCATGACAGCATCAAATTCCTCAAGAATGTGACTGGTGACCTGGGAGCTTGTGACTGTATATGTAAGAGATCTTGGCTACGCCAGCAGAAATTCTCTGCTCAGGCAATATCAAGCTGGAAATTGGAATTTGTGTAATTTAGTAAAGCTGAAGACAAACTATTGATTGATATTGTTTGTTTGTTTGTTTACTGGGGTTTAACAATGCTTTGAATGGCCAGGGTCACATCATGTCAGAAGTTTGATGAGTAGAAGAAGCCGGAATACCCGGAGAGACCAAGAGAAGTGTCAAGCTACTATCAGACTCTTCAATGTACCAACTCTACATAAGTAGGGTTAACAGTGTGAGGGAAAGTGCATTATTGATGCGCAGTATCCCTAGTATATAGCTCCATCAAGACTCATGTTGGGAATCTGGGTTAAGTGTCTTGTCCGGACCATGGACACTTCAGTTTAAAATTCAGTGCTCTAACGACTGAACCACTGCACTTCCCAATTGTTTAATATTATTGTTACATCTCTTTTGAATACAATATCCAGATGGGAGTGTATCAAATAAACTGATGAACCAATTGTATAATTATTTGTCACAAGCATTTGGATATGTGGTTCATCAGTTTATCTGATGACGTCATTGATGACATTACCACATGACTTATGACATCAACAATGATGTCACTGGTCACTTGACTTGTGTTGATAATGATCACATGATCAAATCATAGCAGCGACCTTGAATTATGACTAGAAGCTGTGTTGGAGTTCAAATGCTAGGAGTTTGGAATCCCACTTATGGAATCCACTAAGATTATTATGATCCCCGATGAGTCTGGAGGTGGGATGGGGAAATCTCACCCGAGGGGCAAGATATTTGAAGCAGACCCGCGGCTTGCTGAGGGGCAAGATATTTGAAGCAGACCCAAGGCTTGCCGAGGGTCTGGTTCAAATATCTTGCCCCGAGGGTGAGATTTCCCCATTCCCATCTTCAGACTCATCGGGGATGATTTTTTTCCCCCCACCATGCAGTGATTACATTAGCCAGAAGTAATTGGGAGTCATGTGCTGATTCAATCAACTCATTTTGTATTCGTTTTTTGAAAAAGTGATGACACCATCGGAAAGAGCATGCAAAAGTTATGTATATACCAAAGGTATATACCATGAAATCGATTAGGAACAGTGGCAGCTTGAGGGTGGAAGAGTTTTAGAGCATCAAACTTTGATCACACTGCATTCCGATACCGTCAGTATGAATTAGTTGGTAGCAAGAAACTGATACAATATGCATAATGTCATAATAATGTTATAAATCTATGAAAAGTTACAGGGCATTTAGTTGGCAGATACAGTGTCATATACGGCTCAGGGAAAATATTAAGGCCGGCGAAGCCGAACCTAATATTGTTTTCTCTGAGCCGTATATGACCATGTATCTGCCAACTAAACGCACTGTAACGTATTAATTATGCACAGCATGCTAAAATGTCATTGGGGAAGTTAACTCAACAAATAGTTAAATGATGCGCACTTTTAGGCATCTTGGGCTGGTTTGTATTATTGGGATTTTCCCAATGTGCACTTTTCGGCATCTTGGGCTGGTTTGTATTATTGGGATTTTCCTGGTAATCATCGCAGAATTATGGAGGTCAAATTACGTGTCATTTGAAGTTGTGTATTTCATTTAATGTAACGTCAGATGGAATAATTATATATGGCTGAAACAATGTTATTAGTACACACTAGACAGTCCGAACAGGAAACATTCTGTATCATCGGAAGTGATGGTAAGTCTATTTGTTATTAATTGAGATGTTTATATTTCCAGTGTGACAATTGTTGAAAATTGGCATTTTTCCATTTACACATGTTCGCGATGTCACTGACAGCTGTGGTTGTTCATTTCGATATGGCTCCTCCTCCTCGAATACTGAAAACAACTGATTTACATCGAAATTATCCAGATCAGTACATGTATTTGTCACATTCGATACACACAATTCTCTTGAGGTGATTGATGTTCCTGGTGCTGGGATGGGAAATTCTATGCTCATCTGACTCTGAGGCTGACTTGGATCTGCTTGCATGACTGCTGGAAATTTCGTGTTTTTGTCATTTCCTTAGCTAGCGTATTACCCATTGACAGTTTTTCATTTTCGGTCACTCATTGGTAAATGGCCAATGACGAAACTGATTTGTGTCCAGTCACAGACATTATCTGACTGGGTCCAAATTTTCCTGCAGACAGTATACTTGATCCGGTGGTTCTGATGCTACAATTGGTTTATATCTGGGATAGCTTAGCATTTTTGATCAACAAAGTCATGAAACTGCCCAATGTCTTTTCTCCCAACGGACTTCTACGATAGCATACAGGTCTGTCCTCATTACATCAATCTAGAGGTCTTTGCCATAGGCTGTCACATGATGGATTTAATTTGGACAAATACTTCTCAAAACTTGATACAGGACAATAGGGATTACTAGGAAATTCAGGCAGCATGTCGCTCACCAGTTCCCTGTCTCGCTCTCTGTGATTCTTGGTCAACTCATTTTCTTTCTTCGTCACATTCTTCAAACCTGATTCTGAATCAACATTAACATCAAATGTTGATTTGCTCATGTTATGCATGTTCTTGCACCCTCAACGGAAAAAGAAACGTTTTATGTCATATTGTACTTTGTTTAGAAGTCCAACAGGCATCCTCGGTGACATCCAAATAGACTTGTACAGCATTTGCCGGTTTTTTTCCGAGATCATTCGGTGGTGTTCTGTTGTCCCCAGACCCAGGCATTTCAATTCACCTAACGCTGCCCTAAAACTGGCATTTGCGTCAGTAAAATCGCTGTCCTTTACCAAGTCACATTTAAGATCGTGGGGCAGCGTGTCTAAATACCTATTTAATCCATGTCTAATATTTTCAAGTGAATTTGCCTTGTAATGTTGTCCATCTGGTATGCGTGCATCCATGTAAAAGTGGCTGAGGGTCTCATTCAAAGTCACTCTGTCAAACTGTTCAAACTTGCTATTCTGCTTCTTTTCACATAAATATTCTCTGAAAATATTTGCTGCCTTGTTGTTTGACTTTACAGTACTTGTAGCATGTACCAAATGCCTTTTCTCATTGATTTCCTCATTTGATGTACTTGCAAATCGTTTCATGTTTACAATTTTGACGTACGCATAGATCGAAAAATGTAAACAAAGCAGACGATGTTTACATATGCAACAAGGGGAGTAATTTTGCTTCCACATTCTAATAAATCACTCGTGACTTGTTCTCTAACCGCCAATGTTTTGAGCTGGTTTGGCATTTTATTATAACAGTTTCATTCAATCAAATGCAATGTTTATATGACAGAGCTATTTTATATGGTGGGTCTTTTGTACGACTGTGCTGCAGCATGTACATATGTGTAAATTAAAAGCTGAGGCATGTGGATATAATGATAAAACAAAATGGCTGACAGGCACCTAATATTCAATTAATATTGGGAGCTTTTCAGCCATCCTGAACCTAATATTGCAAAGTCTATGTCTCTTAGTAACTTCATTTGATTGGATAAACAAATTTACTAGCATAATAAAACGTCACATGGGGTGGGTGGGATAGAAATATCTCACCCTGCTGTCTCACCTGGGACACGCGTATGTTTCATGTATAGTGGGGGGAGAAAATTCTTTTTTGGGAAAGGTCTCTGGTCAAAGAATCCCTTTTTCCCAAGATGAGGATATGAGCAATGGTAGATAGTGCCTCATTGTGGGATTTTCTCATGGCACTTATGGCCTTATGTGATGAAAATAGGGTGCCAAGGTCAGTGGTTGTTAGGTTGGGGTTGGAGATTGGAATCCTGCTTACAGAATCCCACTAAATATGGAATCCTTTTTAGGAATCCAACTAAGAGAATCCCTTTTTGGGGAAATGTCCGCGGTTATAGAATCCCTTTTTCCAAGATGAGGATATGAGCAGTGATAGATCTCATTGCAAGATTTTCTCCTGGCCCTCCTGGCCTTATATCGCCATTAAACCATATAGCAGGCCTCCAAATGTGTTCATTGGACACTAATGTCCCTGCTTTATGAAAATCTATATTTGAGTTGTTAACAAAGTCCAACAACAGCAACACAAGGCATGGCATATGCCACCAAATGGTGCCATAAAAGGGAAGTTAAGTCTCTCGGGGTATGACCAAAATCAAAAAGAAGCTTCCTCTAGACACCAATAATGCATAACCAAAAAATGAAACTGATTTGAGTCAGTATTCATTACTTATTGGGCAGAAACCAAAATCAAGATGGCCACCATAATGAATTGGTCACTGGTGGCCATCTTGGTTCAGCTGACTGGTCCGAAATCAAAAGGACGCATCCTCAAAACACCAACAATGCATAATTAAAAAATACAAACAATTCGAGTAAGCATTCATTAGTTATTGGACAGAAACCAAATTCAATTTGTCTACCATAATGAAATGCCCATTGACGGCCATCTTGGTTCATTCAGCCGACTAGTCTGAAATTTCATACCAGTTGACTGGTCTGAAATCGAAACGAAGCTTCCTCTACACACCAACACTGCATAATTAAAAAATAATGAAAGTGTCAGTGACACTGTAGCTCAGCTTATGTAAGACATGTACATGTATAGTATGTGGCAAAGCTATAACACACATCTAGGTAATGACCTGATAACAAAGTACATATAAAGTATTGTAAAGGTCTATACATAAATACTGACCCTAGCCTGTAACAAATGTACAGGTAAAGTATTGTAAAGGTGGGTGACAGTCAGATGCCTTTTGCCAAAGCTGTATTGAAATGTGCACTTACTGTGTATAAGTAGCACTGAATAAATCAAAGTTTGTCTAATTGGCTGCCGGTGGCCATCTTGAAATTTTGGGCCACACCCCAAAACACTCGTTCTCATCCCAAGGTGATAACAAAGGTACCCAAGAAGTTTCATGAAGATCGGTTCATAAATACAGCCTCTAACCTGAGTTGTATTGACATCTGTACTGTGTATAAGTAGCACTGAACAAATCAAAGTTCATCTAATTTGCATAATTTATGCATGAGAAAAAAATCTGAATTATATGTGATGTATTCCATGTTACTAAACATTCATAAAAAATTTATTCAAATCAGAACCTTCATATAGAAGTTCTGTACAAAAAACTGATTGAACCTAATTTCGGTACAAAATGGCTGCTGGCAGCCATCATGAATTTCGGACCACACCCCAAAACACTCGTTCTCATCCCACGGTGATAACAAAGGTACCCAAGAAGTTTTGTAAAGATTGGTTCATAAATACGGCCTCTAGCCCGAGCAGTATTGAACTGTTGGCAGACAGACGACGGGCCATGACATAACTTCAAATCTGATTATGACAAAGTTGTGCTAATAATGATTTGAGTCAGCATTCATTAGTTATTCAATATGGCAGCCATATTGAATTGGTTAGCTGGACCAAAATCGAAAGGAAGCCATCCGGTCATCCACAAGTAACCCCAAAAATAATGATTTGATCAAATAAGCGGTTCTTTAGTTATCTGATGGAAACCAAACATTACTGGACAGATGATGGATGACAGATGGACATGGTGAAAACATAATGCTCCCGAGAGAATCTCTAGTGGGCATAAATAAGGGACATGTCTAAGATAAAAATTATCGCATCACACTCAAAATCAAACCGTCTGGTATGTTGTCTACAGTAAGCTGTACTACAAGTTTGAATGAAATCAGACAACTATAACTCAAGTTACCATTTAGAAACCAATAACAACATATCTTCAAAGTGGGAAAAGGGACATACCTCTGCCAAAAAATATTAGACCAAGTCCACTAGCAATCCTAATCTGTATTTTGTGGTTATGAACATATGTATAAAATTCTGTTTCATTTCTTTCAGTCAGACTAAAGTTAGCGTCTGGAAACCAATATCACCATGACTTCTAAGTAAGCCAGAAAATAAGCAGAAAGTCATCTGCAAAATGAGGTCCCAGAGGGTGAATTTGGTGATGCTATCCTGCACCGCAGGGCAACTGCACCAAATTTACCCTCTGAGAACTGAATCAAGGTCTCAAGCCTAAATGGAAAGATGTACCCAGAGGATAAATTGGCCCACTGTATGGGATAGCATCAGCAAATTCACCCTCTTGAGATCTCATTCTGCAAATGACAGATTGCTTATATTCAGGCTTGCTTCTAAGTCATAACTCTGTCAAAAAATATCGGACCGAGCCCACTATCAATCTCAACCTGTGTTAAGTGGTTACAAACCAATGTAAAAAATTTTGTTTCATTTTGTCCATTCAAACTAAAGACATCATCCGGAAACCAATATCAACATGTCTTCTAAGTCAGAAAAGGGCCATAACTCTGCAAGAAAATAGCGGGCTACACCTGCATCAATCCCCACCTGTATTATGTGGTTATAACTGTGTATAAAATTTTGTTTCATTTTGTTCAGTCAAACTAAAGTTATCAAGCAGAAACCATTTTTTTCGGTTGGACAGACATAGAGACGGACAGATGGACAAAAAGACAGGGAAGCGACTAGATGCTCCCCGAAATTCTTTTGGGGAGCATAAAAATGTCGTGTCCAAGGTCAGTGGTTGTTCGATAGGAATGGCGAAAGTGGGGAATAGGCAGTCAATATCCAAATGAGGATATGAGGGACAATCAATTTTTCCTCACTGGGGAATTTCCTCATGACTTTCATAGCCTCATACTCCCAAGTACGTTGATGAGGATATAAGGGACTTGAGGTCTGATCACTGAGAAATATCTTCCCGACCTTCATTTACACATAAGGAAAGCAGATGAGAAAGAATAGGATTGTAAAAGCTATACTATTATGTGCTACCATTATAAAGAGGATTCCGTGAGAATCCGAGCGACATACAATCTGTCCCTGTGATTTGGGGGCTGGGGGGGGGGGGGGGGGGAAGGGGGGAGATTTTATGTAGTTCTTGTTTGTTTGTGGTAATTAGTCATACTCTACTATACTAGAACAACACCCCTTCAGTCCTATAGCACCTCTACTGTTGTAAAGAGGATTCTGTGAAAATCCAACTCAAAAGCAGTTTGGGTGATTTTTTGTAGTTTTTGGTGATTTTAGGTAGTTGTTGGGCTGTTTGTAGTAACTAATACTATTATACAATGGAACACACACTTTAGGGGTATAAAGCACTACATGCTACTCTTATAAAGGGGATTCTGGGGGAATTCTGGTCAAAGAAAGGCTGAGTTTTGGTAATTTGGGGCTTTTTTGGTGATTATCGGTAGTTGTTGGGTTCATTTGGGTAATTAAATATATTAACTATAAATTAAATGCACCCTCTGAACACACTCCCATTCCATTAGAGAGTTTTAGGTCACAAAGCAACCATGTACCATCATGCCACAATAGTAATAATAATGATAATAATAATAAGTGTTATATAATTGTTGTGCTAAAGAACTGCAATAACAAAAAATAATACTACCTCGCTCCCTCGTGTTTGTCAAAAATGGCCCATAACTCTAGAAAATAATGAAACAGACCCCGTTACTTGTGGATATTCTTTTACAAAGCGGATCCATGAGCAACCAAGAATAAATTAAATCCAACATGCAGTGAATGCAACACAGAGGTCGATAAATATTTTCTAAGTTAAAAGAGTGAAAAAGGGCCATTACTCTGGAAATGAAAATGTCAATGACACTGTAGCTTAACTTGTGTGTTGTGTTTGATGAAAAGGATAATGCTCAATGTTTATGAAGGATTATGAAATAAGACAAGAATTGTGATAATTGGGAATATGTTCATTTGTGCTCCCTGTATGCACTGTACTAAAGAGCTGAGGGGTGGGATAATATGACCTCACAGTTAATGTATGTGGCCCTCACAGTTAACGTATATCAAGAAAAGTTACCAAGTTACAGTGAAATTATTCCAAAACGAGTCATCCTATCAAGTTATATTAAAATCCCTTCATAAATATGGCCTGTAGACTGTGCTAAAGGTTTTCGGGCTTCGGGCTCCTGTAGCTGTCAGTTTCCCCGATTGCGTCCAAAGGGGACATTCTCATCTAGGCATTATATGAAGTCAACCTACTAAGTTACAATGAAATCCCTTAATAAATATGACCTGTAGACTGTGCTAAAGGTTTTCGGGCTTTGGGCTCTGGCAGCCATCAGGGTTGAATGATCGCAACCAAAAGGGGACATTCTCATCTGAGCATCATCTGGAGTGATCCTACAAAGTTACAATGAAATCCCTTCATAAATATGACCTGTAGACTGTGCTCAAGGTTTTTGGGCTTCGGGCCCCTGAAGCTGTCACAGTTGACCAATCACGACCAAAAGGGGATGTCATCATCTAGGCATTATATGGAGTCAAACTTACGGGTTACAATGAAGTCCTTCCATAAATATGACCAATAAACTATGCTAAATGTTTGGGGGTTTTGGGTTCGGGCAGCCATCAAGGCTGAATGATCGCGACCAAAAGGGGATGTTCTCATCTAGACATTATTTAGAGTAATCCTACCAAAGTACAATGAAATCCCTTCATAAATATCACCTGTAGACTGTGCTAAAGATTTTTGGGCTTTGGGCCCCTGTAGCCAACACAGTTGCCTAATGGTGTCCAAAAGGGGCTGTTCTCATCTAGACATTACATGAAGTCGACCTACCAAGTTACAATGAAATCCCTTCATAAATATGATCTAAAGACTGTGCTAAAGGTTTTCGGCCTTTAGGCTTGGGCTGCCATCATGGTTTAATGATCGCAACCAAAAGGGGACAGTCTCATCTGGACATCATCCGGAGTGATCCTATGAAGTTACAATGAAATCCCTTCATAAATATGACCTGTAGACTGTGCTCAAGATTTTCGGGCTTCAGGCACCTGTACCCATCACAGTTGACCAACCATGACCAAAAGGGGATGTCATCATCTAGGCATAATATGGAGTCAACCTAACAAGTTACAATGAAATCCTTCCATAAATATGACCTACAGACATGCTAAAGGTTTTTGGCCTCGGACAGCCATCAAGGCTGAATGATCGCGACCGAAAGGGGACGTTCTCATCTGGACACTATTTGGAGTCATCCTACCAAGCTACAATGAAATCCCTTCATAATTATGACCTGTAGACTGTTCTAAAGGTTTTTGGGCCTTGGGCCCCTGAAGCCGTCACAGTTGCCCAATCGTGTCCAAAAGGGGACGTTCTCATCTAGACATTATATGAAGTCAACCTACCAAGTTACAATGAAATCCCTTCATAAATATGACCTGTAGACTGTGCTAAAGGTTTTCGGGCTTCGGGCTCAGGCAGCCATTATGGTTGAATGATCGCAGCCAAAGGGGACAATCTCATCTGGGCATCATATGGAGTGATCCTACGAAGTTACAATGAAATCCCTTCATAAATATGACCTGTAGACTGCGCTCAAGGTTTTTGGGCTTCGGGCACTTGTAGCCATCACAGCTGACCAATCACGACCAAAAGAGGATGTCATCATCTAGGCATTATATGGAGTTAACCTAATAGGTTACAATGAAATCCTTCCATAAATATGACCTTTTACCTATGCTAAAGGTTTTTGGGCTCGGGCACCCATCAAGGCTGAATGATCGCGATCAAAATGGGATGTTCTCATCTAGACATTATTTGGAAGTCATCCTACCAAGTTACAATGAAATCCCCTCATAAATATGACCTGTAGACTGCGCTAAAGGTTTTTGGGCTTCGGGCACCTTTAGCTGTCACAGTTGCCCAATCATGTCCAAAGAGGGACGTTCTCATCTAGACATTATATGAAGTTAACCTACCAAGTTACAATGAAATCCCTTCATAAATATGACCTGTAGACTGTGCTAAAGGTTTTCAGGCTTCGGGCCCCTGTAGCCATCACAGTTGCCCAATCACGTCCAAAAAGGGACTTTCTCATCTAGACATTGTATGAAGTCTACCCACCAAGTTACAATGAAATTCCTCAATAAATATGACCTGTAGACTGTGCTAAAGGTTTTGGGGTTTGGGGCTCGGGCAGTCGTCACGGTTGGCAGATCATGCCCAAATGGGGAAATTCTCATCTAGACATCATAAGGAGTCATCCTACCAAGGTACAATGAAATCCCTCCACATTAAACATACCTGCAGACTGTGCTAAAAGTTTTTGGGTTTCGGGCTTGGGCAGCCATCAAGGTTGATAGATCATGCCCAAAAGGGGACGTTCTCATCTAGGCATTATACAGAGGCATCCTACCAAGTTACAATGAAATCCCTTCATAAATACGACTTGTAGACTGTGCTAATGATTTTCGGGTTTTAGGCTCGGGCAGCCATACCGGTTGCCCGATCGTGACCAAAAGGGGATGTTCTCATCTAGACATGACCCCAAACCTGCATATGAAATTTTGTGTCGATCAGACAAGAACTGAGGGGTGTAGCCCGTGCTAAAGGAAAATGTGAACAGACGTCACAGACTCACAGACTTCTGCATGCGTGATGGCAATAGCTTATCTTGACTATGTCAAGTTAAGCTAAAAACAAGAGCTATTGCTGAAAGCAATTTATATCCCCACTGCAGTGCTAGACTGATGAAGCATAAATGAACAAGTAATAAAAAAAAATAATCTGACAACACCGAAAATCATTCTAGTCTTGGGAAATGTTACAATTTAATTACATACCAAGTTCCATAATAATTTACTTAAGTTATGAAAGTTATCAATACTCTTGCACTGACTCACACACGGATGGATGGACAGACACATGGATGCACAGATGGATGGACGCATGTAATCCAGTATACCCCCCATTTTCTTCGAAAGTGGAGGTATAATTATTGGACGGAACCCTTGGGCATATCCGTTCCCGCATGTGTGTCTATTAGCATACCAAATGAGATCCAAATCCAACTGTTGGCTTTGAAGTGACAATGCAAAATGTACAGACAGGCAGACAGATGGACAGATGGACAGACCGATTGATGGTCGGCCACACAGACAGGCAGAGGGCTTCACTAAAAAAATAATCTGACAACACCAAAAATCATTCTAGTCTTGGGAAATGTTACAATTTAATTACATACCAAGTTCCATAATAATTTACTTAAGTTATGAAAGTTAAGAATATTCTTGGACAGACTCACACACGGACGGACGGATGGATGCATGTAATCCAGTATACCTCGCCATTTTCTTCTAAAGTGGAGGTATAATTATTGGACGGAACCCTTGTGCATATCCGTTCCCCCATGTGGGTCTATTAGCATACCAACTGTGATCCAAATCCAACTGCTGGCTTTGAAGTTACAATGCAAAATGTTTGTACAGACAGGCGGACAGATGGACAGACCGATTGATGGACAGACACACAGACAGGCAGAGGGCTTCACTAGATACCCTCAAATTCTCTTTCGTCGGTTGAAGGCATATTAATAGATTAATTACTTAATTACTGTTGACCTACTGGACTAAACGAGCCAAGGGTGAAAAGTATTTATTTAAGTAATGGTGTCTTTTGTAAAGCAAAAGGTGTACTTGACATGTTCCATAAAAAAGCTTGATTACCTATCGACAACAATTAATGCAACTTATGGAGTAACCAATTTATGTGTTTTCTAAATACTAGCCTGTCACCTCAGCCTCTGTCTGTCAAACATATTGGACCCCTCATTGATCACCGATCGCACCCTGAAGATATTTCATAGGTGGTGGTATGCTGACCTGCAGTCCAGCATGGTATGTGAACTGTAACCAATCGTTGGATCATACTAGCCTCAACCTTGAGAGGTAATTTGTCACATTTTTTAATGAGCCCCGCATACCAAAGTATATGACATCAGTTTTATCTGAATTTTGTTTAATAAAGTTTGTTGTCATCCACTATTTAATGTCAGAAACATATACAGATTAGTGCCACCTTGAAATGCATGTAAAGCTGAGTGTCATAAGCCTAGAAATGAAATGCAAGACCAGGCTTTTAGATTATATCTCCCAACAGCAGGACAAATATAAATATAGAGCAGGGGCCCCAACACAGGATTCCGGAGGGACTACAAATTGTAGTGAGACAGTCTCCGAGACAGCGCCCTTGAAGTAACCCCAAGAGATCTGTATAAGATGACGAGAATCATTTTAGTGGCACACCCTAGAGCCCTAGATTATGTTCAAGTGTATTCATGTTCGATGGTATCAAATGCCCTGCTCAGCTCTAAAAGAACTAAACCTGAGACCTGGTACTGATCTATAGCCTGAAGAATATCATTCTGCATGCAAAGGAGTGCCGACACTGTACTACAAAACTGCATGTATGCATATTGAAACTTCTTTTACATACCAAGGAGTGTTAATTGGTCATTTATTTGAGATGACAAAACACATTTAAGGAGCTTGGAAATGGATGACAAGTTTTATACCGAGCGACAGTGCTTCAGTATCTCCTTGTCAAGGCTGGGTTTTTTAGGAAATGTGTAGCAAGAATATCCTTCATTCTGGATGGGAATACACCGGTTAACCCTTTACCTAACATGAAAAGCAGAAACACTTGTAAAAAAAAGTCTTGAATAACTCACTTTTTTCATTTTTTGTCTCAAAAACATAGGTTATGACCCTTCATTGGAATGAGCTTGACAAGCTAATTTCAATGAGGTGTCATAACCAATGTTTTTGAGACAAAAAATGAAAAATTAATTGGCGATTTTTTAGAATAGCACTGTCTGGTTTTGGCCATTAAGTTGGGTAAAGGGTTAAGAGAGATATGTTGGTGATTTCAAAAGCCTAACTGGAATAGGACGACAGAAAACATGTGTCACCCTAACAACACACGCTCTGCACAAACACCACGTATCACTGTGGTAATGATGTCAAAACATGTCTATTCTCGCAGGCTACCATGACAACCCACCATGACTAACTGGGTCAGGTGAATATGACATCACTTTCTCCTGACCTATTCCCCCACCCAAAATGGGATGAAAGGTGAAGTACAAATGACAGAGTTATATGAGATTGTCACTGGGAGATAAGTACAAGAACAAGAGTGTAGACACTTTGTGTTGATGTCAGGAGCTATCTTGGTCCTGCATAAGAACTAGAATAGTAGTATTATAATGTACACAATCACCTCCAGATCTTACGGAATATACAGATAACTTCCAGAAGCCACCACATTTCTGTTGTAGGTTTCCATAGCATTTATACGCACAAAGCACCTCCTCAGCTCTTCCGTATTTTTTAAAATTGTTGCCACAGAAACATTCATTGCCATACTGAAAAATAAGAAACAGAATGATTCAAGGAGAATATAAAGTAGAAAGCAGGAGGAAGGAATAGCAATACCAGGGTTTCTGCTATACTGGCACAGCAGCCGTCAACCGGCCGCATTTTTCTACCAGGGAACCTTCACAACATTAATCAAGATGTTAAAATTCACCCTGACCTGCTGGAGAAATAATTGATTCACAGATTGTTGAAGTGCGATTTCTAGACTTCTTTTGAAGATTTCCATACACAAATGTTGTAGAAATATGACTGAAGTGTACTCTAATGACGCATTTGTTCCAGGAGTCCTGCATAACTTAATCAGCCCCCAATGAAAAGTTAGACAAACTGTAAACAATAACCTCAGCGAATGTTAAATGCATCACGTCACAAAATGCTGCGATTTATTTGGTCAGTATGTGCCCTACGTAATGCAAGTTGTAAAACTTCATTCAGTAATAAATATCAGTATGTGACATTTTGTTTTCTGACCAATCTTATTACTCCCAACATTTTCCCAAAACAAGCATGTGTTGAAAAAACATGAACTTCTGCAGATGTACTTCCGCTGTCAGCATTAATTAAAATGACACAAGACTTTGCAGATATACTGTTCACACCTCATTTGTGTGTTTTAATTACCGGTAGTGTTATGGAATCTCGAGTCTATTTTCTTGAAAATTTCAGAACTGCGAAAAAAAGAGCTTCTTGTTTCCAGTTTAGAAGTGCGAAAAAGCATGAGCGCAATAGCACTCCTCAAATCGACATCACTGAAATTTATTGTGCAAATGAATGATTTTTCACCTGAATTTCTCCACATTGGTCCTTATTCCTATGCAATCAACTGCTCTCGGAAAGTGAAAACCTACACAAATATCGCTGTGAAAAACCTCAAAAATATCCCCCAGATGCAATGAAATGAGGGTTTAGGGACCCTTTCCAGTTAAAAATTTTCCTACTGTGGGCCGAACCATGGTCAGCCGGTGGTAGCGACAACTCTTGGTTGCTCCATTATATGGCCTCACTTATTTTCCCCTAGCGGAAACACTGGCAATACATAACACAATTTTATTTCTGTCAAACCCATACACTAATGTTGATGGCTGCCACTAGATGTTCATCTGACATTCAGATTTTGTCAGTTTGGCATTGGACATCCATTTAACATCCACCTGGTATTAGCATGACATTCAACATTTGACATTGGTCTGACATTTGCCTGTAGTATCTGATGACAGGTGAATATAAAATGAAAGTGTCAATGACACTGTAGCTTAACTTGTCTGTGTGTTGTGTTTGATGAAAAGGATAATGTTCAACTTTATGAAAGGATAATGAAATAAGACAAGAATTGCGATAATTGAGAATATGTTAATTTCTGTTCCCTGAATGTCTTTTTTCAATAAAAATAATTTAGGTGTAGACTGTACTAAAGAATTGAGGGGTGGGTTAATGTGGCCCTCACAGTTAATATAATGTGTGTCAACCAAAGTTACCAAGTTACAGTGAAATTATTCCAAAACGAGTCATCCTATCAAGTTACAATGAAATCCCTTCATAAATACAACCTGTAGACTTTGCTAAAGGTTTTTGGGCTTTAGGCCCCTGTAGCTGTCACAGTTGACCAATCCTGACCAAAAGGGGATTTTCTCATCTGGACATTATATAGAGCCATCCTACCAAGTTGCATTGAAATCCCTCTATAAATACGACCTGCAGACTGTGCTAAAGGTTTTCGGGATTTGGGCTCGGGCAGCTGTCATGGTTGACAGATTGTGACCAAATGGGGAAGTCTCATCTAGACATCATACCGAGTCATCCTATCAAGTTACAATGAAATCCCTCCATATTAAATATGACCTGCAGACTGTGCTAAAAGTTTCTGTGTTTCGTGCTTGGGCAGCTGTCACGTTCACAGATCATGACCAAAAGGGGACGTTCTCATCTAGACATTATACAGAGTCATCCTACCAAGTTACAATGAAATCCCTTTATAAATACGAACTGTAGACTGTATTAAAGGTTTTTGAGTTTTGGGCTCGGGCAGCTGTCACGCTTGACAGATTGTGACCAAATGGGGAGTTCTCATCTAGACATCATACAGAGTCATCCTATCAAGTTACAATGAAATCCTTCCATATTCAATATGACCTGTAGACTGTGCTAAAAGTTTTTGGGTTTCGAGCTTGGTCAGCCGCCACGGTTCACAGATCATGACCAAAAGGGGATGTTCTCATCTAGACATTATATAGTGTCATCTTACCAAGTTACAATGAAATCCCTTCATAAATACAACCTGTAGACTGTGCTAAAGGTTTTCGGGTTTTGGGCTCGGGCAGCCATAATGGTTGACCGATCATGACCAAAAGGGACGCTCTCATCTAGACATGACCTCAAACCTGCATATAAAATTTTGTGATGATCGGACAAGAACTACAGGGTGTAGCCGGTGCTAAAGGAAAATGTGAACAGACTTGCAGACTAACAGACTTTTGCATGCGTGATGGCAACAGCTTATCTTGACTTTGTCAAGTTAAGCTAATGAATTCTCAAACACCGAACATGATATTACTACAGGCAAATACCAAACACCAACTGTGAAACTGTGAAACTGACAACAGGCAAATGTCAAATGATTTTCAAACGTGAAAATGACTAAACGCCAAACATGAAACTGTTTTCTCAAACACCGAACATGAAATTACTACAGGCAAATACCAAACACCAACTGTGAATCTGTGAAACTGACAACAGGCAAATGTCAAATGATTTTCAAATGTGAATATGACTAAAGGCCAAACATGAAACTGTTTACCGGTGATTTTCAAACGAATGTCCAACACCCAATGATAAACTGTCTAAAAACAAATGTCAATTGCCAAATGTGAAAGAAAATGTCAAACGACAATTCAATACACAACATCAAGTTAACTTCAGTGACCTTATAATTAGGCATACTGGATTTTTAGACCTTCATCATTTCCTTTAACAGAAGTTGGGCTTTGAGCAGACGATGATCTTGAATATTTACGGAGCTCCTATTTCAAACACAGTGACCTTTTGGCATGAACGAAGCATCTGCTGTGTTCTTTAGAAATATTGAAAAAGAAACAGATAATTATTGAAATGGTAAACAGGCTTGGTGTTTTGAAAAATGGAGACAAGCCATTGACAGCTCTCCTTAATTTTTTTCCAGCAGGCAATGCTCTCATCAGTTGAACAGTAATCTATAATATCATAAGTCACAAGGACATTTAACCAGTGATCACTTCAAGTTGTCTCAGTTATGCAAGTTTACCTCTTCCAGCAATTTGAAAGTTGAAAATTACGGGAGTGCATTGAATTCACGGAAAGAACACTTTGACACATTTGTGTATAATCTATGTTTTCATGTGTTGGAAATAAAATTGCTCACAAAATTTTTTAGGGAGTGTTTGTTTTATTTATTCCATCCATCAATGAAGGAGATAAAGCCTGGAGCCAGGTTGATCAACATTTCGATCAACATTTTCACTGTCAACTTTGAACTTATGAATATTAATGAGCTGTTCAATGGCCATAGAGACATGGGTAAATTCAAATAAACATAATATTTATATCTTGAAAGTTGAATATTACCGGAGTGCGTTAACTTCAGGGAATGAACACTTTGACACATTTGTGTATATAATATCATGTTTTCATATGTAGGAAATAAAATTAAACACAAAATCATTTTAGGGAATGTTTGTTTTATTTATTCTATCCATTGTGAAAGAAATAAAGCCTGGAGCCAGGCCGAACAATGTTTCCATCAACATTGTCTTCGTGAACTTTGAACTTATGAATATTAATGAGCTGTACAATGACAATGGAGATGTGGGTAAGACATCTTTGTCACTTTTGGTACCACTTTTAAAATGAAAGTATCAATGACACTGTGGCTGAACTTGACCAACTTGAACTTGGAAGTTATAAGTGAAATGGCAAAATTGAAGAACACTGGTTCCAATGTTATTTGGTTAACCTTCAGTATAACAGCATTGTGTGTGCACAACATCAGAGCAATCCATGTATTCTTAAATGTAAACTGTAAGGCTGGCTAAAGGAAGAATACTGAAACACAAATGCAGTAAGTTTACAGGTCATTGTAAATGGCAACTTTTTTCACAGAAATGAAAGCTAATTGATGGCTCTTATCTAGAAGTCTCACCTAATGAGCAAGTTCAAAAACAATCCTATGATAACAGTGCCCTGTAGGCCATGTCAAAGAAGAAAGTTAAAGGACAAATGCAATAAATTCAAAGGTTGTTACTAACAGCAATAATTTTTGATGGAAATGAAAAGAAAATCAATAGCTCCTATCCTGGTCACCCTGAATGAGCATACCAAGTTTCAAAACCTGATAAAGAATGCACCCTCTGAGGCGTGCCAAAGGAAGATGTTATGCACAAATGCATGTTGTTTTTTCTTTTTTTACGGAAATTGATATAATAAAATATGCCTATAGAGAGTGCAAAAGGGATAAGTTGCTGAACAAATGCTCAAAAGTTCATAGGCTGGCACTAACAACAATAATTCTTTATGGAAATGAAAGAAAATCAATAGCTTCCATCTAGAAATCACCCCAAACATGCATACCAAGTTTCAAAGAGATCTGATCATAAAGGGTATGCCAGAGGAATATATTTATGTCTGACTAAATTAAGTTTGAAGGTTGTTCAAATGGCAACATTTTTTGAAAGAAATGGAAGAGAATTGATAGTTCCCATCTAGAGATCACCGCAAACAAGCAAACCAGGTTTCAAAGCAATCCTATCATAAATGTAGGGTGTGCCAAAGGGAAATACTAATGCCTAACTAAACAAGCAAATTCAGTGTATTCATGTCTCCTGTTGGGCAGCAGTTTCAAGGGGAATTAATGCATCCAGTGGAAAATAGTTGAGTTGCAAGTGGAAGTTATTTGGAAGAGACAGAACAGACAGTGCTTCAGACAGTGGTTATCAGATTTATTTTCACGGAGGTCACTGTCAAAGCAAGTAAAGTGATGTGGAGTATAACTATGAGAATCACTGAAAATTAAGACTGTATGTAAGACATATTACATTAAACTGATGTGAAAAGTGTTGACCAACCTGTAAAGCTTGTGATTGGAAGTTAATGAAACCTTGGAAGTGATGTCCAGATAATATGGTGGTCTGTATATGGTACTGAGAGAGTCTGACTTTGTCGAGTTGCAAAAGAAGTAATGATGAAGACATATTCTGGTCTCACAATGATAACAAAGATACACAAGAAGTTTCATGAAGATCGGTTCATAAATACGGCTTTTAGTCTGAGGTGCATTGAAGCAAATTCAGTGAATTCATGTCTCCTGCTGGGCAGCAGTTTCAAGGGGAATTAATGCATCCAGTGGAATATAGCTGAGTTGCAAGTGGAATCGGTTGACTCTAAGGAAAGTTAGAGTCTGGAAACCATCAGCCAATCAAATTTAAGCAACCTCATTAAATATGCGCGGAAAATGCCCATGTTTGAACTTGGCCCCACAATTGATGAAAGTGATCAAATACCCAAATTTCATCAAAATTGACTGACTGTAAGGAAAGTTAGAGTCTATGAATGAAAAACACGGAAGGTGTGCACTTACTGTGTATTAGTCGTAGCACTGAATAAATCAAAGTTTCCCTAATTTGCATAATTTTTGCATGAGAACAAAACCCATATTATATGGGATGTATTGCATGTTACTAAACATTCATACAAAAATTTATTCAAATCCGAACTTTCGTATAGAAGTTCTGTACAAAAAACTGATTACACCCAATTTCGGAACAAAATGGTCGCTGGCCGCCATCTTGAATTTTGGACCAAACCCCAAAACACATATTCTGGTCTCACAATGATAACAAAGATACCCAAGAAGTTTTGTGAAGATCGGTTCATAAATACGGCTTTTAGTCCGAGGTGCGTTTATGCACTGGGCAGACGGACAGGCAGAAGGACAGATTTTCAGTACAAAATTTCCCACATTCGAACTTGATCTAGGTATTGATGAAAGTAATCCATATATGAAATTTCATCGAAATCAGTTGATTTTAAGGAAAGTTAGAGTCTGGAAACCATCAGCCAATCAAATTTCAGCAACCTAATTAAATATGCGCAGAAAATGCACGTGTTCGAACTTGAACCCACAACTGATGAAAGTGATCTACTACCCAAATTTCATCAAAATCGACTGACTGTAAGGAAAGTTAGAGTCTGGAAACGAAAAACACGAAAGGTGTGCACTCACTACTGTGTATTAGTAGTAGCACGGAATAAATCAAAGTTTCCCTAATTTGCATAATTTTTGCACGAGAACAAAACCCGTATTATATGTGATGTATTGCATGTTACTAAACATTCATACAAAAATTTACTAAACATTCATACAAAAATTTATTCAAAACCAAACTTTCATATAGAAGTTCTGTACAAAAAACTGATTACACCCAATTTCGGAACAAAATGGCCACTGGTGGCCATCTTGAATTTTGGACCAAATCCCAAAGGTCTCGTTTCCTTCAAAAGTTAGCACTTCCGGGTTATCGAATACCCTCCTGGAACTGAGAATTTAGGACCTTATTTGATTTCATGATGGTGTGGATGTAGTAAATAGTGACCATCAGTGTTTATATGCTCCCCTAAATCTACTGTTTGGGGGGTTGAAAGTGGTGTACGGTTATATGCATTTTGGTTAGAGGTCAAGTTCACATTGGCTTGTTGATTGTGTGACCAAGACCATACTGTGGGCTGATTTTTCACAGGTGAGAAATGGGACAATTTTTCATGAACTTCTTTTGGTGTGCCTTCTTGAAAAAATAAATAAGAAAACCACCTTTTTTTTCTTGATTAAATTTGAGCTGCCAATGCCATAAAACAACTGAGGAATAATGAGAAAGGCCTATAACACTGTTTTCTCGCTGTGCATGCACGAAATTGGGAGACTTTTGCTCTTTAATGAGTGAATTTTGACAATTTTACACATTTTTCAAGAAATTAACTGGATCATTCGGACAAGTGTATATGAATGATGTATTAAGGGTTCTATATTGTGATATAATCAGCTGGGTAGCCTAGAAAGAGATCTTTCTGAAAATGTACAATTGTGTGTACATTTGGTGTAAGGGAGATAACTCAAATGTGAATTCATTTACGCTGCTCCATTGAATACATTTGACACTTGGTGAAAACATGCATTTTCAACAGAATAACTGTAACGAGAACTTAAGTAAAAAGACTAGTTGTACTTCTGGACTGATAATCTGAACAGCAAACTATAATATCAGTGGGAATGAGTTGTAGGATAACCACAAGACTAAATTAATCATACTTAACTTCCATTGATGATACTATGTTCCAATATATTTCATGGAAAGTCCCCTAAACAAACTTTCAAAGGACTACTATTGTATTATCAATGAATGCTGAGTAGAACTGTGTTTTCTTGGAAGATAAGATTTTTCTCATTTGATCTAACAATGTTCTGATAAAATTTTATGAAAAGCTCTCCTAAAGGGCTTTCCAGTAAATTGTAACAGAATATAGTTCTACCAATTGAGGCTTGTTTGGAATGGATTTTCTTGATGGTTATTATCCTACAACTCATTTCAACTGGTACACACTCCATTTAGTTAGCCTCTTACAACATGCAAGGAGTAGACAGGGGACCTATTCTTTAAACTCTTTACCCAACACATTTTTTTTGCTGTAACTGATTTTATTTAGTCCAGGGGAAAATGAAGAGCCAGTTGTCCTTTCTGACAAGGGCATAATTAGTTTGAATAATATTTCACATAGGACAGCGTAGTATGCCTGGTCCTACAAACAAGAGATTTGGGAGGGTTGGTTGGTGGATTGTTTGTTTGTTTGTTTTTTCTGAAAGAGGGTAAATTATTCTCTTCACTGAATTAATTGGTCAGATTTCCTTATCTTTTTACTTAGTTTAGTTTAGTTTAGTTTAATATTCATTTTGGCTGGTGGGTGGGGGGGGGGGGGGGAGGGGGTGCAATGTGTTTGAAATTTGTTTATAGTGGTTTTTTTGGACAGTGTGCTGGGTAAAGAGTTTCAAATACCTGGAATCCCCACGGGTAATGCTTTATTTTAATTGAAGCAATCATTAGATCATCCATTTTTATTCCACTTGTAGCTACTGTTCACATAAATGGCACAATTAATTTACCAGTCACCACTCACTGATGATGAGAAAGAACTTCTTGACACCCTCATCAACTATGGGCCATACAAAGAGTATATTGGGGAATGTGTTTTATGGAAGGGGCCATGCAGTGTTACTGGATATGGCATTTTAAATACCAAGTTAAGAGGTTCAAAATGCCAGTTTCGATTACATCGAATTTTTTTTTTTCTCAAATCTGGCTTGGATTATTTAGATCCCCAAACTCATGTAAGCCACTTGTGTCACAGGAAAAGGTGTTTCAACTTTCAACACCTCTCCTATGAGCCCAAGGAAGTCAATGAGTCACAAAAAGAATGTTCTAAACAGAGGCACTGTAAAGGTCATCCCCAATATCCTACTTGTGTATTTTGAAGGGTTGGGAGGTATGTAAATCAGTTGAAGTTCTGTTCCTGATTGATTACAAGGTTTTATTACATAATGAATCATTTCAAAAAATTGGTATCTGTTGCTTCTTGAAACAGCAGACATGCATGATAATATTTAATATTACAATAATTCTCATTGACATACATATATTAACAAATTCAGTTAGTTAAGAAATGAATTTAATTGAGTCCATACAGGGGCATGAAAAATAATAACTGATTCCCCCCCCCCCCCATGATTTCTCTCCATGAACACTCCCTTTTGTCCCCTGCCCCCCCCCCCCCCCACACACACACCAATATTATGGGGGGGGGGGGGGAGGGGGGCAAGTGACAGTTGCTCTTGCCTGAAATGCTACTATTTTTTCTATAAAAAAGTGTTTCCAGTCATTTATAATAACAAAAGCATTGCAGGCTATTACTACAACCATGCATGCAGTCTTAAGTAGCTACAAGTGGTAAATCCCACATGGGCATGCACCACTCAATATGATGTGTCCTGAACATTTTCGGCATAATTATGTTCACCAGCTATAGCTCTATGTTTAAAAACTGAAGCCCTCAAAATATTTTTGTTATATCTTACTAGTCTTGCATAATACCTTCTTGATTTATAGGCTGATGATGATTGCCTAGTCCTATCATACATTTCTCTGTGATTTTTTTTCTCTGTACCTTTTTTCATTGGTCCATGAATGCCGTATTTTAAACGGAGCTTCTCTGCCAACAGAAGGGCTGAAGTTCCAGCACCATGAGTTTCTATATGACCAGCTGAATGTGCCAAAGCTTCAGCATTGCGCACATAGTTAGATGTTTTTGGACACAATGTCTGAAACCGGTGATGAAAAGACTCTGCTTTGTTTGTATTCCTAAAATTCACCATCTGTGTCAGATACTTGTTGCCAAGTGATTTGTTTAAAACATTTTGAATCAGTGTCCTATTATTAGGGTTTAGCAGCACTTTCTTCAGAAAGTTGTTCAATTCCATGTGAGATTTGTGTTTCTTAAAACACCCAGAGTTGAAATGTTTACAAGAACTGTGTTCACCCACCATACATTTTAAAATATTGTCTCGAATCAACTTTGCCCTGGACACAAAGTGATTGCTATCTCTGGCTTGTTTAGAGGCATTTTTAAATTCTAATATTCTATACCGGATACAGCTACATAACTTCCCCTTTATGGCATCTCCTCCCCTCCTGTCTGTCCCAATATACAACTTACATTTGTGGAGTTGTTTTAAAACGTTCCTGAATCTGTGTATAACACAAGTCTCGTGCTTAGCTCTTGTTTTAATTTTGTTCATTTGACCACAGGCATCTGTTGTAACACTTGAAACTTTCAGGATTCCTTTACAGTCAACAGATTGTATATTTCTCTCTGTTAATCGTTTCTCACACGATGCCATGCTCAACATGGGATTTAATGTCTGGCTGCAGTTGTTATGGCTGCAGTTGGAGTTCTTTGATTTACTACAAAGTTTGTTTGCAAATTCAAGATTAATCAACAGACCTCGACTTGTGTCATTTTCATGTAATGGTGCATCTGCTTGCTGGGAAGCTTCATACCCAGCAGTGCATCTGTTGTTGTATGCCAAATCAGTCTGAACAGATACAGGAAGGGCACTATGATCCAAAATCGATGGTGAACACTTCAAATGGTTAGATAATTTCAAAATTTTGACATCTTTAACAAATTTCTGATTAGCGAGCATTGATGTTTTATTGAGTTCCTTTATCACATCACATGAATAGGTGAAAAGTTTCTGCACCCAACTAACACTTGGAGTATGTATATCAAGATGGTTGAGCAGGAGCACTGCATCATTGATACCAATTTTCGAATAAAGTAAAGCCTTTGACAGCATTAAATTCAGCTGACCTGTGGGCCTTTTGCTACCTGGTGTTCTCTTCTGCTTGTTGAAAAGTTCAGTCCCTGATGATATATATCCACAGCTATTACACTTAAGAGATAGGGTTATACAAAGTCCACTAACTTTAATATTGCCGAGGGACACATCACCTGTGCACTGTCTCCTATCATGTTTTCTGTGTTCTATGAAAAATTGATTGTAAAGTTGAGGTAATTTCTCTATGTTTACTATTTCATTTGCATGGCTGATTTCATCTGCTGAGGTTGTCTTTTCCTTTTCTTTTTCAGAATATTTTTTTATTGGACGGAGTATAGTTGGCACCACAAGGGAATTTCTGTCTGTTACAGCAGAGTCATATAGCTCTTTCGTCGGATGACGTATACAAGCTGTCTCTAGTTTTTTGACTGATACATTATTTGCTTTGTCTGCATCTGCACAAGCATTCACTTCATCATACTGAGTATGTTTATATGCTTCTCTGAGTTTCCATAGTTGTGATCCAGGTTGAATTGTCACTTTACAACTAACCTTTCTAAAATACCTATTTTTCTTTCTTTTCAAAGTCATTTTTACAATCCTGTGTTGATTATTCTACCCTCTGTAAATTCTGAGACTCAATTAAATTCATTTCAGCTCAAGCAATGATGTCGTAATATGCTATTGTGACATCACTGCTCCATACAATAACAAGGCAAAGCACTTATTCATTCATCCATCCTTTCAATTTGTTTTTTGTTTCTGTAAATGATTACTGATTCCACCCACCATCATAATTAAAACCATGATTATATGACCACCACCACTACTACTACTACTACTACTACAACTACTACTACAACAAAGGAGGCCACTTAGCTGGATATTTCTTAATCTAATAACCATTTTAATTAATTGAATAAAACTTTCAAGCACAAAACCATTTACAATACTTACTATGGTGGAACCCTGTTCATTGAATAGCCACTTTTCCAGTGAAAATTATTAAATTAACAGGAATTATGTCTCTTTCCTGTATTCGAGAGCTAAACTTAGCATTTATTCTATGATATCTTGTTTGACAGATCTCTGTCAGCTCTGTCAAACAAGATATAATAGATTAAATGCCTATATTGGATACACTGAGGTCTATAGGTCTATAAACAAAGGAAACCTGGGGAGAGCCAGGGTAATTTCTAAATTTTCTTAACAGATTATAAGATTTTTTATTCACTTAACAGGAGTTTCAATTAACAGATCAAATTTGTACTGGAGGTATGGTAAATGGTTTTGTGTTGTTAAATTATATTCAACTTTCAGGGTTAATTCAGTTAAGAGATATCCAATTAAGTGGGATCCACTTACTGTGGTGGTGGTGGTGGTAGTAGTAGTAGTAGTAGTAGTAGTAGATGAAAAGTGTTAAACTGATTTTGTTCCAGTTCACCACAATAGTTACTATACAGATTTATCAGTCCTGCCTTGATGTGACCAGTCAAGATGAGTTCTAAATTGACAAAGTGCAATTTAACTTACTGCACAGATCATTCTATCATGGCAGAATGAATGAGAGTCATATTTAGCACTTTCAGCTATAAAACAGTTTGCATTAAGGCTTTAAACTCATTTAAGAATGTGCCAGACATTTAGCTTTCTTTCTGAAAATCACGTTGTCAGAGGACGTCAAAATATGACTGCTTTGCAGTGTTTGCCTTAGAACGCTTTTGAGGCCTAGTGAAAGCCACATGGCTCCATTGGGCTGATGTTGTATATCATTGTGTTGGAAATTAAACGCAGATATACAAAAGCAGTTGCTATGGGTGTCCTAAATTATTTTTTTTTTACTTAAGGTCTCGTTTCCTTCAAAAGTTAGCACTTCCGGGTTATCGAATACCCTCCTGGAACTGAGAATTTAGGACCTTATTTGATTTCATGATGGTGTGGATGTAGTAAATAGTGACCATCAGTGTTTATATGCTCCCCTAAATCTACTGTTTGGGGGGTTGAAAGTGTGTACGGTTATATGCATTTTGGTTAGAGGTCAAGTTCACATAGGCTTGTTGATTGTGTGACCAAGACCATACTGTGGGCTGATTTTTCACAGGTGAGAAATGGGACAATTTTTCATGAACTTCTTTTGGTGTGCCTTCTTGAAAAAATGAATAAGAAAACCACCTTTTTTTTCTTGATTAAATTTGAGCTGCCAATGCCATAAAACAACTGAGGAATAATGAGAAAGGCCTATAACACTGTTTTCTCGCTGTGCATGCACGAAATTGGGAGACTTTTGCTCTTTAATGAGTGAATTTTGACAATTTTACACGTTTTTCAAGAAATTGACTGGATCATTCGGACAAGTGTATATGAATGATGTATTAAGGGTTCTATATTGTGATATAATCAGCTGGGTAGCCTAGAAAGAGATCTTTCTGAAAATGTACATTTGTGTGCACATTTGGTGTAAGGGAGATAACTCAAATGTGAATTCATTTACGCTGCTCCATTGAATACATTTGACACTTGGTGAAAACATGCATTTTCAACAGAATAACTGTAACGAGACCAAAGCACATATTCTGGTCTCACATTGATAACAAAGATACCCAAGAAGTTTTGTGAAGATCGGTTCATAAATACGGCTTTTAGTCCGAGGTGTGTTCACGCACAGGGCAGACAGACAGACAGACAGACAGATTTTCGGTACAAAATTTCCCACTTTCGAATTTGACCTACGAATTGATAAAAGTAATCCATATATGAAATTTCATTGAAATCAGTTGATTTTAAGGAAAGTTAGAGTCTGGAAACTGTCAGCCAATCAAATTTAAGCAACCTAATTAAATATGCACGGAAAACGCCCATATTCAAACTTGGACCCACAATTGATTAAAGTGATCTACTACCCAAATTTCATCAAAATCCGGTCACTGTAAGGAAAGTCAGAGTCTGGAAACGAAAAACACGGAAGGATGGAAGAATGGATGGAAGGATGAAGGATGCAAGGATGGACGGAAGGACACCCCGAATTTAATATCTCCTGTTTTTTTCAAAAAGCAGGAGACAACAAAGTTCAAAGGTTGTTGCCAACAGCAACATTTTATGATGGAAATGAAAGAAAATCGAAAGCTCCCATCTAGAGGTTACCCCAAACAAGCACACCAAGTTTCAAAGTGATCCAATCATAAATGTGCCCTGCAGAGTGTGCCAAAGGAAAATAGTGATGCATAACTGGATTATAAGTTCATCGAAGCCAGCGGCAACATTTTTTGTTGGAAAAGGCAGAAAATTGATAGCTCCCATCTAGAGGTCAACCAAACAAGCATACCAAGTTTCAAAGTGATCTGATCATAAATGTGCCCTTTAGGGTGTGCCAAAGGAATATATTGATGCCTGATGAAACTAAGTTCAACGGTCATTGCCAGCAGCAACATTTTTTGACAGAAAAGGAAGAAAATCGATAGCTTACCATCAAGAGGTCACTCAAAAACAAGCAAACCAGGTTTCAAAGCGATCCCATTATAAATCTGTTCTGTAGAGTGTGCCAAAGGGAATATTGATGCTTAACTAAACAAAGTTCAAAGGTCATTGCCAATGGCAACATTTTTTGATGGAGATGGAAGAAAATTGCCAGTTTCCAACTGGAAGTCTCTCCAAATAAGCACACCAAGTTTCAAAGCGATCTGATCATAAAAGTGCCCTGCAGGGTGTCCCAAAGGGAAATATTGATTCATAACTGCACTAAGTTCATCGAAGGTCATTGCTAACGGCAACTACATTTGAAAGAAATGAAATAAAATCTATAGCTCCCATCTAGAGGTCAACCCAAACAAGCATAATAAGTGTCAAAGCGATCCAATCCGAAATGTGCTCTGCAGGGTGTGCCAAAGGGAAATATTGATGCCTTACTAAACTAAGGTCAAAGGTTGTTGAAAGCGACATTTTTAGGGGAAATGAAAGAAAATCGATAGCTCCCATCTAGAGGTCACCCCAAACAAGTAACCTAATTTCAAAGTGATCTAATCATTAATGTGCCCTGCAAGGTGAACCAAAGGGAAATAATGATGCATAACTGCATTAAGTTCAATCAAGTTAATTGCCGGAGGCAATATTTTTGACGGAAATGGAAAAAAATTGATAGCGCCCATCTAGAGGTCATCCCAAACAAGCATACCAAGTTTCAAGGCGATCTGATCATAAATGTGTCATGCAGGTGTGTCAAAGGATTATATTGATTCCTGACTAAACTAAGTTCAAAGGCCATTGCCAGTGGCACCATTTTTTGACGGAAATAGAAGAAAATCAATAGCTCCCATTCAGGGGTCACAACAAACAACCAGGTTTCAAAGCAATCCAATTATAAATGTGCCCTGTAAGGTGTGCCAAAGGGAATTATTGAGACCTGATTAAACTAAGTTCAAAGGTTGTTGCCAGCAGCAACATTTTTTGAAAGAAATGGAAAAAAATTGGGAGCACCCATCTTGATGTCATACCAAACAAACGTACCTAGTTTCAAATCGATCCGATGATAAATGTGCCCTGCAGGGATTGCTAAAGGGAATTATTGATGCACAACTGCACTAAGTTCATTGAAAGTTATTGGCAGTGGCAACATTTTTTGACGGAAATGGGAGAAAATCAATAGTTCCCATTTAGAGGTCATCCCAAACAAGTGTACCAAGTTTCAAAGCAATCTGATGATAAATGTTCTGTCAGGATGTGCTAAAGAAATACATTGATGCCTGACTAAAGTGCAAAGGCCATTGTGAGTGGCAATATTTTTGAACGGAAGTGGAAGAAAAATGACAGCATCCATCTAGAAGTCACCCCAACAAGCATAACAGGTTTCAAAGCGATCTGATCATAAATGCAACCAGTGCACTGTGTGCCAAAGGAAGTTGTGGACGTACACAAGTATGTAGGCCGATGGATGGGAAGTGACAGCAATAGCGCAGATTGACCTTGTCAAGTTGAGCTAAAAATGACAAGCAGCAATTCAAACTGAACTTTTTTCTCATCTCTTCAAATATTTGTTTTACAAACATTATCCCAGATATGAATAATGAGTTCAAATAAACATAATACTTATAACTTAACCCTCTAAGATCTGTTTTATCCACACATCTGTTCATTTATTTATTTATTGGGATTTATCGGCACTTTTGACAGCCCAGGTCACCTTTTGTCGGACAGTTTTATGGGTAGAGGAAGCCGAAGTATCCAGAGAGAAGCACCAAGCAATGGCAAGCTACTGCACAAGCAGGGTTAGCATTGGTTGAAGACAAGTGCACCATCGACATTCAATATGTAGTAAACATTGCCACTGTGCCCCCATTATCCATGTATCACATCAGGAGGGGTTGTGGGGTACGCGTGTACATACAGTGGAGAAACAGAAAGAAAGAGAAGCCTGCAAAACAATAATCCACTCAGACATAATAATAACCACTTACGTGACCATAAACAACACAAACAACATACCACTGGGCATATCTATGAACACTAAAAATCCAATTGCTCATAAGAAGAACTAGGGTGTGAATTAAGTGCGCACACCCATAACTGCTGCATTAATTAATATTCATGAACAAATGAAACTAAAGACTGCCGCGACAAATTGTGGGATATTGCTTTCGAAGAAAAGGTTATGACACTTAACTGTTTTCCCTTATGATGAGCAGTCCATCAGATCTTGTGATTTTAAATTGAAATAATAAAAAAAACAAGTTACACTGAAATCCCTTCATAAATATAACTCATAGACTTTGCTAAGGGAATCTAGGTCATGTGACGGTTCAGTGCTAACGGTTCTCCGATCATGCCCAAAATAAGAAGGTCTAATCTAGATATCATACCAAGTTATCCTACCAAGTTACAATAAAACCCATTCATAAAAACAACCTGTAAGCAGTGCTAAAGGAATCTAGGTCACGTCACGTGACCAGACAATGGTAACGGCTGACCGATCGTAACTAAAATAGGACACTCAGTTGTGTCTGAATTTTTACTTTTGGAAATTTTAAACCCGCTAAGAGATTTTTTATTAGGATTCTCCAAAATTTGCCCATTTTTCCATTTCAGAGAAACAAAACGGAACAGGCACATGTGTTACTTTGGTAAGATTTGAAATAATGGCACACATATTATAAAATGTTGCTCTAAGAAACTTCGTCTGCAGCCATTCATCTTCTCCTTGTTGTATTTGTTGTCATTTTCCCCATTAAAATTTATAAAAACAATTTTTTTTTTTTTTTTAACTCAACTTTATTTAATTATTTATTTTTTAATAGTTATTTTTTTTTTTGTACAAAAACAAAAAACTTTTTTGATTGTCATCGATGATCATCTGTATTGTATAGAGAGAGAAAACATAATGACTGCACAACATCCCATCAAGCTGGCCTCTCTCACTTGAAATAACTAGGGTGTACTACTCCCATGGCAATCCCCCTAATACTTCCTTGTTTCCAATCATAATCATACCGCCCTCAAATAACATTTCTCTATAGACAATTTGTGGAACACTCAAGATGATTTCTCAGATGATTTCTGGACCACAAGCAATAATGCATATCAACAGAATTCAGAAGTCAATGTGATTTTGTATAGTAAACTGGTGTACTTCAATTTTTTTCATCTGTTTACTATATAAAAATTTAGGCTGTCACGATTAATCGATCGGTCATGCCGAAATTAATTAGTATATTTTGTTGTCAAAGAATCGGTAAATTTTACCCCGTTTTAGATGTTTAATAATTAAAAAACATTTGGTGAAAAACTATTGTTTCTGAAAGGTAAAAGGTCAAGAACGTCGATGTTACACCTCAAGAAGCCATTAGCAGCATTTGTCTTTCAGGTACATTCAATGCTTTGATGTCCTGAACTTTTGAACCATCATAACCAAGACCAGTCGTCAGTTGCTAACTTCACAACTGACAACCGGTCTTGATTATTACACTGATGGTTCAAAAGTTCAGAACATCAAAGCTTTGAATGTACCTAAAAAAGGATCGTCTTCGTTGTTTACTTGAGGTGATTCAACTGACTTGAACTTCATTTTCAACGACTTCAAAGAGAGGGAGAGGGGGGGAGAGGTTATCTAGGTATGATTAATCGATTATTATCGATTAATTCCGTCAATTAATTGATTCCTAAATTCAAAAATCGTGACAGCCCTAATAATGAAAGTGTCAATGACACTGTAGCTTAACTTGTCTGTGTGTTGTGTTCGATGAAAAGGATAATGTTCAATGTTTATGAAAGGATTATGAAAGAGGACAAGAATTGTGATAACTGGGAATGTGTTAATTTCTGTTCCCTGTATGCTATGTTTTCAATAAATATAATATGAGGTGTAGACTGTACTCAAGAATTGAGGGGTGGGTTAATGTGGCCCTTACAGTTAATGTATGTGGCCCTCACAGTTAATGTATTTCGCCCTCACAGTTAACGTATGCCAACAAAAGTTACCAAGTTACAGTGAAATTATTCCAAAATGAGTCCTCCTATCAAGTTACAATGAAATCCCTTAAAAAATATGGCCTGTAGACTATTCTAAAAGTTTTCGAGCATTGGGCATGCATAGCCACCATGGTTGACCAATCGCAACCAAAAGGGACGTCCTCATCTAGACATTATACTGAGTCATCCTACCAAGTTACAATGAAATCCCTTCATAAATACGACCTGTAGTCTATGCTAAATTTTGGGTGATTTTGGGCTTGGGCAGCCATAGTGGTTGAATGATCACGACCAAAAGGGGTCGTTCTCATTTAGGCAGCATTATCTGGAGTCATCCTACCAAGTTGTAATGAAATCCCTTCATATATATGACCTGTAGACTGTGCTAAAGGTTTTCAGGCTTCAGACCCCTGTAGCCATGACAGCTGACCAACCACAACCAAAAGGGGAAGTTCTCATCTAGACATTATATGGAGTCATTTTACCAAGGTACAATGAAATTCCTCCATAAATACGACCATTAGACTGTACTAAAGGTTTTCAGGTTTTGGGCTCTGGCTACCTCATGGATGAATGATCGTGACCAAAAGGGGACGTTCTCATCTAGACATTATATCGAGTCATCCTACTAAGTTACAATAATATCCCTCAATAAATATGACCTGTAGTCTGTGCTAAATTTTGGGGGGTTTTGGGCTTGGGCAGCCATAATGGTTGAATGATCACGACCAAAAGGGGTCGTTCTCATTTAGGCAGCATTATCTGGAGTCATCCTACCAAGTTGTAATGAAATCCCTTCATATATATGACCTGTAGACTGTGCTAAAGGTTTTCAGGCTTCAGACCCCTGTAGCCATGACAGCTGACCAACCTCAACCAAAAGGGGACGTTCTCATCTAGACATTATATGGAGTCATTCTACCAAGGTACAATGAAATCCCTCTATAAAGACCTGTAGACTGTACTAAAGGTTTTCAGGTTTTGGGCTCTGGCTGCCATCATGGATGAATGATCATGACCAAAAGGGGACGTTCTCATCTAGACATTATATGGAGTCAATCTACCAAGTTACAATGATATCCATCAATAAATATGACCTGTAGACTGTGGGATTTTGGGCTCGGGCAGTCATCACAGTTGACAGATCACGTCCAAATGGGGAAGTTCTCATCTAGACATCACAAGAAGTCATCCTATCAAGTTACAATGAAATCCCTCCATATTAAATATGACCTGTACACTTTGTCAAATTAGGCTAAAAATCACATTGACTTTTGAAAATGCGAATTTGGTGTCAAAATCAATTTTACTATGGGTTTTTTCCATGGAACTCTGCACGTTTGAACTTTCCAGCAGATTTTGTAGTTTGTTTACTGTACTGACCCATGTCAAAACCCCAAGAACATATGACTTGTTGCAACATTCTACTTTCCAAATCAGGATTGGGTATTGGAGTTTTTATTTTTCAGTGACTTTTTTTTAATTTATAATTATTTATTTATTTGATAAACTCTGTAAAAAATATATACACTGATGTTCACTTTACTCGTTTATTCCCCTGTTTACTGAATGATGCCATAAATCAATTTTATTTAGCACAGAAAGCTTTGCAGTAAATGTGAAGCCAAATACTTCACAAGTGGCTCGAGAGGTACAATATAGGGGTAAATGGAACTTGGCAGGACAGTGAATAAACTCATTATATTTGGCTGAGGTTGACATAGAAACAAGTCCAACAATGAATTAACTGTTCATTTCTTGGCAAAAATCTTTCATCATTACAAAATAAAGCTGAGTAAGCATAAATCCTGATCAAAACATTGGCAGAAATTCAAAGAAATAGAGGTGTACCAGTTTGAAGTACACCTGTTGATAAAAGGGAAATAACTGCATGGAAAATTCCCACAGACAGTAAATATTGATATTTATAGCCTGGGATTCCCCACTGAACAGTGCTTCAGTTTCCAAGTACATGTGTTGTCTTGAGCAGAATCTATTTTCTTTAGTGTGAAAAAGTATTAGCAGCAATGATTGGTGGGTTCGTATGTAGAATACACTGAAAGGGATTGTCACTGAAGATTTAAAAAACATCACAAGGTATTTTTTTTCAGGATTTTAATATATTCAGTATAATTTTGATTATTTTAACCCATTGTGCAACCTCATGGTCTTCACTGTACCTGCAGATTACATCACACTAGCAGTTGGGGCAAACCAGCGAGAAAACATTGGAATATAATTAAAATAAAATTTTGTTTTTTTACTGAATTCAAATTTGTTTACCAACTATTGGAACGTAAGATTTATATTTTTCAAATTTTAATGCAAAAAGATAAGAATCAAAGCATGTGATACTTAGAAATAATATGGCTTGACAGCACTGTCTGCATTTGTCATAACATCGAGGTGATGTGCAATTTGTTCTGCATTTTAAAATGGTATTTTTTATTTTGGTGTATTCTCTCATTCTTAGGTGGCTTTCTACAAAAATGGATCATACCCAAAGGATGGTTACTCATCTTCCATCTCGATGCACACCGATTTGACTTGCAGGCTTGATTTCTCATTCTGAAGCCCACTCCCACTTTTTTATTTTTGCACTGCACGCACCCCCAGGGCTTCGAGACATGTCAGTATGGTAAGTGTGCAACTTTGTACCACACTTCGATAAAACATAGAAGTTTTACAAATTTAATTTTTTTAAAAAGCCAATAGACATTTTCCAAACACAAAAATGGACGGGCTTCAGATTTGAGGAAAACAGCAACTGTATTCCTATGGCCTTCAATCCCCAATACTACTTTACCCGTGGTTGTTGTGTTGTATGGGCACTCCACTCACTTTACAGTGAATATATTATGTTGTCTACCTACTGTTTCCATGTGTAACTTAGCCTGGATTATCAAGCTGATTTCTTCATGAACATTTAACAGCACCCAGGGCAAGATTTACAAGAATCAGAGTAAAACTCTGTATTGTTAATGGAGTGAACCAGAAAAAACCAGAACCTTTCAGTCTGTTCACATTTTTGCAAATTTTCTATTCTTTTTATCCCTTAAAATTTGAAGTTACTTATCCAGGTGAAACTGATATGGTAGAGGGATAGTAGAGGGTCAACTTTATGTTACAATGGCCTTATTTCATTTTAAAAAAATTCAATTTCATGTGTTTGAAAAAGATTTATGAAAAAAACTACATTTTTGGAAATATCTTTCCTTTAATAGAGTCCCTTGTCAAATAGCCCTGAGAGATGTGACAGCTAAATGTATGATTAAGAATTTATTGGTTTCATCTTCTTTGAATATAAGGATGCATATTTTATTCTGTTTTGTTTCCAATAAAAACATATTTGTTTTTTCAGATTGTCAAAAATACATAATGTACAAGATGAGGGACGATGAATTCTCATTGAAAACTTGTAGGGTGCAGTTGAATATCATAGATTAAAAAGCAATAAACACAGCAACATATTTGTGTTGGATTGTAAAAGAGATGACCAAAGTCAAAGTCAAATGGACAAAACTGTTTAAAGAAGGTATTTTAGACATTTTCATGCACCCAAACTGTCTGTTATGAAAAGCTGTTACAATCGACTTCAAAGAAAATGCACTTTAAATGTGCAGTAGTTTCCCAAATGACTGAGATGGGACAGAAACTAGCCAAAACGGACAAAGGACCAACTCGTGACCAAATGGACTAATACATGACTGAAACAGGACACAAACTAACCAAAACGGGACAGAAACTGACCAAACTGAATTATTAGGAACACACAGAATTTTCTTTTGTCATTTCTCTCGACACTCACTCAAAGTTTGCTTTTTCAACTCGAGGCAATCCACTATGCACAAAACACAGTGAAAATCAAATGAGGTTTTAAGACCTTGAAGATCTGCATTTTCACTGGTATAATAACGAGATGTTTGCACTGATGCATGCGACTACAAAAGATGTTAGGAGTACTTTTTTTTTCTCAAAGACATTTCCATGATCTTTACATCATGACTTCGGTGCTTATTCAATGTTATGTGATACAATAGACATTGGGAAATGTACTAGACACACCACATGTGGAATTTGGTTAATGTGTAAGAACAATATGTAAGAATGCATTTGATTAAACACCATGCTTCTGAGTGACATTATGGCGTGAATGAAGGTCAAGCAAGAAAGTTATCAGACCGCCGAGGATGATACTTTTCTTTAAAAGTATCAACTTCATTCACAGTTCAGCTTTAATTGAGATGTAAATACAGAACAGAATAAGGTCAAGCAAGAAAGTTATCAGACCGCTGAGGATGATACTTTTCTTTAAAAGTATCAACTTCATTCATAGTTCAGCTTTAATTGAGATGAAAATACAGAACAGAACCCGGGTCAAGTAGGGGGTACATGAATCAATAACCTTTGGTGGAGTTTTTCCTGTATTTCATGCATACATTTGGCACTCATGAAATACAGGAAAAACTACACCTCAGGCTGTTGAATCCAGTCCCCTTCTCAACCCTGGTTGTGTAATAATTTTGGGTTTGACCCTCATGGGCAGCACTTACATGATACAACAAGAGGCCCCAAGGGGCTTGAGGGCACTCACCTGACATGGTAGCTTAAATATCAACCCACAGAAGTGATTTCAACAAGTTGCATCTGCTCCTCCTAAGAAAAGCTTATACCAAATATCCAAAGATTCTGACCAGTGGATCTAAAAAAAAGAAGATTTTTAAAGAATATTCCTCATATTGAACTAAGTTATAATTCGGGCTCCCACAGGGAGCCCATATATGGACCCAGGGACTTGGCTTTAACAAACTTGAATGTCACCCCACTAAGGATACTGCACACCAAATATCAAAACATTCCGACTGCTGGATCTGAAGAAGAAGATTTTTAAAGAAAATTCCTCATTTTGAACTAAGTTACAATTCAAGCTCCCACAGTGAGTCCAAATATGGACGTAGGGACATGGCTTGAACAAACTTGAATCTCACCCCCTAAGGATGCAGCATATCAAATATCAAAACATTCCAACTGCTGGATCTGAAGAGGATTTTTAAAGAAAATTCCTCATTTTGAGCTAAGTTATAATTCTGGCTACCACAGTGACCCCACTTATGAACCCAGGGACTTGGCTTGAACAAACTTGAATCTCACCCCTCTAAGCATGGTGCATACCCAATATCAAAAGATTCTGCCTGCTGGATCTTGGGAAGAAGATTTTCAAAGAAATTTGCCTGAAATGCACTAAGTTCGAATTCGAGCTTCTATAGTGAGCCCAAATATGAATCTAGGAAGCCGAATTGAACAAACTTGAATCAGATCCACCCCACAATGTTGCATACCAAATATCAAAAGATTCTGCCTGCTGAATCTGGAGAAGAAGATTTTTGAAGAAATTTGCCTGAAATGCACTAAGTTCAATTTCGGGCTTCTATAGAGAGCCCAAATATGAATCCAGGGGGCCGATTTGAACAAACTTGAATCAGATCCATTCCCACAATGTTGCATACCATATTTGAAAAGATTCTGCCTGCTGGATCTGGAGAAGAAGATTTTTTAAGAAATTTGCCTGAAATGCATGAAGTTCGAATTCGAGCTTCTATAGTGAGCCCAAATATGAATCCAGGGAGCCGATTTGAACAAACTTGAATCAGATCCACCCCTCAATGTTGCATACCAAATTTCAAAAGATTGTGCCTGCTGGATCTGGAGAAGAAGATTTTTTAAGAAATTTGCCTGAAATGCACTAAGTTCGAATTCGAGCTTCTATACTGAGCCCAAATATAAACCCAGGGGGCCGATTTGAACAAACTTGAATCAGATCCACCCCACAATGTTGCATCCCAAATATCAAAAGATTCTGCGTGCTGGATCTGGAGAGGAAGATTTTTTAAAAAATTTGCCTGAAATGCACTAAGTTCGAATTCTGGCTTCTATGGTGAGCCCAAATATGAATCCAGGGGGCCGATTTGAACAAACTTGAATCAGATCCACCCCTCAATGTTGCATACCAAATATCAAAAGATTCTGCCTGCTGGATCTTGAGAAGAAGATTTTTGAAGAAATTTGCCTGAAATGCACTAAATTCGAATTCGAGCTTCTATACTGAGCCCAAATATAAACCCAGGGGGCCGATTTGAACAAACTTGAATCAGATCCACCCCACAATGTTGCATCCCAAATATCAAAAGATTCTGCGTGCTGGATCTGGAGAGGAAGATTTTTTAAAAAATTTGCCTGAAATGCACTAAGTTCGAATTCTGGCTTCTATAGTGAGCCCAAATATGAATCCAGGGGGCCGATTTGAACAAACTTGAATCAGATCCACCCCTCAATTTTGCATACCAAATATCAAAAGATTCTGCCTGCTGGATCTGGAGAAGAAGATTTTTTAAGAAATTTGCCTATAATGTTCGAATTCGAGCTTCTATACTGAGCCCAAACATAAACCCAGGGGGCCGATTTGAACAAACTTGAATCAGATCAACCCCACAATGTTGCATACCAAATATCAAAAGATTTTGCCTGCTGGATCTGGAGAAGAAGATTTTTTAAGAAATTTGCCTGAAATGCATTAAGTTCGAATTCTGGCTTCTATAGTGAGCCCAAATATGAATCCAGGGGGCTGATTTGAACAAACGTGAATCAGATCCACCCCACAATGTTGCATACCAAATATCAAAAGATTCTGCCTGCTGGATCTTGAGAAGAAGATTTTTGAAGAAATTTGCCTGAAATGCACTAAGTTCGAATTCGAGCTTCTATACTGAGCCCAAATATAAACCCAGGGGGCCGATTTGAACAAAATTGAATCAGATCCACCCCACAATGTTGTATCCCAAATATCAAAAGATTCTGCATGCTGGATCTGGAGAGGAAGATTTTTTAAGAAATTTGCCTGAAATGCACTAAGTTCGAATTCTGGCTTCTATAGTGAGCCCAAATATGAATCCAGGGGGCCGATTTGAACAAACTGGAATCAGATCCACCCCACAATGTTGCATACCAAATATCAAAAGATTCTGCCTGCTGGATCTTGAGAAGAAGATTTTTTAAGAAATTTGCCTGAAATGTACGAAGTTCGAAATCGGGCTCCTATACTGAGCCCAAAGAGGAACCCAGGGGGCCAATTTGAACAAACTTGAATCAGATCCACCCTACAATGTTGCATACCAAATTTCAAAAGATTCTGCCTGCTGGATCTGGAGAAGAAGATTTTTTAATGTTTTTCCCATTGCCTACGGTGTTAAAAAGTGCTGACTCAGCACTTTTTCAAAGTCCTGAAAAAAGTACCTTGTGATCAAACCGATAGGGATTTTTTTAACCATTTTATTCAACTGAATAAAAGTAAGCTTTATACAAAATAATAATTCTCTGTGCCGGGTAGTTTTGGAGATATGGCAGTTTTAAGGTTTTTCCTATTTTTAGCTCCCGAGGTTCCCACGGGGCAATGAGAAAAATTTTTTTTTGCATCAATCAACTACTTATGACACATTATCATCTCATATCAAATTTGGTTCAAATCGACCTCACAGTTCAGAAAATAGAAATTTTAGGCGTGGCCAAAATTTTTGCCCCTTTCCATAACGAAGGCAAATAATGCCCGATAAACTTCTCTTGAACAAAATTGATTCTACATCTCAAAAGGAAGCTGCATACCAAATATCAAATCTCTACTACTGCTGGTTCATGAGAAGAAGATTTTCAAAGATTTTGGTGCTCCTTGGGGGCATGGTCCCACCCAGGAGGAGGGGCAACTTCATTTGAACAAATCTGAATTGACATTAGGTAATAAACATTTACCCAACATTTGAAAAATATTGGGCCAGTGATTTCTTCTGAGAAGTTGGTTTTGTAAAGTTTACGCCGGACGACGACGGACATCGGACGACGGATGGACAACGGATGGAAAGCGATTAGTAAAGCTCACCTTGAGCTTCGCTCACGTGAGCTAAAAATATAAGATTTTTTTGTATTGGGGTGTAATGATATATTTGTCAACCAGGGACACTTACGAGTGGAGGAAGCCAGAGTACCCAGAGAGAACAATCAAGCAGGAGCAAACAACTGACAGACCCCAATGCACTAACTCTGCACAAGCAGAGTTAGCATTGGTTGGAGAAAAGTGCCCCATTAATATGTGCCTTAGAACACAGCACCACTGACCCCAAGTGGGCAATCAGGATTAAGTGCCATGCTTAAAAAAAATACCTGTTAAATATTGCTTAAGTTGAAAGAATGTATCGAGTACATCCCTTGACACACTTATGGAACAACAGGTAACAAATTTTGAATCTTGTTCTTGAACACATTATTTTGTTTTCTTTTTCATTATTTTTTTAAAAACATTTTTCTGTTTGTCTAATGATACCTTTCATTTTTATGCAAAGATGACCTGATATTTCCATTCCGGAGCGCAATTATTTTCACCTATCTGGAATATGTTCAACATTCTTTAGAAATATTGGATGAAAAAGAGTAATAATTTATTTTTACAAACCTATAGAACCATGGAATAAATGTTTTACTAAATCTTCAGGCATATCCAAAACAGACTTACACATTAGAAAACTGTGGTACAAGCTAGGGCTCTAAGCATATCTGATAAACCACCTTCTCACCACACCAATGAAAAAATACATTATTACCAAAACTCAATTTGGAAAGATTGCCTTATCTGTTTCTAAAACCAATTCATTGTCTCTTCATATCCATATTTTCTCATCAACCTTTCCAAACGGATTCCTCATCCTATTCCTTCCCTCATACCCAACAACCAATTTGGAATTTCACTTATACCCATTCCTTGGGAGAAATGGCACCAATCTGGAACAGATCAGTGAATTGCTACGTGGAATGTTTGACACATCTCATATGTATGCAAGCCTCAACTGTGGTACAAATGAAGTAAGGCCCTGTGGATCTCAGATTTTTGGTTGAATGGTATCCTAAATTGAATTAGGCAAAGGAATTCAAATCAAATTGAATACAGTGGAACCAACTTAATTGGAAATCTCTTTACTGAATAACCCTGTTAATTGAATATAATTTCCAAACACAAAACCATTTACCATACCTCCAGTACAAATTTAACCTGTTAATTGAATATAGGTTACAGAGTAAACTCCTATTAATTGAATAAAAAATCTTGCAACCTGTTGAGAAATTACCCTGACTCTTCCCGGTTTTCCTTTGTTTATAGACCCATTTGGCTTCAGTAGATCCAATACAGACATTTAATTTGTTATATCTTGTTTGACAGAGCTTGTGGAGCTCTGTCAAACAAGATAGAATAGGACAAATGCTGAGTTTATCTCTAGAATCCAGGAAAGTGACACAATCCCTGTTAATTGAATACTCCTGTTAATTGAATAATTTTCAGTGGGAAACCTAAATTTTATAGTAAATTTCCTTTCTTATTATACCTACCACAATTGTTTACTTCAGGCTTGCACGACAGTGGAAGTCCCTAACTCGGAAAATATACTCTCTATTTTGATCTTTCCCAAGCGATTTGGGAATGAAAAGTGGTGCAAAAGCACCAAGAAAAAATAAGCCAAAACTTGGTCGAGTGCCACTGGTGCACACCCAGAAGGGGATGCTCTTCTCCTAGTACAGATCCAGAGCTTCCAGTACCAGTGCGCAGTCATGTAACTAATGAATCATTCTTTTGAATCCGCCAACATTGGAGTTATGTGATCAGCAGGGAGGAAGGATTCTTACCCGAATAAGAAGACAGGAGGGCCTCCATGTAAACAATTGTGGTAGGTATAAGAAAGGAAATTTACTATAGAATTTAGATTTCTTATCAACCTACCCTACAATTGTTTATTGCAGGCTGAATAGACAATAGGAGGAGGGAATCACATAACCAACCCCCACATCACCCGACTGCACTGGAACTGAGGACAAAAGAAGAGTTCCCCAGGCCTATCCAACCATAGCATCACAAACATTAGTAAAAGACAATGAGAGATGGGGCATATGGCACTGCGTGACAGACAGAAAGGACATTAAAACAGCACAGGGCTGCAACTGGCCTTGAAGCCTAATGGCTAAGGTAGATAACAGCCTGAGCAGAAGAAAAGAGGGCCCAATGAAAAAAGGCCCTCAGATTGCTCCTGCAACTGACGCAGATAGAAGGTGGAGAAAGTAGAAGCATTTCTCTAGTAGGCAGCCTGCATAACATCCGACAACTTGAAGAAGTTATCATAAGCCTAGGAGGTAGACAAGGCACGCACCTCGTGGGCAGAAATACAATTGGTAAGACAATCATCAGTCACTAGATGAGCATAAGCCTAGGCCTTTTCAAAGAAAAGTGCCGAATAAGCTTGGAGAGGTATGGATTAGTGCCGATACAATGCTTTCCCACATACGAAAAGGTCTTCAAAAGCATGGACCTGTACCCGTTGATGGTAACAGGCTGGAGACCCTGAGAATCAAACAGATATACAAGAAATTTCGCAATCTGTGTTATCAAAGGATTGGCATAATCAACAGAGTGATCAGCACACCATCGACAGAAGACCTTCTACTTAGCCACATAGGCTAAACCAGTGGAGTGCCGCCTTGAAGAAGAAAAGCACTCCACTGCTTGTTTCAAAAAACCTCTACGGAGGAGAGAGGACCTGACAAAAGATATGCGTGAAGGCACAATGAAGTCATGTTGATGTGAAACCTCCTCGGGTGACCTTGGCAAAGAAGGTTGTGATGTAGAGGGAGATGTGCCAGAACTACCGCCAACAGAAGGTGGAGCTGATTGATCCACACCCGTGGAGGCGACAGGGGACCGATCAGAATGATTTGACAACTGCAGGTTCTGATCTAGACCAGAACCTGAGGCAGAATCGGAACCGGTGGGAAGGCGTAGCCATCTAGACCATTTCAATCGAGTGACAGCTTCCACGGTGAAAGCCAGAGGATCTGGATATGGGGACATGAAAGTGTCCACCTGATGGTTCCAACAGGTCGCAAAGTGACTGGAACACTGCCCTGTGAAGCATGAAATGACCCTGCCTCGTCAGGACAGCGAGTCAGCTAGGATGTTCAGAGGACCGGAAATGTGATGAACAACCACTTCGGTGTTGACATCCTGAGCTAGCACAAGAAGATCCCAAGCCAATTTGTACATGGGAACCGAGTGCGTGCCCTCCGAATGTAAGCAACCACTGTCGAATTGTCGGACAACAAAAGGAACTGATGATTCGAAAGGTGGGGAATCCACTGCCGGAAACTCAGAAGAAGAGCAAGAAGCTCCTTCTGGTTGCTGTGAAGAGCTGCTTGATCCTGGTCCCATACACCACGAAGGGAAAGACCTAGAGGATCCAACATCGCACCCCATCCAAGATCGCTGACATCTACCGTCAGAACATGATCGGACATGGGAAAGTCCAATGGAACTCCTCGATAATACACTGAACAATTGTCCAGGGAAGAAGGTGACGATGAAGAGAGTCTGGTAACTGAAGCACCAGATCCAGAAGATCAATATTCGATCTCCAACGACTGAGCAGAAAGTGTTGGAGAGGTCTGACATGCAGCCAACCGAGAGCAATGATATACCAAACTGCAGAGACCGAGCAGCCAGAGAATACTCCGAGCTGTAATGGACATGGAGTGGGATCTAGTCAGGGCGAAAGCTGAGAGAATCACAGCCCTTGCCCGGGGAACCACCACCATATTCAGCTGAGTACGGAAGTCCATCCCCAGATGACAAAACGACTGAAAAGGGACCAGGTCTGACTTCTCCTCATTGACTCTGAACCCTCGCGACATGAGCAAGCTCAACAATGTATGGACATCTCACTCCAAAAGAGCAGAATTGGAATGCCTCTGGATGATATCATCCAGATATGCTGAAGTAGTCACCCTGGACTGTGTGCGATAGAAGGATATCGCATGCGACATCAGCCAGATGAAGGCCCAAGGAGCCAGGTTCAGGCCGAAAGGCATGGCCTTGAACTGGAAAACTCGCCCCAGAAAAGTGAACCTGAGATACTTCTGCGATGTCTGATGAATTTGGAACATGAAAGTAAGCGTCCCCACAGGTCGATGCTGGAAGCGAAATCTCCCTGATGAATGGAGCAGCAAACCGACCTGAAAGTCTCCATGCTGAACTTGGGAGCAATGATAGACTGGTTCAGGATACTCATATCGATAACTGGTCGGAGTCGGCCGTCTTTCTTCGGCATCAAGAACAGGCGGGAATAAAATCCCACTGAATGAATGTTCTTGACGATCTCAATCGCCCCCCTTTTGACAGGAGATTGTCTATCTCCATGATCAAAAGCTCCCGACGTGAAACGTCTGAAGGAACTTGTGTTGGAAGAGGCACTCTCAACAGAGTGGGGAGCCTCCAGAAGGATATTCGCAGCCTGGACTGAACAACATCTAACACCCAAGCATCGGATGTGATTGTGGCCCAATGGTCAGCGAACCCTGATATCCTTCCTCCAACCTAGGATGAATCAAGATGAGGATCTTCATCTCGAGCCCTGGCAAGGCCCACAAGAGGAGAAACCACCTCCTCTATTAGATGAATGATCCTGACGCTTACCCTTACCATGTGAGTGAGAAGTAGCAGTGGTGGCAGGATGATCAGCCCTTGGCTTTGCAGAGGAAGCAGAAGGGCGATTGTTAGGCTTAGAACAGCCCCTGCCTCCAACAGAAGGCTGATCAAGCTGGCGAAGCAGCAGCTGATCTTTGGAATGACATCATCCCGGACCGTCACCACGGAAACCATAGAAAAGTCGTGGACCCACCAAAGAAGTGGATCGAAGAGCAGGAAGGGAATGGCTTCTGTCCAACACAGCGTCCTGGTGAACTATATCCAAGTTAGCCGAGTTACAGGCATGCATGTGAGTAAGATGCATGAGCGCCTTGGAAATCACATGCAAAGGACCCTGTACGTTGTCAAACCTATCTGGAGGCAGATAAGCAGCCAAAGCAGAGACAACGTGATCTCAGAGAGAAAGCATGCCCAGCATCTCTCTTGATAAGCCCAACAGAGACTCCAGAGTCACCATAGGAATAACGGCCGACTTGGGCTTGGAGTCCTGATCCAAGACCGTCTAAGTCTGGCAGACTGACGGATTGGCAGAATTGTAGGGATGATATTGCACTGGAGGCAAAAAGGTGTCAGCCCTGGTGAAGAACGAAGTCTTCATAGCCTTGGAACTCAGCTTAGAGTCCAGAGCTAAAAATGCTTCAACCACCTGTACTGACTGGCACGGTCAAAGGCACCAAGAAGCGGACTGCTCCATAGGCTGGAGGCACGCGACTGATGATCGCGGCCTGGCTGACACTGTCGGCTGGTCTGACGATTTGAGATCCGGAAGGAACTCAAACACAAAGTTAAGTCAGAAGACTGTTGGCCCTCAATGTCAGGTATGTCTGACCCATCCTCTGACTCAGAAGACACATAACCCATCACGGGCAAACCAGCCGATGCCTCCTAAGGTGTTGGCACACCAGGGGGATCAGAAAGTGGCCAGCTTCCAATCTCGGGAGGCAGCGTCGTGGGGGGGGGGGTTCCCCTGGAAACCACCAGTAGCCTTGCGAGAGAGGGCCTCCTTAAGCTCACAGCCCATGGCAGCCAGTTCGATGTGGGAACGAGCCAGCAAAGTGGCTTCACTCCTCTTAACCAGCGAAGGGTCACAATCCTCCAGAACACCCGACACAGGGCGACAGGTGACAGCCGAAACATTTGCAGACAGATGCTGATAGGGGTATACCAGACTCCGAGGATCAACAGTGCAGGAACTCAGGAGAGTCATCGTAGACTTCTGAGGGACAGAAAGTCCAGGCTGTACAAAAAGTGTCGGTCCTGCAAAACTGGTCGTTGGACCAGAGTGGATGGATGGAAACGCAACAGAGTCCATGGTGACCCCACCAGGAACACCTGAATCCAAAGAGAAGGCTGCTGGGCTCAATGGCTGAGAGACCACAGCAGAGGGTTTGGCCAACAGCCCTTCCGACTTTGCCGAGTTGAAGTCAGGGAAGGCTGATATCCCACATCTACACTACCAGACATCTTTGCGGACCCCTGCAGGGATAAGCCGAGACCGGCTGAAACGGTGACCGATGATGTTGCAGACGGAACACCAGTAGCAACAGATACAATGGGAGCTGTTGAAACTGGTGGAAAAGTGGAAAGAGCATCAGAGCTCGGCTCCAAAGGAAGAGTAACAACCCTAGTGACAACCTCAGATGTCGACTGGAGAGGGACCACAGTCCCAGAACCAGGCATCTCTTCACCAGACAACTCAACAGCTCCCGCAGTATCCATCACAGAAAAAGACTGCACATCCCCCATGGAGGGGATATAACTCTCACCAGATGTGGTCGTGTTGGGAGGCCCCAAACGACAGCGTTCCCCTTTCCCATGAGAACGCACCACACGGTTCACAGAAGCCCAAAAAGTGGATGACCAAGACCCACAGAGCCCACAGGGTCAATCTGAAGAACACCCATTACAAGTGGCACAAGAAGCATGGGAATCGTCCACATGCTTGGGTAACAGGCATTGCCCTCAAGCAACAGTCCAGGGCATAACAGAGGTGAGAGCAGTAGAAGGAAAGGTGAACTCGACAGATGTAGAAAGTAGAAGAACACCCCCAGCTACGAGAAAAAGGTGGCAGAAAATAAAGGATTGGCAGGAACACAACTGAACCCAGATGGGCGACAGGGACCCAAAAAACAGAAATTCTGCCCTCAACAGAGAGGAGAAATCCTGTCCATATGCCCCCCCCCCCCCCCCCCGCCCCTCCCCACTGACACTTAACTCCAATAATAATAATAATATCCAAAACGAAAACATAAATTTATCAACCAAAAAATTATGGCCGGACTGCACAGTATGTGAAAGTCGCGTGCAAACACGGAGAATATACAAAATACAATGCAAATGTGGTTGAAATTAATAACGAGAATATATAAAACACAGTCCTGTTATTATGATACTCAGATCCTTAATTCTAGTCACAGGTAACCATTATCAATGAGTTGAATTATCACTGTTTCGTAATGCAAATGGCGTCTTTCCAGGACGGCGGAAGAAAAAAGAATGATTCATAAGTTACATGACTGCGCACTGGTACTGGAAGCTGTGGATCTGTACTAGGAGAAGAGCATCCCCTACTGGGTGTGTGCCAGTGGCACTCAATCCAGTTTTGGCTTATTTTTTCTTGGAGCTTTTATGCCACTTTTATATTTTCCGAGTTAGGGACTTCCACTGTAGTGCAAGTCTGTAGTAAACAATTGTAGGGTAGGTTGATAAGAAAGTGGCTATTCAATTAACAGTGCTCCACTGTATCGCTGCTCTTAAATAACATATTCAGTGGCGTCTAGTCAATCAAAAAGATTTCTCTCTCTTTCAAGTTTGGAAACATCTCAATGATTCAAAACCTTCCGAATCATCATAAGTCTAACTGTTTTATCCCAGAAATTCGCTCCATAGAGATTCGGAATGTGACCAATTCCACCTCATTTGATATGGTTTTTGGGCACTGCCAGATGGGAATGAATTGGTTTAGTTTCCTGCTGGAGCTGCTTTCTTCAGATTATGGTATTGTATGGCATTGGAACATTGTTTGAGCTAAGGTTTGGTGCATTCCAGTATGTACAAGAAAAGTGTTGATCATTCACTTGCTGTAGCTGCCATTTCATCCTGATGTGAAATGTACCACCTACCACCTGCCATATCTATTGAAGAGCCAGGACTGGATAGAACTGATGTAGACTTTCAAGGCTGGATGCACTGGGGTGGGGGGGGGGTGGGGGGGGGGGTGGGGGGGTATAATTATCCTATATTATCTTAACCATAAAGTTTGTTGGGGCTGTGTTGTTGCTGGGTTACCCGTGGAGTGGAGTGGAGATTCCACCCAAGTAGTAAATTTATTGCAAGGTATATTAAGTATATTAAGCATATGCAAGATTCCAGCCAGAGGTCCATTGGCTGAAACATTGCTTGTGTGTTTTGTTTGTTTTGTTTTTTTGTCCATATATACGGAATTTGAAAGGGATACATTGTGTGAAATCTCCATGCCGCAGGTGATTTGGTCGCAGGTTGCTCTTCACGTACTGTGAGTTAGACTAGGAATATACTTTTACCGAATGACTGTGCTAACCTTAACCTTCTTAACTTCTCTCCTCTCTCTGTTCATTAAAACATATCTAACTCAGTATCAAATGTGTAATTGTCGTTTCATGTAAATATTCTATGTATGCTTTGTCATTGTATATCAGAAGAACTCCAATAAGATGCAATAACTTGTGTAACAATCCTTTTGTCAGTCAAAATCTAACGGCAATAAAATATGTTTAAAAAAAAACAAATCTAACCGAATTGAAACATTGGGAGGAATTTGATCAGAATCAAATTTTCGAAGCTTTGCAGAAACCAAGTACATCAGAGAGAGATGAGTGTGTTAATGTTGTACATTAACAGTCATACTAGTGATCTAGATGAGTGTGTTAATGTTGTACATTAACAGTCATACCAGTGATCTATCAAATGAAGTCAGAGAAGCTCAAAGCATCAAAATAGAACCCCCCCAGCCCAAACTTTTAATTATCCATAACTAATTGTAAAGCTCATGGAATAATTCACAGTGGAAATCACTGGTAAGCATGTGTAAAGTGCACAACAGCTGGAAAAAAGAATAATCCCCAACTGACAAAACTCAAATATTCAGTCACAGTTTCATCTGATGCTCACCTCTGTTCCTGCATAGCTGTAGCCTTTATCACCACACAGTGCAACACATTTCTCATTTGTCATTGTAGGATCTCCTCTCAGCTTAATTCCATTCAAAGCTCTTTTATCCTTATCATTGTAACAACCAATATACTTCTCTCTCAAGTCTCCACCTGCATATGTAAGTAAAGAATTTTTACTACAATATAACATTTTTTTGTTCTTCTTGTAATGCATTTAATTTCAGAAAAAAATGTGACAGGCAACGAGAAGGATAGGCATTCCTTTAAAACTGCTGATTTAATTTCTTGGTATCAGATTTAGGCTCTTTAGTAGTCATCTGAAGCAGACTAATTTAAATTAACAATGTCAGATCTAGCATCTCAACTCCTCTCCCCTTCTCACCTGGGTCCATAAAGAAAACAACTGCATTTGTGTTTATGCATATGTCTTTAAGTGGCAGTGCCAAATTTCTATTGAGGGTGGGGTGAGGACTGCATGTGCTTCACACACTGTTTCCATCAGTGGTAGTTGAAAGAGAGGGAGAAAGAGAGAGAGTGAGAGAGAGAGTGAGAGAGAGAGAGAAAGAGAGATTTATGCTGACATTATCTTGACCAACCTGTCTTATAGGGAATTGGCAAGAGTGGGTGAACAGAATTCCCTTGTATGATTTGTCTCTTGTACGGCATTCAAAATCGAGAAAAGCTCTAATTTTTTTGGCTCTAGATTTAACAAGTTTCCCTACCGAGAAACTTGGAAAATATGGAGTCCAAAATGTTCACTTTTTACAGCTGTATAGGGGTGCATTAGTCCCAACCATAATTTTTTGCATTGTAGTCCTACCATGAAAATACGACACATGGGCCACCACTGATATGACCATATCCTCCAAGTTTGAAATGCTTCCTATGCCTCTGACTAAGCATGTTCATTTTTTGTTCAAAACATAACTTGTTATCTCTCAATAAATAAGTCAGTCAAACCAGTTGCAGGAAGTTTTATGAAGTACGTAATTAATTTGTTTATTGGGAATTAAGGACACTTTTAACAGCTGGGATCATATTGTGTCAGGCAGTTTTAAGGCTAGAAGAAGTGGGAGTAACCAGAGAGAACCACAGAACAATGGTGAGTAACTGCTGAACTACTGAAGTTACTAAACTATAGCGCAAGCAGGGTTAGCAGTAGTTGAGGGCAAGTACAGCATCAACATACTGTATGTTTTTAGCACATGGTGCCATGGTATTCCCACTTGGGCAATCTCAGTGGTGTCTTGACAAGATGCAACTCAGATCATGCTGGTGGGATCAACAATTCGATCTGAAGTTTAACTAATGAGCCACTGTTAGTTGAACTATTCATTTATTTATTAGGGTTTAATGACACATTAACAGCCAAGGTCATATCATGTTGGTGATAGTTTTACATGTGGGGGAAGCCAGAGTACCCGGAGAGAACCACTGAACTACGACAAGCAGCTGCCAGATCCCCAACATCGTAACTCGGCACTGCAGCACAGGCAGGGTAGATTGGTTGAAGACATGCACACCATCGACATGCAGTACACCATAGTACACGGTGTCATTGTTCCCTCATGTGGACAATCAGGGTGAAGTGCCTTGCCAAAGGACACAATGTGGGAGTCCAAATCGATCACTCAGACAGTCACCCATCCGGAATAACTGGGCTCAATGTTGCTTAACTTTGGTGATCTGATGGGAACCAGTTACTACAACACCACCGCGCACCCATTAGCTGAACTAACACCAGTCATTAGTTAAACTTAAGAAGAGGTTAATGATGGCTCAGCTTGGGAACCTAACATGTCGATCCAGCTCAAGAAATATTAAGAAGAAATTATTTGATACATTGTCCTCAAAGCCATTATTCGTGACCAGTTTTCTAAACCATATGTGGAAGACTTGTTAGCTTTACCCATTTTTCTGTAAAAAAGAGAGAATTTTTTCAAAATTGAACTTCATACTGAATCGCCAAACCCTCACTACATTTACCACTTGCCACATCTATGACCAGATTTCAACAGCACCACTTGGCTATTCTGGCACTGCAGATGCCTTTATGAAGGCTTTCAGAATTGCCCAACATATGCATGTAGGAAACCTAGCCTCTGGAATTTGGCATGCAAGATTACAGGCTACCTGTCAATTCTGTTAGGAATTCAATGGTGTTATGGGCTATGTGTTTACCAACTTTTTGTGAAGTTTTGCACACAGATTACCCTTCCATTTACTATAATATCTCTTTACTCACAAAGTTATATGGATATTCTTTTCTGACCCAGTGAGATATTCCAAACAAATAGTATATAATTTACATTAAAACAGTCTAACAATATCCATACCCCTGCCAACTTTTATGTTATGATAGGAATAATCTCATTACTGACCTGGACATGTATTTGTACCCAATAATGTCACTCACCAAATAACATTTAATTTCATTAATCACAACTGAAGATATCTTCTAAAAACCTGCAATTTTGGTAAATTTAAAATTGACAAGAGCTATAACTCAAGTAAAATTATTCGAATCAAAACTTCTTTTCCATATGCATATGTACACATCATAGTCATACTGTACACCAAGTTTCATAAAAATCCAATGAAAAATGCAGGAGGAATTAAGCGGACAAGGATTTGTGGTGGAAATTTTGCTATTATCAATGGCCTTAATCCTGCAAAATTTGTCACATCAAAAACTTATGACCACATCCACATCTGCACTTGATACTGATACTACAGACCAAGTTTTGAAAAAATCCAATAAAAAATGTAGTAGAAGTTAAGCGGGAAAAGCCTTAGTGATGGAAATTTTGCCATTTCCAAGGGCCATAGCCATGCAACATTTGTCACATCGAAAATTTCTGACCACATGCACATCCACACTTGATACTGATACTTCAGAACAAGTTTCGTAAAAATCCACTGAAAACTGTAGGAGGAGTTAAGCGGACAAAGTTTGTAATGGATGGAAGGACTGACTGACAGATAGACAAACTCCCTTTTAATATCCCCCTCCAGATTTCATTGGCGGGGGATAAATCATTTAATTTCTTTAATCGCAATTGAAGATATACCCCAAAACCTGCAATTTTAGTAAATTCAAAGTTGACAAGGGCTATAACTTTGATACAATTATTCAAATCAAAACTTCCTTTCCACGTGCACATGTACACATCATACTTATACTACGCACCTAGTTTCGTAAAATTCCAATGAAAAATGTAGGAGTTAAGTGGACAAGCATTTGTGATTAAAATTTTGTTATTACCTAGGGTTACAACCACGTAAAATTTGTCACATCAAATATTCCTGACCACATGCACATCTACACTTGATACTAATACTTCACACCAAGTTTTGTAATGAAAGTGTCAATGACACTGTAGCTCAACTTGTTTAAGACATGTACATGTATAGTATGTGACACAGCAATGACAAACATCTAGGTAATGACCTGATAACAAAGGTACATGTAAAGTATTGTAACAGTCTGTACATAAATGCTGACCGTAGCCTGTAACAAATATATAGGTAAAGTATTGTAAAGGTGGGGTGACAGTTAGATGCTAAACTAGAAAAGAAATCTTTGAGTCCCAGAGTGGGTCTGACTGAACCCCAAAATATTTGTTCTCATAGCACGGTGATAACAAAGGCACCCAAAAACACTCGTTCCTGTCACAAGGTGATGACAAAGGTACCCCAAGAAGTTTGGTTCATTAATACAGACTCTAGCCCGATCCGTATTGACATGAGCACTTACTGTGTATAAGTAGCACTGAACAAATCAAAGTTCATTTATTTGCATAATTTCTGCACGAGAAAAAAACTCCTATGATATGTGATGTATTCCATGTTACTAAACATTCATACAAAAATTTATTCAAAGCAGAACTTTCATACAGAAGTTCTGTACAAAAAACTGATTGCACTAATTTTGATACAAAATGGCTGCTGGTGGCCATCTTGAATTTCGGACTGCACCCAAAAACACTTGTTCTCATCCCACGTGATAACAAAGGTACCCAAAAAGTTTTGTAAAGTTTGGTTCATAAATACAGCCTCTTGCCTGGGCCGTATAGAAGTTGTGTACAAAAAACTGACTGGACCTAATTTCGGTACAAAATGGCCACTGGCAGCCATCTCGAATTTTGGACCGCACCCAGAAACACTCGTTCTCGTCCCAAGGTGATAACAAAGGTACCCAAGAAGTTTCGCGAAGATCGGTTCATAAATACAGACTCTAGCCCGAGACGTATTGACATGTACAATTACTGTGTATAAGTAGCACTGAATAAATCAAAGTTCATCTAATTTGTATAATTTCTGCACGAGAAAAAAACCCGTATTATATGTGATGTATTCCATGTTACTAAACATTCATACAAAAATTTATTCAAATCAGAACTTTCATACAGAAGTTCTGTACAAAAAAACTGATTGCACTAACTAAAGTACAAAATGGCTGCTGGTGGCCATCTTGAATTTTAGACCGCACCCAAAACCACTTGTTCTCGTCCCACAGTGATAACAAAGGTACTCAAAAAGTTTCGTAAAGATCGGTTCATAAATACGGCCTCTAGCCTGAGCCGTATTGGCATTTGCAGTTACAGTGTTAGTCTAATTGGCATAATTTATGCACAAGAAAAAAACCCATATTATATGTGATGTATCCCATGGTACTGAACATTCATACAAAAATTATTCAAATCAGAGCTTTCATATGGAAGTTCTGCGCAAAAAACTGATTGCACCTAATTTTGTAACAAAATGGCTGCCAGCAGCCATCTTGAATTTCAGACCGGACCCCAAAACACTCGCTCTCGTCCCACGGTGATAACAAAGGTACCCAAGAAGTTTCGTAAAGATCGGTTCATAAATACGGCCTCTAGCCCGCGCCGTGTTGATGGCATGACAGACGGACAGATGGACAGACAGACGACGGGCCATGACAATACCTCAAATTTGGCTTTGCTAAAGTTGAGCTAAAAATCCACTGAAAACTGTAGGAGCTAAGGTGCTATATAAGTAACAGAATTTTATTTATTTTGAAATTCCCACCTCTGATATTCCTTAAATTCAAATTGAATTTACAGAAATTATACATCAAAATGAAGGTTGCGATGTATAGAACATGAAACACATATGTAATCAACTCATCGAGTTGAAAGCAGGCACCACTGGTTCCTGAAAGTCTGCAAACGTATTCGTACCAGAACTGATAATAAAATAATATTCCACGAGGACAACTTGTGGCCAAATATGTTTCACATATCCAAGGACAAAGCTAGGGCATCAAAATTCTTCAAAACCCAGCGAGAGAGCTGCATGTGAGTTAATTCCCAAACTGCTTGCTTTGTTTACATTGTAAATTACTTTTGATTTCCGGTCAACATCATGGGATGGAAAAATAGATATACAACACCGTCCAAAATCAAATAATGAGAAAGAACGCGTTAATACAGCATATGATTATTATACAGAGATTGCACGATTGCCATATTCTATGCAAGGTATCATGACACAGGTTGAAATTTCCTAGAATTACGATTTTGTTTTTCGATGGAAATTTGTGGTATTGAGTGATTTGTGCATACTCATCGAACATGAAATCCATCTTTAACAAGAGGCCCCACATGGCCTTAATCGCTCACCTGACAAAGTGACTCTAAGAAGTATTTTAGGTCACCTTCACCATGTCATGCCTCATCAACATTAACTGGTTGAGTGATAGATTTTGTTTGAAGTTCAACATTTGTTACCTAAAATTAGTTTTATTTAAAATCATTGGTGTGTGGCCAATCTCCAATGATTTTTAATAAAGCAAATTTATCTCTGCAGACAAACTGGTTTAGCATGAAGCACAAACAAGGAATGTGAAGAGATAGCCTTGGACATCTCTCCCCAACTGTGGATATCTTCCATGTGCTACATGTATATATTTGCATGCAAGAAAACAAAAATTTTCACAAATTTTATTTTTTTTTATCATCATTGGAACAAGCTCAAACAGCTTATTCCAATAGGGGTATGGGAAGATCAGGTATATTTTTGAGACAGAAATGTGAATATATAAATAATGGTGTTTTTTTGTGAATGATGCTGGAGAATTTTGCGTAAAGATATGGTAAATGGTTTGTTCTAGATACAGAATGATGCAAAAGTATTTAAATTTGATTAGGCAAGTTGTTCCTATAATGCATTTAAAAATTGAAGTAACTGTTTTTTTGCTGACGAACTTTTAGATGTGTGTGTCTGTGTTTGTGTGTGTGTGTGTGTGTTTGTGTGTGTGTGTTTGTGGGGGGGGGGGGGGGTAAGAGTGTTCTTGCAAACAAAATTCCTGAATAAATGGAAAATTTTATTTTTTGTGTGAAAGACATAGTGCGTGAATGTTGATTGGAACAAGCTTAGAGAGCTCATTTTAATGTGAAGTCATAAAGCTGTGTTTTACGTACGAAATTCTGGAATAACTAAAAAAATTGCTTTTTTGACTCAAAAAGCATGGTGTGCGACCTCTCATTGGAATGAGCTCAAAAAGCTCATTCCAATGGGGTATTTACAAGCGATAAGTACATGTATGTTTAAGAGACAAAAATTAAAATTTGAATAGCGATTTTTGCGAAGAATGCTGACAAGTTTTGGCAGTTATGCTGGTAAAAAGGTAAGATATGCAAAGTGGTTGTTTTTTAGAGGCGACATTTAATTAAGGGGAATTAACCCTTGATTACTGAGGTAACTTCTAAAAGTACTGAAATTTCATGAAGCAATGTGAATAACAGACAACAGTTGCCTAAAAATTTCATGAATAACTAAAATTTTTATTCCTTTGTCTCGAAAACATGGCATATGACCTTTGTTGGAATGAGCTGAATGCGTGTGTTCCAATGAGGGGTCATAAAATTTGAACGAAGATTTGTGTGAATAATGCATTAGTACTGCTAGATTTGGGTAAACGGTTCACCCTGGATACCACCCCTTCTATAGTAGATCTTTTCTGCAAATTTTGTCTAAGATTCTATCAACTTTACAAATAAATACGATCATGAATCACAATCAGATCCACCCTACAATGTTGCATACCAAATATCAAAAGATTCTGCCTGCTGGATCTGGAGAAGAAGATTTTTTAAGAAATATGCCTGAAACGCACTAAGTTAAAATTTGGGCTCCTATACGGAGCCCAAATATAAACCCAGGGGGCCGATTTGAACAAACTTGAATCAGATCCACCCCACAATGTTGCTTACCAAATATGAAAAGATTCTGAAGCTGGATCTGGAGAAGAAGATTTTTTAAGAAATTTGCCTGAAATGCACTAAGTTCGAATTCGAGCTTCTATAGTGAGCCCAAATATGAAACTAGGAAGCCGATTTGAACAAACTTGAATCAGATCCACCCCACAATGTTGCATACCAAATATCAAAAGATTCTGCCTGCTGGATCTGGAGAAGAAGATTTTTTAATAAATTTGCCCGAAATGCACTAAGTGCGAATTCGGGCTTCTATATTAAGCCCAAATATGAATCCAGGGGGCCAATTTGAACAAACTTGAATCAGATCCACCCCGCAATGTTGCATACCAAATATCAAAAGATTCTGCCTGCTGGATCTGGAGAAGAAGATTTTTGAAGAAATTTGCCTGAAATGCACTAAGTGCGAATTCGGGCTTCTATATTAAGCCCAAATATGAATCCAGGGGGCCGATTTGAACAAACTTGAATCAGATCCACCCCGCAATGTTGCATACCAAATATCAAAAGATTCTGCCTGCTGGATCTGGAGAAGAAGATTTTTGAAGAAATTTGCCCGAAATGCACTAAGTTTGAATTCGAGCTTCTATAGTGAGCCCAAATATGAATCCAGGGGGCCGATTTGAACAAACTTGAATCAGATCCACCCCGCAATGTTGCATACCAAATATCAAAAGATTCTGCCTGCTGGATCTGGAGAAGATGATTTTTTAAGAAATTTGCCTGAAATGCACTAAGTTCGAATTCGAGCTTCTATAGTGAGCCCAAATATGAATCTAGGAAGCCGATTTGAACAAACTTGAATCAGATCCACCCCACAATGTTGCATACCAAATATCAAAAGATTCTGCCTGCTGGATCTGGAGAAGAAGATTTTTTAATAAATTTGCTTGAAATGCACTAAGTTCAAATTTGGGCTCCTATACTGAGCCCAAATATAAACCCAGGGGGCCGATTTGAACAAACTTGAATCAAATCCACCCCACAATGTTGCTTACCAAATATGAAAAGATTCTGCCTGCTGGATCTGGAGAAGAAGATTTTTTAAGAAATTTGCATGAAATGCACTAAGTTCAAATTCGAGCTTCTATAGTGAGCCCAAATATGAATCTAGGAAGCCGATTTGAACAAACTTGAATCAGATCCACCCCACAATGTTGCATACCAAATATCAAAAGATTCTGCCTTCTGGATCTGGAGAAGAAGATTTTTTAAGAAATTTGCCTAAATGCACTAAGTTCGAAATCGGGCTCCTATACTGAGCCCAAATATGAACCCAGGGGGCCGATTTGAACAAACTTGAATCAGATCCACCCTACAATGTTGCATACCAAATATCAAAAGATTCTGCCTGCTGGATCTGGAGAAGAAGATTTTTTAAGAAATTTGCCTGAAATGCACTAAGTTCGAAATCGGGCTCCTATACTGAGCCCAAATATTAACCCAGGGGGCCGATTTGAACAATCTTGAATCAGATCCACCCCACAATGTTGCTTACCAAATATGAAAAGATTCTGCCTGCTGGATCTGGAGAAGAAGATTTTTTAAGAAATTTGCCTGAAATGCACTAAGTTCGAATTCGGGCTTCTATAGTAAGCCCAAATATGTATCCAGGGGGCCGATTTGAACAAACTTGAATCAGATCTACCCCGCAACATTGCATACCAAATATCAAAAGATTCTGCCTGCTGGATCTGGAGAAGAAGATTTTTGAAGAAATTTGCCTGAAATGCACTAAATTCGAATTCGAGCTCCTATAGTGAGCCCAAATATGAATCTAGGGAGCCGATTTGAACAAACTTGAATCAGATCCACCCTACAATGTTGCATACCAAATATCAAAAGATTCTGCCTGCTGGATCTGGAGAAGAAGATTTTCAAAGAAATTTGCCTGAAATGCAGTAAGTTCAAATTTGGGCTCCTATACTGAACCCAAATATAAACCCAGGGGGCCGATTTGAACAAACTTGAATCAGATCCACCCCACAATGTTGCATACCAAATATCAAAAGATTCTGCCTGCTGGATCTGGAGAAGAAGATTTTTTAAGAAATTTGCCTGAAATGCACTAAGTTCGAAATCGGGCTCCTATACTGAGCCCAAATATGAACCCAGGGGGCCGATTTGAACAAACTTGAATCAGATCCACCCTACAATGTTGCATACCAAATATCAAAAGATTCTGCCTGCTGGATCTGGAGAAGAAGATTTTTTAATGTTTTTCCCATTGCCTACAGTGTTAAAAAGTGCTGACTCAGCACTTTTTCAAAGTCCCGAAACTGTACCCTATGATAAAACCGATGGCAATTTTTTTTTACCAATCCTTTCTGTTGGTCCTAAGGAAGCTGCACACCAAATAAAAATTCTCAGTGCCGTGCAGTTTTGGAGATATGGGCGTTTTAAATTTTTTCTATTTTTAGCTCCTGCGGTTCCCACGGGGCTGCGGGAAAATTTTTTTTTGCATAAAACAAGTACTCATGACCCAATAAGCCCTCACATAAAATTTGGTTCAAATCAGCCTCTCGGTTTGGAAAATAGAAATTTTGGGCGGGGCAAAAAATTTTGCCCCTCTCATAACAACGTCAAGTATAGCCCCACAAACTTCTCTTGAACAAATCTGAGTCTACACCTCAAAAGGAAGCTGCACACCAAATATCAAGTCTCTGCTACTGCTGGTTCATGAGAAGAAGATTTACAAAGATTTTGGTGCCCCTTGGGGGTGTGGCACCACCCAGGAGGAGGGGCAACTTCATTTGAACAAATCTGAATTGGCATTAGGTAATAAACATTTAGCCAACATTTGAATAAAATTGGGCTAGTGGTTTAGGAGGAGAAGTCGATAATGTAAAGTTAACGCCGGACGGACGACGACGGACGACGGATGCCGGACGACGGACAACGGACAGAAAGTGATTAGTTAAGCTCCCCTTGAGCTTCGCTCAGGTGAGCTAATAAAAAATGCAGACAGTGTTGTCCTTTTCAAGAATGCAGTTGTATCGCTGTAAGCTAAAGAGTTCTGAATGCCTAGCTTTGTTCTTGGATATGTGAAGCACATTTGGCCACAAGTTGTTCTTTAGGAATATTATTGTATTATCAGTTCTGGTACGAATAGGGTAGCAGACTTCCAGGAACCGTGGTGCCTGCTGTCAACTCTAGGAGTTGATTACATGTGTTTCATGTTCTATACATCTCAACCTTCATTTTGATGTATAATTTGTGTATATTTAATTTGAATTTAAGAAATATCAGAGGTGGGAATTTCAAAATAAACAAAATTCTGTTACTTGTATAGCACCTAAAGAAAAGTTTGGATGGATGGATGGATGGTGGATGGATGGATGGACTGATGGGCAGACAGAAAACACCCTTTCAATATCCCCCTCCCGATGTTGTTGGTGGTGGATAATTAACACAATTAGAGGAACAATGGGGTGTAATCATAAAACTACAGCTGTGGTGAGTGGTCATTCATAATGATAAAGTAATTTAAGAGTCAGTCAGGTCAAGTCCCAATTGAGAAACATTTCTTGCATTAATTCAAAGGAAATGAATGGTTATGGAACTTACGGTATTTTTAGATGCAATCATCTGGAATATTACAGTTGTTCGGAAAAGTGAACCACAGGTTTGCTTTTCCAACCAACTGAAATAGCCCATACGATTTAATCTAAACATAGGCGATGGACTAGTATTTAAAGCCTAGATTTATTTCAGGCCATAACAGCATCAAATTCTTAATGGAATTATACTAATGGCTTGACAACTTGGTGTAATTAATGCCATTGATCTGAGGTGCAAGAAGATATCTGATCAGTTGAAACACAGGAAATAAGTGAGTGCCTCCATGATTCCTTATGCACACCACTACTGTCATATTGTCTGAAGGAATGAGAATAGTTGAATTCAACACGACAGAAAACCAGTGCCAAAGGTCAGGCGAATCATTAACATCTCCTTCTGGATGATAGGTTGTGAAGTTAGATCCTCTGACTGCAGACCATTTAATGCTAGAATTAGTGGATTGAGCATAACTACCCACCACAGATCGCGGGCAACCACTGATCAAATTTGATCCAGGTTAGAGAATTCCAGAGGAATTCCCAGAGTGAGCCAAGAGGTATGAATTCTGCAAATTGTTTTGAAGACCAAGGGACTGAAGATGCGAAGAGCTAGACTCAATCTGAATAGAAATGGTATGCAGCTCAGCTTTATGCACCAATCATGTTGACCAATCAGCCTTTCTTTATCAACACAATCACATTGCTTTGGTGTGCATGTTAAAAACCTATGATTGTCTCCGCCTTAATTGCTAGGTGATTATTTCATTTTATGTGAAGTAAGATAGTTGGATTTGGCAGACCTTCACCCATTTTACCTTCGCACATAATGGTTAAGAAGATAACTCAGATATTTAGGTATAAGTACGTTGAGGGATTTGAACATGAACAGGAGGATCCTGAAAATGGTACTGTGCTCAACTGGCAGCCAATGGAGCTGAAATAAAATTGGATGGATATGACAGTACTTTTTGTTCCTGGTTACTGCTCTGACAGCATAGTTTTGGATAGTCTGAAGTTTAATCAATGGAGATTGAATGCAACCATGCAAAACTGAGTCACAGTAGTCTATTCTACTGGTGATGATGGCATGGGTCAGTTTACTGGTAGACCCCTCACAGATCACCGATCACAGCCTGAAGATATATCACAGGTGGTGGTATGATGACCTGCAGGCCAACATATGTGAACTGCAACCAATTATTGGATCATATGAACCTCAACCTTGAGATGTAATTTGTCAAATTTTTTTAACTGACATACCAAAGTATATGACCTCAGTTTTATCAGAATTTTGTTTAAGAAAGTTTGTCATCCACTATTTGACATTGGAAACACATATCTCCAGCTACTGTGGACAGATGCCTTGAAATGCATGTAAAGCTGAGTGTCATAAGCATAGAAATGATATGCTAGACCTTGCTTTCGGATTATAAGCCCAACGACAGGACAAATATGGTATAGAACAGGGCTTCCAAAACAGATCCCCGGGGGACTCCAAATCGAAGTGAGACTTCCTCCAAGAAAGTGCCCTTAAAGCTTGACAGTAATCCCAATAGATCTAGCTGTCAAAAATGACTCAAACCATTTCAACGGCATACTCTGGAGCCCTAGACTATATTCAAGCATATTCTGGAGCATGGTGTGGCTGAAGATATCAAATGCTGAGCTCACGTCTAAAAGAACTAAATCTGAGACCTGGTGCTGATCTGTGGCCAGAAGAAGAATTTGTGCTACAAAACAGCCTGTAAGCAAATTGAAACTTCTCTTACAGACCTGGACTAGTAAATCTTCATGCATTTGGCACAACACTTGTGGAGCTTGGAAATGAATGACATGTTCGATACCAGATGATAATGCTTCAGTTTCTCCTTGTCAAGGTCAGGTTTTTTAAGGAGAGGTGTAACAAGGACATATCCTTCATGCCGATGGGAATATGCCAGTTGAGAGAGATATGTTGGTGATTTCAATAAGCTACGGTAGGAATTCAGAAAGACATGATTTCAAAAGCCTAATTGGAAAAAGATGACAGAAAACATATATCATCCTAACAACACACGCTGCACATTGACACCATATATCATTATGGTAATGACATCACAACATGGCCACTCTCACAGGCCACCAAGACAACCCACCATCACATAACTGGGTCATGTGACTATGACATCACTTCCTCTTCACCTATTCCCTCACCTAAAAAGGGATGAAAGGTGTGAGCAATAAATACTACTCACAGATTTAGGTCAGATTGTCACTGAGAAAAGTACAAGAACAAGAGTGTAGGCTGATGGATAACAGGCTCGAGTAATGCCACAGCGCTAGAAGCGATCAGGGGTGAGCTTGGGTGGATGAGGATCAAGGACAGGATAGACCTATTGAAACTCGGTTATCTTAATTATTTGGTAAATCTCCCCGATAGCCGATGGTGTAAAGTAATGTTCCTGAGAACTTTCATCTCAAATATCAAGACGGGGTGGATGGTCCAAGTGAGGGAGCTAGTAGAAAACTACTCATTGGAGATCTCAGACCTTGACGTTAGGGCAAACCAGGGCAAAAAGATCGTCAGAGAAAGGGTCATGGAGGATTGTAACCGTAATTGGCGAGAGGGGGTCAAATCAAAGAGATCTTTGGGTGGCCTGCTTGATAAAGAGAAGCCTGGATTTGAAGAGTACCTTGATGGCACCTTTGTGGGGTCACTGTTGTTCAAACTGAGGTGGCGGTCCCTGGAGCTGAGGAGACAAATTGGGAAAAACAGTGAAAAGGAGTGCCAGATGTGTAACTTGGGCGTGGTGGAGACCCTGGAACACTTTCTTATAGAATGCCCAAAATACCAGTCTAAAAGAACAAGATTCATGGGAAGTTTAATGGGGAAGTGTGATGGGAGAATGAAGGACATGTGGTTAGGGGGCAACTCAAAGGAGAGGGTTAATATACTAATCGAAGAGATTGGGAAGAATGGGGCGAGGGATGTCATCAAGCAGTTCGTCTCCGAGTGTTGGGAGGAGAGAAGAAGCGTGGGAATAGGGCAGTTGGTAGAACATGGGTAACCAAGGCCTTCTCATACGAGAACCGCGACAAATCAGCGGCCGGCCGAAGTGTTATTATTATTAGGCACTTTGTTTTGATATCAGGACCTGTCTAGGTCCTGCATAGGAACTAGAATAGAGGTATTATAATTTATTTTAATGTATGCAATCACCTCTAGCTTTTACAGAATATACGGATAACTTCCAGAAGCCACCACATCTCTGTCCTAGGTTTCCATAGCACTTATATGCACAAAGTTCCTCATTAGCTTTTCCATATGTGGCAAAATTGTTACCACAGAAGCATTCATTGCCATGCTGAAAAATAAGAAATAGAATGATTAAAGGATAATACACAGTAGAAAGCAGAAAATAAGAACAGAAATCCATTACACAATTTTATTACTGTTTATTACTGTCAAACGAACACAACTCATACAATAAAGACGGCTATAATTCGAAGTCCAAGATGTTAGCTTGTCATTGGATGCTATATTCATTTGATATTCATATTTAGTCAGTTTGCCGTTGGACATCTGTTAAACATTCACCTGATTTGAAAACTGACTACAGGTGACTATAAAATGAATGTCAAACACTGAATGTGAAATGACTACAGGTGAATGCCAAATAATGAAACTACTGGCAAATGACAAATGATTGTCAAATGCCAAATGTGAAAGTGACTCAGGCAAATGTCAAAAGCCGAACATGAAACTGTTCATCGGCAATTGTCAAACAAATGTCCAACACACAATGACAAACTGACTAAAGGTATTTATAAAACAAATGTTGAACGTCAAACTAACTTCAGGCGAATGTCAAATGAAAGTCCAACAAACAACGTCAAGCTAACTTCAGAGACCTTATAAGTAGGCATACTGGATTTTTAGACCTACATCATTTCCTCAAACAGAAGTTGGGCTTTGATTAGAAGTTGATCTTGAATACAAGCTTATGTCACTCTTATTTCAAGCCCAGTGATCATTTGGCACACATGAAACATCTGTTGTGTTCTTTAGACAATATTGAAAAGGAAATAGATAATTACTGAAATGCTAAGCAAGCATGGTGTTTTGAATGAACGTGTAAATGACACTGTAGCTTAACTTGTGTGTTGTGTTTGATGAAAAGGATAATGTTCAATGTTTATGAAAGGATTATGAAATAAGACAAGAATTGTGATAATTGGGAATATGTTCATTTCTGTTCCCTGTATGCTATGTTTTTGATAAAAATAATATGAGGTGTACACTGTACTAAAGAGCTGAGGGGTGGGTTAATGTGACCTCACAGTTAATGTATGTGGCCCTCACAGTTAACGTATATCAACGAAAGTTACCAAGTTACATTGAAATTCTTCCAAAACGAGTCATCCTATCAAGTTACATTGAAATCCCTTCAAAAATATGGCCTGTAGACTGTGCTAAAGGTTTCTGGGCTTTGGGCCCCTGTAGATGTTCTCATCTAGACATTATATGAAGTCAACCTACCAAATTACAATGAAATCCCTTCATAAATATGACCTGTAGACTGTGCTAAAGGTTTTTGGGCTCGAGCAGCCATCATGGTTGAATGATCACAACCAAAAGGGGACATTCTCATCTGGGCATCCTCTGGAGTGATCCTACGAAGTTACAATGAAATCCCTTCATAAATATGACCTGTAGACTGTGCTCAAGGTTTTCAGGCTTCGGGCCCCTGAAGACGTCACAGTTGACCAATCACGACCAAAAGGGGATGTCATCATCTGGGCATTATATGGAGTCAAACTTACAGGTTATAATGAAATCCTTCCATAAATATGACCTATAGACTATGCTAAAGGTTTTGGGGTTTTGGGCTCATCTAGACATTATTTGGAGTCATCCTACCAAGGTACAATGAAATTACTTCATAAATATCACCTGTAGACTGTGCTGAAGGTTTTTGGGCTTCAGGCCCCTGTAGCCGTCACAGTTGCCTAATGGTGTCCAAAAGGGGCTGTTCTCATCTAGACATTATATGAAGTCAACCTACCAAGTTACAATGAAATCCCTTCATAAATATGACCTGAAGACTGTGCTAAAGGCTTTCGGGCTTTGGGCTCGGGCAGCCATCATGATTGAATGATCGCAACCAAAAGGGGACATTCTCATCTGGACATCATCTGGAGTGATCCTATGAAGTTACAATGAAATCCCTTCATAAATATGACCGGTAGACTGCGCTCAAGATTTTCGGGCTTCAGGGACCTGCAGCCATCACAGTTGACCAATCACGACCAAAAGGGGATGTCATCATCTAGGCATTATATGGAGTCAACCTAACAAGTTACATTGAAATCCTTCCATAAATACGACCTATAGGCTATGCTAAAGGTTTTTGGGCTCGAGCAGCCATCAAGGCTGAATGATCGCGACCAAAAGGGGATGTTCTCATCTAGACATTATTTGGAGTCATCCTACCAAGCTACAATGAAATCCCTTCATAATTATGACCTGTAGACTGTTCTAAAGGTTTTCGGGCTTCGGGCCCCTGTAGCTGTCACAGTTGCCCAATCATGTCCAAAAGGGGATGTTTTCATCTAGACATTATATGAAGTCAAACCTACCAAGTTACAGTGAAATCCGTTTATAAATATGACCTGAAGACTGTGCTAAAGGTATTCAGGCTTCGGGTTCGGGCAGCCATAATGGTTGAATGATTGCAACCAAAAGGGGACATTCTCATCTGGGCATCATCTGGAGTGATCCTATGAAGTTACAATGAAATCCCTTCATAAATATGACCTGTAGACTGTGCTCAAGAGTTTCGGGCTTCGGGCATCTGTAGCCATCACAGTTGACCAATCACGACCAAAAGGGGAAGTCATCATCTACACATTATATGGAGTCAACCTAACAAGTTGCACTGAAATCCTTCCATAAATATGACCTATAGACTATGCTAAAGGTCTTTGGGCTCGGGCAGCCATAAAGGCTGAATGATCGCGACCAAAATGGGATGTTCTCATCTAGACATTATTTGGAGTCATCCTACCAAGTTACAATGAAATCCCTTCATAAATATGATCTGTAGACTGTGCTAAAGGTTTTTGGGCTTCGAGCTCGGGCAGCCATCATGGTTGAATGATTGCAACCAAAGGGGACAATCTCATCTGGGCATCATCTGGAGTGATCCTACGAAGTTACAATGAAATCCCTTCATAAATATGACCTGTAGACTGTGCTCAAGGTTTTCGGGCTTCGGGCACCTGCAGCCATCACAGTTGACCAATCATGACCAAAAGGGGATGTCATCATCTAGGCATTATATGGAGTCAACCTAACAGGTTACAATGAAATCCTTCCAGAAATATGAGCTTTTGCCCATGCTAAAGGTTTTTGGGGTCGGGCACCCATCAAGGCTGAATGATCGCGATCAAAATGGGACGTTCTCATCTAGACATTATTTGGAGTCATCCTGCCAAGTTACAATGAAATCCCTTCATAAATATGACCTGTAGACTGTGCTAAAGGTTTTCAGGCTTCGGGCCCCTGTAGCCGTCACAGTTGCCCATTATATGAAGTCAACCCACCAAGTTACAATGAAATTCCTCAATAAATATGACCTGTAGACTGTGCTAAAGGTTTTGGGGTTTTGGGCTCGGGCAGTCGTCACGGTTGGCAGATCACGCCCAAATGGGGAAATTCTCATCTAGACATCATAAGGAGTCATCCTACCTAGTTACAATGAAATCCCTCCATATTAAACATGACCTGCAGACTGTGGTAAAAGTTTTTGGGTTTCAGGCTTGGGGAGCCATCATGGTTGACAGATCATGCCCAAAAGGGGATGTTCTCATCTAGGCATTATACAGAGGCATCCTACCAAGTTACAATGAAATCCCTTCATAAATACGACCTGTAGACTGTGCTAATGGTTTTGAGGTTTTGGGCTCAGGCAGCCATACCGGTTGACCAATCGCGACTAAAAGGGGATGTTCTCATCTAGACATGACCCCAAACCTGCATATGAAATTTAGTTAAGCTAAAAATGGAGGCGAGCCATTTACAGCTCTCCTTAATTTTCTTCAAGGTGGGTGGTGCTCTCCTCAGTTGAAAAGTGCTCAGTAACCTATAATATCCTAAGTCGCAGAGACATTAAACCAGAGACCACCTCAAGGGTGGTCATTAAAAGAGGTAGGCTGAGTCTGAGTCAGAAAAAAGTTGGGTCATATCAAGTTTCTGGGTGTTAATCTCTTAAATTTAAAGATACAAATGTAATTTTTAGATATGTTGCACTTATTTGAAAGATGAATAGTTATGAACACGCTTTTACTTGAAAATATGTTTTCATTTTTGGAATTAACTTTATAAAAATTTTCCACAATCCAGTATAACTATTTTCATTAGAACCTTGAATTCTGCACCCTTTGTGACATGTAACCAATCTCCTCTATAGCAAGTCTTTACCCAACATAATGACCAAAACCATCCAGTACTATTCTAAAAAACCAAACAAACTCAGCTCATGACACCTCATTAGAATGGATTGTGGAAAGGTTTTTTTTGTGAATTGACAAGGTCTCATAAAGTAATCTTCTGTTTTCTCCGGCCATTTTTTGTAAAATTTTCATGCGGGCGTTTTTTTATTTTATTTTTTGTAATTACTTCTTTGACGTTAAAAAGTTCATGTTCTTGGTTTGTTTTATGTTTTTGGCCTCATAATCTACAGAATAGCATGGATAGAGGTGTATCCCTATCCACAAAGGCTGTGAGCCAAAGCTGTGGGGAATTTTGCAGCTGTTTTTCCCTTAATTTATTTCCTAGCCAGGATGTTGAATAGACTAAGATGGTTAATTGCCATCTTTAAGGACTTGGTAATTAGCCAGACAACAAATTTTCTTATCTTCCAAAAAGCTAATTACTCAGTATAATCAACTATCCTAATCATTTACCTAACAAAACGACCAAAACCGTGCAGAAGTTTAGCTTAAGTGTGGCTTGCTCAGCTTTGCATGTTGTGGCATATTTCTAATAATACCAAGCATATGTTGATATGATTGAGGACAGCTCAATGAGCTGGTTTCAAGAATGTCAATATTTTGTATGTTTTATTGTATGCTGGGAATGAAAAACCTGCTTCAAATCATGAAATTCGGTATCTATGCAGTTGGGCCCTTTTGAGCACAGGGTTAAAAGATGAAGAATGCAACTCTTGAAAATGCATCTGTCTATGCCTTATGCCTTATGGTTCTGGCCCCCGATATTACCTACTGATATAACCTTCATCTGAAATCTGTCGTACAATTTTAATGTCAAGAATTGAATCTTTTCTGGATACATCGTCTTGTATAACCTGTTGTCAGAACCCACTCCATATAGTCTTCCAATTAATAACTGTGATATGCTGTAGGTTGTATGTCAAAACTTTCAGAAGCACCAAGATTATTCGCTATGATGACAGGTACCTAGAAATGGAGTGAACTGGCATTTAGGTTTATCTACCTTCATAAACCGCCAAATTTCTCACTGGACATACTGTAAAACATAGATCCTGAATAAATAAATAATTTTCTCACCGCCTTGTATACACTTTCTTTGAAAGAAAGAGCTGCTATTACTTTCGTTTGCTCTCATAGTTAGACTGCAAATAAACTGTTATTTTCTTCAGGAAATGTTGGGTAGACAGCCATTCTGGCTACGCCATTCCCTACGGTGTACCTATTTCTGTAACACAAGATTATGCGAATTGTACTGTAAACCATTTTGCAAACCATGAATAAAGAATTATCTTTCTATCTATCTATACCTTGAGTGCAAGAAGGCTTTGTAATGCTAAAGCATTGCAAAGCCTTGTTGCACTCAAGGGACAATTTTATTAACTTTAGGATTGAGTCTGTGAGGATTGCCTCGCAACTCTGCGTGTGGGGAGTGGGCTCCGAAGAAACCCACCCCTTACCCCATCCAAAGCAACAATCACACAACAGTCACAATATACAATAGCGGTTACCTATCTTTTTCTCTCCCCATAACTTTTCTAATTGAACATTCTCAAATTTTCTTGCAACATCCTTATCAAGAAGATATACGGAAATAGTAGATGAAGTAAAGGAGAAACTGGTACAACCTACCTTTCTGTTAACATCCACAGGAAACCACCAAACACCAGGCAAGGATTGAAACAGGCTTGCCTGGCTGGGAGGAGTGTGCATTTTATGTAAGTAAACAGGGCTTTCGGGTGTGTGTGTGTGGGGGGGGGGGGGGGTATTTGTTTTTTTGTTTTTTTCCCCCCTTCCAATCACCCTGTCATCTGTTCCCCCTAAAGACCAGACGGCCAAGGCTCAGCACCCTCTCTCCCTTATAGGCTGATGGATGCCTCCCAGCCCAGCTTTCAAAAATACATATTGGCAGATTTTATCCTTTTTGTAACTGTTAAGGATAATATGCTGGGGCTGCTCCCAAACCACAACTTTTGGGGTTTCTTTTTTCTAAAATAACCACCAAACTGCGGTTTCAGTATTACCATAAATATCTCCACTTCTCTTAGCAAACACGGAGCAGAAGTCTTGTAGTTATGCAAAATTCCTAGCCATCTTCCAGTTCGAAGTTCTTGGGGGTCTCAACCCACTACCTTACTGCCAGTTGCACACTCAGATTTAATAAGATTATTGGCTCTCGCTTTCAACTCTCACAGATTTACAAGCAAATAAAGCTATAAAGCAAATAAAGTTATTTGGGACACAAGGGATTTCAATCCCACATCATCCCTGTGCACCTTCGGCAAGCAGAAACTTTTCATTTCTTCTCTCTCAGTATAGACCATCAAGTTTCAATACAAGCCTGCGATATCAAAAGCAAAAGTAAAAATAAAAATTATCAGTTCAAATCTATAAAAAAAATTATATTGTGAATACTTAGAACATTTTCTAAAAAAGTGTTGACTAAGAGTGAATTGACCAAAAGGGAATTAACCTAAAAGGAAATGACCAAGAGTGAATTGACCAAAAGGGAAGGAAACGGCCCTGGTGGTGGGCCGAATCTTTTCACTTTGAGTTTTTTTTTTAAATTTATATTTCATTCAGTTATTTAGAAAAGTTATTATTTGAATATATTTTAATGATTTTTTATCAGAATTTTATATATTTGTGGGAAAAGAATTTTTTTTAATGAGTTTTGATAAGAATTTTGTCTATTTTGTGAAAAAAATTTCTTACCTCTTTGCTTGAATGTAGTCCATTAATTAAAAATCCAACATTTTAATCCAAAATATTAGAAACCGAAACCCAACATGTCAAGTCACTACCAGAACTATTCCATCAATTGACTTTAAACATATTGTTGAATGTCTGCCAGAATTCTTTTTTCTTTCAACATCGACGATGATTTCTCTAAATGAGAAATGTTCTATGTTATTGTCACTTGGAAGTTTCTGCTGAGTTTGTTTAGTTTTGACGGTACTTCACAAGTTGTTTCTCTCATTGTCAATGTCCATTTGTTTTTATTATGATATTCTGTAGAGATATGATCTTTATTGTTGTTGATTGACTCTTGGAAGTTACCACCGAGCTTGTTTGTTTCTTTACTACATTAACTATTATTGCAACCCTCTCACTCTACGCCCCCACCTATGATATATATGCATCACATAACCTGAAGATGAATTAGTAAGCAAATAAAGTCATTTGGGTTGCAAGGGATTTCAAATTCCACATCTTCCCTGTGCACTTTCGGCGCTCTGAAACTTTTCATTCATCGGATTTCATCAGCATTCCACAACTGGAGAAAGAGGTTATGGAACACATCTACTTCCAGGTTGAGCTTATGAGAATAGCCATCCTCAACCAAGACGCTGGCATGACAGTCCTACTTGAAGTTGAAAAAACCTTTGACTCTGTATGGCACAACAAAGTTCTCTACAAACTATCTAAACACAATATCCCTATAAACCTTTTGAGATTACTATCCTCATTCTTCAACAACTGAACAATCAAGGTCCACGTAAACAAAGCCCGAAACCCCCAGGTGTCCATCCTCAGCCTCCTCCTATTCATCATTTATGTCAATGACCTCAAAATTAATGGAAACAAAGTCTACATCTCTCAGTTCACAGATGACAATGGACTCTGGGACTCCATCCAATGAACCACCCACCTGCAAAAAAAACCCCAAGAGCACTCAACAACATCCAGTGTTGGTGTGCATTAAGGCAATAAGCTCAATATCAATAAAACCCAAAGAATCACCTTCACCAGGTGTATAACTAATCACGACTTCAACCTCAAACTGCAGGGCAATATCCTCCCCGAATGATTGGACGCAAAATTTCTCAGCATAGTCCTCGACCAAAAGCTAAACCCCAACAAAAGCACTGATAACAGGCAAATTAGTTTATTTCAAATACTTTGCAGCACCAACTGGGGTGCCAATGAAGCTGTTTTACTAAAGCTTTAGAAAGCATACAAATACAGGGTCCTGATACTCAACAAAACTCACAAAACTAACATGCTCTAACTCAAAAAAGCACAAAACTTTGTGTTCCAAACTGCCTTTCGTTCCCCCTTCGACACTCCAATCAAACTCCTTCCTGAGCTAGCGAATGAACAGGTTTATACCAGAACTTTAAAGTTGACATTAACAAACAGAAAACAACGAGTTTTACTCCACTCACTTCCCACTTCAGTAAATCGACTCCATAAAAAAATTTGTTGACCAAACAAAACTACAAAGATGATTAGTTAATCTGCTTTTTCGATTGGGTGCTAAGTTATTAATTGGTGTTAAAAGCTTGGGAACTTGGTCTAGCTTGGACTCAGGTGGATCTTAATTTAAGAATTAAAAGATAGCCCCAAAGCCATGTATGAAATTTGAAACTGATCGGGTGAGAGCTGCATCCTGTAGGGTACGCAAAAGGAATTGTGGATGGACAGAGGAATGTACACGAATGAACGATGGATTGCAACCCATCACAATAGCTCATACTTGATGTCAAGTTGAGCTAAAAATAGCCCCAAAAGAACCGTAATCGCACTTGCACAGGTTGCCATGGTGGTGAACATACAAGCCGAGGTTTGATAAAATTGGACTATAAGCCTCTGAGCAAATCTCAAGACAAAATTCAGACTGATGAGGCAAATTATTAAGTTTGAAAAGAGACATATACTACTCAACGTTGCTAAACACCAAATATTTGACACATCATTGTGAAATTTGCTTGTGACATATTTGTGATATTTTGGGTGGATATGATTGAGGAATGTATTAAGATGGTCCCAAGTGTTTACATTAGTTCTCTTAACCGGCAGACTTTTCATGACAGTCATGAAAAGCATGTACCTCTTGATTTTCATGATGTTTTCGTGTACTGTCTACATGTACATGACATGTGTAGGGTATTCAGTCTTCATTTCAACACAAACCATTGTGATTTAATGATTGAATATGGCAAATGCAAATGTAAGAAGACATTTGTCTGAAGCAGAAATGTGGCAGGCTGTAGGGATGGTGGAGCAAGGGGCTACCCATCGTCAGGTTGGAGAAGCCATTAGTGTGCACCATACGGTGATCACCAGAGTCTGGGCAAGATTTCAGCAGTATGGCACACCAGTAAGGTGGCATGGTGGTGGCAGAGACAGGGCAACATCTGCAGCTGAAAACTGGTTTTTGATCATTCAGGCCTGTAGGAACCGCTTTGCAACAGCAACCCAGCTTCGCAGTGACCTTCAGAATGCATTCGGGTAAATGTTTCGACGCAGACAAGGTTGCACAAAGGTGGTCTCTGATCGAGAAGACCATATATTCACATTCTGCTGTCCCAGTAACATTGCCAGGCACGATATGAATGGGCCATGGACCACGTTGGATGGACCAGAGAAGATTGGCGACCTGTCCTTTTCACAGATGAGTCAAGGTACTGCCTAGACCACACAGATAGGCGTTCTAGGGTATGGAGAAGACCAGGAGAGCAATTCCATGCAGCCAATATTGCTGAGCATGACCGCTATGGTGGAGGGTCAATCATGGTCTGTGGCGGCATCAGCAGGGATGGATGTATAGAGCTCTGTGTCCTTGAACGTGGTACATTGACTACACAGCGGTATATTGATGAGATCCTGGATGTCCACGTCAGATTGTATGCAGGTGTAGTGGGTGATGGACGATAATGCCAGTCCTCATGTTGCCCATGCTGTCGGGGAATACCAACAGAGGGAGGGGATTGAGCATATGGACTGGCCAGCAAGATACCCTGACCTCAATCCAATCGAACATGTCTGGAATGAGTTGCAGCTTGCAATTTTAGCCTGTCCAATCCAACCAAGAAGTGTCCAGGAACTTGGTGTCATGCTGGTCCAAGAATGGAACAACATCCCACAAAGGACCACCAGGAACCTGATTGGGAGCATGAGAAGGCATTGTCAAGCTGTAATTAACAGTAATGGGTCTCATACTCGATACTGAACCCATACCAGTTCGCTCTGTCAACATTTTGGCAAACTGAAAAATTTCCTCTTTTACCAATAATATCCATTTTCCATAGTTATCGTATTCAAAAGCTAAAAAATAATGTCAAACACAAATAAAATCTTAATTTCTGTACTTAAATCATTAAAGATATAATTAAATAAAAAATATATCCACTTTTCATTACAATATTTCAACTAAAACTTAAAACAAAACAGGTAGTTGGATATATTTGGTGCTTAGCAAACTTTGAGCAGTATAATTCTGGCAAAAATAGTCCTACTGGAACTATAATCATGCACAGGTTCCGATGGTGGAAAATGGCAGCTCAAACAGCCGAGAAAATCTCAGAAATAACTAGAAACTGTTTTAGCACACTAAAACATATGTCTCCCCTTCCTTTCTGTTTAATGCACTGCAAATTATATATACATGAATAATATTGACAATCATGCCAAATATCTAAGGTCTCGGTCAAAAGACAAAAAATCTCTGGTCCGGACAAAATTTCCCTTAAAAAAGCACATAAATCTGACCTTCAGGTCAAAGGTCAAGGTCACATGAAGGTCACTATGGTACTCCACACACCAGCTCATGGTGATACATCCATATGCCAAATATCTAAGGTCTAGGTCAAAAGACAAGAAAGTTATGTCCCGGACAAAGTTTCCCTTAAAAAGCACATAAATCTGACCTTCAGGTGAAAGGTCAAGGTCACATGAAGGTCACTATAGTACGCGACACACCAGATCATGGTGATACATCCACATGCCACATATCTATGGTCTAGGTCAAAAAGACAAAAAAGTTATGCCCCGGACAAAGTTTGTATGAGAAGAAGGAGGAGGAGAAGAAGAAGGAGAAAAAGAAGAAGAACAAGTATGTCCCAACTTCCCCTTTGGGGAGTGGGGTTATAATATCTGTGATCTAGCTCAACATCCACATGTCAAAAAAAACAAATTCTGGTCTGGACAATTACTCCCTATTTAAAGTACATAAATTTGACCTTGAGGTCAAGGTCACATGAAGGTCATGATGGCATGTGGTTTCATTGTGATACATCCACATGTCAATCATCTAAGTCCTTGGTCAAAAAAACAAAAAAGTTCTGATCTGGACAATTATTCCCTATTTGAAGTACATAAATTTGACCTTGAGGTCAGAGGTCAAGGTCACATGCAGTTCATCAAGTAGCGGACATCCGGTGTCATGGTGACACATCCACATGTCAATCATCTAAGTCCTAGGTCAAAAAACAAAAAAAGTTCTGATCTGGACAATTATTCCCTATTTGAAGTACATAAATTTGACCTTGAGGTCAGAGGTCAAGGTCACATGCAGTTCATCAAGGTAGCGGACATGCGGTTTCATGGTGACACATCCACATGTCCAAAAAAACAAAAATCTGGTCTGGACAATTACTCCCTATTTAAAGTACATAAATTTGACCTTGAGGTCAAGGTCACATGAAGGTCAAGATTACATGTGACATGAAGCCTAATTGTGATACATCCACATGTCAAATATCTAAGTCCTGGGTCAAAAAACGAAAAAGTTCTGGTCTGGATAATTATTCCCTATTTGAAGCACATAAATCTGACCTTAAAGGTCAGAGGTCAAGGTCACATGAAGGTCATCGAGGTAGACGACATGCGGTCTCATGGTGACACATCCACATGTCAAATAACCAAGTCCTAGGTCAAAAAACAAAAAAATTCTGGTCTGGACAATTACTCCATATTTGAAGTACATAAATTTGACCTTGAGGTCAAGGTCACATGAAGGTGACAATGGTATGCGACATACCGGCTTATGGTGATACATCCACGTGCTAAATATCTAAGGTCTGGCTCAAAAGACAAACAAGTTTTGGTCCGGACAAAGTTTCCTTGAAAAAAGCACAAATCTGACCTTCAGATCAAAGGTGAAGGTCACATGAAGGTCACAATGGTACGCTACACACCGGCTCATGGTGATACATCCACATGCCAAATATCTAAAGCCTGACTCGAAATACAAACAAGTTCTGGTCCAGACAGTTTCCTTTAAAAAAGCGCATAAATCTGACCTTCAGGTCAAAGGTCAAGGTCACATGAAGGTCACTATGGTACACTGCACACGAGCTCATGGTGATACATCCATATGCCAAGTATCTAAGGTGTAGGTCAAAAGACAAAAAAGTTATGGCCCAGACAAAGTTTGTATGAGAAGAAGAAGAAGAAGAAGAAGGACAACCCATTCATATAATATGACCATTTTTTCAAATGGATGAATAAAAATTACATTTCTATCTTTCATTTTAAGAGATTAACACCCAGAAACTTGATTCAACTCAGCTTTTCTTCCAACTCAGAATTGGAGTACCTCTTTTTGTGCCGCTCTCCTTTCAGGTATTCTCAATTATGCAAGTTTACCAGTACCAGCAATTTGAAAGTTGAAAATTATGGGAATGAGTTTATTCAGGGAATGAACACTTTGACACATTTGTATATACAATCTCATGTTTTCATGTGTAGGAACTAAAATTACTCACAAAATCATTTTAGGGAGTGTTTTATTAATTCTATTCATTGGCGAAAGAGATAAAACCTGAAGCCAGGTTGATAAATGTTTCCATCAACACTAACAGTGTGAACTTTGAACATATGAATATTAATGAGCTGTTCAATGAAAATACAGACATGGGTAAGGAATATTTGTCCCTTTTGGTACCACATTTTAAATAAAATGATAACTAGCGATGAAAACTGAACTTTTTTGTCATCTCTTTGAATATTTTTTTACAAACATTATCCCAGAAATTAATAATGAATTCAAATAAATATAATACTTATATTCTTAACACTTTCGACAGCCAGGGTCAACATGTGTCAGACAGTTTTATGAATGGGGTAAGACAGAGTACCTGGAGAGAGCAATGGTGAGCAAATGCCAGATTCCTTGACATACAAACTCTGCATAAGCAGGGTTAGCATTGGTTGAAGACAAGTGCACTGTTGACACAAGATGCAATACACATTAGTAAATAGCGCCACAGTTCCTCCCCCCCCCCCCCCCCCCCCCCCCCTTATCCACACATCAAATCGGGGGCAGTTGGGTATGCCTGTACATCATGGAGAAACAAAAAGAAAGAGAAAGCAAAGCCTGCAAAACAATAATCCATTCAGACATTAATAATGACCACTTACATGAACATTAATACCACAAACATATCACTGGGCATATCTATGAACACTAAAAATACAATTGCTCATAAGAAGAACCAGAGTGCGAATTAAGTGCCCACACCCATAACAGCTGCATTAATTAATATTCATGAACATATGAAACTAAAACTGCAGTGAAAAATTGTGGGATATTGTTTTCAAAAAGGTTATGGCACTTAATTGTTCTCACTCATGGTGAGTGGTCCTTCATATCTCATGATTTTAAATCAAAGAATAAAATAAAACTATGCATGTTTACAAAAAATGCTTTATTAAAATACTGGCCTCACACAGTTAGTGAGACACACCAGCAAACAAAACATTTAATGTATATCATCATAGAAACGTTACCAAAACGCTGGTCAACAAAACCATTTAAATAAAAACTTTCAGTCTTTTCCAGGCATCTATTAAAAAATACAAAAAACTTTACAATGTTTCATTATAATTTTGTAATAAGTAATAAGCAAGAGTTGCAGAATCGCACAACATGTCAGATCAAAGAGGTCTTTGGGTTACCTGCATGATAAAGAGAAGCCTGGTTTTGAAGAGTACCTTGATGGCACCTTTGGGGGTCAGTGTTGTTGAAGCCGAGGTTGCAGTCCCTGCAGCTGAGGGGAAAAATTGGGAAAAACAGTGAAAAGGAGTGGCAGATGTGTAATTTAGGCATGGTGGTGACCCTGGAACACTTTCTTCTAGAATGCCCAAAATACCAGTCTAAAAGAATAAGATTCACCAGGAGTTTAATAGGGAAGTGGGATGGGAGAATGAAGGATATGTGGTTAGTGAGTGATTCAAAGGAGAGGGTTAATATGCTAATCAGAGAGATTGGGAAGAATGGGGCAAGAGATGTCATTAAGCTGTTCGTCTCCGAGTGTTGGAACAAGAGAACAAGCATGGAAATAGGGAAGCAGTTGGGAGCACAGGGGTAACCAAGGCCTTCTCAACCGATAACTGCAACAAATGAGCAGCTGGCCCAAATGTTATTATTATTATGTTGACAAAATAACAAAAAGACCCTTTGTTAACCTCTAATTTGCAGTAAGCAAATGAGTTCTGGATAAAATTTTGAATATAAAAGGCAGAAAAAAAAATATTTTCCACCCATAAAACTCACAACTACCTCTCTCCTGCAATTTTTTCCACTCTAAAAGTAGGATTCGCTCCCAAAAATCATCAGAATTTGCTTTCATTCATCCCAATATAGGTTCAAACTGTTCAAATAGACAGTAATAACAGATTTGTCAAACAGTATACTGCAGTATCAATTTTATCAAATTAAAATTATAACTAAGCTTCTGGTGATAGAATACTTCATATGATCCAATTGCCAAACTTAAGTCTACGTTACAGCAGTTGTGTAAATTCAACAAGGCTACTTGGAGGGTCTTACAATGCGAATGCATAGCTGATTTACATTACATATAGCTCACTTCCACCTTACCTCATTATCGCAAATATATTGGAGTGCAAGCTTTAGGATGAAGACATCTTGAATTGGGAAGTTAGGTTCATAAAATTCTTACATCACAATGGTAATAGAGCATTAAGCAAATACTACAGGAAATACATCAGTGACTGACTGAGAGCTCCCCACAACCAATACACAGAACAATGAACGAGTGCCATATCAATTAACCCATTCATATGCATGTGGCATTCAGTATTTATCACACACCTTCGACGGGTGTCTAGACAGAGGGTAAGTAAGTATGGTTACTAAGAGGGTCGGGGGAGGTGAGTCGAGGGGGTGCAGGTGGGGGAGATTGAGAATACAGAGGCAAGCAGACAGTGTGATATAAGGTATGGCGTTGGCCTGCCAATGGACAGTAGTGGAGTGTGTGCAAACTGCAGGGATATTTTACAGTTGTTAGAGAAGTGTGTTGGATTCAGGTGGAAAATTGCAGAGCGACGGGGAGGTTGGGGAGGGCTGGTGTATCTGGAGTCACACCGTTGGAGGTTAACTATAATGGTGAGGTGGAAGGTGGATGGAAGGTTGCTGTGGACTCAAGGAGGAAATTGGGAGGCAGGAAATGCGAGGGAAGAACGCTTGATGTGGGGGGGGGGGGGACATGTAACTGAGGAGGGGGGATCCAGTAGGAAAATTTGGAAGGTGGAGTCGGAACAGGGTTGCATAGAGCCATGAGGTAAGAGTCGGCGTAAGGCTGCCAAGGTTGCTAAGTGGTGTTTAAAGAACAGGTTCAGTGTTTTAAGATTCCAATACTCCTGGGGATGAGAGTGAAGGGGGACATTGAGAGGGAAGAGGTGGTTACTGATTTTGATGGGACAGATGAGGTACGGAGGATGCTGAAGAGAAAGAGAGGGCTGGAGGCACTTAAAATGAGGCAAGTTGCAGATGATATAGGAACTGGGGGAAGAAGAAAATTAGTTGTAGCGGGGAGTAGCATGTTGTACCTGGGATTGACAATGTGGTTTGTGGTCCTGATAGTTCTAATCGAACAGTCTTGTGCTTTCCTGGGCAAAGGTGGAGGATCTGAGTGACCGGATAGATGGTATTGTGGCAGGGTCAGGATTGTATCTGGTAGTGTTGATCCAAGTGGGGACCAACAATATCAGGGAGAGAAGGTCAGTAAGTTTGGTGGAGTCATACACAGGTTTAGTCAGCAAACTGCTCAGTCTGAATGCAAGAGTAGTTGACTCTGAGGTCCTTCCTGTCCTTGGAGGTGGGGACGAATGGAACTCAAGGATTTTGGCGCTGAATGAGGAGTTGGAGGGCTCCTGTCTTGACCTAGGAATACCCTTTATCAACCATTGAGACACATTTTGGGGCAATGTAAGTGTGATGGGCTGCATCTTAGCATGATGGGGACATAGGTATTGGGAATAAAAATTCTACAGGTAGTGGGGCCTTTTTTGGAGAGGAGTGGGATGGGAGGCCAGAGGCATGTATAGCAAGAGTGGACACAGGTGGGGTGAACAAGAGGGAGACAGAATGAGTTTACCAAGGCCAGCATCAGAAAACAATGAGATGAGTGTGCGGAAGCCAATGAATCTTAGGACCCTGAAAGTGGGTTATAACAACATCCAGGGTCTCCACCAGAAAATAAGTGAAATTGCTACATTGATCGAGGCAGAGGACTTTGATGTCAAGGGCTTAAGAAAGATGTGGTTAAGACACGAGGAATGTGTAGACCAAGTAAGAGGGTGCATATGGATAGGTGTAGGGTGAATGGAAGGCCAGAAAAAGGAGGAGTGGTAGGTATGTACATTAAAAAGGATTTAAAACCATCACTGGTCACAGACCTGGAAGATGTCAGCACCTTGGCTGAGATATCGAAAGAAATCGGTATTCAGTTGTGAGATTTTTCACCAAGGTCAAGAAGTCATTAATGTCACAATCTTGGCACCTGATCATATTCTCCCTTTACCTATTATATACTTGTTTGAATCAAGATGGTACAATCTTCAACCTCTACATTTTTTGCTCAATGCTTGAGGAATACTTTCCTCTACAAAAAATGGCACATGCTTTACAAAAAGTATCTCTGATAAACTTCTGCATCTGTTCTTTTTCATCTTCACCTTATTTTACTTTTTCAGCCATGTTTTCCCCATTAAAATGTAAAAATTAAAACTATTTTAGGCCATAAAAAAGAACCTCTGTTTCTCAGGCCCACGTGCATGGTCATTTTTGGTGCACATGCAACCTTTTTATGACACCAAAAAATCTTCCAAAAAAATTTGAGATATTGTGCTCATTTCGGTAAATCGATATCGATGCGTTCGCAAATTTTAAATTAACACACTTCAAGCTTTTTCTACATCATACTTTAATAAAGTGGTGAGTTTTAACAATATTCACGACAGAAAGTGTTTTATTCTGTAAAAGTAAGTCATAATGACAGCAAGAAGGAAGGTGTCTTTCAGTCTAACAACAAACAGTCACAAAGGGGGATGGTCGATTCGCACCACGTTTGATTCGCACCAACCCTCAGAAAGTCTGCAAAGTCAGGTGCTATGTTGAATGGAACACGGTCTCCTGGCATTTATTTTTAGTATCATTTGTATTGTAAATGACACCCCCTGGGCGTCATTGAAACACACCCCACTCCTGCAGTTTGCACACACCCCACTCCATCATTGAAAATCGATGATGGATAACGAGTCTCAATATTCTGCGTTTTGCCTGGCGCGTCATTGGTGTGGAAAATACCTGATTTGAAGATCGTCAGAAGATATATTTACTATTGTGCTTGACATTGCAAACCCAAAGTTGACTGTGCTGTTCAGTAAATTTGAAAGGACTGGAGTGGAACGGAGAGTCAGGGTGTATTGACGGCGATTCAAGTTCAGCTAACGCGACTATAAAATCGGATACACGAAGACTGTTTAAAATGTGTACCGACTGAGAAAAAAGCAGTATCGGAGCATCAGTCTACTACCTGCCACATGAAGACTGTTTAAAATGTGTACCGACCGAAATGTATTTGTTACGTGGACTGTTTAATATGTCTACCGACTAAATTTTTCGAAGTATCGGAGCATCAGTCTAATATCTTCCATAGCAGTTGTGCGACTGGACAAGTTGGCAGAACTTTTCGCATATCATAAGGAGTCTGCGCAAGACTTGTCGCGCTTCAAGAACACCAACAAAAGAGCGAATGAATGGAAGCGAAACTCCCCTTTGTGATTAATATTAGGACTGGAAGCGCAATGAATCGTGCATCGCCCAGAACAAAACAGGCAGAAGCTTCGAACTGCAGCACCGGCCTACACGTTGAGTTGATGTTTTCTCCCATCATAGCCACACTGTTGGACAAATAAACGACAACCGACAAGCTATCTTGCCATCCACATCTCCAAATTGGACGACTTTTATTTAATTTTTACAATAACTTTGAGATATTGGTGCTCCTGGTAGAGGAGGAATTTCCAAATACAGATACAGAATGGCCGTCATTGGGAATTTGTGTACTGTTATTTGAAACCGTTACGAGTTTCCCAGTTAATTTAAATAAATGCATTTGAGATGCAGGATAATTGGATAACTAACAGTAACCGTTGCTTGATATAAAAGTATCAGTCATAGTTGAAAATAAATCGCATATAGGCAGGTATGTGCGGTCGAATTGGTTAATAAAAACATGCAAACATTCGTTTTGTATTTCATTTTCAGATTTCTGAAAAATATGATTTATGGATGAACTGCCCGTTCAAATGGGTTGTAATAATTTTGAATATAATGGGGAAAAATTGCGATTCACGATTTTATTAGGCAGGTTGTGAAAGGATTTTTTTTGGGGGGGGGGGGGGGGGGGGGGTAAAATAAATCTGTGAAAGTTGACACTTTGACATTTGATTTGTCCCAGAGACGTTTCATACCGAGACCTTTCACCCACGAGGCGTTTCGTCCTGTGTTATAATTTTCACGTTTCACTGAAAAAACAAACATTCAAACCCCACTTCATTTATGACCCAACACCCCTGCGGTGAATAACCAATATATTTGCGAAATTTTGTGTGGTCCACCAGGCGTTTGGGTGGGGGTCAAATTACCACAAACAACCTCTCAGGGAGAAAATAAAAATAAAAAAAAAAAACCTGCCTGCCCGCCCGCATGCTTTTTTTGGAAAAAATGGCCTGAGAAACAGACAATCAACTTTGTATGGCCTTATCTTTTTTTTTTAAATTAAGTTCTTTTTTTTTTTAATAGTTATTTTTTCACAGACATACAAAAACAAAAAGAACCCAGTTTTTCAATCACTATCGACGAGCATCTGGTATTGCTGAGAAAGAGAGAAACACAATGACTGTACGACATCCCATCATGCCAACCTCTCTCACTCAAAATAACCAGGGTGTACTTTCAGGGCAAAACCCCTTATACTTCCTCATTTCCCATTGTGATCACACCCCCCTTGTAAACATTTCTCAACAGACAATTTCTGGAACACTCGACATAGGGGATATCTCAATTTTTCTCATATGATTTTGGACCATAAGCAATTACATAGATCAACACGTGTTCAAAAGTCAATGAAATTTTCTATAGTAAACAGGTGCATTTCAATTTTTTCATCGGTTTACTGTAGAAAAATTGACTTTTGAAAATGCGAATTCGGTATCAAAATCAATTTTACTATGGGATTTTTTCACAGGTCTCTGTGCATTTTAACTTTTCAGTAAATTTGTTGTGTGCAGTTTGGAACTGCACTTTGGGAAAACAGAATTTTTACAAATTCAACTTTGAAAAGCCAATAGACATTTTGTAGTCCAACAGGAAAATGCACAGGATGCACTTTTGGTGTAAAATAGCAACCATAATGATGTGGCCATCAATGCCTAATACTACTCTACTTGTGGATGTTGTATGGGCACTCTACTCTCTTTATACTGAATATAATACGTTGTCTACCCACTGTTTCCATACGCAACATCGCCTGGATTGTCAGCAGATTTCTTCAAGAACATTTAACACTGAACCACTGGACAGCTCTCAAGGCAATATTTACAAGAATAAAAAACTGTTTATTGTTAATGGAGAGAAACAGGAGAAATCAGAACCTTTCATTATTTTCACATTTTTGCAAACTCACTATTATTTTCTGTCGGTAGGCCTATATAAACCCAAGCCACACACTGTGAACCATCTTTTTGTCTTTGAGCAAACCATAGAACTGTATTATTAGTATTTTACCTTCACCATGTCTGATTCAGATGAGTCATCGGGGTCATGTACTTCTAGTTCGGAAAGTGAAAGCGAAGCTTCTGTAACACTACGGATCGTGAGGTCACCTCAGATGGGCAGTGTGCCTGGCTGTTGTGACACCAGACAACTGGATGTGCGAGGGTTACTGTGTTTGAAAACCTCCTTCGATAGGGCCGTGGCTCCCTACCAAAGTAGTAGCGGTTCTCTCCTGTTCTTGATCGCCTAGATTATGGAGGGACTCCTCTCCCCTGTGGTCTCGCCCAGTCTGCTGTCCACTGATCTCCTTTTTCAATGGCAGCACGTCGCTTTAGGGTTGGGAACAGGTTCTTTGTAACTTCAGTCAACTGACAACTCTGAATGGGTATGGTGATTATAATTTTAATAAGTCTAAACAAAAGAAAACTGGCCTCCCTTAGTGCTCTCTCTCACTCTCAAAGTCTAAGTGCTACTGCGGTGCTCTAGATGGAGGACACACCGGGTGCTGGATGGAAAAAGCACTGCCGGATTCGTGGCGAACATCGACTTATATCACAAACAGCCAGCCCACACCTACTGTGTCTATGATGTCAATCATGAACGTCACGAACCGAACAGTGTGGGCTGAAAGTTTTCCAAATGTTCTTTAAAGAAACTGCCAAACCACGGTAACATCACATGGTAAATATGTGACGTTACCTTACTTCTGTGTTGAGCTGTACCGGCAGCCCACACAGTATTTCACGATAATATTTCTAATATTTGCTTTATCATAGTGACTCCGCAGAATGCTGACTACCATCCTATTGTGCTTTGTCACGAAAGTACTTACGCCTTCAATTACTTAGATTATTTCATAAAACGTTTGCAATCGTTTATAGTCTAAAAGCATCCGCTTATAGATCCATTTACGGATGTCGAGGAGTGTATGATACTTCCCAATTACTTCTATGATTGTGAGAAAGACACATCAACATTTCAATCATAATTAAATCCTGCTTCCATCAGAAATAAGATATTCTCTCTGTCAAAATAAAATATGAAGTCCCATTACTTCTTCCTATCTCTATCAGAATAAAATATTAATTCCATCAGAATAAAATCTGAAGTCTCATTATCGCTCTCTATACTTTAACACCCATTGAGGCCTGACAAAAATAAAACATAAATGCTTAAGCGACACACGCTTAACCCTTCCAGATGACTTAGTCCACGTTGACTCTGTTACACTTCACGTTGCAGTGATAAATCCATTAATGGCCTTTGCAAAAACAATGATAAATCTGCAGCTGCTGTCTCGGAGAAGAATTTGGACTGTTTGTCCATTTTCGATTCTGATGAGGATGAACCGTCCTTCTCAGGGTTTGGCAGACCGTTGTGTTCATCTCCAACCCCAGTAGCCTCAACCTCTTTAGCTCAAAATAACAGTACGAAACGTAAGAGATCACGAAGTGACTCGCCAGACAAACATTTAAATAAGAAAGGTGGTGCAGTCACGAAGTTTAAGACCCCCCATCAACTTGACCCAGTTTGGATAAATCGAAGGTTCCTAAGCTTCGGGCTCACAACAGGGTTGAACCCAGGCCGGCTGTGGCATCTCATAGGGAGGAAGCTCAGCCCACAGACAAGTCTCTTGATCCAGCAATCTTAGCTGCCATTGCTAAGGCTGTTAAGGCATCCATGAATACTTCAGGTGATGGTGACTCCACTCCTCAATTACAACTTACAGTTGCACAACATGGGCCCTCCACCGGGGATTCTTCCACTGTTCGACGCATTGAGTTCTGCTTCGATTCTGACGATAATCGCTCACCACTGCAAATAGATTCTGCTGACAAATCTACGATTTCTCTTCCAAATGTCTACACCGATGGCAGTGATTTTGGGGAATGCGTTCCCACTAGCCTTGGTGACTATGCAAATAAGATATTTACCAACAAATCGGACATTTCTGATTTGTCCTCAAAATTTCTTGTACCCACAAATGCTAGGCTCATTAAGCCACCTAGGGTGAATCCTGAGCTCTGGACTCAGTTGGATGCACATTCCAGAACACAGGATTTGCTCATGCAGGACATTCAGAAGGGTTCCGCAATTTCTTCCATTCCCTATTTTTGGATCTTTGATAAACTTCGACAATTACAAAAAAACAATCTTGCTCAGGGTCGACTGTTAGGTAGTTCCTTGACCGATTCTAAATTGCAGGATTCAGATGGCCGATTCGATGACGAGATGAAGGGTTTGAAAACCTTGGTTGTTGATGGGATATCTTTAGCTAGCACAGCCAGTTATAACATGTCTATACACAGACGTTTTTCTCCCGCCAGATTGTCTGTGCAGTGTCTACGAACATTTGTGTTTTCTTTATTATGCATGGTGAGCGCCTACAGCACTTATGAACAGTTTTGTTAGGGTACTCTGTTGTGATGTCATTGACCTATGTCTATGGATTTTACAGTTTCATATCTATATTTGTGTTCTTTTTCCTATGGTTCTGCCTGAAAGGATTTCTGCTTTAAACATGCTATTTAACCTTAAAAGCCTGATGGGCTTATATGGAAAATAATCCCCCCCCCCCCCCTAATGCCAGCATCCGTATGATGCGCAGCTGTGAGAGGGATTATTTGAGTTCTAAGCCCGATGGATTAGAGGGTGCTTTCCCTTCCCATGTTTTGGACATCGGGAGGTTCACCCACCCTGTGGTAGTGTGCTGTCCCTGTTCATCCTTTCCGGCGTCTGTCTTTAAAGGATTATTCACAGTGTGTGGCTCAGGTTTATATGGGCCTACCACAGTGCAATTCTCGACTTCTTTGAAAGCGAGACTACTCGGTTTGCACGGGACATGAATGCTATTTAACCCTCTAAGCCCTCGGGCTTAGAACTCAAATAATCCATCTTGTAGCTGCGCATCCTATGGATGCTGGCATGAGGGGGGATTTTCCTTTTCCCTTAAAATGTAGAGTTACACGTGCAGGTGGAACCAATCTGGTCACAGGCTAACTTTGTTAAAATGGCCTTTTTCCATTTTCAAAAATTCATTTCCATGCTCTTGAAAAAGATTAATGTACAAACATTCATTTGTTTGATATCTTGTCTTTAATTAAGTCCCTTGACAAATAGCCCTGAGAGATGTAACAGCTACATGTAAGATTAAGAATCCACTGGCGTCATCTTCTTTGAATACAATGTTTTGTTCCATTTTGTTTCAAATGAAAACGGATTTGGTTTTTCAGCTTTCCACAAATACAGTGTGTACAACGTCATGGATGATGGATTATCATTGAAAACTTGTAGAGTGCCATCAAATATCATAGATTTTAGGAATAAAAAGCAACAAACACAGTCACATTTTTGTGAAGAGTTGTAAAAGAGCTGACCAGTGTAACTGTCAAACTGGAAAAAGCTATTTAAAGAAGGTATTTTAGGCATTTTCATACACCTGAAATGTCCATAACAAAATTCTGCTGCGAGTGACTTCAAAGGAAATGCACTTTATAAGTGCAGCGGTTTGTCGAATGACCAAAACAGGACAAATGAAAGTGTCAATGACACTGTAGCTCAACTTGTCAAGACATGTACATGTATAGTATGCGACACAGCAATGACAAACATCTAGGTAATGACCTGATAACAAAGGTACATATAAAGTATTGTAACGGCCTGTACATAAATACTGACCGTAGCCTGTAACAAATGTATAGTTAAAGTATTGTAAAGGTGGGTGACAGTCAGATGCTAAACTGGAAAAGAAATCTTTGAGTCCCAGAGTGGGTCTGACTGAACCCCAAAATATTTGTTCTCATAGCACAGTGATAGCACAGTGATAACAAAGGCACCCCAAAACATACTCATTCCTGTCCCAAGGTGAAAACAAAGGTACCCAAGAAGTTTTCGTGAAGATCATAAATACGAGCTGTATAGAAGTTGTGACAAAAAACTGATTGGACCTAATTGGACCTAATTTCGGTACAAAATGGCCACTGGCAGGCATCTTGAATTTTGGACCGCACTCAGAAACACTTGTTCTCATCCCAAGGTGATAACAAAGGTACCCAAGAAGTTTCGTGAAGATCGGTTGATAAATACAGCCTCTAGCCTGAGCTGTATTGACATGTGCACTTACAGTGTATAAGTAGCACTGAATAAATCAAAGTTCATCTAATTTGCATAATTTCTGCACGAGATAAAAACCCGTACTATATGTGATGTATTCCGTTACTAAACATTCATACAAAAATTTATTCAAATCAGAACTTTCATACAGAAGTTCTGTACAAAAGACTGATTGCACTAATTTTGGAACAAAATGGCTGCTGGTGGCCATCTTGAATTTTGGACCACACCCAAAAGCACTCGTTCTCATTCCACGGTGATAACAAAGGTACTCAAGAAGTTTCGTAAAGATTGGTTCATAAATACTGCCTCTAGCCTGAGCCATATAGAAGTTGTGTACAAAAAACCGATTAGACCTAATTCGATGCAAAATGGCCACTGGCAGCCATCTTGAATTTTGGACCGCACCCAGAAACACTTGTTCTCGTCCCAAGGTGATAACAAAGTTTCGTGAAGAACGGTTGATAAATACAGCCTCTAGCCCGAGCCGTATTGAAAAAATCAAAGTTCATCTAATTTGCATAATTTCTGCACAAGAAAAAAACCTGTATGAATGTTTAGTACCATGGGATACATCACATGGTACTAAACATTCATACATAAAATTATTCAAATCAGAGCTTTCATGTGGAAGTTCTGCGCAAAAATCTGATTGCCTCTAATTTTGAACAAAATGGCTGCCAGCGGCCATCTTGAATTTCAGACTGCACCCAAAAACACTCGTTCTCATCCCACATTGATACCAAAGGTACCCAAGAAGTTTCATAAAGATCGGTTCATAAATGCGGCCTCTAGCCCGAGCCGTATTGGCATTTGCACTGACAGTGCTGAAAGTAACACTAAATACATCAAAGTTAGTCTAATTTGCATAATTTACGTACGAGAAAAAAACCTGTATTATATGTGATGTATCCCATGGCACTAAACATTCATACAAAAAATTATTCAAATCAGCGCTTTCATATGAAAGTTCTGTGCAAAAAACAGATTTCTGCATCGTTGGTACAAAATGGTGGCTGGCTGCCATCTTGAATTTCGGACCGAACCCAAAAACACTTGTTCTCGTCCCACGGTCATAACAAAGGTACCCAAGAAGTTTTGTAAAGATCGGTTCATAAACAAGGCCTCTAGCCCGAGCCATATTGAATTGTTGACGGACAGACGGATGACTGTCCATGGCATAAGCTCAAATTTGGCTTCGCTTAAGTTGAGCGAAAAATGACCAAAATGGACAACATGGGACCAACATGTGACTGAAAATGAAGCAGGACAGAAACTAATCAAACCAGGACAGAAATTGACAGGAACAAATCAACATGTGAGCAAAACTGAACAACACTGAAATGGACAAAAATGAGACTGAAACACAACAAAAAAAAAACCCACACCAATTATAAACTTTATTAATGTGTTAGTTTATTTCATTTTACAGAGAATTGGTTAGAAAGGATAACCACTGATACATCACAAGAGTCCAGGGAACTGTCCACGACCAGAAACAATGAGTTCGCAGTAATCTAGATGGAAAATAATGGCACACCAGTTTGTCAATTTCTGTTCATTTTGCAAAGTAATAAACACATGTATTTTTTCCTCCTAGAGAGAAAGGTGTAATAAATAAATTCTCTATGGCTTGATTAAGATGTGGCAGTGAAGGAGAAGACTGAGACGTGGTGGTGAAGGAGAGGTGGGGAGGCAAGGAATTAACCAAATTTGTATTTTGTTTATTTTTTCATGTATTTTATTCCAGACTATGTAATAATTTTTTAAACAATTCACTGAAATAAACAACAGCAATTACTATAGGGTTGGTTATTATAGATTAAATTCATTACAGCTGGCCCCAAAGGCCCTTTTATGTTAACCCCTAGCACACTGGAAGTATGACAGAGTTTTCTTCAATCACTCTGTTTTTCTCTTGTGTAACTATGAATTCAACCAATTATATCTTATTTGACAGAGCTCACTGAGCTCTGTCAAACAAGGTATATTTAGTTAATATTAAACTGCATTATGGGATATATTTGCTGCTGAAAACTTTGCCATTTTGACATCAAAGTGCAGAGGGTTAAACACAGTGTCTGTGATATGGGGGAGAGGGTGAGAGGGGGGGGGGGGTGGAGTTATTTGATCCCTAAACATAGATTTTGACCCCCACCCCCTGCACACACTAACCCACAAGTCACCTCATACTGGATAGTATTACAGGTGGAGGAAGCCAGAGTACCTGGAGAGAACCACTGAGCAGTGGCAAGCAACTGACAAACTCCCCAATGTACTAACTTCGCAGAAGTAGGGTTAGGATTAGTTGAGGACAAGTGCACCACTGACATGCAATATGCCTTAGAACACAGTGCCACCATCCCCCATGAGGGCAATCAGGATTAAGGGCCTTGCAATCAAACAAAATAAATGTCAGATATTGCTTAAGTTGAAAGAATGTATGGATTACATCCCTTGACACAATTACTGAACAACAGATAACACACTTTGAATCTTATTTTCTCAAACAATTTATTTTGTTTTCTTTACCATCATTTTTCATTAAAATTTTTTGCTCATCCTACAATGCCTTTGATTTTTACCCAAAGATAACCTAATACTTCCATTCCGGAATGTAACTAGTTTTGCCTACATATAATACATTGTCGTTTTGTTTTAGGAATAATTGGTGAACATGAGTAATAATTTATTTTTACAAACCTGTAGAACTATGGAATTAAATTGTTACTAAATCTTCTGGCATATCCAAAAGAAAGTGACAATGGCACTGTAGCTCAACTTGACAAATAGAAGAAAATCAATAGCTCCCATCTAGCAGTCACCCCAAATAAGCATACCAAGTTTCAAGGTGATCTGGTAAAAAATGTGCACTGCAGGGTGTCCCAAAGGGAAATATTGATGCATAATTGCACTAAGTTCCTCGAAGATCATTGCCAGTGGCAACATTTTTCGACGGAAATCGAAGAAAATCGATAGCACCCATCTAGAGGTAACCCCAAACAAGCATACTAGGTTTCTAACCGATCTGATCATAAATGTGCCTTTGTAGGGTGTGCCAAAGGAATATATTGATGCCTGACTAAACCAAGTTCAATGGTTGTTGCCAACAGCAACATTTTTTGACAGAAATGGAAGAAAATCGATAGCTCCCATCTACAGGTCACCCCAAACAAGCATACCAGGTTTCAAAGCAATCTGATGATAAATGTGCCCTGTAGGGTGTGCCAAAGGGAAATATTTAGGTCTGACTAAACTAAGTTCAAAGAACGTTGCCAGCGGCAAAATTTTTTGACGTAAATGGCAGAAAATTGATAGCTCCCATCTAGAGGTAACCCCAAACAAGCATACCAAGTTTCAAAGCGATCTGATCATAAATGCGACCTGTGCAGTGTGCCAAAGGAAACTGTGGATGTACGTATGTATGCCCATACAGATGGATGGACATATGTACATACATATGCTGATTGACAAGAAGTGATGGCAATAGCTCAGCTTGACTTTGTCAAGTTGAGCTGAATATATTTACACATTAGAAAACAGTGGCACTCATTGGAGCACAAAATAGGGTCCTCAATTGCAAATTTTGATCAAATCGAATATCGAATCGAATTTGTTAAATCGAATCGAATTTTGAATTGAATTTGAATCAAACTGCAAATTGAAACACAGTTAATAGATACATTGTCAAAAGAAATATTTTCCTACTGATGAAAGTTCGAAACTTAACATTTTCATAAATGGTCACCATCAGGTCACAAGCAATAATGCACAATAAGCAAAAATGAACAGTTTTGGCAGTAACCGAGTTTGTAGAGAGAAATGTTACTGAGTGGTGGGGTAGCTGGTTATAATTCCTGATTGGTGTAGAGAGAAAGAGAGAGAGACAGAGAGAGAGAGAGGGAGAGAGAGAGAGAGAGAGAGAGCGAGACTAGGACACCTCACCTCCCAGACCACTAGGCGATTAATTTAAATGGGGGTGGGGATGCACACAAAGTTGAAATGGACAATTTCAGCAGTAATATTAATTATATAAAATAATGTGACCAATCATTGTCTTGAAACTAATCATTTACTGAACAGTTAAATATTAAATAACTTCTCAGAGTTTAAAAAATGGTTGTGGGCATAATTCACAATAAGTGGAAATGAACAGTTGTGGCATGTGTTTGTAGAGATGTAGCTACAATTGTTAACTTGTAATTACATTACTACAAACACTGTTACTGTTACAAGTTTGTTATCTTGCCAGTTGCCACTCAGCAGTCAAACCAATACTGAATACTCAATGTAAAATAATGATATCAATCTCTGATCATGTTGTGAAACAAATTGTTTATTGAACAGCTTGATAACTTTTCAAAGTTCAAAACATCCAAACGTAAAATGTTTATATGGTTAAGGTCACCTGTGACCGGTCACAATGCTCAACAAACTTGAAATGGACAGTTGTAGTAATATAGTGATAATAGTGTTTGTAGCCATGTAGCTACAACTGTTGTAGCTACATCGCTACAAAAACACTCCTGCAACTACATTATAAGTTAGTTACATTTCTACCCAGTTCAAAACTTCAAGTTTAAAAGGTCCTTGTTCTTCCTTGCCCATATTAACGTAGTATTATCATGTCATGATAAGTGATGTATCTGGTCGGTTACGACAGACGAGCTCACTGAATTTAACCTCTCAGATGACCAGTTAGTTGCCTGTATTGACAACATATCTTTTGCAGCTGCACTAAGACATGGGAAAATTACAGTGTGATGATGCTAAAATCTGAGTGGATTCACACTCCTGTCAGCTACCGCAAGAGCAGAATAACTACCCATGTATGTCTGTATTTGCTCATTTGTGCTCAATATTGTCAGTGCAGTTTGCTCGCTAATGTTCTTAAATATAGCACCCAACAAACTGGTTGATGAGCATGCTGTATCACCAAGGGTTACACATAATGCCTGACTTTCCAGAACAGGTTTACAGAGTTCAGCACCAGACTTTTAAGGTATGTTGGCTTCATCGTGGTCAGTGCGGTACGCGTGTATCTTATTGACATATGCCCTCACTGTATCCAGTTCCGACTCATCTTCTAGGGCTGTCTTAAAGTGGAGAGCAAGATAAGTTGCTGTTAGAAGGTAATCCCTATCTTATTCAAGTTGAGCTGGTCAGTCAATTGTGCTAAGAGGCCTTCTCAGAATGCCTTTGCCCCATGTGCTGTGTTGGCTTGCAACTTTCTTTGTAGGGTTATGATACAATGTCCAACCATGGACACACTTACGACATTATCTGCACTTAAAACTGTTGTTGCCTCTGACAGTAGTTTCAACAAAGGTAGGACGGACTGTCTGGTAGCACAGAGTGATGCAGAGAGAGGCGTCGGAGGTGAATTAACAGACCTCTTCTTACAAGTGCTCATGAAGTAGGACCATTGTTGATCTCTGACCACTCAAGTAATGTACACGTCCTGTTAAAACGAGTTGTTACATCAAGTGGCAGGGTCTGATTTGGCAAGATTCATGTCTGTCTGGTGTTTGTGTAGTGCACGGAGGCTGATTCTTGATGAATGGAAGAAGGCTGCTATCTCATGAATGTCAGCTATCAGAATTTTTATCATTGGCTGAATTGTTAGAACACAGTTTAAACATAGCTGTAGCTTGTGCATCGCACACCCATGCCAGTTGGCACCTAATCCATGAGCATTACAAGGCATGGTATTGGTGGTGTCTGTCGTTGCAAAAAATATTCGATGAAATTTCATATTTCTCAATTTAGTCGTGCCCTATTGTCTCGGTGGCGAGTGCTGTATGATCAGCATCAGTATCTTCCAGATTTGTCACTGATAAACACCTTGATACCAAATTCCAGTCAGAATCTATATAGTGTATGGTAAGTACTAGGTAACTGGATGCATTTTTGGCTTTCCAATGGTCAAAAGTTACTGAAATCCGACGGTTATATGTGCTGACACAGCATGGCTTCAATGTTTTTCCCTCATATCGGCAAGATTCCTAGAAAGTGTCGTCAGGTGATGAGGAATGTACAAATCGTCGGTCAACATTGCACATAAATGTTTTAGACCTTGACCAGCGTCCGCTTCAAATGGCCTACCATCAGCAACTACAAAACTAAAAAAGAGCTGCATCATATTTCTCTTTCAAGTCAGGGTTTATTTTCCTTTGGGTAAAAGCAGCTAAACTTGTTTGCCTTTTGCCCTCACCGCCCTCTGCTGGAGAATGTGTCTGCTTTTTGGCTTCCTTGGCTTTCGACAAAGTAGCCTGTGTATGTAAGGCTGGATGCTTCTTTTGAAGGTGAGTCCAAAGAGGCATGGTCATCCCAGTTGCAGGTGCTTTGTACATGGCATTGTATTCAAGTCCCTGCAGCCTTATCAGTGCGAAAATATGTATGCACAACAGAGGACATTTTGTCTCTGGAAATCGGAAAGAGAAAGTGAATCGATAACACATTGTCGGTGCTACTACACTCGGGCGTTTGCACCAATAGAATTTTCCAGGCTTGATTGAAAATTATTTGACACACAGACACAGCGGAATATCAATTTCATCAAATCAATTGTTAATTTCAGCAAAACAGAATGCCACAGTATTTGAATAGGATGCACGTGCGAGGAGAAATGTGAGATGTCAACAACTCTTTGAAAATAATCACTCAATCAGATAATCATGTGTCAGTTTACTGTGAAAGAAACACGCTTTCGTCGCCTCGCATGAACTACTGTACTAGCTGTAGCAGGCAATCATCAGTGAGCAGCGCGTGTATTTCTTCAATCAAAATGACCAACATGTGTTAAGGGAATTTAGTTGAGCATAGTGGGAATGTTGAAAGGAAACTTAGGATGTTGGGAAGGAACAAATCCCCGCCCCACCCCCCCCCTCCCCCTCATGGTTCAACGAAGCATATAAGACCGTATAACAGTGTTTGTATGCAATCTGTAAACATTCTCGTTTATATGGCCGGAGTAAATTTTCAAATTTTCAAATTACTGATTTTGAATCAAATCAAATCAAATATTGACATTCGAATCGAACTGTGAATTGAATTTTGAATATTCGCAGGACCCTAGCACAAAACCACCCTCTCCCAACTCCAAGGAAAGAATACATTTTTACCAACACTCGATTTGAGATCTGTTTCCACAACCAATGCATTGTCTCTTTATATCCACATTTTTTCATTAACCTTTTCAAACTGATTCCTCATCCTCTTTTCCTTTCCCCAGAACCAACCACCAATTTGGAATCCACTTGTGCCCATTCCTTGGGAGAAACTGCATCAATCCCGAACAGATTGATGAATTACAACATGAAGTGTTGACACATCTCTCACAAGCCTCTACTATAGTCCAGATGAAGTAGTGCTCTGTGAATTTCAGATTTCTGGTCGAATGGAATCTCAAATCATATTAGGCAGAGGAAATCGAATCGAATAGACTCTCACGGTTCTTCAAATTGTATATATTGCTCCTTCTTACAGTCGTATATATTGCTAGCTTCCGCTGAAGTATTGTAATCAGTAGCGACTAGTCAATCAAAGACCCCTCTCTCTCTCTCTTATATTCCAGGGTGGACTCAAAGTAATTTCGAAAGTGGACCCTCTTTGAGACCTGATGATAGAAGAAGAGTACAACAGAAGATAAATGGCAGGATTTTGAAAACATCTTGATTGAATCATCACGCCGAATTTGAATACAATAAAAAATTTTAAAGCTTTGCTGAGTCCTAAGGCAAAGACATCAGAGAGAGATGAGTATGTAAATCTTGTACATTACAGTGATCTGAGTATTCTATCAAATGAAGTCAGTGAAACTCAAACCAACAAAATAGAAACCCTGCATACCCCACCCCCCACAACTTTTAGTTACCCATAACTACTATGTACAAGATTGCAAATATTCAATCGCAGTTTCATATGCTCCTCACCTCTGTTCCTCCAAAGCGGTAACCTTTAGCACCACAAAATTTGATACATTTCTCATTTGTCATTGTAGGATCTCCTCTCAGCTTAATTCCATTCAAAGCTCTCTTAGCCTTATCATTGTAACAACCAATATACTTAGCTCTCACACCTGCACCTGTAAGTAAAGAATGTTTAATATAAAATATTTTGGGTTCATAGTGTAATGCTTTTCATTACAGAAAAATGCCACAGACAATGTAAAAGAAGGCTAGACATATATTTTAAAACTTATGATATAGTTTCTTGGCACCAGATCTTTAACTGTCATGTCAAGCATACTAATTAACAATAGCAGATCCAGAATGTCCCATTCCACTTGGGTCCATAAAGAAAACAACTGCATCTAAGTTTATGCATTTGGCAACACCAAAATTCTATTAAGGGGTGTGGGGTACATTCTCAATCAGGAATCAGGTTTATAAATTCTTACCTGTCCCCTATCTTGAATAGCAGGCACTAGTATTTTATCTAAAAAGAACTAAACACTGGAGCATATTAACCATAAGGTTGCAGGGCACATGCTCCACCTCACTGTTTCCATCAATAGTAGATGTGTGAGAGAGAGAGAAAGAGAGACAGAGGGAGAGGGGGAATTTAAGTCGACAATATCTTGGCCAACCCATCTTATTGGCAATTGGCAAAAGCAGGTGAACAGAATATGACCGAAGATTCCCCTGCATAATTTTTGTTCAGCCTTCAAAATTGAGAAAAGCTCTCATTTTTTGTCTTTAGATTTAACAAGTTTCTCCATAGGGTAACTTGTAAAATATGAAGGCCAAAACGTTCACTTTTTACAGCTGCATAGGGGTGTGATAGTCCCAACTATTACTTGTTGCACTATATTCCTACCACGTCATGATATATATACAGTGGAACACTGTTAATTGAATAGCCATTTTGCCAATGAAAATTATTCAATTAACTGGATTTTCCTGTTTTCTAGAAATAAACTTAGCATTTATTCTACTATATTTTGTTTGACAGAGCTCCTTGAGCTCTGTCAAACAAGATATAATAGTTTAAATATCTGTACTGGATGTACTGAGGCCAAATAGGTCTATAAACAAAGGAAAACTGGGAAGAGGAAGAGTCCTGGTAATTTCTCAAGAGATTTTTTTATTCAATTAACCAAAGTTTACTCTATAACCTATATTCAATTAAGAGGTCAAATTTGTACTGGAGGTATGGTAAATGGTTTTGTGGGGGGAACTTATATTCAATTAACAGGGTTATTCAGTTAAGAGATATCCAGTTAAGTGGGCTCCACTGTATCGGTGAGTGAAGGCCCTGCTATGAAAGTATCATCCAAATGCTTCCAGCATCTCCAACTAAACATGTTCATTTTTTGTTCAAAGCATAACTTGTTATCTCTCAATAATTAAGTCAGTCAAACCAGTTGCAGGAAGTTTACAAAGTACATAATTTGTTTATTGGGGTTTATGGACACTTTTGACAGCCTGGATCATATTGTGTCAAATAATTTTAAGGCTGGAAGAAGTGGAAGTAGCCAGAGAAAACCTGTGCCTCTCTATTTAGCATGCAGAATTACAAGCTCTCAGGCTACCAGTAGAGTCCAGAGTTCAAGAATTTTCCAAGGGAAATACAGAGTAACTTTAAGAAAGGGATACTCTTCACAGGATTCTGTTAGGAATTAAACACTGTTATGGGCTTTTTGTTTACCCACTTTTTGTGAAGTTTGTGCACAGATTAACATTCATTTAATATGACATCCCTCTGCTCACAAAGTTATACAGATATTCTCTCCTGACCCAGTTATAGATATTCCAAACCAGTTAGAAGAAACCTGTGGTGTACTCAAAAAGCTACAGCTGTGGTAAGTCTTCATTCATAATGATAAATTCATTAACTGGGAGAGTGCTAAATTATGTCCGGTCATCAAAATTTGTTGACATATCTTTGCCTTGTTACAATTTATGGGAGAGTGCCCACAGGCACTTTCCCATAAATTGTAACAAGGCAATCCTTAAAGACCACATAATTTCACTTCAATGGTAATATGAAGTGCATCCACTGAATAAGACGTCTTTAAGATGGGTTACCTGCACTTCAGTTTAAAGCCCAAATATGGACTTACAGCACTCTACCAGTTGAGAATCGGTCAAATCAAACCTTGTATGAGAATTATTTCTTGCGCTGTGATTCCAACAAAATGAATGGTTATGGTATTTTTAGGTTCATGCAACTGTAATACAGTAGTACCCTGTTAATTGAAAAAACACTTTGTCAGTGAACATTATTCAGTTAACAGGAGTATTCAATTAAGAGGGATTTGTCACTTTGCAGTATTCTAGAGATAAACTGAGCATTTACTCTATTAAATCATGTTTGACAGAGCTCAACGAGCTCTGTCAAACAAGATGTAATAGATTAAATGCCTGTAATGGATGTACTGAGGACAAATAGGTCTATAAACAAGGAGAATATGGTCATCTTTGGGGTAATTCCAAGACATATTGCAATATTTTTTATTCAATTAACAGGAGTTTACTCTATAAGCCATATGCATTTAACAGGGCAAATTTGCACTGAAAGCATGGTAAATGGTTTGGTGTTTGGAAATTATATTCAATTAAGAGGGTTATTCAATTAACAGATATATAATTAAGTGGGCTTCACTGTAGTACAGTTGTTTGAAAAAGCAAACCAAAGGTTCACTTTTCTGACCAACTGAAATATCTCATACAAAAAAATTCAAACATAGGCGATGGACTATTTAAAGACTAGACTGGTTTCAGGCCATAAGGGCATAATATTCCTTACAGAAGTAGACTGATGGTTTGACAATTTGGTGCGATTAATGCCACAGGCACTTATTTTTTAAACATGGTTCAGTTGAGCTGAACTAGAGATTAGATTAAAAATATAAGAAAGAAATAATGTAATTGTTTCATGACAAAAGAAACATTCCTCTGCTTTGATTGTTGAGCTAAAAAAAATTAAGGTCTCAGATCTCGATTCTCAGGTATTTGACAATAACAAATAATCTCTTTAACTTGGGTTGATGATATTCAAAATTGGTTTCCAACTTGTGTTGGGTAGTATTGGGATACTTAAATACAGCAATATTCAGAAAATCATACCACAGTTTACTGTTAAACCAGTTATTTTTGTCTGCATTGTGCCTAACAATATATAGGGATGAAATGTCTGCTTGCAACCTTGCTCAAAACATCTGACAGAATGACCAAAACATCCACTAATAATTACACCCAAAATGGCAGTTAACCCTTTGATCTCTAGTGATATCGTCCCTGCCAGTTCAATGGCAGCAATAAAATATTCATTATTTGGGGAAGACAGATCAATATTTTTAACGTGCAGCCTTGTTGAAAATATTGATTGGTTGAAAGTATTGCACGTTGAAAATATTGACTGGTCTACCCCACACATTTACTGAAAACCCATCCCATATAAGGTCATTATGACGTATTATGTTCCTTCAGAAAAAAGGACGTTCAGTTTCAAAGGGTTAATTAGCAGATGCTTTATTAGCGATTGAAGTGAACATTTCAGGTGTAATTCCTAGACTCCAAAATGAAGTGTACTCTGCAGCATCTTCATATCATAATATTTAGCAGATCTCAGATTCCGAAGTGTGCGTTCGAATGCCCACTTTATCATAAGAAGTGTTAACCCTCTACCTAACATGAAAAGCTGACGACACTTGCAAAAAAAATTCTTGATTAACTATTTTTTTTCATTTTTTGACTGGTTAAGTATAAACATATTTGCTTTTTCATAGAAAGTACAAATCACTTTGCTTATGTGAAAACAATCAAGTTCCTTGCACAGGTCTCACATCAAACACTTTTCACTTTTGAGAACATTATTTTGAAGGCAAGATGCTATCATGATGTCAACATGTGCAAACAGCAAATCACTTTCAAGTACAATTTAAAATTACTGGAAATCACTTGGCATTTCCCCAAGGAAAATTTCCAGGTTTTAAATAGAAGGCATGCCACTTTGGTCGAAATGTACAATGTGACTAACAACACAAACTTACTGGAATACAGTCCCTGTGCCTTCAAACCTCACTTCGAGGTAAACAATATTCAATTGTTTGCGTAATAATAGTCACTGTTGAGACAAACCACTTGAACAGTTGGGAAAGAAAAGTAATCAAAAAAACATTTCATGGTCTGCGAGGGCAGACTGGGCAGTAAAGAGGAAAACGATCCCAATTTAAACCCAAAATAATCCACACCAGTGAATAAATACACAGAACGACACGTGTGTGTGAATGGGTTAATCGATATGGCACAAGAGACAGTGCGGAAAAATAGAATGTGAGGCCTCAGCCTCGAGTTTTATCCTTCCGTGATGCCACTCATGCCATACCGATTAACCAATTCACACACGTATGTCATTCTGTGTTTATTACATGCCTTCACATCTATAAAACAATTATTAGAAGGACACTCAACAATTCATTTGATAATTATCACCAAAAAGAACACATTTTGTCGCCAACCAAACTTGCAAGGGGAACCTGTGTTACTCTTTCCTCCTCTGAGTTCCAATGTGTTCTATGTCTATGTGCCTACTGGCACATAGAACACATTGGATCTCAGGGGACGACTTTTAGCTATTGCTAGGGATTGAAATTGTAATTGCGGTACACGATTTGTAGAAAATTCCAGTGGAATTTTGCTTCTTTATAAAAATAGTCCGTCAACGATTTCTGTTCCACAAATGTGCAGAACAGATTTTCATTTTCTGCATGGTTTAGTGTTGCTGTAGATGGGGATTTCAAAGAACAGGCATGTAATATAAGTACTTCTTGTAAACTGTGATAAGCAAGTTGAAATCTGTATAGTGGGGTAAAACCGACTTTTCAGTATACTGATTATGATTTAATTTGCCAGAAGAAAATGGAAAAATCCAGTAATGCCAAGTCATTCACTCAAGTTTCTACAGAAAAGACATCACACCAAAGCTACATATGAAATCGGAAAAAAAAATGGGTGCAGGATGGGGCCTGTTGGGTGTACTAATGGAATTGTTGACAATTTATATGTCAAATCCAAGATGGCCGGTGGTGGCCAACTTTTTCAACAGAATGCGAAAAATTTGATCACATCACACCAAAGCTACATATGAAATTTAAAAAAAAAATAGTGGGAGGGATGTGTCCTGTAGGGTATGCTGATGGGATTGTTGAGAATTTATATGCCAAATGCAAGATGGTCACTGGTGACCATGTTTTTCAATGAAATTCAGAAAAATTTGACAGCTCTCATCTCGACATCACATCAAAACTACATATGAAATTTGAAAAAGATTGGGTGAGAGATGTGGCCTGCACAGTGTGCTAATGAAATTGTTGACAATTCATATGCCAAATCCAAGATGGATGCTGGCAGCCATATTTTTTAACAAAATTCAGAAACATTTAATAGATCCCATACAGACATCACACTAAAGCTATATATGAAATCCAAAAAAGATCAGGTGAAAGATGCATCCTGTAGGGTGTACTAATGGAATTGTTTACAATTCATATCTCAATCCAAAAATTCTACTGGTGGCCATGTTTTTCAACAACATTCAGAAATATTTGATAGGATCCCATCTAGACATCACAGTAAAGCTACATATGAAATTTGAAAAAGATCAGGTAAGAGATGCAGCCTGTAGGCTGTGCTAATGAAAATGTTGACAATTTATATGCCAAATCTAAGATGGGTACATGTTTTTCAACAAAAACAAAATGTGGAAAAATATGATAGCTCCCATCTAGACATTGCTCCAGAGCCACATATGAAATTTGGGACTGATCAGGTGAGAGCAGTGGCCTGTAGGGTGTGCTAAAGGAATTGTTGGACAATTTATATCCAAATCCAAGATGGCTGCTGGCAGCCATGTTTTTAAAAAAAATTCAGAAAAATTTAATAGCTCCCATCTAGACATCACACCAAAACTACATATGAAATTTGAAAAAAGATTGTATGAGAGCTGCAGCCTGTAAGGTGAGCCAATTGAATTGTCAATTTATATGCCAAATGTAATAAGGGCGCTTGTGGCCATGTTTTTTAACAAAATTCGGAAAAATTTGACGCTCCCAGTTTAAACATTGCCTCAAAGCTACATACGAAATTTGGGACTGATTGGGTGTGTTAAATGATTTGTTGGACAATTTATACTCAAATGCAAGATGGCCACTGGCGGCCATGTTTTTCAATGAAATTAAAAAAAATATCAATTGCTCCTATCTAGATATTGCCACAAAGCCACATATAAAATTTGGAACTGATCGGGTGAGACCTGCGATCCGTAGGGTGTGCTAAATGGATTGTGGATGTATGGCAGATGATGGTTTGCAACCCATCCCAATAGCTCATACCTGACGTTGTCAAGTTGAGCTAATAATATATGTTTTTTAAATTTTTCTGTTAACATTCATTTCAAGTTTTTCCCTTCCCCGCCCCATCTGGTGACAGCCATACCCCCAAACTACTTAACATAGCCCAATAATAATATAACATATGAGAAGAGGAATAAGTGAAGACATTGTGTGTAGTTTCATCCAAAATGTTGGAAAACTGTTAATGCTATGACACTATTGCCGATCAAATTGAATTTCACTGCATAAAGTTGAAATCAAGAAAACTTTTAGTACTCAATGGTTCCGAAAATCTGACTTCAACTTTCAGAGATATGATGTCAATATTGACAGGTGTTACATACCTCCTTTGATTTTGTGACAGCCCTTGCCCCCAAACTACATGACATACAAGGTTCAAAACAAGTGGTGGGACAAGGACAATGACCGACACCAAACTTACTTTGACCCTCACACTTTGAAATCCATGGGACATTTTGACTGAATCAGAATTCTGCTCAATTTTAGAATCTGAATTTAAAAAACACTTTGAACACTGGTGGTATCTTCCAAATAGATTGAAATGCAGCAATTAGAAGAGTCCATATTCATTATTTGGGGGTAGACCAATCAATATTTTCAATGTGCAGCCATGGGGCTGCACGTTGAAAATATTGATTGGTCTAACCCACCCTTAAATTAGCAGGCATCCCACATAATGCGAGTATGGCATATCATGTCCCTGGGCCGGTAAAGTGGCCTCTCATGTTCAAAGGATTAAATTCCATTTCCTCATTTAGTAGTCACCATTTGTCAATTTACAATGTGTAATGTAATATGCTGAAAATGACCTGCACCAAATTAAAACGACCAGTACCAACTACTTGGGGCAGGACATTTTTACCTGCACTGAAAAAAAATTTATTTCGAGCCTTGATGACATAGAACTATAATAATATCACAATCAGCAAGAGGAATAGTTGATGGAAAGTTGTGTGCCGAATCATCCAAAATGTCTGGAAATTATTAACACTATGACATTATTGGCAATCGAACATTAGAAAATTTGAAAATTACATTTCACTGCATGAAGTTGAAATCAAAGAAACATTTAGGACTTGTGTTCCCGATTAAAAATTTGAAATTTTTTTTTTAAATCAGACTTCATCTTCCAGAGGTATGACATCATACTGCCAGGGATTACCCCTCCCTTCCCATTCAGCGACAACCCTACCCACAAACTACATAACCTGGCTCTATAATAGTATCACACACAGCAAAAAGAATAGCTGAAAGCAAGTTTGGTGCAGTTTCATCCAAATTGTCCAAAAACTGTTAACGCTCGGACATTATTAGCAATTGAACATCGGAAAACATCAAAAACTAATTTAATCACAAAATTCCTGTTCTTCAACCCTGACATTTAGGATTTTTCCTCTTCATTAAAGCTCATGAAATTTGTTGACCTGGGTCCAACTCAAACATTGTTACTCTTACTTTTTAAAATTTTCATCTTTATACAAAACTGTACCCAAAGTAATGCATAATATTGACGTATGTATCAAGCCTCCCTATATCAACTTATGTAAATCTCTTCTCTGACAAAAACCACACCTAAAAATGTGGCACTGACTTGGAAAATTCTCAACAGTTATCGTTGACATTTTAGGAGACCCTTTTCACACCAGCTTCACAAATGTAAGTGTCAATGACACTGTAGCTTAACTTGACTGTGTGCAGTGTTTGATGAAAAAGATACGGTTCAATGTTTATGAAAGGATTATGAAATAAGACAAGAATTGGGATAATTGAGAATATGTTAATTTCTGTTCCCCACATGCTATGTTTTCAATAAGAACAATCTGAGGTGTAGATTGTACTAAAGAATTGAGGGCTGGGTTAATGTATGTCAGCCAAAGTTACCAAGTTACAGTAAAATTATTCCAAAATGAGTCACCCTACCAAGATACAATGAAATCCCTTCATAAATATAACTCGTAGACTTTGCTAAAGGAATCTAGGTCATGCGATGGTCCGGTGGTCACAGCTGACCAATCATGACCAAAATAGGTCAGTCTCATCCAGATTTATTTATTGATTTATTTTATTGGTGTTTAAGGTCACATACTTATGCACAGTAGCTAATGACCATGACAGTTTTATGGGTGGAAGAAGCCAGAGTACCCGGAGTCTCATCTAGATAACATACAAAGTTATCCTACCAAGTTAATCCTTCCATAAAAAGAACCTGTAGACAGTGCTAAAGGAATGTAGGTCACCTGATCAGGCAGCAGTAACGGCCGACCGATCGTGACCAAAATAGGACAGTCTCATCTGGACATCATATCAAGTTATCCTTCCAAGTTACAATGACATTGCTTCATAAACATGAACTGTAGACTGTGCTAACAAATTGCTCGTATGGACAAGGGTAACACTTAAGGCCCCTGCCAAAATTTGCGGGGGCATAAAAATTTCATCTTAGCACTGGTGCACTCAGTGATGGCCATGTTTCGTTGAATGACTTCTGAAAATTAGTTTGCGATTTCAAAATAATCTAGTAAGGTTTCAAAGTTGTACATTATGTAACAGAATTATGTTTCTAGTTGTGTATTATGCAATCGAATTATTTTTGTAGCTTTTGCAATTTGTACAGAATTTAGTTTATATTTGCACATTGTACAACAGAATTAGATCTGAAGTTGTACAATATGTACCAGAATAAGGTTTGCAGTCATACATTATGTAACAGAATTTAGTTTCCAGGTGTACAATTATGTGACAGAATTAGGTTTCTAATTGTACAATTATGTGACAGAATTAGGTTACTAGTTGTACATTATGGGAGAGAATTGGGTTTCTAGTTGTACATTATGGAAGAGAATTTGGTTTCTAGTTGAAGATTATGAATAGAATTACTCTTTTAGATTAGCATTATGCAACAGAATTAGGTTGTAGATTATGGAAGAGAATTAAGTTTCCTGTTGTGCAATAAGGAAGAGAATTATGTTTCTAATTGTACAATATGCAACAGAATTAGGTTTCTAGTTGTACATTATGGAAGAGAATTAGGTTTCTAGTTGTATATTATGGAAGAGAATTAGGTTTCTAGTTGTATATTATGGAAGAGAATTAGGTTGTACAATTATGTGACAGAATTTGGTTCTAGTTTTACATTATGGAAGAGAATTAGGTTTCAAATTGTGTGTTGGATACAGACACTAGCTGCCTCGGGCATCTGCCCTCCCATTAAAATTAATATAAGGGGACATCTCCCCCTCCCATTTGTTTTTATACCTAGGATACCTGCCACCCTGCTATTTGTTTTCACCTAGGACACCAGCCCTCCCTGTGTTTTTGTACCTGTTTGTTTGTTTTGTACTTCTGCATCTGCACCCCCCCCCTCCCCTAATTCTAAAAAAAAAATATTTATTCTTAAATGTGCCCACTGGACTCTGTGATCCTATCAAAAAGAAAAAGAAATACAAATGTTTTTAAAGTTTTGTTCATTGAACAGTCCGTTATATAAATATAAGCAACATTAGCATGGTATATTTAAAATAAACACAAGCTAAAGCAAGGAACCGTTACCATGATCTTTTTGAAGTACCCCCCCCCCCCCCCCCATATTTGTTTATCAAGTGCAGGTTATATAAGCATGAGCGACATGTACAGCCACAACACAGGACCCTTGCTTAAACGAGAGGCTCCAGGGGCCTGAGGGCACTCACATGACATGGTAGCGTAAAACCCAGGGAATTGATTTGAACAAATTGCATCTGCCCCTCCTAAGAAAAGCTTATACCAAATATCCAAAGATTCTGACCAGTGGATCTAAAAAAAAAGAAGATTTTTAAAGAATATTCCTCATATTGAACTAAGTTATAATTCGGGCTCCCACAGGGAGCCCAAATACAAACCCAGGGACTTGGCTTTTACAAACTTATATCTCACCTCCCTAAGGATGCTGCAAACTAAATATCAAAACATTCTGCCTGCTGGACTTAAGAAGATTTTTAAAGATAATTCCTCATTTTGAACTAAGTTATAATTTGGGCTCCCACAGGGAACCCAAATATGAACCCAGGGACATGGCTTGAACAAACTTGAATCTCCACCCCCCCCCCCCCCCCCCCCCACCCCCTTAGGATGCTGCATACCAAATATCAAAATATTCCGACTGCTGGATCTGAAGAAGAAGATTTTTAAAGAAAATTCCTCAATTTGAGCCGAGTTATAATTCAGGCTCCAACAGGGAGCCCCAATATGAACTCAGGGACTTGGCTTGAACAAACTTGAATCTCATCCCTTCCCCACCCCCACCCCCAAGGATGCTGCATACTGCAATATCAAAAGATTCTGATTGGTGGGTCTGAAGAAGGAGATTTTTGAAGAATATTCCTCATACTGCACTAATTTAAACATTTGGGCTCCCACAGAGAGCCCAAATATGGACCCAGGGATTTGGTTTCAATAAACCTGTGAAACAATCTTCCAAAGATGTTATATGTGAAATTTCAAAGCTTTTGGAGCAGTGGTTTGGGAGAAGAGTAGTCTTAAATGTTTTTCCCATTACCCACAGTGTTAAAACAAATGCTGACTCAGCACTTTTTCCAAGTCCCGAAAAAATACCCTATGATAAAACCAATAGCAATTTTTTTTAACCATTCCATTCTGGTTGTCCTAAGGAAGCTTCACACCAAATAAGAATTCTCAGTGCTGTGTAGTTTTGGAGATATGGGTGTTTTAATTTTTTTCTATTTTTAGCTCCTGCGGTCCCCATAGGATGACATGAACATTTTTTTTGGCATAATGGCATAAATTAAGTACTTATGACCCAATAAGCCCTCATATCAAATTTGGTTCAAATCAGCCTCTCGATTTGGAAAATGAAAATTTGGGGCGTGACGAAAATTCTTGCTCCTACCATAACGACGGCAAATATAGCTCCTCGAACTTCTCTTGAATGAATCTGAGTCTACACCTCAAAAGGAAGCTGCACACCAAATATCAAGTTTCTGCTACTTCTGGTTCATGAGAGATTTTTAAAGATTTAAGCACATTTTTTGGGCATGGCCCTACTGAGGGGCGAGGCAACTTGATTTGAACAAAATCAAAATGCGATATCATAACAAACAATTATCTCAAATTTCACTTGAATCAGTTCAGCGGATTTGGAGGAAAAGATACAAACACCATGTTCACGGACGATGGATGGTGAGTGATCACAAAAGCTAGCCTGACTTTCAGTCAGGTAAGCTAAAAACAAAAAAAGCACATAACATTCATTTTCATAACTAGAGTGATGTCACGCATGCAGCCCGACTGTCCCAGGAATGGCAATGCTTAGACGCAAAATAGTCAGAGCCATTTTCTGTTAACAATTTACCTAAAGAATCTGCCATATCTGCACTCGTGATATACAAAATTTGCTATTCAAATTTTATTTTTTCATTTCTCTACTTCAAAACATACCTCATGACCTATTAATGGAACAAACTTGATGAGCTTGTTCCAATAAGGAGTAATAAGCCATGGTTAGAAGTAAATAAAAAATGAAAAAATCTGAGGTTTCAGAAAAATAATTTGTACTGTTGGCTTCAGCTTGTGTAAGGTAAAGGATTAAAGATGGAGTTCATAAAGCAATGTTGGGCTATATGAGTCAATTTTCTTTTTTGCATGTAATAACTCCCAATCCTTCAAAATGCATGTTGGGAATAATTGTGTGTGTGTGTGTGTGTGTGTGCGTTTGTCTTACCAACTTGACGAGGTAACTAGACAAAAGAGTTTGCGTGTTTCGCCTTACCGAGGTACAAAAGACAAAAGAAACCCTTTACCTCGGTTGTTTTCCCAGAACTGTACCGGCAAAACGAGGTTGAAACCGTTAGTCCACACAAAGGACAAACAATGGGGGTACCTCGGTATGTAGGGTAGACAAGACTGTGTGTGTGTGTGTGTGTGTGTGTGTGTGTGTGTGTGTGTGTGTGTGTGTGTGTGTGTGTGTGTGTGTGTGTGTGTGTGTGTGTGTGTGTGTGTGTGTGTGTGTGTGTGTGTCTTACCAACTTGACGAGGTAACTAGACAAAAGAGTTTGCGTGTTTCGCCTTACCGAGGTACAAAAGACAAAAGAAACCCTTTACCTCATCTGTTTTTCCAGAACTGTACCGGCAAAACGAGGTAGAAACCGTTAGTCCACACAAAGGACAAACAATGGGGTACCTCGGTATGTGGGGTAGACAAAGATGTTTGTGTGTGTGTGTTTTTTCAAATGACACAATCATGTTTTAGAGGAATTTTGAATGTTGGTTTCTGATCCCCCGCCGGGATTCGAACCCTCGGCAACACCGCCTGGCAATCAGGAGTTCAGCGTCTAAACCACTAGACCATTGCACACCGTCAAAAACGATGGCTGGAATCTAGCATTTTAGATGAAGTCCTCATGATTACTTGGTTCATCTTCCTTTCGGCAGCAGCATGAAAGTGTGGAACGCGCTGGCTACAGTACGACGAAAGTGCTGTGGATGGCCTCAGACGAAGACTGGCACGGGCTTGTGTGTGTTTTTTCAAATGACACAATCATGTTTTAGAGGAATTTTGAATGTTGGTTTCTGATCCCCCGCCGGGATTCGAACCCTCGGCAACACCGCCTGGCAATCAGGAGTTCAGCGTCTAAACCACTAGACCATTGCACACCGTCAAAAACGATGGCTGGAATCTAGCATTTTAGATGAAGTCCTCATGATTACTTGGTTCATCTTCCTTTCGGCAGCAGCATGAAAGTGTGGAACGCGCTGGCTACAGTACGACGAAAGTGCTGTGGATGGCCTCAGACGAAGACTGGCACGGGCTTGTGTGTGTTTTTTCAAATGACACAATCATGTTTTAGAGGAATTTTGAATGTTGGTTTCTGATCCCCCGCCGGGATTCGAACCCTCGGCAACACCGCCTGGCAATCAGGAGTTCAGCGTCTAAACCACTAGACCATTGCACACCGTCAAAAACGATGGCTGGAATCTAGCATTTTAGATGAAGTCCTCATGATTACTTGGTTCATCTTCCTTTCGGCAGCAGCATGAAAGTGTGGAACGCGCTGGCTACAGTACGACGAAAGTGCTGTGGATGGCCTCAGACGAAGACTGGCACGGGCTTGTGTGTGTTTTTTCAAATGACACAATCATGTTTTAGAGGAATTTTGAATGTTGGTTTCTGATCCCCCGCCGGGATTCGAACCCTCGGCAACACCGCCTGGCAATCAGGAGTTCAGCGTCTAAACCACTAGACCATTGCACACCGTCAAAAACGATGGCTGGAATCTAGCATTTTAGATGAAGTCCTCATGATTACTTGGTTTATCTTCCTTTCGGCAGCAGCATGAAAGTGTGGAACGTGCTGGCTACAGTACGACGAAAGTGCTGTGGATGGCCTCAGACGAAGACTGGCACGGGCTTGTGTGTGTTTTTTCAAATGACACAATCATGTTTTAGAGGAATTTTGAATGTTGGTTTCTGATCCCCCGCCGGGATTCGAACCCTCGGCAACACCGCCTGGCAATCAGGAGTTCAGCGTCTAAACCACTAGACCATTGCACACCGTCAAAAACGATGGCTGGAATCTAGCATTTTAGATGAAGTCCTCATGATTACTTGGTTCATCTTCCTTTCGGAGCAGCATGAAAGTGTGGAACGCGCTGGCTACAGTACGACGAAAGTGCTGTGGATGGCCTCAGACGAAGACTGGCACGGGCTTGTGTGTGTTTTTTCAAATGACACAATCATGTTTTAGAGGAATTTTGAATGTTGGTTTCTGATCCCCCGCCGGGATTCGAACCCTCGGCAACACCGCCTGGCAATCAGGAGTTCAGCGTCTAAACCACTAGACCATTGCACACCGTCAAAAACGATGGCTGGAATCTAGCATTTTAGATGAAGTCCTCATGATTACTTGGTTCATCTTCCTTTCGGCAGCAGCATGAAAGTGTGGAACGCGCTGGCTACAGTACGACGAAAGTGCTGTGGATGGCCTCAGACGAAGACTGGCACGGGCTTGTGTGTGTTTTTTCAAATGACACAATCATGTTTTAGAGGAATTTTGAATGTTGGTTTCTGATCCCCCGCCGGGATTCGAACCCTCGGCAACACCGCCTGGCAATCAGGAGTTCAGCGTCTAAACCACTAGACCATTGCACACCGTCAAAAACGATGGCTGGAATCTAGCATTTTAGATGAAGTCCTCATGATTACTTGGTTCATCTTCCTTTCGGCAGCAGCATGAAAGTGTGGAACGCGCTGGCTACAGTACGACGAAAGTGCTGTGGATGGCCTCAGACGAAGACTGGCACGGGCTTGTGTGTGTTTTTTCAAATGACACAATCATGTTTTAGAGGAATTTTGAATGTTGGTTTCTGATCCCCCGCCGGGATTCGAACCCTCGGCAACACCGCCTGGCAATCAGGAGTTCAGCGTCTAAACCACTAGACCATTGCACACCGTCAAAAACCAGGGAGGGGGGGGGGGGGGGGTACGTGAGTTTAAAAAAAAGGTTCTGCATGTAGTGACTGTAAATAGTTCAAAATGCATATTCGAGGAAATAAAAAAAAAATGCCTAATTGGGAGGGGGGGGGGGGGGGGGGGGGATAATTTCTGTCTGGATTTTGAACCACAAACTTTAACCAAAAGTGTAAAAAAGCATTTTTGACAAAAGGAAAAAAAGGGCTCTGCATGCAGTGACTGTAAATAGTTCAAAATGCATATTGGAGGAAATAGAAAAAGAAAAAAAAAATGGCTAATTGGGGGGGGGGGGGGGGGTGGGGGTGGGGGCTGGGGCGGGGAGGAGGGGCTTTTTAACCAAAACTTTAAACAAGCATTTTTGACGAAAGAAAAAAAAAGTGGCTAATTGGCCCCCGTGGGGGGAGGGGGATGTAAGTTTAAAAAAAGGTTCCGCATGTAGTGACTGTAAATAGTTCAAAATGCATATTGGAGAAAAGAAGAAAAAAAAGCCCAATGGGGGGGGGGGGGGAGGGGTGGGGGTAGGGAGTGGTGGTGTTTGTCTGGGTTTTTAACCACAAATTTGGAGTCATCCTACCAAGCTACAATGAAATCCCTTCATAATTATGGCCTGTGGAATATTCTAAAGGTTTACGGGCTTCGGGCCTCTGTTGCCGTCACAGTTGCCCAAAAGGGGACGTTCTCATCTAGACATTATATGGGCCGTGAGCTGCGAAAAGGGACCTTAGGGGTCAAAAATTGGAAACTGAGTTAGAGTTACATCTCTACTCTCCTGAAAACGAGGATTCCAACTAAATTTACTTTAGGTTTATCTGACATTTATAAATGGGTCAACACGACGTGTAAAGTGGGATGTCCAAGAGCCCCATAACTTGAATCGACCGTTTGACGTTTCAACGTAATACTGATACTATGCATATGTGCAACGTTATCTCTCGTGAAAATGTGAACGTTTAGCGAACTGTAAGAAGTTATTTCTTTTTCGAAAAAAATGCATTATTTAAGAGTGAAGGAAGATAACAAACTACCATCTGCGCTTTAATTCACTGTGGATATGATTTAATTCATGGTGTGAGAGGAGCAATCTGCAAAGAAAATTTTGAAAAAGATTTTTGTTTTCCCGAGCTGTCAGGTTTTTCATTTTTGTTTATTTCTTGTTCACTTTTTTTTTTTTTCTGTTGAAGAGGGAGGGGGGAGGGGTCGGGGTGATGCTTTTTGCACGTTTTCGGTTGCTTTCCATGCATCGGCAAATTGAATAAGGAAAATCCACGAACACACGACCCCCAAAAAAAAAAAAAAAAAGCAGAAGAAGAAGAAACGGGACCAACAGAAATTTTACAGTGCCATCTCCAATAATGGCAATATGGGCCAACGTGCACAACGTCGAAGAGGCATCAGAGCACGGATGACAATTTTTTCTCGAGAGAACTAACACCAAATCTCCAACCAACGGTAGTGTGTACTCACTCCCACCGCCTTCCAGCCAGCGTGATATATTATGCCTATAACATATCCTGTCACACTTAATGATGACTTCAGGAAAACAATTCTTAGAGATTTATTCATGGATGGATTCACATACAACACTACTGCATTAAAATTCACCCTGATAGTTTTGTGGTAAAATTTTATTATTCTCTATGCAGTACCAGTGACTCTTAAGTCTTCCATTTGCACAGCTCTGAATAGAGAATTGTCTAAATGTACCACCCTAGCATACTATACATACATTTGTTCGTATATTTTGCCACCCCCAGTCAAAAATCCTGGCTACGCCAGTGAGTATTTACCCCCCCTCCCATGTATATGCGCATAGGCCTATTCTCGGACCACTGTAAAAATTATTAAACAAATACAGGCTGGGGTTTTGTTTGTTTTTTGCTAAATATTAATGTGTTGCCCATTAATTTTAAATTGTTATTTTCTCTTATTTTTTGTCCCCCAAACAAGCTTTGGATTAATTGATATTCACAAGACAAAGACATGATTTCTGAGTGTCATTTATTCAGTTTGGAATTTAAACACCAAAATGCTTACAAAATCTCGTATTCAATTTCTCAGTGCCTCTGAAGTGCAAGGATTACGAACAAAAGAGTTTTTTCTCGTCAGTTTGTGTCCAATTCCGGAACGTGTTAAGATGTTCAGTTGCTCCAAAACACTACTTAGTGTGGAATTTCTAAATGCATTTAGTTGTGGTGAAGCGTAACTCTAAAATGCGTCTCGATTTTAAACATAACATTGAAACACGTTTGGGTCTGAACATGTAGGTCCTATATAATTCGTGGAGCGGGCCATCAAACTGAACAATTTCAATTTTAAAACGTCTTGAAATCAAATATAGATTCAGCCAAGACCAATATGAGTTTCCTTTGAAAGTTGCCTGATAGTCATTAGTCTCAATCTTTGCTGGGAGGGGTTATCAAGCTCAGTGTGTTTGGCCGCATGTTGGGGTATGTGTGTTGGTGATATCAAACTCATCAATATCAATCTCAAAACTTCTTCCCGTGGGACGCCCAGGATATAAAAGTCTGCATGTCCACTGGTGTAGATTGTTCTCCTCCACCTGACTCCGTTGGTAAAATAGGACTTGGTAACCAACGCTGCTGGGTGCCATCCCTCAGTAAGTGGGAAACATAGGCATAAATGATTGGCAAGACTTGACTTTATAGTTATGTTGAGTCATGATATAGCCTTGATGCTGGCACCAATAAATAAATACAAAAATCGCAAATTGTATTTAAATCAAAGTTAGGTTCAGCTAATGATCCGTATGAGACTTCTATACAAGAAACCTAAACATGTGACTGATATATACTGTCACAAGTTTTACTCCTTTTGTCTGGAGAGGCTGTTATAGGCCACAAATAGGTCATACATCCCTTTATTCGATGAGAAAAACTGAAACAAATATTCCCAGAGCTGTCAGGTAACCCTAGGGCCATATTTAAGAATGGGCAGACTGGGCGGACGCACAGGGCCCCACATTTGAAGAGCTCCCACATTTGGCAGGGAATTTTGTCATATTGTTCGAAATAACCATTTTCCTGTTGAAATGTTCCACATTTTGGAGCTCAGAATGCTTTCAGAAACTTCATGAGAGCCTCCACAAATTTATTTGGGGTAACACACCCCTACAAGACCCCAATTAAGCCGCTCGTCGCCTAGACGAGTGGCTTAATTGGGGTCTTGTGGTGGTGTGTTACCCCAAACACACCCCCACAAGACCCCAATTAAGCCGCTCGGGATCTCAATGTTATGAGCGTAAGAGAAAACTGAGCTTCTACTCGAGGCTTCCCAGGCTCCCCATATTTCTGTATCCGGTCCTTGGTGACCTGACGTCTCGGGACAGTTTTTTTGTTTTTTGTTGTTTTTTTTTTTTTGGGGGGGGGGGGGGGGTGGGGGGGGGGAGGTCACTGACACTGACTCTAAAGTTAGAAACAATATGTGAGAATGAGCAATCGCGTATCTCATCTTGGTGACAATATTTCCTCTATTAATTTCCGAGTATCAACCAATAAATTACATGTAGTTGGAAAAAAAATTGGAGGTGTTATGATTTTTCAGTAAACGTATTTGTCGGAGGCTCTAAACACGAATCTGGAAGTGGATCGAGGTGTCAGGATCAACCACTACATGCATACATGCACAAAGAGGCATCTGTAATATTTTGTTGCCTCGAGCTTCCATTAACATCTTGAAGTACAATGTACTGCAAGATTGTCTTCCCATGCAATTCTAAATTTTGTTGCCATTTGGTACTTTTCGACACCACTAATAACAAGTTTTGCAGAATCACAATTCACATGTACAGACGAAACTCGAAGTTTACGAGATCGACCGATACCTTCGACTTACCCCGGTCTTCGAGTTATGCACTTCAGATGTATTTGAAGAATTTGGAGGCCTTGAACACAAGAACACAGGCACTTGTAATCTAGACAAAGGAACCACTTCCACACCTCCCAAAAATATAGAACAGCGATGGTCTAAATTTCCTGGGAGGGGGTGGAGAGGGAATGCTAGTCCCTGATTGCTTGGACCGATAGCTAACCTCAAGTTATCTCATTTTATTCAAATCGTCCGATTTCGAGTTATCAATTGCCGACTGTAGTTAAGAACATGACGGTTTCAGTTGCCTTGAAAGTTATTTTTCAAAGGCTGTCGTACATTAAAATTGAAAAAAAAATGCCCCCCCCCCCCCCCCCAAAAAAAGACAATTTTTTTTATGCTAAAACTGTTTTTCTGGATAATCCAAGGCAGAACATTGCTTTTCAGACCTAGTGTATTATTTTTACAGATTCCCCCCCACCCCCCTCCCTCCGCCACCCCCACCGCTCACGGGTATTCCCTTCTCTGTTGTTGGGTATGTGTGTTTGTGATCATGCTGCTGTGAAATCACATCATCTAATTATTTCAGATTACATGCAGTCTACCTTACCACCCAACCAATCATTCGAACAAGATTATTCTTTCATGTTTCATCAGGAAAAAGAACTCAATTGTCACCAAGGGATGTCAGTTCATGAGGACTAGTGGGAGGTCCGCTGTAAAAAAAAAATACACGAGGCTGAAAAAGCAACATTCCACCCCTGGACTACCTAAAAACAAAATTTGAACCATTTTGAGTGTGTGTGTGTGTGTGTGCAAAAATCCAATTTTGATGAGAAATATGAAAACAGAAGAAGTAACTTTCAAAGCAAATAAAACCTATATCATTTACCTATCATGTTCTTAAGTGACCACCAAATATATAACAATGCTCAAAGGTCTTTTATCAGCGAAATAAATGTGGAAAAAATGGATTTGAAAAAAATGGTTCGGCTTCGGAAGGGAGTGGGGGGGCACACCCCACGGACCTAGTGTCTTGCAAATGTTTTTCTGACTCCAAGGGCTAAATTTTGGGCCTCGTGTATTTTTGTTTACAGCTGACGCACCACCCTCCCCCGCCTCCTATGAGGACTGGAAAAAAATGAAGGATTTTTTTTTTAACTTTCTACTTTTTTGAAACGCAAATCCCTTCTTAAAATTAGTTTAGGAAAATGGTATACATTATTGGTCCCAGCAACTATTACCAGAACCAAGAAATGTTTCTCGAACAGCTTCGAAGGAAAGTTTTGAAAGATACTTGAATTTTGTTAAATAAATATAACTGAGTTGCATCATGATCACAAAATTAATAAAGCTCCAATTGAAAGAAAAACTGACACAATTGTGAGCTATCCACGTTGACCAGTAGCAGGGGTGGCGCTAGAAAATCTTGCATAGAGCGGGCGGGAGCAAGTAGGGGACATGATATGCTCCCCATGGGGAGGGGGCATTGGGGGGGAGGGGGGTAGAGGTGCATATCAATAATTTTTAAGGCAGGAGGAATCCTTGAAGACTTATTAGACGGTTTTATTTTTATTTTTATTTATTTATTTGTTTATCATAATTTTTTTTTTTTTTTTTTTTGGGGGGGGGGGGGGGGGGGGGAGGTGATTCATTTTTTCTCAAGCTCCCAGACCTCTCCTCTCAGATAAAAAAAAACAGACAAAAAATTGTGCTTTCGGACTATTCTGGTGGCTTTTAAAGGTTTACACAGTTTTTGAATGTTGAAAATAATGAGGTAGGTCCTACGACCCATATTTTGAGGGCAAGATTCACAAACTGTGTAGGCTAACTGCATTCGAACTTGTAATTCTTTACTGCCATACAGGATAAGTTCATCGGCTGGGTGTGTATGGGAATAACAAAAAAAAAAGCAGAGACTCAATGTTTGTGTTAGAGAGGGTGTGTGAATGTGTTTGTGATGAATGGGAGAAAGGGGATGGCTGGCAAAATCTACGTTTGGGGACGGGGTAAATGCCCTTCACTTCACCTCACCCCCACCAGTAGCACCGACACTGGTCACATGTTACTGCGCTTCACATGAGGTGTTCCGCCTTTTGAGGTTGTAAAGAATGTGGGCTGTCGACATGCTGTATCCAGGGCTGTAGAAAACAAATCACATTTAATTTCACAATCACAGTCCACCTATGCTGTTAGAAAATAGAAAACTGCAAGGCTTTGTCAGTATGATCTATGTGTACTGTAATGACTAGTAGTGACGTAGAGTAGAGCTTGAATACAGAACAGACAACTTAAGTCATTTTTACGCCACAGCGGAACTTCAAATAAAAACAGAAACAAGAGCAAAAAAAAAAAAAACCTTCCAACGTTAAAAATCATTTTATTCCAGGCACATAAAATTTGTAACTTGTAACTGGTTTTCAGACGGTATTACTGCATGAACATGACGAATTCATGTTAGAACAAGTGACGGAAACAAAGATGATTTTGAAACACGAGTTATTGGCAACTTTCTTTTCGATGTCACACAGTGATTTAAAAATAGAAACACTCGTTAATGTAAACAATTCAGCGAGTGCGAAACGTCATTTAAACAGGCGAAACAAAACAGAGTGAAGCAAAAAATCAGTCGTTTCACGTCTGCTGACAGCCCATCGAACTATCTTGGAAAACAATGAAATCGGCGTGTTTTTGTCAAAAAATCTTTTGTGTGTGTTAATTTTGATCAGAAAATGCTGTGTACCTCGAAGTTTTATGACATTAATGTCATCGATTAATAGGAAACATGTAAAGTCATATGGAAACAACCAAATAATTTGATGCGCCTGAAACTGGTTTGCTACACAGTAGGCAACACGTCTTCTTGAAGGTCAAGAACGCATGTTGCACTGTTGCCTCGTCTATTTTGTTGGCAAAGAACTGTTCAATTCATCAGAATTCAAGAGAATATTTTGAGAGTCTGATTCTATCTCTGACATAAAACATTTATTTAGTTATGGTAATCAGTTTTAATTTAATAAATACATTAAATCAGTGCGTTCCTCTTATGGAAAGAAAAAAAATAAAAAGCCGCGTTTGTTTATAAAACTTATTTGATCACGCACACAATTTTTACGTCGTTCGTTTTTGACGTCTTTCTCTGTTTTCATTGGATGTCCTGTAAGGTCCCTTTTCGCAGCTCACGGCCCATATGAAGTCAACCTATCAAGTTACAATGAAATCCCTCCATAAATATGACGTGTAGACTGTGCCAAAGGTTTTCGGGCTCCAGGCCCCTGTTGCTATCACAGTTGCCCAAAAGGTGACGTTCTCATCTAGACATTATATGAAGTCAACCTATCAAGTTACAATGAAATCCCTCCATAAATATGACGTGTAGACTGTGCTAAAGGTTTTCGGGCTTTGGGCTCAGGAAGCCATCATGGTTGAATGATCGCAACCAAAAGGGGACGTTCTCATCTGGGCATCATGTGGATTGATCCTACAAAGTTACAATGAAATCCCTTCATAAATATGACCTGTAGACTGTGCTGAAGGTTTTTGGGCTCCGGTCACCTGTAGCCGTCACAGTTGCCCAATCACATCCAAAAGGGGACTTTCTCATGTGCAGAAATTATATGAAGTCAACCTATGAAGTTACAATGAAATCCCTCAATAAATATGACCTGTATACTGTGCTAAAGGTTTTCGGGTTTTGGGCTCGGGCAGTCGTGACGGTTGATAGATCACGCCCAAATGGGGAAGTTCTCATGTAGACATCATACGGAGTCATCGTATCAAGTTACAATGAAATCCGTCCATATTAAACATGACCTGCAGACTGTGCTAAAAGTTTTTGGGTTTCAGGCTTGGGCAGCCATCATGGTTGACAGATCATGCCCAAACGGGGACGTTATTATCTAGGCATTATACAGAGGCATTCTATGAAGTTGCAATGAAATCCCACATATAAAGGGGGTTGGCTTGGAAATATATCTGAAAATCGAGGTGAGAGGAAGCCGAAAATAGCAACCACTGATTTTGTCAAAGCTTGCATGAACTTTTCAAATAAACTGAAAATGTGTGATTCATTAAATTTATTTGAAATTAAGTAAAAAATAACTGAATTCTGATTTGGCATCACATAACCAGGGTTGGAAATAACGATTTGACATTATCAAACTTCAATATATGGTTCAGGGGTCATATTCATGAAAACTATCCTAAGTTATTGCTTACGACTATCTCAAATCCTAACTTCAAGACGGTCCTAAGACCTTTCTAGTTGTATTCACCAACCTCATTCACAAAACATACTTATGACACATACAAGTTAGGAAATATGGTCATCAACTATTAAGATTTGGGCAATATTTACGACATTCCCAAATTTAAGATCGTTTCGTGAATACCACTTAAGTCCCAACTTGATATTTGAGACCATCCTACGACAGATTTGTGTCGTAAGTAGATTTCATGAATACGACCCCGGGTTTCTGAAGAAATCTGACAGATCGTAGTGAGCTTGCATCTCGGAATTCATCCTATGGGATCTCATTCTGCTCCGGCCACATGTCCCATTGGGAGGATAGCTCCGAATAAGCTCTCCAGAGGGTGAACATGGCGATCCTTGCCTACTATGCAAGGTTTCATCATGAAATAAAGCTTTTGAAAATAATCGATGCACTCAGTTGAACTTGATTTTGATTTTGAACTATCCAAGGCTTATGGGAGCACAGTGGCTCAGTTGGTAGCGTTTCACGCTGCAAGACGAGAGTCTCCTCGGTTTCCATTCCGCCAGCAGCAGTCGCGTAATGTACTTGGGCAAGACACTTCATCCCGCTTGCCCACTTGGGGTCTTGGTGACGTTGTGAACTGAGGCATACTGCACTTGAAGGTGCACATGTCTCATGCAACCAAACTGACCCTTACTGTGCCATGGTGCGACACTGTTTCGAAGTGCGGTACGGGGGAGTTATGAAGCTGGAGAGCTGACAGGTTCTCGCCGATGCTCAGTGATCCTCTTCGAGTACTCTGGCTTCCTCTACCCATCAACCTGTCATCGACACGATATGATTCTGGCTGTTGAAATGTCATTTAACACCTATAAATAAATACATATTCCAATTTGCATCATGAAACCAGGTAAAAAGTATATGATAAAAGTATATAAACACTATCACACGTCACTAAATGATTTGGATTTTTGTAGAAGGGCGTGTCATCGCAGTGGGTTAGCATTACTGTGTTCACGCAGTACTGTGTTCACGTTTGCATTCTGTTTAGACCATGTGTTTCATAGAGAAAATAGTTCTGAATTAGTTCCCCATAAAGAGAACAGGGTGATTCTGGCGAACTATGCTGAGAATTGTCACTGAATACACCCTTTTACGTTAACAATATTATTCAACAAAAAGAATAAAAATAAGTTAACTTTGATTTGGCACTATCCAATGTGGCTAATAAACTGTGAATACACGGCATTATATATACTGAAATCGGGGTGGGTGTCCGAAAACGTGGCGGAATTTTTTTTTTTTTTTTTTTGGGGGGGGGGGGGGGGGGGGGGTGTGTGGTGTGTGGCCATTTTGCGCAAAACTAAAAAATGCACCAGTGCTCTTAGAATTTTTCTCTGACCCCACCCCCCCCCCCCTGCTTGGATAGGGATTCCTCCCTCGTATTCTTGAAAGTTTGGTTGTAATAGCCGGTAGTCTTTCAGCACTGTCACTGCTCCTCTATATTCCCAACAACACTATTGCATAGAAAGAGAATTAAGATACAAAATGTGTAAGTTTACAGCAGTTTTTTGAAAGCCCATTTGCGTGCGTACATATTGGTTACTTTTTCTGTGGTAGTTATTTTTGCCCAAACTCTCGGCGACATGGGCATTTGGTTTGAAAACCTGATCATCACAATTTTTTCTGGATTTTAATGAGCCTTTCCAAGAACAAAAACAAATATGTAACGGAGCATAATTATTCAATTTTCCGATTAATTTCGTAATAATTATTACTGATTTTTGGGTGCAGTCGTCATAAAAATTACTATGGAGAAGTGATGAATAAACAAACGTGCCGACAAGTCTCTAAGTGGGCTTAGTTTGGGTGAGTGCACGGACAGTGGGGAATTAGATTTAATAGTTATTTTTTGTCTTCCAGACATTTTCTTGTAATTTGATCACAGGTCATGGCATAAAAGAAAATATAATCCCATCCCTTTTTGTTGCTCTGCTGTGTTTTGTTGTTGTTGTTGTTGTTTGTTTTTTTAATTTGGGTTATTTTGTGTTTTGTTAAGGTTTTCTTTTGTTTGTTGTTTTATTTGGGGGGAGGGGGGTGGTGGTTGGGGGCTCCTTGTGTGGTCGTGGTTGCTCTAAGTGAAGGCGCTGGCTACCTCCCTTTTCGTTAAATAAAAATTTCGATGTTGGTTAATAAATAATAAACGCAACTAAATTTCTCTTTCCTCGAAAGTACCAGATTATATTTTTTTCAGAGGAAACCTGAAAAAAACGAAGAGATGTCGACCTAAAACAAGATCGACCAACAATAGAAGCCGTTCCATGAGGTAACTCGCCCCAAAGGAAGTCGGCCTGCAGGAGAAGTCAACCTTCAAATGCAATTTAACGCCTTTTCCTCAAATCGTTTTCTTAATTCTGAAACTATATTGTAAAATGAGTGTGCACATTACATTTTTGTTAGAAGTTTTTTTTCCATTGAAAACATCTCATTTACAATGATTATACAGTGGTATTTTCTATGGTCAATAAAACACAAAACAATGCCACACCGGAAAACCTCTGAGCAATTTGAAAGTGATAAAATTGACTGCCACAGGAAAATTGAACTAATACTTAGGTGGTGGGTAGAGTAAATATGTGCCAATTATCATGCCAAATACCTCTTCTAGTTGCAAAAATATCCCGAAAAATCGAACTTATTTTTGGCACCTGGTGGCAAATAGCGTTCCAAAAAAATATTTCGCTTATAAAATTGAATTCTGCGCGAATATCTGACTAATATCTCATCGGTAGGTACAGTGAGTTATCTCCCTTTACCTTGCCAAATATCAACCCCATAGCTCTTCTAGTTGCAAAAATATCTCGAAAAATCTAACTTATTTTTGGCACCTGGTGGCAAATAGTGTTCCAAAAAAATATATCGCTTATAATTTATAAAATTGAATCCTGCGCGAATATCTGACTAATATCTCATCGTTAGGTAGAGTGAGTTACATCCCTTTACCATGCGAAATGTCAAACCCATGTCTCTTCTAGTTGCAAAAATATCCCGAAAAATCTAACTTATTTTTGGCACCTGGTGGTAAATATCGTTCCCAAAAAATATTTTGCTTATAAAATTGCGCGAATATCTGACTAATATCTCATCGGTAGGAACAGTGAGCTATCTCCCTTTACCATGCCAAATATCAACCCCATAGCTCTACTAGTTGAAAAATATCCCGACAAATCTAACTTATTTTTGGCACCTGGTGGCAAATAGCGTTCCAAAAACAATTTTCGCTTATAAAATTGAATCCTGTACGAATATCTGACTAATATCTCATCGGTAGGTACAGGGAGTTATCTCCCTTTACCATGCTAAATATCAACCCCATAGCTCTTCTAGTTGCAAAAATGTCTCGAAAAATCTAACTTAGTTTTGGCACCTGGTGGCAAATAGCGTTCCAAAAAAATATTTCGCTTATAAAATTGAATCCTGCGCGAATATCTGACTAATATCTCATTGGTAGGTACAGTGAGTTACCTCCCTCTACCATGCCAAATATCAACCCCATAGCTCTTCTAGTTGCAAAAATATCCCGAGAAATCTAACTTATTTTTGGCACCTGGTGGCAAATAGCCCAAGCCATTAGATTTCAATAGGTGCGTGTTATTCGCCACCAGGTGCCAAATAGCTCCTGCCATTAAGTTTAACCCTTTACCTAATGTAACGGCCAAAACCGACCAGCGCTATTCTAAAAAATGCCAATTAATTTTCATTATTTTTTCATTTTTTGTCTCAAAAACATAGATTATGACCCCTCGTTGGAACGAGCTCGTCGAGTTCGTTCCAACGAGGGGTCATAACCTATGTTTTTGAGACAAAAAATGAAAAAAAAATAGTTATTGAAGAATTATTTTTGCAAGTGTCGTCTGCTTTTCAGGTTAGGTAAAGGGTTAACAGCAGCTAATATTGCATTGTTGCCATTGATTGTTGGTCCCCGAAAGTGTCACTTTTGGGAAACGTTTACTTTCGACTGCATGGCGTTTTGTTACTCGCCACCCAGGTGTTAAATACTTTCGACTGCATGGCGTTTTGTTACTCGCCACCCAGGTGTTAAATACTTTCGACTGCATGGCGTTTTGTTACTCGCCACCCAGGTGTTAAAGCAACGAAACACAATGGAATTTGTAGACTTGCTAATGCCAAACTGTACAGCATTACCAAACTCACCAGTAAAGCTTTGAGAGATGAAACAAAATATCTTATATTGAGTTCAAGCATGTGTTCTATGAAGTGCAATACTATGAACAATTAAAATGAGATTAAGATTAGCATCTAGTGAATACATCAGTCTATAGCAGCTAATGAAAAAAGCAAAAGCAGCTTTGTTAAAAAAAAACTGTGCAGTTTTAACAAACAAAACAAAACCTGTTTTATGTTTTTGTTTCTGGATAAATTGAAAGTGTTTTACAAGCTTATGTGGCACCCACACACCAACTGTTTCACTGTTCTCTTTTTGTAGAGTTAAAATTATTCTGTTATTTAAGCATCGTTTATCTGTTACTTTATATATCCTGAAAGATAGATCTCTCCAAGCTATTGCTTTATTTTCTTTATTTGTTGGCCAGGTTTCCATTTTGTGGTTTTTACTTATTTTTTTCTCCATTTTAGCTCAACTTTGACATAGTCAAATTTGAGGTTATGCCCAGGTCCGTCCTTCCGTCAACTATTCAATACGGCTCGGGCTGAAGGTCGTATTTGTGAACCGATCTTTACGAAACTTCTTGGGTACCTTTGTTATCACCGTGGGATGAGAAGGGGTGTATTTGGGTGTGGTCCGAAATTCAAGATGGCCACCAGCAGCTACTTTGTACCGAAATTAGTGCAATTAGTTTTTTTGTACAGAACGCCTGCATGAAAGTTCTGATTTGAATAAAACTTTGTATGATTGTTTATAAAACATGGAATACACCACATATAATACGGCTTTTCTCTCATGCAGAAATATAAATTTTATAGTAAATTTCCTTTCTTATTATACCTACCGCAATTGTTTACTACAGGCTTGCACTACAGTGGAAGACCCTAACTCGGATAAAATACTCTCTCTTTTAATCTTTCCCAAGAGATGTGGGAAAGAAAAGTGGTGTAAAAAACACCACGAAAAAATAAGCCAAAACTGGGCCGAGCGCCATCTGCGCACACCCAGTATGGGACGCTCTTCCCTTAGTACAATTCCACGACTTCCGTTAACCAATGCGCAGTGCAGTCATCAATTAATCATTCTTTTAAGTCCGCCATCATAGGAGTTATGTGATCAGCGGGGAGAAAGGATTCTTACCCGAAGAAGAAGACGGGAGAATCTCCATGTAAACAATTGCGGTAGGTATAATTAGAAAGGAAATTTACTATAAAATTTATATTTCTTATCAACCTACCTTACAATTGTTTACTACAGGCTGAATAGACAATAGGATGGAGGGAATCACATAACCAACCCACACACAATTCAACTGCACTGGAACCGTGGACAGAGGAAGAGATCCCTAGTCCTATCAAACCATAGCATCACAAACATTAGTAAAAGACAATGAAAGACGAGGCGTATGGTGATGCGCGACGCACAGACAGAAAGGGCAGTAACATCACGAAGCTGGAACTGACCCTTTAAGAAGCTGAATGGCTGGGATAGACAACAGCCTGAGCAGAAGAAAGAGGGCCCGTAGAACAAAGGTCCTCTGTCTGCTCCTGCAACTGTCGCAGATAAGTGGAGAAGGTACCATTTCTCCAGTAGGCTGCCAGCATAACATCCGACAACATGCGGAGTTAGTATAAGCACCGAGAGAAAGACATTGCACGCACCTCATGGCATAAAAACGATTGGTAATACAATCGCCAGTAACTAGACGAGCGGAAGCTGCACGAATAGCAAGAGAAATCCATCCAGAAATGGATTCACGCGCGATCTGGCATGTGAGAAAACGCATATCTACGCGGGTTAAAGGCACGAGCGCCCCCCCCCCCCCAGCAGAGCAGCGCCCAAGAAAGTGTCCATCTTGGAGTAAACTGCAATGTCCTAGGCCTTTTTCAAGGAAAAGTGCCGAATAAGCTTGGAGAGGCAAGGATGAGTGCCGATACGATGCTGTACCACATATGAAAAAGGTCTCCGAAGCATGGACTTGTACCCATTGCTGGAGACCCCCAGAAAGAAACCCATACCAGAAACTCTGCAATCGGTGTGATCGAAGGAGTGACAGAAGCAACAGAATGCTCGCACACCATCGACAGAAGAACCTTCTACTTAGCCACAGAGGCTAAACCAGTGGAGTGAGTGCCTCCTTGAAGAAGAAAAGCAACTCCACTGCTCGTCTCGAAAAAAACACTACGGATGCGACAGGACCCGATAAAAGACATGCACGAAGGCACAATGAAGTCGGGTCGACCTGAAACCTCCTCGGGCGACATTGGCAAAGAAAGTCGCGACGTAGAGGGAGACATGCCGGAACCGCCGCTAACAGAGAGCGGAGCAGATTGATCCACACCTACCAAGGCGACAGGGGTGTGATCGAAAGGATTCGACAACTGCAGGTTCATATCTGGGCTAGAACCTGAAGCAGAATTGTAACCGACAGGAAGGCGTAGTCGACAAAACCGTTCCAAAGGACAAAGCGTCCATGGCGAAAGCCAGAGCATCTGGACACGGGGACACAAAAGTGTCCACCTGATGGTTCCAACGAGCCGCAAAGATATCAATCTGGGGATGACACCAGCGATCGCAAAGAGACTGGAACAGCGCCACGGAGAGCATCCACCCAATTGAAAAGAATCTGCCCCGTCGGGACAGGGAGTCAGCTAGGAAGGTCAGACGGTCGGGAAAGTGACAAACCACTATTCCGGCGCTGACACCCTGAGCGAGCAGTAGAAGACCCTGAACCAATGCATACATGGGAACATAGTGCTTGCAGCCCTGGTTCCGAATGTAAACAACCACCGTAGAATTGTCAGACCACGGAAGGAACTGATAGTTCGAAAAGCGGGGGATCCACTGCCGGAAACAGAGAAGAAAAGCAAGAAGCTCCTTCTGGTTGACATGAAGAGCTGCTAGATCCTGGTCCCATGACCCGTGAAGGAAAAGACCTAGAGGATCCAACGTCACATCCCATCCGAGATTGCTGGCGATTACCGTCAGAACACGATCGGATGTGGGGAAGTCTAACGGAACTCTCTGTATAATCCACTGAACATCTGTCAGGGGAGAAGGTGACGAGGAAGAGACTCCGGTAACAGAAGCACCAGAACCAGAGGATCGACATTCGGCCTCCAACGATTGAGCAAAAAGTGTTGGAGAGGTCAGACATGCAGTCGACCTAGAGGATGAGATCCGTCACCGAAACGCAGAGACTAAGCAGTCGGGGGAGACTCCGAGCTGATGAAGTCCATCCCAGATGACAAGACGGAGAAGGGACCAGGTCCGACTTCTCCCCGTTGACTCTGAACCCCAGTGACGTGAGTAGGCTCAACAGTATGACGACATCAGACTCCAGAAAAGCAGCATTGGATTGCCTCTGGAGGATATCAACTAGACAAGCCGAAGAAGACACCCTGGACTGTGTGCGATGTAAGACTAACACATGCGACATCAGACAGGTGAAGGCCCGAGGATCCAGGCCGAGGCCAAAGGCAATGGCCTTGAACTGGAAAACATCCTCGGGAATGGAGCGGCCAACCGATCTGAAAGCCTCCATGCTGAACTGAGGAGCAATGATAGACTGTGTCAGAATACTCAGATCGATAACCTATCTGAGTCGGTCGTCCTTCTTCGGCACCAAGAACATGCGGGAACACTGAAAGAAAGTTCTTGATGACCTCGATTGCTCCCATTGACAGGAGATCGCCTATCTCCATGATCAAAAGTTCCCAACGTGTAACGTTGAAAGGGACTCATGTTGGAAAAGGCACTCTCTACTTAGTGGAATGCCTCAACCTGGGACGAAATCGTGGTGACTACTGCCGACACCGACCCCACCCTGTGAGTGAGTAGAAGTGGCGGTAGGAAGATCAGCCCTTAGCTTCGCAGAGGAAGCAGAAGGGTACTTGTTAAGCTTTGGACGGCGCCTGCCTCCAACAGAAGGCCGATCAAGCTGACTAAGCAGCAGCAGATCAATGGAATGACAAAGGGAGCCAACCTGGACCGTCGCCACGGAACCATGGAATAGTCGCGGACCCGCCGAAAAGAGGCAGATCGAAGAGCAGCGCACTTCCCCTCAAGAAGGGGACGTCTTGTATCCAGCACAGCGTACCTGCGAACTAATTCCAAGTTAGCCGCGTTACAGGCATGTGTGTGAGAAGATGCATGAGTGCCTTGAACAGCACACATAAAACAAAACCTGTTTGCCGTCAAACTCATCTGGGAGCAGATAAGCAGCAAAGCAGAGACGACGTGATCGAAGAGAGAACGCATTCCAGCACCCCCCCCCCCCCCCCCCCCCCCCCCCCCCCCCCCCGATCAAGCTGACTAAGCAGCAGCAGATCAATGGAATGACAAAGGGAGCCAACCTGGACCGTCGCCACGGAACCATGGAATAGTCGCGGACCCGCAGAAAAGAGGCAGATCGAAGAGCAGCGCACTTCCCCTCAAGAAGGGGACGTCTTGTATCCAGCACAGCGTACCTGCGAACTAATTCCAAGTTAGCCGCGTTACAGGCATGTGTGTGAGAAGATGCATGAGTGCCTTGAACAGCACACATAAAACAAAACCTGTTTGTCGTCAAACTGATCTGGGAGCAGATAAGCAGCAAAGCAGAGACGACGTGATCGAAGAGAGAACGCATTCCAGCACACACACCCCCCCCCCCCCAATAAGCCCAACCTGGACTCCAGAGTCTCCATATGGCTGAGGAGTTGGAGTCCCGGTCCAAGACCGTCAAAGTCTGGCAGACTGACGGATTGGCAAAATCGTAGGAACGATAACGCACCAGAGGCAAAAAGTGTCAACCTTCATAGCCTTGGAACTCAGCTTAGAGTCCAAAGCGGTAAAAGCTTCAACCACCTGTACCGACAGGCACGGTCGAAGGCGCCCATAAGCATGTTGCTCCACAGGCTACAAGCGTGAGACCAATGATCGCAGCCGGGCTGACACTGTCAGCTGGTTTGACGGTTTGAGACCTGGAAGGAACCCAAACACAAAGTCAAGAGCTGCCCCCAAGTCAGAAGACTGTTGGTTTTCGACGTCAGGAATGTCAGACTCATCCCACGACTCGGAAGACACATAGCCCAACATGGGCAAACCAGCCGCCGCCTCCCATGGTGTAGGCACACCAGGGGATCAGAAAGCAGCCTGTTTCCAATCCCGGGAGGTGGCGCCACATGGGACTCCCGGAAACCACTTGTAGCCTCGCTGGAAGCAACATTAAAGGCTCTTGGACAGAACCTAAGTGAGCAAGGAGAGGGCCTCCCTAAGCTCACTGACTGTCGGAACGGAACGATGTGGGAACGAACCGACAAAGTGGCTTCACTCGTGACCCATTTACCAGCGAAGGGTCATGATCCTCAAATACACCCGACGCGGGGTGACGGGCTCCAGCCGAAAACTCAGGAGAGTCGCCGCTGACATCTGCGGGGCAGAAGGTCCAGGCTGCACAAAAAGCGTTGGTCACGCAAAACTGGCCATGGGACCAAAGTGCGTGGACGGAAACGCCACAGAGCTCATATAGATCCAACTATGAACCGAATCCAATGAGAAAAACTGAGGTACTAGATGGCTGAGAGACCACAGTAGAGGGTTCGGCGGCAGCCCCTTCCAACTTCGCCAAGTTAAAGTCAGGGAAGGCTGAGGCCAATACCTCACGTCTACACTACCAGACAGTCCTGCGGGCCCCTGCAAGGATAAAACTGCTGTGCTCAATGGCTGAGAGGACACAGCATGGGGTTCGGTCGGCAGCCACTTCCGACTTCGCCGAGTTGAAGTCAGGGAAGGCTGAGGCCGATACCCCACATCTACACTACAAGACACCTCTGCAGACCCCTGCAGGGAGAAAACTGCTGTGCTCAACGACCGAGAGGACACAGTAGGGGGTTCGGTCGGCAGCCACTTCCGACTTCGCCGAGTTGAAGTCAGGGAAGGCTGAGGCCGATACCCCACGTCAACACTACCAGACACATGTGAAGACCCCTGCAGGGATAAAACTGCTGTGCTCAACGGCTGAGAGAGCACAGCAGGGGGTTCAGTCGGCAGCCACTTCCGACTTCGCCGAGTTGAAGTCAAGGAAGGCTGAGACCGATACCCCACAACCACACTACAGACTTCACTGATTGCAGACCCCTGCAGGGTTAAGCCGAGGCCGTCTAAAACGGTGACCGATGACGTTGTAGACGGAACAGCATTAGCAGCAGATACGTCGGAAGCTGTTGAAACTGGCGAAAAAGGGGAGAGAGTAACCTAGCTCGGCCTCCAAAGGAGGAGTCATAACCCTAGTGACAGCCACCAGATATCCAACAGCTCCCGCAGTATCCACCACGGTAAAAAACCTGTACATCCCCCACTGATGGGGAATAACTCTCACCAGACGTGGTCGTGTCGGGAGGCCCCGAAGCGACAGAGTTACTCACCCCCGCGGGTGCGAGAGGAACTGCACATCCCCCACGGAGGGGGTGTAACTCTCACCAGACGTGGTCATGTCGGGAGGCCCCGAAGCGACAGCATTACCCACCCCCGCGGGTGAAAGAGGAGCTGAACATCCCCACGGAGGCGGTATAACTCTCACCAGATGTGGTCGTGTCGAGAGATCTCGAAACGACAGCCCCCCCCCCCCCCCGAAATGTCAGTCGGCAGTCATATTTACGGGGATTGTATTACATTTTTTGTACAGAACCTGTAAAGAAGATTTTTTTATGTCAGTAATGTTTACCATAAATTTATTGTGTGCCTTTGTTATCACAGTGGTATGAGAACAAATATTTTGGGGTTCAGTCAGACCCAGTCGGGGACTTAAAAAGGGAGACAATTAAAAATATTTTCCCAAAACACTAGACAAAATAATGTTTCTTGACTTCAGTATCCCTAGGATGCGTATATTCAAATGTGTTAATATTTGATGTTTGGACAGGGTAAACATTATTAGCACGACCCGATTTTCTATTTCCAGTGGGAAAAATAAAACCCCCTCACCCGTGGGAACCCTATCAGCTAAGATAAAAATCAAATACCTATATTTTAAGAAGGATTTGACAAATATTTATTAATTATTATGAATCAACACCAGAAGGGTTTGAATCAAACAGGCCTCAATTTTATTTGGTGATGAACTTCAACATAACAGCATTGTGAATGCACAACGTCAGAGCAATCCATGCATCTTTAAATGTAAACTGTAGGGCTGGCTAAAGGGAGAATGTTGATAAACAAATGACGTAAGTTCAAAGGTCATTGTAAATGACAACGTTTTTCACAGAATGAATGCTGTTCAATAGCGTTTATCTATAGGTCTCGCCTAATGAACACACCGGGCTCAAAAGCAATCCTATGATAAATGCGCCTTGTAGGTCATGTCAAAGAAGATTGTTGATACACAGATGCACAATGTGCAAAGGTTGTTGCTAACAGCAATAGTTTTTGATGGAAATGAAAAGAAAATTGATAGCTCCTATCTTGGTCACCCTGAATAAACATATCAAGGTTCAAAACAACCCGATAATGAATGTGCCCTCTGAGGTGTGCCAAAGGAAGATGTTAATGCACAAATGTACTAAGTTTGCTAATGACAATGGTTTTTTCTCTCTTTTTTAAATAAGCTTACCTGTGGTACAAACAGCTGCATACCTCCGTGCACACCTCATCGTCCTCCATTTTCCATCACATTTATTTCTGTCATGTTTATAACGGATGCAGTGATCTCTTTTGATATAATTTGGTTCTCTTCCATAAGGATCCCAGTTTGTGAACCTTTGTGATAATGGGGTTTTATCTGACCAGACATAATTTGGAGTACGACTTTTACCCAAGTTTTGGTCATGAAGTCCTATCCAAAAATCTCTTTTTCTGAAAGGCAGAGTTTTGAATTTCATTATCTAGTGTGGCCAATAAACGTCATATGCGACAAAAGTTTTTGAATAACTAAACATTTTCCATATTTGCCTCCATAGTATAGCTTATGACCTATCATTGGATAGAGTTAGGAGAGCAAGTTCCAGTGAGGACACATGAGTTATTTTTTGGAAGCTGATATTGAAAAAAAAAAATATATATAGAGTATAGCTATTGTTTTTCGAGTGGATACCAAAAATTATCTCACGAGTGACCGAGACAAATTCTATCACTATTTCTCGCGAGCGCTTGCGCGAACGAAAATGTCAATTTCTCTCGGTTACAAGTGAGATAATTTTCGGTATCCACTGAAAAACACTAGATTTTCTTTTTGTTATGCACTTTTTATAAGAATCTGATACTTCCACTCTTTTCAACCTTGGATTGATGCATGAAAGTAAACAGCACATTGAATCATTGATACGCGGAAGTGATTTGATTGATACTTGGAACAGATAGCTATTTACAATCTGATTCAGATGGCGGGTTTCTAGTCCAAACATGGCCTGAAAGTCCGTAATACAAGTTTTTGGTCTGGTACGTCCTTGAATGAATGAATGAATGAATGAATGAATTTTTATTCAGCAATATACAGCAATGTAAATATACACATAACTACATACAATACACAAAGAGATTATATATGCGTGTATACCGCAAGGAGACGGCACAGCCAGATTGGCTGTCTACCTGTCGACTCCTGGAGATTAAATCATGCAACACTGGAATCGGACTGTCAGATGACAATTCAACTATTCTTGGTCGCTGGTGGTGTAGTGTAACCGGCATACCTACAAAATGTACCTCCCCCCCCCCCCCCCGCCACTGTGAATTTATAATCGTAGTTTGAAGAGTTTGGCCCAATGAGAAAAAATTGTATTTGGATCGTTTACGTGGGTTTGATGAGTCCCCTTCTTCTCTATTTCTGCCTGCAGTCAATTCTGACTATTAAGGGCAGTCTGGAGGACTAAAGAAAGTAAGCTCAGGTGTTAGTCAGCCGACTTTGAAGAAAATAAAGATGATGGTTGTTAATGACATAGGAACATTTAACAGAGATGGAGTTTTTTAATTTATTTATTTTTTTCTTTTTATTTTAGTTAAAACTATATACAAGTCTGAGACAGTTATTTATTTCGTGTTTTTTTTTTGTGGCCAGCAGTATGTTGTTAAGTACTGAAGGCTTGAGCTCGGTTTTAAAATTGTTGGACTGAAGAGCAGATTTAGGTAGGAGGTTGTATTGGGTTATTGTCCGTGGGTAGAATGAGAATTTGTATATATCTGATACGGTAGAGATAGTGTGGTATGTTGTTGCTTTGTTTTGTCTTGTAGCAATAGTTTTCTCATGGAGGATATTTTCAGGGTTTAGGGCTATGTCACCGTGTTTGATTTTATGGAGGACAGATAATCTAGTTCTAAGTCGCCTTTGCTGTAGACTTAGCCAATCCAGGGAGTTAATCATTTCTGTTGGTGAGCTAGTATTATGGTATCGGTTTTTGACATACCTAGCTGCCCTGCGCTGTACATTTTCAAGTTTTTTAATTTGTTGGTCATGATGGGGGTCCCAAATGGATGATGTATATTCCATTTGTGGTCGAACTATGGACTGGTAGGCTCTTTCTTTTATGGTTTCGTTTGTAATTTTTAGATTTCTTTTGAGGAAGCCTAATGTACGATTTGCCCTGGAGGAAATGGTTGCAATGTGTTTGTCCCATTTTAGGTCACTCTGGATGATTACACCTAGGTATTTCGCAGAGCTGACTTTTTCGAGTGGGTGGCCTTTCAGATGGTAGGTTGCAATTGTGGGATTTTTTTCCTCGTGATACTTAAGAGATTGCATTTGTCAGGGTGGAAGGACATAAGCCAATCTTCTTCCCACTTCGTTGCCATGTTTAGATCGTCTTGAAGCTTGGTTGTATCGGCTTTACATTTAATAGTGCGGTAGATGATACTGTCATCGGCAAAGAGACGAAGTGTGCTATGGTTTAAGTATTGTTGGAAGTCGTTTATATATAGGAGAAAGAGAATGGGGCCAAGGACGGAGCCTTGTGGTACCCCGGAAGAGACAGGTATACAACATACTGGGACCTATCAGATAGATAGCTTTTAAACCAGTCATTACCTAATCCACTAATACCTTCTGGTATGTTTAATATCTTTAACATTTTCAGTAAAAAAAAAGAATTTCTATCGGTAGGGAGAATAGGGCCAAGCGATTTAGTCTTAATTTTTTCTACTTTGGTCCCATTGCTACGAGCCGCCTAATGGCGAGAGTAAAGAGACGAGAATTTATCCAGATATGGACAGCACCAGCAGAAATGAGCCGCCGGACAACCACACGAAATTTCTCTCATTGGTAGCCCCAGCCATTGACATCATTCCACGGGAAGCCCTCATAGAGAGCTCTCCGTGGAACCATGCAAAGTGTTGGGGTCATTAGCAGAGATATAATATGAACGAGGTTCTCAGGTGATCATTCCACAACACATGACATTACTCCAAGGGAAGCTCACATAGAAAGCTCCACATGAAATGCAATGTGTTGAAGTCATTAACAAGGATAGAGTATAAATAAAGCTCTCATGTGGTCATCCCATACCACACAACTGCCGGTGCCTTGCTTGGAAAGTACAATAATGGTATAATCTTGTGAGTTCGTACCTATTCTATCACTCTGAAAGTATCTGCCTTTTGTCAAGTAGCACAATCAGTATAGTACGGATTGTCACTGTCAATGATAGCCGAGTATTGGGACAGTAATTTTAAGGTTAATTGTTTTTTGAAAATATTTCTGTTACTTATATTTCGTAAATCAAAGTCTAAATCATTCCACATTTTGGGGTATATATGTGTTGGAAAATGCTCGAGCGACTTTGTCCTTATTCTTTCAATTTGGAGAAGATCTCTCCTTCTACTAGATCTACCTGTAGTGTTAACTACAGAGTGAAAATAATTTCTAAAGGACACTGGCAGGTTATTGTGATACCAGTCAAATACAAACAGGCATGCGTAGAGTTTGAAGAGATCATTTACTTTAAGAATCTTATTTTCCCGAAAGAGGGGATCAGTATGTGCATTGTATTTCTTGTTATTTATTATGCGAATAGAACGTTTCTGTAGGAGCATTATCTTTTTGTTTGTTCTAGCATTTCCCCATATATTTATTCCATACACTAAATGTGAATGTATCAGGGCATAATAAAGTGTCTTCATAGCTTCACGGGGGATTGTAGTCTTCACTTTATTTAGTGCGAAATTTGCCTGAGCAATCTTCGAAGAAAGTTGAGAAATACGATGCTTGTATGAGAGGCTGTCGTCGATATATATTCCTAAAAATTCGAGAGATTTCTCTGTATCATTTGAACCTACTTTACTTATTGTTTGACCATTTATTAAGATATCACGTTGAATTGTTGTCGTTTTTTTTGCTGATGGATTCATTAAAATGTATTTTATTTTTGTAGAATTTTAGACAGGCTGATTCGCGCAGCATCATTCAAATATTTTTGAAGCTCTTTATTTATAATTGGGACTAGTTGGGTCCCGTAGTGTCATCAGCAAAAGACAGGAGATTTAGGGATGTGGCATGATAAATGTCATTAACATATATTAAGAAAAGTGTCGGACCAAGTATCGAGCCTTGTGGAACTCCGTGTGTAATTTTTTCCCTGTCAGAAATATGGTCACTGTATACAACATACTGGAACCTATCAGATAGATAGCTTTTAAACCAGTCATTACCTAATCCACTAATCCCATATCTATACAATTTATTTATTAGAATATCGTGGTCTATTGTATCAAATGCCTTCGACAAGTCCAGAAATATCGCCAGTGTGCTATTTTTACTTTTTTTGTTATTTTCTTCTGATATGGCTTTCAACAGTTGCATGATGGGGTGCACCGTACTGTGATTTTTCCTAAAGCCATATTGATTTGGGTGTAAGATACTAAAGTGATTTAAGTATTTTAGAAGTCTTACGGACATCAGTTTTTCTAAGACTTTTGAGAAGGTCGGTAGTAAGCTAATAGGTCTATAATTTGTAAAGCTATGTTGGTCGCCTGCTTTGAATATAGGAATAACTTTAGCGGTTTTCATTTTATCCGGAACAGTGCCACGTGTAAACGAACAGTTGAAAATGTGTGTTCATGGGGTAACAATGGGGTCTATAGTTTGCTTAAGTAGTTTTGAACTAATATCATCACAATCTTTGCTTCCTTTTGATTTTAGAGATTTTACAGTGTTCATGATTTCGAACTCACATGTTGGGTTTATGTAAAAATTATTGTTAAGATTTGCGTCCATGAAGTCGTGAAATGATTTGTTGGTATAGGTATTGTATCACTAGTTTGTTTTCTTATATTTGCAAAATAGACATTGAATTCTCTGGCTACTTCAGTCGGATCATTTATTTCTTTATTATTATGGATAAAGAATTTAGGTAAGTTAGATGATCCGTTAGACTTTTTGATGGCGTGATTTAATATTTGCCATGTTTTACGCATGTTATATTTGTGTTCTACAAAGATATTCTTGAAATAGTTTGCTGTGCATTGCTTTTTTACTTTATTGAATATTTTACTGTAAAGTTTATAGTTTTTAATGTTGAATTCGGTTGGGTTTATTAATTTTTTTTTTATAAAATTTGCTTTTGTTATTCGATGAAACTATTAGCCCTTTTGTCATCCACGGTTGTCTTTTTAGGATTTTTTTATGAGTACAAACACGTATTCAGGGAAAAGCCACATCAAATAACTCCAGATATATATGTAAAAAATTGTTGTCCTTTCAAAGGACGTACCAAACTAAAACCTTATATTACGGACTTTCAGGCCATGTTTGGACTAGCGGGTTTCATGCACCAATTCAAGGTGAATACGTGTTGAATTATTGCTGGAAATGATCTGTATCCACTCAAAAACACTAGATTTATTTTTCATTATACGTTTTTAGAACAAATTGATCATTTCCAGTGATAATTTGACTTGCAGTCACCTTGAAGTGACGCTTTGAAAGCCGCCAGTTTGATTGATACAGTGAAAGTGAAAATTTCTATATCTTCACAGTGTGGAATATGATTCCTACCTTTCCGCAATTTCTTCGATAATCGATAATCTATCGTTTAGCGTATAATAAAATAATAAAATTCGAATCGACGTGTTTGTGAATGAAACTGGCTGTATATCATCTTTTGAGAGTATAAATCATTGCAGATGGCACTACGATGCACGCGATGGACGACACGCCCTTTACAGTGGGAGAATGGTCAATGAATCCATTGTACTATCTCACATTTGAAGATAAGTAATATGAATATATACCATGATTACCTATTCTACTGTATATGAAAAGCCTATGACATAATTTTACCTTTACACACCAACCGTGGTGAACACGCCAGAAATGGGATTTCAGTAGTTAAAATTTACACCTACGGTGGAACTACATCCATGTTGGCCTTTGGTGACGTCAACCTGAATGCGAACTTTTCTAAATTTATCACACGTCGCCTCGCGAAGAGTGAAATGAAAGTAGCAATTATTTATTACTTTTTAAAATGAGTTCATCCCATAAATTACCAAAAATTAACAAACATGCATTGTCTCATGTTAATAAAGCATCCATAATTCGTAACAGTATGTTATTATGTTATTAAAATTAAAAAGGCCCTGTTTCTTTTTCTATTTCGTTTCGGTGTTAAAATTGACAGCAGGAGTACCACCCACCATTACTCATGTAACCAAAAACAAATTCACACGTTTGAACAGCTGCTGCTCAGTAAAATCGAGAAAAAATAACACCGACTCTCAATAATTAGTCGATCATGGTGTAAATAAAATATATCCAAAGTAGCTTGGTGTACCAAATGTTCACCACTCGTGGTGAACATTTGGTACACCAAGCTACTATGGGTATATTCTATATATAAAATGACGGATAGACATATTGCCAAGGACTCCACAATTTATAATGGCCTGCACCGCATCAAACTCTCAGGCCACTTGTGTTACCGTTCGATTCTTTTCGTATGTTGCGTTAGTACCTGGGGAATAGCCAGAACTTAACCCCTTAGCTGAATTTGCACCTTACTGCTGACTTGGGGAACTCGCTGACTGGAACACCTATCCATGGGCTTATGGGAATCTGAAGAAAGGAATACACGAATTAATATTTATTCTCACATAACTGAAGTTAAAATTACGGCGCAATCTTCAAAATACTGCTTCTAGAAATAACATTACTTTCCCATTTTACGCTTCTGCAATTTAAGCTCCACTATTTCAAACGGGTATAAATTCACAGCGGAAGTACCGCCCACCGTTGCTCATGTAACCAAAAACAAATTCACACGTTTGAACGGCTGCTGCTCAGTAAAATCGAGAAAAAATAACACCGACTCGTAATAATTAGTCGATCATGGTGTAAATAAAATATATCCAAAGTAGCTTGGTGTACCAAATGTTCACCACTCGTGGTGAACATTTGGTACACCAAGCTACTAAGGGTATATTCTATATATAAAATGACGGATAGACATATTGCCAAGGACTCCACAATTTATAATGGCCTGCACCGCACCAAACTCTCAGGCCACTGGTGTTACCGGTCGATTCTTTTCGTATTTTGCGTTAGTACCTGGGGAATAGCCAGAACTTAACCCCTTAGCTGAATTTGCACCTTACTGCTGACTTGGGGAACTCGCTGACTGGAACACCTATCCATGGGCTTACGGGAATCTGAAGAAAGGAATACACGAATTAATATTTATTCTCACATAACTGAAGTTAAAATTACGGCACAATACTCAAAATACTGCTTCTAGAAATAACATTACTTTCCCATTTTACGCTTCTGCAATTTAAGCTCAACTATTTCAAACGGGTATAAATTCTATATAAGCTAGCTATGCACTTACCTGAAGAAATGAATACACGAATTAATATTTATTCTCACATAACTGAAGTGCTGGCTTCCAGTCCTGTGAGAATTATATACCTTCTTCAAGTAACCTAAGAAACCTGTTACCCTGTACACAAGTAAACAAACTTATTACTACCCCATTCACCTAATGACTGATTTGATTGTTTGTTCACACTTTTCAATGCTCAGTACATATTTTATTCCGTATTGTCACTAATCACTCCGTGTGACAATGAACCCTTAATCTCTTTAAACAATACTGCCAACTATGTTCAATAATAAAGCTTGCTCAATTCTGGTATGAAACCACTAATTTATTGGCAAATACTGTAAACGTCAAAATGTGTTTGGTTTTTTTTATAAAAAATAATAAACTTCAACTTTTCTAGCCTACAACAATACCTTCCACCTTGAAAAACTTTGGTCCTCCAAAGATAACTTTGAAAAAAAAAATACGCAATTGTCAGAGTAACCCAGTTTCCACATGGACAACTTTCAGGACAACACAAACCATTCGTTTACTTATAAGGGAAACAGCTACACTCTCATCGTTCAACTCTCTCGTGCAAATATTTTGGTGTTTTAGTGGACAGTTTGTTATTTTGCATGCAATAGATCTTGACTGGAATATGAATACTAAAAATAATAAAACTAAACTAAAACCAAAAACTAATCATTTGAAAACAAACTTTATTTCATTCATTCTGCATGTAACATTGAAGGTAACAAGTGATTAATAAAACTCTACTTTAATAATTTTAATGGTCGTCGGCGTCGTTTGCCACTTTGTGTCCTGCGAATCAAAAACTCTCTAATTAATAACTGTGGAAGATTTTCCTCTGGTTCATAAGTCTTCTGTTTGTCATCTTGCCACTTAACCAAATAATGCTTTCGTCCATTAATGTATTTAACTTTTATCAACTTTTCAACTGGAAATAATTTCTCTTGCTGTGGCTGTGATTGGCTAGTTCCATTGTCCACTGATTCTGTTTCTTGGCTACCACTCTGATTCATGTTACTTGGTGGACTTTGGTCAATAACTCTATCATCTGGGTCTTTATATGGCTTTGGTCGATTTGCATGACATGGCCCCTTTACAACTTTGTTTGTTTCACCATCCCTGTGGTAATAAGTATTATTCGGTCCTTTATCTGTTATGAAGAATGGTCCATGCCATTTATTGTACAACTTGCTTCAAGACAACATCACCGACTTGAAATGGTGGCTCTTTAGCTTTTTTTGTCATAATTTTCTTTGCTTCTGTTTTGTGCATCTCTTGTGTTTCCTGAGCAATAGATCGAACAATTTTCAATTTATCGGTTATTTCATCAATGTACTGATGGACGCCTTTTGGTATTTTGTCCTGTGGTAACACAGCAGTGTCGAATGGTAAATTCATTTCTTTTCCAAATAAAATTCTGAATGGTGAAAAAGTGGTACTCTGTGTAGACGGACTCATTCTGAAGGCCATCATAATGCTTGGCAGTAAAACATGCCAATTATTCTGCTCCTTGTTAACATAGGTGCTCAATGATTGTGCTATTGTGCTGTTCCACCATTCACATGCTGAGTTGGTTTGTGGGTGATAAGCGCTGGTAAAATGGCGTGTAACCTGGAACATTTGACAAACTGCATGCACTAATTTACTCATGAAATTCGCACCTCTGTCTGAAATCAGTGAATGCGGAGCTCCATATCTACAGAATATTTTATTGTAAAGCACCTTTGCAATCCCTGAAGTTTCTTGTGTCTTTAAAGGAAATGCTTCACACCATTTTGACAAACTGTCAACAACTAAAAGGATGTACTTGTGACCTTCAGTTGTTGTAGTAATTGGCCCTAAGATATCCATATGCCATCTGTCGAATGCATTTTCAACTGGAAGAGGTGTGAGTGGAGCACTTTTCCCATGAACATGTCGCTTGCTGCGCTGGCATGCATCACATGACCGAATGTAATTGGCAATATCTTGATACATTCCTGGCCAGTAGTACATCATTCGCATTGCATGATGTGTTCTTTCCAAGCCAAGATGACATCCTCCTGCCTTACTATCATGAAAAGATACAATAGCATCTCTCCTAAGGACTCGTGGGAGAGCAATTTGGCGGATAAAACTCAACTCCTGTGGCAAGCGTTTTGTTCTTGTCTGGAACATGTGGTAAAGAGCACCATCAAGCAATACAAACTGATCTGATTCTAATACTACACGTTTAGCAGCGTTTTCGTCTTCAGGCAATTCCTTGCTGGAGTATGGGGACGTAATCTGGACATTCACCCTGTAATTTAACCCTTTACCCAACGTAACGGCCAAAACCGGCCAGCGCTATTCTCAAAAATCGCCAATTAATTTTCAAAATATTTTCATTTTTTGTCTCAAAAACATAGGTTATGACCCCTCGTTGGAACGAGCTCATCGAGGCATGACTTTAAGAGGTAGGCTATTTAAAGGCTAGACTGGCTCCATGCCATAACAGCGTCGAATTCATTTCAAAATTATACTGATGTCTTAAGAGCTTGGTGCCATACGAGTTCAGTAAATTAAGCTTGGAATAAGCCTTTGTCGAAGGTCAGACCTAATTTACCAAACGTGAGTTTAGTAAAATTGCCGATTCGAGCATACTAAACCAGTTTTTTACATTGGTAATTTCTCACAATTTTCGAGCTTATTTTCCTGGAGAAATCACCTAAGTCCGATATGAGCACAGTTTAGACTTCTCGCGAAGTGTGCTCATATAGCACGAGACGACACGCGACGTTTTAGAGTCGATAATCTGATGGGAAATCAAATGTTGAGCACCAGACAATGGAGTTTTGCCCCGTCTTGTCGATCAAAGCTGAGATGAGACGATTTAAAAATCTTAGAAAATCGTAGAAAATTTCAGTGATCATCCAGTTTGGGCACAGACGGAGAATTCATCGCATTTTTCTATGAGATGGCAGTGGAGATATGGGAAAAGTCCATGACAGATTTTTGTAAAAATTTAAAGTGGTTGAAGCGAATGTCACACTTGTTCATGATGCGAAAACATGTAATCTTTTGACAGGTTTTTATGTGCCTCTTCGTCCGATTTCGTCGATTCAGCGGTGACCTTTCATATGTGAAAAATTCCAAATCATCAAACAATGCAAAAACATGTTTTTTCGACAGATGTGGTCGATTCGGCGAAGATCTCTCACATGAGAGATGTCTGCAACCATGTGGCATTTGTTTTCTCCAGTCTGTGACGGAGGAATATATATCATCATGTCATTTTTTTCTCAAATAAAATATATAATTTTTTAATATAGGAAAAAAATAATAATTTTTTTTAAAAAAAAATTAAAATTATCGAGCATGTTATCTTTAACCCTTTAAACAACATAACGGAAAAAAATCGGCCAGAGCTCTTCACAAAAGTCGCCAATTAATTTTCATTATTTGTTTCATTTTTTGTCTCAAAAACAGGCTTTGACCCCTCACTGGAACGAGCTCGTTCCAATGAGGAGTCATAACACATGTTTTAAGATGAAAAATCAAAAAAAATTAGTTATTCAAGAATTTTGTTTGCACGCATCGCCTGTTTTTCATGTTAGGTAAAGGGTTAAAGATCAAGGCTCCCAAGGAGAAAGTGGAGAATATGGGAAGAGATCTGCATGAGAAATTTCTCAAGAGATATCGTCTACATGGCGCTTGTCCATCTTGCAGATATAAACATTCCAAGAGCAATAATCGAAAGATGTCCTGGTTGCATGTCGGGGGATCGATCGAAGTGCACACCTTTTACACTACGTAACAACAAGACGTCATAGTCCTGTGTTTTGTGTCGGTGTTGGAAAAGCTTAACGTAGACAAGGTAATGCATTGGTGGAAGAAAATGATTGAGTGTCGAGTGCAACTAAGACCTTTAGAGCTCAAAATTAAGCGATTTGGGAAAATGTCGAGAGATCTCACGAATTATGATTGAGGAAGTATTTTGCATTTGTTACTGGATAGAGAATATCCAACTTAGATCAGAGGAGAAAAAACAGTTCTTAAATTAAATAAGAAAAAAAAACCTTGGAAATTCGATCTCATTCGCCCAGAGGAGGTCATCAAACTCGGTCGCATTCGCACAGAGCAGATGATCACCCCCCTCTGCGCAAATGCGATCAAATTTCCGATTCCTTATTTATGAAAAGGTCTATTCCATTACCGGGTTATTGTTTTTACTGTTTATATTTGTACAAAAACATGGCCGATTTCGAAATTTCCGTTGACGCCTCGCGAGTATTCAAATTGACGATAATTAAAGGATAAAACATAGTTTGGATCAATAGACTCTGCCCAAATGTTGGGAAATAAGTGTACTATCGATTGCAGCCGGTAATAAGGGCGAAAGCTTGAAATATATTCCTAATTTCGAGATTTGAGTTCCCATAAAAACTTCATGGGAACTTTTTCTATAGGATTGAATGGTGAGAATCTGAACATAGAGGGCTAGCCACTGCGTTCGGATCGCTGAACTAGTTAACCAAGTATTTACGAGATGAGTACCGATCACACGGAATTCTCTCTCAGTAACTTTTGAGTTAAGTTATTATTTTTTATCAAGTAATTGATCGATTCTACATACTGCACTGCAAGGAAATCAGTGAGAACTTCTCTATCAAATTTCCGCTTGCCATAGAAATTATTAGAATCAAGGACGCTGGTTGTGTTTACAATGGCATGGTGGGGGTTCGAATCCACGCCGAGAGAGTTTCCTACGGCACCAACCGCCTAGCGAAACTGCACAAAACCACGCACCATTCGACCACTTACAGACCCCCCCCCCCCCCAAAAGATATGCTAGTTAACCAAGTATGTATGAGATCAGTACCGATCACACGGAACTCTCTCTCAGTAACTTCTAAGTTAAGTTATTATTTTTTATCAAGTTGATTTGAATTAAAAAAAGGAAATTTATTAAGTTTTAACTTTATTTAATTTCTTATTATAACAGGGGGTGGAGGAGGAAAACATTTCGGACACAAAGCGCAAAAAGTATTTTTCCTACCCGTGGGGACACACCCACTCCATTTTTGAAAAAAATGTCCATCTTGAAATTTGATACCCACCCCCTAAAATTAGAGTAAATCGCACATAAACTGCTTTGATCGACAATTTCAACAGGTATTTTTGCTGGAACATGGTTTGTATTGTTCCAGTAACCATTCCCAACATTTAATCTACCCACAACCTGCTAATGGAGATAAAACAGAATACTCCAGAGTTTGCAACTGGAATTTGGTCCCATTTCGTGACAGTTTCATGAATTTATTCAAACTTTCTCACAAACGTTGGCAGTCAGTGTTTACATGGGCAATCAGGAGAGTACACAGCATATACTCGCATTCTACCTGAACAGTATTAAGACACGCGTAGCAGGAACAGGTGTGAAATATTTTGAAAATTTTGATGTTTTACCTCATTTCACCACTGTATTTGCTGCTATTTCTACTGATTTCTTTCTGCCACTGTATGATATCTACTATTCATGGTGAGAAGAGTCCCTTTTATTTTCAGATCTGGTTAGATTACATTTATGTTAGATTACATAAATGCTAATTCGTTTAAATTGCTTTAACATTTTTCAAAATCGCGAACCATTGATGGCGTGATGGGGAATGGTGAACGTCTGTCACATTTCCATGCTGCTAGCCTCTATTCTGTAATACTAATCATCCCCTGTTAACCCACAGCTGATGGAGTGGTGTCAAAAAGACTGATCAATTTGCATCACTTATTTGAAACACAAGAGCTCACAAGACAAACATTTCAAGGCATTGAAAAAACGTGTTTTCCGAGCCGCTGACATACCCTCCCAACCCGCCTCGTGTTCGGAAAAAAATTGATGACCCTTTGATTATAAAACAAAAATGATTTACATTTTAAAAAAAAGCTAAAAAATTATTTTGTAAAACGAAAATTCTTTTGTGAATCGAAAATTATTTTTGTAGAGCAAAAATTTTTATTTTAAAAAACGACTTGTGAAGAAAAACTGAATTCTCAGAAAAAAATGAAAATTGAGAGGACGAATTGTTTTGGAAGAAGATGTTTGCCAAGAAAAAAAAAATCTGGGAGAATGAATTGTTTATGGAAGAGATGTTTTCTGACATTAAAAAAATGCGAAGAGATAATGTGTAAATTTATAAAGGATAACAACAAAAAAAAAATCATGTAAAAAAATTATTTAAAAAACAATAATTTTATTTAGGTTTTTTCATTTCATGAAATATATCTATACGTAACAGTCACTAACAGATTTTGGTTTGTTTTTAAATTTCTCATGAAATTGCATCGCCGCATGTTCGCCGCAAAGATCTAACAACTCCCCATTTTGATCCACCAATTCGGTAGTGATACTGTGCACAGGTAGAGAGACAAAGTTTCATGGCCGCTCTATGATCTTTGTAGCCTAAAAAGACGTCCGAAAAGAAAGAGTTGATCACAGGCTGCATGCCACCATTCACAAAAGTCCCAGAGATCACGTCCACGTCCACTAAGATGCTATTGATGGAGAGAACGTGCAACAGATTTTCTGATGTCGCGTGTCCATCGTACGTCTTTTGATTGAAACCCAACATCTTTCTGAAAGTGTCATCTCCCCCTGAAATCCACTTGATAACGTTCTCTCATGTCCAGTGTGGTTTGCAGAGTGTCACTGTTGGAAAATATGTTGATGGCAGTTCTGTCGTCAACGTCGATCTTCATTCTAATCTGGATGTGTTCGTTCAGATCGACTGAGTCGTAACTACTCATGGGAATGTGACAGGTGAACCAGTACATTTCGTCAGAATAAATATTCTTTTTCACAGGAATGTTGGGAAACAAATACTTGAGATTCACAAGTGCCATCTCGTATCCCTCTTCAATTCGATCGACACAGTGGCGAGGCCACGGGGGGCGGGGGGGGGGATTGGGTGGGACGCGTCTTGCCCCACCTCCCTCCAAACTTGGTCCTCGAAATATGTCCAAAAATGGCATAAAAATTGTAAATCGTAAGTGTGGGGGGGGGGGGGGATAAGGTCCATGGGGGTTAGGTTGTAGATTTGTAGATTGCTTGTCCTAATATCTGTGTCGGTGAAAAAGGTAGACAGCCGTCAATACATGAAAAACCCCAAAATATCTTCTCAGATGCAAGGAGATGGGGGTTATTGAACTCTGGCATTCAAAATTTTTCTACCACGGGCCGAATCCCGTGGTAGAAACAATTTTGAATTCCAAAATTCAAAAACCCCCATCCCTCCAGTGGAAACCCTTATTATTGTTACCTTGGTTGTCTAGCTCAAACTTTAGGGACGCAAAATTCTGAGATGTGAAGTCTTGGAAAGCTTTTCCCGCACACACCACCCTCACCCCCCACCCCCACCCCTATGAAAAGCCAGACTCTGCGAGTTTGTCCTTCGCACTTGCTTTGGGCTGGCTCGGCAGATTGAATTTCGTCATGAATCAAGTCTTGTCGTTACTCAAAACAATCGTAAAAGAGTCTTTTGCAGTTGTGAACTTGTGTTATAGGTTGTCCTTAACTCTTTACGTGTTCTAGACTATCCTTTCTAATAATTGAGTTCCGCATTGTCGTGACATTTTTTTTTAAAATTTAACAATTTTTTTTTTTACTTCTTCTATATAATATTATTCTATTTTTTCTATACATTATTAATTGCAGCATGCAGAATATACAAATCTTCAAATCTGTTCCTATATTTTCCACGATATTTGTGACTCGTCAGATCGATGGCCACGAAATTATAAGGTCCATGATCCCACACCGCCTTACAATATCTGAATATTGAAGTCTTTTTCGCTCATGTCATCGCCAACGTGATCGTAGTGGATGTGCTCATGATTCTTGAGATCTTGATGAAACAGACACAGAAATTTCACATTCACTCTCATGGTCTGTGTGGGCACTCTGAAATAATTTTGAGACCGATAGAAAGAATCCTCATTGCTGTGACGTCCTCGAATGTAGTAAGATTAGCTTTGATTCTGTTTCATAAGATTTCTGTGCTCCGAATTCAAGTCACGAGGATCGGGCATGTCGTCCGCATTTTAGTAAAATTGACATTCGACGTTCGATGTATAATTATTTCCAAGTTCTCTCAGAAAAGATCGCTACGAACAATGCATTGCATTTCTCAAACTCATCACGGTCATCAAAGATTCCCTTTATCACGTCCTTCTGTAATTTTGTGCTCGTGGCTTTTAGCAATAATTCATATTTGGGTTAAAAGAGACTCTTGCCGAACACAAACAATCGCTCATGATCCAACCACTCATGTCACAACAACAGATTTATCAATAGATTCGTCTTTCTGAAATTCAGTTTCCCACACTATCAATCCCCTTTTGTTTCTTGGAAAGAGTTTGTGATTTGATCTCTTGGTCTTTGATTCTATCTTGTTTTTTAAAACTTTTTTTAAATAAGATCTTGTATGTTTTTTTAAACTAATTTTTTTATTCATTTTCTATATATACCTTTCAACAAAAGTAGGGGATATTTGACAAAAGTGAGATCAATGAAGATATATATTTATATTTTCATTAAAAAGACAGTTGAGGCATTGCACAGTGACATCTGGTGGATGATTTCAGCGACAGTTGGGTGTCTGACAAGCACACATTCCACGCACTGTTCTATAGAAGACATGGACGGTCAGTCAGAGAATTTACCACATTCAGTCCCAAGAACTCAATACCTTGTAAATCCTCAGTTCGCGAGACTAGCCCGGATCCGACGTGGCATACTCCTCACCAAACGTCAAATACCAGTTTGACTGATGTTATTCCATTCTTCCTGCAGTGCAGCGGCGTGTTCCTGGACATTGGTAGGGGGGCTGTTGGCGTTGTCGTAGCCGTAGCCGTAGCCGCCTGCCAAACATATCCCAGACGTGTTGGATTGGTGAAAGGTCTGCACGCAGTGCTGGCCAAGGCAGTGTAGTGATGTTCTGCTCCGGGAGGAACTCTGTAGTGACACGGGCCCTGTGAGCTCTTGCATTGTCATTTTGGAAAATGAATCGACAGCCGTGACATCACGCAAATGGCTTCACATGAGCTGCTACATGTTGTCACGGTAGTACTGCCCTGTAACACGCCATTGGATGACATGTAATACTGTTCTGCTTGTCATGGTTATGCCTCCCCACACCATAACCGATCCACCACCAAAACGATCGTGCTGCCTAACGGTTACATCGAGGTATCATTCGTTCCACCACCGCCACACTCTGTTTCTGTGGAAGTCGAGAGTGAACCTCGATTCATCGGAAAACATGATGTTGCTCCACCGACGACTGTCCCAGTGGAATTATTCGAGGCCGCCTGGCATACAAATTGCAGCTCTGTAGGCGATTTCGGATAATCTGACCACTGACTCACACATCTGTCGCTTGGTGCAGCTGCTGGCCAATTTCTGAGGCACTTTGGTGGCGGTTACGTAATGCTGTGGTTCGGATGAAACGATCCTGGTTAGCAGTTGTCGCCCTTGGACGACCTGGCCGACGTCTGCCATCAACATTGCCTGTCTGACGGTAGCATGACCACAACCTTCTAATCGCCGATTGAGTAACATTGAGAATTTGAGCCATTGCAGTCTGTCTGTTGCTAGCTTCCAACATGCCAACGGCATGTAAACGTTTGTCACGTGTCAGTCTTCGCATACCTCAAAAGTTACGTTTTGACCAGAAACTATTGATGAACGAGTCTATACCAAGAAAAGAATGATGAGACCTCCGAAAAAGCCCGTCCAGTACAAATGAAAATTTCCAAACGTATCTCATAGACATTAACGCGGCTCTCGTGCGAAAAAACTGAACGAAGTTTTTGTGGGTCGGTGACACTCATGATCCACACTGCACTTGGTAACATATTCATGTGTCCAATCACACGTATCCAATACCATTTTCCGAAAATTTCAACATCAGTTTGAATATCCCCTCCTTTTTTTTAATAGTATATAATAAAAAAAAATCATTTTCTTTAAACCATTTTCAATCCCAAGCCCCTGTTATTCAACAACTTAATAGCGAGTTCCTGTATTGACACATTGTCAGAAACCTTAAAGTTCCAAAATTTCATGTTCGCTAGAATCTCTTTTCGCAGCCAGGGTCACATCATGTTGACCGGTTTTATGCTATTAGGCAACACGTATGTACCGTTTGTATGAACTCAAAGCCAAGCTCATCTCAAAGGCATCAACTTCAAAATTTTTCAACGGAAGTGGTACACAATGACTCTGACACGTTTGCGCATGGCGGACATTGACATTCGCAATTGAGGAAACTTTTAGGGATTTTTCCCAAAGAAACCGGGGACAAATGAGGCTACATTTTTTCAAGGATACTCAGACGCTGGACAAGTGATGGCTCTCCACCATTGCTTTCACCCTCGTTGGGTCAAGGGACCCTTAATATATTGGGTGAGGGGGTGGGGACTAATGGTTCGCTGATTATGTTACGTGACGTCCATAGCAAGTAAAGGTCGCCCCTAGCTACGGGCAAACTACTGGGCCAATTTTGAGACATGGACCCAACATACATTGCAAACGAAAACAGACAGGTCAGTGACTTTCCTAGCAACCAGAGCGCCCCCTTAGCAACGGGCTAACTACTGGGCCGATTTTGACCAAATCTGGTATACGGACTCAAAATGCATTGCAAATGAAAACAGACAGATCAATGTTGACGTCTCGTGACTTCCCTAGCAACCAGAGCGCGCCCTTAGCAACGGGCTAACTACTGGGTCGATTTAGACCAAATTCGGTATACGGACCCAGTATGCATTGCAAATGAAAACAGACGGATCAATGATGAGGTCACGTGACTTCCCTAGCAACCAGAGCGACCCTTAGCAACGGGCTAACTACTGGGCCGATTTTGACCAAATTTGGTATACGGACCCAAAATGCAGCAATTTCCGTAACTCCTCGGATAAATTCCGGAAAACAACGACGCCATAAATATATCTTCAAATCAAAGCAATGATAAAATTATCTTTCAATCAGAGCACTGGAAAATAATATCTTCCAATCAAAACGCAGATAAAAATAGTTATCTCGAAATTTGGTTGGTCCCCTATTCTTTACCAGTCAATGTAGGCCTACAGCAATTTAGGCCTAATGCATCACTTTCGCTCGCTTTTAGGTTTGCCTAAATTTCATATTATTGTTTTCTCTGAAGGGAAAACGTGAAGCGATCGAAGCCGTTGTTTTGGCAACAGCAGAATCACGCGCTTGTATCAGGGGCCCTTGATACAGATTCGGAACAAGGGCCCAGATACATTGAACTTTAGTTACGTAACAGTGCAAAAACACCCCGATTGTGAGATAAATATACATTATCATGACCATGTGCATGTCCTGTAATTTGTATCAGATTTGAGGTGTTTACAATCAGATCGCAACGAGCCCGTAAGGGCGAGTTGTGATCCGATTGTAAACACGACCGAGAATCTGATACATATTACAGGACATGCATTTGGTCATGATAATACATTTATCTAACAATCCCGTTACATGAAGCCCGTTTCCCCCGTTTTTCAGTTTAAATTGGGTTGGAATTGGTCAAAATGTTGAATTTCGTATTTTAGTGCGTAATAACAATGCATATAATGATATTATTTGTCATAGCGCGGTGTTTACCGGAAGTGGAATCTATATGATACGGAATCAGAAAAAGTCGTCTTTTTGATACAGAATCGGAACACATTATGTGTACGTACCGTTTCTCGTGGGTTTCAGGCCCAAATCTATATGATTGTTAGATAAACTATCTTATCACCCATGTAGACTGCATGCTCATTCGGTCCTCGATATAAACCATAGAGAGGGACCACCTTCAATGGATTCGTCGCATATAAATTCTTGTGGGTCTCAATTCGTCGACGCTCTCTTTTTTCGCACGCTCCTGAATGTCTATCATGGGTTTAAACAACCTAGTCATCTACTATTCCACTTCATTTCGAGAAATTGACGAACTGTCGCGTCTCTCCACTTAGGATCTTAGATCTTTAAAACGGACATGCTCGATATTTTAAGCGTTTTTTTTATTTTTATTTTTTTTTAAATTTATTTCTCTTTTTTTTATTTTTAATAATATATTATATTTTTATTTGAGACATATCTTAGATATTCCTCCATCACTGACTGGAAAAAAACAAATTTCACGCAGTTGCAAATGTCTCTCATCTGAGAGCTTCTCGCTGAATCGACTACATCCGTCGAAGAGACAATACAAACAACCGACGGAAAAATACATGTTTATTGCATTTTTTGATGATTTGGAATTTTTCACATACAAGAGGTCAATACCGAATCAACGAAATCCGTCGAAGAGACACCTAAGAAACCGAAAAAAATTGCATCTTTTCGCATCTTGACGAGTGTGATGTTTGCGAAAGTGGGGACTGATAACCACTAAATGACACGCGACTCTTTCGACCCAAAAGTCGATGTTTACAAAAATCTGTCATGGACTTGGGGTTTCATCTCTGCTTCGGAACCTTTTCCTGTATCTCCGCTGCCATCTCGTCTTGATATTCGGGGAGATTTACCAAATATTTAAGATAACCGAGTTTCAATAGGTCTATCCTGTCCTTGATCCTCATCCACCCATTTTCACCCCTGAGTGCTTCTAGTGCTGCGACATTACTCGACCCCGTTATCCATCGGCCTGCATCGTTCTGCAGGATTTCCAAGCTCTTTACAGCCGTCTGGTTTAGGGGTACCACTTCCGTACCGTATGTTATACTTGGCAGCCCCACCATTTCCCAAATGGTTTTCCCCACGAAAACCTTATTGAAACTGTTTCTTCCTATAAGTTTCATTTGGTTAAGGATTCGCTTCCCCTTCAGAATCAATTTATTTGTGTGGTTTCGGTAGATGCCTCTTCCTGTGATGTTTATATTTACCCCCAGATACTCGTAGTCACCTGTCTCTCCTACACGAAGAAGTTTGCTGCTACCTTCCGGAATGCAGAACTTCCCCACTCTCCACCTTCGAGTGGGGTCCACTTTTCGGCCCACACGTATAACTTTGCTCTTGCTTTCATTAAGTTCGAGTCTCCATTTGCTCCCATATTTCCCAACAATTCCTAGCATTTTCGCTAGCCCCTCTTCGCTTTTTGATACTAACACCATATTGTCTGCACAAAATAGCCCTGGGATCTTCAAGCCCCAACTGCTACCCCCTCGTCGCTATGCAGAGTTTCATCTCCTAAACCTTTGATGTACAATGCAAAAAGAATTGGCGAAAGGATACACTCTTGTTTTAGGCCTATCTCCATAGGCACACGTTTTGTTGTAATGTTTCCCAGGCTAAGTTTACTATGTTCATCTTTATATAATGCGTTCATAATTCCAACAAACTCGCCTCCCAAGCGCAGAGTCTCAAGCTTGCGCCACATACCCTCCCTCCATACTCTATCGTATGCCTTTTTAACATCCAAAAAGGCCATAAAAATCTTTTTCTTTTTTGCTTCCGCAGATTCTATCATTTGAGAACGCATGAAAAGATGGTCAGTGACTCTCTTTCCCTTCCTGGAGCCATTCTGGATTTCTCTCAAAAAACCCCTTCTCCTCAATCACCTCCTCTAATCTCCCATACAGGACTTTACAGAAAACTTTTCCAATGTTACTACTGATAGAGATCCCTCGATAGTTATCCTAAACATCTTTTTCCTCCTTTTTGTGAATAAATGTCACTTTGCTTTCTCTTCACTCATTTGGGACCTCTTGTTTTTCTATGGCTAAATTGAATAGTTGCAGTTAGGCTTTCCAAGAGTTCCTCTTCCCCTTTTTTGATAAACTCGTTAGGAATTTCATCAACCCCTCCCGCTTTTCCATTCCTTAATTTTGAGATCGCCTTTCGCACCTCCTCCGTTTTAATTTCGCTGCACACGAAGTTGGATAGATCATTTTCCTCTAACTGGTTCGGACACTCCCGTGGTTTCCCCGTGTCCCGTCGCTTATCGTTTACCTTTTCCCAGTGCTTGACTAGTTCTAATACGATTTGATCTTGCTCGTCTGTAACTCTGCCATCTACTTTAATATTCTGTGGGTTACTTCTTTTGTTACGTTTATTCACCCATTTCCAAAATGCGTTCGAACTCGACCCCCCCCCCCCTCCCGCCCCCTGTCGTCCTCATCTTCCTAATAAGACTACTATTTCGCACTCTCCGATTATCGTCTTTAATCTTATTGATTTTATTTCGTGCTTGTTGGTATTCTTCTTTTGCTACCGTGGCCTCGTTGCTTTCCGCCCCTTAAATTTTCTACTTCTCCTGTATGCAGAACATTTAGTTTTTCTATCCTTTATGACTCTTTAGTGCGCTCGTTTCGGCAATTTTACTGTATTGACGCGAACAGAATATTTCGTTTGAGACTAGGAACGAGAAAGATTCTGTTTATTCCCTGATCCAAAGGGAGGGCGGTGGCTCACCTGCTTGAGCACTGGACTTTAAAAATTTGAAAGGTTGACAGTTCGATCCTGACCAGCGGTAACTGGATTATGTTCTTGGGCGAGACACTAAATCCCGATTACTCACGCAGGTGCAAAGCGGTGCTGTGTAGTATAATACATGTTGCATGGCTATGGTGCACTTGCTCTCAACTGCCGTGACCTCTGCTTGTGCAGAGTTAGTAAGTCGGAGCATTTGACAGTTTATCGCCACTGCTCAGTGGTTTTCTCTGGGTACTCGGCTTCCCCACTCATAAAACCGGTCAACATGATGTGACCCTGGCTGTTGAAAATGCCGTGAAACCCCAATAAACAAACAAGCAAACGGGAAGGCAAGAGGTGTAGATTCACACTGCGGAAAAATCGTAGACTTGACAAACTGACGATTATATTCAAATCGCAGGTTTCACAGAGTCCGTGCCACACGTATTCTTCCGGCGCTGGAACGCTCTTATTACATATCGTTGGATCCAATGCACTTTGGGAATTGGATCAAGGCAGTGCTGTATGGTATTATAACATTCAGCATCTACAGTTAACTAGTACAGAATAGTTCACGGTAAGATCGGGATAGTACCACCTGATATGGTGTGAAGAGCAGTGTTACCCACTGCAGAAGTTGTTTTGTTCCATCCGAGTTATGTACCACTTTTGACCAGTGACTAGAGACAGTAGGGTGCGTATAGGGGTTTGATAAGCCAGATCACTAGAAAAGCTACAAATCGAGCAAATGGGGTATTGGTCGTCGGCGGGTGTTGCTGTACTAGAGTCCAAAGGAAGACCCGAAGAATGCGGATAGTCCCTAGTATATTTTCATATCACCTCAAACAGTCGAATGCAATCACGCGACGAAGTATATAGCACCATCCAAATGGTTGTAGCTACTATGGTAGCCTGCAATATCCCATCGTGCTTAGCAGTATGACATCAATTTCAGCCAACAAGCCGTCTCTTGAGTTTTAGCAGTCACCCTCAGATCTAACTGATCGAGAAAGAAATCCCTGTAAATACGGTTTCCTCTAGCAATGGCCTTTTGATAACGAGCGTCCAATAATGATCCAACGACAGAACACCACTACATCAAATTATCCCGAAGTGAAACAAGGTTCCATCTACAGTGCTAAAGCATTGCAAGTAGAACCTTGCTACTCTCAATTGACGATATGATCCTCACTTATCTCAGATGGGTGAAATAGATGACCTTGAGCCAAATGACTTCTCGAACGACATTTTGCCTTTTCCATTATTCAGTTGTAGCCATACGCAAGCCACATGGTAATACAAATGGAGATCGTAGAATTCGTAGTGGTAACAACAAGTAGACCAATGATGGGCAATAATGCTGGCGGAAGATTATTATTGTCCTCGAGTGGCGAGGGGTGGGATGGGGACATCTCCCTCGAGGGAGGGGATGATATTTGATCCAAACACGAAGCCTGCATCCCCACACCACTCAAGGATGATTGCTTCTCCACACGCACCCCACATGACATCATCAAAATCAAACTACTTCTCGTGCGATGACAATGTAGAGATAAAATGAATTGCTAAAACGAAAACTTCGAATAGACCAAGGGAATATACTAAAAAAACAGCCCACGGCAGCGATGGGTTAACAGACTGAAGCTAGTTTTGAAACATCTGATATTTCGGAGACGTCACTTTTGAAGTTATCGATTTTGATGGAGTCATGTAACAAGGGGTAAGGTAAACTCATCCTCGGCTGATGAGTAAGTTGCATAGTTGTGTCAATTGAAGTTAAGTGGGATGCCATGTTTGATCACAGTGGGCAGGCGATGATGAAATAATCCATTTAATATTGAAATGAAGATGGTCGTGTGGGGTAAGGTAAGATATATAATTATATCTCACCCGAGTATCCCAACCGGGACACGCGTATCTCAATAGGCTGGTGGCCATCTTGTTTCTGGTTGCCATTTTGTTCAGGTGGACAACTTGGGTGTTTGTAGTGCAGCTTGCACACTTAATGCCTGATTTGGATGACCCCGTCTATGAAGTGACGTCATGTCACATGACACAACAACGCCGTGTTGGTTAGTTTTGGTAACGCGTATGAGCGGCCATGTTGTGACAGCATTACCATGATCATATGTGGTATTAGTGCGCATGCAGAGCGCGTGTTAGGTTTGTATACTGAGGGCCGCCATCTTAGTTTGCATGATGGTTCTATAGCGCCACTCCCACATTGTGAACACTAGTACCCCTCGAACAGTAACAAATTCCTTCTAAAATAATTCACAAACACTTAAAAGAATAGTTGAAGCCGACCATGATGCATTTTAGGCACCTCACTTGTAGCACCCCTCTTTCTACACACTACTTTCGGCACCCCATTTTACGAGATTAGTCCAAGAGAAGTATGTGGAGTCACTCGGTCGAGCAGTTGCTCTCATGACTCTTCGTTTCTTTTGATGAAATCATGATTCATGCTTCTGGGCACTACACTTTTGTCACCCCATCGCATACTTGGTCTCTTGTCTGCAGCCTTCTTTCCGAATGAGTCGAAGAGTCGTACATGGAGTCACTCGAGCTCGTAATTACTCTAAAGCTCTTTTGCTCGATGGAGTTCGAGTCGTCCGAGTGACGGCTGTTCCAGTTACTGCTCGGTAGTTTGTCCGGGGAACTTGAAATATGTATAAAAAGTTGTACGAGGAAACAGGTTGAATTCTACTCCTTGTAGTAGTAGAAGACAAGTATGTAATGACAGGTACTGAGAGTCTTAGTGCCACAAGTCAATGGAAATGGGACAAGGCTGCAAGGGCGATAGAACACTCTAGCACAGGACAGAGTAGTAGTAACCAATGGTAATGGAACAAGGCTAAAAGGCGGTAGAACACTTTAGTAATGGTGAATACAATAGAGACTGATCATAGCACAGATAGTTGAAGATATGGTGGACGCCTACTGTAAGACTACTAGGAGTATATGAGCTTGTAACCACACTTATGAAATCCCAATAGAATCCCCTTTTTAGGAAAAGTCTGTGGTTTCAGAACCCTTTTTTCCGAGATGAGTCGAATAGTTGTATGTGGAGTCACTCTTTCGGAAATTGCTTGATAGCTCATTTCCTCGATGGGATTCTAGTCATAGCGATGCCTCTTCCAGTCACTACTCGATACATACCCACTTTTCCCGATGGGATTTGAGTCATCGGAGCAATGTCTGTCCCAGTCACTACTCAACTGAAGCCTGGACTTTTTCTGAGAAAGTCTTGTGTCAGATAATTATGTGACAGTGGGCGGGGGGTTTAGATAAATGGAGTGATCTGATTGGTCGAGGCTGTTTTGGCTGGCAGCCTGATATGTACTGTGATTACTGTAGGCGTTGCACAAATTGAAAGCTGCATTTTAATTTTTTTACATTATTTGAGTTGTAACTTTAAAAGTTCTGCCTCAGTTGCAAACAAACTTGGCAGAGCTTCCGACCTGCCACATCGACATGAAAAGTTTGGTCTCAATAAGAGCTATGGTTATAGTAGAACGCGTGAAACACGAACCAAGGTGTATTTACTTTGCGCTGTTACTCGAAAAGTTTTACTTCAATAACAAAACAATTGGCAGTGCTGGGTAAAAATCATTCTCATGCCAACATGAGTAGTTGGTCTCTGAAAAACACTGTAGTGATGGATGTAGGCGTCACACGCGTGTTTTGGGCACCAAAAATGCCATTTCACTAGAAACGTCGAAAATGACGTTAAATTAAAAAAAAAAGCCCAAAACGGCTTTCTTTTTATTTTTCAAGCTGTACAACACACTAATATTTTATGGAAATTAGAAGAATTTAATTTTTGCGATGTTGACTTCCCATCGTCACTGCAACGGAAGCCCTATGCGAATTTTTTACTGGCTAAAAACTGATAGAATTTTTAGATATGTTTTTTGTTTAATATGTTCACTGTAAAAAATTACCGTAATTTTGTAGTCATATGACCGGCAGCTAGTTTCCAGGCATATGACCGTAAGCGTTACGGCAAACCGTAAAAAAATTTCACTCTCATTTGCCGTATATTCCCGTAATTTTTTTTTCACGGTTTGCCGTTATTTGTACGGTCATATGCCTTGAAACTAGCTACCAGACACATGGCCGTAAAATATTTCAACCATCATTTGCCTTATTTTCCCGTAAAAATTACCATCAAAATATTTACGGTTAAAATGTGCGGTGGCAGTGTTCCAGCCATATGGCTGGAACACTGCCACTGGTCATTTTGACCGTAATTTAATTCCAGCCATCATTAACCGAATTTTACCTAGAACCAATAAAAGCATATGGGTTTGTCGGCCTCAGCGGAGATCCGTGGCCACAAACCATAATATCCATCGAATATCGGTGGCGCAGTACAAACAGTCTGCTATTCTGCATGATTACCGAAACAATTATACGCATAAAAAATTGATGTTGTTTGATTTTCATGCCCAAGACTGAAATGGAAATGACTCACTTGGCCACAAACTTACAAACTGATAGTAATACGTTGTTGTTCGTCTTCAAAAGCATCGGGCATCCTTCTTGGAAATGGCGACTTCCAGAGTGGCATATGGCAAGGCCGATCCCATAATTCACCATTTTTACCGCCGTGCGACGTAATTGGATATCGTGACTGGAGAAATACGTTCATTGGATCAAATTCGAGGGTTTTTCTACGGCAATACCGTTAAAATTAATTAACGGCCTCGAGATCGTTGTATTTGACAGTCATCTGACAGTGGTTAACCGTACAATTACGGTAATGTTTTACAGTGTTGGACACTATATCTCCAACATTTTGAGGAGAAATCAATGACGTGTCAATGATAAACGTTCGTGAAAAAGACGGCAGTTTGACGTTATTTTGTGTAACGGTTGAAATTGTATCAACTGTATTGAATAGCGACATCATCAACGCTATTGTGTGTGAAATTTTGTAGAATTTTGTAAAACCTAAAAATGGCGATGAATCGAAAAACTTAGAAGCAGCCATCTCTTATTTTTTTCAAATACTGCAAGACACTAAACTTCTAAGGAAAATGGCTGACATTTAATTTTTGGTGACGGCAACGTCTCTAAGGTCACCCGAAAATTTGGATATGGTCGCATAATTTTCCCAGTCGGTACCACAATTTTAAATATGTTTTTTGTTGGAGAACGAAAGTTCAATACTGGAGTTGCAATTAAACGTTTAACCCTTTACTCAACGCTGACGATATCAAAATTTATTATTTTAAATATTATTTTTTCAAAACATTTCAACAAAACCATATCATGTGACCCCTCGTTGGAACGAGCTCGATGAGCTCGTTCCAACGAGGGGTCACATGATATGGTTTTGTTGAATTTTTTTGAAAAAATAATATTTTTTCAACTGCTGACTTTACATTTTACGCGGGCGGATGCGGCCGATTCGTTGGGTAAACGTTTAAGAAAAACAAAGGCACGAAATTAAAAATCGCAGTCTCGACTGAGAACAAGAAATAAAAGTCAACAAGTTCGCCAAATTTGGTCGGGATTACTTCATGGGAAGTACCCTAAATTGTGGCGGGAGGAAAAAACAAAGGAAAACGATGACGATCGCCATAAGTCAGTTCAACTACTGTCGCCCATACACACGCCGTGTTTGCAGTGTGCAATTTATTTTTCGGCACCCCCCCCCCCCCCTCCCGGCCCTTACAGAAAAAAAATCATCACGAGGGACTACTTTTCGTGATCTGTGTTTAAACTTACAGTTTATGTTTCCATTTTGTCCTCTCCATTGCCTGTAACACAAATTGGGTTTCTTTGTTTTTGATGTTTACCAGATGATATCCGTTCTTAGCGCACTTTCGCACTGCTTGCTTCCATGTATAACGACCATTGTAAAGGACAACATCTGTGAGAAGTACAAAAGAAAGTTAACTGCCTCGTTCATATGTGCAAGACGGAATACTCTTACAAAGATTGTAGGACAAATCTTCTTGGACAGAATCCCTTTAGAACACAACGCCCTCAAATGAGCCCCTTTGGACAATCCCCCAATTTAATTTTCAAAGGCAGGCTGACATATCCCTTCAGTTTAGATAATATAATCCCATCAGTTTAGAAAATTGAATCCTTTCAATTTAATTTTCAGATGCAGATATCTCATTTTCAGTGGGGTCCTCCTTTTCTTTTTCTTCTTTCACACAATGTACAATCTAACCTTTACGAAACGGAATGACCAAAACTGACCTGCGCTATTCACAAACATCGCCAACAAAATTAGATTTTTTCACTTTTCCTCTCGAAAACATAGCATATGACCGCTCATTGGGGCGAGCTAGCTCATTCCAAGGAGTGGTCATATATGTAATGTTTTGGGGGCAAAAAACTGAAAATGTTATTATTCTGGGGATATTTTCTTATAAGGTAAACAGATAATGAAATTTCGGATGTCATTAATTTATTTATTTAATGGGGTTTAACGACACTTTTGACAGAAAGCAATACCTCGTGTCGGACAGTTTTACGGGCGGAGGAAGCCAGAGCACCCGAAGAAAACTACTGAGCAACAACGAGCAGCTGTCAGACTCCCCTACGTACCAACTCCGTACAAACAAGGCTAGCATTGGTTGAAGACAAGTGCACCATCGACAGGTAACACGCCTTAATACACAGCGCCACCGTGCCCCCACACATTAACTGCCTTGCCCAAGTACACAACGCAGTTACCCCCGATGGGGATCGAACCGCAGACTTTTCGGTTTGAAGTCCAATGCCATAACCACTATGGCACCGGATATCATTAATACCACTGAACAGTAAAAAGAAGTTATTTTGTAAATGATGATCGACTTCGTCGCATTGTTATTTGAAGGGCTTATACTCACCTCAGAGGGAGCGCGGTGGCTCAGTGGCAGACTGTTGGGCTTCTGTGCTAGAGCTCCCGAGTTCGATCCCCGTCCGGCCCGACCCTCGTTGTGTCCTTGGACAAGGCACTTTATCCCGGTTGCCTACATGTGGGCACGATAACGCCGTGTACTAAGGCGTACAGCACGTCGATGGTGAACATGTTTTCAACCGCTGTAAACCTGAATGAGCGGAGCTTGAACATAGTTAGAATGTTGGGGAACTGACAGTTGCTCGTCGATGCTCGGTGGTTCTCTACGGGTATTCCGACTTCCTCCACCCATAAAACTGCCACGGTCACCATTAGCCATTGTGCATAAGTATGTGACCTTAAACACCAATAAATAAATAAATACTCACCTCAGAAAATAAAGTGAGTTAGGGGATTTTGTCATCCTCTTAGAATTAAAGTGAGGGGGTTATGACCAAGGTTTTGGGTCTGTATGCCTTAAAAAGTGGAAGTAAAAAAAAAGTATAATTAACAATTTCCATCACAGTTTGCGGTTTCGACACAACGCTGTGCCTGTAATTTGAACCTTCCTGCGAAAGGAAAACAAATCATCCCTTGAGAGCATTAAGGCGACATCCGCAATGCTGTAGCATCCCAGATGGCGCCTTGTTGCACTCAAGGGATGAAATATTGAAAAGTCTGAAATCAACGAAAGACGTAAGACAAAATAACTGATTTGAATTAATTTTCAACGATGCCCAAGTTTCACTTCGCACAATTTCTAAATCTTGGTGTCCATCTCCATATCCAATATAAGAATAGCTGGATCGGTAAAGAACATGGAAATCGGAAAACTATTTATATCCGATTTCTATGGTAAAGAAGAAATTGGGTGTTATTTTGCGCGAACACAGATTTTTCCGTACCCAAAGAAACCAGGATACTAGCAACCAGCGGCTGTTATCCATTTTATCGTTTACTGATACCATTTCAGCCTCCTGCCCTACTGTTTATAAGAAATTAATTTTGCATCAACAGAAAGGTATGTTTAGTTTCAGGAATACCAAGGAGATGATTCTGCTTTTATTCAACAGCACTTCTAGAATAAGAGGATTCACATGATTTTGGAAACAGCGAACTGGGAATAAATGTCGCCCACGTCAGCTTTGCCTGTACTCTAAGCAGCATTTAATCGACGGTCTAACAGGGAACAATTTACTATTACACTATTAAATAACTCTTAACATAGTAAAGTGTCAAACAGTGAGTAGAAATGTATCGCTTTTCTTAATGGTTCTATAAGAATTTTCAAACCTTGGAAATTAGCCATGAACATTTTTCATTTATACCGGCTCTCTGACAGACAAGGCATTACCGCACAGCTTTTTTGGAACATTTTCGTCTAAAAAGTTCTTCAGGTGACACAGCCTGTTTCAATTCGCCACCGTATCTTTATGTGATATATTTATTGCAGTTTGTGGCGGTATATTGTCACTTGAGTTCAACAAGTGCCATCTGCAATACTGAAGCATTGCAGATAGCGCATTGTTACGGTCAAGAAACAATATGTCATCCATGCAATTTGGGATTTCCAGTCAAAATTGTTTTTCTTATTATGCCCCCTCCTCCCTCACGTAGCTTTATGTGATGCGTTGTTGCAGTTTTCAGTTTCTGGCGGTATATCGTTCCTTGAGTGCAACAAGAGCCATCTGCAATACTGAAGCATTGCAGATAGCGCATTGTTGCAGTCAGGGAACAATTTTCATCCATGGAATTTTGGATTTCCAGTCAAAATTGTTTTTTTTATTATGCCCCCCCCCCCTCTCTCTCTCTCTCTCTCTCTCTCTCTCTCTCTCTCTCTCTCTCTCTCTCGGGGCCATTATGTTTTCACCATGTCTGCCCGTCCGTCGTCCATCCGTTAACTTTTGATTTTCGACCAATAACTAAAGATTAAAGAACCGCTTATTTGATCGAATCATCATTTTAGATGTTACTTGTGGATAACTAGACAATACTATGTTTCGATTTTGGTCCATCCCATCTAGCGGTAAGCCAATTCAGTATGGTCGCCATGGCGGCCATATTAAATTTGGCTTCTGTCCAATAACTAATGAGTGCTGACTCGAATCATTTTTATTTTTATAATTATGCATTGTTTGTGTCTAGAGGGAGCAACATTTCAATGTTGGACCAGTTAGCTGAACCAAGATGACGGCCAGTGGCCAATTCATTATGGTTTCCAAAGCGGCCATGTTGAAATTGGCTTCTGTCCAATAACTAATGGATACTGACTCGAATAAATTTAACTTTTTGGTTATGCATTATTGGTGTCAAGAGGAAGCTTCTTTTCGATTTCGGATCAGATAACCAATTCAATATGGCTGTCATGGCGGCCATATTGAATTTGGTTTCCGTCAAATAACTAATGAATGCTGACTCACATCAATTGTATTTTTTGATTATGCATTGTTGGTGTCTAGAGAAAGCTTCCTTTCATTTTTTCACCAGTCAGCTGAACCAAGATGACCAGATGGGGCCAATTAATTATGTCTTCCATGGCAGCCATCTTGAATTTGGTTTCCATCCAATAACTAATGAATGATAACTCAAATCAATTTTCAGTCTAGGTTACAGTTTGACCCCTGAGAAATGTCACAAACATGAATAAAATAGATCTCAAGCTTGAAGTGCATGATCATAGAAAATTCGCCACAGAAAAGCAATCGCCGTCCACAGTGTCGTATACGACACTGTCGAAGCCGATTGCTTTTCTGTGGGGATCGAACTCTGAGTTTTTTTTAAAAAAAGTATTTATCTGTTGCATTGTTTGATTCGAAGGTAAGCTCTAAGCTATATTACACGCATGAGAGAAACCGGGCCAAACTGCCGAAATACTGCAAAGCTTTGGATGTTTCAAACTCCACATAATATGGGCGCAGTTATCTTATTTGGGCATAGCGTTTACCGTCGTTAGTTGGGAAGAGTTTAAAGGCCTGGAATGACCAATAGCTGTAACTGACAGTTATGTAACAGGTCTTGGGCCAAAACGCCGATTTTGGGCATCGCTAAACATGAAAAAACTGCATCGCAAATTGTGATACGATACCGCTTAAAAAACTCGATGTTCTCCAAATAAGATAATTAATCATGGCATTAAATTGTGTTACTTTTGCAATAAGTTTGAAAATAAGTGCCGAAAATGTTATCATATAACACATCGCTGTGATCAGAAAATCTTCCATTAGGCTAACATATACACCAGTTATGGCAGTTGCGGATCCAGCAATTTATTGTGACCAAGGAGAAATTTCTGGCGAGTCCAAGACCAGTAACAACCCCTAGTCAAAAGCATCTGAATGAACGGTTCTTGAGTTTACAAGTTTATTCGATGCATCACTGGTCACATGACCCTTGACATCACCAGTCCATAGCAACGATCTTGAACCATGGTGTTGACGGTATGTCACACCGTAGGCCTACTTGACAATAAAAGTTATCTCTGCCAACATGTATGGTACATGGAAATTTTATAGTTGGATGTCGGTTTTTAAACACCGATCCGCAGGCGAGGTGTTTAAATGAGACATTCAGGTATTAAATCTCCATATAAACATACATGTTGACGGAGATTATAAGTTATTTCGGACAACATCCAGGGTACATGGAGATTTAATACCTGGATGTCGGTTTTCAACCATGAGACATCCAGGTATTAAATCTCCATGTACCCTGGATGTTGCCCGAGAAAACGATTTTGTCCCGCCTCCTAACACAGAAATAATGCCGAGATGTAAAATATGATCCCACATTAAGACTCAGGCGACGAGGTTTAAACCCCACACTGGGCCTCTGGTTTTGAACCAAACAGCGTAACAAACGTCACAGCAAAACTATAAATAGACGCGTCTATTTCCGAATCGTTGTTTATAAACCAGGTCACACATGGCGAAGTTTTTCACTTTGGTGAATTTGAATTCGTTGAAACAGTTTTAAAACCGTGTAAATTTAGCCTTCCAGAGTGTACTGTATTTCCATGGAACAAGCTTCAGCATGTTAGATGTGTTGTGTTGTGTGTTTTATTCATGTCTTTGAGAGAATAGCTTAAACATTCACTTAAAACGACGCCGGACATCATGGAACATGGAAGGTGACATTTTGAATTTCGGGAACGATGTCTCACAATTTCAGACTCCACTTGGGTTTAAACTTGAAGATTTTGAATTGAGCCGCAGTTATTGAATTTTGTAAAAGGAAGGTGGAATTAATAGCATACATTTCTACGCTGACCATCGGAAACCGCAAAATAACTTATGAAGTGCGCCGAGATTTAATGCCCTGGTAATATTAATTTGTTGTTGACACCAAGTCTTACAGTAGTTGCACTGACTGTGCCCATATATTTGCCCGCCGTGGATTTCCCACTTTTACCTCAGCTTGGCTCCAAAACCCTCACTGAAATTGTGACCCTCATTGAAAAAAAACTCTATGGCCGGGATTTACCCCTTTACAATTTAATTAACAGTTCTAATAGGAGTTTCTGCAATCAATGTGACCCAGTCGGGGTCAAAGGTTATTTTTGTCACCTGGATGTTTCTCGAGTGACAAATGGGGAACAACGGCGCGCGCTCTTATCACCCGTATGTTTGAAGATAGCCGATACCATGGCTATTGTCTCGGTCACATTGACCAATCAGAAGACGCGATGCATACTGATACAGGGACAATTATCGATAACCTGGATGTTTCTCGAGTGACAAACGGGGAACAACGGCGCGCGCTCTTATCACCCGTATGTTTGAAGATAGCCGATACCATGGCTATTTGTCTCGGTCACGTTGACCAATCAGAAGACGCGATGCATACTGATACATGGACAAGACGTTTTTGTCGCGTTTGAAACACAATAGAAACATAGTGGAAATAAATTTGCGGACGCCTTTCTCACGCATCGGAATTGTTTTGTTTTCACAAACGAAGACAACAGATAGAGTTACATCCCTTGGGTCGTTAAGGAAACGGGTAAACAGAAGTTAGTTGACATATTGTCCCCTGAGTTCCAATGTGTTCTATGTGCCTACTGGCACATAGAACACATTGGTACTCAGGGGACGAATTATTTGCTCTTATTTTATTTTTCTCAAGTTGTTTCATTTTAATTATTCGACTATTTAATTTATAACGACTGTGACTATTTTCAGGCTTTTTGGTTCGATTTTTATACCGAGGCGAGTGAATGCGAAAAGCTTTCATTCAAACCATATAACCCCGATGTTTCGCGTGCCCATATACCCTGGAATGTGCACGTTCTCATATACCTTCGATGCTGGGTGCACCCTTTGCCATGGCTATTTGTCCAAGGCATGCTGACCAATTAAAAAAATTATCGAGATATAGGGATGTAACGTATTTGGTAACAGCAGTTGAAATATAATATACAATAGAAGTTCTAAATTACTCTGTTATAGTCGTCTGCTCATAACAGAGGTGTAATTCTATTTTTGTTGGCTTCATGTCATTTCCATGTTCGAAATGAATCGATGTACCTTATTGGTTCACGTCGTGGTGCATTTTGCTGCTGTTTCATTTGTCGAGGTGAACGCGAGGGATCAATCAGATTCCAGTATTCGAAATCTTTCCCCGCGAAATTATCCTGTATAAGCGGGGTCTCGCTCATAATTCGCCGCCCATGTCTTGGCTCTGAAGCTTTAATTCAGCTGCGCTAGCACAACTGCCTTTAGTTGTGGGAACACTTTGTAACCTGTAAAAAAGGTTAACCGTAATGGGTACCGTCATTTTGGGACCCGTTCAGCTCGGCCCTGGTGAGAATCACTGTTTCTGAGAGTGGTTCGTTCTCTCCAGGTCCGAGTTCCGTGGGAACCATCCACATTCACTGAACACATGTTGGGTGGAAGTTAAACCCCTTTTGGTTAAAAGTGTAGTGGGCCCGTGGTTTTTGATCCGTCATTCATATTCATGTCCATTTCATATCATACTATTTTGGGCTTCTTAATAAACCACGTATAAACTGTTTTTCTATTTTATTGTGAATTCATCCAGACCACAACACATAACTTAATGGTTATTCGACCTCTAGAGTTGAGTTATATTTTATCCATGGTTTGCTAGTTGACCCAGATCCTCACGAATCTGAAGAACAACAGGGAGATTTCGGCCAGGGTTCTAGCCCCTGGGGAGTCGTTCACCCCATCCCTGTTACAGGGGCAACATATTATATTCCATCAAGTATTTCGATGTGACGTTAGAAATTATATTATTTAATTTCGTTATAATACGATACATAATTTCCCGCATCGATCACTGTGGCGAGCAATATGTAGTGCAAGTGTTAGTCTGTTACTTGGCTTGATGTTGAAGACAACTATGCTAAACTGGGTGATTAGGGATGTGACCATTCAGTACCCCCAGAATGGCCAGATAGGGATATGAGGAATGATAGATTATACTTTACTAAAGGATTTCCTCATGGCTCTAACAGCCTCAAATGATGAAAAAGGGATTTCACGGCCACAGACTAACCACATATCTGGATTCGAAAGTGGGATTTCGCATGTGGAATTCATAACCGACTCCGTGAATCTGCTATTGGTGTTTGTTGGATCATCACTAGAAGAGACTAATGCTGTCTGCAGTAGCAGTGCTTAGCGACAAGCATATGACTAATATGGCTTAATGGTAGTCGAGACTACAGAGAATGTGTAGTAATTACTACTGGTGGTGGGGGCATCAGCAGTAGTGATAGAAGATAAAGACATACTGTCTGTGGGAATAAATTATTACAGACCATCCTTCCTAATTTGGTATTTACTTTCTTGCCTGATCATAGTGTGCAAACATTTATGCATAATTGGTTGAACAAGTTTGTAGTCAAGAGCTGAGAAAACAGATCTCAGCTAAGTGTGTTCGGGGAGAAGAGTGGTTTCATCACTTAAAGGCAATAAAAATTTGTTTGTTTCTTATCGTTTACCCCCACCCTCCTTTCCGCCCCCATAGCAATCTCGGTAAGTGAAACGGTGCTTGTTTACTATGGTAAACAAGCTCTGTTTTACTGATAAACCAGAAGCCTGTCAGAAATGCTTAGGGTGGAAGTCCTCTAAAATAGGCAACATGGGTATATATTTATTTATTGGGGTTTAACGACCCTTTCGACTGCCAGGGTCACATCATGTCGGACAGTTTTACCGTTAGAGGAAGCCGGAGTACTCGGAGGGAACCACCGAGCAACGGCGAGCAACTATCAGACTCCCCAGCGTACCAAATCAACACAGACAGGGTTAGCACTGGCTGAAGACAGGTGCACCATCGACGTGCCGTACGCCTTAGTACACAGCACCACCGTGTTATCTCCATGTTTCGCTCACGATTAGCCATTGTGCAGAAATATGTGGCCTTAAATATAAAATAAATAAATAAACATTGGGGTTTAAACGGGCAGGGTCACGTCGTGACGGACAGTTTTACGGTTGGAGGAAGTCGGAATACCCGGAGAGAACAACCAACAAGTTGCGAGCACATGTCAGACTTTCCCAATGTACCACCTCCGCACAGACAGGATTAGCAGCGGTTGAAGGGAAATGTACCATCGACATGAGTAGTGAAGGCTGACACTATAGGCCAAAGCATTTAACACTGAATTCCCCACACCCCAATGCTGACACTATAGGCCAAAAATTAACATAGGATTCTCCATAGGGATTTTGGCCTATAGTGTCAACAGTGGAGACAGGAAAAAGATTTTAAATTAACATAGGATTCTCCATAGGGATTTTGGCCTACAGTGTCAGTTTTGTGGCCTATAGTGTCAACAGTGGAGGCAGGAAAAAGATTTTAAATTAACATAGGATTCTGCATAGGGATTTTGGCCTATAGTGTCAGTTTTGTGGCCTATAGTGTCAACATTGGAGGCAGGAAAAAGATTTAAAATCTTTTTCCTGCCTCCAATGTTGACACTATAGGCCACAAAACTGACACTATAGGCCAAACTCCCTATGGAGAATCCTATGTTAATTTTTGGCCTATAGTGTCAGCATTGGGGTGTGGGGAATTCAGTGTTAAATGCTTTGGCCTATAGTGTCAGCCTTCACTACTGACATGCATTACAGCCCAATGCACAGCGCCACCGTGCCCCAAGCAATCGGGATTATTAAGTGTCTTGCACAAGGACATAATCTGTTATCAAAGGTCAGGATCGAACCGTGAACCTTTCGGTTTGGAGTCCCGCTCTAACCACTGAGTCACCGCGCTCCCCAGGTGATAACAGCATTCATTTCGCAAATTAGTGGGTACCAGGAACGTGTTCATTATAAAAGAAGGTTAAACGCTGGATGCCATTATATCTTTCGGTTCTCTCGTATTTTTCTCTTTCTGGCTACAGATATAACCTTCCTTAAGCTAACAGCGAGCATCACACCCACTGTCCTTTCGAACAATTCGCCAGGGCAGGAAGGAATAAAAATGGCAACAAAAATACAACTGCGCTATATCATCTAAAGTGGTACAATATTAGACAGGGGAATCTACGTTATTTCGTGGTTTGTTTGCTTGGTCTTCATCTCAGGCAAACTCCACAACTGAAGAAGTGTCAAATTCAAATATATCTTGTGTAGCCTTTTTCTAAGCACCACAATGAACCATAGGTTGTGCACACCGCACCTGATAAGTGTGTCAATCTCCATATCCGAAATAAGAGTAGCTTGACAGGGTTAAGAACAAATTGGGCGTTATTATGCGCCAAGCAGGGAAAGGGGGTCGTAAATTTGCAGTACGCGATGCCGGGGTGGGCGGGTGAAAATGGCTCAAAAACGCCTTTTTCCACGCCCCTTGCAAATTTTTAGTGGTGCCACTAAACACTTTAAAATGATTTACAGACCAATACACACACATTAGAGCTCTATTATATAGGGGATTGTATTGATGGGGATGTTCAGCTATCTGGCCCAGTGCTGGGCTCATGATTTTTTGAATCAGCGGTCTGTTCAGTCTTGAGTGTCTCGATTTCTATAATTGCATATCCTGTGATTTGTATTTAAACAGATTTAAACATTTCTAATCACAGATAATCAACGGTCTTTTAGGTTCCTTGTGGCTTTTAAGAAAGAAAGACTTTAAGTATATGTAAATTATTTTTAACATACATCAAGAATCAAGATGCAACTAACAGTAGAACAAATGGTTCATATAACAATTGCACCAACCAGTATTAAAATAAAATTAACGAAAAATTAAAACTAAGCTCCCAAGTCCCATTTGGATACGTCACAACTTAAAGGGCCAAAGTAAGTTCATGTGTCAAAAAATATAAAATCAATCGCATAACATTCGCTGTGTCAAACAAAATACCTCTGTAAAACCTCGGTGTCATATAAGAAATGAGCAGAAACACTGGAAAATGGTCCTCAACAACACCGAAAAAGTGCTAAAAAAATTATTTTTGATGCTGAGAGGGGTGGGTGTCCAAAATATGAGGGTTTTTTTGTTTGTTTTTTTTTTTTTTTTTGCAGGATATGGGGTGGGTGTTCAAAATGACCGTTAAAAATATGCGGAAAATAAGAAAAATCGTTCGGTTTAGTGGGTGGGTGTCCCGGAAGGTCGAATGCCAAAAAAAAGTCATCGTGTCCTGCAATTTTTTTCCGACACCCCCCCCCCCCCCCAACTCCCTCCCTGCGCCAATGCGAATTTTTACGCACAAAAAGAAACCAGTGTAAGTAGAGTTTTAGAAACAAGTTATTTCCGTGCGAGTGCCTGTATTTTAGAAATTAATTTAATTAGTGCCAGATTTCTTTCACAGTACCTGTGCGAGTGAGATAGAAGGTCAATATTTTAATTGATTTTATCGATATATCATTGACCGTTACTTAAAACTGTGGTCACCGCATTGTTTTCCAGTATCACAGCAGGACAATAGTATTATACTAAGTCCGCACAAATACAACTTGCGTTTGAAAACTTGTGAAAAGTTGGAATGTTTACACGCTGTAGCGGTCCAGTGGAAGAACGCGGGCATTCCTCGTTGGTGTAGTTGGAATATTGGACAGTCGAGATGATAATTCAAAGCACGGGGTTCTTGGGAATTTAGTTGTAAATAATTAAAGGCAGTGTAGGTAGGAGTTGATTGGGGACTATCCAAGGGAGATGTCCAGCTTAAAAGTAGAGACAACTCAGAGGAAAAAAAAAGTCTTCAGAGAAAGAGTCATGGAGGATTGATTGTAACGAGAGGAGGTCAAAGCAAAGAGGCCTTTGGGTGGCTTGCGTGATAAAGATAAGTCGGGTTGAAAAAATTGCCTTGAGGCAACCTAGAGGGGTCAATGTTGTTTAAGCTGAGGTTGCGGTCGTTGGGCTTAGTGGGAAATTCGGAATGACAGTACAAAAGGGTGCCAAATATGTAATTTAAGAGTATATAGTGGAGATCCTGGAACACTTTCTATTAGAATGCCCAAAGTATCAGTATAACAGAGTATGATTCACTGAGAGTATAACGGAGAAGTTGTGGCAGAATGATGAACATGTGGTTAGTGAGTGGGTGGCACTAAGTAGAGGGTTACTCTGCTTAACGGATAAATTGGGATGAATGAGGTTAGGGATGTCATCAAAAGTAGTGATAAAAGTAGTGTATCCGGACGATCAGGTAGATCTCATCGATGAATCTCATGCGACGCCATAGTCACGTGACCCAGTTACGTCATGGGGGGGGGGGGGGGTTGTCGTGGCCCTGATGTGGCGTCATCGCCATAGTGGTATGTGGTTTAAATGCGCATGCACAGCGCGTGTTGTTAGGGCGATGCGTGTTTCCGTCTTCCACACAGGATAAGAGTACCACAAATCTCCATTTGTATGGCCGACTATGCACGTGACATCAACCAATAAAGTGACTCTCATAAGGTGTAAAATCACCGAGTGATCTTTGATAGAAAAAAAATCCACAGAAAAAATCCACAGCTGAAACAGAGACACTCTGCGGTCGAAGTACCCTCAGGCACAGTGCGCAAACCATCCTGTTCATGGTACATGAGCCAAAAAGAGACTTATCGCTAAAAGGTTATTTCCACTATCAGACTATTCGCATATATGCCTGTTGTATCGCATCTACAGTGATGTACGGGACACAGCTACTTCCCAGCAGAATCTGGACCACCTTCCATTCTTTGTATTAGTTTATCAGTCTACTTTTGACGTAGGCTACCATCGACAACGAACTGTTGTGGACGCCACTTAACAACATTATCAATAACATTTGCAGTTTTAGTCGTTACATACAGATTAGCATGATTATGTGCATGTCCTGTGATTTGTATCAGATTCTCGGTGGTGTCCAGAATGGGATCTCAATTAGCAGGCTTCGCCGCCGAGTTGTGATCCCATTTTTGAACACCACCGAGAATATAATGTAAATAGCAGGACAGGCACAATGCACATTATCGTGATAATTCATTTATCGAACAGTTCTGTCACATAAACAGATTAAATCTTAAATTATTTATACAGTTTTCGGACATAGGCCCTAATGTTGGGCGAGAAAAAGTTTTAAAAACCCTATTTTATGTAACTATATTGTTGTTCACTCTAACAAACAATGAGTAACGCGGTCACCGCAATTTTCAAAGTTGTGTTGTGACATTATTCGACGTTTGATGTGAAATGATGAAACGCGAATTTTGTTTCATCTTTTTTCATTTTAGGCTCAAAAATACTTTTATTTTAAATAATTTGCCCATTCCAACTATTTAACTAATAAAGTTTTTTTTTATTTCGTTTAATCAGTGTTTATTGTGGGGTGGTGGAGTGGAGGTCATAGGCTATTAATAGTTCTCTCGCGTATTCATGCGCCTGTTATGGTAGTCCGTCGCGTTACCGGAAACGATTCATCTATAGGAAAATGAATCAAAAGGAGTCGTCTATATGATACAGAAGCGGAACACATTATGTGATACGAACCGTTTTTAGTGATTTCCAGGTCAAAATCTATATGATTGTTAGATAAAGTGTGGGATCACTCGACCAAGTCACATAACATATGCTGGTTTATCAGTTTCGGCTCGGCAGATTTGTCTGTGAGGAGATACACATTACAAACAAACCCGCACATAACATATGTTGGTTTATCAGTTTCGCCCCGGCAGGTTTGTCTGTGAGGTGATACACATTGCCAACAGGTCACGTATCTTCGAAACCAATCACCCCATTCACGAAGACAACCCACAGAAGAAAAGTATTCCGAGTAGGTCTACTTTGGAGTTACCATCGACAACGAACTATCGTTATCGCGACTTATCAACAACTTTGGCGGTAAGACTAACAGCGCCATGGCCTTTTCCGTGCCACATTAAATTGTGTCCAACCGCCCCGAGCACTTAAAAGCTACCAGCTTCAAAACTTTGATAAGACACCATCTATACCGAGTCAAAAAAGAAAGTATAATAAAAACAAATGTGACAAAATAGCATAAAGGATGAAATATAATAGTTCTAATGTTGCATGTTTGTGGACAAGAAGTCGTGCAAAGAGTTTAATGACATGTTGTTGTTGTCCACCCAACCATATACAATTTTGCTACGGATTTCAAAATAGCACGTCATAGAATGTCAAATTGAATGAGTGGCCAACGATTTTCTTTGTGTTATGTTGTGCTAGAGTGCCTGGATTATTGAGAAAACACGTTAGTTTTTGTCTTCCGATATTTTAAAAAATGCCAAGGTTAACCGAAAATCAGAGGTTGCGTGCCAATAGTATGCATAAGGCTGAGATACCTCCAGATAAGCTCGCTGCTGAGTTCGGAGTCACTATGGCCACTGTTTATACCGTCTCATTGGAAAGTGTAGAAGCACTGGTTCAACTGCCGATCGACCGCGTTCAGGTCAGTGAAAAGTTACGACCCCTGCACAAGACCGACACATCAGAATGTCTCACTTGCGGGATCGCTTCCTTCCGGCGACTAGGACAGCAGGAATTACTCCTGGTAGAACTAACAATAGAATTAGTGCACAAACTGTCCGCAACAAACTCGATGAATACGGCATTCGAAGTAGGCGTTCATACCACGGACCAATCCTTACCCAACGTCATCGTACCGTCAGAATGGGACGGTTACGTTAGCGTGTTCGCTGGACTCAGCAGCGTTAGAGCACAGTTCTTTTTAGTGATGAATTACGATTTTGATGGTAGGGCAAGAGTGCATCGCCGACGAGGAGAACGGTTTTCTGATGCTTGCGCGCGGGAATGCGACCGTTTCGGCGGGGGTAGTGTAATGGTTTGCGCAGGAATTTCCTTGCACCACCGAACGCAGTTGATGATCTTCATCGATGGTAATCTGAATGGACAGCGATATAGGGACGAAATTCTTAACGCTTTTGTTGTCCCGTTGTTAAACGTTAACGTCGCATTGTAGTTATTCCAGCAAGACAGTGCCCGATGTCACGTGGCCTGTATCTGTGTCGTGACTTCATTGAGGAGCAGAGCATCGAACTTCTTCCCTGGCCCCCACTTTCGCCAGATTTGTCGCCAATCGAGCATCTTTGGGATCAATTGGACCGTCGTGTACGAGTTCATATTCAGACGTTAAGCGATTTACGTAATGTTCTAAGGCAGGAGTGGAACGCAATACCACAGAGTGACATTCAGAGACTTATCAGGCCCATGCGTCGCCGATGTCTTGCCACCCAAGAGGCAAACGGGTGGACATACACTCTATTGACTGCATGTGTGAACTTTTCATTTCACCCCATGTCTGAATTCCGAAGTCCTGACGTTACGCTGGCAACAGTAAGAACATGACATTATGCAAATTCATACAGCTAGACTCGAAATATGAATTGACAATAATTTGCTTGGAATTAAAGTCGAAAATACTAAAAAAAAATGCTCCTCAAAGTTTATTATACTTTCTTTTTTGACTCAGTAGAGAATAAGTTGCAACAGTGTCGGATCACTCGATCAAGTCACAAAACAAGGCTGTGGGGCTGTTAACTCTGTCAGCTGCAGGATTCGTCGTGGGTGGCAAGAAGACCAACGGCTAAGCTAGAACGTCTCCATCTAGACATACTGCTATAGAACGATGCACCAGGCTCGTATTATCTTGATGTTTGGGATAATGAGCGATCGCATTGATATTCGGCCAACATCACTTCACCCAATCGGAACCGCCACCAGAGGCCGCAATTAGTCGTACTTCTAACCATTTCTGCTACCAAAACTCATTCCCTGCTGGTATGTCCACCTCGAACTTACTTCCATCTTCCTTCGCAACCTGTAATTGTGTCCTGTCCCCCTCTTTAAAGACGAAAGAGTCGTAGAGTATTGGCATTTTCACCTTTTCATCACAGTCAGGTGCAGAGAAGACAGGTGAACAGAGAACTCTGCTTTTTTCAGATCCTAGTCAAGAATGGACGAGTAATCTTCGATTTTTTTTAAAAACTGGACTGAAAGATAATTATCGATTTGACGGGACATCTCATCACGAATCGGTCAAATTTCAGATTAAATTTAATTTACCAAGAAACATGGAAGCAAAATTACAACAACGCTATAATTTTGTAAAGACCGTACGTAAATGACAGACTGGTCTTTAAATTCTTCCCAACTAACGAGGTAAACGCTGTACCCAAGTAAGATAAATGCGCCCAAATTATGCGGAGTTTGAAACTTCTTCCAAAGTTTTGCAGTGGTTCGGCAGTATATAGTTTGGCCAGGTTTCCCTGATGCTTGCAATATAGCCTAGAGCTTACCTTTGAATCAAAGAATGCAACAGATAAATACTTTAAAAAAAAAAAACTCACAGAGTTCGCCATATAAAAGCAATCGGCGTCGCCAGTGTCGTATACAACACTGTGGACGGCGATTGCTTTTCTGTGGCGAATTCTTTTTGATCATGCACTTGAAGCTTGAGATCTATTATATTCATGTTTGTGACATTTCTCAGTAAAAGCCATGCGTAATTTACATTCAAATAGACCTCTGGCTCGAAACTGGGAAACTAAGAAGCCGCCTCGAGTTAGTCGAGTAAACTAACGTCAACTGGTGGTGGGTGGGACACAGTGATAATGGTGAAGAACTATAACAAGGGGTTGTAAACTAGCATTTTAAGACGGGAAGCCTAAAACCTAAAATAGATGCCAAGAAGAAGAAAATACCGGGTTTTTTTCTCCAACCATGCAGGCTACATCCATATGTGCCGTTGTGCCCAAATTAGACTGATCTAAAGGACTGATGACAGAACAGACATCTTACCTGCTCCGAAATGAACTGTCCCGGTGACGTCAAAATGGGTTTGCTGACAAATGAGTTCACGCTGTTGCAATTTTACGCAAACTGAGAATGAAATAAATCGCCTAGAGTATTATCGAGTACGGCACGATCACAAAAATAGCATATTTATTCCAAATAACAGGAACCGTCCTGAAAACATCAAGTCACTGTTTATTGTGTTTAATGTCGTGTTTATTTACAGCGCCGAGGGTTTCGGTACAGACAGCAACACGATTAGCAGACGGATAATGACAATGCACAATAGTCAATAGACCTTTCCTTTATTACCCCATTCCATTTGCATTATGAGTTTTCATCCGGGCAATCTTCCCCCTATGTAAATTCGAAATAATATACTGGTGCGAATAGACTCGCCCCCACACAATCCGTACTTGGTGATAACCAGCTCTGAATGCACAGCCAAGGAAGATGAAGATGGATACTCTAGAAGTTCGCTAGAGAATAATTGCGAGCGACTTTGGAACTAAATTTACTAGTAATGGCAGTGCAGTGTCGCGACGAAAGGTGAAATGTCATTGGTTTCTCCAATCATCCTGGCGATTTTTCACTATCAAGAAGCCAAACAATCTTCCAGAATGCTATTTTCGATAAATATAATATTCATCCGAATGTCTCAATACGTTTTCAAATAATTTTCGAGCTGTTTTCACATAATTTGAAGTATGTTTTACACTGAACAGTTGAAACCTTTTCACATGTAAATCGCTTCCGTGAGAACATAGGGTGAAGATTGCCTGGATGATAACCCATAATGCAAATGGAATGGAGTAATGTAGGAAAGGTCTATACAGTTCTTGAATAACTAAATGATTTTATTTTTTGCCTCAACAACATAGCTTGTGACACCACATTCGAACGATCTCGACGAGCTCGTTCCAATGAGGGGTCATAAGCTATGTTATGAAAGTGAACATTTAAAAAAAAAATAAGAAAGTTTGGAAGACGAGTAGCGGTTGACCGGCATTGCCGTTACGTTAACAGTTCAAACAATTGTTATGAAAATGATGAACGTGATTACCTTGAGAGCTCACGGCGTACACAGATATTCTCCAAACGCCTCCACATCGTTTAGCACGGTTTCCAGAACATTTCTTTGAGCAAGACCCTTCACTGGCTTTTCCGTGTTTGGCAAATTTGTCACCACAGAAACATTCATTGCTGTACTGTAAATTGAAGAACGATAGGGCTAATTAAATAAGCCGTTTCAGTGATAAAACAATTCAAGTTGCCCAGAATTCTGGATGTCATTTGTCTTGGGCACTGGTTATCTTTTGTGTGGCACATTGCTGAATAAGGCTCGCATGTCTAATAATGCGTAAGATGAAAACATCTGATCGTCCGGTTGGCAGTTTGTGTGCCTCGTAAATGACGACTGATCACGATGTTTCGATTTGTTATTGACACTCACTCTACCAACAAACAACAACAAGATTTTGTTAGGCGTTTCCTTCCGTTATTGGAGCGCCATCAGTGATGGTGATCCAATAAAGGAGCGAAACGCATAAGAAAATCTTGTTATTATTATTATTATCAAGACCTTTCTGTAGTTATTTGGGAGGGTTAGTCGAAGGGTTATTCTCTGTTAGCCAGTCAATCAGGTTGTTAATTTGGTGACAAGTTTAATCCTCCAACTTTTGTGAAATTAACTATAGTTGGCATTCCTTTTATGTACAGCCTGTTAGCACATTTGTAGAAAAAATAGCAACCGGCTGAGTGGGAAGACCCTGATTCGATCCCGGTTGGTTGGGAGAGTTCGTTAATAATTTATCCAACAGGTCTGTCGAGCTGTGGTATTAAATTATTACCGAACCTTGATCGTTTCAGATTTTTTGTCTTTGTATCGTCTGCTCGTCTACTACCACTTTTTTCCTCAATCAAAAAAATATGCACGCGGTTGAAATGGTTAATTCGAAAGGGCATTGTTTAAATTTTCAAAAAAATATGTCGAAAGTTTTGTTGGACGGTCCTTTAAGTCACACATTCGGGTAAAGCGTGGCGGAAGTCGGTAACTAACAATTCAACAAAAAACAGCAAACCAATCATCATCGGTAAGTCTTCACACTAACACATCAGGTGTTGGACAATCTGCTCTTAGCGTAACTTTACACTGCACATTATATATCATAGATAAAAAATGTATCAACAAAAAAATTGGAACTGAATTTGATATATGCCCTCCTAGTGCTGTGAGATAAGAATTTGTTTCACTTTCAACGCATGCTATGCTCTTTGAGAGTTTTAGCTAGGGATGTTGCTTAGGGTTGGAGGGAGGGGTGTCCACCCTTAAATTTCCAATTGCATCCCCAGTAGGCATAATTCTGACTACTACTACATAATGGGAAATTCTATTAGCCCCCCCCCCCCCCCCCCACCCTCGAGTCAAAGTTTTTCAACTACAGGTTTTAACTTTTTGCCTAACACGCACGATATCAAACTTTGTTGTTTTTTTAATGTCAAACAATTTCAACAAAACCATATCATGTGACCTTCAATAGTGCAGCTTTAGACAAGACATAAAACTAGAAAATTACGCCGAGCTCGCCACAATGATCAGTGCTCAAAATAACTTTTTTACTTTGCGTAGCAAAATGCTACACATTTCCAAAAAATGAACAGCATTTTGTAAAAATTACATAGCTGTTTTTGTATACCAGAGTTATGTTATGCTGTTTTGTATTGAATTCGTCTAAGTAGTTTCCATCCATTTCTGGGCATTTCCAAATGATCTGCAACACATGAAACATTTACTATGTTTTTTTAAACTGAACTGCCTTTAAGGGTTGCATGGACTTGGATATTTTCAAATGGCGTCTTGTATGTTTAATAGAGTTCCCAAAATGGAAGATGGGATTTTTAATTTGATGGGCTTGAAGTTATTTTTAATGGACATTTTATGCAAAATGTTATAAAAACAGGAAGAATGTAAACCAATAGAATTCATCTTACATATGAAGTTGTTAATGATGCTTGATGGAGAGTTAATCTGAGTTATGCCTGGAATGTTCCACAATCAGAAGTAAAGCATCAGTGAGCGAGTTTTCAAATTTGTTTGCAAATTTTCATTTACATTTTTGCGATACAAGATAATCAACTGCAGCCTAATAGGGTGCAGTTGATTATCTTGTGTCGCAAAATGCTATACATAACTGGACATTGTGTAGCTTTTTGCAAGTTTTGCATAGCAAAAAGCGACGCGACACTGCTTATTTTGAGCCCTGACAATGATGTGTCACATGATATGGTTTTGTTGAAATTTTTTGACAAATTTGTTTTCAACTGTTTAGTTTGTAAATTCATAACGGTTGGATACAGCACATTCGTTAGGTAAAGGGTTAAGATGCACAGTTCTATTTGTACACCGTTTGATTGTAAATTAGTCAACTGAGGATCTTGGTAGTTACACATTCCAGCAACAAATCCATATTTGACGAAATGTTTAGTACATTTAAGGAATGATCGTTTTTTTTTGTCTATTTCTTGAGTTATGAACCCCAAAAAACAAAGTCCAAACCGTGTAAATGGCCCATTTACGCGATGTTTGGATTTTGTTTTTTTGGGGTTCATAACTCAAGAAATAGACAAAAAAGAAACGATCATTCCTTATAATTAAACGTTCGCGACCCAAATAAATAAATAGTGTTAGTCGTCCTCTACTTCAGCGAACAAAGACTTAAAAACTAAAACTGGTAGACATATTATTTTTCTGACATAAAAGAGGGCGCATATTATTGAAATGCAGGAAGTAACTGACACACTTTCCAAGTCAAATGCACTTATGTCATTAAATTTTTAAATGAATTACGTAATGCAAAGAAAACGTCATAAGCCACGCCTCCCTCAAATTTCATTCAACTGTTCACTTCACGTAAAAGTTACGTTCCGTGGTAGGTGGAAGTAGGCCATCAGTATTACATTGTATTTTGGTTTTGACCGTTTCCCGAGAACTGAAAAACACAGCTTGTAAAAGTGGAGTTAGATAAAAAGCCAGATGACATGAAATTTGTTGAATTCAGGTAGTGTTCATTCATTGGAATTGGAAACCAGCCATTGTTTACAATCGATTTGGGTAAAACGATGAACGCAGACGATCACCCAGTGTGCGTAAAAATTGAAATGTCAAATAAATACAGTTGTGAAGAAAAAGAAAAATTGACCCACCACGGTCATTTAAATATTTTATAAATAATTTCATGGTGATAAATTAGTAATATAAATTTATTTTTCTTTTTCACATTTAGAACATGCCTGTGTTCTAATTTCTATTGATTTGACACCATGTTGCAACTACGAAGACTGGTATTTTAGGGGCGTGGCTGGTGGCGGGCCTAATTGTGTCTTTTTTCGGTTCATTGAGTTATGAAAAGAAAAAAACAGAATCGTGTGAGCCAATCGTTTTATCTGAAAACGCATGAACCGAAAAAAAGTTTAAATATTTCAATCACAGTTTGGAGGACATTCACTATTTTTCAGTAAAAAACTCCATATTATTACCAAATTCTAGACATGTTGGGAACATTGTCACTAGCGCCCTGTCTAAACTTACCACTTTTTCCAATTTAGGACTTCGAATTTCCAGCCATTGGAAGGTTGATGAATGACGAGGGAAAGCCCCCCCCCCCCCCCCCCCCACCACACACACACACTCTGTTTCAACGTCCTTAGTTTTAGCCGAGATGAACACAACATGATGACCGCGTGGAACACATTTTCATGATTCATCCGTTTGAGGTCATCAAATGTTCCGTTATATCAGACAACCCGATATTTGGGGCGTGGTGTTGGAGAAGTGGTTAGAGAAGATCGTATACAGAATTCTGTTAACAATTGACTGACATCAGCAGATCCGAAATTTGAATAAGAAATTTCGGATGCAATTAAAACAAACACAATGACAGGCTTTAAAGCGAAATACCCATCGTGACTAAGTTAGATGGGGGTTGTTCTAAATATGAGATTTTTGTGTGTAAAAGGAAACAGCCGCGCAAAATAAAGTCAGCAACTGTCTCCCGTGATTAAATTCCAAAGTGACTTCTCACAGCTTTGGTATGTTTGTCCTTCCATTTATGCATTCCAATACTGTCCAATATATAAATAATAATTGGATAGATCAGATCTTATGCGCATTTCACACCATGATTGCTCATGACTCATGGGTTTCAAGATGTTGAACCAAGGCCATTACTCCAAAGTCAAGGTCACATACCGTTCGTGTTGTTTAACTTTGTGCACCCCATAACAACTGATTCCATTTACAAATCCTGTTCATACTTTAATTATGCTTGCTTATAACTCGAGTGTGTCGTGACCTTAACCCAAAGCCATAACGTTAATGTCACAGACTGCGCAATCTAACTTTGCCTCGTCCATACAAATGATTCCATGGTGAAATTTCGTTAATATTTCACACAATGCTTGTCCATAACGCAAGCATATACAATGTATTGCCACCATGTGTGGTCACACATTTATGAGCTCTTGCCTTTTCACAGTTTCAAGTGGATACCTCTGGATTTATTTGTTGAAATTTGTTACAGCTTTTCTGTACCTGATGTTGACTCCTTTGATATGACTTTTAAAGGAATTTGTTAACAACTTCCGTACTTTTATGAGAAAAAATCTTGAAACATGTTGAAGATTTTTCCAATCTTGTTTCAAAATTCAATGCACAAGTTAGCCAGGATTATCTAACCCATTGTTCCAATTTAGCTTGGACTGTTAGATTCATTTCACACCCAATTCACTGCTAATTGGAATTAGTTGTTTCACACCTGATGTTACAAGAGACTGGTGGTCTAAATTGTGGACAATCAAAATGTGTTTGATCAGTTACACCTCAGATGATCTCAATTCCTTCAACAAAACAATAAATCATATTAAGCATAAACCCAAAGCTAGTGTTTAAAAAACCTTGAAAAAAGAAAGGATATTGAAACCATAGTTTTGTCATCCCATCAACAGATCTCGCAAAGTATACCAAAATAGAAACTGTCAAATTACAACACAGACAGGCTGTCAAAAGACACACGAATTCTGGTGTGAATTTCAGTAACATTAGTTTAGTCGACAAAGATACAGCTCATTACAAAACTACCTCCAAATATAATATTTTCAACGGTAAATGCCAGATCTGTGAGGAACAAAGTACCTGATTTGAAGTTTGGATTACTTAATATAAGATCTGTTTCTGGGAAGGAACATGATCTAAAGGACTTCATACTAGTTAACAATCTCAGTGTTTTGGCTCTAACTGAAACGTGGTTGAAAGAAAATGATAGTGACAGTTTTTCCATTGGACAACTATTACCACTGGGATTCTCCTTCTTACACAACTCACGGGGGAGTCGAGGTGGCGGTGTAGCAGTCATCCATAGTGATGCCTTAATCATAAAACTGCATCCTGATTTATACAAATCTCCGCCATCTTTTGAAATGATAGACTGCCTCATGTCGAGCAACCGTTCATTTCGATTAGTCGTAGTTTACCGACCGCCACCATCAAAAAGGAACAAACTTACATCAGCACAGTTTCTAAATGAATTTTCAGAATGTCTGTCCTTCTATGCCTTGTATGGATGTGATATAGCTATTGCTGGTGATTTCAACATCCATGTTGACAATTTAAATGACACTTTTGCCAAGCAATTCACAAAATTGTTTGAATCATTTGGCTATTCACAACTGGTCTCAAAACTAACCCACAAGAGAAGACACACCTTGGATCTAATTTTTTTGTTCGTCAAAGTAAAAGCACGTCAGTACAAAATATCCATGTCACAGATACAGCATTGTCTGATTACTATGCGGTCTTGGCCGAATTGACACTATCAACTTCAAAAATTCCTTCCAAGAAAATTACCTATCGAAAATATAAATCCATAAATATTGATGCCTTGAAAATGGATACCAGTTCATCAATTCTGTGTTCGAATTGTTTTTTGTAGTAGTCATGGATCATCTGAGCAATTACTATCTTTATTTGAAAAAACTCTTAAGGGCATTATGGCTGAACATGCACCACCCAAGTCAAAAATTATAACTCAGAGAGAAAAAGTGGAGTGGTTTACAGAAGATGTTGAAGGTGCTAAACAACAGCGTCGCAGACTTGAGCGTCTTTACAATCAAACGAGGCTTGGGGTTCACCGGCAGATGTTATGCCACCAAAGAAATACAACTAATAAGATTACCAAAAAAAGTCGAAGAGTGAGTACTACAATTCTCGTACAGAGGAGTCATCTAATACAAGGGTGCTGTTCTCGCTTATCAATAGTCTCCTTGGTAAAGAACAAAAAGTCATTCTCCCAGATCAGATCATCAAAATACTGAAGAATTTCTGGAAAAATTCAGCGATTATTTCATAACTAAAATTCAAGTAATTCTGGATAGTATACCATCATGTGAACCACCAGAGTATGATCATCTTAATATAAAAAGGTATTTTTCTAATTTTCACTCTGTCTCAGAAGAAGACATTCGAAAAATGATTTTATCATTATCCAATAAATCTAATGATCTAGATAAAATTCCAACATTCCTTTTGAAAGAGACAATTCATTATCTTCTTCCAGCCATAACATCTATAATATCTGGTTCCCTACATGAGGGGTTTGTTCCAAACCCGTTGAAAAAAAAACACTTGTTGCTCCACTCATCACGAAACCATTTCTTGATCCTGACAACCTGAAGAATTATCGACCAATATCGAAGCCTCATTTTCTTGTCTAAATTGCTGGAAACGGTTGTTGCTTTACAACTCAAAAATCATCTGCATGAAAACGATCTGTTAGAGCCTTTCCAGTCTGCATATAAAGCCAATTACAGTACAGAAACAGCTTTACTGCAAGTCAACAATCACATTGTTAAATCAGTGTCTGAGGGTAAGGCTGCACTGCTTGTTCTCTTGGATTTGTCGACAGCATTCGAGACAGTCGACCATGGTATTCTCATGCAGACATTGACACAGCATGGCATATGTGGAACGGTCTTATCGTGGTTTACATCATATCTAGATGGTTGCACCCAACATATATATATCAATAAGATCGGTACAGAAAGCAGGACGTTAAAGTGTGGTGTTCCTCAGGGCACCGTTGTTGAACCGCTCTTGTTTACTATGTACACTTCTTCTCTTGGTCGCCTTCTTAAAAAGTATGGCATATCATATCATCTGTACGCAGACGATACCCAACTGAACAACACATTCAACCCATCTGTTCCAAATGACTCATTCACCGCAGCCAATAACATGGAAACTTGCATAAATGTCGTGCGGGAATGGATGATAGACTTTAAACTGAAAATGGATGAGTCTAAAACTGAAATCTTAGTGATATCCGGGGTTCGCATGCCTACACCCTCTGTTACATCAATTCTGGTTGGAAACAACATCACTATGAAAAGTGAATCGGCCAGGAATATTGGACTGATTATGGACTCAAATTTAAAACTAGACATCCATATCAATAAAATATGTGAAAAATGCTACTTCGTAATGTTGGAAGAATGTGACCTTATCTTAACCAGTCAGTACTTGAAAAACTTCTGCATTCCTTCATCACCTCACAACTAGACTTATGTAATTCAGTGTTAGTGGGGCTACACAGTGCCTGATTCAGAAGCTTCAAAAAGCTCAGAATACTGCTGCTAGGATAATTACTGGTACCAAATTTTCTGAACACATAACACCTGCTTTAAAACAACTACATTGGCTTCTTTATTTCAGAAATGTGTATTTATTCCTGTCAAGCGTTTTAGAGCACTATTTGTGGCTTTACGCTCTAGAAAATAAATTAATAAATTAATAAGCATATGCCATGACTTTGACCATAGTCATAGTTCCAAGATCAAATTCCACAGACCGTTTTTCTGCTCTAACATTGCCCGGTCCACAAAATAATTCATTTGACGGATCTTATTTATATGTCACCTTATGATTGCCTCAAGAGTGTGTCACAATCTTGACCCAAAGTCATGGTCATGGTGAAAGACTCTTATGCATTTTAACTTTGTGATTCAATGGACAGATGCCGTTCATATTTAACCATTTACCTTACATGAAAAGCAGACGGCACTTGCGAACAAAATTATTGAATAAAAATTAAAAAAAAAAAAATTTGCTTCAACAACATAGCTTATGTCACCCTCATTGGAACGGGCTCAACGAGCTAGTCCCAATTAGGGGGCTCAAACTATATTTTTTAAACAAAACATGAAAATATAATGGAAATTGAATGGCAATGTTTGTCGTTACATTTGATAAAGGGTTAACACAATGCATGCTTATTACGCGTGTGTGCGATAGCCTTGTTCCTGCCAGGGCAGACACCAAAACTAACATTAGTTGGGGGCCTGTACATGTATATTGTTTGTTTTCACTAATATGCTGACAGTTACTTATATCGTTCACTAAAATATTGACAGTTACAATTGTCTCTCTATTGTACTATTAAGTATCGTCGCAATGCCTTCTCGTTTAGGCTCATATTCGTAAAGTCTTCATCAACTCTGCTGATATCTTCTTGTTGGAGCAGTGAACACCGCAAATTTAAATTTAGATATCAATTATGTGGTTCTCTTTCTTATAAACGGAAGCAACTACTGGAATATAAGGCAGAGTGTTTTCTGTAGGTTTTGTCTATTTATGTGTCCTTTTCTGGTGTTGGACGTGACCTTCTCTGCCTGAAATTATTATCAGGTGACAAAACGGTTCTAGATGACTACAAACGTTTGGATTGTGTTCGTAAATGGAATCCGACGTATATGTTGTCAGACTGAGCATTTCAAGGCAGTGCCGCCCCTCTCTGAATAACAAGATTTCCCTGTCTTTCATACAATGCGATTGTTTGTATTGATATTGCAGATTGGTAATCAAATTGGTATGGTTCCTTTGCGTCCACATCGGGAAATGCATGACCATGCTGTTACAATCCCGATAACCAGATACGAATGCGGCGAAGGATCAGACGTCTAGTATAAAACATTAACATGCAACTACAACGATCTGTTGTGAGCGCCATTTTCAAACACCAATCTATGCAAAAGTATTTTCATTTTAGGACGGTGATCAGACTGAATAGCTGCAGTTTTCTGCAAAAGTTTACTTTGTTTCTCCTTAGCGAGGCATAATGCCGTTCCTATATATAACGGGAAATTTGAGTCAATCACGATGTTTACTCGAACATTGCAAAGATGCTTGGCAATTATCCAAAGATATTTAGCATTTCTGCCATAGAACAATGTATTAATAACCAGCATTTGGCTGGACAACTCTGTACATTCATTAATGTAAGATAATTCGCTTAACAGAGGGACAACATGCATTTTTGAGATCCGAAAGTAGCAGAATGGGCGAAGTGTATTCTTAGGCGCCGGACGCACGAGCACACCAGGGGCAACTTCCAACCTACCCCCAGTCTTCGGGGGGGGGGGGGGGCGCAGGACATGCTCTTTTTTCGCTGAGAGAGAACTTGCTCGGTCCAAATTGGCCCTATGCTCAAAAGCGTGACCGACAATCTATGTACGAAATTGTCAAACTATGAGCGTTACCGACAGACATACACATAGGATCACAACGTAAAAACGCGAAATCGGCATCGGGTTGAAGATACCCTTTTCTCCGAGGTTTTGGACGAGTCTATAACAGGAGGTATTAACAAAGAAAGTAACAAGCAGGTCTGAAAATAAGCATTCTGACATTTTCAGAATGGGGTCCTCAGAGGGTGAATCTGACGATGCTATCCCATACAGTGGGCCAATTTATCCTCTGGGTACCTCCTTCTGTTTAGTTTTGAGACCCTGATTCAGATTGAGGTTCACAGAGAGTAAATTTAGTAATTTACTAAATTCTCCCTCTGGGGACCTCATTTTGCAGATGAGAGTCTGCTTATTTTCTGGCTTGGTAACGGGTAAGTGTATACGATCAAGTCATTTTGCGTTACAATTGTATGCAATGTTGGCAGTTGAGTTTCGTAAATGCCCCTTTACCGGACCTGACCCCCCCTCCCCTTGCCCCCCTCCCCTTGCCCCCCCCCCCCTCCTCTTGCCCCCGGATGCTTCCAACCGAGCGAGTGTATCTTCTGAAGATAGTTGAAGCTGATCCGAATGTAGCATATTGCTAGGAGATAGAAATAGGGATATCTGACTGAAAAGATAAATATATTTTACCAGTATACGTATACTGTAGCCAACTACAACAGATATATATTCAAAGTCCAAAATTGGAGTGTTTCAGCTTACATGAAAGAAAAATAGGGTAGGTAGGTAATCTGCTTTTTTTAAAAAAAAATTTTACTATTAATTCTCGGAGTGCAGTTACATGGACGAAAACACTACAGGGAAGAAAGTGAAAACAAAGATGGATGTTTCAGGCAGATAGCAAACATCAATACTTTCACGTACTCTCTTATTTGTTCACATTCAGCAGTTATTCATGTCCAAAACATGCAAAACACATGTTTACTCCGTGGGATACTATAGGAAATATGCCACTATCTTCATTGTTGCATGCTATGCATCTTCCTAAATAATACCCACATAAAAAGTACAGGAAACTGCCTCGCTAGCGGGAACAGTGGGTGCTGTCCAAGTTCAGCTCTAACTGCATGGTTCGATGATTTATTATTCAGGACTCGCTCACAAAACTGAATATGAACGGTTTCGCATGGCGACTTGTCAGTATCAGCATCGCTGATTCCCGAGGAGCATAATTCACTGCCGAAGAAGAGGATGGGTTTTATCAGGAATTCATGATGTTGAATAGTTTTAGGCGAACCAAAATAGGCGGAAGCCACTTTCTATTAAAGTTCTTGTTCAGGCTGAAGAGGGCTTTTAAACCTTTCAGTTTGAGATCTTGTTGTGCATTCTGTAGTTTATTATTGTATATAAACGAAAGTTCCAGATATGTGCACTGATGGGCGCGCATAAGTTAATTGTTTCCAATATGGAATCCATGGGGCTCCTTATTCTTTCGCGATTGAAAAATCATAACTTTAGTTTTGTCAACATTTACGCTAATTTTGTTATTAGTGTAGTTGGCATACAGATCACACAACCTTGCGTGACACTAACCGCTGACAATAAGGGTGGACTTAATCCTCGCGAAGTTTTTATTTGACAGTAACTTGAGCAAAAAAGGGACTTTAAAATTTTAAATACATTATCCTGTATACCGAGGCGGTGTAGTTTATCAAAAAGAATGTTTCTATCAACTGTATCAAATGTTTTTTTTCTAAAATCAACAAAAACAGCATATAACGGTTGTTTTAGTTTTTTATATTTGTTTATATCTGTTTTAAGAATAAAGGCGCTATCAGTAGTACTACGGTGTCTTCTAAACCCGAATTGATTATCACTAATCAAGGAATTATCTTCGAGATAGGTACTAATCATCTCGATGATAACTCTGTTGAATAACTATATTCCTTAACCCTTTGCCCAACGTAACGGCCAAAACCGGCCAGCGCTATTCTCAAAAATCGCCAATTAATTTTCATTATTTTTTCATTTTTTGTCTCCAAAACATAGGTTATAACCCCTCATTGGAACGAGCTCGTCGAGCTCGTTCCAATGAGGGGTCATGACCTATGTTTTGGAGACAAAAAATGAAAAAAATTAGTTATTCAAGAATTGTTTTTTCAAGTGTCGTCTGCTTTTCATGTTAGGTAAAGGGTTAATGAAGTCATATCACCCCCAAGTGACGACACTCTACGCAACTTATAAAACTATTATTTGAATTGCCCCATTCTGTGGCATATTGTGTCTTTGGAATAACTATACGCTTATGACTGGCCTCATAGAAGTCGACACGAGATGTGTTAAATGTGCGCTAAAAAATTAGTTTCTGTTATTTGCGCGTCGGAAATAGATGTAGATATTTCAAATGTGATGCTTTCGAGTCAAGTTGGGTTATTTTGTCATTTGTCACAAGTTCAGCTTACAGTTGCGTCATAACAGTTTCCCTAACGGTTTGGAGCTTAGGGGAATTCTCCATTTGGCGGAATGAGGCGGACAGTCATTCTGGTTTTCTCAACAAAAGAATATTCCTTTTCACAAAACGTTTTCCGGTCACTTAAATCTCTCAAAATCGCACCAAAAGATGAGCGGGTACAACCATGGTTGATCGTAATTTAGCAGACATTCAATAAACAAGGGCGCCGAAGCTGGGGGTTAGACGGGCGGAACTGCCCCACCCAGCCTTCATGGTGTTGGGGGAGGCAATGAGTTTGCGCGTACCATTTTTTACCAGACGTGCACTAGTGGAAAATACTTTACTTTCCAAGACCTTCAACAGAGAAGCTCTCAAGTTGTCGTTTCTAACCATGCCAATGCCAATGAGGAAGGGGTTCAGCAATAATTACGAGAGCTGAGCAGATAGGACAAGACCAACCGACACAAGGGATTGGACTAGTACATTTCACCCGAATTTACTCGGTGATATGCCCGTAGCTCTAGTTTCATAAATTACCAGGATCGATAGGAAGATAGTACGCGGTGAGTTCTAAAGTCTGGTGTATATATCGTCCCTAGAGGGCAACAAGGCGTCGTCTGCAATACAAAAGCATTACAGATGGCGCCTTGTTGCACTCAATGGATGATATATAATGTCAACACCACTGAGTGTCACATTACAATTTAGGATACGTTGTAAACTCCAAGTCTTAACTCATACCCAGAGTCGCTTTCCTGTTTGATACCCCTGCCCTCTTACACTCGGATGCTTTTGTCGCCCTTGTAAATAAGTCACATTTACCAGTGGGTGGTAGTAGGTAGTTCCTAAGTAGAGAATGGGCTTGACATATATATTCTACCATAACATCTAACCACAAAAAAACTTACCTCCAATCCTGCATAACTCAACCCTTTAGCTTTGCACGTCGCAATGCATTTGTCTGTTGTCAATGTTTTTATTCCTTTCTTCATATAACCCGTCATTGCCCGATCTCCTTTGTCGTGAAAGCAACCAATATATATGTGAGCTGCAATTGAAGAGAAGCCCTGAAATGTGAATACATGAACGACGGTGTCTCCTTGTCTAAAATGTCCAAAAAAACAAATCAAAACGGTCAGTCGACCGCAGAGTGATTAAATTTTCAGCTAGCACGACTTGATTAACAAGAACTTTCATTGTTACCTAACAAACGAAGCACATGGTACTTCATTAGAACGAGCTCGACGAGCCCATTCAAATGAGAGTAATCTGAAATGTTTTGGTGTCAACAATTGAAACATCATGAATCCCGGATGGCGATTTTACACTAGGGGAAAGGTTAGAAAACGTCTGTCAGACTCTAATATTTTGACAACGGGTTGCGCAAAAAGAGATATGATATAATATACACCGGGAACTTAATTAAGCACCCCCTGAAATGCTTCATGACAGTGAAGTTGCTGTTACTGGTTATTATTTTTAATGATTACAATATCTTGCAGTACATTTCATCTATTGAAACATGATGTTTCTGGTTGATAGCGTACCCCAAAAACATCCCCTTGTTCGCGTGGAGCATGCGAATGTCACAAAAACCCCACTTTAATCCACATGCAATATCTGGGTATAAAACAAGAACATTTGTCACTTCTTTTATCAATAAATGTTGACATGGCAAGGAGGAGACTGTCAGAGACACTAAGATGACAAATCGTTGGCATGCATGCAACAGGCTTGTCATTCAAAGCTACTGGAAGGTAACTTGGCTATAGTTATTCTGTCATCAGTAGACTTGTCCGAAAACATCAACACACCAACGATGTTAAAGACTGGCCAAGGGCCGGACAACCCCAAAAGCTCTCTTCGGGAAGATCGGAGTATGGAACGCCTCGTTAGGCGTGAACCATTTTTGCTTCAAGTGGGGTTTTGAAACGTCTTTGGCTCCCCAACAGGCGTTTGTGCAACACAACTGTCCATAACCGTCTCAAAGCACTGGATATGAGGCCCAGAAGGGTCATCAAGCGTTCAGCTCTGTCCGATCAACATCAGAGACGACGTTTGGAGTGGGTATGGATGACAACATTGAAATCTCAAGACGTGAGGAAGAGTTCATTGGCCAGATGAGAGTAGGATCCCGTTTCATGTCACAGATGGTAGCATGAGAGCGTGGAGGCATAGAATTACTGCTTACGTGCCCAGGGACATCATACCTACTGTTCCTTATGGTGGAGGGTCAGTAATGATCTGGAGGTCTCTCTCTCATGATTGTAACCTTGATATGGTGACTGTACGTGGGAACCTCAATGGTCATCAGTACATCTGGGACATTTTCAATCCAGGTGTCGGGCCTCATTTTGACAGCCACCCGTTGGCTACTCGCCCTGTATTCATGGATGACAATGCAAGGCCACGTCGTCCCCATGGTGTGCGAGCATTCCTCCAGAACAGCGTTATGACAACACTACCTTGGCTTGCAATGAACCCCGATTTGAATCCCTCAGGACACATCTGGGACTTTCTTGGACGTCGTGTGCAAGCAAGAGATCGCCTGTACAGAATTTGGACAATTTGGAAGCTGCATTGCACGAGGAGTGACAGCAGTTGCCTTTGGACCGAAACAGAAGGCTCACTGGTAGCATTAGAAGGAGGGTTCAGGTTGTCACACGGGCACGTGGTGGATACACTTGCTACTGACACCAGACACTGCTATTGTGTTCAGGAGATCACAAGTTACATTTTTTGTCAGTATTTACCAGCATTGTTTCATCACCGTTCCTGCACCATACGTGTCGAGAGAACATTTTTCCATCAAAAACATTAGTGACAGATATGTGTTATTTGCGCCATTAAAATACTGCATATTTTCATAATTGTGTTGTCTTTCATTTGTCAACACACCATTCTTTCCGCAATACACTTTTACCTTTGGCCATCTGGAAGATAGCATGAAAGTAATGACAGTTTCTATTAAAACCACTGCGAAAAAATAGGAGTGCTTAATTAAGTTCTAGGTGTATGTGATGAGCTAATAACGGCGTTACCTGTACTCTGTATACTAATGTTACAGGTGTGTAGACAGCATGCTGTTTATATATACGTGTAACAATAATGTCGCATTCGTTTTGCTATGATATTTAGCGGTTATAACTTGGATTTTGTGATATCGGCCGAGATATCAACCCGAGGTAACTTTTTATCAGCCGGGGACCTGGCCTGATATGAAATTACCAAAGGCTGATGATATCTCAGCCGATATGAAAGTAACAAGTAATAACCTCTTATTTTATAAATTAAAAATCGTATTTGGGTTCAGATTCTTCTTAACTGTACTGAGAACAGAGAATTCACTATCGACAATACATGTATTGTTTTTTTAGATATGATTTTCTTTACCAGAGTGGACCCTTATCAAACTCAGCAGATGCGACTTTAAACTCGGCTGATATGATGCCGATCTTGGCTGATATGAACCAAACTAAAGTAGTCCCCTTGATGCGTTACTGGGCGCAACCAGTCTGTTTTAGAATAACACGTATGATTCAACCCCTATTACTCCGATTTTTCAGGGAGCAACTAGTGTTTAATTCCCATAGGAACCGGACTTTTGGGGGAGCAACTTTTTCCTGTGCAAAACATCGGCTCCATTCTGCTAGATACGGCAAGTGGTGTACGTACAGCATATATAGTATGCCATGGTATACATATATTGTGACATATACACACACATGGCTTTGGATATATAGTACAAGTATATGATGAAAAATCCATGGGGAGGGAGGGTCGTTTTCTTGAAAAGTTTACCCCGCGAAACCATTGATGTTGCCAATGTCGTTGTGACGTCATGATGCGCACCCAACGTCATAGAAACTTTGATTGCTGCTTTCCACTGTACAATCCTAGATTACGTAGTTTGAGTCAGGGTATGTGTCTGACTTCTCGAACAGGACTGATGTGGTAGTATAGTATGGGTGTTATATACCCCTGCATGTCCCCTGTTAGGCCCTCGGTACTACCTATCGACCCAATGCTTTATATTATACTATTACCGATACAGGTAGTACGTAAGGCAGACAGTTTTGTGTGGTATCTTTGAATGTCTAGTGCGGTAATTTAGGGCGTTGTTCTATTAGTCTTGCGGTGAGGTGGGGTATTGTGTTTTATTGTCGAGTACGGTAGTATAGGATGAACTGTAGGTACCCTGATGGTCTAATGTCATCCCTTAGTAATACAAAACCACCTAGTGGGTTGTACTATCCCATGGGTAGATCAGAATACTAGGCCCTGTGGTTGTGTAGCGTATGCTTGGTCTCTAGTATCGCAGTAGAGTATGGATGGTCTTATGGACTTTCTAAGATTTCGCCGAGGGTAGAATATTTGGGGTGATTTTTAATACTTTTCAATTTATATCTGGAGGATTTCCACTACTTTTTAGTCTAAAAACTCATATTTTGGCCAAATTTTAAACAAGTCATGAAAAATTCTACTACCGCCCTGTTTGAAGTTTCCAACCTTTTCCAATCTATGTCTTCGAATTACAACTGCTGTAAAAACGACGAATGATTCCCACTCTCCCCACCGTCGCAACGTTCCCACCTTCCTGTTAATGCACTCATCGAATATCAACGGTATGAGATAGCTAATACTTTATATGTCACATCTCGGGCCCACCTAAAATTAGAACCCAGGTAGGCCTGGTGTGTGGCGTAGAAATTATTAGATAGATATATTCTGCTGCTTACAACTTGGGAGCGCGGAAAAGGTGCCACAGGTGGGCGTGCAATAAGGTACTGCACCAAACTCTCGGGCCAACAGTCTAATTCCGACACTGTTATGGACTGTTTGTTTACCCGGCTTTCGCGGAGTTTGTGCACAGAGTTCCTTTGATGTAATGTGATGTTCCCTTACTCACAAAGATATGCAGGTATTCTTTGACCCCCCCCCCCCCCCAGTTTGTAGATATTCCAATCAATAACCAATGCATTCGCTTTGAACACATCAAAATATTAACTCAGTGGGTGGAACTACCCCGATCACCATGACAATGACGTCATTACATAGCCAATTCATGGTAACCATGACAACCACGTGATGCCAATAATGTAAGCAGCTTGACGTCACATGAGACCAATAAATGAGATACATAAGATAGGAAACGTCTAGATCCTCTTCTACTACTCTCGATAAATGTTTATTTTTCGCACAATGCAATCCACTCGCGAAAAATAAATATTTGTCTTTGAACTCGTGAGATAATTTTCGGTATCCACTCAATAACACTAATGTTTTCACTAGATAAGATATGATATTTCTTTCATTGAAATTTCACTTAATTTTAATGGGTTGTATGAAAGAATCATTTGATAAAAACTACTTACCTCCGGTCGGATTAACCGACAGGAGAGCCAAAATCACTACCAAAGCGTGCCGGAACATATCTATCTGAAAATAATATTGATAAATCTAAATTCAAGAAGTAATTAACATCACACAATATCCACTCCTTAAATCGAATGGGCTACAATGCGCCTGGTAGAAGATTACTACAGTTTCATATATTATATGTTTCCGTGCGCTCGTTTCCAGATTTGTGTTGAGCTTTTTCAACTATGTAAGGTTACCCTTTACCCAACGTAACGGCCAAAACCGGACAGCGCTATTCTCAAAAATCGCCAATTAATTTTCACTATTTTTTTCATTTTTTGTCTCAAAAACATAGGTTATGACCCCTCGTTGGAACGAGCTCGTCGAGCTCGTTCCAACGAGGGGTCATAACCTATGTTTTTGAGACAAAAAATGAAAAAAATTAGTTATTCAAGAATTATTTTTGCAAGTGTCGTCTGCTTTTCACGTTAGGTAAAGGGTTAAAACTGTTCAAAAGGACTGCACCACAAAAGAATGAATCGCCAGTTCAATTGTTCTCAGTTCCAGTTGCCACTGACATTTCGTTGCACTGAAATACATAGTATTTTCATTGTATATTTGTTGTCTGCCCTTGGGTGTAAAACGATGAAATTTTGCGAAGGTACGCAATAAACATATTATTATTACAGTAAAATTGTGGGGCTTGTCGTATTTCGTAGGGTTGGCGAAGTCGGTCGCCGTATCAAACGAGCTGCCAAACATATCGGAAGCGTATTCGGGCCATGATAAGAACAAAACTAAACTCAGAATTCTGACTTTAGAACTCAGAATTCTGACTATGGAGGGTTTAGTTGTTCATTATTGGAGTTCAGTGGTTCATGGGATTCTAGTCGTTTGAGCAATGACTTTTTCAGTGACTGCTCAACAGCTCATTTTGAGGAACTTGGACAAGGTATGAAAAAATCGTTAGAGCAAGAAAACTGTATTCGACTACTTCATGTCTGACATTCTTAGAAATGCAGGAGGGCTCAAATTCGCTCCCCTCGAAGGGCCCACCGGATCGACTTGCTCTCCTCACACTTACAAAAGCTAAAAAAGGCAAAATGAATTCTGCCAAGTGGGCTTTGTAGGTTTTATTTGGTGTCGCTAACAAGATAGTCTCTGTGAGACGGTCACGCTGCCTCTCCCACACCTCCTGGCCTCGGCAAGACCTGGAGGTGTCGGGTAGTCAGTGTGGCCGTCTTACAAAGGCCGCTAACATTGTAGAGATCCGAAAAGCTGGGGGGGGGGGGGGGGGGGGGGGCTAGGAATAGGCTGTTATGGCAATACTTATTTTCTAAGGCCAGAGGGGCTAGTTTTGGCCCTCCGTAATTTTTCCAAGGCGAGCAGTAGGCGAGCGAATAAATAGCCCTCCTGCCATGGTCTGCTACTTCTAGTCCAGTAGTGGAAGACAGCTTTAATAGTGATATGAACTGGGACTCGCAGCAGTAATAGTGTAATGATTAGTACTAAGAGCCGTAGTAGTACCACGATTTAGTAGTAATGCAACTGTGTGGGAGCCATGGTTGTAGGTATTCTCAAATACCGAGATGAGTCGTGGAGAAGTATGTGGAGTCACTCGGTCGCACAAATGTTCGATAGCTCATTTGCTCGATGAGATTCGAGTCGTTAGAGCGATGCCTGTTTAAGTTACTACTTATTAAACAAAAAGAAATTAAGTTACTACTTGATAGCGTATTTGCTCGATAAGATTCGCTTCGTTCGAGTAATATCTATCCCTGCTCGATACAGTTTAGGTTTGAGAATATCATGGAGGCCTTCGTTGTACACAGGGGAGATAAACCTCTATGGGAAGGTACAGATTACGGGAATTCAAGCAATCTGACTGACGATTATAGCACTTGTGCGAGGGCAGAGGTCGTAACAAGCGGTAGTCAAGAGTGCTAGGACTAGATGAACTGCTAGGGTTAGAATAGGTAGAAAAAGAGAATTCTGGGAGAATCCGATCCAGTAAAGTATAGCCAAGCTAAAAATTTGGTATTAATTGTCAATAGAATTAGATTATGAACAGAGTGTTAATCCCGATAAAGGTATTTTCTATTGGACAGTCTATGAGAAAAATTATTAACAATGACCAGTTGATTAATGCAAGTTTATACAGGTTTTGTCATAACAACTTTCTATAATTGAAATTGTGCACAATCAAATCAAAGGAGGTGTCGATTAAAAAGATTAAACATTTGGAAAAGGGCCATTTTACAAAAAAGAAAATGCATTCAGCGAACAACAAAACTTTTAACCAAATCTTTCGGCACAGAAACATTCGAGGCAAGAATGACGAATCATGCATGAGCTTGAAATTAAATTCGACGAATGAACTAAAAACTCATAATAGCAGTCTGGTTCGCACAGATATGCCAAAACGTCAGAATATTAATTCTCGTGACGACATGCTGAACTCATGTACCAAACGATTCCGAAACTCCAATGAATTGGTTGACATTTTATCTGGATATACATCACCTCAGGGTTTGAAAATGTTCTGTGTTGAGTACCGCGATGGTGATGTTGAGAAAATACCAATCGAAGCGGTGCCATCCGCATTAAGGGACCGGTTAGATCCACACTGGGCAAGTTGGTTCTGTAAATAAAACGATTTGTTCTCAACAAATTGTTGTGTATAAATTTACTGTTTGTTTGTTTTTGCACATTGCATGTGTTAGAGTGTACATATTATAGTGCTAAAAGGTTAATCCTTATTGAAATGAATGTGTATTCATTACAAAGCCAGAATGATGGCATCATTCTTCGGGAGGCGAGAGGTAATATAGCCAAGCTAAAAATTTGGTATTAATTGTCAATAGAATTAGATTATGAACAGAGTTTTAATCCCGATAAAGGTATTTTCTATTGGACAGTCTATGAGAAAAATTATTAGCAATGACCAGTTGATTAATGCAAGTTTATACAGGTTTTGTCATAACAACTTTCTATAATTGTTTAATGTTGATAAGTTACTGTACCTATATAAGTTTGTTGTATTCTTGTGTAGAGAGACACGGATAGCCGGTTAGGAAACTTATAAAGAAGGTTTGGCCGCCAACCCTTGTCAATCTTTGTACTATATATTATTAAATTTGTTCAAGTGTAAAGACATTTAGTTTCAGTATTTCATAAAGCGAATTCCCCAGTTCAGAATTTATCCGTGACCAGTTCCCCGTGGTCATAAAAGTACTATATTTTAATAGAACGCAATTTATAGCACTACGTGCTATTCGTAAGGCAAAAATGGGGCTTCGTTAAGTCCGTTTCAGTGATCTTAGACAGTCTTTGGTGATTTGGAGTGAGTGTTTGGTTGTTTGTGGTAATTAGATACACTCCCATTACTGATGCACTGATGCATTTAAAATGCTGATCTTCAGTTAAACACCCTCCTCCCCCAAGAGTTTCATAGAACGTGGATTTCAACGATATTTCGTTTTCACAACAAGTTTACCATTTTGTTAATAGAATACAGGCTGAGTCTTAGTTTGTTCCACTTTCCGTTCTAACGCCCCGGTGAAGTCTCCGAATGTTGTCCACTATTCATAATGGTACAGTACTGCATGGCATTGGACACAGGGTTCGGAAAAAATTTGCAGACACCGATGCCGTTTTTTTGGTTTTTGACCAATCGGAGGACCCACCCACCCACCCACCCCACGTAATTTTTTTCCAGTTTTACAATTTTTTCCGGGGTTATCTGAACAACCCACCAAGACTAAATACATGCTTCTACATCATCCTTCCCACCATAACCAATTTTATCATACAGTACGGAGTCATTGACCTTAAACAATAGGACAGGAATTGAAAGAACATCCGTTTTATCAGACCAAAGTGGTCTCTTAAGGCAGATGGTCTTCCATAACAAATCAAATATAGAGTAAAGCTGTTTGTCCAGGTATGTCCATATAAAACATGGTCTCCAAAGACATCGATCTCATAAGACATGTTCTATTGTAATTCATTAACACTCTTGAATGTCATATCATTAACTTTTTACCTATATCCATGTGTTCAGACATGTTGTAGAAACCAACAATATATATGGTATTCGACTGAGTTCAGAGAGCTTTGTAAAAGAACGTACAAATTGTTGATTTTTTTGAGTACATGCATGAACCAGCATGGATTGACGTGAAGAGAGATAATTGCGGATGAGAAAGTATACTTCAATATCAAAGTGAAGGGTGTTGATGTAGCAAAAACAATCTCTATGCAGCTGACCCATCAGAACCCATTGCGTTTTCCATTCATATATACAGTGGAACTTCTCTTGAGGGACCACCTTTTTCAGGAACCACCTTTTTGTGCTAGAGCGTGTTTTATTTGGACAACACAGGACAACATATCATTTCGGCCAGACAAAAGTGGTCTTTCAAGACAGGTAGTCTTGACAGACCACCTGTCTGAAAGATCCCTTTTGTCTGGAAAAAATCTTGGTCTCTCAAGAGAGGTTCTACGGTATGTGTATGCAAAAAGCATTGAGTTTAGTCATTTATGTATTTGTTTATTTTTTTTCGAAGGTTTGGGTGGGGCATGGCTAGGTAGGGGGAGGGGATTTATTACATATTTTAAGTCCAGTCCTAGAAAGTCTGATACATGATTTTATTTTGTTGACACCTGTGTTCTCAGATGTGTTTGAAATAAATTAGCAGTTCAATCAGGTTCAATGTTTAGTAGTTTTTGTGTTACATACTTCCTACAATGGCACTAAGAGTCATTGGTGTTTTCGTAATAGGTCTGAATACATCGTTGTACAGAATTGTTCCTGCAGCTGAAATCTGTAACTGTTCCTGACTTTACATAATTGTCTTTGCTCCTCATCTAAGCCAGCCGATCTCACCAGAGTGAACATATTAGAAATTTAATCAAACGAAGCACCCTCAAGATAACTTATCCTCAGAGTGCAGTGTTTGATAATTGCAATTAGTGATGCATTTTAACATGCATTATTCAATATGTCATACATTGTATCACCATAAGCCGAATCCCAGCTCAGCCGCAATAACAGTTTTATAATCGTATATAACCCATGGTAGGTACCCCCTGATAACTTGAGTCTCTTTTTATTGGTTCTTGAATGATACTTCACTGATTATGGTATAAAATTTTGCCCAAAAGTGTCTGAGGAAAAAATTTGCAAGCATTGGAAAAAATTTTTTTTTGTCCTCCTTGACCACCCACCCACCCCGGCATCAGTGTTTTGCAAATCCCCCCCCCCCCCCCTCCTGTTGGACACCAGTGTTTTACATTTTCGGAACAAAGTGCCCTTTTGTAATGGAAAGTAAAACAAACAATTAATCCCAGATAGTGTATTGATTCTGAAGCAAATGAAATCAGGTATGCTACTTCTCTCTTTCTCTCGACAAAAATGAAGACACCCCGGAGCTCAGTGTGTGTGTGTGTGTGTGTGGGGGGGGGGGGGGGGGGGGTTGGGGGGGTAATTCTGGATTAAACGTTTTCGTGGTGACATGTCCCTTTATCTTCAGGCATAAGCCCCCACCCACCACCACACAGGAGCACGGCGGCTCCGTGCTTAGGGCATTGGACTTTAAAACGAACAGATAGACGGTTCGATCTTGGCCATCGATAACTGCCTTGTGGCAAGACAATGAATCTCAACAGCCCATGTGGGGGCATGGTGGCGCTATGTACTAAAGCGTACTGAACCTCAACAGTGCACTTGCCTTCAGCCGCTGCTAACTCTGTCTACGCCAAAGTAGAAAAGTTAAATAAGAGTCTGGCAGTTATTGGCAGTTGCACAGAGGTTCTCCCCGGCCACTCGGACTTCCTCCACCCATACAACTCTCCGACATGATGTGACCTTGGTTGTTGAAAGTGTAGTTAAACCCAATAATAAACAACCCCCACTCGCACGCACGCGCAACGAACCGTAAAAAAATGTGAATTTGTTTTCTCTTGAGGGGATGGGGTGGGTCGTGGAATCCGAGGTACATAGGGAGGGAGGGAGGGGGCAGTGCTATACTTCTGACACCCCCCCCCCCCCCCCCCCCCCCCCTCTCCCGAGCATCTGTAACTTTCAGAACACCAAAAACTCTGGCTGGTTGCATCTGAAAGCAAATGACCAGGGAATAACAGTGCACTTTGTGGATAGAGATGTGAAGCTAAGTCGCTATAACGAGTTAGCAAGTCATTATAACGAGTTACTAAGTCATTATAACGACTTAGAGAAAATACTTCACACATGTCCTAAATCCGCTTCCGTATGATATAAAGTCCGAACGAATCTGCTAGCTGATACGGTCAGAATTCTGAGTTCCTAAGTCTGAATTCTGAGTTCCCAAGTCAGAATTCTGAGATTAAAAAGTCAGAATTCTGTCCGAGTTCCCAAGTAAGTATTCTGAGTTTAAAAGTAAGAATTTTGAAATTGAATTTTCAGTATTCTGAGTTCCAAAGTCCACATTCGGAGTTCCAATGTCGGTATTTTGAGTTCTAAAGTCAGAATTCTGCGATTACAAACTAAGAATTCTCAGTTCCGAAGTCAGAATTCTGAGTTCTAAAGTCGGAATTCTGAGTTCTAAAGTTTTTCTTTCCATAAACCGAATACGCTTCCGTACTTTATTGACTTTGCTTTCAAAAAGATATTTCAGGGCGTTCTCCGGAAAGTGTGCAAGCACAAAAAATCCCAAAATTGCACGGCGATTTTTCTGCTGCGAAAAAATTACATTAGTTCGGTCTGTCAGTATTATCATTGCCAAATGATTACTTTAAAGGTTATTAAGAATCTTTTGTTGCATTTGAAGAGAGTGTCTGGCATGTTATTTTTGGAAAAGCCTGGAAAAGTGTGGAGCGGAACCTTACTTCACCATTTTCAAAAAGATATGCTCTACTGTTTGACGCCAAGGGTAATTTTGTCTTGGAAGTAACATGAACTGGGTTTCGTTTCGCTCGTCACACGTTAACAATTAACCCAAATGAACCGGGCTGAGTGAAAATGAACATAATTGGGTTCATATTCACTCAACCCAGATGTTTTGGGTTCATTTTTAACATACTCATTTTAAAGTGCACCGTTGTTCCTTCATTTCACAGTTTGACTATTGGTGTGATATTATTCAAAGAAGGATGTCACATTTTCGCGAACTCCAATCTTTTACAAAGTTATTAAGTGGATTCTGGCAGCAACAAGATGATACACAGAAAGACACACGCGTGTGAATGGGTTAATCGATATGGCACGAGTGCCAGCGCGGAAGGATAAAACGCGATGGTACAAGTGCCATGTCGATTAACCCATCCACAAGCCTCTGTCGTTCTGTGTTTATTACAAGCCTTCACGCCTATAAAAAACAATTATTAGAACGACTCTCCGCAATTCATTTGACAACTATCAACAGAAAGAACACATGTTATCGCCCACCAAATGTACGAGGGAACCCGTGTTTCTATTTCGACCCATGGGTTCCAGTGTGGTCTAGGTGCCTACTGGTACATAGAACACATTAGAACTCAGGGGACGATTTTCAGCTATGGCAAGGGATTCAAATTGTAATTGCGTTGCACAATTTGTAAAAAAATCCAGAGAAATTTCGCTTCCTTTTAAAGACCGTCCGTTAACGATTTCCGGAACATATTTTCATTTAGTGTTGCTGCAGATGGAGATAACATAGCACAGGCGTGTAATAAAAATAAAAAAAGGCTGGCTCTTTTACTTCATTTTATGACGCCGCCGACGTCGATGATTTAATTTTTTGCCAACTGTACCCTTTGTAAAGAATATAAGCTAAATTCTGACATCAGGGTAATTTTGTCCTGGAAGTATTATAGACTACGTAGCGACCGTCACCTTTTGACGGTTTCAATCGTACCTGGCTTCTATTCTTCCACCTTTCTCAAATTTCGCAGTTGTTAAAAGTGTTCATCTGAAACCAGGTGTACGTTTCTCCTGGATGAAACAGCAGGGGTGCGCCCCAATAGTCCCGAGAAAGTGGCATCTAGCGTGGGCTAGAGTGTATTCCCAAAGGAGGCAGTTTTCAACAACAGGAAGGGGAGTGTAGCCCTATTCCCCTCCTAAGAAACAGTGCCTCCATATCGAAAACATTGCTGACCGCACAACAGTTTTGCACACTTCACGATCATTAGTTACACCATGTCGATTTGCCAATCTTTTTTCTATGAAACGCCGCATGCATCCGCTAGTATACTTGCTTATAATATTATAACAAAACTAGACTTTATGATTCTGGAGAATCATGGCTTTTCCCGATGAGATTATATGATTTGTCATGACCCCACAGTGTATGATGAATTGCTTTTGACTATCTCACTGAAGTTTCTTCATTGATGTCATGAAAAAGGTGAGTATAGAAGTCTCAAATGACTCAGTTTGATAAAAAAAATTGTTTAGGTAAAAAACATCATTAACGGTGGAGAGGGTTAATATCAATATCGTCGTCCAACAAGTTAATGACCGACAAAAGGAGTTATGTTTGTTTGACACATACCCACTGAGTGCTGTATCTATTTGAAAATGGTCCGTTTTATCTCAAATGTATCCAAAATATTGATGTCTGGCAACTTGTTAAGGGTTAACAAGTGCTAACAGGAATATTTATTCATGCAACTTGTAATTTCACACCAAAAACTGTGAATGGCCATTTTTTACTTAAACATCTACGAGATGTTTTCAGAGAAATCCAGGGAGAACATGAATTTTAAGCTGTTGATGGGTATAATTGTTTATCCAGTCCAAAACGGGTTAAGGGTTGTTTTTTAATACGCTTATTACTTATAAAAATAATTCTCAGTGAATTCTACTTCCACTTATGTTGATTTCTCCTCTTAACTTTGGGTGCTGCGGGTATGCAAACACAGCCCACTTTTTCAACATTATGATGTTTGAGAACCAGCATAGGGTTAACAAATGCTTACTGGAATATTTTGTACATGCAGCTTGTAATTCACACTAAGATCTGAGAATGGCCATTTTTTCTTGAAAATCTACGTGATGTTTTTAGAGAAATCCTCGGATAACATGAATTTTTAAACCTTTTGATGGGTATCACCCTGTAACCAGCTCTAAACGTGTTAATGCTTGGTTTTATGAATACCTTCATTACTTACAAAAATGATCCTCGGTGAATCCCACTTCCAATGAAGGTGGTTATGTTCATCTCGCAGGTACACATTGGGTGTAATGGGTGGCCAAGTACAGCCCATTTTCTCAAAATTTGCTGTCTCTGAAGGGTTAACAAACGCTTACCGGAATCTTTTGTTCATGCAACTTGTAATGTCACTCCAAGACCTGCGAATGGTCAATTTCTCTTGAATACTTACCAGATTTTTTGGGAGAAATCCACAGAAAATGGGAATTTTAAGCTTTTAAGGGGTACATCTCCTTAACCGGGCGAAAATGGGTTAAGACCTCAATTTTTGAATACCCTTACTACTTACTGAAAATTTTCCTTATCAGTTTTTGCGTCCGGTAAAAGAAGTTATGTTTCTCTGCAGCATTCCCATTTGATGTTGTAGGTGTCCAAAAACAGACTATTTTTTTTCGAAATTTTGACATTTAGCAGCCCATGGAGGGTTAACAAATGCTTATCTGAATATTTTATCCATGCAACTGGTAATGTGACTCTAAGACCTATCAACAGCCATTTTCTCTTGAAACCCTACGAGACGTTTGTAAAGAAATTCAGGGAAAAACATGATTTTTTAAGCTTTTGATAGGTATTGCTATTGACCACCCCAAAAGGGGTTAATGCTTGGTTATCTGAATACCCTTATTACTAACAAATTTGGTCCTCGATGAATTCCACTTCCAACAAAGTAGATTATGTTTATCTCTCGGGTATGCATTGGGTGTTGTGCGCATCTGAAAACAGCCTATTTCAACAAAATTACGATGCTTAGCAGCCTGTAGAGGGTTAATAAATGCTCACCGGAATATTTTGTCCATGCAGCTTGTAATGTCACACAAGGACCTGCGAACAGTCAATTTTTCCTGAAAACCTACAAGTTGCTTTTAGAGAAATCCACAGAAAATGGGAATTTTAAGCTTTTAAGGGTTATCTCTCTTTAACCAGCCCAAAATGGGGTTAAGACTTCGACTTTTGAATACCCTTACCACTGCCAAAAATGTTTCCCCATCAATTTTGCGTCCGATAAAAGAAGGAACCTTTCTCGGTGGTACACCAAGTGGGTGCTGTTGGCGTTCAAAAACAGCCCATTTTATCACAGTTTTGACTTTTAGCAACCCGTGGAGGGTTAACAAATGCTCACTGCAGTATTTTGTCCATGCAGATTCTATTGTCACACCAAGGCCTGGGAGTAACAAATTTTTCTTGAAAATCTACAAGACTCGTTTAGGGAAATCCACGGAAAATACGATTTTTTTAGCTTTATGGGGGTATTGCTGTTTAACCAGCCCAAAACGGGTTAACGCTGGGTTTTTTGAACACCCTTATTACTGACAAAAATGATTCTCGGTGAATTCCACTCCCAATAAAGGAAGTTATGTTTATCTCTCGTGTATTGTTTGGGTGCAGTGGGGGTCTGAAACCGGCCTATTTCATCAAAATTTTGATGTTTTGGCAGCCTGTGGAGGGTTACCATATGCATCGCCTGATATGTCGTGTATATCAAAGGGGCGTGTCACAGACAGGTCTAGCAATGACGAATGGACAGGTCTAGCAATGACGAATGTATAAAAAAAATCTACAAGACGTGTTTCGAGAAAGTGCCGATAAACCCCAATTTTGGCAGTTTTTTGCCAATTCTGACGAAATAAGGGTTAAATCGAAAATTCCGCTTCGGTACATTTTTAGATTTTGTGCCCCTCTATGCGTGTGCAAAATTTCGTGAAAATCGGTTCGAAAATGGCTTCTGAATCGTACGGACAAAATGTGTAGACCCCCCCCCCCCCCCCCCCCCCCCCAAAAAAAAAAAATAATAATCCGTAGAAAAACAATAGTCTTTTCCAGAGGGAAAAGCCTAATAATTTGTTAAATCTTGATTTGAAAGCAGCTTTCGTAGTTGTGAGTGGTAGTTAGAGGGTTAATTCGCATTAATGGCAGAGGTAAATGTTTAAAAGCCAGGCCCAGGCCAGGCGGGGAGGAACACGCAAAAAGGAGTCCACTCGGTCTTTAACGGCGGCTTAAATGTTACAGCCAACCTTACCTTCAAATTATCCACGTGCATAAACAATATGTATTGACCTATTCCCCATTCTAAACCTGTCAGATATTTTTCAATCCGCCCTCATATCACAAGCCAGAAAATAAGCAGACTGCCATCTGCAAAATGATGTCCCCAGAGGGTGAATTTAGTGATGCTACCCTGCACAGCAGGGTAGCATCACTAAATTTACCCTCTATGAACCTCAATCTGAATAAGGGTCTCAAACCTGAACAGAAAGAGGTACCCAGAGGATGCCAGACTGTTTATTTTCTGGCCTGCATATCCGCTCGGCCCTGATAGAAATTATTTTTATTCGAGTAATGTGTTAGTAGCGTCATTTAAACCAATGAATGTATTTCGATCTTGAATGCTATCTGTTAGCACCGGACGTGGAATGCATACAATTGACTAAGAACCGATAGCATGGGATGGCACTTTCAGTTGGCGTTCCATTTGACGCTGGCGACAAAATAAATGTCAAAACACACTTGTTGATTTCTGTTGTATACTACCGACAAAATAGTACACGTTACAACAATGTCGCTGCTTTTTAACCCCCCCCCCCCCCTCCCCTTATTGAAGCGTCACTTTGAAAAGGATTTCGCCCAAGTATATTATAAATTATCTGTTAGTAATTTCTAATTAGGATATACTAAATCATAATTAGGACATATGAATGTTGTAATTGGCTATCAGTATCCCCTAATTACGACGTACTAAGTCCCAGTTATTGCATACCCCATGATATTATGAATTATACAGGCCTTTGGCAGGGTACTCATCTCCGGTGCTGAGAGACAGCATCCCAGTCCGAAAAAAAAAACATATTGAGACAATGACGTTACCAGTACATTCCATGTACCAAAACAATCAACGAGGAAAGAGCTGATGTGAGTGAGAATTGAAAAGTTTTTCGAATAGTTTTTGTTATAATATAATTTGTCTCGGAGAAACCCAAATTACGTTTAAATGCCCGAAACTAAACTAAATCTTCAATTAAGGCCCATTTCTCTTTTATTGATTTGCCTTTTTGATCGAATCAGAAAAGATGGACATCAATTCGAGATCTCTACAATTCCTTAATTGTTCTATGAAACCCGCATAGGTTGGCTGACTTTTTCCCACTTTGCAAGAATAAATGAATTTTTTGTAAACTAACATATAAAAATCAACCGTGTTATTAAATGTAGAAAAACATCGTTGTATCCTCGGATTATAAGTTACAGGGCGTTTAGTTGGCAGATACTATAAGTTACAGGACGTTCAGGTGGCGGATACGGTATCATATGAGGCGAAGTGAAAACAATATTGGACGAGGCGGTACGCCGAGTCCAATATTGTTTTTGCCGAGCCTCATATGACTCCGCATCTGCCACCTGAACGTCCTGTAACGTATTTATTATGCCAGCGAAACAAAATAACAATCAAATTTGAACGCCGGCACATTTTCAAAACTGGTGCAAAACGCCATGTAAGTTGGTACAAACGTGCACAGTTGTCTCCCTGTTTGTGTATAATTTCCTTGACAACAAAGGCAACAGCGATAGAAGCTTTTCTTCGTACTGCCACTTTGTCTTGAGTGTGCAGAAAATGTCCGAACGTCCGATTTTATAGAATTCGAACAAAATAAATGTATCTCGCATCTTTTCCTTCATAGATGTGATTCATTTCTTACAATTTCATTATAGTGCAGTCGGTATTTTTAAAAACGAGAGAAAATGAGACATATAGACACGGAGGGACGTTTGATTGATCCGTTATCGGTAGATCGAATACAGTAGTATTTCTCACTTCAAATAATTGAATTTACATTTAGAAAATAAATTTCACAATAAATTTATATAAAACGAGAGAAAATGAGACATATAGACACGGAGGGACGTTTGATTGTACTGCAATTTCTTCAATATGGATATAAAAGCACCGCGAGGTGAGGAATTTCCACGTCGAAACAAAATGGCGGTACTGACCTAATACGAGTTTCGTATTAGGTTACCTCGGGCTGCAGGTGACCCAATACGGCTCAGTACCGTCCCACTATTCGGGGGCTGTGATTGGCGAATTTCATTAGCTGGCATAATAAAGTGTCATATACGGCGAAGAGAAAACAATATTAGGTGAGGCCTCACCTAATATTGTTTTCTCTTCGCCGTATATGACTCTGTATCTGCCAACTAAACGCCCTGTAACGTATTTATTATGCACGGCATGCTAATATGTCATTGGGGAAGTTAACTCAACGAATAGTTAAATGATGCGCACTTCTCGAAAAATATAAACAAAGCAGACGATGTTTACATACGCAACAAGGGGGATAATTTTTCTTCCGCATTCTAATAAATCACTCGTGACTTGTTCTTTAACCGCCAATGTTTTGGGCTGGTTTGGCATTTTATTATAACAGTTTCATTCAGTCGAATGCAATGTTTATAGGATGGGGCTATTTTATATGTTGAGTCTTCTGTACGACTGCGCTGCAGCATGTACGTACGTATAAATTAAAAGCTGAGGCGTGTGGATATAATGATAAAACAAAATGGCTGACGGGCACCTAATATTAAATTAATATTGCGTGCTTTTCAGCCATCCTGAACCTAATATTGCGGAGTCTATGTCTCTTGGTAACTTCATTTGATTGGATAAACAAATTTACTAGCATAATAAAACATATTCTTGAGTCATTGGGAACCGAACGTTACACACCCCACGTAACTGCTCTAGAAAGTTCAGAAGAACAGTTTTAACCCTTTACCTAACCTGAAAAACAGACGACACTTGCAAAAATAATTCTTGAATAACTAATTTTTTTCATTTTTTGTCTCAAAAACATAGGTTATGGCCCCTCGTTGGAACGAGCTCGACGAGCTCGTTCCAACGAGGGGTCATAACCTACGCTTTTGAGACAAAAAATGAAAAAAATAATGAAAATTAATTGGCGATTTTTGAGAATAGCGCTGGCCGGTTTTGGCTGCGTTAGGTAAAGGGTTAACAACAAAACATTCAAAGAACAAATGCGAAATTGTTTCCTTCGTATTGTGAGAGAAGGTACACAATTCTGTTTCCGAAAGTTTACGCTTATAAAGCTTTGCATTTGTAAAGACAATTTGATGAGAAATTGTATACGTTAAATTTTGCAGATATTTGTCTTCTGTGGATGAAAATGGAATCCTGTATAAAAGTTTTCAATCAGAAGGCTGTAGGTTTTTATCTAGAAACTTGTTCCATTTTGTATGGGTACGTGTAGGGGATATCGCGAACCTTTGAAGGAATTGTCTATAGTATGCCTGGTATATCATATGTGTATGCTTCAACCTGTCAATTTTTCTATTTATAATTGTGGGAGCTTTTCTGTTCTCTTTTAATGCAAGTGTCCAAAGCTTTGATAGAGAGAATGTGTAGGGAGTTTTTAAACTGTATTTGTTTGAGAAGTCAGAATAGCCCAGGAAGCCTTTGGTCTCAAATAGTAAATCGTTTACAAAATAGAAACTCTTCTCGCACCATTTTTTATCAAAGAAAAGTTTGTTGTTGATTTTTATATGATCGTTATAAAAAATGGTTTCTCCGAATACCCCCATTGGGGTTGTGGTGCTTTCAACATCTACGAGTGACCAAGCGAATAAAACGTTGTCCCCAAAAAGATTCATATGTTGTCCTATTTTTTTAAACCCCACTTTATGAAAGTGGCAGAGTTTAAAACCACCAAAAGGCTCAAAATTTGCCAATACAAGTGTCTTCCATGGAGCAAAAATAGTGAGTTCCAATTTTTTTTTTTATCCATATTAATTTTAGAGCATAACTAAATGTCTGAATGTGTGAAATTTTCATTCCGCCGTTTTCGATCAAATCACTAAAAGTTCCTCGTTTAATTTTTTCACACTCTCCTGACCACAAAAAAAAAATTCAGAAATTCTTTTTGAATTTTGATGAGTATATCGTTGGAAGGATCTGGCAAAACCATTAAACAATGTATTAGTATTGGTAAAGCTAAGGTTTTTATTACTGTTGATTTTCTGATTAATGTGAGGTTGCGAAATGACCAGTCATTAAGAAGTTTTTCAATTTTTTTCATCTTTTTGAAATAGTTATTTGGTACATATTTTTCATTCACTAGGTTGAATTCTATTCCTAGTTTTGTAAATGAATTTGAATGATTCCAGTAGACGGTAGACCTGCTCATTTGTGGAAAGTTCTTCATCACAACCCCTTTTTGAAACAATCCAAATGCCTTGTGTCTTATCAAAGTTTGCTTTCAACCCAGATATAGATGAGAATAGTTTCACAATTTCCAAGGCATTGTTTAAAGATTCGCCATCATCACTAATAAAACGAGTAGAGTCTCCTTAATGTTTGCGTTATATTTTATAGTGGCACCTAAGATTTCTACACTAAGAATGAATAAAAAGGTAGGGCGATAAAGGATCACCTTGCCTAACGCCTCGCTGTATGTTAAATCTACCTGAGCAGTGTCCATTATTCAAAACAAAACTGTAATATTTATTGAAAAATGCTGGAACCCGTTTAACCCGTTACCCAACGTAACGCCCAAAAACGGTCAGCGCTATTCACAAAAATCACCATCCAATTTTCATTATTTTTTCACTTTTGTCTCAAAAACATAGCTTATGACCCCTCATTGGAACGAGCTCGCTCCAATGTAGGGCCATAAGCTATGTTTTTGACGAAAAAAATGAGTTGCCGGGTATTCAAGAATTTTATTTGCAAATTGTCGTCTGTTTTTCATTTAGGTAAAGAGTTAACATAGCTGGTCCAAAGTTGAAAAACATCAAAGTCGTTTCTATAAATGACCATTGTAGAGAATCGAATGCTTTTTCAAAATCTAGAAGGATGAGGATTCCCGGAATATTCTGTTTCTCGCATTTTGCAATTAAATCGAAAGTTGTTGACCTAGTAGATTCTCCAATATATCTGCCTTTCATAAAGCCGAGTTGAGTTTCTGAAATGAGTTTTGGGAGGACTGTTTTTATTTGGTTTGCTATCGGATGTACCAATCTTCGCATCGACTTTAATCAGAGATACATACAGGGCGCCAATTTTTTTATCTATGTCTTTTATTTGTTTTGTTTAGGTATACGTGTAATAATGCCGTTTCTTTGGATTATGGGCAGTTCCTTTGAAGAATAACCGTAATTTAGTGATTTGGACAAAAAGGCACCGATATCTTTCCAGACAAAATTATAAAATTCGGCTGCGAAGCAGTTTGACCCTGGAGTTTTATTGTTTTTCATAGACTTCAGTGCATTTAACCTCTCGGGTATAGATAATGGTCTCTCGGACAAGTTTTTTCACTCTTCGCAGAGTTGATTTAGAAATGGTTTGTTCCTGTCAAAAAGTACCCTTTCTCTTTCAGCTTTTGATACACCTAGTATTTTTGAAGTATAAAGATTGTGATACAATGTTTTTTGTTCTAATTTATCTCTACTACATCGGTGGTTTCTGAACCATCGTCTTTTACTGATACGGGAATTATTTTTTCATTGTAATGCCCTTTTCCTAAATTACAAAAGTACTTGGTTTATTTTTCGCCCTCCATCTTCCATTTTGATTTAGTTCTCAATATTATGCCGTTTATTTTTTTTCGACCTCAGTGCTTGTAATTCATTTTCAAGTGATCCCATGCCCTGTACTATTGTTGTGTCCCCCTGATCAAGTTTATAATTTGGTAGCTTCAACTTCTTTTCTAATTCTTGTTGACGTTTTTGTCTGATCTCTTTTTTAAATGTTTAGAACATGCTATAGTTTTTCCCCTGATCTTGAGTTTTAAAGTTTCCCAAAACATTTGATTATTAATGGTGAACTCCTTTTCGATATCATTATTCTTCATGGAACTGTCGGTATTATTACCCGTATACTGATTCACGGTGTCTGTAATCACCTATTTAACCCTTTACTCAAACGTAACGTCCAAAACCGGCCAGCGCTATTCTCAAAAATCGCCAATTAATTTTCACTATTTTTTATTTTTTTTGTCTCAAAGACATAGGTTATGACCCCTCGTTGGAACGAGCTCGTTCCAACGAGGGGTCATAACCTATGTTTTTGAGAGAAGAAAATAAAAAAAATAGTTATTCAAGAATGTTTTTTGCAAGTGCCGCCTGCTTTCCATGTTAGGTAATGGGTTAACTACACTTGCGTATTCCGCATCACCGAGTAAACTATTGTTGAACTTCCATATACATTTTCCTCTGAGTTGATCGCTGAATGATAGAATAACACTTATCGGGTTGTGGTCGCGACGGCATCTGGTATGAATATCAGCTTTCCGGAATAGATATGCAAGTCGGATGACATGAGAAAATAGTCAAGTCTTGCCATTTTATTTTCGGGCCCGCTCATTGTGTACCGGCTTTCTTCTCGATTTTCAATACGTCACACCTCTTTTAAGTCGTATTTGTCCATAAGGGATAACAATTTTATACCCCCGTCTACCTGGCGGGGGTATAATATATAGTATTCCTCGTGTCCATCCGTCAGTCCGTTCGTCCCGAAGTTGTATCATACACTACTCTCACACCTTTCACGACAACCATCTGAAATTTTGAACAATGCAAAACTGCATTCAGTGCATTACCATGGTAGAAGGTCAGACGCCTGTGTATGTTTTTGCCATAGTTATTGCCCTTTATCAACTTACAAAACTTCACGTCTTTTTTAATTGAGGGTACCTTCATGGTGTATTCGACACCTCCCACAGTTGCTAATGTAAAGAGTTGAAACGTTAGGATACGGTTATATATGCCTTGAAGATATGTAACAGCTATAAAGCTTACAGAAATATTGTCTTTAACAAAATTATTGCCCTTTATCGAACTTCCAGTGTTTTTAATTGGGGTGCCTTATTGGGGGTACCTTCATGATGTAATCAACTTCTTCCACAATTTGTAATGTAGCGATTTGAAACCTTGGGGTATGGTTACACACACACAATGAAGATGTGCAACATGTATGAAGTTTGCCGAAAAAATATTTTTTTCATAAAATTATTCCCCGTTATCGAATTTCCTGTGTTTTTCAATTGAGGGTACGGTACCTTCATGGTGTAATCAACTCTTCTCTCAGTTTCTAATCTAGAGGGTTAAAACTTTAAGATATGGTTATACACACAATGCAGATGAGCAACATCTATAAAGTTTGTATCAAAAATATTTGTTAACAAAATTATTGCCCTTTATTGAATTTCCAGTGTATTTTTTAATTGACGTACCCATTCCATTCTGACGGTAAGATGACGTTGGGTAAGGATTGGTCCGTGGTATGGACGCCTACTGCTGATGCCGTGTTCAGCGAGTCTGTTGCGGACAGTTTGTGCACTGATTCTATTGTTAGTTCTCTCAGGAGTAATTTCTGCTGTCCTCGTCGCCGGAAGGAAGCGATCCCGCAAGTGAGACGTCCAGATGTGTGGGTCATGTGCATGGGTCGTAACTCTTGGTCGACCTGAACGCGGTCGAAGGGAAAGTAAATCCAGTAGTTCTATACCTTCCAATGAGACGGCGAATAGTGGCCACAGTGACTCTGAACTCAGCAGCGAGCTCATCTGGAGGTATCCCAGCCTCATGAATACCAATGACACGCAACGTCTGATTTTCGGTTAACCTTGGCATTTTTTAAAATATCGGAAGACAAAAACTAGCATATTTTCTCAATACCCCAGGCTTTCTTGCACAACATAACACAAAGAAAATCGTCGGTCACCCATTCAATTTGACATTCTCGGGTAGTACATGGTATTTTGAAATCCGTAGCAAAATTATATACGGTTGGGTGGACAACAACAACATGCCATGAAACTCTTTGCACGACTTCTTGTCCACAAACATGCAACATTAAAACTATTATATTTCATTCTTTATGCTATTTTTTCACATTTGTTTCTATTATACTTTCTTTTTTTCACTCAGTATATTATGGCCAGACTTTTAGATCACTAAATAAGGAACAAATATATGGCAATTGTGATTGAATTGCATCGCTGACTTATCTCGTCATGAACACTGACTTTCGATAAAGTTATCTTCCCGATGAGACGGACGAGGAAGGTAAAATTAAGATGCATGCAATTGGCTTGAAAACATCTTTGACATCAGTAGAAAATCAAGCGAAGATTTTGTTTCGTTTATTAAAAGTTACAAAAGGAAACTCGACTTGTTACACCAAGCTAATTAGAAGCAACTAAGTAACTGTCCGCTTTCGCTCTTTGTGTGGCGAATGTGTTTTTACAGTAATTTGCAGGGGGTTTTTTTTCTCAGGAAAAAATTAGCAAATCTTACGCCCTAGACTGTTATATTAACCCTTTACCCAACGTAACGGCCAAAACCGGCCAGCGCTATTCTCAAAAATCGCCAATTAATTTTCACTATTTTTTTCATTTTTTGTCTCAAAAACATAGGTTATGACCCCTCGTTGGAACGAGCTCGTCGAGCTCGTTCCAACGAGGGGTCATAACCTATGTTTTTGAGACAAAAAATGAAAAAAATTAGTTATTCAAGAATTTTTTTTGCAAGTGTCGTCTGCTTTTCACGTTAGGTAAAGGGTTAATAGAATGGATAGTGTCTGTATCATATGTCAAGATGTGCACAATGTTGACATATTGAACTAAAACAAAGTCACAGGGCATCAGGGCATCAAAAGATGACGAAAGCGCAATTTTCTTATTTTTAAATAAGGAATGATCGTTTGTTTCTGTATATTTCTTTAGTTTTGAACCCCAAAAAACAAAGGCCAAACTGTGTAAATGGGCGTAGCCCATTTACACTGTGTTTGGCCTTTGTCTTTTGGGTTCATAACTCAAGAAATAGACAGACACGGAAGATCATTCCTATTAATTAAACTTGAGGGCCAATAAATTTAAACGCTCTCTACTTTGTGGAGTTAAAATAAAAACCAGGTCGCATCACGCTTCCTGATGATAACCTGAATAAAAGGCATAGTCTTCTGAAATTCTGTTTGAAAGAACGATACATTTCACGGAAACATGTTCTTGTGTCATTGAAAATGTTATTGACCATTGAATTGCGTAAGTTAAAAAGAACGTCATAGGCCACACCCACTCAAAACTTCAATCTCCTTTTCCACTTGACGGAAGGGTGCTGTCATTCAAAACAACACTGATTTAATTTAATTTTGATTTTGACCATTTCCTGAGAAATTGAAAACAATGTTTGTAAACGTGTAGTTCGATATAAACTTGAAGTTGGTTGAACTTTGTTTCAGAAAGAGTTCATTCAGGTTATTTGGAAATTGGAAAGTTTTGTTGGCGTTAGTTTCGTTTGTGGATTATTACGACCGGTCATTGTTTACGTTTGATTTGGGTAAAACGATGAACGCAGACGATCATCTATTGCATATAAACAAATTGAATATGGAATAAAAAGCATTATAAGGATTTCATTGTTTATTAAATTTTATTTTGAAAGTCATTTTAATATGATGAGATAAGTATTAATTACTTTTCATGTTGAAACAACATGAGCGTGCACATTGTGTTATGAAAAGAAAAAACAAAAATACTTTAGCCAATCATTTTTTCTGAAAATGCATGAATAGAAAAAAGGTTTAATTACATGGGTTAAAACCAAAAATAATAGTCAAACGTTCAACCTGACTGAAAAAAATTGTAAAAAACAGATTTTGTGTTTTTTATCTAACAATCATGTAGATTTTCGCCTGAAAACCACGAAAAACGATATGTATCACATAATGTGTTCCGATTCCGTATCATATATACGACTTATTCTGATTCCGCATCATACAGACGACTCATTTTCCGGAACGCGACGGGCTATCATAATGGGCGCTTGAATACATTCCATGTGCGTTTCAGAGATTGACTCAGCTCATCGCTAACAAAACAAAACAAAATCATTTACAGTTAGCAACAGAACTATTAATAGCCAATGCCCCCACCCCACCACAATAAATAGAAACTAAACAATTCAATATCACACACTCCTAAATTCAAGCGTATCATCATAGGAAGTGGCACTGAGAGTGAAAAATTGAGAAAACAACTTTGAAAATTGCGGTGGCAGCGTGACTCATTGTTCGAGTGCATAACAATATAGTTCCATAAAATATGGGCTGTTTAAAACGTTTTCTCGCCAAACATTATGTCCGAAACCTTTATTAATAATTTAAGATTTAATCTGTTTATGTGACAGAATTATTAGATAAATGAATTATCATGATAATGTGCATGTCCTGTGATTTGCATCCGATTCTCGGTGGTGTCCAAAAATGGGATCACAACTCGCCGGCAAAGCCGGGTCGTTGAGATCCCATCCTGGACACCACCTCGAATCTGATACAAATCACAGGGCATGCGCATTATCATGATAATCTTTATTTATACTAGTCTTGACGAACATGCCTGACGTTTCTGAAATGATGCGCACATCGATAACACAACTTTGCTAACGTCTCGAAATTTCAATTTTAGTATGAAATTCCCATATCTTTAGTGTAAAATGTTATGACAACTTTAGAAAATTGGGGGAGCTGACTTTCAGAAAAATCTCTCCCAAAGACGACAATTGTTAGCCATGGGTGGTCGGATGACAGCGTACACGGGTCAACAGCGAATGTAAAGTATTCATTGTGATGGTAGTTACTACCTGTACCGTGTGAATATGCTTTGAACATTGAAATGAAGAGCTAGAGGTGGAACGTTGCCATGTTGCAATAATGCTTTAGACACTCATTGGATTAAATTGGGTGACCAGGCAAAAGGGGCGGTCTACCGAAAACATCGATAGAAATTGGATGTAAGTCAACCGTACCTTCTAACCATTCTCAATCCAAGTCCATTTCAGTTGTAGATATGCTACATATCAAGTTGGAAAGGCTTGTCAGTAGGTTATGGTGTGCACGTGACAGAACGATGGGAGGCTGATATGGAACCCCACAGAGGAAAATAATTGTGTCTCTTGAAATCAGATATGCATGTGTCCGTGCCAAGTAATAAGTTGGAGCAGGGTACCGATGCTTATTTGAATAAAATCGTAGGCCAGGTCTTGCGTTGTGAACTGTTGTAGTTGAAATGAGAGGATGCGTTTCCCGAGGAGTCAAATTATGGATGGGGTGTTGAGGATTAGTAACTCTTATATTGGAGTCCCGCTTCTGGACCTCTTTTTGGTGTTGGGTATTTTTATTGGTTCAAGCCATTATTATACGAGTTGCGTTTAGGAAATCCACTCACAGAGGATAGAGACACCAGGCATGGAAAACCTTGTTTTAATAAAGGAGCAGCTAATGCTGTAATTTAATTATATATACCCCTTCAGTCAGTGTTTTGTATCAAAAGCACACATTTACCCAATGTGGCTGGTCCTGAATAGGTCCGTTGGGCATACACCTGGGTGTCAGTAGGTCAGACTGTTCTTGGGGTGCTGTGGCTTGTAGCGTGGATGACATTTGTTTAAATAGGGTGTCTGCTACCATCACGGATACTCTTGCAGTCAAATCTTTCACTTTTGTCTTATTCTCCACGGTGGGTCTGCTTTTTGCTGAAGTATAATATATGTTCTGTATGCCTGTTCCTGTTGCTTCTCTTTAGTTAGAGACATACTCCTCCAGTTTGAAGTCTAGGGTATTGCTGTATGGGAGGCCAGTAGTCAAACAGGATATATCCAGTGGTCGGAGGCTCTCCATAATGCTAATTTATCCGTACAATCTTCTTTGTGTCGCGTTCGGGCTTCTCTCAGATGTACTTGTGGCGCAAATGCAAATGCAGGCGTAAGATAGACGCATTAGGCTTTTCTGGCGAAAAGAAGAGAGGTGTGAAGGCCAGTAGTAGGAGAGGATGAAACGACCCTCACTGGACGGGAGAAGGGTGGAGGGGGATGTGGCGTCATCGTCACGTAACCCAGTTACGTCGTGTTTGGTTGTCGTGGTAGCCCGTGTGAGCCGCCATCTTGTGGCGCCATCTCCATCATGATACGTGGTCTTAGTGAGCATGTGCAGCGCGTGTTGTTAGTGTGACACGTGACGATCTATGGTTTCAAACGATCTTGAAAGGGAAAGTGTTATTAACTTTCTTCCTGCAGAACTGAAAACATCTTAAAACAAATCACTTTTTAAAATGCTGCCTCGGCAAAATGGCCACCCGTTGACCAAAACAACATCTGAATTCTGATAGAGGGTGCCAAAGTCTCCTTACTAGTAATACTGGCATATTTTCTCGGGAGGAGGGTGGGGGGGGGGCTGCACTGCCCCTATCTTCTTGAGAATTTGCACGCACGGCCGAAGCACATGGATATAAGAGTTCTTCAAAGTTGGCATTTCTTTTGGCGACTCTTGACATGATACATACGTAGCCATAAATGCCGAAATGAACCCCCAAAACACCAAAATCAAACCTACACCAATTTAATATTTTAAAAAATCTTTGATTGCTTATCAAGGATAAGTAATCTGGCAAGCACTGTGTTCTCAAAAGTGGTCATTCAATTTCGATCAGTTTACACACTGGGAAAGTTTGGTTCCACCAGGAACCTATACTGGTTCATCAGTTTGGCCTTGTACGGGTAGCAACATGACATGGTTCTTCAATTTGTCACACTAACTAGACTGTCATGTCCTCTAGACACTGTACAAATTGTAAAATACAAAACCGCGCCAAGTTGAAATTTTAAAATGGCGACGAAATAGCGTCAGAAACACGAAAACACTTTATCAAAATTTATTATTTTAATTATTGTTTTTAAAAAACAATTCCAGAAAATGTTAACCCTTTACCTAACCTGAAAACCAGACGACACTTGCAAAAATAATTCTTGAATAACTAATTTTTTTCATTTTTTGTCTCAAAAACATAGGTTATGACCCCTCGTTGGAACGAGCTCGACGAGCTCGTTCCAACGAGGGGTCATAACCTATGTTTTTGAGACAAAAAATGAAAAAAAATAATGAAAATTAATTGGCGATTTTTGAGAATAGCGCTGGCCGGTTTTGGCAGTTACGTTAGGTAAAGGGTTAACAAGGTCATATCATGTGGCCCCTCATTGGAACGAGCTCGCCCAGCTCTTTCCAATAAGTATTCACATGATATGGTTTTGTTGAAATTTTTTCAAAATATTTTTTTTCAACTGCTTAATCTGTGAATTGCGCGGCCGATTCGTCAGGTGAAGGATTGAGTTGCGCAACAACGGCAATTGCACAGGCAACTCTATAGGAAAGTGCATGGTTCGAGATCACTCGAAGACTCATTTGTTTCGGTTCTTGGATGAGGTTTGGTTCTACTTGGAACCAATTTTGCGCGGATTTATTTGAGTGTAGGGCGAAATCAGATTACTCACTTCAAGACTGTCGGTAAAAAACCTGTAGAAATTGATACAAAAATCGAAATCACTGTAATGATCTCATTTTTAAAGTGAAGTTTAAATTTTGTGTTGCAAAAGGTATCCGAATTGTTACATTTGCCATTTATCAGATGCAACATACAAGTAGTCATCCTTGCAAAAATTACTGCTCTTTCCAACTTTTGTTGCTGATTTGGTTGTACAATTTGAATATCGATTTGATCTCTATTCATTCTCCATTTGGGATTGATTTCTTTTTATAAAAAAAATCACGTTTCACAGTCGTAACTTGGCTAAAATTTCATTTAAATGCAATTTGATGGCAAAAGCACTCGTGATCACGATAACTTTGGTACATTTTTTTATAGGGGGCGGGGGGGGGGGGGGGGGGGGTAAATGTTTAACGCTCTAGGATCTAATTCCGATTTTGCCCACTAGATATACTGCAAGAGAACCGGTCGGCTTATATGCTCTCTCTGGGTGAACTTGCAAGTACCTTGTAAATTGTTTCTGGGAAATAGACAGAACGCAATTCGCGTTCGAACCGGGGGTGGGGGGGGGGGGGGGGAGGGCACTAAAAAATTGCAAGACGTGACGTCCTATTTTTTATTCGTCTCCTTTTTACACCCACTACGTGCAAATTTTCTACTACCGTTCTCAGACACCCACCTCCCCCACCCTCCCATCAAAATCCAAAATAAACTTACCCCAATTGCCACGTGGGGGCACGATGACGCTGTGTGCTGAGACGTACTGCACGCCGATGTGCACATGTCTGCAGCCAATCTAACCCTGTCTGTGCTGTGTAGTACGCAGTACCGCTGTGCAGTGTGTAGTACAGTCGTGGGTTATGATGTTGAAGAGCTGACAGCTGCTCGTCGTTGCTCGGTGGTTCTCTCCGCGTACTCTGGCTTCATCCACCCGTAAACCTGTCACCGACACGATATGACCCTGGTTGTTAAAGTGTGAGCTTATGGCATAGCTCTATCGGTCGGCGTCAGCGTACGTGTACAATAATGTTAAAGCTTCTGTTTAGGTCACTCACTCGCCCTATTTCCATATCATGGCTTTTATAATGCTGCTATATGATGATTATTATCATTCTACCATGATTTAACCCCTCATACCCTACATTTTAGGCATTTTTCTTGACATTTTTAGTTGCGTTTATTTTTCTGTTTAGCTCAGAATTTCATGTTTAACTAAGTGTTTAGGTCAGCTGCTGTGCTCCTTCTCTTTCCATGACACTTATATTCACCATACATGTTCCTCAGTATCATTATTCCATGATTAACCCCTCATACCCTGCATTTTAAACATTTTTCTCGACATTTTTAGTAAGTTGCGTTTAGTTTTCTGTTTAGCTCGGAATTTCATGTTTAACTTAGTGTTTAGGTCAGCTGCTGTGCTCCTTCTCTTCCCGTGACACTTATATTCATCATACATGTTTCTCAGTATCATTGTTCCATGATTAACCCTCCATACCCTGCATTTTAAACATTTTTCTTGACATTTTTAGTTGCGTTTAGTTTTCTGTTTAGCTCAGACTTTCATGTTTGACTAAGTGTTTAGGTCAGCTGCTGTGCTCCTTCTCTTCCCATGACACTTATATTCATCATACATGTTCCTCAGTATCATTGTTCCATGATTAACCCCTCATACCCTGCATTTTAAACATTTTTCTTGACATTTTTAGTTGCGTTTAATTTTCTGTTTAGCTCGGAATTTCATGTTTAACTTAGTGTTTAGGTCAGCTGCTGTGCTCCTTCTCTTCCCGTGCCACTTATATTCATCATGCATGTTCCTCAGTATCATTGTTCCATGATTAACCCCTCATACCCTGCATTTTAAACATATTTCTTGACATTTTTAGTTGCGTTTACTTTTCTGTTTAGCTCAGAATTTCATGTTTGACTAAGTGTTTAGGTCAGCTGCTGTGCTCATTCTCTTCCCATGGCACTTATATTCATCATACATGTTCCTCAGTATCATTGTTCCATGATTAACCCCTCATACCCTGCATTTTAAACACATTTCTTGACATTTGTAGTTGCGTTTAGTTTTTTGTGTAGCTCAGAATTTCATGTTTAACTAAGTGTTTTGGTCAGCTGCTGTGCTCCTTCTCTTCCCAGGATACTTATATTCATCATACATGTTCCACAGTATCATTGTTCCATGATTAACCCCTCATACCCTGCATTTTAAACATTTTTCTTGGCATTTTTAGTTGCGTTTAGTTTTCTGTTTAGCTCAGAATTTCATGTTCAACTAAGTGTTTAGGTCAGCTGCTGTGCTCCTTCTCTTCCCAGGATACTTATATTCATCATACATGTTCCTCAGTATCATTATTCCATGATTAACCCCTCATACCCTGCATTTTAAACATTTTTCTTGACATTTTTAGTTGCGTTTAGTTTTCTGTTTAGCTCGGAATTTCATGTTTAACTTGGTGTTTAGGTCAGCTGCTGTGCTCCTTCTCTTTCCGTGACACTTATATTCATCATACATGTTCCTCGGTATCATTGTTCCATGATTAACCACTCATACCTTGCATTTTAAACATTTTTCTTGACATTTTTAGTTGCGTTTAGTTTTCTGTTTAGCTCAGAATTTCATGTTTAACTAAGTGTTTAGGTCAGCTGCTGTGCTCCGTCTATTCCCATGGCACTTATATTCATCATACATGTTCCTCAGTATCATTGTTCCATGATTAACCCCTCATACCCTGCATTTTAAACATTTTTCTTGACATTTTTAGTTGCGTTTAGTTTTCTGTTTAGCTCAGAATTTCATGTTTAACTTAGTGTTTAGGTCAGCTGCTGTGCTCCTTCTCTTCCCATGGCACTTATATTCATCATACATGTTCCTCAGTATCATTGTTCCACGATTAACCCCTCATACCATACCCTGCTTTTTAAACATTTTTCTTGACATTTTTAGTTGCGTTTAGTTTTCTGTTTAGCTCAGAATTTCATGTTTAACTTAGTGTTTAGGTCAGCTGCTGTGCTCCTTCTCTTCCCATGACACTTATATTCATCATACATGTTCCTCAGTATCATTGTTCCATGATTAACCCCTCATACCCTGCATTTTAAACATTTTTCTTGACATTTTTAGTTGCGTTTAATTTTCTGTTTAGCTCAGAATTTCATGTTTAACTTAGTGTTTATGTCGGTTTCTGTGTTGTTCAAGGACAATACAAAAAAAAAATTATTGTTCGCTTCGGTTTTTGCAGAAAAAGTGTGTATTTTATGAAAATAAAAGCACAAGCGTGCAATAAAATGTTGACAGCACATACACGCAATCAACAAACAAACAACTGGAAGCCACCACCAGAAGCCACCACATGATGTAGACTGTCATACTGCAAAGGTGTAGGAAAAATTGTATGAAAAATCAAACTATCTTCAAAGATTAAGAACTCTTCAGTTATTTTTTCTTCATTTTTTTCTCCTTTCTTTTTCGTCAACATGAAATACCAGCCCAGATGATATTCACTCCTGAAATTCTATTCACGTTGAGAGCGAAGCGGATTATAAATTTTTGAAGCGTTTTTTAAATATGTCATGGGTGTGGCAACACGCTTTTAAAAATATTGAAATAATGTTTGCAGAGAGGGGAAGATTTCAAAATCAAACTTTTTTTCTTCAACTAACGATGACCTTGCGTAAATAATGCTGCTGGTGACATTCAGATCTTTGAATTTCCATGAAAATGGGTTGAAAGACAAAAACAAAATTGAAATTGGGAAATAAAGAACAGAAATCAGTTGAAACCTGAAAAAGCACACCCTTGATTTAACTTTTAATATCAACTCTAAGATCGAGACCCCGTATTTCAAATATTGAAAATATTTTAATTGCATTTAAATTTTGCAAATTCTATAAAATTCTTAACCCGTTACGTGACATCATACATCATGGTGGCGTCGGCGAGAGTTGGAGCGGGTGTCTAGGTGGTCACAAGGTCACATCAATTCATCATCGTCCAATTTTCATGAAATGTTATTATGCTGTACAGCTTAAAAAACAGAAAACTTTTAGTTTTTTGTGATTTATCGCCATTTTTGACGTTTTATAGGTCGTTTGGGTCATTTATTATTGAACACACCAATTGTGTGGAACGCATACCTCCATAGTTATAAAAGATAGAGCAGCTTTTAAACTTTCAACATTGATTTTTAACTCAACTTTGACCTAAGTCAAATCTGAGGTTATGCCCTGGCCCGTCGTCCGTCCGTCCGTCAACAATTCAATACGGCTCGGGCTAGAGGCCGTATATATGAGCCGATCTTTACGAAACTTCTTAGGTACCTTTGTTATCACCGTGGGACGAGAACGAGTATTTTGGGGTGCGGTCCGAAATTCAAGATGACCACCAGTAGCCATTTTGTACCGCCGTCAACAATTCAATACGGCTCTGGCTAGAGGCCGTATATATGAACCCATCTTTAAGAAACTTCTTGGTTACTTTGTTATCACCGTGGGACGAGAACGATTGTTTTTTTGGAGCGGTCCAAAATTCAAGATGGCCGCCAGCAGCCATTTTGTACCAAAATTAGTGCAATCAGTTTTTTGTACAGAACTTTTCTATGAAAGTCCTGATTTGAATAAATTCTTGTATGAATGTTTAGTAACATGGAATACATCACATATAATACGAGTTTTTTTCGTGCAGAAATTATGCAAATTAGAAGGACATTGATTCATTCAGTGCTACTTGTACACAGTATGTACACATGTCAATACGGCTCAGGATAGGGGCTGTATTTATGAACCGATCTTCACGAAACTTCTTGGGTACCTTTGTTATCACCTTGGGACGAGAACGAGTGTTTTGGGTTGCGATCCGAAAATCAAGATGGCTGCCAGCGGCCATTTTGTACCGAAATTAGATACAATCAGTTTTTTTACAGAACTTCTATATGAAGGTTCTAATTTGAATAAATTAAATTTTTGAATGAATGTTTGGTAACATGGAATACATCACATATTTTTTTTTCTCGTGCAGAAATTATGCAAGTTAGATGAACTTTGATTTATTCAGTGCTACTTATACACAGTAAGTGCACATGTCAATACGGCTCGGGCTGGAGTCTGTATTTATGAACCGATCTTCACGAAACTTCTTGGGTACCTTTGTTATTACCTTGGGACGAGAACGAGTGTTTCTGGGTGCGGTCCAAAATTCCAGATGTCTGCCAGTGGCCATTTTGTACCGAAATTAGGACCAATCAGTTTTTTGTACACAACTTCTATACGGCTCAGACTAGAGGCTGTATTTATGAACCGATCTTTACAAAACTCTTTGATACCTTTGTTATCACCTCGGAACGAGAACGAGTGTTTTGAGGTGCAGTCAGAAATTCAAGATGGCCAACAGCAGCCATTTTGTACCAAAATTAGTGCAATCAGTTTTTTGTACTGAACTTCTGTATGAAGGTTCTGATTTGAATACATTTTTGAATGAATTTTAGTAACATGGAACACATCACATATGATACAGTTTTTTTCTCATGCAGAAATTATGCAAATTAAATGACCTTTGATTTATACAGTGCTACTTATTCACAGTGCACATGTCAATACGGCTCGGGCTGGAGTCTGTATTTATGAACCGATCTTCACGAGACTTCTTGTGTACCTTTGTTATCACCTTGAGACAGGAACGAGTGTTTTAGGTGCGGTCCGAAATTCAAGATGGCTGCCGACGGCCAGCTTTTACTGAAATTAGGTGCAATCAGTTTTTTGTACAGAACTTCTAGGACTACGTTTGTTATCATCATGGGAGGGTAATGAGTGCTTTGGGGCTCGACCAAAAATTCAAAATGCCTGTTGGCAGTCATATTTACGGGAATTCTGTGTATTACATTTTTTGTACAAAACCTGTTAAGAAGTTTTTTTTTATGTCAGTAATGTTTGCTATAAATTTTTTTTGTGCCTTTGTAATCACTGTGCTATGAGAACAAATATTTTTGGGTTCAGTCAGACCCACTCTGGTACTCAAAAAGGGAGATAATTAAAAATATTTTCCAAAAACACCAGGCAAAATAATGTTTCTTGAATTCAGCATCCCTAGGATGTGTATATTCAAATGTGTTGAAGCCAAGTTCCTGTGTTAATATTTGTTGTTGTTTGGGGAGTGTAAACATTATTAGCACAACCCGATTTTCTATTTAAAACGAGAAAAATAAAACCTTCTCACCCGTGGGAACCCAATGCGCTAAAGATAAAAAAAATCAAATAACTATATTTTAAGAAGGACTGGACAAATATTTATTAATTAGTATGAGTCAACCTTAGAAGGGTTTGAATCAAACGGGCCCAAGCAATTGCTAACATTTGGCGTATGGTGCGCCATACAAGGATCCCCATTGTAACATTAATGCCATGAAGATTTCTTTTCTAGTTTAGCATCTAACTGTCGCCCACCTTTACAATATTTTACCTCTACATTTGTTACAGGCTACGGTCAGTATTTATGTGCAGACCGTTACAATACTTTATATGTACCTTTGTTATCATTACTTAGATGTGTGTCATTGCTGTGTCACATACTATATAGGAACATCTCTTACACAAGTTGAGCCACAGTGTCATTGACACTTTCATTGGTTATCTGAAGTTGTTCGATCCGTTTTTAATTTTTGTAATTTCGACCCTCGATTAGAATGAGCCCGATTTTAAGGGGTTTTTTTTAGAGATTTTAATTTCAAGCCTACTTTTAAACGTGTCTTTCTTAAACTTGTGAAATATCAACAATAAAAACCAAATCTAAAAATGTGTTTCCGAACTAGGAAATTCCAAAACGTTACGGCGGAACTGCGCGGTGATGTCAAAGCGGTCATGGGGTCAAAAATTGAAATTCGAAGGATTTTTTTTAATTCTTCCATGCTGTAGAGCTAAAATAAATTAGGAGGTACTAGTTTTTCAGTTTTTCATTTAATGCCACTTTTGACGATTTACATCACATCAAACAATAGGCAGTTTTGGACATTTAGTACACGCCTGTTCTATGTAATCCCCATCTACAGCAACACTGAACCGTGTGGAAAATGAAAATCTCTCCCGATATGTGCGGAATGGAAATCGTTGACGGACTATACTTTTAAATAGAAGCGAAATTTCACTGGAATTTTCTACAAATATTCACCGAAATTACAATTTGAATCGCTAGCAATATAGCTGAAAATCGTGCACCGAGTTCCAATGTGTTCTATGTGCCGGTAGGCACATAGAACACACTGGAACTCAGGGGACGAAATAGTAACACGGATTCCCATGAACCCCAATGCGGACCCGGGTATAATATATCCACATTTGGTAGCCAGGTTGCTAATGCACGGCAGCGATGGCGTGGCTATTCATACACACAGTTTAGTACTTTTTTGATGTAGCAAATTCTAAGGAATTTGTTGTATCCTTATATTGAGGTGTCTGTGTGGATGAGCTTGTTAGTTAGTTAGTTGTGTGCAGTGGTTTGTGGATTCCTTTGGCCATCCAGTGGATCTGTTTGAATAATTCTACCTTCATGTTGGGAACTGACAACCTTGTGATATAGGCATCATATAGCCATAGTTGTTGAAAGCGATGTAAAACTCCAATCAAACCAGATAAGACAATTGAGACAAACTAAATGTGTAGCTTAATATTCTTACAAATCTAGTTTCTCTGTGTTTACCTTGCAAATGAAACTCAATTATTCTTTTTCCCAGGAACCTTTGATTTTAAATAACCAAATTTAAATAAGCTTTTCCTAATTCTGTTAATCATGGCATATGCAGGCATAAGTGAGCGCTGTGCCTGTTCTGCCCGTAATTAACTGGCTACTGTAACCGCGAATATGTTGCAAATATTGGTTGAGTAAAGGGGAACTTGTTTTTGTTCTGGCTCAATAAGGGCAACCTTGCGTTTTTGTTTTCGCATCTGCATACCAAGATAGCGATTAAAAAAGACTTTTTTGTTTTTGTTAAATCAGACTTTTTTGTTTTTGTTGAAATAAAAATTAATATTTTCATTTTTTTCATTTTGAAAAATCAATCCCACCTAGCTTTTATGACTCATAAACAATATAATATATGCTATGCTTTATTTTAAAGAATATTCCATTAAAAAAAAAATTGATATGAATGAATTACGTTGTGAATGGATATTTTTGTTGACCTTAGGAGAAAATTGTCGGGCATTTTTTTTCAGCTCAATATTGGGCACACATCCCCATCCATAAGTCAGTTTTGGATGAAATTCTCCAATATTTTTATATTAAGGGGGTTAGTTTTGTTAATAATGCTTCTAAATAGGCTTTTATGATCAAATGGTGACATTTTGTTACAGTTCGGGACACAAAAGATGCCATAACAGGGAAAAAGGACAAAAAATGCATTAAATGATTTCGCACATTTTTGGGGGCACTGCCCCCCCTCCCACCTCCCCCCTACCCCACCTATGTTCATGCATTTTTTCTGCCCCCTCCCCCTCCCTCGGGATGGTTGGGTTGTTTGGGGTTTTTTTTAATTTATTTATCGCGATTTTGACGTTTTTTTTTCAATTATGTGCCTTTTTGGTCATCTATCATTGAAAAACGCTAATTTAGTGACGCGCACCGCTCCATAGTTGTGAAAGATATAGTTTTGAAACTTCGTACATTGGTTTCCGGTTATCAGAAATTGTTCCATCCATATTTTTTTTTGTAATTTCGAACCTCGAGTGGAAGGAGCCGCATTTTAAGAATTTTCTTAAAATATTTAATTTCGAGCTCATTTTAAAGCGCATTTTTCTGAAATTATAGAAATATAATCTAATAAAAATCATGTCTGGAAACGCTTTTGCCGTACGAAGTAATTCCCAAACATTATGGCCGAAATAAGTCGAATTTCTTGGAAATATATGTATGTTGCAGCCCACGAAACATCAAGGGATTGCTTTGTTTTTAGTTTTTAATTTATTGCCATTTCTGACGTTTTTAATAAAATCACTTCAAAGTATAGGCCGTTTTGAACGTTTATCATTAAAACTTCAACTTGGCGACAAGCACACTTTCCATAGTTGTGAAATACACAGCTTTGAAGCGTCGAACATCAATTTCCGTTTATCTGAAATTTTTCCATCCGTTGAAAATTACTTTTGTGTAATTTGGAACCTCGATTGGAAGCAGCTGGATTTTTCTTCAAATTTTCATTTATAAAACCCTTTATTCAACCAATTGTCCACATCCGTGTGCGTGATATGCAACTTCAGCAGCTGAAAAAAAATTATTTTCAAAAAATTCAGCAAAACCATATCATGTGACCCCTCTTTGGAACGAGCTCGTTTCAATGAGGGGTCACATGATAAGGTTTTTTAATTTTTTTTTGAAAAATTAAAAAAAAAGATTTTTAAAATATTGACTTTTGGTATCGTCTGCGTTGGGTAAATGGTTTTAAGCGCATGTTTCCGGAATTTGGATATATAATCTGAATATCGCCCCCCCCCCCCCCCCCCCCCCATATCTATAAATGTGTTGGCGTACTGGGAAATTCCCAACTGTTATGGCCGAATTCCGTGGAATGGCATTGGAGAGGGGGGGGGGGGGGGGTAGGGTGTCATAGGATCATAAATTAAAATGCGTCGGATTTCTTGTGGATATTTTAGTAAGTTGTAAAGCTCAAAATATTAGAGAATGGCTGTTTTTAATTTTTTGATTTATTGCTTTTTTGATGTTTTTATGTCAGTTCAAATTTTTACCTTTTTTATATAATCGTTTAAAACGCTAAGGGTTTTGAACGGTTAACAAACGTTTTATAGCCTCAGACCACCACACGCACTTCAAGCCTTATCACCCAAAAGCCAGTTAATATGAGTGAATAGGAAACATGCATGCATGCATGCATGCATGCATGCATGCATACATAGAGATGTTTTTCAACTTCCCTCATTCCACATGCAATAAGTAAGACAAATGGAGAAAATGCGTGGGCTTCCCACAGGACGAATCCGCGGTTCTGGAGACCTGAATGTAAAAACCAACATCGGCAGAGTTCCAATAAAAATCACAGAAAATTTGGAGTAGTTGCTTCCCGAAGTTTTGCCACGTTTTTTCTCAAAAGACGGCACTGTTAGTCTAGTGCTTTGAAACGACAAGGAGCGGTGGTGAATGAGTTATCGAGTAGCTTGGAACGTTAAAGGATCACAGCAGGCATGTCAACCGGTACTTGAACCGGTACTCCCATGCACCAACCGGTACCGGTAGTGAAGCTTTTGTCCCTAAATTATGCCTTGTACCGAAATATCCGTCTTACGAGTTCAAAGGGTTAACAGCTAGTGAAGTATGACAATAGTCGAAGTATTAACCGGTTGTCCAGAATTCAATGTTTCAAATTTATAAATTGAGAACAAATGTCTGTTGTAAAGGAAACTCCACCCCCACCACCCCCCCCCCCATCCCCCCGCCGCTCATTGAGCCAATTTTGAGTTTGATCCTCACTGTGCTCCATACTTTAAGACAGATCTTCATGTGGAAGTTTCGTGTCGTGCTCGCGTTTATTCATTTTCGACGTCCAGAAGAGTGGAGATTTACGCCAAAAGCCACCAGAAGCCCCATCGAAAGCATATTTTTTTTACTAAGGTTTAATGACACTTTCCACAGCCAGAGCCACCTTGTGTCGGGCAGTTTTACGCGTGGAGGAAGCCGAAGTACCCAGAGAGAAACACCGAGCAGACTGCGCAACGTACTCACTGCACACAAGCGTGTTTAGAATTGGTTGAAGACAAGTGCACCATCGACGTGCAGTACGCCTTAGTACATAGGGTGGCCGTGCCCCCACGTGGGCAGTCGGGATGAAATGCCTCGTCCAAAGACTCAACACAGGCAGGGATCGAACCGTGGACCTTTCGGGTTGAAGTCCAAGGTCGTAACCACAATCCACATGCTTTTATGGGAGCAGACTCCCTCGAAAAAAACTTCATACAAACCTTATATAATTGCGCGCGCCTTAGAAACTCACGTTCTATGATGCTGATGCTATAATCCTAAAAGTCCACTTGAGAACCCCCCCCCCCCCCTCCCCCACCCCTTCGTGGGGAAACTAGGATGTATAAATTTGCGAGTTTACCCCTTACCCAACGTAACAGCCAAAACCGGCCAGCGCCATTCAGAAAATTCACCATTCAATTTTTATTTCTTTTTCATTTTTTGTCACAGAAACATAGCTTATGATCCCTCATTGGAACGAGTCAGCGAGCTTATGACCCCTCATTCGAACGAGCTCAGCGAGCTCGTTCCAATGAGGGGTCATAAGCTATGTTTTTGTCGCAAAAAATAAAAAAAACGTAGTGCTTCAAGAATTTTATTTGCAAGTGTCGTCTGCTTTTCGTGGTAGGTAAAAGGTTAATGTGATAATGAAGTCAGCGAGCGAAGTGCGAAGAGCAGACCCGGTGGTGGGAAGAGGGTTTTGATACTTCATTGCTGTTTTGACTAAGCAGTTTTCTGTCGAAGAAAAATGGCAATACACTTCAAACGAAGGCATACCATTTTTGGTCATTATTTGAACTTTTAATTTCCAAAAATGTGCGACATCATTCATTTTCCAAGAAGAATTAAATCGCGCGGTTGTTTAATAACTGAAATCTCTTGAATAAAATATCTCAAATGTTCATTAATGAAAGGGCATTTGCTGGAACAGACGATAAAACTATTTTATATTCAATTCAGCTCATACTCCCCCCCCCCCCCCCCTCACTCTCTCTCTCTCTCTCTCTCTCTCTCGACAGACAGACAGACAGACAGAGTGGCCTAGCTCTCATGTCACTCGCTCGTTTTTTTTTTCGAGTCTCCTTCTTGGACCCCACCTTATGTGCTGTTGGCCGAGGCAACTACTCAGTGATCCTTCCGAGGTTGCGCCACAATCATGGATGTACCCACGAAAAGAAATTGTACCTGGCCAAACAGTCCAGTTTGGATGGCGCTGAATCAATGAAAAAGGGGACTGTTGTTATGAGTGTTTATGATACAAGACAAGGAATGTTAAAAAGATTTTGTTTCTTCTTCCTGGCAACTTAACTTAGCATATGACAAACCCGTCCTATCCATCGTTTCCGTGTAAAGATTTGATTCTGTGTGATTTATCTTTGTGCACTTTCATCATTTGTTGATCTGTGGGGTTTCTTTTCGTGTGAACGCCTTCTAAATCTGTAAATAATACTATAAGGGGAAAGAACTTACCTGACACACTCTGTAGTTCATACACTCAATCTTCGTTCAGATCTGAATGTATGACGTGTCTACTGTTTTTCCTTATATAAGATGTTTAAGGTAACACGTTGATGTAGACGTTAGCAAAAACACCAGGGAGTAATGGAACGACGTGTTGGGTGGTAATTCTGCATGATCCTTTGGAATTAACGTTTTAACCCTTTACCTAACACAGAAAGCCGACGACACTTACAAACAAAATTATTGAATAACTGATTTAAAAAAAAAATTGGCGTCAAAAACATAGCTTATGACCCCTCATTGGAACGAGCTCGTTCATAAGCTATGCTTTTGACACAAAAATGAAATTTTTTGTGAATAGCGTCGACCGGTTTTTGCCGATACGAAGGTAAGGGGTTAACCAACATAACGACATTATTTCAATATTTACCTCAAAACATAGCGTATGACCGCTTTTGAACGAGCTCGTGGAACTCGTTTCACCCAGGGGGTCATAACCTATGTTTCAGTTATTTGAATTTCTTTTACATTTGTCGTCTGCTTTTAGCATCAGTTAAAGGGTTTACATTTTACACTGAGAAGAACAACGGGAACATCGTTCACATCGCAAATCGGGAAAGCAGACATATACATAAGAGAAGGAGTCTCTATTGTCACTGTCACATAACGTGGGAGTCTCGGTCTTGAGGTTGCGTTAGTTGGGCACAACGATGACCTTTAGAAACTCTTTGTCCAGTCTTTCTGAATTCCTAATTTGGCTTTTCCTAAACTTCTTTCTTCCAACATTTTACAAAATCGGAATTCTCTAGAATACTCTTACAGATTTCGTTAAAACTTCACAAAATCGTAGACAGCTATACTTTTTTTTAACAATAATCTTTTCACTTCGGGCGTTAATTTTCTTCTGCAACCACCCCCCCCCCCCCCCCCTCCAAAAAACAAAATAAAATAAATCCACATTTTTATTGACCAATATCCCCTGCTCCGAATGGGTTAATGACCTGAAATTTTCGCAGCTTTGTCATAAATAGTACACTTTTCAATAAAAAACCGGTAACACAAAAGTCTACCTAAGTTATATTTTCTGCCAAAATTTTCCAAAACATCAAAAATAGGCCTAAAAATACAATCTAGGCACTGTGAATTAACAGAACATCAGTAATAGACTGAATAGTAAGAATGTAATGTATCATTATTACCAGTTACTAGTCGATTAACATAAGTTTGGAGGCCCGTTAAAACTCCATAATTTCAGTGACGTCATTCGACGGAGCCGGGCCGCGGGCGATAATGGTATAAATAGCCATTAGCGGCCCGCGGCCCGGCTATTTTTAGATTCCATGGTCTAATGAATTACTCCCATTCGGATGACGTCCTTTTGTATTTCTGAACTGAATTCGAACGCACGATTGTTACGACTCATAATGTAATAATTGCCCATAATGTAATACCTACCCATAATGTAATACAAAAAATGCCCGTAATGTAATACGTACCCATAATGTAATAAAAAACGACCCATAATGTAATAACGTGTAATAAATGTTAGGCGCCCATAATGTAATAAAATTAAAAAAAAATTCCCCGCGGGAAACTCGGGAAGTGAAGCAGTGCCTGTTCACTGCGGTAAACAGGCTCTGTTTTACTGGTAAAATAGGACCCAGTCACCAATGCTTGGGAGGTGCAAACCCTCTCTAAAATGGGCAACATGGCTTATTAACGTTCACCCCTGGTCTTGAGTTGATACGCATGTTATGGTCATGATTAGCCATTGTGCAAAAATATGTGACCTTAAACACCAATAAATAAATAAATTCAAAAAAATTTAGATACAAATTACACTCATCCAGGCCCGTAATGTAATAAAATTCTGAGCTTGATTTTTGTTTTTTCTCTTTACTCCAGCACTGCGTTCGGCTACTTATGACACACCCTACGCCTCCGTCAATGCTGCCAATGGCCCCTATGTCGTACACAGCCAACATGTATGGGTGTGTTGGAATTACGATGGAGAGTATTCCGGGACCTGGGGCGGGTATACTCTGCTCTGAGTGACAGGCATTATCACTCTTCTATTTGTACCACCCACGCAAACGACTTCCTCGATAGCCTCTACTGCCCTGCCACAACCATATAGGTTTACCTTACCAGACATTCAATAATTTCGATTCCAGGATGGTCATTTATAACTGCAATCATCATATTCGACCGGCTGTTCACTTGCACAAAAGCAATGTGGGTAGCAAGTTCCTGCTGTTAATAAATGCAAGTAACTCTGCCCCAAGTTGCTGGGGCAGAGAGTCTAGTGGGGTGCAATGGGGTTTGGGTGCACAATGACCGGATAGTTGGGGGGGGGGGGGGGTAGTGTGGGATACAAGGAAAAGATAGAACAGAAGCAAAACGTTGAGTCAAGCGGCGCAGGGGAATATAGGGAGGCGATATGGTGAGTGTACTGGTATTGGGATAGGGGATATACTATAGCTCGATGGGATTTGGATTAGGCTACTTTGCTCCAAATTAAGCGTACGATCTATCCTCTGTCTCTCCAAATTTTCACTACCTGAATAAATTAGTCATTTCCCTGTACTGTACTACTATAAGTTCAAGTCGCACCCACCGCACCTGGAAACCAATGAGCCCGATCCCAGGATGACACTTAATAACGACCACATCATATTCCCGATCCTGTGATCACATGTGTCAAGTAATATTATCAGTCCACCGCACTGACTACCACTTAAACCACCTACAGTTCCTGACAGTTCCTGGCGGTTGGCAGGAACTTCCTGCCAACCGCCTACTCTATCACATCGACTATTCGCGTGTTCATCTCCGCTATTGTGTCATCTTCTCCTAAGCTACACTCAAATAGCATACGTAGCTAGACACGAGGTGTAACAGGGGCCTATCCGTTTGACCGTGTGGTGTGACCTTGACCATCAAAACAGTGACCTTGAACCTGTATATCGGCTCCTGCTGGGCCGATTTTCATGAAACAATTTCGCCACACCCGATGCCCGTCAAGTGTGAATATCAAGGTCACACATGACGGGCATCTGGTGTGGCGATATATATACTGAGCGCCTGAACTACTCCCACATACCAAGTTTCACGAAGATCGGCCCAGAATGAGCCGAGATACAGGTTCAAGGTCATGATGTTGTCGTTGTTATTATGTGTCATCCTGGGATCGGGCTCATTGGTTTCCAGGTGCGGTGGGTGCGACATGAACTTATAGTAGTACAGTACAGGGAAATGACTAATTTGTTCGGGTAGTGAAAATTGGAGAGACAGAGGATAGATCGTACACTTAATTTGGAGCAAAGTAGCCTAATCCAAATCCAATCGAGCTATAGTGTATCCCCTATCCCAATACCAGTACACTCACCATATCGCCTCCCGATATTCCTCTGCGCCCCTTGACTCAACCCAGCAACTTTGGGCAGAGTTACTTGCATTTATTAACAGCAGGAACCTGCTACCCACATTGCTTTTGTGCAAGTGAACAGCCGGTCGAATATGATGATTGCAGTTATAAATGACCATCCTGGAATCGAAAATATTGAATGTCTGGTAAGGTAGACCTATATGGTTGTGGCAGGGCAGTAGAGGCTACCGAGGAAGTCGTTTGCGTGGGTGGTACAAATAGAAGAGGGATAATGCCTTTCACTCAGAGCAGAGTTACCCGCCCTAGGTCCCGGAATACTCTCCATCGTAATTCCAACACACCCATACATGTTGGCTGTGTACGGCAGAGGGGCCATTGGCAGCATTGACGGGGGCGTAGGATGTGTCATAAGTAGCCGAACGCACTGCTGGAGTAAAGAGAAAAAACAAAAATCAAGCTTAGAATTTTATTACATTACGGGCCTGGATGAGTGTAATTTGTATCTAAATTTATAATAGTAATAACATGATTGTTGTCAGACATCATGATTCATTAACGGCCCTGCAGCAATGATGAACAGCCCTTGGGCTTATTAACGGCGCTCGACTTCGTCTCGGGCCTTTAATAAACCCTCGGGCTGTTCATCATTGCTGCAGGGCCACTAATGAATCATAATGCCCTCAAAAATCATGTTATTGTTATATTATCATAAATGCAAAAGAATTTTCGATTTTATCCACAATGTGTTCAAAATGTCCGCCAAACGTAGAAAAAATGCCCAAATTTTCATTAACCAATATCTTTTGGACCGAAAGACCTCAAATTTTCACAGAATCGTCACAAATACACTTTCCATAAGCAACTGGTAACAAAAGTTTACCAAAATTATTTTTTGTGCCAAAATTTTTCAAACATCAGAAATGGGCCTGAAAATCGGACATTTTGGCCTACAATCTCGGCACTGTGAATTAGTAGAACACCAGTAATGGACTGAATTGTAAGAATGTAATGTATCATTCTCATAAATGCAAAATAAATTTAAATTTTATCCACAATGTGTCCAAAATGGATTCCAAACGTGGGAAAAAAAAACACCAAAATTTTCATTGACCCATATCTTCTGGTCCGAATGGCCTAATGACCTGAAATGTTCACAGATTCGTAGTAAATACACTTTTCCATAAGCAACTAGTAACAAAAGTTTACGAACTTTATTTTTTCTGACAAATTTTTTCAAAACATCAAAAATAGGCCTGAAAATTGGGAATTTTGGCCTACAGTATCGCCACTGTGAATTAACAGAACACCAGTAATGGCCTGAATAATAAGAATGTAATGTGTCATTTTCATAAATGCCAAAAAAAATTCAATTTTAACCACAACGAGTCCAAAATGGGCGCCAAGCGCGATCATTTTTAAACTCCTAGATCTCATAACAGACAAAGTTTGGGTTAACATATGTCAAATCCCTGTACTCCGTGATCTAAGTGGAATGACATATATCCAAAGATGCGGGGCGAGCAACTGTCAGACTCTCCAACGTACTAACTCCACACAAGAAAGGTCAGCATTGGTTTAAGACAGGTGCACCATCGCCTTAGTACACAGCACCACCATGCCCCCAGTGTTCTTATAAAAGGCAGCCTTTTCTGATGGAATTTCATACAGCAATGGTGTTCAAAGGTGCGAATTGTCATTTCAGAAGGAATTAAAGGAAAAGTAACGGTAATGCATTGTAAAATTTCATCTATTTTTCAAATGCGTTTTCCTTTGCTGAACTGGTACTTGCCACTTGCTCCACATTTATACTGTCCATATATTTATTTCTACAGATAATTTTAAAAGCTTGAACACCCAAATCGGTTTCAATTTCACACTTGAAGTCCATGGAAATTTAGGGTTGCAAAGAACTAAATGAGCGACTTTTACTGATAAAATTTTTAGGGTGGGCATAATTGTTTTTTTCTGCATTAAAATGAGTTTTGAAGGATTTCAAGCGATTTTATGCATGGGTTGGATGTATTTTTCATTTAACCCTTTACCCAACGAATCGCCCGCATCCGCCCGCGTAATATGTAAATTCAGCATTTGAAAAAATATTATTTTTCAAAAAATTTCAACAAAACCATATCATGTGACCGCTTGTTGGAACGAGCTCAACGAGCTCGTTCCAACGAGGGGTCACATGATATGGTTTTGTTGAAATTTTTTTTAAAATTTGAAAAAATTATATTTAAAATAATAAATTTTGATATCGTCTGCGTTGGGTAAAGGGTTAACATTGTGTTAACCCTTCAACCATGGCAATATCGGTATGTACACCTACATGTTCAGAGATATAGAAACTGAAATTTTGTACAGTTTCTTCAAAGGGCTTATTGTTTTTGTACGGCAGGAAAAGCCTGTGATTCCACAGAATCACTTGTCTAGTTTTGGATTCTTCTTTGCCGAGTCCAGTATGAACAGGTCCGTCTGTCCACTCACTTGGACCTGTGGACCGATTACTTTTACAGTTCATCCCTGACTTATATCGTCATGAAAATCTACTTTCGATAAAGTTATCGCCCCTAAAATTATTGGACGAGCGAGGAAGGTCCAATTAGGAATTGTTGAGAAAAACCTATGACATCAGTAGAAAATAAAGCCAAGTTTCCGTTTGTTAGTTTTAATGGACGGAAACAACAGGCAGCTATGACAGCTGTCTGTTGTTTTTCTTTATTACAAGTTAAAGGTTACTTGGGAACTTCAAGCACTCATCATCCGGCATAACAAGTTGAAAAAAATTTAAAATCCGACCTCAAATACCGGAGATATGATGCCAATACTGATATGCGTTTCTGCCTCCCCACCCACGAACCCAATTTGGTTACAGCAGCCGTAGCTCAAAAACTACTCTATGGTAATATCACTTGTGGCAAAAGGAATACTTGATAGAGCTTAAATTGCCACATTTTTTCAACATTGTCGGAAAATAGTTAAATGTTTGACGTCATTGGCGATTAACCCTTTACCTAACATAAAAAGCAGACGACACTTACAAAAAAATTCTTGAATAGCTAATTTTTTTTCATTTTTTTGTCTTAAAAACATAAAACATAGGTTATGACCCCTCGTTGGAACGAGTTCGTTCCAATGAGGGGTCATCACCAATGTTTTGAGACCAAAAATGAAAAAAATAATGAAAATTAATTGGCGATTTTTGAGAATAGCTCTGGCCGGTTTTGGCCGTTCGGTTGGGTAAAGGGTGAAGGGCCGAAAACGTCAAATTTAAATTTCACTGCATGAAGTTGGTATCAAAGGAACTTGTAGTGTTCATCATGCCGAATAACAAGTGGAAAAAACCCTGAAAATCCGACTTCAAATACCGATATATGACATTAATTCCGACAGGAGTTAACCCCCCCCCCCCCCCTCCACACACACACACACACATTTTCTTGACAGCCATACACCCCGTCACTACATAACATAGCACTATAATGAAATCACAAGTGGCAAAAAAGGAATAGTGGAGGGCGTTAACTGCCATTTTTTCAATATTGTGGGAAAATAGTTAAAGCTATGACATTAACCCCTTATCTAACACGAAAGGCAGACGACACTTGCAAATAAAATTATTGAATAACTAATTTTTTTAATTTTGTCGTCAAAAACATAGCTTATGACCCCTCAATGGAAGGATCTCAACGAGCTCATTCCAATGAGGGGTCATAAGCTATGTTTTGAGACAAAATAATGTTAAAACAATAATGAGAATTGAATACGATTGTTTGTGAATAGTGCTGGCCGGTTTTGGACGTTACGTTGGGTAAAGGGTTAATGGCGATCGAGGGTCGGAACATGTCAAATTGAAATTTCACTGCATAAGTTGAATTCAAGGGAACTTGTAGTACTAAATCATCCCAAATAGCAGGTTGAAAGAATTGTTAAAATCTGACTTCAAATACCACAAATATGACATCAGTACCGACGTGTGCTACCCCCTACCATTTGGTGACAGCTATACTCCCAAAATTACATAACATAGGTTATAATAATATCATAGATCACAAAAGAAATAGTTGAGAGCGTCAATTGCCACATTTTTTTCCACATGGCCAGAAAATAGTTAACGCTTTTGCGTCACTAGCTCCGAGAGGGTGGGTTAAGGGTTTTTTTAAAAAGTGTAGGTCAACCTACCGATACATCTGAGCGAAAAGTCGTGGGCTGGCTTTTGATACGAGCCTCCGACGCTGGTGGAGGTGGCAAGTGTACGTAGTTACATTACTGACCAGGTTCTGTTCACATAAAAAAACACTTCCAGTTTGTTGATTTTTCATCGTATTTTCCTGCAATACGTTGGTCTTTGGAAACAAAATATACCATACACACAGAAATACAGGTAATAAATTATCTGAATTGTAAGGAAATAATTGAGTACATATTGTCAAGAAAATACAGGAGAATGCTTCTCCTAGCACAAATTTTTAAAAAAATTCCGGGGAGGAGCCTCAGGCACCACCTCACGCTTATCGCTTCGCATCTTCGGCACTCGCAAGGCCCGTAACGCCCGTTCCATACATCTTGCCCCGGGCCGTCCTCGCACTCGGCGGCCCTGTATAGCATTACTGACGATCGAGACGACCCAAAATCCTGCTTCCATTCCAGGCTTAGCCCTTGGAGTGCTGGAAGTATACTCCATGCCAGAATTAATTGGAGAAGCGGCTTATAAAAGTGTTGTCTTCATTTGTGTGGAGATCAATGAATGTTTTCAACGTGCAGCCCTCTGTGCAGCAAGTCGAAAATGTTTATATGACTAGTTTCCAACAAAATTCCATGATCAGTCATTTACATGCACTCTATAAAATTTTTACATTCCGTAAATAGGGCCAGAAAAGCAGCCTTTCTGTCACAAGAAGCTAAGATAACACACAAACGTATGTACTTTTATTAGCTCCCACATTTAATTTGTACGTAGTACAGTATGTGGAGAGTGAATTGTAACTAAATCACCCGCGGAGTGGAGTTATCACCCAAACTGTAACTTTCAAATTTTGTATATATCGACTAAAAACACAAGCAATGTTTCAGCCAATGGACCTCCGGGTTTAATCCGGAGGTCCATTGGCTGAAACTTTGCTTGCGCTTGTTATGCTTTGCAACAAATTTGCAATTATTGCTTGGGGTGAATTTCCACTCTGCGGGTGATTTAGTGAAAATACACTCTCGACGTACTGTAGATCTTCTAGGCAGTGCTTTAAACTCTAAATGTTCGACAGATTTCAGTGTTTCCCATTTTTCGTTTCTTTAAGAAAAGAGACCCTACTTCTGAATTATTACAAAAAGGTAACAGCTGTCATTCAGCTCCACCAACCACTGTGTTAAAGTATTTCACGCAAAAACAAAATCTTTTTGTAGAACGTTAGGGCTCTGTTATGAAGAAAGTAACCACTTTCGAGACTCTTGATGACAAATAATTAATTTACCACATACCGTTCAATAATTTCCCCGCCCTCATCTTCTTTATAGTAAAGAAATTATGTTTTTTCTCAAGAAGACGCTGGTATTATGCAGAGAAGCGTGTTACCCTTACTTTCAAGTGCAGTCATTCCAGTCAGAATTTTCTTCCAACGCCATTTCACTGAGTACAGCAGAGCGCTTAAAATGTTTTAAACAATTTAATGTAAAACTATTGAACAATTTTAGTCCTTGTTTTACTTCTTTTACGAGAGACAGCGGAGGCGCAATCTGTTGATGCACAACACTTTTCAGGATGTGTCGGATCTGCTTCTGGTAGACAATGGCAGCCCTAAGACTCCGACGTGTTTGGCAGCACCCCCCCCCCCCCCCCCCCTCCACACGCACATGCACTCTAGAGCTGATACGGTTAAAGGGTTTTCTTGATCGATTAATCATATGGATTAACCTTGGTTAACCGATTAATCACTTGTTTTAGTGGGTAGCTGAATTATTGCCGTACCGTTGATGATTTATAGCATTAACCCTTTATCCAAAGTAACGTACAAAACCGGCACGCACTATATCTAAAAATCTCCTTCAAATTTTATTATGTTTTCAATTTTTGTCTAAAAAACATAGCTTATGACACCTCATTGGAACGAGCTTGTTGAGCTCGTTCCAATGAGGGGCCATAAGCTATGTTTTTGAGACAAAAATTGAAAATTTTCAGTAATTCAAGAATTTATTTTGCAAGTATCGCCTGTTGTCTGCAACGGGCAAAGAGTTGAGAATGACCATTTCTAGCTATTGATACAGCACAATGATCATGCAAGTGAACAAGTATGTCTGCACATAACTTGCAAGCTTTAATCTGTCTCATAATAATTGATGCAAGTCAGTGTAACAATGTTTGCTTGTTTTAGAGCAAGTTTGTTCCTTTGTTAACCCATATAATACAGTAGTTTAAGGCAACGGTTAATCGATCAATTACTTTTTTTTTGATCGATCAAGACGTTGATCATTGGTTAATTGATTAATCGGTTAACCGTTTCATCTCTAAATACACTCATCACAATTTATGGATACTCAACTACTTAAACGTGATGAAAACTTAGAAAAAGGGAAAAATTTACCAGGACATATTTGACAGTCTGGTTTCTTTATCAAAAACACACTTTGGATTTTTTAATGCCGACATGATATATTTTTTACCCCATTAAATGAGATGAAACATCCGCGCGGTTTTTTTTCGACATGTACCACACGTACCGAGATCTATCTTCAAACCATCTACATAAAAGATTCAGGAATTTATCAAGTGTTTCGCATTAACCCTTTGCGTGTGAAAGGTCTTTTTCCCAGAAAGGAACATGACACGTCATACTTTCATTAAGTAGGATGCTGCTCAGTTAACCCTTTACCCAACGTAACGGCCAAAACCGGCCAGCGCTATTCTCAAAAATCGCCAATTAATTTTCACTATTTTTTTCATTTTTTGTCTCAAAAACATAGGTTATGACCCCTCGTTGGAACGAGCTCGACGAGCTCGTTCCAACGAGGGGTCATAACCTATGTTTTTGAGACAAAAAATGAAAAAAATTAGCTATTCAAGACTTTTTTTTGCAAGTGTCGTCTGCTTTTCACGTTAGGTAAAGGGTTAAATTGTGGGGTAGACCAATCAATATTGTCAAGGTGCAGCACCAAGGTTTCACGTTGAAATTGTTAATTGGTCTATCCCCAGATAATAAATATGTTCTCTTCCAATCGCTTCCATTGAACTGATATGGAAGATACCACCGGGATACAAGGGGTTAACCATTTACCAAACATGAAAAACAGACGACACTTGCAAAAAAATTTTTCGAATAACTAATTTGTTTCATTGTTTGTCTCAAAAACATACGTTATGACCCCACGTTGGAAACAACTCGACGAGCTCGTTCCAACAAGGGGTCATAACCTATGTTTTTGAGACAAAAAATGAAAAAATAATGAAAATTAATTGGCGATTTTGGAGAATAGCGCTGGCCGATTTTGGTCGTTATGTTGGGTAAAGGGTTAAGATTCCACAAATCTGAGTTTCTACTTTTAGCATGGTTCTCTTTATAGGGTTTATAAAAGATTGTTGGGGGCATTATTTTGTAGAATGTTAACTATTCACCTGACATGACTAATGGCAACAGCTGGAAAAACAAATTCTTGAATAACTAGAAAAATAATAAGAAACACAAAACATCCTAATGACTCATAACTTGTTCCAATTATGGGTCATAAGCTATTCTTTGGAGGAAAAAATGAAAAATACTAAAGTTTGAATGACGTTTTTGTGAACAGTACCGCCGAAAAAAATTCTTTAAGAACGATTGCCCCCGGCATTGTTTAACCCTTTACCTAACATGAAAAGCAGACGACACTTGCAAAAAATGATTGAATAACTAATTTTTTTTCATTTTTTGTCTCAAAAACATAGGTTATGACCCCTCATTGGAACGAGCTCGATGAGCTCGTTCCAATGAGGGGTCATAACCTATGTTTTTGAGACAAAAAATGAAAAAATAATAAAAATTAATTGGTGATTTTTGAGAATAGCGCTGGCCGGTTTTGGCCGTTACGTTGGGTAAAGGGTTAAACGAATCTTGAACAATAATTTTTCCAAGATCTCAACAGACTAAAACTGGAGGAACAATGTTCAAGGCAAATCGGAAAATCAACCATTATCAGAAATGAGCCCCTGCATTCAGGTACATTTGGTAGGGTGGGGGCCTGATTGGTTAGAGCACTGGTTTGGAGATTGAAAGGCCGAATGTTCCGAACCTGACCCTCGTCATATGTGTTCTATCCTCAAACAAGACTCGTCGTTGCGAATGTCTATGAAGGAGCACGGTGGCGCTGCGCTCTACGGCGTAGGGCTCAACGACGATACATTTTCTTGAACCGATGCAAAACCTGTTGTACGGGGTTAATAAGTTGAAAAGTCCAACAGTTACTCGTCGTTGTTCGATGGTTGTCTCCGTGTGCTCTGGCTTCCTCCATCCCTAAACTATCCGATAAGACAAGACTTATCGTCGAAGGCATGCCTTGATGATATAGGTGGAATACTGGCCAGCTGGGATTTAACTTTTTGCGTGCTGCTGGTGGATATTCCTGCCAAGACAAGGAATAGTTGCCAGAGAAATAAGCATCATTTGAGCACTTTTATCCACAAATTCTCCCTTGTACATTGTATAATCGGTTTAACCAATTATTTCTTGGGTTAAATTTTTATGAATTTTTCATCAGATCTAGTCATGGCTGCTTCAAAGCAGCCATGACTAGATGTGATAAAAAGTATTAAAAAAAATACTCAGCCGGTTAAAAGTTAATATAGTGAAAAATCTCAAAATTTCTTGGAATACATAAAATATATATTAGAGGTGCCGAATTGCTTATTTAATTAACACGTATCGTACCGGTACTACAAACTGCTCATACTGTCCATTTAATTAACACGTACCGTACCGGTGTAGCAGGATATCTTCCCCCCTGGATATCTCCCCCCCCCCCGAGATATCCTAGGTTATCTTCCCCCACCCTGGATATCCCCCCCCCCACCCATGACAACCCCATCCACGTGTTCGGAAAAATCCCCCAAATTGCTGGAAAGGTTCTAAGATTGCCTATTTTCAATTGACTGGTCATTATTCAATGGTATAAGCCAAGTTGAAACTGTTTTTAATTTGTTCTATATATTTTGACATGGGTGGGGGGGGGAGATAACCAGGCCTGGATATCTTCCCCCACCCATGTCAAATTCCCACTAGACATTCATAGAACCTTTTGCAGCCATTGTTTGGACTTTGTTATGGTTGGCCCCACGGTGTAAAAAAACCTATTGATATTTGTGAAATAGTTGCTTCTGAGATTGCCTATTTTCTATTCACTGGTCATGTATATATTAAAGACTTGAACCACATTTTTGTGTTAATTTCAATGAAAATTCCATAAAAAAAATAAATGTTCTTATCTTTATCTTTTTGTTCAGTTCTTTTTATATTTTATTTTTCAGGTGGTGGGAAGATATCCAGGGTGGGGTGGGGTGGGGGAAGATAACCATGGGGGGTTAACTTAGGTTATTTCCCCTCTGGGGGGGGGGGGGGGGGATATCCGGGGGGGGGAGAAGATATCGTGGCACACCAGTACTACAAACTGCTCATGCTGCCCCCCCCCCCCCCCAAACAGCCAAATCGAGTACTACAGACCTACATTTCAATGGCTGCCTGTGTGTGTGACAAAAGTCAGTATATCAAATGTAGTATGGTCAGGAAGTACATGGTTACATGCAGAAGACAGTTGATATCTTAGACCCCAATCCTAGCGAGACATAAAAGTCCCAACCGGAAAAGAATTATTGGGTGGTGGAGTGGTGGGGTGGTGGGGGTGTCACCCTCCACTAAACCCACTTTCACGACGCTTCTGCTCTCAGTAAAGGCACTCAAAACTTGACTAGAAATCATTGCTGAATCACAACTACAGTGTTTCAAGATGTTAGAAATTTTAGTCAGTTTCACTTGCAGAACGGAACGTCAGTGCGAAAATCTTGAAACATCAAGTAAATTTCATTTTCATTCATAATCAAGGACTTACTCTAATAAAAATTGTTAGATGTTTACCTAACAAGGTGGGAGAGCTTAGCTTGCAAAAAAATGTTTGAATACTCAAAATTTTCATATTTTCACCCAGGGGAGTAGCAGAGAGGGGTGGAAAAAACTTCAAGACAAAAGTTTGAATTTTTTAACATCACCATTTTTTATACCCACACGAGGGATTAATGTACTTTTAAAGTTATGCATATCAAATTACCCTAAAGTAAGTAGAAGTAGAAATCTATCACCGTTTCTAATGATTGTGTAGCAATCTCCAGTCCTCAGCAATTAGTCAAGGAAATTCTTCTTTTGGTTAGATATGTACAGGCCCTCTGACTCAGAAAACATAACAGCGCATCCGTTTTGGTAACATTTTCGTCTGAAAAGTTCTTCAGGTGACGCAACCTGCTTCATTTCGCCAACGTATCTGACATGATGTGGTGTCGCAGTTTGGTCCATTGTGGGTATTTCGGCCTTTGCGTGCAACAAGACACCATCAGCAATGCTGAAGGGTCTCTCGGTTGAACATTCACCAAGAGCCGCAAACATCAGACTCTGTTACCGTCAATTCATGACAATAACGTATACGTTCCAATAAGACAATACTCATAATCCAAACCACACATCGTTAACCCTTCACCCAACGAATCGCCCGTATCCGCCGGCGTAATATGCAAATTCAGCAGCAGAAAAAATATTATTTTTCGAAAATGTCAACAAAACCATATCATGTTACCCCTCTTTGGAAAGAGCTCGTCGAGATCGTTCCAATAAAGGGTCACATGATATGGTTTTGTCGAATTTTTTCGAAACAAAATTAAAAAATGATATTTAAAATATACTATGGTTCCGCTCTACAGTTTCGCACTATTGCACAGGGGTGAAATTCTAAACATAGGGCACATGTTGAAACTTAGGCCATGTAAAATAGAAATATATTTTTAGTTTAGTTTCAGATATATGATTACATAAGGCCTTTTGTTGAACAAGAGAATTTGAAGTTTTCGTCCCAAAGTTGGAGTCTGATACATAGTGGTAAATTACCAGGTGAATTATGGGAAACAGTGGCTTCGAAAAATTGGCTATTTTTTAAAATGTAATTTTTACACGGGTTTTTTTTACCAGACATGGAACTAAAAAATGAAACGGAAACATACAAATTTGTTTTTGCATTTTAGAAACAGGGGATGCTCTGCTCCAGGGGTGGGTAGGTGGGGGTGGTGGGAAAATTCTGCTTTTGAGGCTGCTGGGTGGCTGAAAATGACTGGTTTCGGCATTTTTTCATGCAATTTTTCAGGTTGAAGTCTTGCCTTTGACAATAAATTATTCCACCCACATTCAGATTGTTTATTTCTACTTAATCAGATAGTGTTATATGATTTTTGTGGATTTGGGAAACGTAATAATTGTTATGGGTTAGATAACTAAGTTACAGACTATTTGCATTTGAAGAGAGCGTATGGCATGTCATTTTTGGAAATGCCTGGAAAACTGTGGAGCGGAATCTTTTAAAAAAAAGTAGGGGATATATGATAAAAGTGAGATATTGAAGAAATATATTTATATTTTTATCCAAAAAACAGTTGAGGCATTGCACAGTGGCATCTGGTGAATGATTTCAGCGATAGTTGGGTGTCTGACAAGCACACATTCCACGCACCGAGCTGTAGAAGACATGTCAGTCAGAGAATTTACCACATTCAGTCCAAGACCTCAATACCTTGTAAATCCTCCTCGGTTCGCGAGACAAGCGCGGATCCGACGTGCCATAGTCCTCACCAAACGACCAATATCAGCTTGACTGATGTTATTCCATTCTTCTTGCAGTGTAGAGGCGAGTTCCTGGACATTGGTAGGGGGTGTTGGCGTTGTCGTGGGCGCCTGACAAGTATATCCCAGACGTGCTCGATTGGATTGGTGAAAGGTCTGGACTTAGTGCTGGCCAGGGCAGTGTAGTGATGTTCTGCTCCTGGAGGGACTCTGTATTGACACGGGCCCTGTGTGCTCTTACATTGTCATCTTGGAAAATGAATCGACGGCCGTGATGTCGCGCAAATGGCACCACATGAGCTGCCAACAGGTTATCACGGTAGTACTGTCTTGTGGCACGCGCTTGGATGACATGTAATGTTGTTCTGCTTGTCACGGTCATGCCTCGCCACACCATAACCGATCCACACCAAAACGATCGTGCTGCCTAGCGGTTACGTCATGGTATCATTCGTTCCGCCACCGCCACACCCTGTTTCGCCTGTCTTTGAAGTCGAAAGTTAACCTCGATTCATCGGAAAACATGACGTTGCTCCACCGACGATTGTTCCAGCGTTGTCGTGCTCCACACCAGTTACGTCTTGCAGCGATGCGACGTTCAGTCAGACGTGGAATAATTCGAGGTCGTCGAGCGTACAAATTCCAGCTGTGTAGGCGATTTCAGATAGTCTGACCACAGTAGGTAGAAAAGGCCGATTGACACGTACATGTACAAAAAATCGCCATAGGATTCAGTGTTAAAATCGTGTACAAGAGCAAAAAATGTCGTTTTTATGGTGATACAGAATCGGCCATTGTTTTAGATCGCACTTTTAACGTTCAAAATACCCGTTGGCGAACGCGTACATTCGACACGTCGCTCAAGAGTGAAAAAATGTACGAAATTTTAAGAAAAATATAATTAAAAATTTGTTCTCTACGTTCCCATCGCGGATTAGACCATCGATCCATCGTTGGTGAACGCGAGCAAAAAACGTTTTGCCGATTCTGTATCAGCATCAAAAAGTGGTTTGCCGATTCTGTATCACCTAAGTAGGTATACGTTCACCAACGAATGTTCGAACGGTTAAAGTGCGATCCGATCGGGGAAACCCATTTGCCGATTCTAGATCAGGAAAATCGACCTCAAAAACGTTTTTTCGACGTTCACCAACGGTGAAAAGTGGTGTAAAGTGTAGTTACTCATCGAGGATTTTTTTAAAAATCGATTTGGGCCTACGGTACATGGAAAAAAGGTGATACCGAACCGGCAAACCACTGCCACGTTCCCGATCGTGTTTGGGACGGTATAGGGTGCGATTTGATCGATGAAAAAACGATTTGCCGATTCATCTCTTGAGTTTTGTGAAGTGAATCGCGTTTAATAACGTGGATATAATGGCTAGAGCAATGTATACCAAAAACCAAAAGCTTGAAGAGCTTGAAATAAGTAATCACCCAATCATTCCACGTTCCTAACGCTAATAAACCAATCAGATTGCTTGTTTGTCATAAACTTAATCATACAAAGTTATCTCCCCTCGTCGTGGGGGTGGGGGTCACGCCCGTCATAAAAATCGAAAGTTTCGAGGAGGTGGTCACGTGACCTATCAAATTGAAGGTCTCTACGAGTGGATTAAGAAGATCGTAATTTTAACCCTCGTCGTGGGATGGGGTCACGACCAGAGCCGAAAAACGTCTTCCTTTTTACAAATCCAGGCATGTGAGGTATTAATATGAAGGGCTCGATGAATACATTACAGAAATGACGTTTTTCATTATATGTGGGGGTGGGGGTCAGGCCCATCAGAAAATCGAAAGTTTCGAGAAGGTGGTCACGTGAACTATCAAATTGAAGGTCTCGATGAGTGGATTAAGAAGATCGTAATTTTAACCCTCGTCGTGGGGTGGGGTCACGACCAGAGCCAAAAAACGTCTTCCTTTTTACAAATCCAAGCATGTGAGGTACTGATATGAAGGGCTTGATGAATACATTACAAAAATGACATTTTCCACCTTCGCCGTGGGGATGGGGTTAACACCGATCAGAAAATCAAAAGTTTCGAGAAGATAGTCGTGTGACCTATCAAATTCAAGCTATCGACAAGGATATTATGAAAACCATAATCTTTCCCTTCTTATAACGGTGGAGTTGGGACTATCTTGAAATCGAAAGTATTAAGAAAAGGTAGTTATGGAACATATTAAATTGAAAAAACAACAAGTTGAATCTGATGCATCATTCATTTTTGATATCTGTGTTAAAACGTGAAGTATGTTTTCAAAAAATATATGATTGTTATGCAAATTAGAGATGCACTTGCTTTTTAACAAGTCACGCCTTAAGATGTTTCCTTCAATAATAACTCTGTTTACTGAACCATAGATTTGTCAATAAAAATTATAAGTTGATCTTCTAATTTTCTACATATTGAGGATAGCCTATTTCACCATTTCCGAAAAAGGGTCAATCCAAACTATTTATTTTTTAGGAAACAATGCCCACGTCGAGAAGACATTACAAAACTAAACGAATATAACCTTGATTAAATTCAAATAAAACCATTTGTCACGTGTTAGAAAAGATTTGTAAACAGTCTAAACGCACGTGTGGAAAAGTTGTTTTGTTTTGTTTTTTACAACAGGAGTTAAAATATTTTAAGATAGGTGGCGTTATATAAATACAGCAACAACAAAAAACAGTGTTTACAGTGTGTCAGCGTATGACTGAATGAAAATGAGAAAAAGCTCTTTTTCTAACCACCTGATAGCGAAGCATTACATCAATAGTCGCGATATTGATGTCATCCAACAGCAGCCAAGACATTAAGCTTTTTACGTCGACATACCACTTGTCCAAAACAATTCTCTTTTAACGCTATAAAACGGGTGAAGTACATCTCGGTAACGACTCCCTTTTTTCTTGATCAGACACAGTTGTTGGTGGAAAGTTGACGGGAGGGTCGTTCAAAACAATTGATCAAATATATCGAACGAAAATGACTCATTTTCTAACTACGATTGTCGCAGTATTCTAACGTCACCACAGTAATCATACAATACGATATTGGAACTGCACTACCTCTTGAATATTATAAATTTACGATTTGTATTGTCTTCAACACAAATCGTAAATTCCTTCTCGCATCACCATACTTATACTATACCGCATCGAATTTGACATCGTCATCATCCCCTTGCTAGATAAACTTGAACTCGTCATCCAAATGGTATTGCGAAATGAGCCTATAGGGGTTAATTAAGCTCGCAAGCTCGGTAAGAGCTCGAGCTCTTGAGGTTTTATTTTGAGGATTCAGTGGACTTATGTTTATTCAATGAGCCTGATATCGTTTGGTAAGGAAACACAAAATTCCAGAGCTAGTGAGACCTCACAGAACTGCCAGTTATCACAACGTTTATAGTCCGATCTTACGATCTCTGATCGATAAATTTTCCCTAACATTCCGTAACAATGGTCGATAATAGAAATTAGTATAGAAAATCATGTGAATTGTTCTCTGAAAATTGCATTCGCTTGTGCAGTATTTCTGATTTTTTACAGATTGCGTTCAGGGTTTAGTTTAAAAAAAAAAAACCTTGTCAAATGGTTAGGTTCAAGGGAAGTAACTCTGCTAGGTTCAAAGGAAGTAACTCTGTCATCCGTAGGTAGAGGTTTATTACGAGGTCATCAGAGGTCATAATACAGGTTTGGTTCATGGAAGTAACTCCGTTCATCCGTAGGTAGAGGTTTATTATGAGATCATCAAGGGTCGTGATACAGGTTAGGTTCAAGGGAAGTAACTCGGTAACAACCCATCCCAAAGTAGAGGTTTATTATGAGAATATCAGAGGTGATGATACAGGTTAGGTTCAAGGGAAGTAACTACGTAACAACTCATCCGTCAAACGGTTATGTTCGAGGGAAGTAACTCTGTAACATCTCGTCCATAGGTAGAGGTTTATTATGGGGTCCTCAGGAGTCATGATACAGGTTAGGTTCATCAAATGATTAGGTTCGAGGGAAGTAACTATGTAACAACTCATTCATCCAAACAAAATTAAAATTCGATGCACCATACTAAGAAGTGCTTGAAAAATAAAACATTTTTAGGTTAGGTTCAAGGGAAGTAACTCTAACAATTCATCCGTTCAAACAAAAATTAAAATTCGATTCACCATATTAAGAAGTGCTTGAAAAAACCTCCAGGTTTTACGTTATGTTCAAGGAAGTAACTCTTTAATAACTCATACGTTCAAATGGTTAGGTTCGAGGGAAGTAACTCTGTATAACAACTCATCCGAGGTTTATTATGAGTTCATCAGGGTTATGATACGGGTTAAGTTCAAGGGAGGTAACTCTGTCATCCATAGATTCAAGGAAGTAACACTATAACACCAAGGTATATTATTAGGTCATCAGGAGTCATGATACAGCTGAGGTTTAAGGGAAGTAACACTATCATCCGTAGATTCGGGGAGGTAACAATCAACTCACCCATCAAATGATTAGGTTCGAGGGAAGTAACTCTGTAACAACTCATCCGTAGGTTCGAGAGAAGTAACTCTGTAACACCATAGGTAGAGGTTTATTATGCGGTCATCAGAGGTCATGATATGGGTTAAGTTCAAGGGAAGTAACTCTTGTCATCCGTCAAAATAATTCGGTTCAAGTGAAGTAACTTTGTAACGCCGTAGGTAGAGGTGAATTATGAGTATAGCAAAGGTCATGATGAGTACATTAGAGACCACGTTGAGACCATCAGGGGCCAAGATACCGGTTAGGTTCAAGGAAGTAACAACTCATCTGTAGGTTCAAGGAAGTAACTCTGTAACACCATAGGTAGAGGTTTATTATGAGGTCATCAGGGGTCATGATACAGGTTAGGTTCAAGGGAAGTAACTCTATCATTCATAGGTTCAAGGGAAGTAACACTGTAACACCTAGGTTATTATTAGGTCATCAGGAGTCATGATACAGGTGAGGTTTAAGTGAAGTAACTCTATCATCCATAGGTTCGAGAGAAGTAGCTTTGTAGCACCAAGGTTTACTATGAAGTCGTCAGGGTTGGGTCGAGGGAAGTAATAACTCATCCCAGGTTTATTATGAGGTCATCAGGGGTTACGATACGGGTTAGGTTCGAGGACAAAGTAACAGGTTCGAGGGAAGTAACTCTGTAACACCAAGGTTTATTATGAAGTCATCAGGGTAGATCCGAGGGAAGTAACTCCCCTCCCTTCTCTAACCCCTCCCCCTCCCCCTCCCCCTTCCCTAATTCCCCTCCTCTCTCTCTCCTTTCCTACCCCCTCCCCCTCCTTCCCTATCCCCACCCCTCCCCTTCCCTAATCCCCTCCCTTCCCCTTCCCTAATCCCTCCACTCTCCTCCCCTTCCCTAATCCCCATCCCCTCCCCTAATCCCCCTTCCCCAATCCCCCTCCCTAATCCCCCTCCCCCTCCCTGGGGGCCGGCTAGGGAAGTGTATAGGAAATATATATTTTTTTTCTGTTGGAGAATTTAGTTGAGGGTTATAATCATAGTTTTCCATAGTAGTATTCAGAGAGAGAACTCCCGTTTCAGTATCATTAGAACATGAAGTGGCAGTATCTCAACTTGAGCGTTTTATCTCTAGTAAAATCTGTCAGAGTCTCAGAGATTAGGTCTTATTACTCTCCTGTGTAAAAAGATAGGGATAATGTCGAGAATTTGAAATTCTAGGGGGGGGGGGGGGCCTACCCCTACCTAATGTAGGTTATAAAATCCTTACAAAAAGCAGCATTGTCCTTACGATAGCGCGATGTGTTACAGTATATTGCTCGCCTGGATCGGACCTGGAAATGATCAATGGGTTTTCGTGAGCGAAAGAGGAGAATTCGAAGTTCCTCTGGAGGGTTAAAAAAAAATGATGAAAAAATCGTTGGATCCGTTTACCAAACACATATTCGATTTTCAAGACAGACTGGTCAAAAGCAAACTATTCTTACAACTCGAAAACGTGAGAAGCAAGAAAGATAAACTGCGTTTGATATCGTGTTTCGCGTCTTATCAAGGAGAAAATCTAAAAGACGTTTCTAGGTTCAACAAACTCTTAGTCATTATTTTTATGTAAAAATTAAGCAAACAGGAAGAGAAATGTATACTTCGTGAAGTTATAAACCGTTTCCAAATCTCGATGAGGTTAACACCTCTTGAATTGAATTAAAAAAAAGAAGTCTTCACGCAAAGGGACTCGAGTGAGGGAATGGAATAGAGCTGTCCACCTTGATGTACTCGTAATAAAAACCCTAACCTATCAGTCATAACAACAACACTACTATCAGTTAAAAACTGATTTTTAAAAAAAAATATTGATGTATTATTAATTACATTAGACGAGAAAAAAGAACCTCTATGTTTTTCAGGCCCGCGCGCATGGTCATTTTTGCTGCGCATGCAACCTTTTTATGACATCAAAAATCTTTAAAAAAAACATGAGATATTGTGCTCATTTCAGTAAATCGATATCGATTCTTTTTTTTAAATTAACACTTCAAGCTTTTTCTATATCATACTTTAATAAAGTGGGTGGGTTTCAGAAATATTGACGACAGAAAGTGTTTTATTTTGTAAAAGGTAAGTCATAATGAGAGCAAGAAGGAAGGTGTCTTTCAGTCTGACAGCAAACAGTCACAAAGGGGAGTGGTCGATTCGCACCACGTTTGATTCGCATCAACCTTCAGAAAAGTCTGCAAAGTCAGGTTCTATGTTGAATGGAACACAGTCTCCTGACATTTATTTTAGTAACATTTGTATTGTAAATGACTGTCATTTGGAATTTGTGTCCTGTTATTTGAAACCGTTACGAGTTTCCCAGTTAATTTAAATAAATGCATTTGAGATGCAGGATAATTGGATAACTAATAGTAACCGTTGCTTGATATAAAAGTAACAGACATAGTTGAAAATAAATCGCATATAGGTAGGTATATGCAGTCGAATTGGTTAATAAAAACACGCAAACATTCATTTTTGTATTTCATTTTCAGATTTCAAAAAAATATGATTTATGGATGAACTACCCGTTCAAATGGGTTGTGATAATTTTGAATATAATGAGGGAAAAATTGTGATTCACGATTTTATTAGGCAGGTTGTGAAAGGATTTTTTTTTATTATTGGTAAAATAAATCTATGAAAGTTGGCGCTTCGACATTTGATTTGTCCCAGAGACGTTTCATCCTGAGACGTTTTCACCCACGAGGCGTTTCGTCCTGAGTCATAATTTTCAAGTTTCACTTAAAAAACAAACATTCAAACCTCACTTCATTTTCTGACCCAACACCCCTACGGTGAATAACAATATATTTTGGGAAATTTTGCGTGATCCACCAGGCGTTTGGGTGGGGGTTGAATTACCATTAACAACCTCTCGGGGAGCAAAAAAAAAAAAAAAAAAAGACCGCCCGCCCGAATAATTTTTTTTTGGAAAAAAATGGTTTCAGAAACAGACAATCAACTTTGTATGGTCTTATTAATTTTTTTCTATTATCGATTTTTTAATATATATAATTTTTCTTTATGGAAAAGGACAAAAAACTGCAACGAATTATACTTTATGATATTTATTTGTTTTGTCCAGAGTTACTTTTTTCTCGAACCTAACCCGTATCATAACCCCTGATGATCTCATCATAAACCTCGGATGGGTTGTTATACAGAGTTACTTCCCTTGGATCTACCTGATGACTTCATAATAAACCTTGGTGTTACAGAGTTACTTCCCTCGAACCTGTTACTTTGTCCTCGAACCTAACCCGTATCGTAACCCCTGATGACCTCATAATAAACCTGGGATGAGTTATTACTTCTCTCGAACCTACCCTGACGACTTCATAGTAAACCTTGGTGCTACAAAGCTACTTCTCTCGAACCTTTGGATGATAGAGTTACTTCACTTAAACCTCACCTTTATCATGACTCCTGATGACTTAATAATAACCTAGGTGTTACAGTGTTACTTCCCTTGAACCTATGAATGATAGAGTTACTTCCCTTGAACCTAACCTGTATCATGACCCATGATGACCTCATAATAAACCTCTACCTATGGTGTTACAGAGTTACTTCCTTGAACCTACAGATGAGTTGTTACTTCCTTGAACCTAACCGGTATCTTGGCCCCTGATGGTCTCATCGTGGTCTCTAATGCACTCATCATGACCTTTGCTATACTCATAATTCACCTCTACCTACGGCGTTACAAAGTTACTTCACTTGAACCGAATTATTTTGACGGATGACAAGAGTTACTTCCCTTGAACTTAACCCATATCATGACCTCTGATGACCGCATAATAAACCTCTACCTATATTGTTACAGAGTTACTTCTCTCGAACCTACGGATGAGTTGTTACAGAGTTACTTCCCTCGAACCTAATCATTTGACGGGTGAGTTGATTGTTACTTCCCCGAATCTACGGATGATAACGTTACTTCCCTTAAACCTCACCTGTATCATGACTCCTGATGACCTAATAATATACCTTGGTGTTATAGTGTTACTTCCTTGAATCTATGGATGACAGAGTTACCTCCCTTGAACTTAACCCGTATCATAACCCCTGATGACCTCAAAATAAACCTCGGATGAGTAGTTATACAGAGTTACGTCCCTCGAACCTAACCATTTGAACGTATGAGTTGTTAAAGTGTTACTTCCTTGAACATAACCTAAAACCTGGAGGTTTTTTCAAGCACTTCTTAATATGGTGAATCGAATTTTAATTTTTGTTTGAACGGATGAGTTACTTCCCTCGAACCTAACCTAAAAATGTTTTATTTTTTTCAAGCACTTCTTAGTATGGTGCATCGAATTTTAATTTTGTTTGGATGAATGAGTTGTTACATAGTTACTTCCCTCGAACCTAATCATTTGATGAACCTAACCTGTATCTTGACTCCTGGGGACCTCATAATAAACCTCTACATATGGACGAGGTGTTACAGAGTTACTTCCCTCGAACATAACCGTTTGAGGGATGAGTTGTTACGAAGTTACTTCCCTTGAACCTAACCTGTATCATCACCTCTGATATACTCATAATAAACCTCTACTTTGGGATGGGTTGTTACCGAGTTACTTCCCTTGAACCTAACCTGTATCACGACCCTTGATGATCTCATAATAAACCTCTACCTACGGATGAACGGAGTTACTTCCATGAACCAAACCTGTATTATGACCTCTGATGACCTCATAATAAACCTCTACCTACGGATGACAGAGTTACTTCCTTTGAACCTAGCAGAGTTACTTCCCTTGAACCTAACCATTTGACAAGGTTTTTTTTTTTAAAACTAAACCCTGAACGCAATCTGTAAAAAATCAGAAATACCGCACAAGCGAATGCAATTTTCAGAGAACAATTCACACGATTTTCTATACTAATTTCTATTATCGACCATTGTTACGGAATGTTAGGGAAAATTTATCGATCAGAGATCGTAAGATCGGACTATAAACGTTGTGATAACTGGCAGTTCTGTGAGGTCTCACCAGCTCTGGAATTTTGTATTTCCTTACCAAACGATATCAGGCTCATTGAATAAACATGAGTCCACTGAATCCTCAAAATAAAACCTCAAGAGCTCGAGCTCTTACCGAGCTTGCGAGCTTAATTAACCCTTATAGGCTCATTTCGCAATACCATTCGGATGACGAGTTCAAGTTTATCTAGCAAGGGGATGATGACGATGTCAAATTCGATGCGGTATAGTATAAGTATGGTGATGCGGGAAGGAATTTACGATTTGTGTTGAAGACAATACAAATCGTAAATTTGTAATATTCAAGAGGTAGTGCAGTTCCAATATCGTATTGTATGATTACTGTGGTGACGTTAGAATACTGCGACAATCGTAGTTAGAAAATGAGTCGTTTTTGTTCGATATATTTGATCAATTGTTTTGAACGACCCTCCCGTCAACTTTCCACCAACAACTATGTCTGATCAAGAAAAAAAGGGAGTCGTTACCGAGATGTATTTCACCCGTTTTATAGCGTTAAAAGAGAATTGTTTTGGACAAGTGGTATGTCGACGTAAAAAGCTTAATGTCTTGGCTGCTGTTGGATGACATCAATATCGCGACTATTGATGTAATGCTTCGCTATCAGTTGGTAAAAAAAGAGCTTTTTTCTTATTTTCATTCAGTCATACGCTGACACACTGTAAACACTGTTTTTTGTTGTTGCTGTATTTATATAACGCCACCTATCTTAAAATATTTTAACTCCTGTTGTAAAAAACAAAACAAAACAACTTTTCCACGCGTGCGTTTAGACTGTTTACAAATCTTTTCTAACACGTGACAAATGGTTTTATTTGAATTTAATCAAGGTTATATTCGTTTAGTTTTGTAATGTCTTCTCGACGTGGGCATTGTTTCCTAAAAAATAAATAGTTTGGATTGACCCTTTTTCGGAAATGGTGAAATAGGCTATCCTCAATACGTAGAAAATTAGAAGATCAACTTATAATTTTTATTGACAAATCTATGGTTCAGTAAACAGAGTTATTATTGAAGGAAACATCTTAAGGCGTGACTTGTTAAAAAGCGAGTGCATCTCTAATTTGCATAACAATCATATATTTTTTGAAAACATACTTCACGTTTTAACAAAGATATCAAAAATGAATGATGCATCAGATTCAACTTATTGTTTTTTCAATTTAATATGTTCCATAACTACCTTTTCTTAATACTTTCGATTTCAAGATGGTCCCAACTTCACCGTTATACGAAGGGAAAGATTATGATTTTCATAATATCCTTGTCGATAGCTTTAATTTGATAGGTCACACGACTATCTTCTCGAAACTTTTGATTTTCTGATCGCTGTTAACCCCATCCCCACGGCGATGGTGGAAAATGTCATTTTTGTAATGTATTCATCAAGCCCTTCATATCAGTACCTCACATGCTTGGATTTGTAAAAAGGAAGACGTTTTTCGGCTCTGGTCGTGACCCCACCCCCACATAAAATGAAAAATGTCATTTTCGTAATGTATTCATCGAGCCTTCATATCAGTACCTCACATGCCTGGCTTTGTATAAAGAACGACGTTTTCGGCTCTGGTCGTGACCCCACCCCACGACGAGGGTTAAAATTACGATCTTCTTAATCCACTCATCGAGACCTTCAATTTGATAGGTCACGTGACCACCTTCTCGAAACTTTCGATTTTCTGATGGGCGTGACCCCCACCCCCACATAAAATGAAAAACGTCATTTCTGTAATGTATTCATCGAGCCCTTCATATTAATACCTCACATGCCTGGATTTGTAAAAAGGAAGACGTTTTTCGACTCTGGTCGTGACCCCACCCCCACGACGAGGGTTAAAATTACGATCTTCTTAATCCACTCGTCGAGACCTTCAATTTGATAGGTCACGTGACCGCCTTCTCGAAACATTCGATTTTTCTGATGGGCGTGACCCCCACCCCCACATAAAATGAAAAACGTCATTTCTGTAATGTGTTCATCGAGCCCTTCATATTAATACCTCACATGCCTGGATTTGTAAAAAGGAAGACGTTTTTCGGCTCTGGTCGTGACCCCATCCCACGACGAGGGTTAAAATTACGATCTTCTTAATCCACTCGTAGAGACCTTCAATTTGATAGGTCACGTGACCACCTTCTCGAAACTTTCGATTTTTATGATGGGCGTGACCCCCACCCCCACGACGAGGGGAGATAACTTTGTATGATTAAGTTTATGACAATCAAGCAATCTGATTGGTTAATTAGCGCTAGGAACGTGAAATGATTGGGTGATTACTTATTTCAAGCTCTTCAAGCTTTTGGTTTTTGGTATACATTGCTCTAGCCATTATATCCACGTTATTAAACGCGATTCACTTCACAAAACTCAAGAGATGAATCGGCAAATCGTTTTTTCACCGATCAAATCGCACCCTATACCGTCCCAAACACGATCGGGAACGTGGCAGTGGTTTGCCGGTTCGGTATCACCTTTTTTCCATGTACCGTAGGCCCAAATCGATTTTTAAAAAAATCCTCGATGAGTAACTATACTTTACACCACTTTTCACCGTTGGTGAACGTCGAAAAAACGTTTTTGAGGTCGATTTTCCTGATCTAGAATCGGCAAATGGGTTTCCCCGATCGGATCGCACTTTAACCGTTCGAACATTCGTTGGTGAACGTATACCTACTTAGGTGATACAGAATCGGCAAACCGCTTTTTGATGCTGATACAGAATCGGCAAAACGTTTTTTGCTCGCGTTCACCAACGATGGATCGATGGTCTAATCCGCGATGGGAACGTAGAGAACAAATTTTTAATTATATTTTTCTTAAAATTTCGTACATTTTTTCACTCTTGAGCGACGTGTCGAATGTACGCGTTCGCCAACGGGCATTTTGAACGTTAAAAGTGCGATCTAAAACAATGGCCGATTCTGTGTCACCATAAAAAACGACATTTTTTGCACTTGTACACGATTTTAACACTGAATCCTATGTCGATTTTTTATACATGTACGTGTACATGTACAAATCGTGTACAAGTGATACCGAATCGGCCTTTTCTACCTACTGACCACTGACTTGCACATCTCTCGATCGGTGCAGCTGCTGTCCAATTCTGAGGAACTTTGATGGCGGTTACGTAATGCTGTGGTTCGGATGAAACGATCCTGGTTAGCAATTGTCACTCTTGGACGACCTGGCCGACGTCTGTCATCAATATTGCCGGTCTGACGGCAGCGTAACCACAACCTGCTAATCACCGATTGAGTAACTTTGAGAGAATTTGAGCCACTGCGGTCTGTCTGTTGCCCGCTTCCAACATGTCAACGGCACATAAACGTCCGTCACGTGTCAGTCTTCGCATACCTCAAAAGTTACGTTTCGACCAGAAACTATTGATGAACGAGTTTATACCAAGAAAAGAACGATGAGACCTCAGAGAAAGCCCGTCCAGTATAAATGAAAATTTCAAAACGTACCCCACAGACATTAACGCGGTGCTTGTGCGAAAAACCTGCACGAAGTTTTCGTCAGCCGGTAGCTAAAAAAAATGAAGCAGTCTGCAATCACTCAGTTGATGAAATAATTACGAAACGTGCAACGTCATTTCAACAATTTCGCGTAAAAACGTTAGACGGTAACATATGCAACTGGAAGCCGTAAACACACCGGTAAACAAAGAAGAAACTACGCGGGGTCTTATTGGAACATAATGCACTCCTCTATACACTGTCCAGAATATTAGATTTTGGTTGTCAATCTGAATGCGGCACCAGGTTATGGTATGGTGCAATTCACTGCGCATTACATGGCTTGATGCTGGTACAACACAATTACTTCACAATAACGATCACCGAGGTGTCTGAATAATAAAACAGTGTCCGAATAATAAAACAGGTGAAATCTCCGTAATAATAAAATATCAGCGACTTTCCTCTCCTCTCTCCACGCCATAGTCTGGGCCCCTCGTTGAAATGAACTCGCTGAGCTCGTTCCTACGAGGAGGTATGAGCTAAGGCATGGTGATGAGGAATATATCTGACGTATGTCGAATATAGACACGTGACTTGTAAGCTAGTAATAAGTATATGAATAATGAATTAGGTTGATTTTCGTAATAGCAAAAAAGGTGGATTTTTCCTTTTTCTCTCTTCGCGATGTGGCCTGTGTCCGCTTTGGAACGAGCTCAGTGAACTCGTGCCAATGGGGGAGTTAGAGACTATGTCCTGGAGGCCGGAAATATCTGGTCTAGAAGACGTAATTCTTTAAAACTCAAAAATACAGAAGTGTGAAGACTTAGTTTAGTAAAAAAGTGTGTGAACTAATGGGGGATATTTTACACATATCCTTTTTCAACCATTGTTCGTAACAGCACTTGTTCTATCTTTGGCGCAAACGCTTTGTGTTAACCCTTTACCCAACGTAACGGCCAAAACCGGCCAGCGCTATTCTCAAAAATCGCCAATTAATTTTCAAAATATTTTCATTTTTTGTCTCAAAAACATAGGTTATGACCCCTCGTTGGAACGAGCTCGTCGAGCTCGTTCCAACGAGGGGTCATAACCTATGTTTTTGAGACAAAAAATGAAAAAAATTAGTTATTCAAGATTTTTTTTTGCAAGTGTCGTCTGCTTTTCATGTTAGGTAAAGGGTTAATATCTTTGTTTGCCATCTGTTTATGAACGCTCAAAGGTTTATCATACAAGAAAATATATTCATTCTCCTTGGTGGCCACCCACCTCTTTTTTATGTTAGTCTCGATAGCACTTGTAATTAAGTTCCTTTATGCCAGCATTTATATTCCCTCGCCATGGGATTAGAATCGGTTACACATCATGGAATACACAGGGTCTTGTCAATAAAATCCAATACCCAGAATTCATCCACTTGTTAAATAGACATGAATTTTTTACTTTAACAGAAACTTGGCATCAACAAAAAAATCAAATAGAATTTCCTGGTTTCACATGCATTGACTTGAATCGAAACAACGGTCAACGTGCAAAAGGGGGTACTGGATTTTATTATCGGCCTAAATATAACCGCTTTCTAAAAAAAACTTTCGAAGTATTGATGATTTGGTTTTGCTGGTGGAATTTGATGGGAAGATATTCAATCTTACACGCCCGGTTATTTTCATTTCGGTTTATATTCCGCCAGCCAATTCGAGCTATTGGCATCATAGACAATTGTACAGTTGTATATATAAAAGGATTGAGACAGAATTATCCAAATATGGAGCAGACAGTCTGTTTATATTAGGTGGAGATTTTAACTCGCGGACTGGTGGGAGGCCGGATTACGTTTCAGATGATAGCGATAAGCACGTGCCCCTTCCACAAGACTACAACATTGATACGACCAATGAGAGGGCGAGTTTAGACAAAACAGTGAATGATTTTGGAAGGAAACTCCTCTCATTGTGTCAGATAGCTCGACTGAAAATAATTAATGGGCGGGCACTAGAAAATTGTGTTGGTAATTTTACAAGCTATCAATACAACGGTGCAAGTACTGTAGACTATACTGTAATATCTAACAAGTAGTTTTCCGATATTGATTATTTTTGTGTAAAAATCCCAAATGAATATTCAGATCACTGTCAACTTTCGCTCAAACTGAAGTATCGAACTGCTAATGAAGTCAATAAACAATATACTTACTCTTATTCGAAATACCCACCAAAATAGAAATGGACATCTAAGAGCGCGGAAAAGGCATTAACATCTTTAAACAATCATAATATGACCACCTAACTACAGCGCTTTCGAATGAAACCTTTTAGAACAGACAAATCTGGAACAGAAGACGCGGTCAACGATCACATTCTGAGTAGTAAAACTCGGAAAAGACCGAAACGCAAGTGGTTTGATATAGAATGTAAACAACTGAAACAACACATGGATAATTTAGCCCCTTTTCTGAAAAAAACCCCCAAAACAAATCACTCATTGTAAACTATTTTAAAACGAGAAAGATGTACAAAAAAGTTACAAAATACAAACGTAAAATGTTTTACAAAAATATCTGCAACCAACTCGACCGCGTCCAGTCCACAGATTCTAAGACATATTGGAATATTATTAATCTTCTGAGAGAAAAAGAGTTCTCGGGGAATGATCTTGATCCGGATGTTACAGAGGATTTTAAAAAAAAATTATTATGCAAATACGGACCAGAAAGTAATAACTATCAATGTAAGAGTAAACCGGTGAACATTGAGGTCTCTCTTAACACCGATAAAATTACAGCGGACGAAATATACAGCTCCCTCCACCAGCTGAAAAACAATAAATCTACAGGCCCCGACGGCGTGTCGAATGAACTTTTGAAATTAATAATCCCATACATTATAGACGAAGTGGTGAAATTGTTTAATCAGGTTATAGAGTCGCGACATTATCCTATTAGTTGGAGTAGGTCAGTTCTCACAACATTATACAAAAAAGGTGAGAGATACGACCCGAATAACTATCGCACTATAGCTCAAAGCAATACCAAACTGTTTAATAAGGTAATTAATTCCAGAATTAACAGCTTTCTGGAAGATAATAAAATCAGTAATAAGTGAAAACCAGTTTGGCTTCCGGAAGGGTTGCAGTACAATCGATAGTATATTTGTTCTGAACAACAATAAATAGATACAGAAAGTTTAAAAAGCCTCTGTATGCCGTTTTCGTAGATTTCAGAAAAAGCATTTGATACTATAGATAGAACAATACTTTTTCAAAAACTACAACACATTGGTATAAATGGACCGATTCTGGAAACCTTGATTTCAATGTATAAGTCGAGTTTCTACATTTCGAAAACAAACAACGGACTAGGTCCACCTCAACTATCAATCATCGGGGCCAGGCAGGGGTGTAACCTCTCGCCGACCCTCTTTAAAATATTTATTGGTGATGTTAAAGACATATTTGATGATACATGTCAACCAGTCCATCTAAAAAATTATTCCTTGAATCATTTACTTTTCGCAGATGATCTTGCATTACTATCGGAATCGCCGCAAGGCCTGCAAAATTGTATAAATCAATTGGTCAATTTCGCAAGAGAAAACAATCTTCATAAAAATGATTTTAACAGGGAAATGTAAAACAAGACATAAAGAAGAATTTCATAATTCCATTCATGACGATAATAAAAAAACAAGGTAAAAATAAATTAAGAACCGTATTTAGTGCACACTACGTCTTGGGAAGCAAGGAAACTTTACTCTTCACTCGTCTTCGAATCAGCAACCACAGTTTATTGATCGAAACGGGGAGGCATTCACAGCCTGCCTTTCCGGCCAATGAATGAATATGCACCAGATGCGATTCGGGGGCGGTTGAGGACGATTTCTATTTTATAATAGAGTGTCCATTTATATGATCAGTTGCGTGATGAACTGTTCAAAATGTTCATTGATCATACACCAAACATAAAGGTGGATAATATTATACTACTCTTCCAACACATTATGAGGAACAACGTCCCAGAACTGTGCAATCCCATCTCTAACATAATCCGGCGCTTCTTCATATAACGGGAATATGAAGTCCCGTAGTGATTTATGATTTATGGTAATCATTGTGATGCCTTCTCAATGTATGATTGTATGCTTATATACTTCATCATGGATTTATCCGCAGTTTCTTCATTGTCTGAATTAATTTTTCATTCATTTCGTTTTATATTGTTTCATCGTTGTTTTATTATATTTCCACAATTATGCTGTTGTACAATTGGCAAGCTGCCTCAAGTAGGTGTTTATTGCTTCAATAAATTTTATTGTAAAAAAAATTCTAGACAGTATAGGGGAGTGTATTATATGATAGAGGAAGCTTCAGGGCCTGTAGAAGTTTCCTTCTTATTTGTAATCATTTTATTCCTTGTTTATCCTTGTTTACTGAAATTGTCATGGTGGACTAACTTTTGAAAACGTTTAGGATGGCCTTAGATTAGAGTTATTTGTCAATGTATTCTTGTTTAACCCTTTACCCAACGTAACAGCGAAAAATCGGCCAGCGCTATTCTCAAAAATCGCCAATTAGTTTTCGTTCCAGTGAGGTGTCATAACCTATGTTTTTGAGACAAAAAAATGAAAAAAATTAGTTATTTAAGAATTTCAAAGTGTCGTCTGGTTTTCATGTTTGGTAAAGGGTTAAGATGTTGCTTAAAATGTTGGAATCTTGTAAAGTGAAGGAACAGAACAATTAGGTATCATTTTTCCTACAATAATGATGGTCTGGGTCCAAAAAGTTTTTACATGAATTTTTATTTTTTTTAAATGCACGGAAGAGGGTGGTGGGTCCATTGAGAGAGGAAAAAAATTCAACCCTGTATCTGAAAGTTGCTCTTAATTGTCTTGTCCATGTTCAGTGTGAATGGATGTTAAATGTGCTGCTGAGTTCCTTCGTTTTTCGTGTTATAGATTTCCAAATGTGGTAAGTATATAAGATATGTGCTTCAGAAAAGTTCAGGCTCATCCTCTGTGGGCTTGAATTGTTATCGACATAAGCCATATAGGGTGGACCAAAGGCTGGCATGTAACCCGTATTGCCAGGAGAAATTGTGTTTTTTGTTTATTTTTTAATAATTATGAAGAAACTGAATCTATTTCTTTTTGATCATCTCAATAGATCACAGCTCGATCGAAGGCAAATCGGAAATCAAAGGTGTGCATACGACCGATTTTTAATAAAGTTATCTCCCCTGAAATTATTAGACGGGCGAGGAAAATGCAATTAAGAAGCATGAAATTGTTAAGAAAACACCTTCGACGTTAGTAGAAAATGAAGTAAAGTTTCCTTTTTTATTTTTAATAAACGAAAACAACAGACAGCTCTCGGAGCTGTCTGTTGTTTTCATTTATTAAAAATTACAAAAGGAAACTTTTCGTTTTATGGCAAGCTACTTAGAAGCAACTAAGTAACTGTCTTCTTTGGCTCTTTGTTTATTTGTATCTGGCGTTGTGGTAACCGGTTCTCGTCAGATCAGCGAAGTTAAGCAACGTCGAGCCCGGTTAGTCTTTGTATGGGTGACCGTCTGAGCGATCGATTCGGACTCCCGCGTTGTGTCCTTGGGCAAGGCACTTAACCCTGATTGTTCACATGGGGGCACGATGACGCTGTGCACTAAGGCGTACTGCCTGTGCTGCAGTGCAGAGTTACGATGTTGGGGAGCTGGCAGTTGCTCGTCGTTGCTCGGTGGTTCTCTCCGGGTACTCTGGCTTGCCCCACCCTTAAAACTGTCACCGACACGATATGACCTTGGCTGTTAATGTGTCGTTAAATCGTTAAAACTTAATAAATAAATAAATAAATAAATAAATAAATAAATAAATAAATAAATAAATAAATAAATTTAGTTGTATCATCGATGTGCGCATAATTTCACAAATGTCAGGCATTTTCCTGTAGGGCCATATGAAGATACAGAGGCTGGCTTTTTACCATTTTCCCCAATCAGTTTGAACGCTTGACTATTATTCTGTGTTTAAACCCATTTAACCTTTTACCTAATATGAAAAGCAGACGACACTTTCAAACAAAATTCTTGAATAACTATTTTTTTTTCATTTTTTGTCTCAAAAACATAGGTTATGACCTCTCTATGGAACGAGCTCGTTTCAAAGAGGAGTCATAACCTATGTTTTTGAGACAAAAAATGAAAAAAATAAGGAAAATTAATTGGCGATTTTTTTGTGAATAGCGCTGGCAGGTTTTGGACGTTACATTGGATAAAAGGTTAAAACAAGAAAACGGCGCTTTCACCATCTTTTGATGTCCTATAACTTTTTTCTGTTCATTCTATCAACGGTGTGCGCGTCTTGACAAATAATACAGACACTATCTTTTCCAAGAATATGAAAGTCCAGGCGATAAGATTTGCTAATTTTTTTCCCGAGAAGAATAAAATCGGTGTCATGCAACGAAAACTGACCGCAGAATGTGATATTTTTCTTTAACACTTTCGCTGCCGAAAGCGACTATTGTCGCATATTTTATGATGATTATCTATATGTTCTGGTATGCGAAGATCAAACCTACCAGATAGCCATTTCCAACAATTAATCAGACGATAGCGTTTCAAGTATGTCATAAATTTTATTAAACTTCCTCGCATTCGGGCTTACATAGGGGTTCTCCATATATGGACAAAGTGGGCGTGGCAGTAAAAGGGTGAAACATATCATTCTCATTCACCTGATTCAAACTGAATCGTAGCATAAATACAGAACACAACTTGGCAGAGTACGAAGGGGAAGGAATAAACGACCCTTGTTGAAATTTTTCCTGTATTTCACGTGAAATACGGGAAAAACTCCATCTCGGGTCTTTGATTCCAGTCTCCGGTACTCCACCCTCGTAAGGTTCTGTCCTAATATGTATCCAACTTTAACTTCGTGCAAATGTTCACGTGCTTGTGGGTTCGTATTTTTACCTACGGTAGAAATGTGTTCCTTTTAAATATTTATTTTACAGTTCTGGTAATTACTGCTATGTTTTCACCACTTTGTTTTTATGTTAGTAAAACACTGCGGCCTCTATAGCTGTTTTTACATTTTTTTACTACTACTTGTTTGCAACCTGCATCATTGAATGTTTTTCGTGCAATAAATATAATCCAATCTAATCCAGTTTTGGAGGCAGTGATTGAAAATATTCGAAAAACCCAACGGCGATTTTTTGTAAATATCGCTGGGTGTATACCCGTTAGGTTAGATAGAAGCGGTACTTTTCCATTATTATATGATGGGTGATTGTTCTATCGTGCGGGGGGCAAAAAAGTAGACTTGTGAAGTACATGCATTAATATCGACTTTATCACTGTTCTGACTTATGGCACTGCATACAATGATTGATACGATCGGTGATGGCACTACTTGGAAGCATAAGGGGGAATTTGCCCTCTGGACATAGCTTGACACCCACATTCCCCCATCCATCACACACACGCCCATCAACCCTCGCATAAAGGCACCCATACGTACGCATCTTCAGCTTCGTTTAAACGACGCGGTAGGGACTTGTTTTTACTTTTGTTTTCCGTGATAAATAATGACAAACAAGCCCCCATAAAAACGGGAAGAGAAACCCCAAGTCATTGTTTTCTTTGTGAGGACCTGGAGAAAACAAAGGAAATGCTTGTGGAGAGGCAAACACAATCGTCTTGGTTCTCACAAAGTCGATACGAGACCCGTTCTCTCTCTCACGCACGCACGCACGCACGCACGCACGCACGCACGCACGCACAGAGTTTCTTTTAGACCCATCTAGATTTAATCTGAGTAAAGGCAAAGGTAACAACCGTCTAACAGATGTAGGATTAGGAACTAATGTGGTTAACCTGTCTGGCACCACTGACCTAACAACCCAACAGAAGTCTCTTTTATATCGCGGTTTAACTTTAGATTAAACATATTTTATTTGCAAACAAGAAAGCAAAGGGATTGGAGGACAAGTGCTCAACACTTAGCTAAGCCTCCTCTCCATTACATTAACAGTCCAGTATGTTATGCAAGCAGCTGACAATGTACAACAAGAGGGATGTTACATCCCAACGCTCACCTACATTCGCGCTTGATAATGTCGTTCCAATGTAACATGCCTAATATTTAGTTAATATAAATCATTAACTAGGCATCAAATGATTAATGTGGTTTATGTGATGGCTTTGGAAAGTCTATATTTCTGCATTTATTAAAAATAAATTCAACACAGAATCATTGGATATAAAAGCATTTTTTTTCTTTTAGAAATGTTTATGATTAAGAATATGAATCGTGAGGCCAGATATTAAATCATAAATAAGAATTAGGAAAGGCTTTCATAAATTTATTTTTTACAAAATAAAATACATCAGATAAAAAAAAAATAAAATAGGAGGTGCAAAATGGCATTATGTAATGAAGAATCACTGAAATTGTAATTGAAGAACATTCATTGGTTAAGGAGGAGTTGCGGAAAAACATTCGTTCAAGAAAGTGACTATAAGTCCCAACAAAAATACATCACATCAACAACTGAAATAAGCCTTAATGTTACTAGTAACAAGTATGAGAAAGTAATAAATAAAAAAAAAAGTTAAAATTCTTTTTTTTAAAGAAAGTGAATATAAGTCCCAAAAATTCCCCTCAAATTCCTCAAATATGCATGTAATGAGGGCGCAACGTTACCGCAATGTAGTTCAGTAACCCATGTGTACAATATCAATTGCCTGGAAAGACACATAGAAACAGAACTCACCTTAACACAAACTTTTAGAACTTAAAATTGAGTAAGTCAGAGAAAAACGTGAACATTGTGACTGAAAAAAAGAGAAGAAGTCAGTTAAATTTCTGCATACAGTAGGGTTAATACCTAAAGTAGTTATTGAAATGAGAAAATAAACAGAAATGAGAGGCGAAGGCACCACAATCTGCACAAAAGCTGACTTTAACGCAAATTGTTACAACACCTAAACGCTAATTCTTACAACAAGTTTTGGCAGAAAATCAGCCTCAAATTCCTCAAATATGCATGTAATGAGGGTTAAATATTACTGCAATGGAGTTCAGTAACCCAACTATAGAATATTAATCGCCTGGAAAGACACATAGAAACACAACTCACCTAAACACAAAGTTTACAAAGTTTTACAACTTACAATTTACTAAGTCCGAGAAAAACATGAAAATTTTGACTGAAAAAAAAGAAAATTTCCGTTAAATTTCTGCCTACAGTAGGGTTAAAACATACAGTTGTTATTGAAATATGAAAATCAACAGTAATGAGAAGTTAAAGCAGCACAATCTGCACAAAAGCTGACCATAACGCAAATTCTTACAACACCTAAACGCAAATTCTTACAAGTTTGGCAGAAAATTTTAGGTGAAATTTGGAAAAAAGTCGTAGTATCAGGGTTAAATACTGTTCTGATAGTCCCCTACAACCTACATATGCAATATCAAAGGCCTGAGCCCACTGAAGAATCACTGAAATTGTAATTGAAGTACATTCATTGGTGAAAGAGGAGTTGCGGAAAAACATTCGTTCAAGAAAGTGACTATAAGTCCCAACAAAAATACATCACGTCAACAACTAAAATAAGCCTTAATGTTACTAGTAACAAGTATGAGAAAGTATTAAATAAAAAAAAAAAAAAAAAAAAAATTTAAAGAAAGTGAATATAAGTCCCCAAAATCCCCCTCAAATTCCTCAAATATGCATGTAATGAGGGCGCAACGTTACCACAATGTAGTTCAGTAACCCATGTGTACAATATCAATTGCCTGGAAAGACACATAGAAACAGAACTCACCTTAACACAAAGTTTTAGAACTTAAAATTGAGTCAGTCAGAGAAAAACGTGAACATTGTGACTGAAAAAAGAGAAGAAATCAGTTAAATTTCTGTATACAGTAGGGTTAATACCTAAAGTAGTTATTGAAATGAGAAAATAAACCGTAATGAGAGATGAAGGCACCACAATCTGCACAAAAGCTGACTTTAACGCAAATTCTTACAACACCCAAACGCTAATTCTTACAACAAGTTTTGGCAGAAACTCAGCCTCAAATTCCTCAAATATGCATGTAATGAGGGTTAAATATTACTGCAATGGAGTTCACTGACCCAAGTGTAGAATATTAATCGCCTGGAAAGACACATAGAAATACAACTCACCTAAACACAAAGTTTACAAAGTTTTACAACTTAAAATTTACTAAGTCCGAGAAAAACATGAAAATTTTGACTGAAAAAAAAAGAAACTTTCCGTTAAATTTCTGCATATAGTAGGGTTAATACCTACAGTTGTTATTGAAAAATGAAAATCAGCAGTAATGAGAAGTTAAAGCAGCACAATCTGCACAAAAGCTGACTTTAACGCAAATTCTTACAACACCAAAACGCAAATTCTTACAAGTTTTGGCAGAAAATTTTAGGTGAAATTTGGAAAAAAGTCGTAGTATCAGGGCTAAATACTGTTCTGATAGTCCCCTACAACCTACATTTGCAATATCAAAGGCCTGAGCCCACTGATCTTTGAGAAATTAACCTTAACATTAAATCTTACAATATTGGACACGCCGGACGCCGACGCCGATACCGACACCGATGCCGACGCCCGAGGTCATGACAATAGTTCACCACTTCAATAGAAGTAGGTGAGCTAAAAATAATAATGTTTTTATGCAGATTAAAAAGAGAAAAGGAAAAGAACAAAGGCATTAACGAACAAATGTGTAGTAGAAAGATAAGGCAAAGGTGAAGGTAAAAGGGCTCCAGTTAATTTAGATACATTGATTAAATAACTGGTGTATAAAACTTTCCACTAAGCTAGGTCAACAAGTTGGTAAGGGTTGGGCTGGCTCAGGGACGCATACACACACTCACACGTGCACCCACACAAAAATCACCCTCACACACATATCCACACACTACTACACTCACATATATCCAGATCTTCTTCTATTCTGACTGCGGCTCAGACAGTATAACATACGGTACGGAAGTGGTACCCCCCAAACCAGACGGCCGTAAAGAGCTTGGAAATCCTGCAGAACGATACAGGTCGATGGATAACGGGGTCGAGTAATGCCGCAGCGCGAGAAGCAATCAGGGGTGAGCTTGGGTGGATGAGGACCAAGGACAGGATAGACCTGTTGAAACTCGGTTATCTTAATTATTTGGTAAATCTCCCCGAAAACCGATGGTGTAAAGTAATGTTCCTGAGAATTTTCAACTCAAATATCAACGCGGGGTGAATGGTCCAAGTGAGGGAGCTAGTAGAGAACTGCTCATTGGAGATCTCGGACCTGGACGTTGGGGCAAACCAGGGTAAAAAATCGTCAGCGAAAGGGTCATGGAGGATTGTAACTGTAATTGGCGAGAGGGGGTCAAATCAAAGAGGTCTTTGGGTGGCCTGCGTGATAAAGAGAAGCCAGGTTTTGAAGAGTACCTTGATGGCACCTTTGGGAGGTCACTGTTGTTCAAGCTGAGGTCGCGATCCCTGGAGCTGAGGGGAAAAATTGGGAAAGTCGGTGAAAGGGAGTGCCAGATGTGTAACCTGGACATAGTGGAGACCCTGGAACACTTTCTTCTAGAATGCCCAAAGTACCAGTCTAAAAGAATGAGATTCGCTGGGAGTATAATGGGGAAGTGGGATGGGAGAATGAAGGACATGTGGTTAGGGGGAGACTCAAAGGAGAGGGTTAACATGCTAATCGGAGAGATTGGGAAGAATGGGGCAAGGGATGTCATCAAGCAGTTCGTCTCCGAGTGTTGGGAGGAGAGGAGAAGCGTGGGAATAGGGAGGCAGTTGGGAGTACAGGGGTAACCAAGGCCTTCTCGTCCGAGAACCGCGACAAATCAGCGGCTGGCCAAAGTGTTATTATTATTACAGGTCAGCGGACAGAGAGCAAAGTGCAACAGCACAAATCGAGTCTGGTTAGACACCTTTTGAGTCAGGAAGGAGCGCAATTGGTAGAAACACAAGTTATCCCTGACGAAGTTTGGATAAAGTTCATGAGTGGAGAAACAGGACCACACCTACCTAGGCCTGTCGAGCTTCGTGAGCTGGACTTAGCTTAGTGTTCTTTAACCACATAGAGAAGTATCGAAAAATATATATTTATACGATAATTTAAAAACGTTTTGAATCGCGGATAAATCTTTGGACATTTTTTAACAAACATGTGTTTTCATCATTACTCAGGCTGGCAACGCCATTCAAAAAAATGGGACGTATCTGTAATGTGGCACGGTCGAATGCTCTCAAATAACTAATTTCTAATTACGTTTTTCTTAGGACATGTCATAAAAAAGTGAACTTTTGTACCAGCACCGCAACCTAAAACAGGAAATCAGACAAATATACCATCGAAAAACTGTAATTTTTTTCGGCAAATGAAATTAGCAGACACAAGCAGGGTATAAAACACATTGTCCCTGTATCAGTATGCATCGCGTCTTCTGATTGGTCAACGTGACCGAAACAAATGACCATGGTATCGGCTATCTTCAAACATGCGGGTGATAAGAGCGCGCGCCGTTGTTCCCCGTTTGTCACTCCAGAAACATCCAGGTGATAAAAATAACCTTTGACCCCGACTGGGTCACATCGATTGCAGAAACTCCTATTAGAACTGTTAAGTTATATCCAACTTATTGTCGTATTGTAGTGAATACTAATACAAATTAAAAAACATCGTTGCAGCCCTATGAGTAGAAGCACTTGTTGGCTGTTGTATTCGATGAGAACTGAACAGATTGAATCGGGTTCGCAAATATACTTTTCCGCATTGCGGGGTGAGAACATCAAGGGGAGCAACTCATCTGTTTATCTTCGATATCGCTTGCCCGAATACAAAATGCCAATCTCTCGCTTCGCTTGTCACTCCGAGATAGACATCGTTCCCATAAATTGTAACGGGATAAATCCCGGCCATAAAGTAGTTTTTCAATGAGGGGTCAAAATTTCAGTGAGGGTTTTGGAGCCAACTTGAGGTAAAAGTAGGAAATCCACTGCGGGCAAAAATACGGGCACAGTCAGTGAAAGACTTGGCCAAGTTGGTGTCAACAACAAATTAACAATAACATTACCAGGGCATTAAATCTCTGCTCACTTCATAATTTATTTTGCGGTTTCCGATGGTCTGCGTAGAAAAGTATGCTATTAACTCCACCTACCTCTTACAAATTCAATGACTGCGGCTCAGTTCAAAATTTCCAAGTTTAAACCCAAGTGGAGTCTGAAATTGTGAGACATCGTTCACGAAATTCAAAATGTCACCTTCCAGTTCCATGTCCAGCGTCGTTTTAAGTGAATATTTAAGCTATTCTCCCAAAGACATGGATAAAACACACAACACAACACATCTAACATGCTGAAGCTTGTTCCATGGAAATACAGTACACTCTGGAAGGCTGAATTTACACGGTTTTAAAACTTTTTCAACGAATTCAAATTCATCTTAACACAAATATTATTATTATTACAGGTCAGCGGACAGAGAGCAAAGTGCAACAGCACAAATCGAGTCTGGTTAGACACCTTTTGAGTCAGGAAGGAGCGCAATTGGTAGAAACACAAGTTATCGCTGACGAAGTTTGGATAACGTTCATGAGTGGAGAAACAGGACCGTCTTTCCCAGGGTACAAAAATCGTCAGCGAAAGGGTCATGGAGGATTGTAACTGTAATTGGCGAGAGGGGGTCAAATCAAAGAGGTCTTGGTACAAGTACAAACACCAAGCCTACGTCATCACAAACGAAACATCCCTCTACATCCTGTGGAATGTTAAATGGTGTGAATGGCCCAGACGAAAAGAGATTTACAACAACTGATTTACTGGAAATTTTACTTCATGTGCAGTTTGCTGATGCATCAGTTAATGCAATTGACTTGAACCAGAAAATAATTAATTCAATCAAGGAATGCAGGGCAAATAGAAATCACACCGGTGAAAACGTTGGTACAAGTACAAACACCAAGCCCACGTACGTCATCACAAACGAAACATCCCTCTACATCCTGTGCAATGTTGAATGGTGTACAAGGGTTGAAGTCAAATGACAGCAAGTGCAAAAATATTACGCTTTGTCCAGTTTGTTCCAACTCTACTATTGATGCTGATGCCATAGAGTGTACAGAATGTCTTGGATGGTTTCACCCTGTTTGTGTTAATATGGACAACTCAGACTTCCTGTATCACCAACAAAATAGCAAATCTCAGTTTGTGTGTCTGCTGTGTCAAAGTACACAAGAAAATGAAAATAGTGCATCAGTCGCCGAAGAGAAAATAACAAATGTGGTGTCGTCCATTCCATCTACATGTTCTCAGGTCACAGTGTTGAAAGGCACCACAACAGCAACCACCTCATCAAATCCAGTTTTAACTCCTACCAGAGCAACAGTAACTTCAACCATAAGCTGTCATCAACAGACACCACTACAAACAGTTTCGGCAGTATCAGGATCCAGTTATTACCCATCAGTCAGTTCATCTACAATCCAACTTCTAGTCGTCTATCAAGCACATCTACTGACCCCAAAGTTCGGGTGCTACATCTGACAAAAATTAATCAACCATCCAATTCAAAATCTCAGTTATCTCATCCTAAATCAGATTTCATAACCAGAGGTTATTCTCAGAAAGAGCTAGAGGACAAAATGAAACAACTAGACAACATGATTTCTAGAGAATCAACAAGAGATGCTTTTATTTAATGATCAGGCATCAATTCACACTGAAAAATTAAGTCATATTCCCCTGTCGGTCGGCAAAACGAAATATCAAAATGATATTTAGAAATCGATATTTCATCGTAGGTTCGGATGACGAATCACATGTACTTTAAACGAGTCAGCACATCAGTAATGAATTCCAGAGTCCCAAATACAAACGAATTCGAATAATTGATAGTGACAGTGACTAAATCAATTCATTAAATCAGCGGTTTCAAAGTTTGACTTTCTCATTCACCTTCCAGCGAAAAGCCGAAATCACTTTCAAATTTCTTCAGTTCAACTTCACACGTCTTCAGTGCATTGAGTTCAAAAAAAATAAAATGACGTGTCTTGTTATTGAAAATAAGAAAGTGGTGTTTTTTGTTATTGTTCTATTTCTTCGAAACACATTGCGATTATTTCAATTCGCCAGCCTTGGTAAATCGTAAAGTTAGGGGAGAAATAAGACGGGACTACTTTTTGTGCGGATATTCACACATTCCATTGGTTGGAGTTTGGTTGTTGTAATTTTTGTATGGACGCCGGTTCGGCACATAAATTTTGCGCCTTAATGGCAAATAAAGGCCACAAATTGGAGAGTTTGTAGTCGTAGAGCATTAAATAAAAAGAAAATTCACGAAAATTTGATGAATACCGAAAATATCTCGTTCGTGGCTACAAGAAATATGAGGATCTTCACTCGCGACTGCGTCGCTCGTGAAGATCCTCATATTTCTTTGTAGCCACTCACGAGATATTTTCGGTATTCATCAAATTTTCGTGAATATCCTCTATATATTAGAAAGCTGGAAGTAGAAATCAATGATTTGAAGAAAAGCTTCAGTCACCATAACTTAATATCTACAAAACAAACAGTTGAGAAGCTTACTAACTTCAATCCAAACAACCAGGATGTCGAGAATTTGAAGTTTAAGGTTCAACAGCTAGAAATAGAGAAAATTCAGATGAAATGTGATTTTCAAATGAACATTTGCACTATGAAATCAGATCTTGGGAGTAAATTCAACGACCTAAAGCTTGAAGTTGAACTTATGAAGAGGACAGTAGAAATACAAAGTCTCTACAGGAGGACAGAAGACAGATATGACGTGAATGAAATAGCCAATCCAAACAGGCGGAACAATTTTGCACCAATTAATAGACGAAGAGCTAACACCAACAACGTTTCTACGAAATAACAAAAAACAGCTTTAAGCCATAATTATGAAAGACCCATCCCTCATATAAATTCATGTGTAAACTACAGGCTCCAGTATCAAACTGCAAGTGAGGACAAAGCAAGTCAAGAATTGCCATTGGACTTGTCTATAGGAAAAGGCATACAACAAACAACTCACAGGCAGTTTTCAAAAGAACAAGATCATCTGCAATCTCTCCCGGGATTGCCGGGAATATCTGATGTTGACCCCATAGTGTACAGCGATGGTAATTGTCCTAAAATCATCGTCCGGGAACCCATTAACAGTACATCTCATGTGAAAACACTTCAGAATTCTCCTCTCTTGTTCAGCACCACACCAGATGTACACATAGACAATGTATGTACAGATGCTCCCTTATTTAATCCAGTAACGTCAGTACAGGTTGTGAATAGTGAAAACAGTGTACTTGATTGCAGAGTGAAACAATTAAACGTCTCTTCCCTCAATGTTGTTGATAGAGATTCGTCGGTAAAGACGATTACAGGTAGTGACAGTATGCATGCACCTGTAGTAACACAATCTGTTTCAGCAGGTAGCTACTTGCCCTCTTCATATAACTCTTTTTTAGAGTTGGGCCTCACAGAAAATCCAAGGCCACCCTGGACAAAACAGTAAAGTGTCCTTCTAAATCACAATCTTCATCAATCTCTTTAATTTCTTACAACATACATAGTTACAAATCAAACTCATCTGCATTAATGGATCTCTGCAAAATTCACGATATCATTTCCTTGCAAGAACACTGGCTTCATAGATATGAAATTGGCAAAGGTTCTGACGATTTGAGATCATATGGTTTCTGTTCTCTGTGGAAAACTTTTGACGATGAAGACTTCCAACCTCTTATTCGCAGATCTAGAGGGCAGGCTGGTGTTGCATTGCTATGGAGAGACAATTTAAACTCAGCAATAAAAGTTCACCCTGATGGTAACTCAAGAATCATTTCAGCAACACTAAATGCATCTCCTCAACAAACTTGCCTTGCGTGAGTGTACATGCCATGTGATGGATATAAATCATCTGTCTCCGTTTATAAAGACTCACTTCATCAGCTATCAGAAATATTTACAAAATTCTCTTCATCAAATATCACACTGTATGGAGACCTGAATGCTTCACTTCATCGTCATGATAAAACAAAGAAACTGGACAGTTTATTGGAAGAGTTTTGTCGAAATGAAAAATTAACTTTACCAAAATGTATTGATTCCGACTACCCTTCGGGGCCAACTTTTGTAGTTACAGTGGTAACACTTCCACGATAGATTACTTCTTAATAAAAGAAAATGCACAGTACATAAACGACATTTTACTCATTGATGTGCCACCAGGAACATCAGATCATATTCCAATCTGTGCAAAATTATATGCTAACATAGAAAGAAATCCAAGAAACCTCAAGAATAGTAAACAAATGCTTAAAATGAAGCCTATGTGGTCAAAAACTGATATCCATACATATAAAAATAATCTGAAAGATGGTGTTAATTCATTGCAACCTAACTCTCTTTCAACTGGATTTGATTTAGAAATGGCTGTCAACAACATTAACAACATCCTGATAGGGTCCGAAAAAGGTTCGGTACCCAGGAAAAGGCCTGTTCAAGCTCCTAGAAATGTTAAACCTCTCCCGGTTCACATTGTCAATCATTATAAAAGGGTTAAAAAAGCATTCTGGGAATGGAAAAAAAAATGGTAAACCTCTCAATGCTCCATGTCACAACAACTTTAAAGATTTAAAGAAGACTTTCAGAAAACTTCAGAGACAACATGAGGCACTAAAGAGAAACATATTCTATGAAGAAATTGAACAGTCCGCTGAAGAAAATCAACAGACCTTTTTCAAACTAATTAGAAATCAAAGACGGACAAACGATAAAAATACCGAAGAATTACATCACAACGGAATCACATATAAGGGTGCAGATGAAGTTAGAGAAGGCTGGTCTCAGTACTTTGGTGAGCTCGCGCAACCATGTCACCAGAAATATTTTGATGATGCTCACAAAAAGCTTGTTGAAGAAGATCTTGAGGTTCTAGATACCCTTACAGAACTCATCCTACCAAAGACAGATGAAACTTTCTCTGAATATGACATCTTCAAGGCTATCAAAAAACTGAAGACTGGGAAAGCACAGGACCTTCGTGGTGTCACCAATGAGCACATTAAACATGGAGCAAATGACCTTGTACCAATCCTAACTCATCTCTTCAATTCCATCCTGAATTCTCACATCATTCCGGAAGCATTTAAAGAAGGAATATTGAATCGTCTGTATAAGAAGAATGGAAAACCTAAAGAAATTCCAACCAACTATCGAGGGATAACAATTTCAAGTACTCTAGGTAAACTACTAGAAATAGTCATCATATCGAAAATCACCGCATCTTTGAACGAAATCACAGAAGACTACAGAGAGGTTTCACTGAAGGAGTATCTCCATTATTTGCTTCGTTCATTCTTATGGAATGCCTCACTGAAAATGAAGAAAGTAAAATTAACACCACTGTGATTATGCTGGACGCAGAAAAGGCTTTCGATAGTGTATGGCATGACGGTCTGTTCCATAAATTGGCTCTGTTGGGAATGCCTTGTGACTACTGGTTGTTACTACGAAATTGGTATAGAAGTGTCAGATCTGTGGTTAAATGGGAAGGCCAGTTATCATCACCATTCAACATACTACAAGGCACACTACAGGGAAGCTCTATATCACCACATATGTTTAAAATCGTTAATGCGGATGTAATCTCCAACATTACATCACAACATCTTGGTACTAAAATAGGGACTACATGCTGTTCATTGCCCACTTGTGCAGATGAAATGACTGCAATAACTGAGTCCAACACATCTGAAACTTCTGAAATGCTAGCAACTATCCAGAACACAATCAATAAAGACAGAGTGGTGATTAACAACAAGAAGTCTGTGATGTTAAAATATAATTTTAAAAAGAAAAGTACTCATTCTAATATCACTGAGTCTAATCCACCAATAAGCATAAATGGAGAAGAAATCAGCGAAGCCCTGGGAGGCACTCATCTTGGCATTCTGTACTCAGCTAAACAAAAGGTAAACACACAAAGGGTAAAACAGAGAATAGCCACAGCCACACGTACAGAGTATGCTCTATTAGGTGCTGGCCTGCACAGCAAAAGTGGACTAAACCCAGCACTCATAAGAAAAATATGGCTAGCCTACATCGTGCCACGATTACTTTATGGAACAGAATTATGGGCATTCAATGCAAACATCATTCAATCATTAGAACATTGGCAAAAAGAGAAGCGACGCATCATTCAAGATCTGCCTAAAAATTCATCTACAATTGCAATCTATGGTCTCCTAGGCATACTTCCCATAGAAGCCCAAATCAATATAAAGATGCTCACTTTCTTGAGGAACATGCTTGCTAATCAAGATTCTGTCGAATATAATATATTTCTGAGACAAGCAGCACTGAAGTTACCAAAATCTAAAAGCTGGGTCACCAAGATTCAAGAAATACTGCAAAAATACAATCTGCCATCAATACATCAACTCATAGAGAATGTTCCTGACAAAAAACAATGGAAAAATACAATCAAGTCTACCATCACAAACTTCTGGGAACAAAAACACCAGACAAAGATTACTAATGAAAATCTTTCATCACTACGATTCATATCATCATCATCACGGAACTTGACAAACCCTGCATTAGTTTGGACCTCCACAAAGAAAAATCTTCATGAAACGAGGAAGGCAAAAATAAAGGCTAAATTACTCACAGGAACCTATAAACTTCAAGTTCACAAAGCAATGTTCAACAGACAGAACACAACTGATTCCACTTTAAAAATGTATAAGATGTGCGAAGAAGAAGTAGAGGATAGAGAACACTTTCTACTGAGATGTACTGTCTTAGAATCAACAAGATCAAAATACCTTCCTACAATAGAAAAAATTCTGAAGAGTAATATTTCTTTCTTACATGAATCTGTCTCTTTATCCATGTGTGCACTTCCTGAATTAACTCTACAAGCTATACTTGATCCTCTACATGAATCGCTTGCTCCTCTCAACCTACATGTAAATACTAACAACATTACTCTTCTAGAAGAACTTTCAAGAAACCTAATTTATGAACTGCATTTTGAGAGAACAAAGTTTTTGAATCAGACATTGACTGAGGCCGGTGGGCGAGATCAGTTATCGTCCACAAAATCCCCCAAATCAAAAACTTCAAATTAAATTAAACTAAATTTACAATATTCCAGAGGAATATTGGTGTTCCTGATAGAGGAGGTATATACAGAATACAGAATACAGACCTGGTTTACACACAACGATTCGGAAATAGACTCGGTCTATTTATAGTTTTGCTGTGACGTTTGTTTCGCTGTTTGGTTCAAAACATGAGGCTCAGTGTGGGGTTTAAACTTCGTCGCCTGAGTCTTAATGTGAGATCATATTTTATATCTCGACATTATTTCTGTGTTAGGAGGCGGGACAAAATCGTTATCTTGGGTAACATCCAGGGTACACGGAGATTTAATACCTGGATGTCTCCTTTTCAACCATTCGGCTTGCGCCTCATGGTTGAAAACCGACATCCAGGTATTAAATCTCCATGTACCCTGGATGTTGTCAGAGATAACTTATAATGCTGATGCCCCAATAGCACAACATTTTACCCTTCCTGGCCATTCTTTGGACGATTTCGAAATTCATCCTTTTGAACAACCACCAATTACAGACATTAGAAGAAACGGATGAATTTAGAAAAAAAAACTTGACTCGTTTTGGGTCAATACGCTTCAAACCCTCTGGCTATTTGGTATGAACACATCAGAGGGACAATGCGAAAGGAGGTCCATCATGCATTCCTTTCACTTTAACATACAACAGAAAGAATATAGAAATAGCAAAAATATTAAAATGAATTCAATTTAACCAACTTTAAATTAAATGAACCTTTGAATCTTCGACCTAACATCCTTGTAAGGACTAAATTATTATTTACTTATTTATTGGTGTTTAAGGTCACATACTTATGCATAATGGCTAACCGTGACCGTGACAGTTTTACGGGTGGAGGAAGCCGGAGTACCCGGAGAGAACCACCGAGCATCGACGACCAACTGTCAGCTCCTCAACATTCTAACTCTGTTCAAGCTCCGCTTAAGCAGGGTTACAGCGGCTGAAGACACGTGCACCATCGACGCGAGTACGCCTTAGTACACGGAGTCATCGTGCCCCCATGTAGGCAACCAGGATAAAGTGCTTTGCGGGATAAAGTGCTTTTCCCAAGGGCACAACGCGGGTCGTCCCGTTCGGGGATCGAACTCGAGACCTCTAGCATAGAAGTCACTTAGTTTAAATCATTTTTGTGTATTTTTTATAGTATTTTTTATCATGTTTGAAACCCAACAAGGTTCAGTAAATGAAAACATTTTTTTGGCGGCACATTACAAGAAAAAAGCGTTTCAATAGGAAATGTCTGTGCCAGTGCGAATTTTTAACATTAAACAAACAACAACCCCCCCCCACCCCCCCCCCACCCCCCCCCCAAAAAAAAAAAACAACAAAAAACGTGCACGCACGTACCAAAAAGTCAAACCTGGCTCAGTCTGAAACTTCGTTTTCTATGATAATTTGACCTGTTTATCTCCCCTGAGGTGGTCATTAAAAACGGGCTCGTGAGACAAACGGGCTCGAGTCCGGTTAGAAGGTCCAAAATCTGGAATGTAAGCCCGATCATGGGCCATTGTAACCCCCACCAACTCAGACACCCCCTTTATGATCACTGTCTTTCTTCTTTTATTCCCATGCACACATATCCAATAATGATCTACAAACTCAGAAGCAGATCAGTTTGGGCCATATACATTCATGTACTTGGTCTCCATATTATAGGTAATGTTTTTCATATATATTGTAATAGAGAACGCAGTGAGCTCTATAGGTAACACATGTGCGTATGTAGAGAAACACGCATTTTCCAATGAAACAGTATATCTTACAAACTGAAAATTGTGTCTTCCGGTTTGCCCATCGGGGCGGCCATTTTTTCGTTCGATATTGAATTCTGGGATAGTTGAAAATAAAAATAGCAAATAAAAGCAAGAGATTGCACCGAGTGTTGGCCGCGTCAATCTTTCTGAATAAATGACGTTATTAATTCTTTTAATTTGAACAATGTCTAACTAGAATTCAATATTAAATTGATTTTTGTTACTTGAAAATTTTAAAATCCTACTTTTGACCACGAATCTTTTCTCTTTGGGTTTACTGCCAGTATCAAAAGTTGACAAAACTACTGGCGGTAGCAAGAATCATTTTCTTTCAATTTTACGATACAATAGAGTCCTTTGCGGCTGCGTTCTTTTCTGGGTCTTACCAAATTCATATTAGAGAATGCAGTGATCTCAAAAGGTAACACGCATGCGTATGTAGAGAAACACGCAATTTCCAATCAATGAAACAGTATATCTGACAAACTGAAAATTGTGTCTCCCGGTTTGCCCAACGGGGGGGGGGGGGGGGGGGGGGGGGGGGGCATTTTTAAGTTCGATATTGAACTCTGGGATAGTTGAAAATAAAAATAGCAACAAAAACAAGAGATTGCACCTTGTGTTCGTCGCGTCAATCTTTCTAAATAAATGACATTATTATTTCTTTAACTTGAACACTGGCTTCCTAGAATTCAGTATTGAATTGATTTTTGTTACTTGAAAATTTTTAAAATCCTACTTTTGACCACGAATCTTTTCTCTTTAAGTTTACTGCCAGTAATACAGTATCAAAAGTTGACAAAACTACCGGCGGAAGCAAGAATCATTTTCCTTCAATTTGACGATACACTGTATCACCAACATCAAGTGGTATAAAAAATATTGGTGAAATTGAACAATTTCCTATTGCATCTTTAAATAATTCTTCACCAATAGAATTTTTAATTCCAAGACAAACAACCAAGTGGTTAGATCTTGCAGCATCCACACTTGAAGTTCAATTTAAAATTACAAAACCAGATGGGAGTGTTTTGGCTGGAGATACACAAATTGCTCCTATCAATAATTTTTTTTCATAGCATGTTCAGTGAAATTGATGTTACACTGAATGGCAATCTTATCACCACCAATACAGATCTTTATCCTTATAGAGCATTTTTGAGAATTTTCTTAGTTATTCAAGAGATGTGGAAAAAAACACATCTAGCTGCTAGTGAGATGTGGTATACAGATACTCCTGGACACAACACAGAAACAAGTAAAGCTTCATCTAACAAAGGTTTGACTGAACGAGCTAAATTAATTGGTGGTAACAAAAATGTACAACTAAGAGGAAAACTACATTTAGATCTGTTTGTGCAAGATAAGTATTTACCAAATGGAGTTGAGATGAGAATTAAATTGCATCGTGCTCCAACTAAATTTTGTTTGATTGGTAGTGAACATGGAAAAATAGAAATTCAAAAAGCCATTTTCAGAATACCGGCATTGGATTTATTTCCAAAATTTGCGAATGATCTTAATGCACAAATAGATCGAACAAATTATAAAATGCCCATAAGACGTAGTGAAATTAAAACTTTTACTATTGGAAGTGGTCTTCGTTCAAAAATCAAAGACTATCTGTTTCATAAACAGATGCCAAAACGAATTATTCTTGGTTTAGTTAGTAATCGAGATATAAATGGAGATATTGGCACTAATCCATGTAATTTTCAACATTTCGATTTGAATAAGTTGGAAGTAACCATAGATGGACATTCCATTAAAGCACGTCCCTTTGAACCAAATTTCGAAGGTGGACTTTATCTAAATTCATATTTATCATTGTATGAAGCTATGGGCTATTTTGGACAAAATCAATCATTTAATTTATCTTTGCAGGATTATACAAAAGGGTATACCCTTTGGGGTATTGATTTGACACCTGATCAGAGTAGCAGTGGGCCATTGGCTCACCCAATAAAGTCTGGCAATCTTAGGTTTGAACTTCAGTTTGCTCAAGCTCTTCTAGAGGTGATCAACGTTCTTGTCTATGTAGAATTTGATAGTGAGATAAAAATCAACAAATTCAGAGAAGTGATATTTGACTATTAAACAAGATGAGTCAGTGTGAACATTGCAAGATGTGTAAAGAGAAAATACAAACATCATTTCAAGAATGTGTAGTGACAGAACTGACAAAATCCATTCAACAGAAAATGAAAAATATCTGTGAAGAAAATCGAACCAACACAACAACATTAATAGATATAAACATTGCAGAGTGTTTACAGAAAGTGTGTCCAGTGACTATACTATATAATCTACACACGAGAGCAAGAAAAATAAACTTATTAGAATATTGTGCTCATATGGTCTTTGAAATAGACTGCCAAAATACATTCAAAAGTGGGCAGATTTAGTTAAAAGAGACTGGTCATATTATACAGCATATCTTAACGGCTCCGTGCCAGCCTTTTTCAAGGCTAAGAAAATGGAAACCATACAATTACAAACTATACTTGACAGTTCTCAAAGGTTATCATCCTTAAATGGAAAAGTGTGTTCAAAAGACTTGTTACCAAAACAAAAACCTAAACAGACAAGCATATATTGTGAACACAGATTCATCGAAAGAACCAGGAGAACATTGGATAACAATATATTTTAAAGACAATCATTCTGCTATCTACTTTGATTCATATGGTTTACCACCAATAGATAGAGACATATACAATTTCATAGTGAAATACACAGATTCCTGGAAATAAATACAATGAGACTACAAAGTGAATTTACTATTGTGTGTGGAATGTACTGTATATTTGCTTTAGACCATCTTGCAAGAGGATATGATTTAGAGACAGTTTTTACTATCAAATTTGATCCAAGAAATTTCCAAGAGAATGATAGAGATGTTCGACGATGGTTTGAGCAAACTTATAGACATTATTTGAAATAACTATAATAATAATAAATATCAGGTGTCAAAACAATCCCACAGAGGTAATTTTTTACATTGATGACTTTTTTTAAAGTTTTATTAAAGTCAGTCATCTATTATATAATTTTTCGCCAGACATTTGTGTAACAGAGAGATAGAGTTTTTTAGTTATTTTTTTTATATTTGTTTCAAAATCAGATCACTTGAGTGATATCAATTTTTTATCTGACTCCCAAGATTTTTTTCAAAAAAAATCTTGGGTGTCAAATAAAAACTAGCATAAAAATGAATCTTGATGTAAATAGGTTTTCTCATGGATAGGCAAACTCAGATCTCGGTGTATATATGTTCAGATTTCATTTCATTATAATGATTCAACTTTAAATACAGTTTTGTTTTTTGTTAAAACCTCTGTGATAGTTTAGTCGATTTTGTTAGGTTAGTCCTATAATCCTTTTTTTATCACCGTGTCCCTATAATCTCCCAACAGTAAAAAAGAGTTAAGAGTCACTTCTCTTTTTCACTGTGAGTATTAGGTTTAATATTGTATGCATACTTATCAAAAACTTTTATAGTGTAACCTGATATACAGTTTATACTGTAGAGAAAATTTTGATTGCTAAACATACAATGAATACTATTCTTACTATAGAAAAAACAACTATCACAGAGAGTCCGACCACAACGCGAATCACTAAGTTTTTTTATTTTGTGTTTTGTTGTTAGCACAATTTCCTTATCCTCACAACAAAACACAAGAAGACACACAAAATGCCAGTGCCCCCATTTATGGAAGTTGTATGCACAGAGTGGAGAGATGACCACCCAAAACCATATGGATAACCGCTAATATAAAATGATTTAAAATAATATGGACATCAGGTCAGACTCTAGGGAGGGAACTGTTTTTTGTCTTTTTTTTATAACAAAGACTTGGTTGTCTACATGAGAAGATATCTCTTTCTAATAGTGTGGGTACCCCTTATAAGGGCCGTTTTTTTTAAAAACTTCAGTTCCGTAGAGAGGTATTTGGTAAAAACTCATCTCTGCTGGGGTGAAGAATTCACCTTCCCACACGTCTATGGTTGTTGCGAGCATCTTTTCATCTGTGAAACATTCTTGTTCCCATGTATAACTTCGCCTCACAAGAGCTTCTTCCTGCAAATGTACGGGGAAATCAAACCAGTGTTTAGGTCTGTTCTTATACTGGATCTCCCTGAACGGACGTGTGGCGGCTTTGACGAAAGGGTGGTCTTCAATCTTCTTATGTTGTTCTTTCATGGGAAGTGTTGCTGACCACCACTTTCTCAAAGCCAAGGCGAATTCTTCATCAGCCCTCTGTTTCTTGGTTCTCTCATAACTCTCTACGGAACTGTAATCAATCTTTGTTGGTTCCATGTTTTTCCTCTCTGTCAAAGATGATTTCTTGAGTCAGAAGATGAAATGTATCCAAATCCTCAACTCACCTTCTTTTTATAGACAATGCGAGGATCGAAAATGCACTGAAGAACGCTCATGCGACAATTCGATCGAGTGCGGGAAAAAAATCAGGTGTGGGGTACATAAAATATTTCCTTATAAAATAAAAACTTACAAAATAGAAAAATAATTTGCAAACACAAAAAATATTTTCTTAGAAAATATATTTTGTGTTTGCAAATTTATTTTCACAAAAAACTTTTTCATAAAAATTATGAAAAAGCTTTTTGTAAAAATAATTTGCAAACACAAAATATATTTTCTAAGAAAATATTTTTTGTGTTTGCAAATTATTTTTCTATTTTGCGAAACACAAAAAACAAAAAACATTTAAGCTAAACAAAAATTATATTGCAAACCACAAAAACATTTAAGCTAAACAAAAAATTAATTTGCAAACTACAAAAAATAAATTAATGTACAGTGGAAACTTATAAGCCAGAAATGTACTATAGGATCTGGTCATAAAGCATGATGCGGAGGCACTATAGACCAAAGCTGTTTTAACACTGAATTTCCCCATAGGCTCCATAGCGTTAGTGTTAAATTGTGAAACTTATACGCCAAAACTTAGAGACTAAAATGTTGTAACTTATAGATCAAACATGTATGCACTGTGCCATATGGAGCCTATGGGAAATTCAGTGTTAAAAATGCTTTGGTCTATAGTGCCTCCCCTTACTACTGTCAGGTTTTGAAGAGCACCTCGATGTCACCTATGGGGGATGGGGGGGGGGGGGGCACTGTTGTTCAAGATTAGGTCACGGACGCTGGAGCGTAGGGAAAAACTGGGAAAGACAATGAAAATGAATGTGAAATGTGTGTAATCTAGGCATAGTGGAGGCCTTGGAACACATTCTATTAGAATGTCCAAAATACCAGTCTTGACAGAATAAGATTCACCGAGAGTATGATGGGGAAGTGGTATGAAATAATGAAGGACAAGTGGTTGGTAGGTTATACAAGAGTGTTAATATGCTTAGAGAGATTGTGAAGAGTGGGGTACATGGTGTCATCAGGCAGTTTGTCTCTGGGTGATGAGAGGAGAGGAGAGGCGTGTGGATAGAGAGGTGTTTGGAATCACAGGGCTAATCAAGGCCTTCTCACCTGAGAACCACGACAAATCAGCGGCCGACCAAAGTGTTATTATTATTTTAACTTTATTTCTCGATTTCCGCGGTAGTAGTGCGCAATGTGGTTTTCAGCCCAATTCTGCAGGTCCTCGGAAGTGACATCATGTCACGTGACCCAGTGTTGTGTTGTCATGGTAACCCGTGTGAGCGGCCATGTTGTGACGTCATCCCCATAGTGATGCGTGGTGTTATTACGCATGCGCAGCGCGTGTTGTTAGGATGATATGTGTTTCCGTCGTCCATTTTCTATACTGGAGGCCGCCATCTTGGTCTCTGTGGTAGCACTTGGTTGCTATGTTACCCAAAGGCCTACAACAAGACAGGGGTATGTTCTGAGGATGTGTTCGATTGAATAGCAGTAATTTCCTGATTTGTAGAATTACCCAAATAAACCCGACAATCCTTCCAAATCACCAAAATCCACTTTCATTTACTAGGGATTTCCCCCAGAATCCCTTTTAGGACTGCCATACCGTAGATTTTAATAGTAGCGCGTATTCCCAGTAAATTCTCGACTTCTACTTATGTATCTGCAAGCTCTGTTAGGACTTCTTTGTTCTATTTATCCCCAAATATGTTTATGTTCTATTTTACACATTACAGGTAGCACATAAGCACATGGTGGATGTGCCGATATGTGCTTATGTGAAAATGCACAATGTGACACATTGTGCACTAGCACATAGGCATATATGACTAAAGAGGGATTCTATAACCACCGACGTTTCCCCAAAAATGGATTCTATGAGGATTCCAAAAAAGGGATTCTGTAGGGAACTTGGGTGTTTGGTGGAATGTGCTTGTGTGATTGATTGATTGATTATATTTTTATTTGCCAGAATACTAAAATATAACAATGTATACATATAGTACATGTAGTTAACATATTGAAATTTCAACAAAAGGAAATATTGCATATAGTATTATTACACATTGTGTCACAATGTGTACACATTACCTGTAGCACATTAGCACATGCTGGATGTGCCGATATGTGCTTATGTGAAAATGCACATTGTGACACATTGTGTAATAGCACATAGGCACATACGGGTATTTGAGGATACCTATGGCCTAGTATTGTATTGCTGGAGGATACCTGTTGTAGAAACCTTACATCTGGGTTCTTCTGTTCGGAAAGATATAAAAGGGGTGCGAGTGAAGACATGTTACCGGTTCGATGCAGATACTGTTCCAAGTTATTTTCGAGATCGGATAATGCCAGAAGACACGAGAAGAATCATCGTTGGCTCCAGTGCAAATATTGTATGAAGTTGTTCACCCAACCACACAATAGGATGAGGCATGAAGAATATCAATGTCCAAGAAGAACAGAAGAGCGGAGAGATACTGGGGATTCAATGACTGACCAGAATAAAGTACTTTTAGAATTTTTAAGGGATGCTAACAAGGAGGAAATCAATGCCGTTCTGCGTGCTGCTGATGAAGATTTGATTACTGAAGTACATTGCACCAAACACCCAAGTTCCCTATAGAATTCCTTTTTGGAATCCCTATAGAATCCCTTTTGGGGGAAACGTCGGTGCTTATTATACAGAATCCCTTGTTAGCCGAATGTGCCTATGTGCTAGTTCACAATGTGTCACATTGTGCCTTTGCACATAAACACATATCGGTACATCCAACATGTGGCTATGCGCTACCTGTAATGTGTAAAATAGAACATAAACATGTTTAGGGATAAACAGAACAAAGAAGTCCTAACAGAGCTTGCAGATACATAAGTAGAAGCCGTGAATTTACTGTACTGGGAAATCAGAGCCAAGTATGGGGTTGTTTGTGGTAATTCTACGAAGTAAATATGGATTCTGGGGGAATCCGAACCAGACAAATACTCCTATTCAATCGAACTTATCCCCGGTACCCCCTCTGTACTATAGCACTACGTTCTACTATTAAAATCTACGGTACGGCGGTCCTAACAAGGATCCTGGGGGAAATCCGTAGTAAATGAACGTGGATTTTGGTGATTTAGAGGGACTGTCGGGTTTATTTGGGTAATTTTAGGAATCGGGAAATTACTTCTATTCAATCGAACACATCCTCCGAACATACCCCTGTCTTGTTGTAGGCCTTTGGGTAACATAGCATCCACGTGCTACCGTAGAAACCAAGATGGCGGCCTCTAGTATACAAAATGGACGACGGAAACACGTATCACCCTAACAACACGCGCTGTGCAAGCACACTAACACCACGTATCACTATGGGGATGACGTCACAACATGGCCGCTCACGCGGGTTACCATGACAATACATGGCGCCACTGGGTCACGTGACGTGACGTCAGTACCGAAAACAACATTGCATACTACTCGCGGTCGGAATGAAATACGATAACAGATTTTTACAAATACGATGGACGATGGTCGTATTTATGAAAGTAAATACCGCTATGTATTTCTCAGGGATTTTCTGCTATTTCATGGGCAAACAATACATAATAAATATGTGAATGCGTTTTTTTTTTTTTTTTTGCTATAAATACACAACTAAAAACACGAGCTGTGACCTTAAAAGAAATTCAGTTAAACCAAACAACGGAGCTGACCAATATAGGCGTGACTTGCAAGCATGCATGGAGTAAATGTAACCTACCCCCACTCCCCCCACCCCCACACCCCCCCCCCCCCCACACCCCCACACACAACCCATCCTTCCGGCATTTATGACCACATCGATGTTTTAAATGGGGGTCTTTAGAGCTGAAATGATTACAATTTTCTTGAAAATAGAGCATAACTGTCATCGTTAATATTTTAATTCTACAAAAGCGTCCATTCTCGCAGACATTAAGAATACGTCTGAACATCAAGCATTTTGGCTGAATGGGAACTTGCCACTTGCTCCACATTTATGTTGTCCGATATAAGAGCTTGGAAATCCTGCAGAACGATGCAGGCCGATGGATAACGGGATCGAGTAATGCCGCAGAGCTAGAAGCAATCAGGGGTGAGCTTGGGTGGATGAGGATCAAGGACAGGATAGACCTGTTGAAATCTGGTTATCTTAATTATTTCGTAAATCTCCCAGACAGCCGATGGTGTAGAGTAATGTTCCAGAGAATTTTCAGCTCAAATATCAAGACGGGGTGGATGGTCCAAGTGAGGGAGCTAGTAGAGAACTACTCATTGGAGATCTCGGAACTGGACGTTGGGGCAACCCAGGGTAAAAAACAAATCGTCAGGGAAAGGGTCATGGAGGATTGTAACCGTAATTGGCGAGAGGGGATCAAACCAAAGAGGTCTTTGGGTGGCCTGCGTGATAAAGAGAAGCCAGGTTTTGAAGAGTACCTTGATGGCACCTTGGGGGGGGGGGGGGGGTGTCACTGTTGTTCAAGATGAGGTCGCGATCCCTGGAGCTGAGGGGAAGAATTGGGAACGACAGTGAAAGGGAGTGTCAGATGTATAAGTTGGGCATGGTGGAGACCCTGGAACACATTCCTCTAGAATGCCCAAAGTACCAGTCTAAAAGAATAAGATTCACGGGGAGTATAATGGGGAAGTGGGATGGGGGAATGAAGGGCATGTGGTTAGAGGTAGACTCAAAGGAGAGGGTTAATATGCTAATCGGAGAGATTGGGAAGAATGGGGCAAGGGATGTCATCAAGCAGTTCGTCTACGAGTGTTGGGAGGAGAGGAGAAGCATAGGAATGGGGAGGCAGTTGGGAGTACAGGGGTAACCAAGGCCTTCTCGTCCGAGAACCGCGACAAATCAGCGGCTGGCCAAAGTGTTATTATTATTATTATTATTATATTTATTTCTAGAGGTAATTTTAAAAGCTAGAACTCCAAAATCTGTTTCAAACCCGCAGTTGAAGTCTCTTTGAAATTTAGGGTTACAATAACTAAATGACTGAATTTTACTGATACAATTTTCAGGATCGGCATAATTGTTTTTTCAGCATTAAAATGGGTTTTGAAGGAATTCAAGGGATTTTATGCATGGGTTGGATGGATTTTTCATTTAACGTTGTGTTAACCCTTCCACGGGGGTAATATCGGTATGCACACCTACATGTTCAGAGATAGGGAGGCCGAAATTTTATACAATTCTTCAAAGGGCTTAATGTTTTTGTACGCCAGGAACAGCATGTGATTCTGCAGAATCACTTGTCTAATTTTTTTTTCATATTTTGGCTTTTCCTAAAAGGAAAAGACATTTGTTATTGTACCGGAAAAAATACTTTTTTGGTTTTTCCAAAAAGGAAAAGACATTTGTTATTTTACCTGGAAAAAAATATTATTTTTTTTTCGTTCTTTCTCCTTTTCCAACAATTTACAAGAGCGGAATTCTCGAGAACGGTCTTACAGATTTCGTTAAAACTTCATAGACGGCCATACTTTGTCTTTTTCAATAAGCTTTTGACTTTGGGTGTTAACTTTCTTCTTCCAAAACCGGCTCAAAAACACCCAAATTTTCATTGACCAATATCTCCTGGTCCAAATTGGCTAATGACCTGAAATTTTCACAGGTTTGTCATAAATACAATTTTCCATAAACATCTGGTAACAGCAGTTTACCAAATTATTTTTCTGCCAAAATTTTCCAAAATATCAAAAATAGGCCTAAAAATCGAACATTTTGGCCTGCAATCTCGGCAATGGGAATTAGCAAAACACCAGCAATGGACTGAATAGTAAGAATGTAATGTATCATTGTCATAAATGCAAAAAAAAAATTCAATTTAATCCACCATGTGTCCAAAACGCCGCCAAACGTGGGAAAAAAGCCTAACTTTTCATTGACCAATATCTCCTGGTCCCAATTGGCTAATGACCTGAAATTTTCACAGATTTGTCATAAATACAATTTTCCATAACTATCTGTAATAACAGTTTACCAAAGTTATTTTTCTGACAAAATTTTCCAAAATATCAAAAATAGGCCTGAAAATCGAGCATTTTGGCCGGCAGTCTCGGCAATGTGAATTAGCAAAACACCAGCAATGAACTGAATAGTAAGACTGTAATGTATCATTATCATAAATGCAAAAAAAAATTCAATTTAATCCACCATGTGTCCAAAATGGCCAGCAAACGTGGAAAAAAGCCTAACTTTTCATTGACCAATATCTCCTGGTCCCAATTGGCTAATGACCTGAAATTTTCATAGATTTGTCTTAAATACAATTTTCCATAACTGTCTGTAACAAAAGTTTACCAAAGTTATATTTTTTCTGTCAAAAGTTTCCAAAACGTCAAAAAATGGCCAGAAAATTGAGCATTTTGGCCTACAATCTCGGCACTGTGAATTAGCAGAACACCAGTAATGGACCAAATAGTAAGAATGTAATGTACACACTAAAAACTAAAGTGTTAAAACTGACACTTTCAAGGTGTTAAACCCATTGTAACTTATAGGGTTTGATTTTAACACTCAAAGTTCAATGCTTTAAGCACTTAGACATTACAATCGTCAGACATCTGAAACTTGAATGGATGGCACTTCCCATGTGTCTAGCATTTGTGCTTCTTCCAGAATCGTCCATAATTTGATTTGCGCTTGGTGGGTACATAAGTAAAAGGACACAACGCAGATGACGCGGATCAGGCTCGAGAATTCGAGCCTGAACCGCGTCATCTGCGTTGTTTCCTTTTAAGTGTCGCGACATTACACTTGTCAAGTGGTATTATTGTAACACCTGTCAAGTTCTGGGATATCAACACTTGAACAAAGTGCTAGTTCAGCACTTAGTATGCGTTAAATATAGCAGTTTAAGTGTAGTTTTTAACACTTTAGTTTTTAGCGTGTATCATTATCATAAATGCAAAAGAAATTTCGATTTTATCCACAATGTGTCCAAAATGGCCGCCAGATGTGGAAAAAAAGCCCAAATTTTCATTGACCTATATCGTCTGGTCCAAATGGCCTGATGTCCTGACATTTTCACACATTCGTCATAAATGCAGTTTTCCATAAGCAACTGGTAACAGAAGTTTACCAAAATTATTTTTTCTGCCAAAAGTTTTCAAAACGTCAAACATAGGCCTGAAATCGGACATTTTGGCCTACAATCTCGGCACTGTGAATTAGCAGAACACCAGTAATGGACTGAATAATAAGAATGTAATGTATGATTTTCATAAAGGCAAAAGAAATTTCAATTTTATCCACAATGAGTCCAAAATGGCCGCCAAGTACGATCATTTTTAAAATCCTAGACCTCATAACTAAGAAATGATGGATTAACACGTTACATCACTGCACTCCATGATCTTAGTGGAATGACATATATCCAAAGATAATGGGCGAGCAACTGTCAGACTCTCCAATGTGTTAACTCCACACATGCAGGGTTAGCATTGGTTGAGGACAGGGGCACCATCGACGTGCGGTATGAGGTAGTACAAGGTGCCACCTTAACCCCATGTGGACAATCGGGATTAAGTAGCTTGCACAAGAACACAACACTGTTGAAAAAAAAGTTTCAGTCATTCCGCCCCCGTTAACCCATAAATGGAACATCAGGCAAGAAATTTATAATAACAAGGAAAAATGAGGGGGTCACGACTCAACATTAGAGCTAGGGGAGGGGTGAAGACTCAAGATGGCAGCAGAAGCAGTGGCGTGGGAACCAGGGAGTAAGTAACTTATCTTTACTAGAAAGACCCAATCTAACAAGGCTCGAGAGGGGCTCACCTGAAGAATTTCATGGAGAAGTTTCCAAAAATTAACTTGGCAGAAAGGGTCAACAAAGGGATGATGAAGATGACGCCATGTAAGAGAGTAATCAACAGTACGATTCTTCACCATAACCCGAGGGGTGGCGGTATAGACAGAAACCATCATTGAGTAATATTGCCCAGTGGAGAAGGTACTAAAAGTATCAAGGATGGCCAGACTACGAAAAGTCTGAAAAGCTAACGAAGACTCTGAATAGAAACGAAGCTTCCAATAAGTAAGGGGAATTAAATTAGAGGCCTAAGAAGAATCCCAAAACCGTAAGGAGAAACCCATCCAGTATATGGCAATGGGTTTCCACTTGGCAACGCATTCGGGATTAAGAAGAGCTCGAAGATGAGAGAGCCCAAGAGCTCTAATTTTGTCAAATATGTTAACAATACTAGTTCCGCCATCACATTTAGGCAAATACACAGCAGACCTGGCAAGGGTCTTACACTTACCATTCCAAACAAAACGCAAAATTGCACGTAGCAGCAACTTCTGGTAATGCACGCCCATTGAAAACAATGGAGCATACATACCACAATTTGCTAGCAACATAGCAATTAGCAACAGTTACCCGCCCCAAAAGGGAAAGATTACGCCCTTTAAAAAAACAAAATACTTCGAGATTTTGGTATAAAGGGGATGAAAATGATCATCCATCGAAAGCTACAAACCAAAACGAATCCCCAGAATTCGAAAATTGTCAACCCACGATATACCAAAGGGGTGATCAGAACGAGTGTGCCATTTTCCAAAACTTACCTTTCGTCTTAGTAAGGTTAAGCTTAGAGCCGGATGCACGATCAAAGTGACGACTCCAATACAAGAAACGTTCAATCGAGCGCTCCGACGTCAATATACCTGTATTTTCATCGGCATAAAGCGAAATCTTAGCCTCGTCTGAGGGACCGGGGATAGTCACACTCTTGATATCCGGGTCCTTCCGTACCCGAATAGCAAAGGGTTCCAGGCATAGAACATGCAACAAGGGAGATAAACTGCAACCCTGGCGGACCGATATAGTCACAGACAGAGGCTAGGAAGGTGAGCCTTTCACAAGTACACTAGATGATATATCATGATATAGCAATTGTATCCATTGGAGAATACGATCTCCAAAACCGAATGCTTTTAAAAATGCCCGTAATGTAATACGTAAACATAATGTAATAAACAAGAGGCCCCAAGGGGCCTGAGGGCGCTCACCTGACATGGTAGCCCAAATATCAACCCAGAGAATTGATTTCAACAAGTTGCATCTGCTCCTCCTAAGAAAAGCTTATACCAAATATCCAAAGATTGTGACCAGTGGATCTAAAAAAAAAAGATTTTTAAAGAATATTCCTCACATTGAACTAAGTTATAATTCAGGCTCCAACAGGGAGCCCATATATGAACTCAGGGACTTGGCTTTAACAAACTTGAATCTCACTGCCCTAAGGATGCTGCACACCAAATATCAAAACATTCCGACTGCTGATCTGAAAAAGAAGATTTTTTAAAGAAAATTCCTCATTTTGAACTAAGTTACAATTCGAGCTCCCACGGTGAGTCCAAATATGGACCTAGGGACATGGCTTGAACAAACTTGAATCTCACCCCCTAAGGATGCTGCATACCAAATATCAAAACATTCTGAAGAAGATTTTTAAAGAAATTCCTCATGTTGAACTAAGTTATAATTCGGGCTACCACAATGAGCCCAAATATGAACCCAGGGACTTGGCTTGAACAAACTTGAATCTCACCCCCCTAAGCATGGTGCATGCCCAATATCAAAAGATTCTGCCTGCTGGATCTTGAGAAGAAGATTTTCAAAGAAATTTGTCTGAAATGCACTAAGTTCAAATTTGGGCTCCTACACTGAGCCCAAATATAAACCCAGGGGGCCGATTTGAACAAACTTGAATCAGATCCACCCCACAATTTGCATACCAAATATGAAAAGATTCTGCCTGCTGGATCTGGAGAAGAAGATGTTTGAAGAAATTTGCCTGAAATGCACTAAGTTCGAATTCGAGCTTCTTTTGTGAACCCAAATATGAATCTAGGGAGCCGATTTGAACAAATTTGAATCAGATCCACCCTACAATGTTGCCTACCAAATATCAAAAAATTCTACGTGCTGGATCTGGAGAAGAAGATTTTTTACGAAATTTGCCTGAAATGCACTAAGTTCAAAGTTGGGCTCCTATACTGAGCCCAAATATAAACCCAGGGGGCCGATTTGAACAAACTTAAATCAGATCAAATCAGATCCACCCCACAATGTTCCTTACCAAATATGAAAAGATTCTGCCTGCTGGATCTGGAGAAGAAGATTTTTTAAGAAATTTACCTGAAACGCACTAAGTTCGAATTCGAGCCTCTATAGTGAGCCCAAATATTAATCTAGGGAGCCGATTTGAACAAATTTGAATCAGATCCACCCCACAATGTTGCACACCAAACATGAAAAGATTCTGCCTGCTGGATCTGGAGAAGAAGATTTTTGAAGAAATTTGCCTGAAATGCACTAAGTTCGAATTCGAGCTTCTATAGTGAGTCCAAATATAAACCCAGGGGGCTGATTTGAACAAACTTGAATCAGATCCACCCCACAATCTGCATACCAAATATGAAAAGATTCTGCCTGCTGGATCTGGAGAAGAAGATTTTTGAAGAAATTTGCCTGAAATGCACTAAGTTCGAATTCGAGCTTCTATAGTGAACCCAAATATGAATCTAGGGAGCCGATTTGAACAAATTTGAATCAAATCCACCCCACAATGTTGCATACCAAATATCAAAAGATTCTGCCTGCTGGATCTGGAGAAGAAGATTTTTTAAGAAATTTGCCTGAAATGCACTAAGTTCAAAGTTGGGTTCCTATACTGAGCCCAAATATAAACCCAGGGGGCCGATTTGAACAAACTTAAATCAGATCCACCCCACAATGTTCCTTACCAAATATGAAAAGATTCTGCCTGCTGGATCTGGAGAAGAAGATTTTTGAATAAATTTGCCTGAAATGCACTAAGTTCGAATTCGAGCTTCTATAGTGAGCCCAAATATTAATCTAGGGAGCCGATTTGAACAAATTTGAATCAGATGTACCCCACAATGTTGCATACCAAATATCGAAAGATTCTGCCTGCTGGATCTAGAGAAGAAGATTTTTTAAGAAATTTGCCTGAAATGCACTAAGTTCGAATTCGAGCTTCTATAGTGAACCCAAATATGAATCTAGGGAGCCGATTTGAACAAACTTGAATCAGATCCACCCCACAATGTTGCATACCAAATATGAAAAGATTCTGCCTGCTGGATCTGGAGAAGAAAATTTTTGAAGAAATTTGCCTGAAATGCACTAAGTTCGAATTCGAGCTTCTATAGTGAGCCCAAATATGAATCTAGGGAGGCGATTTGAACAAATTTGAATCAGATCTACCCCACAATGTTGCATACCAAATATCAAAAGATTCTGCCTGCTGGATCTGGAGAAGAAGATTTTTTAAGAAATTTGCCTGAAATGCACTAAGTTCGAATTCGAGCTTCTATAATGAGCCCAAATATGAATCTAGGGAGCCGATTTGAACAAATTTGAATCTGATCCACCCCAGAATGTTGCATACCAAATATCAAAAGATTCTACCTGCTGGATCTGGAGAAGAAGATTTTTTAAGAAATTTGCCTGAAATGCTCTAAGTTCGAATTCGGGCTTCTATGGTGAGCCCAAATATGAATCTAGGGGGCCGATTTGAGCAAACTTGAATCAGATCCACCCCACAATGTTGCATACCAAATATCAAAAGATTCTGCCTGCTGGATCTGGAGAAGAAGATTTTTAAAGAAATTTGCCTGAATGCTCTAAGTTCGAATTCGGGCTTCTATACTGCGCCCAAATATGAACCCAGGGAGCCGATTTGAACAAACTTGAATCAGATCCACCCTACAATGTTGCATACCAAATATCAAAAGATTCTGCCTGCTGGATCTGGAGAAGAAGATTTTTTAATGTTTTTCCCATAGCCTACAGTGTTAAAAAGTGCTGACTCCCACTTTTTCAAAGTCCTGAAAAAAGTACCTTGTGATCAAACCGATAGGGATTTTTTTTAACCATTCTATTCTACTGGATAAAAGTAATCTTTATACAAAATAAGAATTCTCTGTGCCATGTAGTTTTCGAGATATGGCAGTTTTAAGGTTTTTCCTATTTTTAGCTCCCGAGGTTCCCACGTGGCAATGAGAAATTTTTTTTTTGAATCAATCAACTACTTATGACCCATTATCATTATCATCTCATATCAAATTTGGTTCAAATCGACCTCACGGTTCAGAAAATAGAAATTTTAGGCGTGGCCAAAATTTTCGCCCCTCCCATAACGAAGACAAATAATGCCCGACAAACTTCTCTTGAACAAACGTGATTCTAAACCTCAAAAGGACACATATCAAGTCTGCTACTGGTGGTTCATTAGAAGAAGATTTTCAAAAAAAAATTGGCCATTTTTTCCCCACACCTCTGCTCAATATCAGCCGAAACCTAATTTGGATAAAAATCAAAATGCCCCTATATAACCACTACTTATATGAAATTTAGTTGAAATGTGGCCAGTGGTTTAGGAGAAAGAGGCTCAAACACCACCTTCACGACGGACGACGGATAACGGACGACGGACGAAAAGTGATAAGAAAAGCTCACCCTGACATTCAGTCAGGTGAGCTAAAAACGACCCATAATGTAATAAACGTAATAACGTGTAATAAATGTTAGGCGGCCATAATGAAATAAAATTTTAAAAAATTTAGATACAAATTACACTCATCCAGGCCCGTAATGTAAAAAATTGTAAGCTTGATTTTTGTTTTTTCCCTTTGCCCCAGCAGTGCGTTCGGCTACTTATGACACATCCAACGCCTCCGCCAAAGCTGCCAATGGCCCCTATGCCGTACATAGCCAACATGTATGGGTGTGTTGGGATTACGATGGAGAGTATTCCGGGACCTGGGGCGGGTATACTCTGCTCTGAGTGACAGGCATTATCCCTCTTCTATTTGTACCACCCACGCAAACAACTTCCTCGATAGCCTCTACTGCCCTGCCACAACCATATAGGTCTACCATTATGGGTCGTTTTTATTACATTATGGGTACGTATTACACTATGGGTCGTAACAAGCGTCCTTCAACAATAATGTAATAAATGACAAATGTTGCGAAGAGGTCAAACGATGGACCTCACGGCAAGATGTATAAAGCCGCAAAAGCCACTGAGCTAAAACAGCTGAGAATGTTTTATGAAATTCAGCAGTTAATCCATCTGAACCTGGTGCTTTATTTCTGGAAAGATCAGAGATAGCCTTTTCAATCTCATCCACCGTAATATCATCATCCAAGGGTTCGGTGTCGGACGAAGAAGATTGCTGAAAATCAGTTAAAAATTCAGCTACGACTACAGGGTCAATTGGTTCTTCCGAGAAGAATTCCGAAAAGAAGGAAACAAAAGCCTGGGAAATTTCAGTTGGAGATTCAATAAGAGAATCATCTACCAGAATTTTCTGAATAAATTTTGATTTTCCCTGTGAACTTCCAGTTGCGAAAAATACCGAGATGGTTTTTCTTGGTTATCAATATACTGAGCTCTAGAACGAATGACGGAGCCACGAGCTCGCTCAGAAAGTAATTCCTGAATAAGACATCTAACTGTCACTATATCCTCAGAGCAAGAACCGGGATTAGAAGATTCAGCCAAAAGTAATTCACGATAAAGGGATTCCAGTTCACGTAAACGATTACGAGAGGCTTGTGCCTTAATTTTACAATAATTTTGAATAAAAATTTTCATTTCAATTTAGATTCCTCCCACCAAGCCAAAACATCAGTGATTGTATGTTCCGTTAAAGATAAAAAAAACCTAAAAATTTATCACAAAAATCCGAATCAGCAGAGTTACATTTCCAACTTAACCAGGCCCTAAAGAGGGTGTGGACTGAGCCCTGTCACAGTAAAAAAAACACAGCATCCTGATCAGACAAGCCATCCGAAAGACCAAACGGACGACAGGCCGGAAAGAATTTACGCGAAACATAAAAACAGACAAGGCGTGTCGCTACGCCTTGCCGCGTCCACGTAATTAACACTAGAGGGGTGGAAATGGCGATAAAGGTCACAAAGATGGAACTCACCTAATATACGTCTCCAGTCTGGAACAAAAGGAGAGGAACAAGCATCGCCACCTACCTTGTCCGAGGAAATATCATCAATAAAATTAAAGTCACCGCCAAGAATAAGAGGTAGAGGAGTTGCAAAAAGGGGAATAATCCATTAAAAAGGCTTACAATCTGCATACACATACATATTAGGGCCATAAACATTAATTAGGCAATAAGAAGACTCATCAATAGAAATGTCCAAAACAATGTAACGACCGAAAGAATTTAAATGAAAATGCTGATCAGTGAAGGGCAGAGCTCTAGAAATCAAAACCACAACCGCTGAACTGTCTGCCGTACCATAGGACCAAAAAGCCTATATTTAGACAAGAAATACTCAACTTTCCTGCCCATAGCCAGGCTATTAACATGCGTCTCTTGGAGAGAAACCACATCAGACACAGGATGATCAAGAAAATCCCGAGGAGACGAGAGTCTGCTAGACGAACGCAGACCATTCACATTAAGGGAGAGACACCGCATAATGGGCAGAGAAAACCACAATGAACGGCATCGAAATCAATCCAAAGCCGAGGGAATTGGCGGACAAATGCCCCTAAAACGGTTATGAATACACCAATAAATCACAGCCAAATAAAAGAAACGACACAGAATAAGCGTCAAAACAAAATCTGCATGCAATATCGGGAACAGGAGATGTCTAAAAATAAAGTGCAAAATAAGACAAGAGGCCCCCCGGGGGGGGGGGGGGGATCTGAGGGCGCTCACTTGACACGGTAGTCCAAATTTTAAACAAGGGACTTGACTTGAATTAGCTGCATACGCCCCTCCTAAGAAAAGCATATACCAACTAGATGAAGCGATTGTGCCCACACAATAGACAGGATTTTCCTTCTATTTTCAGTTCCTGCACTTTTACGTCCCAAAATTGAGATAAACGCATAAAAAAGATTTTTTTTTTTTTTGTTTGGAAATTTCCGAAGTCCCAAACAAAATATTTTCAGACTAAAATTTTGTTTTCTTCTTCTTAAAATTGACCAAAACGCATAAAAAAAACAAAAAACTAATTTCCGGATTTTGGTCCAAAATTTTAAGTCCCACCCGGACCATAAATTTTCAGTGTAAAAATTTTTTTTTTTTGTCTTAAAATTGACCGAAACGCATAAAAAAAACCCAAAAAACTCATTTCCGGATTTTGGTCCAAAATTTTGAAGTCCGAACCTGGACCCCAAATTTTCAGCCTAAATATGAACCCAGGGATTTGGCTTGAACAAACTTGAATCTCACCTCCCTAAGCAGGCTGCATACCAAATAAAATATTCTTATTGGTAGATCTGAAGAAGAAGATTTTTAAAGAATATTCCTCATACTGCACTAATTTAAATATTTGGGGTCCCACAGTGAGCCCAAATATGGACCCAGGGAATTGCTTTCAATAAACATGTGAAACAATCTTCCAAAGATGTTATATGTAAAATATGAAAGTGTTTGGAGCAGTGGTTTGGAAGTAAACGATTCTTTAATTTTTTCCCATTGCCCACAGTGTTAAAAAATGCTGACTCAGCATTTTTTCAAAGTCCCGAAAACGTACCTTATGACAAAACCAAAGGCAATTTTTTTACCATTCCTTTCTGTTGGTCCTAAGGAAACCTCACACCAAATAAAAATTCTCAGTGCCGTGCAGTTTTGGAGATATGGACGTTTTCGTCTATTCTATTTTTGGCTCCTGAGGTTCCCACGGGGCAGCAGGAAAAATTTGTTTGGCATAAATCAAGTACTTATAACTCAATAATATCTCATAATAAATTTGGTTCAAATTGGCCTCTCGGTTCAGAAAGTTAAAAAATTTATAGTAATTTATATATTTTTTATACTTACTAATGACCCAGACATAGCTGGTGCTAATTCTCAAAAATCTTGGGCTAAACACAAATTTTGCCCCCCCCCCCCCCCATCCCCAAAATTTGCATCCAAAACCGAAAATAACATGTCCTAAATGGTCCTCCATACTTTTCCTCCACTGCGCATGCGCAGTGTCAAGGAGGTCTCGAAATTGGCGCCAATTATCATTCTTACAAGCAGTGCCTGGTCAGCGCCATGTACTCAACGGGGAGGTACGAGTTCCCAACTCCTGGGAGGGCCATCCCCGTCTGGGTCATTGGTAAGTATAAAAAATATATAAATTACTATAACAATTAACAAATTAACATTTTTATACTGTACCAATGACCCAGACATAGCTGAATAGAAAAAAGGCTGGAGGGCCTAGGACATAGAGGAAAATCCAATAAGCTCAACTATATATAATAGAGTTATCCCCTCGAGGAGTAAAGGAGGATTAGGCTTTACATGTATCTTTCTTATTTATGACAAATTAGAAAGACACAACACCTTTCATAATTGAGCATAATAACATCCATGTTCTCTATTAACATCCAGTATAACCCTTTATACTAATTATTTTTAAAGTAAGCCAATAAATAAAGTAAGTCCAGAGAATTGAGACTCTTTATACTCATTAAAAGTGTCCGAGGATTGTATATTAACGCCCGTTTGACACGTGACATATACATATGCTTCACACCGAGCTACACTTTAAAAATATGACATGAATGAATTTAAACATTAGCTTCACACTTTAAAACCATCCCGGTACCGACTCAGAATTACTGACTCCGGAGGAGGTATCCCCTTGCTTTTCACTATAAAGCAGGTGACCTAAGGGAACCCCCCCCCCCCTTCCCCTTGCCCTGGGTCAAATAGCCCAGAGCGAAGAGGGCAGCAGGACAGAGTCACTGCCGGAACAGAAAGCCTGCATATCTATAGTTGCAACTGTTTAGTGGACGACATTCTGAGCAACAGATAACGGACCTAAACAATGCAGGTCTCCAGAAATGGACTCAATATTTCTGAGATAAAAATTCGTAAATGTGGATGGCTGAGACCAATATGCAGCCTTTATTAAATCTGTAATAGCAACATTATTTGCGTAAGCCCAAGTGTGGAAAGAGCTCTTACTTCATGAGCCAAAATCTTAAGCACAGACTGCTGAGATGAAGATAGATTATCATAAGCAGTACGGATAGTTAACTGAATCCATCTAGCAATAGAATGGACCATAATGTCCTTTCTATTAGGCATCAGAGACAGAAAGAAGCGTCTTCGTCCCTTTCTGATAAACTGAGATCTTCGTTTATAAATACGTAAAGCTCTAACCGGACAGAGTAAAGGTTTATGTCCGTCTGAAGACGGAATGGCCTTAATAACAATAGGTTCCGGATATTTATTTGGAGCCTGATTCTTAGCCAAAAATCCAACATCAGTAGTAAAGGTAATAGTGTTCCCGACACTACGATAGTGAGAATCGTCCACAGATAGTGCATGAAGCTCACTGACTCTTCTAGCAGAAGAGAAAGCTAAAAGAAATGCTGTCTTATAAGATAAGAATTTGAAGTCCACTGTCTCAAGAGGCTCAAATGGTTTTTCTTTTAGTTTAAGAAGAACCCAAGCTAAATTCCATTTAGGAATTAATCTAAGGGTTCTAGGTCTATTTATCGAGAAGTTTCTAAATAATTTAGATAAAGAGACATTAGATCCAATTTGTAAACTATCATGGTGTGCATAGGTATCAGATAACATAGACCTATAACCTTTAATAGTAACAGGCTGCAGTTTGATCTCATCAAACAAGTATACTAGAAAGTTTGCAATGTCTGGAATGGAGGGATCAAAAATATCAACAGACTGATCCCTACACCAACGACAAAAGACCTTCCACTTAGCCGCATAGTTTAGCGAAGAGGAGGTCCTCCTACAGTTAGAAATTAGAAATTGCGTCCACTGCTCGTCCTGTAAAATGCTTGCCGTGCAAGAAGGACCGCACAACGGAAATACGTGAAGGTTGAGACCTTACGGGTTGTGATGTAGTTGACGCGATTTCCCCTGCGAAAGAAGATCCTCTCGCGGAGGAAGCTTCCGCGGTATGTCCCACAGCAGACACCTGAGTAGATTTATCCACGGTCTCTGTGGAGACAGAGATGCTACCAACAGAATTTTGCATTGAGATTGTTTTATCTTTAGCAATATCTGCTGAATCAACGGTGCTGGAGGATACGCATATCCTATCATTCCGTCCCACGAGATCGATAGAGCGTCTACTGCATATGCTCGAGGATCCGGACATGGTGACACATACGTCTGCAACTGATTGTTGAGCTGTGTCGCAAATAAGTCTATCATTGGCCGCTCCCATTGGTAGCAAATCTGATTGAATACCTGTTTGTTGAGAGTCCATTCTGACGGCAACAAGCGACCCTTCCGTGAAAGAGAGTCTGCTAATACATTCAGACGACCCGGAATATGACGGACCGAAAGTAGAACTTGGTGTTCTAGTACAAACAGAAGGATTCTTTCCATTAAACTGAATAACGGAATGGAATGAGTGCCTCCCTGGTTCCGAATATACGCTACTACTGTCGTATTGTCGGACAGGATTTGGACATCTGCTTTCTGAATAATGTTCATCCAATGACATAGTGCAAGCCAAATTGACATCATTTCTTTGATGTTTATGTGCTTGCCTAGAAACTGCGGATCCCAAAGACCCTGGCACTTCGAATCCGCTGGGATCAATGTTGCACCCCGACCTGTTTGACTGGCATCCGTCATAATAGTAAAACTCGGATCCGGCAACTGCAGTGGAACTCCCTGAGTCAACCACTGAATGTTTGCCCAAGTCTGAATCTCTTGTTTCACTTGATTTGACAAGAGAACGTCTATATCGAGCGAATGAATCTTTACTCTCCAATTCTGAGTCAAGAAAATTTGGAGAGGACGAGTGCGTAATCGCCCCATCGGAATGAGATCCGCAGCGGCTCCGCACAGACCTATCAGTCTCATGAATTCTCTCGCTGTGACTTTGTCTGAGTGAAGACAATAGCGAGCGTAACAACTGATTAATTTCGCTCTGGTTAACGGCAGACGAACGAGATTGTTGTGCGTCTCGAAGCTCATTCCCAAGTGGGTGAATGACTTGGGCGGCACCAGATCCGACTTCTCGTTTATTATAAAACCGAGACGTCGGAGTAATGAAAGCAGCTTCTGCACATCGTTCTGAAGCGTTAACTCGTTGCCGTACCTCTGAAGAATGTCGTCCAGGTAGGCCGACGTTACCGCAGACGAATGAGCTCGGAAATGCATCATTACCGAGATCATTATTCGAGTGAAAGCCCAGGGCGCTAGGTTCAAACCGAAGCACATCGCTCGGAACTGATATACAACTCCTAGGACTGCGAAGCGTAGATACTTTCTGAATGTCGGATGTACCATGACGTGAAAGTACGCATCCTTGAGATCTATGCTTGTAGCATAGTCGTTCACCCGAATACTCGCTCTGACTAATCGAATTGTCTCCATATAGAACTTCGGAGCGACGATCAGCTTGTTTATCCAGCTCAGATCTATGACTGGACGGAACGAGCCGTCTGGTTTCGGAACCAGAAACAGATGGCTGTAGAAACCCGGTGATTCCTGGTCTTCTACGACCTCTACCGCGTTCTTCTCCAGAAGAGACTGTACTTCTGATAGAAGAGCGTCTCTTTTCTGCGGATTTGACGGAAGCTGAGTCCATTTTGGACATCGAGTTAATGGAGGCTTTCGTTAGAAGGATATTCTTAGTCCGTCCGAAATTACCCCTCGAACCCAGGGGTCGTCCGTAATTGACGCCCAATTGTTTATAAAACTCGACAATCTTCCGCCTACCGGAACACGATAGAGGTTCATACCATCACCTCCTGGACCTGCGAGGCTTGCGGAAGGAGAAACTACGTCCTCCACGACCCGCACCTCGCCCCGTCGACCTAGGGACGTCTGACCGGTTATCTCGGCTAGTATAACGTCCCCTACGTGAGTCGCTGTCTTGACGGTCTCTAGAATAAGACCTAGAGGACGCATAGGAACCTCTATAGGAACTTCCCTTGGGCGTACTTGTCCCAGAAGTGTCTGTCTTACTCTTTTCTGCTGTATCCGACTTTTTAGAAGCGGATTTGAATAGCAGAGAATCCGAAGCTTTCTTAGTTATCTGATCATAGATTGCTGAAAGCTTGCCGTCGAAGAGCTCTCCGGAGACCGAAGCGACTCTGAGAGAGTTTTTCACCTCACTATCCACGCGCGTGGATGTAGCTAGGGCCGCGTCACGTCTAACCAACTCCAGGTTTGCCACTGAAAGGGCGGAGTTATACGTGGAATAAGCTATGGCCCTCGAAAGAACTCTTAAGGAGGATTGTATATCCTGGAATTCTTTCCCTTGAAGACGTAATGATAACGCTTTAGTAAGGTGATCTGCGTATGATAAAGCGTCTAAGTAAACTCTATTAGACATTATTGTCGTTTTCAACGTCGTGGTTGGAATTGACATAGACGACGGTATAGACAATTCTAGGTCTTCAGCCTGGTCGTCTAGACGCAGAGGAACTCTCGGTATGCCCTGTCCTGCCGTTTCAAATTTATTCCTTGAATTGATGAAAGGCAGATGTAGAGCATTTGCGGACAAGAAACCATACTTGCTCGTTTTGGTAGCAAGCTTTATATATAGCGTCATTCAATAGTTCAAATGTTCTTGTGACATTATTGGACTGTGTCGGAAACTCAGGGACGATGTCCCTAAAGCGATCAAAAAATTCTGTGTCCAGTGACGCTATCAGTCTCTTATCCGGCATCGCAGCATTCTGGTCCGACGGAACAACCTCTGGAAGATAACGCCGGATAAAATCTACGGCAGCTTTATGTTGTTCCGAAAGGGAAAACTCCAGCTCCTCTGAATCCCTTTCGCCATCCTGTCGGACCATTTGAAGTTCTCGGTCGTCCGTACCTGATGCTTCAGCGGAGCATACCGACCCAGCGTCGTCGGATAATTCCTGATCCGACAGAGATTCTGTCGTCTGCTGGGATGCTGCGATAAGTTGTGCTATTTGTGATAGCACGTCCGTCACTGAGGCCTGTGGAGCAGCGGTCTTACGTTGCTTTGCCGCTGGAAGCTCCCTGGACGTTGACTCCTGCATATTTCTTTTATGCGAACGTCCGGAGTCTACAGGCCTCGTGTCCCTGGCTACCGGATGGCGTAACCTGGTCGCCGTGGAATCCCTGATCGGCAAAGCTGGCTGGATATCCGTGGTCACGTAGCCAAGGTGCGGTCGTGTGCGCTGCCGTGAGGATGAGGAAGCCATATTGACAGTCTCTCCGGACTGTTTATATAACGGAGCGTCCCGAGTGGCGGGCGTATGCTCCGAATGCGAAACGTTATGTACCACAACATCTGGTCCCAGATGTTGTTGTACGAGAGAGGGACCTCTCTCGCTCGCAGCCCTGATGGACCTGGACGAGCTAGGAACCGGACTAATAGGCTTCCTCCGTTCCATCCTCTGATCCGTCGTCACTGGGTGTGCACTTTGTGTTATTATAGTGCTCGCATCACCCAAATCTCCTTCCTGGACCGCAACGGACGAACCCGGCTGCCGAGCCATTCTATGAATGGTCGCTACACCGGGCGAGCCAGCGGACGCCAATGCCGTCGATCCTACTAGGGACCTCTTAGGCAATTGACGTATTTCCTGACCACTTTTGCCGCTAGCTCTTCATTTAACTGTGACGACGGAGGCACACTTTTGGAAGACATCACGGAAACATCACCCTGTTCTTGTTCCTCTGAAAAAGAGATTGAAAAACTAGAGTGACCTTGCGGAGAAAGGACCGGCATGGCCTTATCCCCGCTAACAACATACCGTGACACACGTTTCCAATGTTTGTCATCCCAATTGACACACACTGAGCAGGAGTTAGTGCGAGTACACTGACTACAATTAATACAATGATTATGAAAGTCAGAGGAAGATTTCCTCTTATTACAATTTGAACAATATCCTTTCACTGTGAAAAGAACACAAACAGTCCTAGTACTCACACCAACCCCTGAAAACAAAGATACATAATAACATGATCCATTAACATATAGAAAAAATAAATGAAATCAAAAAAAAAATTTTTGAAAAAATATTTTTTCAAAAAAGCCCAAGTTTCTGAAAGTAACGTTGAGTCCCAATGGATCCCCAAAACGCCTAAGTGTGGACAACATTTTTAAAAATATTTCAAAAAAATTAATGCAACACTTACGTATTATAATCATGTATCTTGTTATGATTAAACTAATACAAAGACAAGAAATCACTCTCAACAGAAACCGTTGTCAATGTAAAACAAGAAGTGTATAAAAACCGGAAACATGACTCCAGGCACTGATAAACATGGCCCGAAATCAGTTACCAATTAAAACACTATCTGATGCAAAACAGAGACTTCCAGGGAAGAAACTGCAGAACATCAGATGGTAGATGCAGAACACAACGCCTAAACACCCATGGGTGAGGACGTTAACATGGGGAAAAAACAGAATTCATTCTGTTACCAAGCTAAAACTCCCAAGAAATTTTAGTAATAATATTACAGAAAATATGCCAAAAGCATGGGAGAATAGCAAGGGGGGACTAAAGGAAAGGGAGAGCGGAAACACTGATCAAGCAGTGTAACTTTATAGCAAGAATGACAACAACAGGCCCATGCCTTGAAATTAGGGAACATAACATAATTTCATAAAAAAAATTTAAGTTACAGCCCTGATTATTTCCTGCCACTAATTTTTCCTCTCCTCCTTCTATTTCCTCTTTAGATCACAGACAGAATATGCGTCAACACACCGGCAACAAAAGATATGGGCAAAAACGCAGGAATGATACTAAAAAGAAGTAAGAACAAGAAGAATGTTACTAAGGTAACACATGCCCCTCCCCCCCGCCCCCATGTGACCTTGCGACGGAAACTATTATACGCGACACACCTTCTGACTGTCCTTAACATTTGTAAAAAGTTTAACAATGGAACTATTATTCATTTCTGAGTTATGGCTGAGACACGAATATTGACCGATTTTTAGTGTGACCTTGAAATGTGACCTTGACCTTGAAGGTACGAACCCGGCTATGGTGTGTGACACATCCTCCCATGGTCCTTTATAATTGTGTGAAGATTGATGACTGTGGCCTTAACAGTTTTCGAGTCGGACACTTCAATCGCTATATGCCACTCTTAAGTCGGGGGGCATAACAAGAAGAATGTTACTAAGGTAACACATTCCCCCCACCCCTCCCCCGTGACCTTCACTTTACAGATGCGGCGGAAACTATTATACGCGACACACCTTCTGACTGTCCTTAACATTTGCAAAAAGTTTAACAATTGTACTACGATTCGTTTCTGAGTTATGGCTGAGACACGAATATTGACCGATTTTTAGTGTGACCTTGAAAGGTGATCTTGACCTTGAAGGTACAAACCCGGCTATGGTGTGTGATACATCCTCCCATGGTCCTTTATAATTGTGTGAAGTTTGATGACTGTGGCCCTAACAGTTTTCGAGTTATTGGCTCGGACACACACACACACACACACAAACACACACACACCCTCACACACACACACACACACACACACACACACACACACACACACACACACACACACACACACACACACACATATATATATATACGGACACACATACACGGATGGACGGACACACGCACACTTCAATCACTATATGCCACCCGACTTAAGTTGGGGGGATAAAAAGCGTTGGGCATAACACCACCCAACCAAGCCCATAAAGAAAGACAACCCAGAAGGAGCATACAATCCCAACACCAAAGGAAGAGGGAAGCTGATGGAAAACAAAGGAAGGGTAAAAAAAGACAACAATGAGCGGTATCGTACCCAAACCAAGAGTTGAAAAATTCAGTGGACAAGTGCTCCTAAAAGGGTTACAAGTACACACAAAATTCGCTACTAGATGGGAGAGACGACACAGAACATGAGTCAAAACAAAGGCAGTAGGCAATATGGCCAACAGGACATAAACCAAAATAATAGAGAGAGAAAAAGAAAAAAAATGGTGGTGGTAACCAGAAAAATAGGATACCCAGGGAGGGGCACAAATTCCTAGCACTAAAGAAAAAGTGAGATATATAAAAAAAAAACAAGAAAAGAGACGTAAAAGACAACAACGAACGGTGTCGTATCAAAACCAAGAGTTGAGAAAATTAGCGACCAAGTGCCCCTGAAAGGATTACGCGTACACAAAAATGTCGCAACCAGAGGAAAGAGACGACACAGAACATGTGTCAAAACAAAGGTGACAGGCGGCGTGGCCAACAAGACAAGAACCATAATAATAGTATTATGAAAGGGAGAGAGGGAAAAGAGGTGGGGCAACACCCACCAGAAATTCCGATAATAAAGGACACCCCAGAAGGGGCACAAAGTCTCAACACCAAAGGGAAGAAGGGATGCATGTAAAACAAAGAAAAGAGGATAAAAGACAATAACGAATTGTGTCGTACCCAAACCAAGAGTTGAGAAAATCAGTGGAAAGTGCCCCTAAAAGGTTACAAGTACACAAAATCGTAACTAGCGGAAAGAGACGACACAGAACATGTTGCAAAACCCGTGGTGCGGACAACAAGGCATGAACTATAACAAGAATAAACCATAAGACAGGGGGTGGGGGTAACACCCTCCAAAAAATCCCAGAATGCAAGACACTCCAAAAAAGGACAAAAGTCACGAAAAAACAAGAAAGGGAAAGGAAATGATAAATTTCACAAGATAAGAGGTAAAAAAGACGAGTGAACTGTGTCACACTCAATTCCAAAACTAAGAAACACAGCGGACGAGTGTCTCTGGAAGAATTAAACGTACACTGGTGAATCAAAGTCAAAGAGAAGCAACACAGAACATATAAAAAAGGAAAAAATTATAGAAGAAAAAACAATCAAAAATAAATGAAAAAAATGTCAAAAAAAGAAAAAGGGAAAAGGAATAGCACCCACAAAAAGAGGGTTGTAAGAACAAGCGGCAGAACAAACTTCCCGGGAAGGGTTGTAAGCACCACCGATAATTCTACAACCAAAAGAAAAATCGAAAGAAAATATCAAAAAATAAATAATCAAAAAGAAAATAAAAAAAACAACAGAAAGGAAAAAAAGGTGGGGGTAAGAACCACCAAAGATGGTAATGAGAAAAATCAGCAGAGCAAATGTCTCGGGAAGAATTGCATGTGCTGTTGATGTTTCCATGACCAAAAAAAGAGAAAAAAAACAAGACACAAGACACAGCACGCGGAAGAAAAAGAACCAAACAAACAATTAAGAATTCGTGCAAAGCAAAACAAACTTGATACCAGACTGATAATAAAAAGCCTAGCAATAACTGAACAAAAAATGCATGTACAATATTCTGAGTCAAAAAGGAAAGTATAATAAACTTTGAGGGGCAATTTTGTTTAGTATTATCGACTTTAATCTCAAACAAATCATTGTAAATTCATATTTCGAGTCTAGCTCTATCAATTTGCATAATTTTATGTTCTTACTGTTGTCAGCGTCACGCCAGGACGTCGCAATTCAGACATGGGGTGACAACTCTGGCGAAAGTGGGGGCCAGGGAAGAAGTTCGATGCTCTTCAGGAAAGTCACGAGAGATATGCGCCACGTGATATCGGGCATTGTCTTGCTGGAATAACTGTAATCCGACGTTAGCGTTGAACAATGGGACAACAACAGCGTTAAGAATTTCGTCCCTATATCGCTGTCCATTCAGATTATCATCGATCAAGATCAACTGCGTTCGATGGTGCAAGGACATTTCTGACCAAACCATTGCACTACCCCCGCCGAAAAGGTCGCATTCCCACACGCAAGCATCAGCAAACCGTTCTCCTCGCCGGCGATAAACTCTTGCCCAACCATCAGCGCGCCGTAGACAAACTCGTGATTCACCACTAAAAAGAACTGTGCTCCAACGCTGCTGAGTGTTCAGCGAACTCGCTGATTCCATTCTGACGGTACGATGACGTTGGGTAAGAATTGGTCCGTGGTATGGACGCCAACTTCGGATGCCGTGTTCAGCGAGTCGGTTGCGGACAGTTTGTGCACAGATTCTATTGTTAGTTCTACCGGAGTAATTGCTGCTTTCCTCGTCGCCGGAAGGAAGCGATCCTGCAAGTGAGATGTCCTGATATGTCGGGTCTTGTGCAGGGGTCGTAACTCTTGGTCGACCTGAACGCAGTCAGCCGGCAGTAGATCCAGTGGTTCTATACCTTCCGGTGGGACGGTAAATAGTGGCCACAGTGACTCCGAACTCAGCAGCGAGCTCACCAGGAGGTATCCCAGCCTCATGCATACCAATGGCACGCAACCTCTGATTTTCGGTTAACCTTGGCATTTTTAAAATATCGGAAGACAAAAACTGGCGTGTTTTCTCAATAACCCAGGCTCTCTAGCACAACATAACACAAAGAAAGTCGTCGGACACGCACTCAATTTGACATTCTCGGGTAGCACGTGCTATTTTGAAATCCGTAGCAAAATTGTATACGCTTGGGTGGACAACAACAACATGTCATTGAACTCTTTGCACGACTTCTTGTCCACAAACATGCAACATTAGAACTATTATATTTCATCCTTTATGCTATTTTTTCACATTTGTTTCTGTTATATACTACACAAAATTTGCTAAGCACCAAGTATATCCAACTACCTGTTTTACGTTTTAGTTGTAATATTGTTATGAAAAGTGTATATATTTTATATTTAATTATATCTTTAACGATTTAAGCATAGAAATTGATATTTTGTTTGTGTTTGACATTATTTTTTAGCTTTTGAATACGATAACAATGCAAAATGGATATCATTGGTAAAAGAGGATTTTTTTCAAATTTGCCAAAAAATTGACGGAGCGAACTGATATGGGTTCAGTATCGAGTATGAGACCCATTATTGTTAATTACAACTTGACAACGCCTTCTCATGCTCCTAATCAGGTTCCAGGTGGTCCTTTGTGGGATGTTGTTCCATTCTTGGACCAGCATAGCACTAAGCTCCTGGACACATCTTGGTTGGACTGAACGGACTGAAATTGCAAGATGAAACTCATTCCAAACATGTTCGATTGGATTGGGGTCAGGGGATCTTGCTGACCAGTCCATACACTCAATCCTATCCCTCTGTCGGTACTCCCGGACAGCATGGGCAACATGAGGGCGGGCATTATCGTCCATCAGGATGAATCTATCACCCACTGCACCTGCATACAATCAGACGTGGGCATCCAGGATCTCATCAATATACCGCTGTGCAGCCAATGTACCACGGTCAAGGACATAGAGCTCTGTACGTCCATCTCAGCTGATGCCGCCTCGGACCATTATTGACCCTCCACTATAGTGGTCATGCTCAGCACTGTTGGCTGCATGGAATCGCTCTCCTGATCTTCCCCATACCCTAGAACTCCTATCTGTGTTGTCTAGGCAGTACCTTGACTCATCTGTAAAAAGGACAGGTCGTCAATCTTCTCTGGTCAATCCAACGTGATCCATCCCCCATTCATATCGTGCCTGGCGGTGGTTCTGGGACAGCTGAATGCGAATACATGTTCTTCTAGATCGGACACCACCTTCGTGCAACCTTGCCCGGATAGTCTGCGTCCTAACATTTACCCCGGATTCATTCTAAAGGTCACTGCAAAGCTGGGTTGCTGTGTCAAAGCGGTTCCTACGGGCCTGAATGATCAAAAATCGGTCTTCAACTGCAGGTGTTGCCCTGTCTCTGCCACCACCATGTCGTCTGACGGATGTGCCATACTGCCGACATCTTGCCCAGGCTTTGGTGATCAGCGTATGGTGCACACCAAGGACTTCACCAACCTGACGATGGGTAGCCCTTTGTTCCACAATCCCTACAGCTCCACCACATTCTGCTTCAGACAAATGTCTTCTTACATTTGCATTCGCCATATTCAATTATTAAACCACAAGGATTTGTGTTGAAATGAAGACTGAATACCCTACACATCTCATGCACATGTAGACAGTACACAAAAACATCATAGAAATCAAGGGGTACATGCTTTCCATGACTGTCACGAAAAGTCAGCCTCTCAAGAGAGCTAATGTAAACACCGGGGACCATCTCAGTACATTCCACAATCATATCCACCAAAAATATCGCAAATGTGTCACAAGACAATTTCATAATGATGTGTCAAATATGTGGTGCTTAGCAAACTTTGAGTAGTACACGTTCCTTTTTGACTCAGTATATAAGAGAAAAATACGGAAACTAAGAAAAGTCTTGCAATATATAGCAAGGCAGACAGCAGAAAATTAACCCACAACCCCCCCCCCCCCCCCCCCCCCCCCCCCCCACAATATAAACATCTGCATGTGGACAGTGCTCAGAGAGAACAATCCAAACCCAGGTGGGCAAACTGTGAGTAAGGTTGAGTGGAGAAATAAACCAACACCCAAAGGTGAAATAGGAAGGCGGTAATTTAGAAATCAGCTGGCAGTCTCATAGTTCCGGGGGCGGAAGGAGGATAAGTAACCAGAGAAAAAAAATAGAAAAGAAATTAACCATTAGGCGATGGTTCTGGGTCACCAGATATAACTGGGGTCTCGGGAACGTGTTTAACTGCAAGAATGCCCTCGACATCTAAATTAGGCAAGTCTTCAGGAGAATACTACCCGACGGAATGAGGGGTGGACTGGTAAAGAAGAAGGTTTTTTTTTTTTGCTCTCTGAGAACGACGAAGTCGTTGCGGGAGGGAAGGAGGTTCCACAACTTTCCCAGCAGGAGTAATTTCAGAGACAGGTTCAGTTTCCTCTAAAACTGAAGAGGTCACACCTTCAGCCATAGCTTCCCCATCGGAGGAACGGATTAAATCCTCAGCAAATCCCCCACTAATTTTTTCAACAGAATCCTGTACTTCAGAGACAGGTCGGTCCCCAACAGGCAGGAGGAAGGCTGAGTCGGGGAGACTAAGCTATCACTTACAGCAGCCTCAACCGACTCATCCCCATCCCCATCCCATTCCGATCGAGATCAACCCCCTCGTCAATTACCAAAGCATCTGAAACTTCCTCCACCTCCTCCGCCATAGACGAAGAGGAAGAAAGTGGACGTGGATGAACATCAGCTGTCATAGCTTGTAATGCAGAAATATCAGGAGAAACAGTTGGAGCTCTAAGGGCTGTAGATGGCAACACATGAACGTCACTGGACACTGGAAATACAACATCAGGAACATTATCAGACGATAACTGAGTCTCTGCAGCAACCGAAGATAAATGTATAGAATTGTCCACAGACGACGTTGAAGCCGAGGGATTATCGATCTCTTGATGATCATGTAAACGAGCTTTACGTAAACGGTCCTTTAAAAGCGAACAACTGCGTCTGTGTTCGGAGTAGAAACGCTCGTAGAAGCAGCAACATCGGAAGATGATTGGTCCGATGGATATGTAGGGTCAACAGGTCGCTCATCAGCATCAGCATCTCCTAAATAAACTGAGACAGCAGACGGGGGTTCACCACGAACCTGAGAAATGTAGGAACGGTCAGATCTCAAATCGAAAGTGCATTCCCTACGGAGACTGTAGACAATTTGTGCCAAATCCAAGATGGCTGCTAGAGGCCAAATTTTTTAACAGAATTCGGAAAAATTCGATAGCTCCCATCTAGACATCACACCAAATGCAAACATTTGTATATCAATTTCCGGGGAGGGGGAGGGGGGGGGGGGGTATCATTTGACTTGATTGACTGGACTGCCCATGCTTATTGACCTATTCGGCCTCACTATTTCCAATTCAGGGATTTAATCTATTACATTCTGTTTGACAGAGCAACGTGAGCTCTGTCAAACTAGACATAACAGAATAAATGCTCACTTTATCTCTAAATCCATGATATTTGAATACTCCTGTTAATTGAATAATTCTCGCTGACAAAGTGACTATGTTATAAAACATTCTTTTGTGATCGATATAGCACAAGTAGCAAAAAAACAGGCTTCTAACTAACTAACTTAGTTAAGTTAGTTAGTTAGTTAGTTAGTTAGTTAGTTAGTTAGTTAGTTAGTTAGTTAGTTAGTTAGTTCGTTTGGCCTTCCGTCCGTCCATTCGTAGGTCCGTTTGCCCAAAGCTTATGTTCCCGATCAAACTTTCATGGAACCTTCAGGCAGGGCCCTGCTATGCTTCGAGATTCGATTCGATGTCGAAGCATAAGTTGCCGTTTCGTTCGATTCGAAATCGGTTGTCCGATTCGTCGTTTCGTTTCAAACCTTTTCTCAGGAATATGGCTTGGTATCAGTCGTCTACATCGTCTCACAAAACTTATAGTCCAGATGGAAATTGTACATAAATAATGCTGAAAATAAGGACTGGGTTTAATTTCCGCTATATTAACATAAATAGCATCAGCACCCATGACGCCACCCATGTTATTCCAGACTAACTTTAAAGTTTCCAAACAATGACCATGAGCTGCTGCTAGCAACTATCCTTGTGCTGTGCCTTGTATCGGAAATTCTCGCACCCACTGCTGCTTTTGAACTATAGTTCTAAGTGGGTAATACTCCAACTACATCATCAAGGCCTGCCTTCGACGAAGGCATGCCTTGGTGATGTAGCTGGAATACTTTATCAGTCGGGATTTGGGCCACCACAGTCGGAGGAAATGGGCTTTTTAGCCCCTACCTGACTCTAATCGGCCATCTTCAAGACGCCACTCATTCTATTTTATATTCGATTCAATTACGAATAATAGACCCGATTCGATTCGAGATTCGATTCGAATCGAAAATGTGTAATTCGCAGAGCCATACCCTTGGGAGCCCCGGGAAGTGGAGCAGTGCTTGTTTACGGGAAGTGGAGCAGTGCATGTTTACTGCGGTAACAAGTCCGGCTCTGTGAGTAAAACAGGTACAGGAACCCAGGCCGAGGATGGAGGTCCTCTTTTGTGGACAAGTATAAACGATTGGCTAAACTTGACTTCATACCTATATTGTGGTCTTGAGGCTGTCTGGTGGTTCTGAAGAAAGTTTTTAAATAATATTTCCCATATTACCCTAAGTTAAAAATATAGGCTCCTGTATTGAGCCCAAATATGAACCAATGGGCTTTATTTTAACACACTTGTATCTGACCCCCTATGAATGCGGTACACTGAATATCAAAAGATTCTAATGATTGGATCTGGAGAAAAGATTTTTTTTAATTTTTGCAAATATGCTGACTCAGCATTTTTTTCGATGCCCACTACAGAACACCCTAATATAACCGATGGCAATTTTTTTACCATTCAATTCTACTGATCCTCAGGATGCTTCATACCTAATAACAGCTCTCTGTTCCGTGTGGTTTGGGAAATATAGGAGTTTGAAAATATTTCTATTGGAGATGCGGGAATTATTGTTTTTGCACGAGTCAAGTACTTATGACCCAATAATACCACATACCAAATTTGGTTCAAACCGGACCATCGGTTCAGAAAATAGAATTTTTAGGCGGGGCCAAAAATCTTACCCCTCCCATTACAAAGCCAATGATCAGCCTGGGAAGAAAGTTAAGTGTGAACACAAGTTAAGCAGATAATGCTTTTATTGAAGTGGCCTTTGGTATTTAACAAATACATATGAAAAAATAAACAGGATAAAAATAATAGGTGAATTTCAGAAAAATGAAATTGATACATCGTCAATCGTCGAACTACTATCTTCCAATACAATCGATTGGAAGAAGAAATTCAACATCAAATGGACAATGTCATAGGATTTCAAATAAGAAATTTCTGAAAATATTATGTATATATTACCTTTAATAAAGGACAACGTCCACTGTATAATATCATAAACTGATGATCATTTAATAGCCATATAAAAATTAATAAATATTTGTTAATAATCAAAACATATGGATAGCAGTCTACAAACAAACTAGTTCAATTGTTTGTAAAAACAATTGCCAAGGGTGGGTGGGTGGGTTTTTTGAAGAGAATAAAGACCACGACCAATTCAAGTTGAAACCAAAATACCACTGAGACAATTCGTTCAGGTCTCGTTACAGTTATTCAGGTGAAAATGTCGGCTTTTCAAGAAATTTTCAGCTTATGATTAACACGGCCGAGGATATTTCGCATTTAAATTACCTCCCCTATTCACAATACTCACAATGTATATAGTTTCTGGAAGCTCTGAATATGGCCCTTTCTGGAGACAACTGTACACAACAAAAATCTTACAATATCACTCAAATACACTAAGCCGAATGACACAGCTGATGGCTAAAAAATGGTTCAAAATTTTCTCATTTTGGGGATAAATCTCCAATTTTCGTGCATCGATAGTGATAAAACTGTGTAAAAGGAATTCCTCATTCCTCCACTGAGGATTTTACAGCATAACATGATCATTCTGACAAATAAAAAACATATGGGCTTCTTATTCATTTTTTCAGAAGGCTTTCTCAAAGCAAATTTACACAAAAATTGTCCCATTTGTAAACTGCAAATTGTCAGGTCCCAAACAGGTCTGGGTTTGTCATTTAACACTTCCATGTGACCTTGACCCCCAATTGAAATGCACTTGACAATACACAGTTTGAATCATGACCATCAACAGATTATTTTGGCCATATCACCATTAAAGACAATTATTTACTAAATCCACACCACCATAAACTAAAACTATAGCTCAAAATAGTCATTTGGCTGAGGATATCCAATAACCTCGGAAATGACCTTTTAATAGGAAACGAGACCTCAGTGCAAATTGCTCGATAAGGATGAGAAGAGCACAAGCGATTGTTGTCATTGACAACCTGATAAGGATTTCTCCCTGCCTGCTGATCATTAATTATTTTGAAGACAAAATAAAACAAATATTGCTTCACGAACTTCGTTTGAACAAATTTGATTCTACACCACAAAAGGAAGCTCCATAACAAATATCAAGGCATTGTACACACTGGTTCATGAGAAGATTTTAAAAATATTTTGGAGCATTTTCCCCCACTCCCTCACTATGGGGCTGGGCATGTTGAGTTGAACAAAAATGCAATGCCCCTTCAGGACCACCACTCACACAAACATTCACTTGAATTGGCCCAGTGGTTTTGGATGAGAAGACAAAAACACGGTCTTGACGGATGGACGGACGGACGGACGGACGGCGATGAGATTAGCTTAGATTGACTTTGTTAAGATGAGCTAAAAGTCCCAAATGGGATTCCGAGTGCAATATGAGGAAACTTTCTACCTTTTTCTAACACCTCCCACACTTTTCATAAAAAAATTCACCCAGGTTATGACGTCATTGTGGTATTCCCTAAGCCCCCTATTTTTATGCGTTTCCATTGTTACCAACAAAATGTCTCAAAGTAATATAGCCGAGGTCATAGGAGAGTTTTACCAGATACCCAAGTTCAAATTTCATCATGCTGCCATGTATAGTTTCTGGGAACATTCGCATCCCAAATTGTGATGGAATAATAATAATAAAGAAAAAAGATAAAACTATAATTCCAATAAGAATGCACATCGTGTACACTTCATTAAAGGAAATTGCTATAATTGGCCAATGAATAATTATAATATTAGAGCCCAAATACATGATAAAAATTTATGTCAATAAACATATCTGAAATATGTTCTATGTTGGAAATTTAGAAAATGCCATGCTGACCATTTATTATCTTGTGCTATTTAATACTGAATAAATATCATTAGGCTTTCCCAAACCCAGTTTGGGAAAGACTATTGTTATTCTTCTTTTTCAAAATTTTTCTTTTCTATTTTTTTTTTTTTTTCCTCCCTAAATTTTGTCTGTTGAACTGCTCGAAAACAAGTTGTACGATTTTGACCAAATTTGGCACACTTATGTAATGTCATAAAATCTCGTGAAATGCGGTATCGTCATATCTGTGAAAACGCGTGTTTTCAAAATATTCTGCCAAAACCATCAAAATTTCACCATTTTTCGAATGTCTCAAAATTGTTCACAGTTATTTAGCTCAAATTTTCCACACATTTAGAGCATAATATGATACACCACAATCACCACTCAGATCTTTCAACTTTAACCCCCACTGGCCAAAAATGACATGAATATAAAATTTTTCTTCAAAATTGACCAACTTCAAGGGCAAAATTCTCTAATAACAAGGTTGCTGTAACAATTATTTTGGTTTGGATAGATGCAACAATGATTGCGGAAGAAAGTTACTGTTTACTTTTTAATCTCAGATTTAACCCCCAAGCGCAATGAGGGTGAGAATAAGAGTACCGTTTGAAAATGCCAAAATTAGCCGACTTTGGTTGCTTTTTCCATCATTTTGGAAAGGGGTTAATTTCAAACACCTTTCGTGTACGTATTCACAATTGACTACCGAGCATATTTGCTGTTGTAAGTTTAGTTGTATAGTTTAACCCTATCCCATTCTGGTTGCATAAAAGTAGGTACCGTTCAAAAAAAACTCCAATTTTTTCAGAATTTGGAAAGTTTAGGTGACGATTTACTCCATTTTTAATTGCTTGAGCTCTGAATGTTTTCTATAGCTGCTTGCAGCAGTTAAAGTATGACAAATTTTGTTCTATATGTTATTATTAAAAGTTTAACCCTTGGCAGATTTGAGACTTCCCATAAGGGTACTGTCGGAATATTTGTTATTTTCGCCAACTTCAAGGGCAATTTTTACTAATTACTAGGTAGTTGTAATAATTATTTTGGTATGGCTAGATGCAACAATGATTGTGGAAGAAAGTTACTGTTTACTTCTTAATCTCAGATTTAACCCTCTAGCACAATGAGGCCGAGAATAACAGTACCGTTTGAAAATACCAAAATTAGCCATTTTTGGTTGCCTTTTCTATCATTTTGGAAAGGGTTAATTTCGAACACTTTTCATGTACGTATTCACAATTGACTACGGAGCATATTTGCTGTTGTTAGCTTTGTTGTAAAGTTTAACCCTATCCCATTCTGTTTACATAAAAGTAGGTACCGTCTAAAAAAATTCCAATTTTTTCAGAATTTCGTAAATTTAGGTGGCGATTTACTCCATTTTTAATTGCTTGAGCTCTGAATGTTTTCTATAGCTGCTTGCAGCAGTCAAAGTATAACAAATTTTGTTCTATATGTTATTATTAAAAGTTTAACCCTTGGCAGATTTGAGACTTCCCATAAGGGTACTGTCAGAATAATTGTTATTTTCGCCAACGTTTACATGCACTTTCTCAGCACTGGAGCCATATTGTCTGAAAACCTTTTCCATGAGAGGATTGGGCCTTCATCCAAGAACAATTTTGCCGTTATATATTTTATTCAAAGTTTTAACTTTCACCCAGTTTTCGGGCCTTGAATTTGAGTGCCCTAAAATTCTTCATAAAACAGGCTAATTTGGAGCGCACTTTTCTTCCATTTTCGAAAGGAATATCGAAAAATGATTTACATGTTCGTATTTACAATTGCCTACCGAGCATTTTTGCTGTTTGGTTGTAAAGTTTAACCCTATGCTCGTTCTCTTTGCATAAAGATAGGCGCAGTCCAAAAAAAACTCTCGTTTTCAGAATTTGGTAAGTTTAAGTGACGATTTACTCCATTCTTAATTGATTGAGTGCTGGACGTTTTCTATGGCTGTATGCAGCAGTCATAATATGACAACTTTTGTTTTATATGTCATTATTAAAAGTTTAACCGTTGGCAGATTCGAGACTGCCCATATGGGTATGGTCGGAATAATTTTAATTTTCATAAAATCACTGAATATTGATAAGCATGCAGTGGTAGTTTGGAATAGAATATCCGAAAATGCTTTCGAAATTCGGATTCACAGTTCAATTCCAAGAATATTTTCTGTTATGAGGTTGCTGTAAAGGTTAACGCAATCCCTGTCTACGATGCATAATGGTAGATGTCGTCGAAAAAAACTCATTTTTTTCAGAATTTCGTAGGTTTAAGTGACAATTTACTCCATTCCTAATTCATTGAGCGCTGAATGTTTTCTATGCCTGCATGCAGCAAGCATAGCATGACAACTTCTGTTTTATACGTCATTATCAAAAGTTTAACCCATGGCATATTTAGGAGTTCCCATGTGGGTATAGTCAGAATAATTGTTATTTTCGTAAAATCAATCCCTGAATATATTGGTAACCGTACAGTGGCCTTTCAGTGGTGCTACATGAAGCCGCAAATAGTTAAGGTTGAAAAGTTCATCAAATAGACAAATATAATACCTAACTCAGCCTGTGACAGGTAAATAATGAATGGAAAAGCCGTTGAGTTGAGAATAAAGTAGGGACGAATCGTGCCCTCGGTTTCCACCTGATCCACGGTATTTCCACGCGGTCTCGGCACTTGACAAAGATACTAAACTGACTAGCAGGGACAGTAGCAAACATTCTGAGAATTTCAAGTTGCTGCCTTGCATGATCGGGACATAATTGGAATATATCCGACATTGTATCTGTCGGATATATTCCAATTATGTCCCGATCACTTCACCCCGACTGTCCGCATGGGGGCACCATGATGCCGTGTACTAAGGCATACTGCACGTCGATGGTTCGCATGTCTTCTCTTCAATCAATCTAACCCTACCTGTGCTACAGTGCGGAAGCACTATGTTGGGGAGCTGGCAGCTGCTCGTCATTGCTCGGTGGTTCTCTCTGGGTACTCCGGCTTCCTCCACCCATACAACTGTCACCGACATAATATGACCGTGGCTGTTAATGTGTCGTTAAAACCTAATAAATAAATTCAGTACCAGTTTTGTTCATACAAATATTAGTACCGTCAGATAAAATTCATTTTCTGATTAATTTCGTACTTTTCTGTACTCACCTTCCCTGAGTAAGATTGGTATACCTTTTCAATCTCAGATTTAACCCTCAAGCACAATGAGAGTGAGAATAAGTGTACCATTTGGAAATACCCAAATTATCCAACTTTGGTTACTCTCTACTACATTTTGGAATGGGTTAATTTGAGACACTTTGCTTTGCTATATGCAGAGATGTTTAATCAATAAATCCGGCTTTAGTTATGTTCTGGGACTTAATGAACCATGTGCTTTGGCCACTTAAAAATAGCACTGTCTGCAAAAAATGACTTTGAGTGAATACTCACTTGTCCAAAAACAAAAAGGAAAGAGCTCTTTGAGCTTTCCATAACTGCTTTCAAAAATCAATGGGGAACAAATTTTGTGTTATATGTTTTGGTGTTCCGTGTTATCCAACACCAGTTTGGCCATACAAATATGAATACCGCCAGGAAAGAAAGCACATTTTCTCAGTGGTAGACTGTTTGACTTCTATGATAGAGGTCCCGAGTTTGATCCCTATCTGGGACGACCCACGTAATGTCCTTGGGCAAGGCACTTTATCCCGGTTGCCAACATGGGGGGCAAGATGATGTCATGTACTAAGGCGTACTGCATGTCAATGGTGCAAATGTCTTCAACCGCTGGTACCCTGCTTCAGCGGAGCTTGAACATAATTAGAATGTTAAGCTGACAGTTGCTTGTCGATGATCGGTGGTTCTCTCTGGGTCCTTCGACTTCCCCCATCCGTAAAACTGTCACGGTCACGATTAGCCATTGGGGATAAGTATGTGACCGCAAACACCAATAAATAAATACCGTCCGGGAAACTCTCTGTGAAATCCTTTTGTTAATAAATAGCAAAGTAGTAATGTAATGCAAGAAAAATTAACAAACTGTTCAACATCCCTTTAATCAAGTCATTTTGGCTTGAACTGTACCCATCACTGTGTATACTAGATCTCTAGATGGTTTAAACCATATCAAATAAACAACTAATTTGTGCATGACAGTAACTCATATTACATGTATTTCATTGTGTCTGAAACAGATATGTTGGAAAAATTGTGAAATCATGGAGTAGGAAGCTTACCCTCGTTTGCTGACAAATCCCACACATTCACAAACAGACAGAATGATGGAGAATAAATTAATTATTGATATTTAAGGTCACTTTCAGCATCTACAGCTATATCATGACCATAATTTTGGTATTTATTCAAGCCCAGGTATTCGTTGCATAGGCGTACAGGGCTATTTTTCAGGGAGGGGGGATGAACCCTTTTAGCCCGAAAAAGTTGAATCCCAGGAGGAAATGCCAAATGTGGGTATGGGAGGGAGAGTGGGGGTACCTGGAGAGAACCACCGAGCAATGGCAAGCGACTCAGACTCCCCAGCATACTAACTCCACAAAAGCAGGGTTAGCATTGGTTGAAAACAAGTGCACCCTCAAAGTACCCTTAGTACACATCGCCATCATGCCCCCCCCCCCCCCCCCCCCCCCCGCATGGGATGAAGTGTCTTGCTCAAGGACACAATGTGGTTGCCACAGGCGGGATTCGAACCGAGGACTTCATGGATTGCAACAATCATCTCTACCTTCTGAGCCACCGTGCTCCCGTAATATGCAGTTATAGAACTCTTTATATGTACTTGTGTGATTATAAATGAATAATATTAACGTGGATACGGTTCCACTGAATCAACTTGTACAGTATAATGGTCAGTTTAGTTGCTACTTCTAAGTGATGAGATAGGAAAACATTTTGTGTGGAAAACCAAAATGTTTAGTGGTCATTTCTGGCAACTAAATTGTCCGAAATTTTCTGGCATATTGGCTGAAAAATCGGCTCCTTCCTGACTCAGGGGTGGGTTGGGGCACAGCCCTTCATGAAACCCCGGCCCGTACGCCCATAATTCATATGTACTATTTTTTTCCAAAGCAGAAAGGACATCGCTTGTTTTGCTTTCTATGAAAATATTCTGTAATTTTTGAAGAGCAAATTTTGTGTTAAATGTTTCGGTGTCCTGCTGTATCTCAAATATCTGTTTTGGCTGCATAAAAACTAGTAGCATCACAAAAACTTTGATTTCCACTAAATTTTCTGTTTTCAAAACTGATCGATAGTTTTGTGTACAATACAGTTTGCCTTTTCACATTAAAAAGTTGGGAAAGCCCGTAATTTGTCCAACAAATTACAATTCTCTAGTTTTTTTTTTTTTTTTTTGTTTTTTTTTTTTCCTCCCTGAATTTTGTCTGTTGAACTGCTCGAAAACAAGTTGTACGATTTTGACCAAATTTGGCACACTTATGTAATGTCATAAAATCTAGTGAAATGCGGTATCGTCATATCTGTGAAAACGCGTATTTTCAAAATATTCTGCCAAAACCTTCAAAATTTCACCATTTTTCGAATGTCTCAAAATTGTTTACAGTTATTTCGCTCAAATTTTCCACTCATTTACAGCATAATATGATACACCACAATCACCACTCAAATCTTTCAACATTAACCCCCACTGGCCAAAAATGACATGAATATAGATTTTTTCTTCAAAATTGACCAACTTCAAGGGCAAATTTCTCTAATAACAAGGTTGTTGTAACAATTATTTTGGTTTGGATAGATGTAACAATGATTGCGGAATAAAGTTACTGTTTACTTTTTAATCTCAGATTTAACCCTCAAGCACAATGAGGGAGAGGATAAGAGTACCATTTGAAAATGTCAAAATTAGCCAACTTTGGTTGCTTTTTCTATCATTTTGGAAAGGGGTTAATTTCAAACACTTTTCATATACGTATTCACAATTGACTACCGAGCATATTTGCTGTTGTAAGGTTGGTTGTAAAGTTTAACCCAATCCCATTCTGGTTGCATAAAAGTAGGTACCGTCCAAAAAAACTCCAATTTGTTAAGAATTTGATAAGTTTAGGTGGCGATTTACTCCATTTTTAATTGCTTGAGCTCTGAATGTTTTCTGTAGCTGCTTGTATCAGTCAAAGTATGACAAATTTTGTTCTATATGTTATTATTAAAAGTTTAACCCTTAAAAGATTTGAGACTTCCCATAAGGGTACTGTCGGAATAATTGTTATTTTCGCCAACTTCAAGGGCAAATTTCTCTAATTACAAAGTAGTTGTAACAATTATTTTGATATGGCTAGATGCAACAATGATTGTGGAAGAAAGTTACTGTTTACTTCTTAATCTCAGATTTAACCCTCAAACACAATGAGGGCGAGAATAAGAGTACCGTTTGAAAATACAAAATTAGCCATCTTTGGTTGCTTTTTTCTATCAATTTGGAAAGGGTTAATTTCAAAAACTTTTCATGTACGTATTCAGAATTGACTACCGAGCATATTTGCTGTTGTAAGTTTGGTTGTAAAGTTTAACCCTATCCCATTCTGGTTGCATAAAAAAGTAGGTACCTTCCAAAAAAACTTCAATTTTTCAAAATTTGGTAACTTTAGGTGGCGATTTACTTCATTTATAATAGCTTGAGCTCTGAATTTTTGCTATAGCTGCTTGCAGCAGTCAAAGTATGACAAAGTTTGTTCTATATATTATTATTAAAAGTTTAACCCTTGGCAGATTTGAGACTTCCCATAAGGGTACTGTCAGAATAATTGTTATTTTCGCCAACGTTTACATGCACTTTCTCAGCACTGGAGCCATATTGTCTCAGAACCTTTTTCATGAGAGGATTGGGCCTTCATCCAAGAACAATTTTGCTGTTATATATTTTATTCAAAGATTTAACCTTCAGCCTTGGATTTGAGTGCCCTAAAATTCTTCATAAAATTGGCTAATTTGGAGCTCACTTTTCTTCCATTTTCGAAAAGAATATCGTAAAATGATTTACATGTTCGTATTTATAATTGCCTACTGAGCATATTTGCTGTTGTAAGTCTAGTTGTAAAGTTTAACCCTATGCTCGTTCTGTGCATAAAGATAGGTGCAGTCCAAAAAAACTATTGTTTTTCAGAATTTGGTAAGTTTAAGTGACGATTTACTCCATTCCTAATTGATTGAGCGCTGAATGTTTTCTATGGCTGTATGCAGCAGTCATAGTATGACAACTTTTGTTTTATATGTCATTAAAAGTTTAACCGTTGGCAGATTCGAGACTGCCCATATGGGTGTGGTCGGAATAATTGATATTTTCATAAAATCACTGAATATTGATAAGCATGCAGTGGTAGTTTGGAACAGAATATCCGAAAATGCTTTCGAAATTCGGATTCACAGTTCAATTCCAAGAATATTTTCTGTTATAAGGTTGCTGTAAAGTTTAACTCCATCCCTGTCTCAAATGCATAAAAATTGGTGCCGTCGCAAAAACCTCTCATTTTTTTCAGAATTCCGTAGGTTTAAGTGACAATTTACTCCATTCCTAATTCATTGAGCACTGAATGTTTTCTTTTCCTGCATGCAGCAAGCATAGCATGACAACTTCTGTTTTATACGTTATAATCAATAGTTTAACCCTTGGCATATTTAGGAGTTCCCATGTGGGTATAGTCGGAATAATTGTTATTTCCGTAAAATCAATCCCTGAATATATTGGTAACCGTGCAGTGGCCTTTCAGTGGTGCTACATGAAGTCGCAAATGGTTAAGGTTGAAAAGTTCATCAAATAGACAGATATAATGCCTAACTCAGCCGGTGACAGGTAAATAATGAATGGAAAAGTCGTTGAATTGAGAATAAAGTAGAGAGAATCGTGCCCTCGGTTTCCACCTGATCCACGGTATTTCCACACACGGCACTTGACAAAGATACTAAACTGTCGGGCAGGGACAGTAGAAAACATTCTGAGAATTTCAAGTTGCTGCCTTGCATGGTCGGGACATAATTGGAGTATATCCGACATTGTAACTGTTCAATTTGAATGTTAAATTAGCCAGATGACGGCTTTTTCTCCACCGGATAATCCCACCTGCGGCAACCGCGTTGTGTCCCTGGGCAAGACACTTCATCTCCACTGTCCGCGTGGGGGCACGGTGGCGTTGTGTACTGAGGCGTACTACACGTCGATCGTGCACTTGTCTTCAACCAATGCTAACCCTGCTTGTGTGGAGTTCTTATGTTGGGGAGCTGACAGTTGCTCGCCGTTGCTCGGTGGTTCTCTCCGGGTACTCCGGCTTCCTCCACCCGTAAAACTGTTGCGGTCATGATTAGCCAGTGTGCATAAATATGTGACCTTAACCACCAATAAATAAATAAATAAATTCTCCACCGGATCGAGTTGTTAGTTTCTGCCGGTACGGTCTAAAATAAGCAGTTTAACTCAAAACTTTCTGTCCCATATGAATGTGCAAATATTTAAAGCTGGACAGTTCATCAAATAGACAGAAATAATGCCAAACTCGACTGGTGATAGGTAAATAGTGAATGGAAACGGCATTTCATTGGGAATAGAGTAGGGACGAATCATCCCCGCAGTTTCCACGCGATCCACGTTGTTCCCACGCGGCCACGCCACTTGGCAAAGATACTGTTCTGTCGAGCAGGGATAGTAGAACAACTTCTGAAGATTTCGTGCACCTGCCTTCACTGGTCTAGACACTGTGTACTAAGGCATACTGTACGTCGATGGTGCGCATGTCTTCAACCAATCTAACCCTGCCTGTGCTACAGTGCGGAGGCACTATGTTGGAGAGCTGGCAGCTGCTCGTCATTGCTCGGTGGTTCTCTCTGTGTACTCCGGCTTGCGCCACCCATACAATTGTCACCGACATAATATGACCTTGGCTGTTAATGTGTTGTTAAACCCTAATAAATAAATAAATAAATAAATAAATAAATAAATAAATAAATAAATAAATAAATAAATAAATAAATAAATAAATCCAGTACCAGTTTTGCTCGTACAAATAATAGTACCGTCAGACAAAATTCATTTTCTGATTAATTTCGTACTTTTCTGTACTCACCTTCCCTGAGTAAGATTGGTATATCGTTTGAATCTCAGATTTAACCCTCAAGCACAATGAGAGCGAGAATAGGAGTACCATTTGGAAATACCTAAATTATCCAACTTTGGTTACTCGCTACTATCATTTTGGAATGGGTTAATTTGAGACACTTTGCTTTACTATATGCAGAGATGTTTAATCAATAAATCCGGCTTTAGTTATGTTCTGGGACTTAATGAAACATGTGCTTTGGGCACTTAAAAATAGCACTGTCTGCAAAAAAAAATGACTGAGTGAATACTCACTTGTCCAAAAACAAGAAGGAAAGAGCTCTTTGAGCTTTCCATAACTGCTTTCAAAAATCAACGGGGAACAAATTTTGTGTTATATATTTTGGTGTTCCGTGTTATCCAACCCCAGTTTGGCCGTACAAATATGAATACCGCCAGGAAAGAAAGCACATTTTCTCAGTGATAGACTGTTTGACTTCTATGATAGAGGTCCCGAGTTTCATCCCTGTCTGGGACGACCCACGTAATGTCCTTGGGCAAGGCACTTTATCCCGGTTGCCAACATGGGGGCACAATGATGCCATGTACTAAGGCGTTCTGCATGTCAATGGTGCACATGTCTTCAACCGCTGGTACCCTGCGTCAGCGGAGCTTGAACATAATTAGAATGTTGAGCTGACAGTTGCTCGTCGATGCTCGGTGGTTCTCTCTGGGTCCTTCGACTTCCCCCTCCCGTAAAACTGTCACGGTCACGATTAGCCATTGTGGGTAAGTATGTGACCGTAAACACCAATAAATAAATACCGTCAGAAAAACCCTCTGTGAAATCCTTCTGTCAATAAATAGCAAAGTAGTAATGTAATGCAAGAAATATTAACAAGCTGTTCAACATCCCTTTAATCAACTCATTTTGACTTGAACTGTATCCATCACTGTGAATACTAGCTCTCTAGATGATTTAAACCATATCAAATAAACAACTAATTTGTGTGTGACAGTAACTCATATTACATGTATTTCATTGTATCTGAAGCAGATATGTTGGAAAAATTGTAAAATCATGAAGTAGGAAGCTTACCCTCGTTTGTTGACAAATCCCACACATTCACAAACAGATAGAATGATAGAGAACAAATTAATTATTGATATTTAAGGTTACTTTCAGCATCTTCAGCTATATCATGACCATAATATAGGTATTTATTCATGTCCAGGTATTCATTGCATAGGCGTATAGGGCTATTTTTCAGGGGGGGGGGGGGGGGGGGGCTTTTAGCCCGAAAAAGTTGAATCTCAGAAGGAAATGCGGGTATGGGAGAGGGGGGTCTCCCCCCCCACCCCCCACCCCCATTGAGTACCTGGAGAGAACCACCGAGCAATGGCAAGCGACTCAGACTCCCCGACATACTAACTCCACACAAGGAGGGTTAGCATTGGTTGAAGACAAGTGCACCCTCAAAGTGCCCTTAGTACACATCGCCATCATACCCCCTCATCCCCCCCCCCCCCCCCCCCCACGTGGGAAATTAAATTGGGATGAAGTGTCTTGCTCAAGGACACAGTGTGGTTGCCACAGGCGGGATTCAAACAGAGGACTTCTTGGATTGCAACAATCATCTCTACCTTCTGAGCCACCGCGCTCCCGTAATATGTAGTAATAGAACTCTTTATATGTACTTGTGTGATTATAAATGAATAATATTAACGTGGATATGGTTCCACTGAATCAACTTGTACAGTATAATGGTCAGTTTACTTGCAACTTCTAAGTGCTGAGATAGGAAAACAACATTTCGTGTGGAAAACCAAAATGTTTTGTGGTCATTTCTGGCAACTAAATTGTCCGAAGTTTTCTGGCATAGTGGCTGAAAGATCAGCTCCTTCCTGACTCAGGAGTAGGTTGGGGCACAGTCCTCCATGAAACCCTGGCCCGTACGCCCATAATTCATATGTACTTTTTCAAAGCAGAAAGGACATCGCTTGTTTTGCTTTCTATGAAAATATTCTGTAATTATTGAAGAGCAAATTTTGTGTTAAATGTTTTGGTGTCCTGCTGTATCTCTGATATCTGTTTTGTCTGCATAAAAACTAGTAGCATCACAAAAACTTTGATTTCCACTAAATTTTCTGTTTTCAAAACTGATCGATAGTTTTGTGTACAATACAGTTTCCCTTTTCACATTAATAACTTGGGAAAGCCCGTAATTTGTCCAACAAATTACAATTCTCTAGTTATACTTATTTTACATCCCAAGTTTTGATGATTTTCAAACATTTGGGTAAAATTGCAAGAGGACGATTTGGGTAAAATTGCAAGCGGACGATTCGGGGTGTTTGTAAATAGAGGACCCGGACTCGGACTGAAATCACACATTGAATTGAGTACTAGGACTCGGACTCAATTTCGACTCAGGTTTTTCGGTTGAATTGCCAGTGATTTTTCGTGTTTTCTAGAACTTCATTTGTTGGAATGCGAAATATATAAAATTCTCAGACCCATAAGCGAGAAACAACTAACTGTTAACGTGCAATGACATGTTACCGATGGTCGTCATATCAAACGGGCTCGTTCCAAGGACGACCATAAGCTATTTTTCTGGAGCAAAAAATGTGAATGGCAGTGTTCGTGCATCGCGATGAGCAGTTTCGACCATTTACAGCAGGTAAAGGGTTAAAATGTGACATTCACTCCGAAAGCCAAGCCATTGGTAGAATAAAGGGATCAAAACCGCTCAAATTAAAAACGGACGAATCTCTGCCCATCCACCCCCCACCCGCAGCAAACCGAGCTATTGGATGCCGTCGACATCAGTGGCCGCCGGTCCATAGGGCCAGGGTGGCCAATGGCCAGGGTCCCCGGGGTCCTGAGGGCCCCCAAGGGCTCAAAGAAAAAAGAAATTTGTAGGTTTTTTGGGGGCCTCTCTTTAAAAAATTGGGCCCCCGCAGAGAAGTTAATAAGTTACAGGCTCATGTGCGTAAATGAAATTTCTCCGCGCGCTGGAATCAGGCCTGGCATTCTGAAAAATGCAGGAGGGCAACAAATCGCTCTCCTCAATCAGCTTAGGAGAGCAATTAGCTTTACACAGCATTTTAAGTATCCAGTTGAACGAACTCATTGAAACTGAAACCAACAGACTACATCAGTGATTTTATTAACTTTACTAAGGTAAAGCAAAATGTCTTAGACATCTAGATGTCTCACTCAACAACCGAACACACACTTGACAAGACCTGTGTGTGTACCCAGACCTGTTGTCCAAGAAAGTCATATGCCTACCACTACCACCTTCAACCCCCCTTGGGGGGTTGAAGGTGGTAGTGGTAGGCGTATGACTTTCTTGGACAACAGGTCTGCTTGAATCTACAGTCAAATCCTGGTGCAAGTGCTTCAAGTGACAGGATAGTAGTAATGGTAGTATATTATAGTGTCAATATTCCTTGAACAATTACCCCTCAAACTGTGATGTCAGTTGTTGAACTTGAAACTGACAGAAAAAAAAATATTGCTGTGACCCATTTTCCTTCAAATGATTGCAACTGTGTTTGGGTATGGTTGCAGCCATTACCTTTTACCACTAAACCACTTTCAAAATGCAATTACGTGATGTTATGTGACTTCGAAGTTAAATTAAATTACATTTTTGCTTTACAACAAAAATTTAATGTGAGCCTAATACATGTAATCTCAATCATCCCAGACCAAAATATTTAGGAGGGCAATTTTTCGCTCTCCTTAATTCTTTCAGGGGGGCAGTAAGGAGAGCTAAAAAATCGCTCTCCTGAAATTGCCAGGCCCGTGGAATAGAGTTTTTCATCAACACGCCGCTCCGTAGTCTCCGCTTACAGTAAACCGAAAGTAATACACGATGACAGTTGGTACAACAAAAACCCAGGCATTCATGTACAGAGCTCGATATTGCAAGTGAAATTTGGGATTCTTCCATTAATAGAAAACTGAATTCTCCTCACTAGAGTGAAGGATTTGGCGTTTTTCATCCATAGTTTTTCTCCCACCGGGCCGAACCATGGTCGGCCAGGTGCGTCCTGTGTCCGAGGGCCCCATCATAATTATGGGCACACTCTAAAAACTAAAGTGTTAAAACTGACACTTTCAAGGTGTTAAACCCATTCTAACTCTCAGGGTTTGATTTTAACACTCAAAGTGCATTGCTTTAAGCACTTAGACATCACAATCGTCAGACATCTGAAACTTGAATGGATGGCACTTCCCGTGTGTCTAGCATTGGGGGTTCTTCCAGAATCGTCCTTAATTTGATTTGCGCTTGGTGGGTACATAATTAAAAGGACACAACACAGATGACGCGGATCAGGCTCGAGAGTTCGAGCCTGATCCGCGTCATCTGCGTTGTTTCCTTTTAAGTGTCGCGACATTACACTTGTCAAGTGGTATTATTGTAACACCTGTCATGTTCTGGGATATCTACACTTGAACAAAGTGCTAGTTCAGCACTTAGTAAGTGTTAAATACAGCACTTTAAGTGTAGTTTTTAACACTTCAGTTTTTAGCGTGCAGGGGCCCTCAAGGGTCTCCGGCCGCCACTGCCGCCAAGGCTCTATTTTGGTTTCTCTTGTTAGTTTGATACAGTTAAATATACCACACGTACCGCAAACTATCAGAATAAGGATAATAAACTTGAGGTCGAGTCCGAGTCCTTAATTCAGTGTGTGATTTTAGTCAGAGTCCGCAATTCACGTCTGTACGACGATTCGGCGTACTGGCAAACGAATTAGGTAAAATTGCAAGCGGACGATTCGGCTGGCGGGCGAAACGCCCGTATCGACCATGGAACGTGTTGATGATTTCACCTTGCTCCAAATTTCTCTATTAACTTTGGGGACCAGAAGATGGTTGATGTTTTGAGGTTGGGTATACTGTTGTTGAACAGTTTTTAAACGGTCTTCACTGAGGCCTTTGTCAGTCAAACTGTCGGTAATTTTCGCAAGTTGACCATCCAGAGGTGGACCAGCCAACTCCTCAAGCTCCATTTCCTTGTAAATCAACGAAAGATTATCAAAGATGGCGGTCTTGGTCGGATAGTGATTCTGACTGAACTCCTATTCCGGCGCCGTTTCGTAATTTTGTTGGAGTGTAGAAGTTCATCAATCCGCTCCTGCGTCAGGCTTTCTTCCCCCGAATCTGATGCCGTCAATTTACACAATTTAATGCAGCACATTACATAAGCCCATTGGATTGAAATCGGAACAGTAGGGGGTGGGGCTGATACAAACGTTAGTAGTGTAGGGCGGCATGGGACCCGTACGGGAATTTGCTGTAGAAAAAAATCCTATGTTAATTTCCCATTACCTATTAGGTGGAGGGGGGAACTATAGTAAATTCTCCACGCATTCATTTTTCCTTTTTTAAACTGGTTGAGTGCGAGATTATTTTTGGTGATCTAAATTTGTTATTCAATATTTTGTTATTACAAATTATTGGAGAGTGCCCAAGGACACAGAACGAATTTTTACTACTCAAAGTTTGCAAAGCACCACACATCATTGTGAAATTTTCCTGTGACACACTTGCGATATTTTTGGTGGATATGATTGAGGAATGCATTGAAATGGTCTCCAGTGTTTATATTAGCTCTCTTGATGGGCAGACTTTTCGTGACAGTCATGGAAAGCATGTACCCCCTGATTTCCATGATGTTTTCGTGTACTGTCTACATGTACATGTGATGTGTAGGGTATTCAGTCTTCATTTCAACACAAAACCTTGTGATTTAATGATTGAATATGGCCAATGCAAATGTAAAAGACATTTGTCTGAAGCAGAAATGTGGTGGGCTGTAGGGATGATGGAACAAGGGACTACCCACCGCCAGGTTGGTGAAGCCCTTGGCGTGCACCATACAGTGATCGCCAGAGCCTAGGTAAGATTTCAACAGTATGACACACCAGTCAGACGACATGGGGATGGCAGAGACAGGGCAACATCTGCAACTGAAGACCGGTTTTTGGTCATTCAGGCCCGTAGGATAAGAACGGATTTGACACAGCAACACAGCTTCGCAGTGACGTTCAGAATGCATCCGGGGTAAATGTTTCAACGCAGACTATCCGATCAGGGTTACACGAAGGTGGTCTCCAATCGAGAAGTCGTGTATTCGCATTCAGTTGTCCCTGAACCACTGTCAGGCACGATATGAATGGGCCATGGATCACGTTGGATGGACCAGAGAAGGTTGATGACCTGTCTTTTTTACAGGTGAGTCAAGGTACTGCCTAGACAACACAGATAGGCGTTCTAGGGTATGGGGATGACCAGGAGAGCGATTCCATGCAGCCAACATTGCTGAGCTTGACCGCTATGGTGGTCGGTCAATAATGGTCTATGGCGGCATCAGCTGGGATGGACGTACATAACTCTATGTCCTTGTCCGTAGTACATTAACTGCACAGCGGTATATTGATGAGATCCCGGATGCCCACGTCCTTGTGATAGATTCTTGGGCGCAAAACCTTGTGATAGATTCATTCTGATGGAAAATAATGCCCTGTCCTCATGTTGCCCATGCTGTCCGGGAGTACCGACTGAGGAGGGGATTGCGCGTATGGACTGGCCAGCACGATCCCCTGACCTCAATCCAATCAAACATGTCTGGACTGAGTTACACCTTGCAATTTCAGTCCGTCCAACCAAGAAGTGTTCAGGAGCTTGGTGCCATGCTGGTCCAAGAATGGAACAACATCCCACAAAGGACCATCTGGAACCTGATTGGGAGCATGAGAAGGCATTTTCAAGCTGTAATTAACAATAATGGGTCTCATACTCGATATTGAACCCATATCAGTTCGCTCCGTCAACTTTTTGGAAAATTTGAAAAATTTCCTCTTTTACCAATAATATCCATGTTCCATGGTTATCGTATTCAAAAGCTAAAAATTAAAAATAATGTCAAACACAAACAAAATCTTAATTTATGTGTTTAAATCATTAAAGATATAATTAAATTTAAAATATATACACTTTTCATAACAATATTTCAACTAAAACGTAAAACAGGTAGTTGGATATACTTGGTGCTTAGCAAACTTTGAGTAGTATAAAGAAAATATTATTTGTGTTTGATTGAATTGAAAAACGTTGGTTTTTTGCTTTGGTACCCTCATTTTTCTTTAAAGCCCCGATAGTGGCTTCTAGCAGGGTCCGTCATCCCCCGCCCACAATAACCAATTATTGTTTGTTTTGTTTGGAGGCGTGGGGGGGGGGGGGTGGAGACGGGGCGGGAGGGGGAATTCTAGGAACAAGCAAGATCGATACATGTGTCAACATTGACTAATTGGTTCATTTGACACAACACGTATGTTACGTCTTGTTAATTAATCTTGTAAATTTCACTTTTATCTGAAGACTCAGATAAGATTTTTGACACTCGCTTCCGACCCTCGTGGATTCATTAGCAAATAAAGTAATTTGAGAGCTAGGGAAATCTCCTGTAAGAATTAATACAAATAAGTTATTCACGTCGCAAGGGAAATCCCACACAAATTTAATGGATGCAATCAATAAATAAAAAATCAATTATTAACAAAAGACTAATGCAGGTGACAACTCTGTAATCCTATTAAGTACTAATAAGACAAATGATTAATAACATCTTTGCGCAGACTGAGGAACTTCTGCAAAGTAACTTACTGCAATTCGGGAACTTGCTGCAATTCAGGAACTTGCTGCAAATAGACCTACCGCCGAAGACATATGCTCCTCATCATCTCCAAGCCGTGATGTTTTTGTCAAAGGCAGTCCCGTAATAGCAGCAACCAACGTATCAAACTTGGTTGTAAAAGTTTGTTGCAGTCCCGAAATCGCTTGAGTAAGCTGCGACAAAATGGCGCCGTCCTGGAAATCCTTTGACTGGAAAAATGGTGCCGGTGCCATGGGGCGCAAATCCTTGTGCAATTGCGCATCGGATACCTCGACCCTGCGTTCCCGATCATCCAGTCAGAGAAAAGATGTTGTGTTCCCCCGATATGCAGGTGCAACATGGAGGTGTTATCCTCCCTCGGGTGAGGACCATTGTGAGTGTGTGTGTGGGGGGAGGGGGGGGAGGGTCCTCTTGACAAAGGTTCTACTTTTCAAGAAAACAGGAACTTAGATTTATTTATTGCAGGTGTTTCTTTGCAGGTTAATCCTTGAATAATATTTTGGAGCAACATTATTGCACCTCTTTATTTCAGTTGATAATTATTATAGCCTGCAATTCTTAACTAACTTGTGCCTTCACTTCATTAATCGGTTTATTGCCATTTCATCAATTCCCATTTCACCAACTGCCTCTAAAATTATATTTTCCCATTTCATCAATTCCCACTTCATCAACAGAATGAAAATATGTTTTAATCTTTTGTAAATGCATTTTTTTTTACAAATTATAAAAAATATTAAATTAAACAGAAATTAAACAGAAATATATTATATTAAGAAATATATATTTGACACATTACATTATTTTTTTTTTATTTACTAGTGTTTTTGAATGTTGTTTGTTTTTTTCTGCTTCATCAACTGAATGAAAATAAGTATTAAGCTTTGAATATTGTTTGTTATCTCAACTGTTTGATGTCTGTTGGTGGCTTATGTTTTTTGTGTATTTTTACTTTTAACTGAGAGAAGTGTTTAGTTTTGTATTAGTGTTTGTACAACAATTAACTTATTCGTGTTTTGATAGTAATGACTTAGTATTTGAAGTTTGTCTTGTTTATACTACAAACTACTGTGTGTTAGCTTGCTATCAAAGGTTCTGAAATATACATATAACAGGTAGAAACCTTTCCTGGTCTATTAGTTAAAATGGATAAGGACATCAATTTTACATCTACATCCAGGGGCTCAGCAGCCTTAGTTGTTGATAATTTTAAGTATAATAAGATAAGAATAAGCAAAGACGGCAAAACGTATTGGAGATGTACTAAGTACGTTGTAGCAAAATGTACAGCTAGGGCTGTGACGGCAAATGAGAGTCTCTTTCTATGTGTGGTTACCACAATCATTCCATGGGGATTGGAAAGACGCTAGTGAATTCTGCACTATCAGAAATGAAAAAGAGAGTTTTAGAAGAGACAAAACCAATACCTCAAATTTATTGTGGGGTCAATTGCTACTGAATCAGGTTGTGATGTTCGGGAATTTGCTTCAGCACTACCTACATTTGAAAGTGTTAAAAGCTCACTTTATCATGAACGACACAAGAAATATCCTAAGTTACCTACTGATAGAGATTTTGTTAAAATCTTTGAGGCAGATGTTGTGTTTGTTGATGGCACATTTTATTCTTATCCAAGTTTATATTATCAAATTTTTACATTACATGCATTTTGTTGATGGACAACAATTTACATTAGTTTATTATTTACTGAGTGAGAAAACTGCCAGCATTTACAACAAAATATTTTTACTGCTCAAGGAACTGGCTGATAGTAGGGGCTTAATTTATGCCAGATTTTGAATCAGGATTAATATCATCAATGAAACTAAGCTTTCCTACTGCAAAACACAAAGGGTGTTATTATCATAACGTCTGGCGCAAAGTGGAAAAACTTGGTCTGCAAACAATGTACAGTGAAGACAATAACTTCCTGACTCTTTAAGAAAGGTTATTGCATTGTGTCACATACCAATTATGTGTGTAAGACCAGCATGGCTAGAATTGAAAGTGGACCTGTTGGGCTTTGAGTCTAACTAGGCATTCTAAACTAATTTGTTACTCAAAAGAGACAAATTGATTTAGAAACAAATTAGTTTAGAAACCAGGTGTTAATATACAATAAAGTATAAATAAGAAACTCTATTCTCTTTGTGGTGATTAGGCATTGTATAACCACTTTCCAAACATTCGTCTGAGAAATGTCTGGAAAGTGGTTATACAATAAACCCTCAAAATATTGATTTTTCATCAACTGGCTAATTATATTTTTAAGTAACAAATACTCTAGCAGTATGTTACTAGAGTATTGTGCTTTAAATGTTACATTCTGATAGATATTTAAATGTTATATGTTACTTCTCCCCACTTATTACGTGTAATAATCCAATTGCTCTGAATAAAATATTTAAAGTACAGAGAGTTATTTTCTTTTCTGATCTCCCATTGTTCAACTCTTCACTTAACATAGCAGTCGAACACAATCAAAAAAATAAATATATTGTATAACTACAATCCAAACATTCGTCTGACAACTGGCTAATTGAATTTCAAAAATGTATAATATGCAATTGTAAAACACACCTGAAAAAAATCTGTTGATGAAGTGGGAATTGATGAAACGGGAAAATATAATTTTAGAGGCAGTTGATGACATGGGAATTGGTGAAATGGGAAGTCACCCATTAATCCTATCACAACCTGCTTGCGAAAACTGATAATCAACCTAAGGAGTCGACTAACATAAGCTATTAGCTTTCTGTCGAATCCCCACCTTACATAGCAACCCATATCTATTTGTATATCTTTGTTATTCTGTGTTCTGTTGTATTTCGTGTTGTAGACATTGTTTAGCTTAATGTACACAAATAACAAATTCTTGAATAAATATTGTTTAAACTAATCCCATCTTCTTGGAATCATTAGCCTCAATGTTGCCTGATGGGAAATCCTATTATTTTTGGGAACCTCGACTTGACATTTATATTTTCTTGTGAAGGTTGTGGGGGAAATATCGCTTCAACTTTACTTATAATTTCTTGTACTGGAAGAACTATGATGGTAAAATGGCCTTCACACAAGCACTTGAAAAACTGATGTCTCTTTTCTGTTTCACAGGTTTTTAATAGATATATAGTTGTAAATTTGAAACATGAACCATGAACCAGTATAGGTGGTGTAAATAAAATTACAGAGAAAAGCAAATCCCGAGTTGATCAAATATCGCGGCTGAATTCATAAAACCTACAATTAACCCTGCGATACACCCTCGTTATGTTCGTGAAATGCAGGAAAAACTCCTACGAGTGTATTTAAAATAGGGAAATACCCAGTTTTTAAGCTATGCTTGCGTTTTGCAGATTCAAACGTCTGAAACACAGTTTCCTTTAGTTTTATGTCCGTATTTGTGTTTTTCTCCAACGATATTTTGGCACTCACTTAGATATCTACAACGGGTAAGAGAACATAAACGATTACTTAATCAGTCATAGATAAATGATTGCACTTTAACTGAGACTGGCGACCCTCTGATATACATAGATGAGAGTTCGCTAAGCTTGATCCACTGTAATGTCACGGTTCATGTTTAATAATTAGGCTCTTGGTGTAAATATGAAGGTACAACTACGACCTGGTAAATTGGCTTGCAAGTGTCGTTCTCTTCCTGACTGGTGCAAACGGTTAGGATCACGCGGAGAACAAACTCAGTGCCGCCGATAGAAAATATGGGGGATCAATTAGATGGTACCACCTGGGCCCCTTGTTCCTAACCCAACTTACCAAGGACCCATGATAAAATTCACCCTTCCCCCGACCGATATCTTTTATGACTCAATTGCCTCTCAAAGACTAGATTGGGTTACACAAGGGAATGGTAAGAAGGGATATTATTGGTTGCACAGTTTGTTGGTGGCCTGGTGTGGTGTCGGTAGATTCCATATTGGACTCGAGCGAAGCTCGTGTCCAGTGTGGAGTTAGCTGGTGCCATGTTGGGCCGCCGACGGACTGTGTAACGAATATGTTTTACCGACTGCTGCGTCGATGCGCGGAACTAGTAGCAACGGCGATCGAAGTTGGATGGGGGAGTTCTCGCGATGTGTTGGCGTGTCTTTGCCTTGTTGCAATTGGTGGGAGAGTGCCCACAGCACTCTCCCATAGATTGTAGCAGGGCAGATTCATACATGCCAAACGGTTTCATCTCGAGGGTAGCGTGACGCTCATCCACAGAGTGGGAAGCCTTTTGGGTTGGCTAACCTGCACTTCAGACCAGGTGTGTGCTTCCAACACTCAATCACTCAGCTTGACGCGGTTGTCGGCTGCCGCCGTTTTGGGTAGTCAATGAACAAGGGGGAGAGTGCCTATGGCTGTCAGCGTATATTCATGTTGACGGGCGGTGTATGGTTTTGTATGGGTCTGAATGTGACGTCTTTGAACCTATGACATTCCCAGCTAGGAGGTAAGATATATATATATCTTGAATCATCCGAACTTATTGTTCACGTCACTTTTACTGGCATATGATAAAGCATGCGGACATACTTCAGTGCATACAGATGGTACACTGAGGATGGGGATGGCTGCAAGCTGCAGCCGCACGACTGCATCTTGCGGTTATTTTTATCCTTGTTGACCCACAATATATCTAATAACTGAACACAGTTCATGAAAGGAATATATGCTTACTAGTGAATTCGGGTGCCCGCGGCCCGCCTGTTGATTCACACACATTGGGTATCGAAAAAAGCTCGCAAACTAGTTATCTCGGGTCACGCGGCTTTGTCCTCGCGGGCCCCTCGGTCCGCCGGGGTTACTACCCCGGCTCTACCTCTCTCTCGACGCCCCTAGACAAACTGGTCCAAAATGTTCCAACGGACATGTGACAAACTGTTTAGGTAGTTGAGTGTCGGTTTCCTGTTCAACTTTCCCCAGCTATGAGATGCTTGACAGCCTGCGCGAGTCCCTCGTATCGCAATCGCGATCCGATGGTAAACTTTTCTTGATAACCAAGTATCTGTGGTATATATATACATCACGTACCCACTGCGAAACCCTGTACATATTGTAAATAGATTTACACTTTTGTAGCTGTGTTTTTCGCCACGTGTTTGTACGCTCACCCAAATCAAGGCTCTCAGATTCGAAAAAAAACAATGCATCTTGGCTCTGTTTTAACTTGACAAATCGTCGCGCTGGTACCACAGGACTCAGTTTTTCCATTGGATAACAGAACCTTGTGGGTCCCACGCGACTCAACGACAAAAATGGTTTGACATAATGCATAATTAGATGTGACCTGCACCTCTTGATTTGCTGCTGAAACGTTGATATCCAATTTCAAAAATGTATGGGGTCCATGGCTTGATCATTGTTCGTTCTTCCATTGACGCCTCCATGAGCTCAAAGGGTCAGTGCTTCTATCGGAGCCATCAATCACTAGCAGCTGGGACGCCCTTGGTTCTCTCTTGCGGAAATAAATTGCGTCTATACAGACATGGATAACAAAATATATATGTTAATTTATTTGTGGCAAGATCGGAACATAAACAGGGGTAGGTCCATCTTTCTCTGTACTACCATTGTATTCAGAACTAACGCCATACCCCCCTTGTCAGCTTTCGATTGTTTCGAGACAAGGAGGGGTCCCTCTCCCTTTCTCTATGTACACTCGATTGTAGCCGTGTCTTGGTGGTACTCTTCTAGTAATGGTATCCAGCGCAAGTTTTGCATGCATAGGTGAAGACTTATTGTCCTCCTCGAAACCTTGTTATCAAGCAATAATCAGTTTTAGTACATTATGTAGGTGAGCTCACAATTTAATTTAATTTTGTCTGCAGGTCATCGGGAAAATGTTACTGGAAGGTTACAAATAGTAAATAAATCAGTAGCCTATTTATCTCCCACTCATGTTCCTGCCACTCTCGGCTTGTTCGTATGAATCTTTTGTTTTCCTACTTTTTTAGTTGAACTGCTGAACCGCCAATCCACATCACTATAACTGTGAACTTATGACTTCGATGAAGCAGACCGTACTTTTCTCAAGACGAAAATGTTTTACAGACTTTCTGTACATACTACCTATATTTATCTTTGTCTTGTGCTGTCTATTTCTTCTGCTCTCATGTCTATTTCCTTTACTCCTATTCCTCTTTAGTGTACTCTTACTCTCCCCACCAGTTTGAATACAATTTGCCCAAGAAGAGATATTGCCTTGTTACCAGAAAAGTTGATTGGTATTGTTATCCGAGCAGTGAGCTTGTGTTCTACGTATCAGATCATATCATCAGCCACATAACGGGCCATATTGATCTACACCGTGCCCGGATAAGTACCTTCAACACCGTAGTTCATGTTCGCAGTCTAAGGCACAAGGTTTCAAAGGATCAGTCTAATTATAGTTTACATTATCTGTTCCTACGTCTCGGTGATGCAAAAGGTCATGACAGTTTTGTTGCCTTGACAGCACTGTTCTTTGGGTACTATACAAAATCAATCATCATGCATGTTAAAAGATTTGATGCACAATACAAGTGTCCCCAAAAAGTTATTCACGCCATAAATATCTCAACAGTTGTGGGAATATTAAATCTAGTTGTAACTGTTTTGGCAGCCCTTTATCTGAGTATAATTTTATTACAATCTGGTGATATTGAACCAAATCCCGGTCCTTGCTCCACAAGGTCACTCATTGAAAGTTTTTCACCTTAATATTCAAAGCTTAAAGCCTAAGTTAGATATTATCGAAAGCGAAACCTCATCAGATGATATTTTGGTGTTTACTGAAACATGACTGCAAAACAACGATCCCACATCCCATATATTATTCCACGGATTTCATGAGCCATTGAGACAAGACCGATCGTCAAGGGGAGGCGGGGTTGCCATCTACTTAAAGAATACTATCTCCTTTCGACGGCGGCCCGATCTCGAGGTACAGAACGCCGAGTGTCTATGGGCTGAAATATTCAATAAACACAAGAAGTCCTTATTCTTAGGGGTCTTCTACCGCCCACCAAATAGTCCCCCAGAAATATGGGATGCCATATCAGCATCGATCGAAATAGCCCGTGACACGTCAACTGCCGACTTGATTGTTACCGGCGATTTTAATGATAACCAACTAGTGTCCTCAAAAGGAGGTTTTGCTGACAAAAGAAATGTTTTTAACTTGAGACAGCTTGTGAGTGAGCCAACCTGCTTTACGGAGTCATCAGCCTCTCTGATAGATCTCTTTGCTGTAAGCGACTCGGTCGGGGGGCGCGGTGGCTCAGTTGGTAGAGGTGCAGGCTGCAAGCCGAGAGGTCCTCGGTTCGAATCCCACCTGCGGCAACCGCGTTGTGTCCTTGGGCAAGACACTTCACCCCGATTGCCTACATGGGGGCACGATGACGCTGTGTGCTGAGGCGTACTGCACGTCGATGGTGCGCATGTCTTCAACCAATCTAACCCTGCCTGTGCTGCGGTGCAGAGTTCATAGTTACGATGTTGGAGAGCTGACAGCTGCTCGTCGTTGCTCGGTGGTTCTCTCCGGGTACTCCGGCTTCCTCCACCCGTAAAACTGTCACGGTCATGATTAGCCATTGTGCATAAGTATGTGACCTTAAACACCACTAAATAAATAAATAAATAAATAAATAAATAAATAAGCGACTCGGTCAGGGTAAAAGATTGCGAGGTCTTAGAACCAATCATCCCGAAAATGATACAGTACCACTGTTCGGTGCCGATTGAGATTGATTTTTCTAAATTTATCTCTTTGCCATTTAGGTGAAGGATATGGCTGTACTCTCGGGCGACTATGAAGCACTCAATGTTGCCCTCGCCGACATCGACTGGAATTCTCTTTTCGATAATAGATGCCTTGATACTATCACCTCTGACCTCACCAATACATTACTCGACGTCGCATCTAATCATATTCCAAAAATAATTACTTCGCGACCGGAGCAGCCGAATTGGTACCACAACGAAATGACTTCTGATAAGACAGAGAAAGCGATTATATCGAATAGCAAAACGCACTGGCCTTCCGACTGCATGGGACAAATATAAACGTAAACGAAATGAAGTCATATCAGCTGTCAGGAAGGCAAAATAATCGTATATTTCCAAAGTCCAAACTACATTAAGAAGCAGCAACACGTCATCTTCACTGTGGTGGAAGACACTCAAAACGCTCATTTGTACAAATAAAGCAGTAACTATCCCAACTCTTGTTCACTTAAATAAAATTTATTTCTCTAATACTGAGAAAGTTGAGGTCTTAAATGAGCACTTAAGCTCAATCTCAACAGTTGATGACAAGAACGCTTCCCTACCCAGCTCTCCATCTAACGCCCCCCAAAATTATTGATAGTATCACTTTACAATGTAGTGAGATATACGAAGCCATGAAATCATTAAGGGTATCAAAGGCGTCTGGTCCCGATCATGACAGTCCTCGTCTTCTCAAAGAGTGCAAATCATCCTTTTCTGAGCCTCTCACAATTTTGTTCAATGTGCTATTGAATAAGTCGTACTTTCCTCAACTGTGGAAAAAGGCAAATGTATCCCCAATTTTTAAAAAACAACCCTCAAACTCAATTACTAATTATCGTCCGATATCATTGCTTAGCTGCGTGTGTAAAATATTTGAAAAATGTGTTTTCAAACGGTTGTGGCAGTTTTTGGTCGATAATAATGTTCTTAGTCAATTCCAATCAGGTTTTACGCCAGATGACTCGACTGTCCTCCAGTTGACCGACCTATATGACGAATTCTGTCGAGCTCTTGATGTCGGCAAGGAGGTTAGGGTAGTTTTCTGCGACGTCAGTAAGGCTTTCGACAAGGTATGGCACGTTGGTCTTATTCAGAAACTGGAGAGAATCGTTGTCGCGGGTAGACTACGGTCGGTCCTAAAATCATATCTTTCAGATAGGTCACGACGGATAGTAACAGGATCCGATGCCTCAACATGGAGACCTATTAATGCTGGTGTTACACAGGGCTCGATACTCGGTCCTATACTGTTTTTAATCTATATCAACGACATTACCGAAAACATATCCAGTAATATACGTCTATTTGCTGACGATACTTCCCTGTATTTAATAGTAGAGAATCACGAGCAAGTCTCGACTTTAATCAACCAAGACTTGGCCAGAATAGAACACTGGGCCAAGACATGGCTGGTAGAGTTTAATCCCCATAAAACAGAGAGTATGTTGATATCGCGCAAAACATCCCTGTTGCCCACCCACCACTATTCTTTAGTAAAACGCCGATATCTGAAGTAAAAAACCACAAACACGTAGGAGTCATTAAACAGTTCTTGTACGTGGGACGATCACATTGACCACATCTGCTCGAAAGCTTGGGTCCGTTTAGACTTATAAAGAAAGCAAAAATTTAACCTCGATCGGGACATCCTTGAAAAAATTTACTTTGCCTTCATGAGGCCATTACTCGAATATGCGGATGTTGCCTGGGACAACTGTTCTGCAACCGAGGCTGAAAAATTAGAGAAAATACAGACTGCAGCTGCTAGAATCATAACCGGGGCAACAGTTAGTTGCAGTAAGCGTTTACTTAATACTGAAACACGCTGGGACTCTTTACAAGAAAGACGTCGCAAACACAAATTGTTACAATATTTCAAAATGTACCATCGAATGTCGCCCCTGTATATTGCTAATAAGGTCCCTCCAATCATCTCATCATCAAATTTATCGCAAAATCTCCGGTCATGTAACAACCACAGAATTCCTTTCTGTCGGACACAATTATATCAGTTTTCCTTCATCCCCAGCGTTACGAAGCAATGGAATAGCCTGCCCATGTCTGTGCGTGAATACTCTTCACTGCCCAACTTCAAGATATTTTTAAGTGGTGGGAACCAAAGGCCTCCTAAGTTTTATAGTGGTGCAAAGTCCCGCAAAGCTCAAATTTACCACACCAGGTTACGTCTGGGTTGCAGTAGCCTCAATTTCCATCTGTATTCAAATCACCTGTCGCCTACCTCTTATGTCAGTGTGGGGTGTGTGAGACCGTGGAACACTATCTTCTCCACTGCCCAGTCTTCACAAATGCACGTGGTAATTCCAGTAAGCTACTACCATTCCCAATTGACGTACCAACGCTTCTTTTTGGATCTGAATTTTTGAATAACCAGGAGAACCAGCTTGTTTTTGAAGTGGTTCATGACTTTATTTTATCAAGTAGACGTTTTCGCTAACTGAACTGTGAAAATCGCATTTTCTTCTAAGATGAATCTTTCTCTGATCCCTTTCAAGCCGTTCTCTGCGTCGATCACACTGTAAAATACCTCTACTCCGCCCCATTTCCAAGTAAGTTGCATAGGCTGCATGTAATAATAACTGTTGCGAATATATAGGCAATAGACATTGACTTCAAGCTGGTTTTTCTGTCCTTTCTTGTCTCACTTCCCTTCACTCTTTTTCCATCTTTCTTACTTTTCTCACATTCATGGTTTAAGCAATATCAGGTATAGTCGCCATATGTTCTGACAACTCACGCTTAATTTCCTTTGCTTCAAGCTAACTTTGATCAGACTATTAGCCTTGCACTGGCCGGGGAATCGCACCCATACACTGTTGTGTTCATGGATGCGAGGCCCCACCCAGTTAGCTGGGCATCTGCCCAGACTATATTATAATTTCGAATATGGGTCATGATCTTAGGTGGCTTTGAACAAATTTAAGTAGTGTTTTTGCCACCTCAGATAATTGATATATTTCATGGTTTAGGGAGATGCACATAAGCTTTCAGCTTTTTGTCAAATCCCTCTATTATTCCTTTTCTTACATTGTTGAACAAATTTTATATAAAATATCTCATCATTTTGTAAACATTTTGTTACATATGACATTTTTAAAGAATAAAATATTGTTTAAACCAACTTTACTTATAATTTCTTGTACTGGAAGACCTATGATGGTAAAATGGCCTTCACACAAGCATTTAAAAAACTGATGTCTCTTTTCTGTTTCACAGGTTTTTAATAGATATATAGTTGTAAATTTGAAACATGAACTATGAAGCAGTATAGATGGTGTAAATAAAATTACAGAGAAAACGCAAATCCCGAGTTGATCATATATCACGGCTGAATTCATAAAACCTACAATTAATCCTGCGATACACCCTCGTTATGTTCATGAAATACAGGAAAAACTCCATCTCGGGTCTTTGATTTCAATCTCCCGTACCCCACCCATGTTATGTCCTGTCTTAATATGTATTCAACATTGACTGTGCAAATGTTGACATGCTTGTGGGTGCGTATTTTCACCATCAGAAGTAATGTGTTCCTTTTAATTTATTTTACATTTCTTGTAATTACTGTTATGTTTTCGGGACACACTAAAAAGTGTAGCCCGAGCCCGAGTCCGAGCTGAGAATATGGTGTAAAAATACCCATTTCACTTTGTCTAGATTCATTTGGCTACCAGTGATTTATATACCAAAAATAACTGAAATGTAACGATAAATAAGAAAGAAAACGAAACTTTATTTCTCAGCTACACCATATTCTCAGCTCGGGCTCGGGCTACACTTTTTAGTGTGTCCCATGTTTTCACCACTTTTATTATGTTAGTACAAAACTCCACTCTATCTTTTTCTTTACATTTTTTACTACTACTTGCTTGCAACCTGCCTCATCGAAGGTGTTTCGTGCAATAAATATAATCCAATCTCCCCCAACCAATGTTTTGGCCGTGATTGAAAATATTCGAAAATACTGATGGCGATATTTTGTAAATATAATGGGCATATACCCCGTTTGGTTAGGTACAAGAGATACTGTTACGCTATTACATGATGGGTGATGGTTCAGTTGGGGGAAGGATCAGAAGAGTAGACTTGTGGAAGTATGTTCATGAAAATCGATTTTATAACTGTTTTGAATCAGTGCACTGCATGCAATGTGGGTGATGTGATCAGTGACAACCACAGGGCAGTCTTAACATTTTTTGACACCCACATTCCCCCACCCATCAAACAACATGCCCATCTGCCCTCACATACACACACCCATACACAGATTCACTGCAAGTATAATGGGGAAGTGGGATGGGAGAATGAATGACATGTGGTTAGTGAGAGACTCAAAGGAGAGGGTTAATGTGCTACTTGGGGAGATTGGGGTGAATGGGGCAAGGAAAGTCATCAAGCGGTTCTGGGAGGAGAGAAGAAGCGTGGGAATAGGGAGGCCGTTGGGAGTACAGGGTAACCAAGGCATTCCGCGACAAATCAGCGGCTGGTCAAAGTGTTATTATTATTACATACGCATCCTTAGTCCTGTTGAAACAATGTTGTAGGGACTTGTTTTTACTTTTGTTCTCGATGACAAATAATGACAAACAAGCCCCCACAAATACGGAAAGAAAAACACAAAACTCGTGTTTTCTTTGTAAGGTCCCGGAGAAAACAAAGGAAATCTTTGTGGGGACACAAACACTACTGTCTAGGTTCTGACCAGGTCGATAACCAGACCCGTTCTCTCTCTTAAACAGACACCCCCAGCCTCACCTGTCCCTCTATAACATTATTCCTGTACACACCCAGCAGATAAACATATCCATCAATGATTTACAAGCCTTTCATGCCTCTTTGTCAAACTTTTGAGATGACCTGTTTGGATAAACAACCCTCCCACTTTCATTTTAGTTGCACCACAACTGTGCACCCGTCAATCTGGACTGATTGTGATGTTTGTTTTCTTGGGCGAGGACCAAGGGAAATAATAAACCATACTAAATCCTGGATTATAAATGTCCTCCAACAAATTTTTGCATCAAAATTACAACACGAATGAAGCATAATTAGTCTGTGTGAAACACACAGACTATTGTTTTTGCACGGTTTCTTTTTCTTTTTTTTTTCTTCTTTTTTTTCTTTTTCTTCTTCTTCTTCTTCTTCTTCTTCTTCTTCTTCTTCTCCTGTCTTCTGTCTTCTCATCACTATTTTGTCCGCAAGATAACTCGAAAAGGAATTGCCCTATCTCGTTGATTTTTGGCATGCTGATGGACAGCCAGAAGTTCTCGGCCATCTATGTTTTTCAGATTCCTGGGGTATCGGGGGTGTCTGTAGGGGTGTTTTGAAAGTGGGTCACGCCCATATCTCAGGTGTGGTATGACCTCCAGACCTGGGACCGACACCAAATGAGTCGACACTCGATGGAGGTTCAAAATATGGGTCAAGGTTACGGAGATCACCTAGGGGTCATTGGGTGCATTTTTCATAATTGCTGGAAATCACATTTTTTGACCCCCTAAAGCATTTCTGATGTACACACATGCATTTTGACGTAAAAAAGTGGGCGTGGCCCCAAATTTTTAAAAGTGGGTCACACTCATATCTCAAGCATGGTATGACATATGGACCTGGGACCAACACCAAATGAGTCGACTCTCGATGGAGATTCAAAATATGGGTCAAGGTCACAGAGGGCACCTAGGGGTCATTGAGTGCATTTTTCAGAATTGCTGGAAATCACATTTTTTGACCCTTAAAGTATTCCTGACATACACACATGCATTTTTACGTAAAAAAGTGGGCGTGGCCAAAATTTTGAACGTGGGTCACTCCCATATCTCAGGCATGGTATGACCTACAGACCTGGGACCAACACCAAATGAGTCGATACTCGATGGAGGTTCAAAATATGGGTTAAGGTCACGGAGGTCAACTAGGGATCATTGAGTGCATTTTTCAGAATTGCTGGAAATCACATTTTTTTGAGTATGGCCCAATAAGCCACAGGGTTTTCGCAGCCTCCAATTTCCTGATACAGTAAATTCTCCCCAAGCAATACGATGTTATGTTCACACTGGAGACTATGTAAACACCAGTGGAGTAATCTGTCAAAATGAAATCTGACCTTGTCATCATAATGGGACGTTAGTTCCTGAAACTAAGTTGAGAGAAACCCTTTGCCTTGCAAGGAAATAAATTGTAAATTATTCAGTTCACTGCTTTTAACCCTCTCCAGACTTCTATGTGGATTGCACATATTTTATTTCAGGCAGAATAAAGTTAACCCTTTCCATAAAACTGTACTGAATAATTGTTGAAACCTATCTTATTCAGTTCAATGCTTTTAACCCCTCTCAAGACTTCAATGTGGATTGCACATATTTTATTTCAGGCAGAATAAAGTTAACCCTTTCCATAAAACAGCACGGAATAATTGTTGAAACCTATCACAAAACTGTCAGGGTGCCGGTAACAATACTGGCATGGTCGACTGTACTTTTAACTGTGTTAGTGCTATGACTGTTAAAAACTAATTTGTTAGAGGAGTTCTATAGTCTTTCACTGCGCTCATCTCGGCCTCACCGAGAGTGCAGAAACCTTTGGTGTCAAAGTGCCATTAAGAGAATGTCTCTGATTTGTGCCGTTCCATCCCTCCGGAGTGCAAAAGCAGGTACTGTCAGCTGAGAAACTTAATGTTTTCGCTTTATTTTCATAACATTTAATTCTATGTGGAATGGGACACCTTTTCAGTGTGCCTTCCAAAGTAAGGGATTCTTAACCCTTTAGCGAACATAACAGCGAAAACCGGTCAACATTATTCACAGAAACGTCTATTCAGTTTTAATTACCTTTTCATTTTTGCTTGAAAAAACATAGCTTATGACCCTTTATTGGATTGAGCTCATTTTTTAAAGGATTATTTATTTATTGGCGTTTAATGTCACATATTTCTGCACAGTGGCTAATCATGACCATGACAGTTTTTTAGGTAGAGGAAGTCGGAGTACCCGGGAAGAACCACCGGGCAACAACGAGCAACTGTCAGATCCCCCACATACTAACTCCACACAAGCAGGGTTAGCATTGGTTGAAGACGGGTGCACAATCGATGTGCATTACGCTTTAGAACACATCGCCACCATGCACCCACGTGGGCAATGGGGTGAAGTGGCTTGCCCAAGGACAGAGTGAGGACCTCACGCCTTGCAGCCTGCACCTCTGTCAACTGAGCCACTGTGCCCCCATTTAAAGGATTAAAATGGAGTATTTAAATGGAATATTTTAACCCCCTGAAGATCTTAATATGGGGGCATTATTCAGAAAGACTGGGAAATGCATTTTATTACACCTTAATGCATTTCTAAAGTTTATGAATGTATTTCATCACTCAAATTAGTGGGCAGAGACAAAAATATCCATTTCTGATTCGTGTATCAAACCCTTTGAATGCTGGCCACATATATGCCATTTCTGGTTTCTTATAAAAATGTTCTGATTCCTGTATGAATATTTTCTATCCCCTTCCTTTTGTCTTGACGATAACTCAAAAACAAATCATCTGTCCTGGGGGGCGCGGTGGCTGAATTGGTAGAGGTGCAGGCTGCAAGCCGAGAGGTCCTCAGTTCGAATCCCACCTGCGGCAACCGCGTTGTGTCCTTGGGCAAGACAATTCTTCCCCATTGCCCACCTGGGGACACGGTGACGCTGTGCATTAAGGCGTACTGCACGTCGATGGTGCACCTGTCTTCAACCAATGCTAACCCTGCTTGTGTGGAATTAGTATGTTGGGGAGCTGACAGTTGCTCGCCGTTGCATGGTGGTTCTCTCCGGGTATTACGGCTTCCTCCACCCGTAAAACTGTCGTGGTCATGATTAGCCATTATGCAGAAATATGTGACCTTACACACCAATAAATAAAAAAATAATCTGTCCTGGGGCTGTTTGGCATACTGGTAGCCTGTCACAAGTACTGGCCCAGCTATGTTATCAGGGAACCTTTGGGAGTGGTCCATTGGGCCACAGAGTTTTTTATACCCCCTAATTTCTTTGTAAAAGAAAAGCATCATAAAGAAATAGCTGTTTATATTTATATACACAAGAGAATAATGTAAACAATCAAATTAGAGAGAAGTTGCTATAGATGACAGCCTGACACATATTTACTCTTATCAGCTGTCAGATCAGAATTAAATTCCATCCCCAAACCAAGTTGAAAAAAAAACCTTTAGGTGGCAAGAAAATTTGTTTATTATACAGAGCTATCTTACAACACTTGATTAATTGTAGTTGAATAAATAACCCTTCACCTTTCATTGCATTTTTTTAAATTTTTTTTTCATTCTCAATCATAACTCAAGATCAACAGGTTTCGGGCCGAGTGCTAAGCGGCTCTCTCGAAACACTTATCACAATTATGAATTAATGAAATGGAATATTTAACCCTCTTCATACTTCACCGCCCTCTTCATACTTCACCGCGAAGATCAAACAACATCATTTAACTTATGACGGTAGAACCTTTTGCACGCTTCCTGCCATATTGCCACTCTTTACGCAAATGCCATGATTCAAGATTCCATCATCTAATTTTATGTATGCCTTGTTTAGGGCATTACATGCTCTTAAGGTTAGGCCTTTAAACGAGCTCTTGGGGCTTTTAAGTTTTTTATGGCACTATCCCAATATAGAGTCTATGCACCCTTTGTCGGTTCGATAACTCAAACACAAATCGTCCTATCTCTATTCGTTTTGGCATGCTGGTTACCAACAACCAGTTTGCACTCATCTTTGTTTTTTCAGCTAGTTTGAGGCCTTGTGTGTGATACAGTAGGCTGAATGCCTTAGAGGCTTCTAAATCATAATAAATATTTGCTATCATCGCCCAAAAATGACAGATCTGTAGTTGGTGGAGCCATTTCTTTAAAGTAGGTGTACACATGGGACTATACCGACTGATTTAAAAACTGCTGGAGGTTCAATATATGGTCCGCCTGAAAGAGGTCACCAAGGTCATCCAGTGCATATTATTCAGAAAGTCTGGGGAATGCATTTCATTACACCTTAATGCATTTCAAAAGTTCATGAACGTATTTCATCACTCAGCTTGATGGGCAGAGCCAAAAATGTCCACTTCTGATTCGTGTATCGAACCCTTTGAATGCTGGTCACATATATGCCTTTTCTGGTTTCTTATAAAAAAATGTTCTGATTGCTGTATGAATATCTGTAAATACTATTAACGAAAATCCATTTCTGATTTGTTTGAAAATAATTTACTTCTGAAAATAAGCCTCCATAAATTCTCCTTCTGTATAGTTTATTCCTGATACTTTCACCCTTTTCACACAGACTTGAATTTACTGGGTGCAGTAAATTCTGTTTCTCTAGTTAGTGTTTGACTTTGATTTACAACAAGGTAAGATTTACTGACCTGTTTTTATACACCTGCGTTCACAAAACCTTTATCAAACCTAAAAAAAATCCTGACTGTTTTCAGTTCCTTCTCAGTCATAAAACGTTCTGATGAAAGTGATAAAACATATTCCTGATAAAATTAGGAGTCCCCCCCCCCCCCCCCCCCACACACACACCCACTGAAAGTTCCACGTTCAAAAAATAAATGTTCAATTAATCACTAGAATACAAAAAAGTGACAAAATTGCTGTTTCGTGAATAATCCTGTGAAATGCTATCCTTTTCAATGGTAAAGTGTCTTTTCATTTAACATCCATCCCCTGAAACTGTAACAGCATTCATTGGCTTGAACAAATTTTAGATCAGGAGAGGAAGGAAACACGCTCAAAGCTGATTAAATTCTTTATTTTTTCACATGACACAATAATTTTATGTTAAGATCAGATTTCTAATATAATTCTGAATAATCGATAATGTGTCTGCTGAGATGTCTGTTTTGTCTGTGCATCTCAGTTATCCACCAACACCTGAAAGAAAAAACAATATGGTTGAACAGGATATTAAAAAAAACTCCTACATATAGAGGTAACTTTTCAGTCTCACCGTGAATGCATGTCATGAAACCTGGTTTCATTTTCAGTCTCTGCATCTTAAAGTTTGTTTCCTACACCACATTACACATTTCATAAAAGACCATTAACAGTCCATGTGGACTCTTGAAAACCACTCGCCTGTTGAGCAAAATGCAACAGTAAAAAAAATCCCAAATTTTTAAGGTGCACTGTAAGGGGAGCTAAAATGTCACTAAAGATGCTCAAGTCAAGTGATTCTTGAAAGAATATGTCAGTTTCGCCATTCAGAAGTACTTTAAAAATACATGTAACATGAAAGAAGAGACCTCTCAGCCTAGACAGCTCCATCCAAAAAAAAAAAAAAAAAAAAAAAAAATACAAGACAAGAATCCAAGTGTTACTGCTTGTCAAGAATCCAAGTGTTACTGCTTGTGACCTTAACCTTCATAATATGACAATGGATGAAGATCATGACATGTTAGATTATGTGTAACAATTGTGTAAAACATGAATAAGATCTGTCACAGGGATTCAATTATATACAGACCAGACAAGAGCTGTATTACAATATCAAAGTTTTGCAGTCTGTGGCCTTGACCTTAAAGATATGACCTTGGATAAAAGTCACACCACACCTTTAAGTCATGAGCAATAATTGTACTAAGTATGAATAAGATTTATCAATCGTACCAAGTCATATGGACTGGACAAGGGTTGTATAACAATATCCAAGTTTTGCTGTCTTTGACCTTGATGTGGTGATATGATCTATTATATTACAATCAACATGTATTTTGTCTGTATTAACTCCGCAACTGCGACCCCCTGATACAGATGTTTGTATCAGGGGGTCGGATACAAGTATGTTCCTTTCACGTGAGTTCCATTTTTTTCTTTTTGTTCATCCGTACGAATAAATAGTTTGTTATATATTCGTCTACATTCTTGACTTATCACCAAATATATTGTAAGATGAAATGATTATTACCATTATGTGGATGTACAAAATATGTACCCGAGTCTCGCTCTGGGTTCTAAGGGTAGATCATGACTCGTCTTCGACTCGTCGTGATCTGCCCGTAGAACCCAGAGCTCTACTCGGATACATATTTTGTACATCCACATAATGGTAATAATCTCTATGGATCAAAGTCATGTCACACTTTTGAGTCAAGAACAATAATTGTACAAAGTATAAATAAGATTTGTCAATCATACCAAGTTATATGGACAGGAAAAGGACTGTATAATAATATAAAAGTTTTGCTGCCTGTGACCTTGATTTTGATGATATTACCTTAGATCAAAGTCATGACACACCTTTGAGTCATAGGCAATAATTGTCCCAAGTTTGTCAATCATACCAGGTTATATGGACCGGACAAGGCCTGTATAATAATATTCAAGTTTTGCTGTCTGTGACCTTGACCTTGATGATATATAACACTGGATCAAAGTCACAACACACCTTTGAGACATGAGCAATAATTGTACAAGAAGAAATAAGATCTGCCAATCATACCAAGCTATATGGACCGGACAAAAGAGACAGTGAAATGTCATATTCTGACACCTTAACATAGGGCCTGTGACCTTGAGGGGCACATACCATATTATAATTTGCGGCACACTGTCTTTTGATAATACATATTGCTATATAGTTTTGTCAAAAAATATTAAGTGGTTAAAAATTTATGGCCCAGAAAAAGAAAATGTTGACGATGACTGAACAGATGCACAACTTAGCATTAGAAAAGCTTCTCTGACTTTGTCAGGCAGAGCTAAAGGTTTTACGGATTAGCTTCTGTGCCTGCATCTGTTAAAACACATTTTACAGGGCTGAAAATAGCTTGTCTGATAACCACAAAATACATTTCTGACACATCCCAGGCCTGCATGCTCCTGTTAATTGAAGGAAAAATCCAGTAATATATTGAGAAATTTACTCGATAATCACTGAATGTCCCGTGTACAGACCTATTGTCCTCAGTACATACAATGCAGCCATTTAATCTATTGTATTTTGTTTGACAAATTGACAGAGTGCCATGATACACAAACAGACATATCAAATTTTCACGTATACCCTTCATACACATTTATGTAGATGAGTAAAGGATGATCCTTAGCAAATTTTGAGTAGTTTTTTAGATGATTGTGTTCATTGTTTGTAAAATGGACAAAACAAAATAGAGACATTTTCCTCAATCCTCGGTAGGCCTGAGTTGTGACATATAAACTATTAAGAAATATCAGATATTTTCAGATATTCACTGTTTGTTAACAGAAAAACAGAATTATATACATTATTTCTCATCAGTATTCATGCTGGCTCAGCTCAATATTTTAATGTGCCAAAGCTGAATATTTTTTGTGCTAAATGAGAATTTTTTGTGCCAAATGACAGTTTTTGTATTTGCTGTGGGAGAACTTTAAAAATTATTTTTTTGTAATTTCAAGAAAGATCAAAATCACAATGCACAATCCCCCAAAGGTAGCTTACGTTTATGATTTATTGTGAATGTGAAACTTACAATTTGGAATTGAAAACAAATGCCATTACTCGTGCATCCTTGGCTTATGAAAGGACTTGAATCAAGGAACCCCATGGGGCCAGAGGTGCACGTCTGACCAAAGGATTTAATTACCATCTATGACTAGTTAACACAACAGAGGAATGAAGTTATTTAATTATTTATAACTGCTGTCCATGTCAGATAATTTGTTTCAGGTTTGGGGATGCAGCCACAGAAATAACCGCCCAGATGTTCACTAATGGTAAACTGAGGAGCCCAAATATCTGTCCAAATATCAACCTGGGGACTTTACTGGAACAAACATGAAGGATGTTGTGTACCAAATATCAAAAGATTCTGACTGGTGGTTCTGGAGAAGATTTTGAGAACATTACCAATTTTGCACTATGTTAAAATTCACCCCACCCCCATTGGGAACACAAATGTCAACCCAGGAACTAATTTGAACAAATTGAATCTGAATCCTTAAAGGATGCTGTATACCAAATATAGAAGCAGATTTTTAAAGATTATTCCTCATACTGGACTAAGCTATCCGAAAAAAGCCCAAACATAGGCTTCCAGTACTTTACCAGTTAATGAACCACTATGTCAGATCACTCATTGCGAGAGAAAAGTCACATTTATCATTGTTTTTACATCAACCAATCAAAGGCAGATTTTCTGAAACAGGAAATTTAATGTAAAAATCTATATTTTGTTTTGGTCATTTTACAAGCTATGAAAACAAGAATCTAAAACCTACTCATAATTTACAACGAGTCAGAATCAACGCAACTCACCTATAAAATATGTGTATAATTAAGGAATAGTGCATGGCTTGGAGTTGACTATGCCCATATATTGCCCAGTGATGTGGTGTAGTTCCCGATGCAAAGCGGAGGGAACTACACCACCTCACTGGGCACAATATGGGCCTAGTCAATGACAAGACATGCACTAATCCTTATATTATATCGAACGCCCATCAAGAAAAACATCTGTCCGATTTGTTAATCTATTACCAAGGTAGCAGCCCTACCAACAAAAAACTCCTCCTGCTCATCATCGACAAATTGACTGTAGTTTAAATCACAATTTGGAAATGTCATTCTCGGTACGAAACGCTAACTTGGATTATTGATATGAGCAAATGACAAATTTTGAATCGGTCGGCAAGGGTAAACAAAACATTTCCCCCAAACGGAACTGTGTATTCTAGGATCGCACAACTCACGAATGAAAGCTAAAATTTTCGAAATTTGACAACGCAGTTTGATAATTTCCACACATCTGTCACACATATACATTACCGAATGGGTCAGTATGGGATACAAAACCCTGAAGATTCAAATGAATTCCAATATTTATTCGTTTACTGCCCAAAACATTGCCCAAAAAGAATGTAAAAAACTCTTCAAGCAAACAGAATGGAATTATATAAACGAAACAATAAAAGAAGGCCTGGAAAATAGAAACTGCAAACCATTCTGGAAATACATAAAATCAAAAAAACAAGACAGCATCGGAGTAGCACCACTCAAGGATGGCAATCAACTCGTAAGTACAAGTAGGGAAAAAGCAGAAATACTGGTACAACAATTCAAGTCAGTTTTTACAACAGACACCAATCCAATCAAACCGAAACCTCTAAAAGCCAACATCAGTAACCTACCAGACATCAAAATTGATGAAAAAGGGGTTAAAAAATTACTGAAAAACCTGAACGTCAACAAATCCTCAGGTCCGGATAACATCCCGAACCGCATGTTAAAAGAGTGTGCCGAAGAACTAGCACCGGGATTAGCAGCAATATTCCAACTGTCACTTGACACCGGAGACCTACCAACAGACTGGCTGGAAGCAAATATATCATGCATATACAAAAAGGGGGACAAGCACAAAGTCGAAAACTATCGCCCAGTCTCCCTGACATCAGTCTGCTGCAAATTACTCGAACACATCATCTGTAAAAATCTCATGGGGCACCTAGAAGAAAACAAAATCTTAACATCACTGAACCATGGATTCAGATCTGGCTACTCATGCGAAACCCAACTTGTCCTAACAATTGATGACCTCCTTAAATCATCCGATGCTGGAAAACAAGTCGACATGGCCATCCTCGACTTCTCAAAAGCCTTCGATACCGTCCCACATGGTAAGCTCTTACATAAACTAGACCGATATGGAATCAAAGGCGCAACGCATACCTGGCTAACAAATTTCCTAACAAAAAGGAAAATGAAGGTAGTCCTCGACGGCGAAGCCTCAACAGAAGTAACAGTGGATTCAGGAGTACCACAAGGAACTGTTCTCGGCCCCATCTTATTCCTGTGCCACATAAATGACCTACCAGAAGTAACAAGATCCCAAGTAAGATTATTTGCTGATGACTGCTTGCTCTACAGAGAAATAAAAAACTACAACGACCACAGCACTCTCCAGAAAGATCTGGAAAATTTGGAAATTTGGGCAAAAGACTGGGGAATGAAATTTAACGCAAAGAAATGCTACATCCTAAGCATAAAAAAGAAAACTTCAAAATTCTATACACTTGATGGCCATATTCTAGAAGAAGTCCAATCGAATCCATACTTGGGGCTACAAATATCACAAGACCTACAGTGGCAAACCCATATCAGCAACACCACTAAAAAAGCGAGCTCAACACTTGGCTTCCTGAAGAGAAACTTAAAGCACTGCCCTATAGAATGCCGCAAACTAGCCTACATCTCGCTAATAAGATCAACCCTAGAATACGGCTCAATAATCTGGGACCCACATCTAAAACAGGACATAAACAAAATAGAGAAAATACAGAGACAGGCAGTCCGTTACATCACCCAAAACTACAAAACCAGAGAAGAAGGCTACATCAAATCTACAATGGAAGACCTGAAATTAACAGCCCTAGAAGACAGAAGACGACAAAATCGACTGATCTTCTTCTACAAAGTGGTTGAGGGGTCAGTACCAGGACTACCCCCTGACAAATCACTCAAGCCAACAACCAACAAAAGACGCATAAGACCAACAACATACAAGGACTGTGAGACAAAAAATGCCATATTAAACCAAGCTAGAGTAAATCAAAGAACATTCCAAGTCCCATATTGCAAAACAATAATCTACAGAAATTTCTTCTTCCCCAAGACAACAACAGACTGGAACCAGCTGGAAGATAATGTTGTCTCGGCACCAACGCTGGAGCTATTCAAGAAGGCCATCCAAAAGAAACCGTAAGCGTCCTCTTCAACCCGTAGCATTAAAGCCTAAATAGGTTACTGCTATGTATAAATACAGATACAGAATTAAGTAGCGAAATAATATGATCACCGAAACAAACGATTTTTCATATCCGGACGCGTTCTCGTGAAAATTGTACCCAGGTATGGATCATTCTCTTCGAAACGAGATATGGATCATCTTCTCAAGCAATAAAATGAAAGCCTCGGAAAATATGACTTCAGCAATGGAAAAGCGATACATTTTTCCACGATTTCTTTCCGGGTCATTTTGTGGATGTTGTGCCTCTGTGAAGCGATATTTAAATTTAGCCTGATTAGTTTTATTCGCCCAGTATGAAAAGAAAACTGATATATAGTGATGTGATGTGCTAAAAATAGAAACGTGTAGTGCCTGGGTGTAGTGCCTGGTCAGTTCTGTGGATGCAAACTACACGAAATAGCGGTGCAGCATTCGTCCAATCATGAGCCTAGAAGGTCACGTGAGATATAATATAAGGTAAATATGCATGATGAGCATGATGTCATTCGTGTATCCACAGTGCAAAATTGTTACTTTGTCACAGACCATCTGCAGCCTTGGATCAACAATATCATCTTCAAAATGATTCCCATGTACTGAATAAAGCCAAAAAAGTGTACAAAACACAGATAATTTCAAGTAGTACAGTGGAGCCCACTTAATTGGATATCTTTTAATTGTATATCCCTGTTAATTGAATATAATTTTCAAACACAAAACCATTTACCATACCTTCAGTACAAATTTGATCTGTTAATTGCATATGGGTTGTATAGTAAACTCCTGTTAATTGTGTATAAATTTTTGTATTATGTCGAAAAAATTACTGTGACACGCACCAAATTCCCCTTAGTTATCAACCTTTTTGGCCCCACAACATCCAATACAGGCATTTATTCTATTATATCTTGTTTGACAGAGCTCTATGAGCTCTGTCAAACAAGATATACTAGAATAAATGCTCAGTTTACCTCCAGAACACAAGAAACTGACCAAATCCCTGTTAATTGTATACTCCTGTTAATTGAATAATTTTCACTAGCAAAATGGATATTCAATTAAGAGGATCCTACTGTATTCTCCAATTTTGATCTCACTGCTGTTCAAATTGAGAACTGAGAGTTTTTTTATTTATTTATTGGTATTTTGAAGCAGGGCTTGTTTACTGTGGTAAACAAGCTCTCTTTTACTTGTAAAAAATAAGACCCGATCAACATTGCCTGGGGTGGAAGTTCTCTAAAATGGGCAACATGGGTGTAAATGATTGGCTGGACTTGACTTTACCTCCACATTGTGGTCACAATTAGCCATTGTGCAGAAGTAGTATGTGACCTTAAGCACCAATAAATAAATAAATGAATAAATTTATTGATGTTTAAGATCACATATTTCTGCACAGTGGCCAATTTATTTATTGGTTTTTAAGGTCACATATTTCTGCACAATGGCTAACCATGACCTTGACAGTTTTACGGGTGGAGGAAGCCGGAGTACCCAGAGAGAACCACCGAGCAACGGCGAGCAACTGTCAGCTCCCCAAAATACCAACTCCACACAGGGTTAGCATTGGCTGAAGACAGATGCACCATCGACGTGCAGTACGCCTTAGTACACAACGGCACCGTGCCCCCATGTGGGCAATGGGGGTGAAGTGTCTTGCCCAAGGACACAATGCAGTTGCCGCAGGTGCGATTCGAACCAAGGATCTCTTGGCTTGCAGCCTGCACCTCTACCAACTGATCCACCACGTCCCCACCCAGAGGCTAATCATGGCAGCAAGTCCAGCCAAACGTTTATACCATGTTGCCAATTTTAGAGGATTTTCACCCCAGACATTGGTTATCAAGTCCAATTTTACCAGTACAGTAGCACCCTGTTAATTGAATAGCCACCTTGCATGTGAAAATTATTCAATTAAAAGGAGTATTCAGTTATCAGGGATTGTGTCACTTGCCTGTACTTAGAGATAAACTTAGCATTTATTCTATTATATCTTGTTTCACAGAGCTCCATGAGCTCTGTCAAACAAGATATGATAGATTAAATGCTTGCATTGGATAGACTGAGGCCAAATAGGTCTATAAACAAAGGAAAACTGGGGAGAGTCAGGCTAATTTCTCGACAGGTTACAAGAATTTTTATTCAATTAACAGGAGTTTACTCTATAACTTATATTCAATTAACAGGTGAAATTTGTACTGGAGGTATGGTAAGTGGATTTGTGTTGGGAAATTATATTTAACAGGGTTATTCAGTTGAGAGATACAGTTAAAACTAGAAGTCCTGTCATGAAATGCGCACAAATAGCACGTTTATATGCGCGTTAATGTGCGCGTTATGGCCCAAGTAAAGCTATCAAGTTCTGTACATGTGGCCTGTGCACAAGCAATGTTTCAGCCAATAGACCTCTGGGTAACCCGGAGGTCCATTGGCAGAAACATTGCATTTGTTTGCTATGAGTAACCAGGAGAACCTGCCGTGCTGTGGATGCCATTCGATGTGGCAATTGCGCGCAATGCCAATGCAAATTAAGCCTAGATAAGCGCACTACTCGTGACAGGACTTCTAGTTTTAACTGTATCCAATTAAGTGGGCTCCACTGCACCAGTAAACAAGCATTGCTTCACTTCCCAGGGTTCCCACAGGTAATTGAAATTGAGATCAGTGTCATTGGTGCTTAAGGGAAAAATTTGTAATGACAGTGATAAGTGGTGTCAAGTGTGTATTTCAGGAGTAATTGAGACCCTGGAACCCATTTTTATTATATGTCTGTTCCATGAAATCCCCACCTACAGCAACACTAAACCATGCGGAAAATGAAAATCTGTTCCGCACATATGTGCAGAACGGAAATCGTTCACAGACTATTTTTAAATAGAAGTGAAATTTCACTGGAATTTTCTACAAATCACGCACCGCAATTACAATAAGAAATGCTAGTGATAGCTGAAAATCGTCCCCTGAATTCCAATGTGTTCTATGTGCCAGTAGGCACAAAGAACACATTGGAATTCAGGGGACGAAATAGTAACACAGGTTCTCATCCCAAATTTGGTTGGCGATAAAATGCGTTGTTTTTGTTGATAGTTGTCAAATGAATTGTCAATTGTCCTTCTAATAATTGTTTTTATTAACATGAAGGTGTGTAATAAATGCAAACGACACACACATGTGCGAATGGGTTAATCGATATGGCACTTGTGCCATCGCTGAAGGATAAAATTGTGGCCTCTCGTTTCATCCTTCCATGCTGGCACTAGTACCATATTGATTAACCTATTCACATGCATGTCGTTCTGTGTATAGAGTGTCTACATGTGACATTCTGTGTACATAATGTTCAAAATATTCTAGAGGATCCACCAAGGGCATAATGAGGAAGTGGAATGGGAGACTGAAGGGGAATACATTGATAATGAGGGATTTCTCACTTGAGAATAGAGATAAACTAGAAAGTGTTTTAGCACACTAAATCATATGTCTCCCCTTCCTTTCAATTTTATGCACTACAGATGATATATACATAAAAATATTGACAATCATACCAGATATGTAAGGTTGAGGTCAAGGTCACATGAAGGTCATGATGACATGTGGTCTCATTGTGATACATCCACATGTCAATCATCTAAGTCCTAGGTAAAAAAACAAAAAAGTTCTGATCTGGACAATTATTCCCTATTTGAAGTACATAAATTTGACCTTGAGATCAGAGGTCAAGGTCACATGCAGTTCATCAAGGTAGCGGACATGCGGTTTCATGGTGACACATCCACATGTCAAAAAAAAATAAATTCTGGTCTGGACAATTACTCCCTATTTAAAGTACATAAATTTGACCTTGAGGTCAAGGTCACATGAAGGTCATGATGACATGTGGTCTCATTGTGATGCATCCACATGTCAATCATCTAGTCCTAGGTCAAAAAACAAAAAAGTTCTGATCTGGACAATTATTCCCTATTTGAAGTACATAAATTTGACCTTGAGGTCAGAGGTCAAGGTCACATGCAGTTCATCAAGGTAGCAGACATGCGGTTTCATAGTGACACATCCACATGTCCCAAAAAAACAAATCTGGTCTGGACAATTACTCCCTATTTAAAGTACATAAATTTGACCTTGAGGTCAAGGTCACATGAAGGTCATGATTACATGTGACATGCGGTCTAATTGCGATACATCCACATGTCAAATATCTAAGTCCTGGGTCAAAAAACAAAAAAGTTCTGGTTTGGATAATTATTCCCTATTTGAAGTACATAAATTTGACCTTAAGGTCAGAGGTCAAGGTCACATGAAGGTCATCAAAGTAGATGACATGCGGCCTCATGGTGACACATCCACATGTCAAATAACCAAGTCCTAGGTCAAAAAACAAAAAAATTCTGGTCTGGAAAATTACTCCCTATTTGAAGTACATAAATTTGACCTTGAGGTCAAGGCCACATGAAGGTCGCAATGGTATGCGACACACTAGCTCATGGTGATACATCCACGTGCCAAATACCTAAGGCCTGGCTCAAAAGACAAACAAGTTTTGGTCCGGACAAAGTTTCCTTGAAAAAAGCACAAATCTGACCTTCAGATCAAAGGTCAAGGTCACATGAAGGTCACAATGGTACGCTACACACCGGCTCATGGTGATACATCCACATGCCAAATATTTAAAGCCTGACTCGAAATACAAAAAAGTTCTGGTCCAGACAGTTTCCCTTAAAAAAAGTGCATAAATCTGACCTTCAGGTCAAAGGTCAAGATCACATGAAGGTCACTATGGTACACTGCACACCGGTTCATGGTGAAACATCCACATGCCAAGTATCTAAGGTGTAGGTCAAAAGACAAAAAACGTTATGGCCCGGACAAAGTTTGTGTGATGTTTCCCTTAAAAAAAACACAAATCTGACCTTCAGGTCAAAGGTCACATGAAGGTCACTATGGTACACTGCACACCGGCTCATGGTGATACATCCACATGCCAAGTATCTAAGGTGCAGGTCAAATGACAAAAAAGTTATGGCCCAGACAAAGTTTGTATGAGAAGAAGGAGGAGAAGAAGAAGAAGAATATGCACTAAAATAATATGTCTCCCTTCTGGGAAGGGGAGACATAATCAGCAGCTGATCAAGGTATTATTAACTCTTTCAACACGAGAGACCGCTTTTCCAGTCCATAAACACGATATGTCATAATTTTATTAAGTAGGATGACTACAAAGTGAATGCGTGTGGTAGCCTGAAGGCTGTATGTTGAAAATATTAATTGCTCTACCCCAAATAATGGATATGGACTTTTCCAATTTCTGCCATTTAACTAGCATGGAAGATACCACCAGTGTTGAAAGGGTTAATATGTACAATACTGTCATCACAAAAGTATAATGCACATCGTGATCAAGTCACAGCACACAAATACATCAGAGGGTCAAGATTTCATGAATAAAATATCGCGAAATCAAAACTGAACTAGAGAAACAGAATTTACTGCATCCAGTAAATTCAAATCTGGGTGAAAAAGGTTAAAGTATCAGGAATAAACTATACAGAAAGAGAATTTATGGAGGCTTATCTTCTGGTGTAAAATATTTTTTAACAAATCAGAAACGGGTTTTTCGTTAACAGTATTTTTTAGATATTCATACAGGAATCAGAACAATTTTTATAAGAAACCAGAAAAGGCATATATGTGACCAGCATTTAAAGGGTTCGATACACGAATCAGAAATGGACAATTCTGGCTCTGCTCATTAATTTGAGTGATGAAATACATTCATAAACTTTTGAAATACATTAAGGTGTAAATGCATTTCCCAGTCTTTCTGAATAATATGCACTTGATGACCTCATTCAGGTGGACCATATACTGAATCTCCAGCAATGTTTAACTCAGTCGATGTAGTCCCATGTCCACATCTACATTGAAGAATGAGCGCAACCCACTTTGAAATAATGGCTCCACCAACTTCAGAGCTGTCATCTGACATTCAGATCGAACGGGTGAAAAAAAACATAGATGAGTGCAAACTGGTTATTGTTAACCAGCATGCCAAAATGCATAGAGATAGGACGGTCCGTATTTGAGTTGTCGCGCTTACAAAGGGTGCATAGACTCTATGTCGGAGATATTGTCATAAAAACCTTAAAAAAAACCCAAGAGCTCATTTGAAAGCCTGCTCTTAAAAAAGCATCTAGTGACCTAAACAGTCATAGCACTAACACAGTTAACAGAACATTCAACTATGTCAGTATTGCATCTTTTACCGGCATCCTGACAGTATTGTGATAGGTTTCAATAACAAATCTCCAGTGTAGTTTTACAATTACATGTACACTGGAATTCTTCATTATCAAGTTGTTTGTCTTTATATTAACTGGGTTTGGGAATTAATTCTGTACAATGAGATTAAATAAATAGATCATGTTATTGTATTTGACAGTCACAGCTTTCTCCCCACTGCTTTTTGTGAAATTCTTTCATGGAGAAAATATTCATACAGGAATCAGAACAATTTTTCTAAGAAACCCAAAAAGGCATATATGTGCACACCATTTATAGGGCTCGATCAAGGAATCAGAAATGGACATTACTGCCGCTACCATTTATTTGAATGATGAGATACATGTATAATCTTCAGAACTGCATTAATTGGTATAAAATGAAATTCCCAATAGGTCGAAAAAGTATGCATTTAATGACCTCTCTTGACTGCATAGAGGTGGACTACATTTTGAACCTCCAGCAAGTTTCAACTCATAGGTCATACTAAACCTGAAGTATGAGCATAAACTACTTTATAAATATTGGCTCCACCAACTCCGGATCTGCCATATTTGTAGATGATGGCAAATGTTCATATTAGCAAGGCAATGATGAAGTGCATGCATGGTACCTCTGGAAAATATATTGCAAGTAAAAAGGTTCAGTAATGTTGGAATGTAGACGTTGAAAGGCCTTGAAGACCCCCAAGAGCCTGTCTGAAGAGTTATTGGTATTGTCAAAATACCGAGGTCCCATCTATATCCATGTGTGTTTAGAACAACACTGTGAGAATGGAAATGGTTTTCATTATTCTCAATGATTTTTTCGAAGAGAGGTGCACCATCGAAGTGCAGTACGCTTTAGTACACAGCGCCACCGTGCCCCCATATTAAGATTTTCAGAGGGTTAAAATATTCGCTTTAAATATTCCATTTTAATACTTTAACCCTTTACCCAGATGGTAGAGGTGCAGACTGCAAGCCGAGAGGTTCTCGGTTCGAATCCCACCTGCGGCAACCGCGTTGTGTCCTTGGGCAAGACACTTCACCCCCATTGCCCACGTAGGGGCACGGTGACGCTGTGTACTAAGGCGTACTGTACGTCGATGGTGCACCTGTCTTCACCCAATGCTAACCCTGCTTGTGTGGAGTTGGTATGTTTGGGAGCTGACAGTTGCTCGCCATTGCTCGGTGGTTCTCTCCGGGTACTCCGGCTTCCTCCACCCGTAAAATTGTCACGGTCATGGTTAGCCATTGTGCAGAAATATGTGACCTTAAAACACCAATAAAAATAAAATAAAAAAAACCTTTACCCAACGAATCGGCCGCATCCGCCCACGTAATATGCAAATTGAGAAGCTGAAAAAATATTAGTTCCAACGAGGGGTCCCATGATATGGTTTTGTTGAAATTGTTTGGAAAATTTGAAAAAAATTATATTTGAAATAATAAATTTTGCTGTCGTCTCCGTTGGGTAAAGGGTTAAATGGGGGAGCAGTGGATGAGTTGGCAGAGGTGCAGGCTGTAAGTCGAGCGGTCCTCACTCTGTCCTTGGGCAAGACACTTCACCCCATTGCCCACGTGGGTGCATGGTGGCGATGTGTACTAAAGCGCACTGCACATCGATGGTGCACCTGCTAACCCTGCTTGTGTGGAGTTAGTATGTGGGGAATCTGATAGTTGCTCGCTGTTGCCCGGAGGTCCTCCTCCCCAGGTACTCTGGCTTCCTCCGCCCGTAAAACTGTCCTGGTCATGGTAAACCACTGTGCAGAAATATGTGACATTAAACACCAATAAATAAATAATCCTTTAAAAAATGAGCTCATTCCAATGAAGGGTCATAAGCTATGTTTTTCAAGCAAAAATGAAAAAGTAATTAAAACTGAATAGACATTTCTGTGTATAAAGCTGACCGGTTTTTGCCGTTATGTTGGCTAAAGGGTTAAGAATCCCTTAGTTTGGAAAGCACACTGAAAAGGTGTCCCATTCCACATAGAATTAAATGTTTCAGAAAAGAGAGCGAAAAACGTTCTGTAGCCATGAGTTATATTAAAGATATTTTTTTACTCACATCAAAGTATTAAGAGGGTTAAAATCTGACCATTCAAATATTCCATTTTATTACTTTGTAACTGTGATAGGTGTTTCGAGAAAGCCGCACACCACTCCATCCCAAAACCTCTCAATTCTGAGTTATGATTGAGAATAAATAGATTTTTAAAAAAAATGCTTTGAAAAGTGAAGGTTTCTCTCTCTCTTCAATGACTGAGACTGAAGTTATTGTAACATGATACAACATAAATATACAGTGCTGTTCAATGTAACAAAGAATTCTATCTCAGCTTTCTCTCTGGAGATTTCTGTTTTAGATAATGGTTACTGCTTCAGCTAACTCATTTCCCAGTAAATGTTGTAAACATATTTTTAACATCTAGAGCCCAAAGGCCCCACATGCCTCCAAATCATAGATGACCAAATACCAATGGCAGGCAGTCTATCAGTATACCAAAAACATTGAGATAGGATTTATTGTATTTGGGTTATCATGTTGACAAACAGTGCATAGAAGACATTTTATGAATGTTATTAATTTATTGGGGATTAACGACACTTCAACAGCTAGGCCCGCCTCGTGTCGTACAGTTTTTATGGATGGAGGAAACCAGAGAACACAGAGAACCACCAAACAACAACAACAAGCAACTGTCTGGATCCTCAACATGCTAACTCCACACAAGCAGGGTTAGTGCAAGTGTATCATCGGCATGCAGTATGTCTTAGTACACAACATCACTATGCCATTATGTGGGCAATGAGGGTGAAGTGTTTTTGCCCAAAGACACAAGGCAGTTGCCGCAGATAGGATTCGAACTGAGAACCTCTCGGCTTGCAGCCTGCACCTCTAACTGCTTAGCCACTGTGCCCCTCTATGAATGTAATGGGAATACTTTAGAGGCTTATTTTGGGGATAAAATAGTTTTAAAGAAATAAGAAATAGGTTTTCATTGACAGTATTTATAGATATTCATTCAAAAGTCAGTTAATTTTTTCCAAGAAACCAGATAAGGTATATATCTTCACAGTATTCAAAGGGACCAATCAAGGGAATGCACAAGGAGGTTCAAAAATATGATTTCCAGCAATTCTGGTTAATAGCCCTTGTGACTCCTGTTCGACCTTGGCCCAAATTTTGAATCTCCATCGAGTGTCGACTCGTTTGGTATTGGTCCCAGGTCCATACATCATACCATGCTTGAAATATGAGCATGACCCACTTTCACAAATTTTGGCCACACCAACTTTTTACGTAAAAATGGATGTATGGACTTCAGGAATGCTTCAGAGAGTCAAAAAATGTGATTTCCAGCAATTCTGAAAAAATGCACTCAATGACCACAAGTGACCTCCGTAACCTTGACCCACATTTTTGAACCTCCATCAAGTGTCAACTTATTTAGTGTTGGCTCCAGGTCCATGCATCACACCATGCTTGAGATATGAGCGGACCCACTTTCAAAAATTTTGGCCACGCCCACTTTTTTCATGAAAAAATGCACATCTGAATTTTGGGGAAGCATTTGGAGGTAAAAAAAAAGTGATTTCCAGCAATTATGAAAAATGCACTCATTGACCCCTGAGTGACCTCGGTGACTTTGACCCATATTTTGAATCGCCATCGAGTGTCGACTCATTTGGTGTTGGTCCCAGGTCCATACATCATACCATGCTTGAGATATGAGTGTGACCCACTTTAAAAAATTTTAGCCACGCCCACTTTTGTTACGTCAAAATGCATGTGTGTATGTCAGGAATGCTTTAGGGTGTCAAAAAATGTGATTTCTAGCAATTATAAAAAATGCACTTATTGACCCCTAGGTGACCTCCATGACCTTGACCCATATTCTGAATCTCCATCAAGTGTCGACTCATTTGGTGTTGATCCCAGGTCCATACGTCATACCATGCTTGAGATATGAGCGTGACCCACATTCAAAAATTTTGGTCACGCCCACTTTTTTCATGAAAAAATGCACATCTGAATTTTGGGGAAGCATTTGGAGGTCAAAAAATGTGATTTCCAGCAATTATGAAAAATGCACTCATTGACCCCTGAGTGACCTCGGTGACCTTGACCCATATTTTGAATCTCCACCGAGTGTCGACTCATCTGATGTTGGTCCCAAGCCCATACGTCATACCATGCTTGAGATATGAGCGTGACCCACTTTAAAAAATTTTGGCCACGCCCACTTTTTTTACTTCAAAATACATGTGTGTACGTCAGGAATGCTTTAGGGGGTCAAAAAATGTGATTTCTAGCAATTATGAAAAATGCACTTAATGACCCCTAGGTGACCTCCGTGACCTTGACCCATATTGTGAATCTCCATCGAGTGTCGACTCATTTGGTGTTGGTCCCAGGTCCATACGTCATACCATGCTTGAGATATGAGCGTGACCCACTTTCAAAAATTTTGGCCACGCCCACTTTTTTACGTCAAAATGCATGTGCGTATGTCAGGAATGTTTTAGGGGGTAAAAAAATGTGATTTCTAGCAATTATGAAAGATGCACTTAATGACCCCTAGGTGACCTCCGTGACCTTGACCCATATTTTGAATCGCCATCGAGTGTCGACTCATTTGGTGTTGGTCCCAGGTCCATACGTCATACCATGCTTGAGATATAAGCGTGACCCACTTTCAAAAATTTTGGCCACGCCCACTTTTTTTTACGTCAAAATGCATTTGCGTATGTCAGGAATGCTTTAGGGGGTCAAAAAATGTGATTTCTAGCAATTATGAAAAATGCACTTAATGACCCCTAGGTGACCTCTGTGACCTTGACCCAAATTTTGAATCTCCGTTGAGTGTCGACTCATTTGGTGTTGGTCCCAGGTCCATACGTCATATCATGCTTGAGATATGAGCGTGACCCACTTTCAAAAATTTTGGCCACGCCCAATTTTTTTACGTCAAAATGCATGTGTGTATGTCAGGAATGCTTTAGGGTGTCAAAAAATGTGATTTCTAGCAATTATAAAAAATGCATTTAATGACCCCTAGGTGACCTCCATGACCTTGACCCATATTCTGAATCTCCATCGAGTGTCGACTCATTTGGTGTTGATCCCAGGTCCATACGTCATACTATGCTTGAGATATGAGCGTGACCCACTTTCAAAAATTTTGGCCACGCCCACTTTTTTTACTTCAAAATACATGTGTGTACGTCAGGAATGCTTTAGGGGGTCAAAAAATGTGATTTCTAGCAATTATGAAAAATGCACTTAATGACCCCTAGGTGACCTCCGTGACCTTGACCCATATTGTGAATCTCCATCGAGTGTCGACTCATTTGGTGTTGGTCCCAGGTCCATACGTCATACCATGCTTGAGATATGAGCGTGACCCACTTTCAAAAATTTTGGCCACGCCCACTTTTTTACGTCAAAATGCATGTGCGTATGTCAGGAATGTTTTAGGGGGTAAAAAAATGTGATTTCTAGCAATTATGAAAGATGCACTTAATGACCCCTAGGTGACCTCCGTGACCTTGACCCATATTTTGAATCGCCATCGAGTGTCGACTCATTTGGTGTTGGTCCCAGGTCCATACGTCATACCATGCTTGAGATATAAGCATGACCCACTTTCAAAAATTTTGGCCACGCCCACTTTTTTTTACGTCAAAATGCATTTGCGTATGTCAGGAATGCTTTAGGGGGTCAAAAAATGTGATTTCTAGCAATTATGAAAAATGCACTTAATGACCCCTAGGTGACCTCTGTGACCTTGACCCAAATTTTGAATCTCCGTCGAGTGTCGACTCATTTGGTGTTGGTCCCAGGTCCATACGTCATATCATGCTTGAGATATGAGCGTGACCCACTTTCAAAAATTTTGGCCACGCCCAATTTTTTTACGTCAAAATGCATGTGTGTATGTCAGGAATGCTTTAGGGTGTCAAAAAATGTGATTTCTAGCAATTATCAAAAATGCATTTAATGACCCCTAGGTGACCTCCATGACCTTGACCCATATTCTGAATCTCCATCGAGTGTCGACTCATTTGGTGTTGATCCCAGGTCCATACGTCATACTATGCTTGAGATATGAGCGTGACCCACTTTCAAAAATTTTGGCCACGCCCACTTTTTTTACTTCAAAATACATGTGTGTACGTCAGGAATGCTTTAGGGGGTCAAAAAATGTGATTTCTAGCAATTATGAAAAATGCACTTAATGACCCCTAGGTGACCTCCGTGACCTTGACCCATATTGTGAATCTCCATCGAGTGTCGACTCATTTGGTGTTGGTCCCAGGTCCATACGTCATACCATGCTTGAGATATGAGCGTGACCCACTTTCAAAAAATTTGGCCACGCACACTTTTTTTACGTCAAAATGCATGTGCATATGTCAGGAATGTTTTAGGGGGTCAAAAAATGTGATTTCTAGCAATTATGAAAAATGCACTTAATGACCCCTAGGTGACCTCCGTGACCTTGACCCATATTTTGAATCTCCATCGAGTGTCGATTCATTTGTTGTTGGTCCCAGGTCCATACGTCATACCATGCTTGAGATATGAGCGTGACCCACTTTCAAAAATTTTGGCCACGCCCACTTTTTTTTACGTCCAAATGCATTTGCGTATGTCAGGAATGCTTTAGGGGGTCAAAAAATGTGATTTCTAGCAATTATGAAAAATGCACTTAATGACCCCTAGGTGACCTCTGTGACCTTGACCCATATTTTGAATCTCCATTGAGTGTCGACTCATTTGGTGTTGGTCCCAGGTCCATACGTCATATCATGCTTGAGATATGAGCGTGACCCACTTTTAAAAATTTTGGCCACGCCCAATTTTTTTACGTCAAAATGCATGTGTATACGTCAGAAATACTTTAGGGGGTCAAAAAATGTGATTTCCAGCAATTCTGAAAAATGCACTCAATGACCCCTAGATGACCTCCGTGACCTTGACCCATATTTTGAACCTCCATCGAATGTCGACTCATTTGGTGTTGGTCCCAGGTCTGTAGGTCATACCACGCCTGAGATATGGGCGTGACCCACTTTCAAAACACCCCTACAGACACCCCTGATACCCCAGGAATCTGAAAAACATAGGTGGCCGAGAACTTGTGGCTGTCTATCAGCATGCCAAAAATCAATGAGATAGGGCAATTCGTTTTCGAGTTATCTTGCGGACAAAAAAGTGATGAGAAGACAGAAGACAGGAGAAGAAGAAGAAGAAGAAGAAGAAGAAGAAGAAGAAGAAGAAGAAGAAAAGAAGAAGAAGAAGAAGAAGAAAAAAAAGAAAAAAAAGAAAAAAGAAAAAGAAACCCTGCAAAAACAATAGTCTGTGTGTTTCACACAGACTAATTATGAAAATATCTCAGATTCAATTCTCTTATATATTTTTTCTGACCAAGATTCTACAGTGTTGTGGGGAAGAAAGTGGAAAGATCATTTTGCCTGGATTGCAACCTATTGGCGATTTCATAGAAATTCTCTGCCATAATTTATCCAAAAACATGTGTAAACTTATGTCATGAGACTATCTGTTTAGTTTTGATAGTGGCATGACTGGCATCTACCAAATCAACCTGATACAGTTGGAAATCAAATATGAATGGAAAGGACATAAGTGTGTGGTGCTCATTTAGAGATGTACCACACCCAAAATATAGTGCTGTCCATGTTTAGTTGCAGCGGTTACCAGCCATTCACAAGTAAACCAGCAAGTCTCCACTTCCAGGGGTCTTGCAGTGGAACAATAAGCAAGTTTCTTCTTTCACACTGGAGTCAGTGTGATCATTTATTGTCTTTGTTTTACAATACTGTCATTTCAAAAGTGGACAAAGAATTTCAACAAGGGTTACAAGGAGTAAAAATTCTCTTTTCTTCTGCCCAGAATCTCATGCAAGATTTGGAATATTTACAGCATGTTTTTGGAGCAGAGGATTTTATTTTTAGTTACTCTTACATTAGTCACACAATCAGTTAATACTTACAATAAATTTTTTTTAGTTATTCTTCACTCCAGCAAGCTTACTTCACACCCTCCTATGTGCTCTAAGCACCGAGATAGTTGGGCAATAGTAAAAGAGCCTACACTTGGCATATATTTTGTCAGAGCCAATCTACATTCACAAGCGCTTACAAATAAACAGGTTCACATCCAAAACAGTTGTAGGATTAAATTATTACCGAATTTCCCCACAATGCAAAACAGACATAATGGATGGTGTATTTAGAAGATCTAAGTGATACCTGACCAGTTATATACTTGGCTAATGAAGGCTGATTGGGTGACAGGCAAGCCTGAACATAAGCAGTCTGTCATTTGCAAAATGGGGTTCCCAGAGGGTTACTTTGCTGATGCTATCCCATACAGTGGGCCAATTTATCCTCTAGGTACATCTTTCTGTTTTGGTTTGAGACCTTGATTCAGACTGAGGGTAGGATCACCAAATTCACCCTCTGGGACCTCATTTTGCAGATGACAATCTGCTTATTTTCAGGCTTGGTGACAGGTAGTAAGGTGGTGGAGACATCATATTGGGATCATGGAAGGATGATCAACTGAACAATGTTAAAGATAGTCACTTTATTTTTGTGATCATTAACAAGTGCTGGAAGCTTATATTTGATATTTATTGTGGGTTCCGGTTATTCAACCTCAAGGTTTCATATTCTCTTGGTATGCTTCATACTTATTTATTAGTGTTCAAGGCCACATATTTCTGCTCAATGGTTACTTGTGACCACAACATGGATATAAAGACAAGTCCAGCTAATCTCATTTACACCCATGTTGCTCATTTTTGAGGACTTCCAACCCAGGAATCAGGTCCAACTTTACCGTTAAAACAGAACATATTTACCACAGTAAACAAGCACTGCTTAATTTCCAAGGGGAAATTACTTTATAGTATTTCTGAAATGAAATTATTAAGTCTATTTGGATTTTTCTTATCACAATGTAAGAGAGTGCCCCAGTGCCTCAAGGCATTCTCCCGTAACTTGTAAGAAGTCAAAGATAAGTGATCCTAGTTTGCTGATCAATAATTCAGCACTCTATCAGTTAAAGAAAAAAAACACTGACAAAAGAAATTGCAATGAGATTGGGGAATCTTGACAAAAAAGGGTTATGTAAACTATTTTTGGCCTAACCTTTGTGTGGTTATCTTAATTTTCAGTTTGTGCATCTTCGTGTTTTTCAATGATAGTGTATTAGAACACAAGAACAAACTGGAATGGACAAGACAGATGGATAGGACAAACTGGTGGGACAAACATTCAAGTGATCTCCATACTATTCTTGTACTTAATTATAGGTACTACATTTTAAATCAGAGATCCAAGTTTGCCTAAAATGCTCACCTGGATCAAGTTTTCGACAGGAATCAAAAGTGTGGGTGACAGGCATAAGTGGGAAGGCATATAGTTGGGGATGGACAGATAGCTCTTTGTGATTTTACTCAGTTAAGCAGGGTAATGATCTCATTGAAAATGATAGCATATCCCAGCCACTTTTACTCTGTGATTCATAATAATACTTCAAAGAAAATAACACTAGAGTGATGTCGCAAATACAGCCTGACTGTCCCAGCAATAACAATGCTTAGTCACAAATTAGTCTGAGCTTTTTTTTGTTAACCGTTTACCTAACAAATCTGCCATATCTGCACACATGATATACAAACACTGCTATTCAAATTTTATTTAAATAACACATGCCCCCCCCCTCCCCCTTGTGACCTTCACCTTGCAGATGCGGCGGAAACTATTATACATGACGCACCTTCTGACTGTCCTTAACATTTGTAAAAAGTTTAACAATTGTACTATGATTCATTTCTGAGTTATGGCTGAGACACGAATATTGACCGATTTTTAGTGTGACCTTGAAATGTAACCTTCACTTTGACCTTGAAAGTACAAACCCTGCTATGGTGTGTGACACATCCTCCCATGGTCCTTTATAATTGTGTGAAGTTTGATGACTGTAGCCCTAATAGTTTTGGAATTATGCTTGAGACACGATTTGTGACCCTGAACATATGAAGGTCAATTGTGACCTTTACCTTGCAGATGCAGCAGAAACTATTATACGCAACACACCTTCTGACTGTCCTTAACATTTGTAAAAAGTTTAACAATTGTACTATGATTCGTTTCTGAGTTATGGCTGAGACATGAATATTGACTGTTTTTTTGTGACCTTGTCTTTGTCTACTCCACATACCGAGGTACCCCATTGTTTGTCCTTTGTGTGGACTAACGGTTTCAACCTCGTTTTGCCGGTACAGTTCTGGGAAAACAACCGAGGTAAAGGGTTTCTTTTGTCTTTTGTACCTCGGTAAGGCGAAACACGCAAACTCTTTTGTCTAGTTACCTCGTCAAGTCGGTAAGACAAACCCACACACACACACACACACACACACACACACACACACACAGTCTTGTCTTCCCTACATACCGAGGTACTCCATTGTTTGTCTTTTGTGTGGACTAACGGTTTCAACCTCGTTTTGCCGGTACAGTTCTGGGAAAACAACCGAGGTAAAGGGTTTCTTTTGTCTTTTGTACCTCGGTAAGGCGAAACACGCAAACTCTTTTGTCTAGTTACCTCGTCAAGTTGGTAAGACAAACCCACACACACACACACACACACACACAGAGTCTTGTCTTCCCTACATATCGAGGTACCCCATTGTTTGTCCTTTGTGTGGACTAACGGTTTCTACCTCGTTTTGCCGGTACAGTTCTGGGAAAACAACCGAGGTAAAGGGTTTCTTTTGTACCTCGGTAAGGCAAAACACGCAAATTCTTTTGTCTAGTTACCTCGTCAAGATGGTAAGACAAACCCACACAAACACACACACACACACACGTGCAGACAGATGGACATATGCACACTTCAATTACTATATGCCACCCGACTTAAGTCGGGGGGCATAATAAGTCGGGGGGCATAAACAATGAAAAAATCTGATGTTTCAGAAAAATAATCAGTACTGCTGTCAGGCAAAGGGTTAAAGATGTAGTACACAAAACATTCTCTTTCTAAAATCTTCTATTATAATACTGCTGAAAAATAATTTTGGAAAAATGTGACAAGAAAAATGTTCTGCTTTTTCCATCTTTCTGAAAGAAAGTATAAAATTAGGTGTTTTCTGAAAATGTCAACAAAATTGGTAGTTGGATCATCAGCTGCATAGCTCTGTTGATTCAGGAATATAGCTGCAGTCAATATAAGTTGGAATTTTTAACTTAGAATTTGTGGTTTAAATTCTAAAAGACTGTACTTCAAATTTGAAGTGCAGCTTTGTTTTCTTCTTGAAATAAGGGCTACGTCCGTGGTGCTTCATATGCCTGTTACACTTTTTCAAATTGAACAAAATCACTGTTTTCAACCAACACATGGCCTGCATACCCAAGCGTTAAACCCATCAAAATGCATTTTGGATTAAAGAAAAAAAAAATGCCTAACTTATGTTTGGGGGGTGGGGGTGGGAGCAGGGTGGTTATAGGAGTGCTGGTAATCACTCCAAGTTCTTAAAAATGCATTTTGCAGTAAAAAAAAAATACCTAAATGACATTGGGTAATAACTCCCTATCCTTCAAACTGCATTTTGGGAAAAATTATAAATTTTAAGTAATTTGTATATTTTTATACTTACCAATGACCCAGACTAGCTGGTGCTAACTCAAATTAATCCTGGGCCAAACACATATATTGCCCCCCAATCCCCAAAATTTGCATGCAAAACTGAAAAAATCAAGTTCTAGAAGGTCTTCCATACTTTTTAGATCTGCGTATGTGCAGTATCCAGGGAGGTACCGAAATTGGCACCAACCATCATTCTTTCTATAGATTACCTGTTAAATGTTATAAATAACAGGGAGGTATGAGTGCCCTCTCATGGGAGGGCGATACCCATCTGGGACATTGGTAAGTATAAAAAATATAAAAATTACTTTAAATTTATCATATCTTTTTACGACAACCAGTGGTCCAGACTAGCTGAATAGTAAAAAGGTTGGAGGGCCTAGGACTTAAAGGAAAATCCAGCTCTCAATTACTTAAGTAACGAATACCTCCCACAGGAGAATAGGAGAAGATAGGGATTATTTTGTCTTTCTTTTTTACGAGAAAAGAGAAAGACATAACACCCACAATGTAATTGAGTGTACATAATCTATAATTCTCCATTTAATGCCAGCATAACCCGTTATGTTAATTCGGTGAAGGAAATCCAATATATAAAGACAGTCCACAGAAAGAGACTCTTTATACTCATTTAAAAGTGTCCGAGGATAATATAATAACGCCCATTAGACACGTAACATATACAAATGCTTCACAATGAGCTACACTTTAAAAACAGTACATAAATGACACATAGTTATTGCTGCACATCAAGCTACACATTAAAACCATCCCAGCACTGACAGAGGACTACTAACACTGGTGAGGTATTCCCTTGCTTTTCACTACAAAGCCAGATGATCATAAGGGAAACCCCCTCCCCCCACCCTTCCCCTTGTTCTGAGGTAAATTACCTCAAAATGAAGAGGGCAGCAGAACAGTGTCAGTGCTAGAACGGACTGCCTAAAGAACTTATAGATGTGACATTAATGGACAACATTCTGAGCAAGAGAAAGAGGACCCAAAGATCTGAGGTCACTGGAGGATAGACTATAAATTTCTCAGGTAAAACATGGTAAATGAAGAGGGCTGTGATTTGTAATGGCTCTACTGTTAGAATAAGCCAAGAAGTGGACAGTGCTCTAACCTCGTGCGCTGAGATCTTATTGACATTGATCCGAAGATAGATTTTCATAGGCAATGCATATTGCCAACTGAATTCATCTAGCAACAGCATGAACAGAAATATCTTTTCTGTTAGGAATCAACGAAGGAAAGAATTGTTTTCTTCCCTTTCTAACAAAATCTTTTCGATGTTTATAAATGCACATAGCCCTGACTGGACACAACAAAGGTCTATGTTTATCCAAGGATGGTATGGCCTTAAAGACAACAGGCTCTGGCCACTTATCTGGAATCTGATTCTTAGTCAACAAACCCACTTCCATAGTGAGGGTAATGGTATTACCCACACTATGGTAGTGACATTCATCAACAGATAATGCATGAAGTTCACTGACTCTTCTAGAAGATGCAAAGGCTAAGAGAAACGCCATTTTATAAGTCAAGAATTTGAATTCTACGATGTTCAACGGCTCAAAAGAAGATTCCTTGAGCTTCAACAGAACCCAAGCCAAATTCCACTTTTGAATTAATCTGAGGGTTCTTGGTCTATTGATAGAGAAATTTCTAACTAGCTTGGATAATGAAATATTTGATCCAATAGCCAAGTTATCATGATGAGCGTAAGTATCTCATAACACAGACTTTTGCCCTTAATAGTGACGGGCTGCAGTTTGAGATCATTAAACAAGTAGACCAGGAAATCGGCAATATTCTTTATGGACGGATCGTATACATCTATCGACTGATCCCTACACCTATGGAAGAAAACCCTCCACTTCGCTGCATTTTTCAACGAAGAGGAGGACCTCCTACTGTTAGAAATTGCATCTACTGTGCATCCTGTAAAATGTTTTCCATGCAAGAAGGACCGCATAATGGAAATACGTGAAGGTTGAGACCTTCTGGGTTGCGATGCAGTGTGTGTGACTTCCCCTGATAAGGAAGATCCTCTTGTGGAGGAAGCTTCCAGGGAATGTCTCATAACAGACACCCGAGAAGACTGATCCAAGGTTCCGAGAGAACCGAGAGTCCCAAAGAGCCTGTCACTTCAAGTCTGCGGGTCACGCCCCAGCCCGTCTGACTTGCATCCATCATAATCGTGAAAGCCAGACCCAGCAGTTGCAGTGGAACTCCTCGAGTTAACCACTGAAGATATGCCCAAATCTGAACCTTTTGTTTTACTAGGTCCATTAAAACAATACTGGTTTCCAGTGAATGCATCTTCACAATCCAGTTCTGAGTATAGAATATCTGGAGGGGATGCGTGCGCAGACAGCCCAACAGAATAAGATCTGCAGCCACTCTGCATAGCCCCATCAGTTGCATGAACTCCCTCACTGTTATTGCGTCTGAGGGTAGACAAAAAGTGAGCATAACAACTGACTAATTTCGCTCTGGGTAACGGAAAGACCAACCAGGTTGTTGTGAGTCTCGAAGCTCATTCCCAAGTGAGTGAATGACTTGGAAAGAGCTAGATCCAACTTTTTCTTGTTTACTGTGAAACCGAGATGTCGGAGCAATAGTAGCAGACTCTGAACATTGTCCTGCAGAATAATTCTGTTGCTGTATCTCTGCAGAATGTCATCCAAGTAAGCCGACGTTACCGCGGACGAATGTGCTCGGAAGTAAGACATTACCGAGTTCATTATTCAAGTGAAAGCCCAGGGAGCCAGGTTCAGACCAAAGCACATTGCTCTGAACTGATAAACCTTCCTCTGCACAGCGAACTGCAGGTACTTTCTGAATGGTGGATATACCAGGACATGAAAGTAAGTGTCTTTTAGATCTATGCTTGCCGCATAGTCATTCACCTGAATGCTCGCTCTTACCAACTGAATGGTTTCCATATAGAACTTTGGAGCCATAATTAGCTTGTTTATCTAGCTTAAGTCTATTACTTGTTGGAATCAGCCGTCCGGCTTTGGTACGAGGAACAGTGACTGTAAAAACCTTGGGAATTTGGATTGTCGATGACCTCAATTGCTTCCTTTAATAACAAGAGCCTGTACCTCTGCTAGGAGAGACTCTCTTTTGAAAGGATATGCTGGAAGATTTGTCCAACGCAGACATCTTGTTAGTGGGGTTTCACGCGGAATGATAGCCGTAGGCTGTCCAAGACTACACTTCTCACCCACTGATCTTCTGTGACTGCTATCCAGTTTCTCGCAAAGTTTGATAACCTTCCGCCAACTGGCAAGCAACAGAGGTCTTCACCATCACCTGTAGGACTTGCGAGGCTTACGGGAGGAGATACTATGTCCTCCCCACGAAGATCCTCACCCTGTCGGCTTAGGGGCATCTGACTGATAATCCCGATCAGACTTACGCCTCTTTCCCAAGTCGCTGTATTGATGACCTCCAGAGTAATTATGTGAGGGTTTCTTGTACCCTCGTGAGGAGGTCCCTTTTGAAGATTTTGATTTGGAACATCCTTGCTTACCCCTGTATGCTGAAGCGGGTTGTTGATATGCAGACTTCAAAAGCAGAGCACTGGAAGCTTTCTTAGTAGCCTGTTCATAGACTAATGAAAGCTTGTCGTCAAAGATAGTATTCTGGAGACCGGAGAAACCTGGAGATAGCTTTTCACCTTGTCATCTATAAGTGATGACGACGCAAGGGCAGCATCACATCTAATTAACTCCAGATTTGCCACTGTCAGATCGAAAAAATCATACATGATTGCCCTGGAAAGAACTCTAAGCGAGGTACATACATCCTCAAATTCCTTCCTATTAAGACGTTGCGCCATAGCTCTGGCAAGGTGATCTGTGTGGGGCATTGCATCCAAATTCGCTCTATTCGATGAAATTGCAGTTTCCATTACATCTGAGTGAATGTTGAATGAGGCAGGTAAGAATATGTCTAAATCCCCGGCCTGCTCATCTAAATGCAGAGGAGCTCTCTGAACATCTTCTCCAACCGTTTTAAATGAACGTGGTCTAAGGAATGGTATATTTATGGAAGATGTTGATAAGAAACTGCCTTTTTTCCTCACACTTGAGAGGTTAAACATGGCGTCATCTACATGGCTGAAGACCTGCGACACCTGTCTAGACTGAACCGGGAAAGAAAGAGCTTCTTCCCTTCTCTGTATAAAGACTGCATCTAAAGTTGCCAGCTGTTTCTTCCTTGTTGTCGCAGCTTGTCGCAGCTTGCTGATTCAGTGGAACAAATTCAGGATAGTATTGATGGATAAAGTCCATCGCAACCATATGTTGTTCCGAAAGGGAAGGGTAATCCTCTTCCTTATCCCTTTCACCATCCGACTGAATCAGCTGAGAATCCCGGTCCATTGCATCTGCGTGAACAGATGACTGGACCGACCCAGCACCATCCGACAGCACACTTCCGAAGTCTGAGGAAGGTTACACCCGCACTTGCTGGGATGCTGTGATCAGCTGCGCAATCTGTGACAACAAGTCCGTCACCAAGGCTTGAGGAGCAGCGGTTTCTGTTTTTTAGCCACTTGCTGCTCCTGGGATGGTATTCCGAAAGATGGATCTCTTCTCCGAATGTCCCAATGATCGAAGCCTTGGTTCCCCACCTACCGGATGGTCTAACTTCATGGGCGAAGACTGGCTCCGTCTTCGTGCAGCTGGCTGGATATCTGAAGTCGGATAGCTGTGATGTGGTCGTGTGTGCTTACTGCAGTCTAGGTGGAGCGACCTGAGCGACAGGTGTGGACGTATGCTCCGGCCTGTCCAAGTTTCTCATAACAACATCTGGCCCCAGATGTTGCTCAGTTAAAGAGGGACCTCTCCCGTTCGCGGCCTTTTCAGACCTCTCCAAGCCTCCCGACAAGAAACTTGCTGGCTTCCTACCTAGTTCCATCGTCGCTGGGTGAGCTTTAGTTTTTAACGTGATCGCTCTACTCACTATACTTCCGCCGACCAAAACGGACATACCCGGTGTTACGGCTCCCATGGATGGATTAACCGCTTCACCAGTCGAGCTACCTGCCTGCAAGGGATTAAGACGACTACCCAGTGACCTTATCTCTTGCCTAATTTTCAAGAGCACCTTAGCAGCTAGCATTGTTTGCTCATCAGAGCGCGACGTCGGTAGCACACTTTTGGAGGGTGTCACAATACAATCACCATGTTCTTGTTCCTCTGAAAGAGAAACTGAAAAACTTGAATTTCCTTGCGGTGAGAGCACTGGCATAGGCATCTCACCGGCAACAACATACTGTGACACCCGCTTCCAACGTTTGTCATCCCAATTGACACATGCAGGACAAGATCTGAAGGAGTACATTAACTACAGGCAAGGCAACAAGCATGTAAATCTGAGGAAGACTTCCTCGCCTTGCATTTTGAGCAGTAAGCTTTCATGATTAATCAAAACTAAGTCCATCTTACTCCCACCAACTCCACAAACTCCACAATAAATATATGATAAAGATACATAATAAACAGCAAGCAAAATCAAAATCGAAAAATAAAATTCAAAACTTTTTTGAAAAAATTTTGAGAAAAGCCTAAGGTCCCAAAGGGTACATGAAGAGCCCAAGGGCATCCCGATAGAGCCGAAGTGTGGACAAAATCCAAATTTATGCCTCTGACAACTTCCAGCAGATAACGGTGGCCATCAAACTCAGATAGACATTGTTCCAAAAAAGATACATACCCCCCAAAAATTGATATTTGGTTACTTATGTTTAACCCCTATCACTCTGGTAGTGCAACATAATTTTTTCCAACCACTCTGTTTTTCTCTTGTTCAACTATGAATTCAACAAATTATATCTTGTTTGACAGAGCTCATAGAGCTCTGTCAAACAAGGTATATTTGGTTAAATATCAAGCTGCATTATGTGAAATATTTACTGCTGAAAACTTTGCCATTTTGGCATCAGTGTGTAGAGGGTTATTCCATAAACAAGCAGTACACGATCTTTATTAACAAAGGGCAATAACTCCCATAATTTTCATCGGAAATGGTTGGCCTTCGACAAACATATTGTTGATAATAGAGACATACAGTTTGTGGAGGGTGGATTGTAGCTAAATCACCCGTGGAGTGGAGTTATCACCCAAAGTTTCACTTTCAAATGCTGTACATATGGACAAAAAACACAAGCAATGTTTTACCCAATGGACCTCTGGGTTGAACCCGGAGGTCCATTGGATAGAACTTTGCTTGTGATTGCTATGCTTTGCAACAAATTTGCAATTATTGCTGGGTGGAATCTCCACTCTGCAGGTGATTTAGTGATAATACACTCTCCACGTACTGTATACCAACTATTGTTCAAATTATGCCATAAACAAAGTTCTGAAAAACTTTCTGATTGAAATATGCAAATTTCCAAGTCGAAAAACCCCATAATTCTTGTAAAAATCATCAGACCTTGCCCCAATTAGAACTTAACTTTCATTTTGATATAATTGAGGCAGAAAGCAAGTTGGGTCCTGATCTATGAATCCAAACTCAAGTTATCATCAGAAACCAAAATGTTGATGGTAATGAGAAATTTCTAGGTTGAAAAGACCCATAACGCATATAAAGATACTTGAACAGAACCCATAATCAAACTGGGCCTGTATTGTAAGCTGGGGAATACACGCACAAACTTTGGATGAGATCAAATAATCAAAACTGGAGTTATCAGTTGGAAACCAAAAATCGTAATCGAAGGTCAAATTCTATGACAAAAAAGGGCCATAACTCATGTAAAATTAATTGGACACAACCCACATTTAAACTGGGCCTGTATTAGCAGGAGAATACACATACCAACTTTGGTTGAAATCCAATAATCCAAACTGGAGTCATCAGTCGGAAAACAGTTGTTTATGGACAGACACACAGGCAGATGGATGGACAGATGGATGGACAGAGACAGACAGATGATTTACATAATATGACCTTTTTTTACAAACAGACGTATAAAAAGGTAATATCAAATTTGAAGAGAATCATATAATTAGAAGTGGATTACTAGCAGGGGAATACACAAACCAACTTTTGTTCAAATCAAATTATCCAAACTGGAGTTACCAGTTGGAAACCAATTGTTTTATGAATGGACAGACAGATGGATGGATGGATGGATGGATGGATGGATGGATGGATGGATGGATGGACAGACAGGCAGACAGACCATTTACATAATATGACCGTTTTTTACAAATGGGCGTACAAAAAAGAAATATCAAATTTGAAGAGAATCGTATAATTAGAACTGGTTTTATCTTCTGGATAACATGGGGAGGAGGGAGGGGTGGATTGATTCCATCCATCTGCCCCAAAGTTTTGGAGACAACATCAAAGTCCCTCACTCCCATTTCCTTCCCATCTGTATTGCTTTTTGTAAAACAACAGGAGTATGCTGCAGAAGGCATTTCTGTATATTTCAAACTGTGAAACTAAATGAGAAAAAAAGTCACATACAGGTAAAAGAAATCATGGCTGTAAATACAATTACTGAAGTTGTATTGATCACACAAGAACAAAAGGTAACAAAGTATGTGGTTGAAGCCCAATTTCAAATTTAAAGAAACTAAGTTAGAAAACCGTTTTTAAAAGGGTTAAATTAATGCATATATTATTTAAGACCACTGTATACAGCGTCAGTAGACCTTGCCCCAAATGAAAAACAATGATGTTGTAACACAGTGTTTGAAGAATGAAAGGTACAGCCTTGAAAAGCAAACCTTTAATCCGAAACTTTAAGCTGGAAATACTAAGTAAAATTGACTGCAAAAAAGGGTTAAATATTTCCTAAAACAGATAAAATAAATCACTGATGTAAAAGCAATCATTAAGCTGTATTGACCATGCAAGTATTAAAGTAACAGAGTATGTGGTAAAAGCCTAATTTCCAATACAAAAAAACTAAGTGTGAAAACATGTTTAAAAGGGGTTAAAATCCTGCCAATAAAAATTGAAATCACTGTAGAAAGCTTCAGTACATAGACAGTAGACATTGTCCCAAATGAGAAACAATGACATTCCACTAAACTGTTTTACAAATTAAAGGTGTAACTTTGTAACCAAAAAACTTTAACCAAAAACTTTAACCTAAAAGTTATAGGTTAAACTGACTGCCAAAAACGGGTTAAATATGTCCCAAAATAACATGAAACATAATGAGACTGATACAATCAATAGTAATTAAAATTAAAAAAAAACCTTTATTCTTCAATAAAAAACTTCAACCACAAAACTTTAACCAAAAGTCTAAATGTTAACAGACGGACATATGGAAGGACGGATGAAAGTCATGACTATAGCCCTGACTGTAAACAGTGGGGCTAAAAATTCATCCTTTGAATCTGATAGTATTGCCCATAACAGTTCAGTGCTATCAAGTTAATATGCGTTATCTGGTGGAAGACCATTTAATATTTTTTTCAATTTGCAGCCTTGGGGCTGTGTGTTGAAGAACACTGATTGCTCAACCATACAAATTCATAGAGCAACTATCTAGTTTACGAATTCAGGTCTATCACTAGAGATGGGCTATCACCCGCTATACCTCCACCAGGGCAAACTGCCTAGTGTGGATGACTGAAAAGGGACATTCAATTTTTCTGAGTAAAAAAAAAATCAAAAATGGCCACCAGTCAGCCATCTTCAAACCGAGCGGGAAAAAAATTATGTCTCGCACTTTCCCTTATCATGTTGATCACTTTTGTGAAGCTTCATGAAAATGCGGCTAAAACTGCGGAAGTAGTTCGCTCCACAAGTTTACATAAAAAAAAATCCAATATGACCACCAGTTGGCCACCTTGATCTGATCAGGAAAAAAATTACGTCACGCCCTGCTCCTCGCGATGTTGAGCATTTTTATGAAGTTTCAGGAAAATGGGCTAAAACTGTGCAAGTAGTTCGCTCCACAAGTTTACATGTGCCACGAAACGACAGACAAGTTGACTCCTATGTACCCCTTCCTTAACCTTTGTTTTGTGGGAGTATAATGATCCCAGACCAGAATGACAGTCTGTCAGCTTCCAGGGGTTAACCCATAAGTCCCCACACAGCCACAAACTGCCCTTTTTATACGGCTGAGAAAAAGTGGTTCCCAAGTGTATTCTTTCTTAACAGGTCAAGTGCTAGAAGCCACTATAGTGGCTTCACAATGTTTGCACTAATTTGTTGTTGGCTCAGCAGAATAAAAAATATTAATAGAACATGACATGTTTGTTACAATTTATTGGAGAGTGCCAATTATTTATGATCAATATCTTGCTAAACGAAGACTCCTTTTGCTAGTAGTGTGATATTGAAAAAAAATACTCACATAAATGATTACTGAAGAAGAATTTAGCACTCCACCTGTTGAGAACTCTACTGGTAAGATTCATTTATCTTTACAGTTTTTTTACGTAATTGCTGGCTGCCTGTCCTGACAGCCACCAATAATGCAGAAAGAGTCATAAATCATCTCCAGCTGTGTTAATGTATATACGGTACCTAGTTATTAACGGCAAGTAAAAACCTGGCACAGCCAACAGATGCTCCCCGAAATACAAATTGATGGAAACAACATACTGACCTTTTCAAATGTGAAAATGGTTTAAAACATGTAAAAAAATACAATAATGTGTGGAAGGACAAGGGTAACAGAAGTCAGTAAACCTGTAGTAAAAGCTCATTGGGAAGGAGATTAAACTGGCATCTGAAGACAGGTCACCGCTTAATAAGGGTGAATGTATAAGCAGGTTTAACGATACATGCCCTGGGAATTTAATAAGATACCAAAAGAAATGGTTTATCACTTTACCATTTTGTCACATTTTAAGGGGCATAACTCTGGGATGGTAAATGCCATAATAGTGAAAATTGATCTTGACCTGCATTTCGTAGTAGGTAGTAATGTTGCAAATCTATAAGGTCATACATCAAAGTGAATTTGAGTTATCATCCGGAAACCATTTTTCAACTTTTCAAGAGGCATAACTTTGGTATGGTAAATGTCATAATGGTGAAAATTGAGCTTGACCTGTATGTCATGGCAGGTAGTAATGTTGCAAAAGTATAAGGTAGAACATCAAAGTGTACTGGAGTTATCATCTGGAAACTATTGATTTTACCATTCTGTGACTGCAAGGGGCATAACTCTGAATTGGTAAATGCCTTAATGGACAAAATCAAACATTATCTGCATATCATGGTAAGTAGAAATGTTGCAAAATTATAAGGTCGTACATCAGAGCAAACAAGATATTATCTGGAAACCATTTGTTTTGGATGGATGGACAGATGGAGAGGGCAGTGACTATATACTCCCCTGAAAATGTTACAGAGAGCATAAAAAATTAATCTGGTGACTTGAGGGTTAATACAGGCATCCACTGCAGCATAGAAAAAATGGGTATTTGAAATTACCAGTATTTTTTATTTTTAGCAACAGTGGTACCTCTAAGAACATGTGAAAATAATCTTTAGCATGAATCAAGTATATGTCCAGGGTTCCCACTGATATCCGAAAATCAAATTCAAGCACTAATTAAGCATTTTTCAGAGACTTAAGTTTTTAAGGACAGCAACAAATTCAGGCACTTTACAAGGGAAAGGTCACAATTCAAAGACTAATAACCAAAGTATTCCCCCTCCCCTCCCCCCGCTCCCATTTCTAATAGCGTTAAAATTAGAGCTGAAACAGTTAACCATTAGCCGTTTGGTTTCAATTATGACCGGTCAGGAAATCTAACTGCAGTTATGTATACTCACAATGTGCAGTAAGGGCAGAATGCAATCAAAATGAAAAATATCTTCAGTTTTAGGTCATCCTATCGATTAACATATGCCAGAACTAGAAATAGTGTTTTGTAACTAGTGGTATCTAGTGGCATCTGTTTTCCTTTCCTGTTGTTTTTTATTGTCGCTGGCTTATTGACAACTAAAACAAAATGATCTGAAAGTCATAACTGACAAGAGAACTCTGCTGACAGTGATTTGTAGTTCACCAGTATGTTAGCTTGTCCCAGTTGTATTGCAACGGTGTTATTTCTTTTTTGTAATGTACAGATGTGTAATTCTGTAGAATTATTCCAGTAACCCCTTGAAAAATTTCAATCTGAAGTTGAAGTGTCATTAGAGTAAGTCAGAATAACAACTGAAAATAAAAACATCAACATTTGAACTATGGAGAACAGAAGATCAGAAGGTTGGAATAATTTTATTCTTGTCGAGGACGAAAATGAAAAAAAATGCTGAGTGCCAGATATGTACATGTGGCATACTCGGGCATGACCTCCACCAAGAAAACTCATGCAGAAAAAAGAACATTTGGTTGTATTTAGCAAGACAGGGGTGAAGTCGGACAACGTTGTCAATGTATGGGCAGTGGAGATGAGGAAATTCAGACCAGTGATTGCAATTGTGTTCAAACTAAGTTATCATTGACCAGCTTAAGGCTAGATGGAATGAACTGGTTAAAGATATAGCAGAGTGTGCACAATTGATATTAGACCTATCAGGATTGTCAGTGGCCATGTGTTTGAAACTTTTATGCAATGATTGGAGCCAGAATTTCAAGTGCCCTCACACACTATGATTTGGAACGACCTAAAACTTTTTTATGAAAACACAAAGGCTGGCTTGATTGAAGGATTAGAAAATTGGCCATTCATTGCCGTTACCACTGACTGCTGGACCAATTTGGCAACTGAGAGGTACTTTACAATAACAGTGCATTATATCAGTAAAAATTGGGAGTTCCGACATAGTGTTTTGTGCACGAATAGACCAGAGAGAGACATTTTGCAGAACATCTAGCAGAAGAGATGAAATGTGTTTTAAATAAAAGAGTTCAAAATTCTGCAGAAAAAAATTACAGCCTTTTTGTATTCTCAGTTGGAATTACGTTCAGTGCTCGGTCATACACTGCAATTAAATTTAAATGCCGGCCTTAGCATTGCTGCTATTTTCGTGTGCTGCAGGTGCAGCCAGGCATCTGGTGGGTCATTTTAACGGGTAAAGTGCTATGTTATTTTTGGTTGTCAGAATTTGTTTGCATGTCATTGCCTTGTAACAATTCATGGGTGAGTGCCCACTCTCCCATGAATTGTAACAAGGCAAGTTCATGGTGATTAAATTATTTAACTTTGAAGATAAAATGAAGCAAATCCACAGAATATGAAGCCTTTAAGATGCAGTACTTGCACTTCAGAATAAAGCCCAAATATGGGCTTCCAGAACTCTACCAGTTAAAAAATCAAAACGCCTAAAACAAATGAATATACCCGAGCACAGTTTACTTCAGGATGTTTCGTTGGAATTCAACCTTTTTTTATGTTTGAGAGGCCCTTGGAACAGCGTGTTGCTGTTCTGGCTGTAGTACTTGATCCAGAAATAACAGCCCCAACACAAGGATGTATACTACTGGAACTGAGCAATGATGTATGGTGCATAACTGAAGAAATAACGACAGTTTTAAAACCCCTCAAGTTGGCAACAACATTACTGTGTACCAACGAGTTTCCAACATTGAGCATGATACGCCCTGTAGTTGCTGGTTTACTGAACACACATTTAGTAGAAAAAGAGAATGACAGCAAGGTAGTGAAAGACTTTAAAAGAGTTGTTTCTGCTGATATATAGAAGAGATATGCCTGCAAAGATAATTTGTCAGAAGACTGCCTTGTTATTGCGACTGCCTTGGATCCTCATTATAAAGGGATGCTTTCTTGGATGGCAAGCAGAAGGAGGTGTTCGATGCTCTTCTGGCTCTCATATCTTTTCAGTCTGGTACTGGCCCTGGTAAACCTGCTGAGTCTGATCTTGGTGATGAAGTTGAAAAGAATGTAACTCAAGCGACTAGCTCGTCTAATGTTTCTGTATCGCATTCTGCAAATTCTGGCAGTCAGTCTCCAAGAGACAATTTACTAAGTTCTTTAACAGTCAGGGAATTTGCCCCAGTGGTGAAATGATCTAAGCAGGAATCATCAACACATGCCATGCGTTTCTTATTGGGGGATTATTACAGTGATGAAACTGATGTTGATGCTAATTCTGAGCATGGTATCCATCAGGAATTGACTTCCTTTAGGGAAATGAGAGTTCTCCTTAAAACACCACCTTTGAGGTGGTGGCACTTGAATGCAGAAGGATTCTGAAGAGTTGCAAAACTTGCTTGGAAATATCTTGGAATCCTGGGTACATCAGTGCCTTCAGAACCTATCTTCTCAATGGTGGGTAACACAGTTAACAAAAAATGTGTGAGCCTTGATCCAAAAACTGTAGATGAGCTTATATTCATGTGGGAAAATCGCAGTCTGAATCTCATACGAAATGTTTCCGAAACCCCTTCATTTCTGTAAGAGCTAAGAGTACCCTAAGCAACCCTTCTGCCACCATACAACAAGAACTTCCGTCAGCTGAAGCAGCTTTTACTGAGCTACTAGAAGAGGAAAGAGATACATCTAACCCTGAATTATCCAGGCTACCTTCAATGTCAAGTGTGAGCCAGGAGCAGTGTTTGGCAGCAAAGAGTTGAACCTTTTACAATCATAATTACAAGCACCAAGAGCATGAGACACTGCATGATCTGCAATAACTATAGTGATATCAGTTACCAGAGTGACCAAGTCCGTGGAATCCTGTCTACATTCACATTAGGTCATTTTTCTGTGGATTAATAACTGCCCCAAACCCACCTCCACCCCGTCAACTGGCACCACCAGGTACCAGTTCATCACCTAAATCTAGAAGTGTAATATTGCATATTCTAAAATTGAAAAACACCCAGATTACGTGAGCATCCAGCCAAATAGTATCCATGAATAATTCAGTGGTTTTCAATTTCTCAGTTCATGTGACTTCAGCACTGTTTATGGAATCTGACAGTGAGTCAGCGACAAAATTATCTGCTTGACATATCATGCTTTCAGAGACAGTAACACTTCCAGTTTTCAAAGTGCACAAGAGTTGACTGTTTAATCTGTCTGAATATGAAATATAATGCATAATTGTTAAATGAAATTCTTGAGCCCAGTGGACTGAATTGTGGAATTAAGACTTAAAAGGAATTCATATGTCATTTTGCAAAGGCGTGGACAATGCAGTAGGCATGCACGGGGCATTTTAATTTCTTTCAACAATCATCTTTCATCATGCATTGCAAAGTCCTGTTGCATGGGATGTTCTTATCCAAATTTATTACAGACTTTATCAAAGAATCGTTAACTGGTCATTAAACATTTTTCACAATCAGTTAAGAAAAATGCATAACCGTTTCAGCTCTAGTTAAAATTGAAGGACCCATTTTACTCCATATGAGGCAACTGATAGTAGTTTTCTATGTACAATAAGCTTCTCATTATAAAATTTCAAATCAGATAATGAGTATCAGTCATCTAGTTTAGGAAAATGGGGGTTTAACCCTTTACCTAACATAGTGATCAAAAACAGCCAGAGAATTAACCAGAATAAGCCTACCACAGTCTAAAATATCTGTAAAGTTTCTTGATAAAAACATACAATGGGTATCATTAGAACCAGTTCATCTAGCTGGTTCTAATGATATCCGTATTTGTATAATTTTATTGAAACAATGTGAAATTTGTTTTTGAAAACTGTGAAACTTCATTTATTTTTTAAAAATACTATGTTAGGTAAAGGGTTAATCATTTTTTTTTTAAATTTTTCTTCTAAGGTTCCCATGGGGGCAAAGGTAGACCGGAAGCTAGCTGGAGTACCAGGACAGTTCCCTCACCCTGCCTGTTGGAAACTTTTGCTGTCCATCAGAAAAATTATGGATTGCTCAAATACTATCATTTTCTTGTTCCAGTGAGGAGGAGGGGTCACATGAGATGGTTTTGTTTTACAACTGCTTAATTTGTAAATTATGTAAGAGGGTGAATTCAATTCATTAGGTAAAAGGTTAAAGAAGTAAACTGGGATAGGTTTAAAGTCTGTATCAGAAATAATGTTTGAGAATTTCCACTCATGACACCCTATTGGCCATTTTTGAGATCCTGGCTTCTGGCCTGGGCACAGGGAAACTGTTTTCCATTAACACGATACATATCACCAAATAATTCTGGATACCAATCTCTGTTTACATCTACTGTCCGATTTTCTAAACTGAAACTTTGGGTTGTTTGCCCCTTCCAGGACAAGTCCAAATATTGCACAAGAATCTTTCCTTTAACATACTTAAATTTACACCTTTATAGGATGCTGCACATCAAAAAATAAATCACTTCAGTCAGTAAATTATGAGACATTTGTTCAGTGTTTACTTCCAATTACCAACAGTGGTAATGTGATAAATGTTTTTTAATCAAAATGTTTCCATTAATCTTAGGGTGCTTCATACCATGTATATGTCCAAAATGTATGCCTCACTTACATCTGGAAATAATGGCTCCAACAGAGACTTAAGAAACTTTTGTTATATAAATCAACTATGTGTCACCAAATGGTACTACCCCGCTTTCTTGACCAGGAATTATTCTAGAATATTCCAGAATTATTCTGGAATATTGTTCTTGAATATTCTAGAATATTCCAATATTTTATTCTAGAATAAACAAGAATGTTAAATGGCACCTTGAATAACCTAGAATAATGCATGAAGAAGAATAAAATAAGAATAAACTGGAATATTTCACAGCAGGAATATTCTAGAATATTCCAGTATTATTATTCTAGAGTATTCTGGAATATACTAGAATGTGGGATAATGCATGAATAGGAATAGCACCTTGAATAATCTAGAATAATGCATGAAGAAAAATAAAATAAGAATAAACTGGAATATTTCACAGCAGGAATATTCTAGAATATTCCAGTATTATTCTAGAGTATTCTGGAATATACTAGAATGTGGGATAATGCATGAATAGGAATAAACTAGAATATTCCACCCAAAATATTCTAGGTTATTCCTGTGTCTTGAACTGGCATTAAAGGAAATCTTTAGAATAATCAAGAATATTCTGGGAAAGAATTGCAATAATAAATGCTTTAATTTGGCTTATGGCTGCAGGAATAACTACAAACAATTTGCAGATTATGATTTATAATCAGAATAGGCGTTTAAAAGGCCATGTGAAACATTATTGTTATAGGGATCTATTGTGAAATAAAAATAAACACATTTCAGTTCAATCCTGTTATAAAATATAAAACCGTTGGAATAGTTTGTAAACACTAAACATTGATGTATAGCATGTAGCTTACACATACCGACCTGCTAGAATTGTGACACTTTACTTTATCAGGGATGAGGCTGCAGTGCATGTAATTAGCTAAAAGCAAACAAAATTCTGAAACATTTAATAAGAAACTTGGTAAAAACTGTGAACCCCCCCCCCTCCAAAAACAACACACATAAGAAAACAAGTGCAATGTCAAGGATGGCTATGCCCCCCTCCCCCCCCCCCCCCCCCCCCCCATGCCAAGAATTTCCATATCCTAAATTTAATCATTGTTTATGCCAACGCCCAAAATTTATTATCCAAGACAACTTGTTCTTGTTGTATAATGAAGGTACTTGAGAAGTTTTGTAAAGATTGGTATATAAATACGGCATAATTGAGCATGAGAAAATGACACAACAAATACCTTATCACCATTAATCCTTAAAGGCCTATTTCCAACTATTTAGTATTATGACATCAGAACAGGTGCCCTTGACGAGCACATCCTGCTGACAAGAGGCTAATTACCTAGGTAGGGCTTTCTAGTCAAGTCCTGGTTGTCTTAACAGGCAGCCAAGAATTGACTGGAAATCACTACTAAGTCACTAGACACAAACAGGCGATAGTCAGGTGTGTTGTCCAGGACTTAAAGGATTAAATATCATCAATACTGCAGCCCACCTCGAGTCCTCGACTGTTCATGGAACATTAATGCACCACCCCCCCCCCCCATGGAACACTAATGCACTGCACCCCACCCCCTTATGATAGACCTTTGTAAATAATAAACTAATCCTAAATTTTAAAAAAAATTGCAATAACTGAGGGGAAATAACTATGGCGAGAATCAAACTTAAATCTCTATTCCCCCCCCCCTCCTCCCGTGGGAACCCCGGGAAGTGAAGCAGTGCTTGTTTACTGCAGTAAGCAGGTTCTGTTTCACTGGTAAAATAGGACCCAGGACCCAGTCACCAATGCTTGGGGTGGGAGTCTTCTAAAATGGGCAACATATGCAAAAACAACTGAATAAACTTTACTTTATGTTCATGTTGCCATCACGATTAGCCATTGTACATAAATATGTGACCTTAAACACCTCTAAATTAAAAAAACACACCGAGATCAAAATATCAAATTTCCGACCTGAAAATTTTTGCCATAATGCAACTAGGAATTTAACAAATTCATTCTTGTTTGACAGAGCTCATTGAGCTCTGTCAAACAAGACTGAATCCATTAAATTCCTAGTTGCATTATGGGAAAATTTAATGTTTCAAATTTTGGTATGTTGACATCAGCGTGCAGGGGGTTAAGCTGTATGGTGTCATGATGATAATTGGACCACGCCCACTATCAATCCCAACTTGTATTAATGTGGTTACAAAAATGTGAATAAAATTTTTGTTCCAGTTCGTAAATCAAACTAAAGTTATCATACAGAAACCATATCTGGACATTTTCTAAATCGGAAAATGATCATAACTTTTTGAGTAGGAATTCAAGCGTGACTGGCATCAAATCTACAGAAGTGTTTGCCTTCCTCCCATAAATGGTGTGGTGAACAATGTAACAGAATTATATTGCTTCATGCGCATCTTCATATGGAGTTCTTCCATTGTGTAAAGTTTCATGACAATTCATTGAAAGGTTCAGGAGGAGTTGCGCTTATGAGGACACAACCATATGATGTAGCAATTGAAATGTATAAGTTAGATTATATCCCCTTGCAAATGTCGGAAAGGAATTATATTGCTTCATGCGCATCTTCATATGGAGTTCTTCCATTGTGTAAAGTTTCATGACAATTCATTGAAAGGTTCAGGAGGAGTTGCGCTTACGAGGACACAACCATATGATGTAGCAATTGAGATGTATAAGTTAGATTATATCCCCTTGCAAATGTCGGAAAGGAATTATATTGCTTCATGCGCATCTTCATATGGAGTTCTTCCATTGTGTAAAGTTTCATGAAAATTCATTGAACAGTTCAGGAGGAGTTGCACTTACGAGGACACAACTATATGATGTAGCAATTGCTATGTATAAGTTAGATTATCTCCCCTTGGAAATGTCGAAACGGAATTATATTGCTTCATGCACATCTTCATATGGGGTTCTTCCATTGTGTAAAGTTTCATGAAAATTCACTGAACGGTTCAGGAGGAGTTGCGCTTACGAGGACGCAACCACATGATGTAGCAACTGAAATGTATAAGTTAGATTATCTCCCCTTGGAAATGTCAGAATGGAATTATACTGCTTCATGCGCATCTTCATATGGAGTTCTTCCATTGTGTAAAGTTTCATGAAAATTCTTCAAATGGTTTTGGAGGAGTTGCGCTTATAAGGTGGACAGACAAACTTTGTTGGGGGGGGGGGGGGGGGGGGGGGTATAAAGAAGGTTTTTTAGAATCTCGAAGGTTTTAATCCGAGATTTGTGGGTGGTTGAAAATAGAGGTTGCGGCCAACCTCCAGCTGCAGATAATTTTCAGGGAAGGGAGTATCATAGGGGATAAGGTGAGTCATTATTCATAAGTCAGGGTTGTCTCCGTAAAATGAGGTCACTGTGGTGTCATATCCCCAGGTAATAACCGGGGTGGGATGACGTTGAAACTCGCTTCAAGTAAAAAATGGGGTGGGTTTTTGGGGGGTATGAAATTCACTGGGAGAGCGGGCATTCATTCTTATATTTTTGGGTAAAATGAATGTACAGTTTTGTGTAGGGGTTTAGAAACTCAGTGTGTCTGGGAGGGGGTTACATATGTTTAATTGTGGGTAAAATGAATTCAGGGT